>JAMXBD010000006.1:1300809-2601618 GCA_024138025.1 Combretum micranthum
TCACCAACCTCGTCTTAATGAATCAGTGATCGGCACTTTCTACCATACAAGGCTTCATATGATGACATCCCAATTGATATTATTGTAGGCAAACTCCACTAGAGGTAAATATTTGTCCCAGCATCCTTTAAAGTCCAAGACGTAGGCTCTTAGCATGTCTTCAAGAATTTGGATTGCCCGTTCAGACTACCCGTCTGTTTGAGGATGATAAGCGGTACTAAAAACCACTTTGGTACCTAAATTTTTGTGCAAGCTCTTCCAAAATCTCCCTACAAACATGGTGTCTCGGTCTGACACAATGGTTACTGGAATTCCATGTAGTTTCATGATCTTCTTAATATATAACTGTGTTAATAGATCTAATTGATAACCAATTCTAATTGGTATAAACTTGGCTACTTTGGTGAGTCTGTCAACAATAACCCATACCGAATCAAACTTCCCTTTAGTCCTGGGTAAAGCCATGACAAAATCCATACTAATGTGTTCCCACTTCCACTGGGGTATATGCAAAGGCTTCAATTCAACGGCTGGTCACCTATGCTCAATATTTATCATTTGACAAGTGTGACACTTGGATACATACTAACTGATTTCCTTTTTCATATTATTCCACCAGTACAGTTTCTTTAAATCCTGATACATTTTGTTGCCTCCTGGATGGATGGAATAACTTGAATAATGTGCTTCCTTCAACAAATCTCTCTTAAGCTCTCCTTGCTCCAGTACACACAGTCTTCTCTTGTATCTCAGAATACCCTCTTCATCAATATAGAATTTAGGGGCTCTGTCAATTTACATTCTTTGCTTTATCTCCAGTATGCTCGGATCATCCACTTGACTTGCTTTGATCCTATCAACCAGAGTAAGCTGAATCTGCAACCTTACCAATTGTGCACTTACTTTTCGGGTCACTATTTCCAAGTCCAATTTCCTCATATCATCTAGCAAGTGATGCTCATTCCTCTTCCTACTTAAGGCATCCGCTTCAACATTGGCCTTTCTAGGGTGGTGTTGGATATTCATGTCATAGTCCTTGATCAGTTCTAACCACCTCTTTTGCTTCATGTTCAGATCCAGCTGGGTGAAAATGTACTTCAAGCTCTTATGATCCCTGAATATTTTGCATTTCTCACCGTCTAAATAATGTCTCTATAATTTTAACGCATGAACCATGGCTGCTAGTTCCAAGTCATGAGTGGGGTAATTTCTTTCATACGA
This sequence comes from Combretum micranthum, assembly GCA_024138025.1. NCBI lineage: Eukaryota > Viridiplantae > Streptophyta > Magnoliopsida > Myrtales > Combretaceae > Combretum > Combretum micranthum. The sequence goes on from JAMXBD010000006.1 coordinate 1,302,031, forward strand.
CTTTAACTGTCTAGATGCATATGCAATAACTCTTCCACCTTACATCAAAACGCAACCTAGACCTTGTATAGAAGCATCACTATAAATAGTGTACTCCTCTCTACTTACTAGCAAAGCTAAAACCGATGCAGACACTAATCTCTCTTTCAACTGTCAGAAGCTACTCTTGCAATTTTCATCCTAAACATACTTCACTCCCTTGTGCATCAGTCTTGTCAAAGGCATTACAGGTTTAGAGAAATCCTCTACAAATGTCCGGTAGTATCCAGCCATCCCTAAGAAACTTCTGATTTCGGACACTATCTTAGGAGTCAGCCATTCCACCACAGCTTTTACTTTATCGGGATCTACTAAAATTCCATTCCTATCCACTATATGCCCCAAGAATGACACTTGATCCAACCAAAACTCACACTTAGTAAACTTGGCATGTAACTTTTCTTCTTGTAATCTACTCAAGACCGATCTAAGATGTTCTTCATGTTCTTCATTAGTCTTAGAATACACCAAAATGTCATCAATAAACACCATAACAAACGTATCTAGATAATCCTTAAAGACTCTATTGATGAGATCCATAAATGCCGCAGGTGCATTAGTAAGACCAAAAGGCATAACTACGAATTCATAGTGCCTATATCTAGTCCTGAAAGCTGTCTTCGGAATATCTTCCGCTTTAATTCGCAATTGATGATACCTTGACCTTAAATCAATCTTGGAGACTACTCGTGCTCCTGCCAATTGATCGAAAAAATCATCTATTCTAGGCAACGGATACTTATTCTTGATCATCACCTGGTTTAACTCCCTATAATCTATACTCAACTTTATGCTCCCATCTTTCTTCTTTACAAATAAAAGTGGAGCTCCCTAGGGTGATATGCTTGGTCTAATAAATTTCTTCTTAAGCAAATCATCCAATTGAACCTTTAATTCTGCCAACTCCTTCAGAGCCATCCGGTATGGTGCTTTAGATTTAAGCATGGTACCTGACACCAAATCAATACTAAATTCCACCTCCCTCTCAAGCGATAATCTAGGTAAGTCTTTTGGAAATACATCTAAATACTCTCTCACCACCGGTATCTTTGCAGGATCAGTCTTTGAAACATCTTCTAATGTCATAGCTGCCATTACCAAAGTTGACTTCTCCCACAACTCGTATGTAAGTAAAGTTGCAGGTCTTTATACCTCAAGTCTATGTACAAAACTATCTCCATTGGCTAAACTAAACTCTGCAACTAGATTTTACAATCGATTATAGCCTAGTGTTTCGTTAACCAGTTTACTCCAAAGATTACTTCAAAATCGATCATGTCTATCACTGTAAGATCTGCAGATAAAAGCTTACCTTCCATATCTATGTTTACATCTCTACAAATTCTATTCGGCAAGGTTCCACTCCCGAAGGGAGTATTTACAAAAAAAAAAAATAAAATATAAAAAATAAAATAAAAATAAATAAATAAATCTAGACGTCAATTTCATATTCATTCCACATATAGATGTAAACAACTTAGATTTACATGAAGCTCACACCCGTGTCAAATAACACATATGTATTGTGTCTGAGAATGGATAGTGTACCTACTATGGTGCTGACGCTGGAGGTATCTCTATTCTATAAAGCATAAATCTTGGTGGGGGCTCTTTGTCCTTGACCCTAAGGTCTACTCACTGGGGCTCTTGAAATTACCTGCCTAACCAGCTCTTTGCAATCCATTGCCGTATGCCCTCTTTGTCTACACTTAAAGCAAAAAATAGGCGGACCTCCCGATTGCTCAGTGTAGAATCCCTGACTATGCCCCCCCTTTCCATAGGTGAAGCAAGCATTTTCGGGCCATTTGCAATCTTTCACATCATGGGGTCCCTAGCATCTAAGGCATTTCCTATCAGAACTTGGAACCAAAGATCTTACTTGTTGGGTAAAAGGCCTTTTCCCCCTATCTTGAGCGATAACCATAGCAGCTGGCCTCTTGCCTAAATAAACCTGACTCCTTGATTCTTCCCTTCCTTTAATCCTCTTTAACCCTACTCAACCAACTTTGCCTTGTTGACCACAGATGAGCAATTAGTGTAAACCCCGGTTTTCCTAGTAACCGAGTAAACTCCGTAAATCGGAAATCAAAACCCTAAATAGGATTAGTACTAGCAACCTAGGAACCCTAGGTCCGGCTTTTCTTCGATTTCTATATAAAAGAACCTCTATAGAATAATTTAATGTGGATTATTGTTTTATAGTATATTTCAAACCATACAAAATTTTGATTTCGAAAAATTTTCTTTTCCGGGCTTTCCCAAGCTCCATTACGGAAAAGCGAGCCCCGGAACTAGAAACTCAGAAAAATATTCCGGAATACTCGTTAGAACTGAAATTTATAAGGATTCCAAAAATATATGTTTTATAAATTTTCGGGTTATAAAAATTACAGTTATAGCCTTTTTCTCATATTTTTCTTACTACCGGTAAAGTAAATGTCTTATCTACTATTTATTACTATTCACAAGTACAACCTACTACACACACACACCCATATCCTAGTCTTACATCCTTACAACCACTCAATTATATTTTCTTTTCCAAGAATTTTTGTCTCTTAACAAATTATTACATTTAATACATTTTAGTACACAAATTACAATTTCAAATAAAATCAAAACACTCCCTCTCTCTTTCTTCTAGTGGCCAGCACATCCCCCTCCATTTTCCCCCCCCAATTTGTTTTATTTTATCTTATTTTATAATACAAACAAACCCTAATTTCACTTAATATAAATAGTCTTTTATTTTCTCTCTCTCTTCACTTTTACTTCATTTGTTCAAAAATCACAAAAATCCTCTCTTCTTTCTCCTCTTTGCCGTGACACCTTAGCCTCCCCACACACACACAAGCTCCATTTCTTCTCCATTTTTCATCTATTTCAGGATGATTCTCAAGCCTTACTACCATTTAATCTTGTAATGGCAAGATATTCATGAGTGTTTTCACTCAAAGTCCCCATGAGCACTTGCTAGGGACAAGAAAATGCTACTACATGAATATCAAGCCATCACAAGAGTAGATCTTGTGTTTGATTAAGTTTTTGTTGGGATATCTTCATATTCATGCATGTAGAAGTGGAGTAAAGTAGAGATCTAGCATAAAAATATCTTGTTCATGCTTTTAAGCTTCATTTCATGCATCATAAGTAGTAGATCTAGCTTTTAGATGCTTATACCATGCTTGACATTTATGATCTTATGGATGATTTATGTTTTCATGCATTCATACTCATGAAGGCTTTGTTTTAGGTATATAGAGGTGGTAGTTGGTAGATCCTTAAGTAAATAAAGCAAGGAACTTGAAAAGAAAAAGTTTTTGTTTGAATTACTCAAAGCCAAATTCGTATGATTTCAAGACCCTATTTTAAAAAACCCTTTTATCAATTTTAAAACTCATGTTTCATGTGAAAAATGAAGGGTATAAGTAATAGGTATCATTAAGTAGTGATTTTTATAAGTTGAAATGAGTTTTAATGAGATTAATGTATAAAACAAGAAGTGGAATCTAGATGTAAAATTTTGAGTTAGTACTCAACATATGAAATTCGTAATTTTGAATATAGGTCATAAGAACACCTATCATCTAAGTTCAAAATAGAAGTTTTATGTATTAAATGGATTCCTTAGGTAATAGGTATCTTAAAGTCTTAAGTTTTAATGAATTAAACAAGTTTTTCCCAAAGGAATTATTCAAAAATTTAATTTCAAGAAATTCGGATTTTTGGATAAATCCTACTTGAAAACATATTTGCAAAGTGTAAAATGCAAATTTTTATGTAGAAATGAAGGCTTGGGTAATAGGTATAATGAAGACTCAATTTAGATAAGGACAAATTGATTTTCTTAAAGAAATAACTTCAAAACAAATGAGATAGTCAAAGTTAGGAAACTAGTTTTCATGGAAGTTTAAAGTTATGGAGTTTCACAAATAAGAAGTTTGTTAATTTTCCTTTTTGTAAATAATGTCAAAAGCATGCATGCATCAAGTTCATATCGTATCATTCATGATAGGAAATCATCAATATTTCATGTGTAGTTAAACTATATGCTAGAAGACATCACAAACATCCACAAAACTATTTTTCGGAACTGAAGTCTTCGAACGACCAGAACTGATCCCTCTGTTTTGTGATCTAAATATTTTCAAAACTTGAAAATAATATTAGGAATAGATAGATCTTTCGAAGTAGATAGAAATCGATATATTATATTCCCAATTCCGAGTTAAAATGAGTTAGATATGGTCATTTAAAGTTAGGACTTTATCTTATGTGGAAATTGATGAACTTAGTAGCTAGAATTGTTAAGTTATTAGAACCTTATAAGAAATACTCATTTCGGGTATTTCTTGTACTTAGGTGAATTGGAGGACGGATTTCCACTCCCTGAGGACTACTACGACTAGTGGATTTCTCTCCATGGCCGAGTGAGTTCATTTCTTAAATAGTTGTGCTCATGTATGTGCTTGTAATCGTAGTGGCATTAGAATTAGGAAAAGATAAAATTCCGATGATTGTGACATAATCTTTGTTGAATGAATGATAAGTATATCGAGACGAAACTTGTTGATAAATCATTATATGAGCTAGTGTAGACTTGGATTGTCTGAATTTCTCTTTGATCGCACTTAATCTGCCTAATTAATATGCCACGATTATATGAATAAACTGTACATGCATATCACGTAGTGAGTCACATTGCATGGGTTATTATACCTTTGTGGGAAGAAGGCATAGCAATTCGGGCAACGAGGGGCTTGTAAACTCGATTGTTGGCAGATGGGCCGGAAATTTGAAATGTGCGTGGGTGGGCACCTGTATAAACCACAGTAAAAATTTAAACGTGGTAGATGTGCACCTGTATCAACCATATAAAGAAGTGAGAAGTATTTAAATGATGGTCGTATGGGCCTGAAACACCTAACCTCGAATAGAGGGCATAAATCCATTCAACATAAGATTTTCGGACGGTCTAATGTATTGTATGCTCATGTGCTTATGCATTTCATATGGCTGCTAATAACTTGTTTGAGATATACTGTCGTTGAGCATTAAATATTTGGAATTAAATTTCACTAAGCCTGTAGCTTACACCCCGATAGTTTTGTTGTGGTGTTCCTATTTTTGGTTGTTCCGAGAGAACACATTTCACAGGGTTATCTTTTGGATAAAGGAGCTTTTGAAGAAGTCGGGACCTAGCTAGAGGCATGAATTTCTAGAAAAATCTCTTTAACGTAATCCTAATGTTTGTAATATGATTTTAGACCGGATAGACTTCCATTATTATTTTGGCGGGGGTATGCCCCCTTGACTTTTGTAAAGACTTAACTTATTTATCTCGTTATGATTTATATTCTTAATGCTAATGTATGCCTTCTTTAGACTATTCGATTCAAACTGTGATCCTAAAAGTTGTGCAAGTACACCTTACACCCGATATGTAAACTTATGGAATAACTAAGGCTGTCATACTTAAGTTGAAATATTGAGTGTGGTGGACTGTCGCGTTTTGGATACCCTTTGGGGCGTGATAATTAGTCAACTCCATCAAATTGACCTGATGTTGAATCTCCGATTCTAAACTAGTAATGAACCTACTTATCTTAGCATCCCCACTCTCTTTCAGCGGCTCAAGAAGAAACCTCATCTGGCTATTCAATTCTGCTTCGTACTCTTCAATAGTCAGCTTGCCTTGTTGCAACGTGTAGCATTCCTGCAGCATCTTCTGTCTGATACTATCTAGGAAGAATTCCCTATAGAAGGCCTACTAAAATCTATCCCATGTGATTACTCCTAGCATATGCCTCTTGGTGCTTAGCCACCAATTGTTTGCTCTCCCAATCAGTAGATAGGAGGCATATTCCATTTTCTTGTGTTCAGGAATGTCCAAAGCAACGAAAGTCTTCTTCACCTCTTCCTTCCATAACTGTGCATCTGGGGGTTTTCCAGGTGTTCGCTCGAACTTGTACACCAGGTCCATAAATTTGTTCAGGCTCAAAACATCAGCGTGCCTCGCTCCATTCCCTCCATCACCATTCATCCTTTGGGTCTCTTGCCTTTAAGCTTCAGCATTAGCTTGGACCACCTGCATGTCGTTCCTCATATTCTGCTGCCATTGAGTGACTAGTCCTAGAAGGGTATTCACCACTTACATTAGTTGAGTAGCATCAATAGGCACTTGTTGTCTTATAGGTGGGACTGGTGGTGGAGGTGGTGGGGGTAAATCCTCATGCACTTGGTTCAAAGGTGCCTAATTCGGGGGTAATTATTCCTCATCACCAGTCCTGGGGGAACCAACATAAGAGTCCCTTCTACGTGGAGGCATTATAGATAAGGATAAATAACATCTACAAGATTAAGAACTAAGAGATCATACTACTAAAGAAAACTATAGAAAAACACCAGAAGTTAAAATTAGCATCCCCAACTATCTCTACCCCTCTCATCAATGCTTGCCGTCCTAAGGAGTCATAACTTATATCTATTGATAAAAATCTATTGCTCTGATGCCACTTAAGCTGTAACGCCTTAACCTAAGGCGTTATCAGCCTGCCATGTGTCACTACCAAAGATTGACACGCAAAGGCTATAATTTCTAATTATAAAATATATATCTCAAATATCTCTATAATCTCCTAAATAAAGGATACTCATAAAATAAAAGGTCCTCAATTCTTCTAAATCATAAACTAAACAAGTTAACTTTAAAGAAATAAAAGAATCTCTTAAATATCATAAAATACTCAACGATAACTAATCAAATATAAAGTTTTTCTTCTTGATCCACTATTCATAATATAATAATCTTAATTCTCGATAGAAGGGTCAAATCCACTATCGCTTTCCTCATAATTTATGAATATGTCATATCCCATCATATCATAAATTATAGGATCTTCACCTGTACCTATGGGAAAAATAAGGATCGAGCGAAAAATGCCCAGTATGCCAAACTAAAACCACATGCACATGTTCACACAACACAATATCACATACAACTTAAATGCTAATGCAACAAACACAATTTATTATCTTTTCTTAAGCCTACAACCAACATAGTTTAGTATTATAAATCTCTAATCCTAAACCCGTAAGTAACTCATGACCTCGAAGAAAGCATATGTAAATAATATATATATATATATATATTTTCGTGTTCCATAATTAAGCTTATAATGACTCATAATCTATAGGAATCATCTCTAGATACAGCTCCACTTGGGGCAACGCGGCACAAGGATCATCAGATTGCTAGTGTTAGTGTCACACTTCTGCGTGGTCTTTACTAACTGCGGCTACGCACAAGTAGCAAATCAAATTAAAAGGCCTGATAGAATTAGGTCAATTTATGTGCCACGCCCCGAGGGGTACCCTAAACGTGGCAGTCTGCCGTACACAATACTAAAGCCTAGGAATGATTTCCTTAGTCACGCAAAGGCTTCCATATCATGTACAAGGTGTACATCACAACCAAGGGAACGTATCGGAGTAGCTAAATTTATATTGATAATAAATAAGTAATAAGGCAAAGAGAATACTTATCATAAAACATACATATTACATTTCAATTCTTAGGGGCATATCCCTCTATTACATCACTAATCATATAGGTCATTACATATAAAGAACCTTACAAAATCACTTCATCTTATGATTCCATTTCCTTCATAGAAGCTTAATCATCCTTCCATGACTTCCTTAATGTCATGATCCTCAATTTAAGCCATGGGTATACTTGTTTCAACAAAATCTATAGGGGTATAAGCTACAACTAGCTTAGTGAGATATTCCTTTTTATTCGCACCGAATATTCAAACAAGTTTATTTATATAATCACACATATGCTATGCATTCGATGCAACAATCACATGATTACACAAATATATATAGTTATCCAGAAACCATATATAGAACGGATTTGCGCCTCCGTATCAAAGGTTAGGGAATCGGGGTTGAAGGTCCTTGACTTCCTACTGCTAGTCCCCAGGTCCTTACCCACAGCGTTCGGTTGGCTCGGCTCCGAACCTAAAGTCGCTTTCCCCGATTGATTTGGATTCTCCAGGAAGGAACATGGCCCGTGGCACTGCACGATCACAGCCAATCCAACTCTACGCGTAGGAGTAGCAGCCTTCCGAAAAAGATGTGACTCGATGGATGCTATGCGTGAGCGTTTTAGTTTTCTTAAGCCAAACCTTATTAAGGTTTATTAGGGGCGATCAATCAATTTAGTAAACAATAAACAGTCATACAAATAAGTAAACAAAATTATTTAAACAAGCAGTTCGAAGTTGCGATATTCTTAATTCTCTTTTCGAACATAAACATAGAATCACATATACATAATCCCGAATTCCCCAAATATATATCCATTTTTATCTTTTCTTAGTATACTAATGCCACTACTTTACAAGCACAAGCAAGATAACGAAATTAGGAGGAATAATTCACTCGTCCATTTCGCTATCTTCTTAGTCGTAGTAATCCTCGGGTAGGGTATTCTCGTATCCTTCGTCACCTAGACAAAAGAAATACCCGGGATAAGTATCTCATAGAAATTCTACTTGATTTTTCTAATTCTATTTCACTATGTCCGTCAAAATTCGTATATAATGAAATTCCAATTTAAAATGGCCATAACTTGCTCATTTTAACTCGGAATTTCGCATATAATATACCGTTTTCTACCTATTCGAAAAGATCTATCCATTTCGAAGGTTATCTTTATCATAAAAGGTCATTTGGGTTCCAAAAACGTCAGGTACAGATTTAAAACGAATTATTTCCAAACTTTTGCAAATCCATTTCCTAACTCAACTTTCATTTTAAAGAAAATCCTTTTGTAACAATATATGTATATAAATATATATTTGATAAACACTTTGAATATATAGGTAAGCTCACTTTATATGCAAGAATCCTAATGATAGTGTCTCAACAATTTATTTCATAAACTATTCATTTAAACTTTAACTTGGAAAATTTCTTTTCAAGTATTTAAAGAAATTTTATAATTTCCTAGGTTGTCATAAATGAGTATATTCTTATTTTATTTTCTTCATTCTTTTTCCAAGGATAAATAAATTTTCTTTTAACCTTAGTTTTTCATAAGTTTTACTTTAAAATCAAAAGTATATTAAGTTGATGAAAACCTTTTCATAGTTTTGTATTTAGGATGGTTTTAGAAAATGAGTCTTGTCTTCTTATATTCATTTCTAAAATATAAGCTTTTGCTTTATAAAACTTGTTCTTTCATTTCTTTTGAAAAGAATCATTTTTATTGATAAAATCCATTATTGTTAATCTTGCTTCATTTATATTCTTTTGAAAATGAGTTCCTTCTTTTTAGGAATTGGAAAATCATTATTTTTCCTAAGTAGATTCATAACTTTATGAGTTAATTTTTATCTTAACTTTGAAAACTAGTTTGTTTTCTTAGTTTTATTATGAAGTTTAAAAGAGTTTAAATCTTAAGCTTTTTGTAAAAACTTTTAATATTAATTATTTTACTAAAGCTCAAAATATTCAAAGAAATATTTATTTCTTATGTTTCCTTGGTAATCTATCTTTGTTATTTAAGAAAACATTGAGAAAACTCTATTTTTATGTTGTTGATAATAACTTCATGATTTTGTGATAAATCATATAATCGAAAATATAGCTTTGTGTTCATTTAGTAAAGTAAAAATTCTATTTTTAGATTAGTTGAGACATTAACATTATGTAAATGCAAGTATTATAAGCATATAAAGTAATAAGAACATAAGAAAATACTAGAAACAAATAATAAGCAAGAAAATAAAATATCAAGTATTGGGAACCTTAGCTTCATCAAGGTATCCCGGTCAAGTATTGGAGCCTTAGCTTTATCAAGGCATCCCGGTACTAAGAATGGATTAGTCCCGAAAGATTAAAGAAAATAAACAAAAGATTATTTTAACTTGATATGGACAAGTCTAAGACTAGAAAGACTAGTCTTAAAGAAAAGCTTGAAATAAATAAATTGCAAAGCATGAAATAAATAAATAACAAGTGAGCTTATATGCTCTAAAGATTATATATAAATACATAAATATATTTAGTAGATATTATAACAATAATAAAATCAACATAAAATAAGAAGTTTATGTGCAAGAACAAAACATGAACATGTTGTTGCTTTTACTACTCATATGAGTTTCAAAACAACACCATAGTCATACTAAGTTACATGAAATAGATAACTCAGTGGTTGAAAGAAATTTTTTACCTAAGGTATTTATGTGGTATGAATATGGTAGTGAATGTATGGTTATGTGGTTATGGAGAGATGATAGTTGTATTGCATAAAGAGAAATTCTTGTGGGTATTTGGTGAAAGAGAGTTCTGGTAGAGGAAAAGTTTATGGAGAGTGGTTGTGTAGAGAATTTGAGAAAGTTTTGGTAGTGAAATGAATCGTGTGAAAGAATGAAAGAGGAATGGGGTATTTATAGAATTTTTGGAGTGAATTTTTGATGTAATAAAATAAATTGAAAAAGAAAAATAATTGAGTGAAGAGAGAAGGGGGTAGCGCCGGCCTTGAGGAAGAGAGAGAGGAAGTGAGTTGATTTTGAGTGAATTTTCTAAGAAAATAATTAATATGTAAGATATGATTTGATATAAGATGTATTGGAAATATAAAAAGTAAGAAAATAGGTATGTAGGTGTAAGAAAAAGTAGAGATAGTGAAATAGTAATGAATAGTAGAAAAGGATTATGAATAGTAGACTAGACAATTAAAGTACCGGTAGTAATAAAAATACGCGTAATAATGCGATATCTGTAATTTTTAGCTACCGAAAAATTTTAAAATTGATATTTTTGGAATCCTTGTATTTTTACGAGTCTATTAGTATAAACGGAATAGTTTTAATATTCTGAGCTTCAGGACATGATTTTCGAGAGTTGCTCCCGTTTGAGTCCGAAGGACACTCGAAATTCGCGAATGATATTTTTATGTTACCTTATATTATTACGAACTATTTTAAGCTATTGGCTTAATTTCGTTTTCTAGGGTTTGAAAACGCGGGATTACCGAATCTTAAACACTAGGGTTCGCTATAGGCTTTGTTGACTTTAGGATTCCGGTTTGATTTCCGGTTTCGTCGAGATATTCGTAAGATTGTATAATTTTTGAGTTTTGATCGTTTTATATTTTTAGCTCGACATCTATGTTTTATCTTATTTTATTTATGATTATTTAATAGTTTTTAGTTCTTGGGATCGTTTAATAGAGTCTAGGGTTATGAGTTGACTTAGTTTGACTTTTGGTGAAAATTGAAAATTGTGATTCTAAAATTTTACCGAAGGATTTAAGATTTCATCATTTCGTTGTTAAGCGGTATTTGGATCTATTGTTTTGATTCGCTTCTTAGGAATTGGGTAGATGATTAATTGGCGTACGGACGTTGATTATACCGGTAGTTGGACTTTATATTTTGTTTCAAGAGTTCTCGTTTTCTCAAGATTCAGAAAACTCGTTTTTTGATCTTATTTGGAATTAAGTTTTAACTTGATTCGATTTTTAGGGCTTCGTTTCTGGTGTTTTGACTCGGTCTAGAATTTGGTTTTTATCTTGAGTCGATTTTCGGGATTTAAATTTTTTATACTTAGACTTCTAGGATTATTTTTCTAAGAATTATGAAAATTTTCGGGGGTTTACATTATGCAATTCTAAACCTATATGCGTAAATAATAAACAAGGTAAGGTCGTACCTGCTATTGCTTCCAACTTAAATCCACCAACAAATCTTCTTAAGGAAAAGAAACCCTAATCTCATGAATAGTCCTGATCAACAACATGTCTCAAATCAATGTCGGTTGTAACCACATAATCAAACCCTAACCCTAATTTCCATAATTTTACACAAAGATCCATAACCCTAATCATAGATCTATAACAAGAAATTATCACACCTTTTTCCTTCGTTCACAATTCAATGAAACTTCAAACTTATCTTTTCCAACAACCCTTATTTATCTACACAATTCCTTCAACATGCATATAAATCTTAAATTAACAACTTGAAAAAGATAAAATTCCTTTGACCAATAAAATTGGATGGATTCTTACATACCTAGAGTTTATAGATCTCAAATTGGAAATAAGAACCTTAGTTCCATAAATCTCTTGAATGAAATTAATAGACTATAATTATAATCTAATAATCTATAGATCTTATAAACCACAAATCTAATAAAATCCTTACCTTTTCCTCGATGTGCAATCATGACTTCAATCCAATCTTCTCTTCAATCAACAACCCACAAACGCTTATGATTTCCTTCAAAAGATCTCATAGACTTAGAATTTGCAACTAAAGACTACTAAAGGAAAAAGTGAAGGGTTAGAGAATTACCTACTTTCGGTTTTTGAAAGCACTCTGGGTTTCCACGGACTAAGGCTTTTATTTATAGAGTTGGATGAAACTTAGAACTAATTTGGAATTTAGGAATTTTTGTATAAAAGTAGGCTGGCAGCTCAGGGCAGCTTTTGTCAAAACAAGCAAAATTTCAAGGAAAGCCGATCTTAAGGCCGATGGCTTATGCTTCAGCGTCGGCGGCTTTTGGTTTATACTCTGACGGCTTTAGTCTGGCGTAAGCCATTCACCTAAAATTCTTTAAATTTCTTCAAACTTTATCGAGAGCTCAAAGCTGTTTATAGGCCAACGGCTTTCCAATAAAGGCTGGTGGCTTTAATGTCGCCTTTAACCGTCTTCACCTAATTCTTCGCATATAACCTCTTCATGTCCAAATTCGTTTGTTTAAGGATAAAAATATCCTCTTAAACTATATTATATTACAATTATATTCTTTAATATGAATTATTTATTTTGTACTTTACATAAAAAAAATAAAGATCTTTACAATTTTAAAATATTTTAGGCAATTTTTGGACAATTTATTCTAGATATTACTATTTCGCTTTTACTATATTTTATTTTGGAAAACATATTTCACGTATAAAATTCAAACCAAGATTACGAGATTATTTTGATGCATGAATATGTTGGTGTCGTGACAATGCACCCAATCTGACATCCAGCAGAAACCCATACAAGGGTAGAGAAATTTGTCCTTTCTGGGTAGCGGTTTTCGCACGGAAGCCAAGGTCAAATTAAATGTTATAATCACGTATCAATCTAACCCAGCCTTTGGGCCAAAAATATATATATATAACCCAGTCTGATTCCAATAATGGTGTAGACATGTCATGTAACACCGTAGGTGATACCACTCTTTTATATTTTTTGTTCGACATTGATGGATCAACCATCCAAGGTCCTAATTTTCATGATTATGTTTTGTAATCATTTTGATATTATATTTTTATTAATTTTAAATTAATATTTATTAAAAAATAAATATAAATAAAAAATTTATAATTTTATTTATAAAAAAAAAAATAAATTTATATAATATAAATCTAATATAAATACGATACAAATAAAAATCAAATAATTTAAACCAAAAATGTCCTCCGACTGGCCCCGCAACGCTTAATTAATTAACTCGATCTGTACTAGTCAAAATTCAGAGATTCAATGAGTATAATTGAATATAAAAATCTCTTTGGAAGAATATTGAGACAACTATTACAGAGAGGTACGTTTACTTTTTCATAGGGTGTGTATACTTCAGATGATAATAAATTTTAATTATAAGATGTGACATAGACTAATTATGTTGTAATGAAAAATCTGTGTGCTCAAAGATTACTCGAGTATAATTGAATATATAAATTTCTTTATACGCTATATGTTGTAATGAAAAATCCTCAATTTACATGATTTATACCGTATTTAACAACTTATACATATAAAATGGCCAAAAGAGAGGGGAACAGGGGGGAAAAAAACGGTGTAAACAAAAAGAAATGAATCTTTATTTGTATTTGGTAACATTTTAAGGAAATTATACGAAATGTTTCCATTTTCATTATTTAAATTATATTTGGAAAGAAAATAAAGAGAAATTGGAGTTAGTAGTTGAGAAAATTATCACTTTATTCTTTTTATGAAAAATAGTTAAAACAAGCAATTTTGTAATTAAATCTTTTTTCCACCTTTTTTCATTCATTATTGTCTAACATTACGTTTAATTGATAAAAAATAGAATAGGTATTCTTATTTTATTATTACCGAGGAATAATCATTTTTTATTTGTGGTTTGTAACAAATAATGTCATGAGGAAGGTCTATTTCACGTATGTAGAAGATTAGGAATCGCAATTCCTTTCCTCCATTAGTGGAATTACTGGTTTTTATTAAAAATATAATTTTTTTCCTAAAAATACCCCTAATCAAAAAATAAAGAAATTGATATTCTTTATCAATCTTGTTCATTCTAATGAACTAGAAATGCCATAATTTTCAATTAAAAAGAAGTATATTATGGAGTGGAAAACTTTCCACTTATTTAGTTTCTTTTCTACCTCTTTCTACGTCACACTAAAAATGTCGAAAACCCTTTTTCCTACCATTTCCTTATATTTGGACTCATCCAAACACAATATTAAAATACACATCTTACACTTGCACGCAAATATATATTCTATCAATCCCAATTATAACTTACAAGTGCATATTATTTTTCTTCCTTAAAGAATATGGATTAATTTAACTCCCTCTCCTTCCTCTCAAAATCGTCCCTTGCTATACTCGAAGCTTTCTCTATCTTCTTAGCCAGTATCATTGTGTATCTTTGCCATGTATAGTGGATCATCCTTTCAGAAACATAAAGGTAACTTTTTCTTAACAAATCATATCGTCACGATATATTAATAAGAAAATGTATGGATAGTAACTTCAAATTTCTTTTAGTGTAGTGGAATTGGGATTATTATGACCACTTATAAATGCACAAGAAATAAAATATAAATTAAAATATTCTTCAAATGTTTATGATTTCCTCATTAAAAGTCCAACTCTAATTGCCTTTACATGAAAGGAATTGCTAAGTAAAGCAATGAATCAAGTAATTGGCTGAGACCTATCGTACTCTAAGTTTTACCCCCAATTAAGGTTAGTGGCCCCATCCTTTTTCTTAAACCTAAACTCTTCAGGAATCTTAATTGAGGAAGAAATTAGAGGAAAACCTTAAGATAAAGTTTTCATGAATTTAAGCTGTAATTATGAGTTTTTGGAATTTATGGTTTGATAATCATAATTGGAAAAGTAGAACACTTATTCTTCGTTCACTTCACTAAATGGATAAGACTGTAATAGAATTGCCATAATTAAGAAATGGAATAGATGTAAACCCCTGAATTTTTCTGAACTCTCAGAAAATAATTGTAGAGCTAAATACCAAAATTGAAACCCTAAAATCTGTCACGCCCCATAGGGTATCCTAAACGTAACAGCTCGCCACATACTAGATAAGACTCTCGAATTTCTTATCCAAGCCCTTCGGAGTCTTATAAAGATGTAAAGCGTTCATTTACGACAATAGAATACTTCAACAAATGGAGTTAAACAGTTTAACGTGGCATTCATTAGCCATAGATAATAAACCAAAACGCATAATTTATATTTTACAAAATCTAAGGGGCATTCCCCCGCAAAAATAATATCAAGTCCATTACAGTCATCCAGAGTCCTTTAGTTTCCAACGGAAGTCTATACAAAAGGAATGGATTAAACTTCTATAGGAAACTCCTATCTCCGGTACCTGTGCTGTGGCTTGTCTCGGCCTAAGCCAGATAAACTCGTGCTGCAACAAGTAAAAATTATGGGGCATAAGCTAACTAGCTTAGTGAGTAATAACTTCCATAACACAATTAAGTATAATTCATTCAAACAAGTGATTATTCAAGCAAGTGTATGCATCAAACGAATGAGTTTAACAAACATATGACCAACCGGAAATCATATGTGGATGGACTTGCGCCCTCCATCCCGGGTTAGCAGATTAACGAATCCTGCGGTACGACGCCGTTTAAGCTCACGGTCAACTAACAATAATTCGTTTTATGGATCACGATTAACCAACAAAGTCGTTTTATGGATCACGATTAACCAACATATTCGTTTTATGGATCACGAAAAACCAACATATTCGTTTTATGGATCACGAAAAACCAACCAATGCTAATGCTCCATCCCCATCGTGATATGAATGAATCCAATTTTCAATTGAAGTCGAATATACATTAGTTCAATTCTTTTAGGTGGCCAACAAGTATTCGCAGACATTACATATGAATTACTAGCTAATCATTCAATAGCTTAGCACCCGGTTTCGATATTCCTTAAGTTCCATTTCACACAACAACAGCAGACAATATATAATTCCCATATACCCCATCATGCATATCCATTTTCATCTTTGCCTACATCACTAGTGCCACTACATTACAATCACAACCATTAATTGAGAGTGGAAGTAAAACTCACTCGGCCATTGGACGCCGGTCTTTCTAGTAGTAGTAATCGGGCGGTAAGGTGTCGTCCTGCTCGGGATCACCTACCAAGTAAGAATAATCCTAATGAGATTCTCATCATGTAGCTAATCCAAACTATGCATCTAGACTAGATGAATTCGGAATTCTCGCTATTTGCGGAAGTTCCGACTTAAAACGGCCATAACTTGGTCATTTTAACTCGGAATTTCGCAAATTTTATATCGATCTCTATCTACTTCGAAAGATCTATCTATTTCTAATATTAAATTCAAGTTTTGAAAATAGTAAGGTCGCGGAACAGTGGGATCAGTTCTGTTCGGTCACTTTCTCCATTCCGAAAAATTGTTTCGCTTTTGATAAAAATGTTCCTAGTTAATGATTCATAGATGATTGGTATGGAAATGAATTCCTAGCATGAATGCCATGTAATGAACTCAACATATGCATGGTCATGATGATTTTGTGATAAGAAACTCTTATGAACTTAAGTGTTAGAAAATTCCATAAAGGTTATTTCTAAGAAGCCATTCTTCCACTTTACACTCCTTAGGGTTTCTTTGATTTTTAATCTTGTAATTCACTTGTTATCTAAATAAAAATGAGTTCTCAAAGTCTATACTAACCATGGCCTTCATTCATGCATAAAAATTCCCATTTTTCATTTGGTAAACATGTTTTTAAACAAGCTTCTTGTAAAAATCCGAATTTTTGAAATTTCATTTTCTTGCATTTTTCTTATGGAAAAACTTGTCTAATGAATTAAAAATTGAAGCTCCAATATATATATTATCTAAGGACTTCATTTAGCTTATAAATCATCCAATTTAGACTTAGATACTAAGTGTTCTTGTAGGCATGAACCTAAATTACGAATTTAACTATTAACCAACATATCAATATTTTTCATTCTAACTTTACTCCTTGTTTTTACATTCTTATCATGCCTAACTCATCCATGCTTATAAAAATCATTCGTTCAATATACCTATTACACATACCCTTCATTTTTCTTGTGAAACATGAGTTTAAAAATGATTTTGGTGGTTTTTAAAATAGGGTTCCAAATCCATCCGAATTTCCAACAAACCATTTCCTACAAAGTCTTTTATTTTTCAATGTTCTTGCTTCCTATATATGAAGATCTACTATCTAACATCTCTATACATATACAAGACTACATTTTTATAATCATCAATGCATGGAAATCAAAATAAACCTATGATCATGCATGTACATGAAGATGTGAATGTCTAAACCTTAGATCTACTAAATATAATGCATGAATCATAGATCTCATGGCATGAGTAACATATATACACAAGATCTCACTTTACATGCATGAACAAGAAGATATCTTAACATAAACACATCTAAACACTAGATCCATGTCTTGTGATGGCTTGATATTTTGTTCATGTGTTTTCATGTCCCTAGCAAGAGCTCATTGGGATTAAATGAGAAAAACACAAGATATAGCTTTGCCATTACAAGATTAGGAAGAACAAAGCTTAAATACACATACCAATGGAGTCTTGAAGGAGGAAAAGAGAAGAAACAAGTTGGAAATGTGAGAAGGGGGAGGGGGGGGGGGGGTGGGGGTGTGGGTGAGGGGAGAGGGGCTCACGGCACAAGAAAAAAAAAGAGAGAGTTTTTACTCTTTTGTAAAAATTGAAACAAGAAGAAATGAAGAGAGAGAGAGAAAATATGTTTATATATGAAGTGAATTAGGGTTTAGCTAAATAAAATGAAGTAAAAATAATTAAATGGAGAGGGAAAGACGGGGGGGGGGCCGGGGGGGGGGGGGGGGGTGGGGGGGTGTGTGCCGGCACACTCCATGTGTGTGTGTGTGTGTTTTAAAAATTTAATATTTTGTAATTTAGTAAATTAAATGTAATAAATATGATAAGTATTTAAGAGACAAAATTTCTTGGAAAAGAAAATTGAAATGAGTAGTTGTAAGGATGTAAGAATAGGGTATGGGTAGTGTGTAGTGTAGGTTGTATCTGTGAATAGTAGACAAGACATCTACTTTACCGGTTGTAATGAAAACACGGAAAAGCTATAACTGTAATTTTTATAGCCGGAAAATTATAAAATTGATATTTTTGGAATCCTTATAAAATTACGGTTCTAATGAATATTCCGAAACATTTTTCTGAGTTCGTGGCCCGGGGCACGCTTTTCCGTAATTGAGCTCGGGAAAGCCCAGAACTGAAAAATTTTCGAATTTAAAACTTCCAAAGGTTTAAAAGGTACTTTAAAACAATATTCAACTTCATTTACTTTATAAAATTTCTTTTATTATGAAACCGAAGGAAAGCCGGATTTAGGGTTTCTAGGCTTTTCTCACAGGACTCAAACTGGATCGGATTAGGGTTTCGCTTCCAACTCCCGGCGTTTGTTGACTACTGAGAATACCGGGGTTTACAAAATCGACCCAAGTTAAAACCGAACTCTAGAAACACTAAAAAAGATCAAATACGAAATTTCATAACCTAAAGAAAAAGAGCACCTTAAAAAACAAAACGAAAATCCAATAATTGTTTAACTCAAAATCCTTACGCTGAATAATTTATCTAACTGATCTCTAACACGTAAATCGAGACAATATGTCCAAATAATATTTAATGAAAAAATTATAAAACCTTAGATCCTTTGGTAAATTTTAGAATAAAAAATATAAAATTAATACCAATAGTCAAACCAAGTCAACATATAACACTAGAAGCTTTACACTTGATTAGACAAATCGTGAAAATCCTAAAATAACAAATTAGTTATAAAAATAGAGTAAACTCAAATTGTGGACCAAATATATAGTATAAAGGTAAACTCCTATATTATATAATCTTACGAGTAAATCTTAAAGTTAGAATTAAAACCGGATCCTTAAAAGTCGGCCTGGGTCAACAATAAGTTCTAGAGGACCTAGATCTAGCAAGACCGTGCTAAAACCCTTACACCAATAGAAATGAGTTAACCCTATATTATAACCCGAAAAAAAAATCATATAATCTAAAAAGATCATATTCGCCAAAAATTCGCTTGTTTCGAACCTAAATGGGATCAGTTTTTGAAAATAAGGTACCAACACGCAAAATGATAAAAATATTCTGACAATCAATCTAGACTCGTAATGAGATAAAGAATCATAAAATATTAGTTACAAATTTTTTCAGCTTCGAAAAACATCAGATATATCCTATTTACGCGTATTTTTCTTACTACTGGTAATTTATTTGTCCTGTTTACTATTCATCTATCTCTATTTTTTTTTTACAACCTATAAACTTATTTTTTATATTTTCTTTTCCAATATTACTTTTCACTTAACTTCTCATACACTTTATTTACTTTTCTCTTCTAAAAATAATTTTTAATCACTTTTCCTCTCTTCTCCTCACATGCTGGCACTCCCTCTCCCTCTTTTCCTCCAATTTCTTTTTCTTTTTCAATTATTTTATTATCTCTAAAATCCTCCACCAAAACTCTATAAATACTACATTCCTCTTTCTCATTTTACACAATTTTCTCTTCATATAACCAAACTCTTGTAAATTGAAAACTCAAACACTCTTCCCTCTTCTCTCTTAAAATCACGCCACCTACACTCACACACTTCTTCATTGTCGTCTCAAATTTTTCTTACTTCCATCTTCTAATCTAGGTAAAACTCTAAACTCCTTCTCAGTTCACGTTAACGTAACATGAAAAATATGTGTTTGGTTTCCAAAAATCCCATGAGCTTATGCTAGGGAATGAGAATTCAGGAACAACATATTGTTCATGTCTTGTTTAACTCTACAATCTCATTTATGTTATGTTATGTTATGTTATGTTGTTGTTTCTAACCTTAACTTTATATATGTTACTAAGTATATGTATATATATATATATATATATTTTAGAGCCTAAAAGCTCCTTAATCTAATTTTTATTTATTGCTCATATTTCACTGCTTATTACTTATTTCTTACTAAAAATAATATTAGTCAAATTCTAGTCTTAGACTTGTTCTAAATCAAGTCAAAGAAATGCGGGACTTGTCTATTTCTAAGTCTTGGGAGCCTTGAAAAATAATCTAAGACTTCATATTCTTTTTCTTATTGCTTATTATGTTTATTACGTGAGACTGAAAATATTCAAGTCTCGGAGAGTCTTGTTAAAGTCTAAGACTCTCATAATTGTTTTCTTGCTATCTTCATTTGATTTATGAAATTGATATTCTTTCAAGTCTCGGGAAGCTTTGAAATTAATCTAAGACTTCTATGTTTTATTTCTTTATATTTTTCTTATTTTCCATGGTGATTGGAACTTATTCAAGTCCTGAGAAATCTTGATATTAAGATAAGACTTCCATGTCTTTATTTTCTCTATATTTGCTTATTTGATTTTCTATCATTTATTTCTACATAAGCTTATGCCACTAAATTATTTCTTAGTATAACTACTAGGATCATATGCATACATGGTCATAAAGTGATGTTGTTGTCTTAATAAAAATTTTCAAAATAGAAATGTAAATTATTTCTTATATCATAAAATGAGACTTATCTTTCAAGAATTTATTTTCAACACCTAAGAAAGATTATCATAAAAGTAGCTATTTGGTTAAGTTTTCCAAAGTCTCAAAATGAGTCATCTAAGAATACAAAAATTGATAGTTCTTTATTATGCAAAGGTTTTCCAAAAATTTAAATATTGATAAAACTTTGTTATGCAAAATGTTTACAAAAAAATCTTATTTCCAATTATTAGGAAATCCTTTCATTAAGAATTTAAAAGGAAACACCCAAGCATATTTTTTAAAAATTTCCAAAATGTATTTCTCGAATATAAATGTTCATAATTATTTGTTATGCAAAATTTTCTAAAAATCTTATTTTTAATATGTAAACAAACCTTCTTATTAAAAATAAGAATTTAGAACAAGTTAATTGCCTAAATTTTCTCATATACTAAAACTTAAAACACTTTGAAGATGATACCACTTGGAATGATTTTTCTTCACAACCACATAAAAATTCATGTTTTGGAAAATAATTAGTTAAAAAAAGTTTAATATGAAAATGAAATATTCATGGACTGAAAATAAACATAAAATCATGACTTTCTTTAATTAAGTTCCAAATTTGCAAAATCTAAGAATTAAAATTTTATTTAAGAACCAAACTTAGGAAAACTTCAAGGGGGAAATACACTTATAGTTTTATGTCATAAATAAGTAAAACAATGCCTTGTAAAATAAATTGTTAAATAAAATTTTTGAATAAATATAAGATAATTGAGTTTTCGAAGTGTGTGATATATATATATATATATATATTGAATTATGATTTTTGTTAAGTCACATGTTTACAAAATAGCGAATTTAATCATAAGTCAAATGATGTCTTTTCATAAAACTCAACATTTCACAAAGATTGTTTACAAAATTTTACTTTTAAGACAACATCACTAGGATCATGAATATAATATGAGTTAATGTCAATACTAAGTGATTTTCAAAGGTAGAAATATTTGTATGTTTGCTATAAAGTGTCTAAGTCAAGTGAATCTTTAGAAAATGCAAAAATTAAGAGCTGGAAATTGTAGGATGAGTATGTATCATCCTTTTTTGATACCTTAATGACCTTAAATATTAAAAATAATCTTAGAAATATATAGATATTTTCATGTAGATAGAAAACGACTACTAATATGTGAAATTCTAAATTAAAATGAACAAGTTATTGTCGTTTTAAGTTAGAATTTTCATGACAGGGAAAAATGACACGAATACAATAAATAGAGTTAGAAAATTAAGTAGAGCTTCTATGAAATACTAATTATGGGTATTTCTTTTGTTTAGGCGATGAAGAGTTTGATGTGTCATTTCCAGAGGATTATCTCAACTAAGAAATTGCTCTAATGGACAAGTAAGTTTTTCCTCCTAAATTCATTACCTTGTTTGTGTTTGTAAAGTAGTTGCACTAGCATGATAAGAAAATATAAAAATGGATATGTATTGGAGATTAGCAAGGGATGAACATGCATTTCCTTTGCTTGTGTGATCAAATAAATATTAAGCATATCGCAACACTAGATTATTTGTTTAACTATGTTTTTTCATTTATATGCTTGATTGCTATGAATGTTTAATAATATAAAGATAAATGATTTATAGTGAAGGGTAAAAGGGTCATTCGATTAAAAATAAGAGTGTTTTATGGTCCAACCTAATGTATAATTAAATGCTTTGTGGTTTGGCAGACATGTGATTAAAGATGAAGAGACGTTGTTGAAGATGAAGAGACGTTGTTAAAGATGAAGAGATATTATTAAAGATGAAGAGACGTTATTAAATATAAATAGACAATATTAAAGATGAAGAGACGATATTAAAGATAAAGAGATATTGTTAAAGATAAAGAGTTATTTCTTATCTCCTATATGACCTAGGCTTCCTCCTACACCAAAACCATTTCTAAACATAGAATTCTTTCAAAATCCTCTCTAATAGAGATCTTTGCATCAAGAAAGATCAAGAAGCAAGATCAAGGTGAGTTAGTTATCATCAAGTCTTTAACAATCTAAGGAGTGATCTATTCCTAAGGTTCTTTTTGATTCTGAAGGGAGTTTTGGAGAAAAGCCCTAAGCCGTTGGAGATTAATGTTCTATAATAAGGAAGAGCAAGTATCAAGAGATAGGTAAGTTGAATCTTTTCTTTTCCTTTGGTAATCTAAAAAGTGAGGTGTTTTCTAAGTTGCTTGATTTTTTATTGAAGGAAGTCATAGTTTTTGGAGGAGTTTTTGGAGAAACTTGTTCTTTTAGTGATTTTATGGTTTTACAAATCAAAAGAGAAATCTGTGTATGAATTTAGAGTTTGCAGTATTTTTCTAGTTTAGAGTTTGTATGATAGTGAATTTACGATTATTATGCGAGAAGATGTTTTGATTGAATATTTGATGATTTAGGTATTGTTAGTGAAGTTAGGTTCTTATTCCTAAAGTAATTTTAGATACGACCTTACCTTGTTTGTTGCTTGTGCTTATAGGATTAGAAATTGTAAAATGATTAATTGTTATCTGGCTTTAAATTTGATTTGTTGCTTGTCTATGGCTAGATCTAGTAGATTAGGAGGACCATTGCTACTAGGACAACGCCTTGATGATCTGTGTGTGTTGTTGTTCTGAGTGGAGTTATACACAAAGATGATTCTGATAGTCTAAGAGTGGTGCAAAAACGGTACCTAGGGTGTGTGGGAGTTCTCAATACCAATATATGTATATATTATCTATTTTCCATACTAGTTGACTTTAAGGAGTAATGAGTCACTCTGGGTTTAGGACTAATGGGTAATAGTTCTAAACTATGTCGTTTGTCGGCTAATCAAAGATAATAACCTGCTGATTGCTGCATATAATATTAGATTGTATGTGAAATCTGTATTATGCCTATTCATGCGCATGTGTTTGTGGTTTGGCGTACTAGGCCTTTGTGCTCACTCTTTTCTATTTTTCAAGCCTAGGGGATAAACATGTTATGTTTGATCTAGTTGGATATAATGTCTATGTGGACTATGGGAGAACAATAATGGACCTAACTTTCCTACTAATGTTTAGATGTTCTGGTTTGCAGATCCACAAAATTTAAGATCTTATAAAATTTTACATGTTTTTATAAATCTAAAGTTTTTTGAGAATTTTCTTAAGATGTTTTACTTTAAATTGAGTTGGCCTTTGATTTATACTAGCTAGGTTGTTATGAAATTTTTTTTATTACATGATATTTAAAAGTATCCATATACGTGAGATGTTGATGATATTATATCTAATTTGTGGATTAGTGGAATAATAACCTTAGTATATCCATATCAAGTAAGGACATGTGGTAGGTTATAATGCCTTCAAATTAGAGCGTTATAGCTTAAGTGGTATTAGAGCATAGGTTTGTGATCTTTAGGGAATTTAGGTTATGAACTCCTTAGGATGGTGAGATGAGAGAGGGGGTAGATCATGGGATCGCTAGTAGCTATGAAAAGCTTAGAATTTTCATCTTTAATAAAAATTTTCTAGGTTGACCTCTTCATTATGATTTCTTTATTATTTCTTTCATTACAGCTTATCATTTATAAGTATGATATTTATTTTATTTATGCCATTATGATTTTATTATTATTTTCATGTATCTTTCTTTGAATATTTGTTATTTTATTTTTGTTTTTGCCCCCTAAAATATGTAGAAAAGTGATTAGCAAAATAAATAAAGCTCAACGAAATCAAGAAATGGTATTTTCTAAAACCAAAATACATCCTTACTCATCATATAACCTTTTATGCTTCTACCATAATACATGTACATATGTATACAAGAAGTTAATGACATCTAATGAAATATAACTAATAAAAACAGTAATAAAGTAAGTTAAAGAGAATATATAAGTACACACATAAAGGAATTAATAATCATAACTTACATGAAGAAGTTTAGAACTCAACAGTCACAATTTTAATGGCTATAGCTTTCATAATTAATTGAATGAAATAAATGACCGAAACCTCCTCTTGAGTGATCTAGACACAACCTACAATAGTCAACAAATCTTTAATGTCACAATGCCAACAATTTTTTAATGATTGTCAATTATGAAATTCAAGAAAAGTTTAAAGGAAAACATAATTTGAATTAAATGATACAAATTCAAATTGCACAAGAATTGAGACAAACTTATATAGGCAACTCTAAAGATTGTAAATCACAAATAACAAAGTTAAAATATTAGAACTATAATTAATGTACATATAAAAGAGAATGAAAATAAGAAATTACCCACCATATTTCCATAGTTGTAGTGACAACTCCATAATGAGAATTTATGAAGTTTAAGGATTAAGAATAATTATAGTAAATTGAACCTTTGATTAGTACACAAATATGTAATAACTATGAAGGGTTTGAGTTGTACGTTAAATGTCATGTTGAAGGGTAGTAAGTATTGTCTATTGTTCTATCGTGTTATGTCAAGTCTTGTTACCTCCATTCTTATTGTGTTTAGTCTTTTGTTTTGAATCTAATCATATTGAGTCTGTCTTAAAAGTCAAGCCGTATGTCAATCTACTATTGATTAGTTTAGCTACTCTCAATATTTGTTAGCCCCTCTCAGTATTAAATTTATGATGGAATAAAATAATGAAAATTTCCTGATCTCAAGAAAAACGATAAAATATATGTGAATATATATGTATGTATAAAATGACTAAATGAGTGAAGACCAATAAATTAAAGATAAAATAAAATTATAATTATGATAGAAAAATAAGAAAAGACTCTAACGTAAAACAAAGTACCAAAATTGGTAGACCTTATAACTATAACATTGATAGTAATAACAAATGTAATAAAAGTTGTTAAAGACCAAAATTGTTAATGTAATGGTAAAATCATGAAATTAACTAAAATGAAAAGGAAGATTGTAAAATAAGTCATAACAAAATAAAAAATCAAATCGAAAAAGATATATAAATAATGATAATACAAGCAAGCGAAATATACCAATATACTAATAAATAACTCTTCTATTAATGATTTATTAGGAGTACAACAACCAAATTAATACAATTATATGTTTTTATGGTTTTCCTTTCATTTCTTTTATATGGTGAAGTGGAATAAAGATGGTATTTGGAGGAAGTATAGGAATGAATGACCGCTTAATTAAAAGTTAATGGCAAGTGTAAGGATAAAGAAAATGCTAATACAGTTATTGGAGGAGTATTTAAAGTGATTTACAGTAAAGTTTGAGATAACAAGTATAAATATGAAATGAATGGTCAGAAATATAAGAAAATGATCGGTGAAATGGGAGAGAAATAAAGACTACTACTGAGACAAGATGACAATATTAAAAAAGATAAGTAGAATGAAGTTAGAGGCAAAAGAAAGATGACTAAATTTGATTAGAAGGAACTGGAGGTAGAAAGAAAATCTTTATAGATGGTTGAAAATTATGTTATTAGCCTAGTAGACATAACCTTGTAGACATGAAAGTAAGCGAGAAAGATCATGTTGAAGAATCAAAGTAAGCAAGAAAGATCATAGTGAAGACTAGACGAGAAGAATTGAGATAACCAGTAAATAAGGAATAGTTGAATCTTATAAAGATATGAATGTATATGTGGGACAGAAATGTGATCTTAATGAGTTGTAAGGTACGAGACATCTAAGGATAACGGACGATAATTACATTTGAACTAATACATGATGATGAGTTTTAGGATGATTCTTAGAAAACTCTATATGAAACCATAGATATAAATTGTTATATCAAGTAGCAATACAAGTCTTGGAAGACAATTAGAATAGCATATAAGATAAATGAAAGTTGTGGATTAACTATAGTGTCTGATGATTGTGGTAAAATTAGATTAAATCAATAGCAGCATAGATGTTAACATCATTTGACATAATAGACCAATGTAAGATTCGATTTTTAGAGTTAAGGTTGAAAAATATTAAATCCCATAATTTGAGTTTTTTAATTGTTATTTGAGGAATCATAAGATGAATATGTCCTAAGGAAGTTTCAATGAAAATAGTGGTAATCAAAGGTAAGATATAATGAACAGTTAGTGCTAATGAGTTGGATTGTTATTTCTAAAGCACATCATATGGTTGTTTTGAAGGATGTAATGGTTGGTTTATGTGCTAAAGAGATGTAAGTGCACAATCAAAGAAGATCTTTTACGGAGAAATAGATTGATGTAGACCATTGAATTTTTTATAATTCTTAGAAGATAATCCTAAAGTTAAATACTAAAACCAAGACCCTGAAAAATGACCCAAACTAACATCTAATTCTAAATAAGATTAAATATGAAAATTCTTAACCTTAAGAAAAAGAGAACCCTCAAAACAAAGTGGAAAAATCCAAAAATCGTTTGATTCAACATCCGTATGCTAACCAAATCATCTATCTGATCCCTAACATGTAAATCAAGATGATATATCCAAATAACACTCGACAACAAAATACTAAAACCTTAAATCCTCTGATGAATTTTAGAATAAAAAATTTCAATTACCACCAAAAGTTAAACGGAGTCAACCCATAACCCTAGACTCGGTTAAACAATCCCAGGAACTGAAAAATATTAAATAAGCTAGAAATATATATAATAATAAAAAATAAAATAAAATGTAAATTTTGAACAAAAAATATAACACGGTTAAAAACCTTAAAATTTTATGATCTTACAAATAAATCAAAAAGCTGCAAGTCAAATCGGAACCCTAAAAGTGAACAAAGTCTACAACAAACCCTAGTGTTTAGATATGGCAATCCCGCACTCTTAAACCCTAAGCAACGGAGTCGAGATAATTATGGATAATAGTTCGTAATAATATAGGGAACCTTAAAAATATCACATTCGGTAAATTTTAGTGTGTTTCAAACCCAAAGGGGATCAACTCTAGAAAAACATGTTATGGGGCTCGGAATAATAAAAATATTCCGATGACACCGTTAGATCCGTAATAATACAAAGATTTAAAAAATATCAGTTTTATAATTTTTCAATAACTAAAAATATCATATATCGCATTCTTACGCGTATTTTCTTTATTACAGGTAAATTATTAGTCTTGTTTACTATTCGTTATCATATTCTATACTATTCACGACTATTCATCTATCTCTACGATTTGTGGTACCTATTCTTACCACTTATATATCTATTTTCTTACTTTTTACTTTTCCAATACAACTTTAACCGCATCATACTTTACATATTATTACTTTTCTCTACAAAAAAATGAATTTTTATCACATCTTCTCTCTCTTTCCCCCTCCATGGCGTCCACTTCCCCTCTCTCTTTCCCTCAATTTTCTTTCTTTTTTTTATTTAATTAACTCATAATTCCTTTCACATTTATCTATAAATACTCTCTCTCCCTCCATTTTTTTCACACTCATTTACCATAACAAAACTCCCCCAAAATCACTCCTCAAATTCTCTCTCCAAAAATCTCTTTTCACTTTTTCAAATTTCCCACATTTCATTCACTCATATACTACCAAAACGTCTCTTTAATTACCACCCATATTTCTACCTTAGGTAAATTCCTTCGCTATATTTTCTTACCATGTCATGTAACTTAACATGACCATGGTGTATGTTTCTTAAATATTTAAATGTTATAGAAGCAACATTATGTTCATGTTTTTTCTTGTTCATGAATAAATTACATTTTATTATTATGTTGTTTATTATTGTTATTATGTTACATGATATTATTATTGTTCCAACCTAACTTCTATATTATATTATCATATTTATGTATCTATATATATTTCTTAGAGCATATAAGCTCACTAATATAACCGTTATTTATTTATTACGCTTTGCAATTTATTTATTTATTTATTACATGCTTTAATATTAAGACTAGTCTTTCTAATCTTAGACTTGTCCTTATTGAGTCAAAACAATTTTCTTATTTCTTTTATTTTTCTCTTTTTGGATTTTCCCATGACTAAGTTTGGAAGCCTTGAAATCAAGTTAAGACTTCCAATACTTGATATTTATTTCTTGCCCATCCTTATATTTTCCATTTTTCTTCTTCTTATTATTATTATTTTTGTTGTGTTACTAGCTACACACACATTGTTCATGCATGATCATATTGATTGTTATCTTAATAGGAATAAAAAGTTCTTTCTTAAAATAAAAGAAAACAAGCTTAACTCACTATAAAAGTGTAGTTTTATCACTTAGGAAAAATTTTCATTAAGATTTAGAATTTTATTTCAACCAAATACTTTTCAAATGATTTTTTTTTAACAAAAATCACCATAGATTCTAGTATTGTTGACATACGAAGCTTTTACAAAAATACCAAAGAACTCTTTATTTTCTTTTTAAAATACCATTTAAACCTTAAGGTTGATAATACTTTTCTATAAGAAATTTTCTTAAAAACTTGATTATAAGATCCTTACTAACATTATTGTAAACACAAAGACCAACAAGCTTTCCAAAATAAGTTAAAAATCAACTTGCCAAGTAAAGTATACTCACGAAATAAAAATTTGGGAATAACTTGGAAAGACTAAAGTTTTTTAATAAAAAAATGATCTTTTATGGAATTAAGGAAATACAAATAATACTTATAGTGACTAGACACTCACTTGTAACAAACTAAAGATTTTTCAAATAAAGGTCCATGTTTGGAAAAATTATGAGTTAATAAATAAATATTATAAGCATGAAGGTTTAGAATAAGTCACTCGCTAATTTTTCTCATATGCTAAAAATTGAAACATCTTTTATACAACTTAGAATGATTTTCCTCATAATTATATAAATGTTCATATTTTGGAAAATAATTAGTTAAAAGAGTTTATCATGAAAATAAAACATTCATGGGCTCAAAATAAGTATGGAATCATGATTTTCTTTAATTAAGTTTCACACTTACGAAATCTAAAAATATTAGAATTTTCTTTAATGAGTCAAACTTAGAAAATTCTTTAAAAAGAAATATGTTTGGGTTTTTATGTCACAAGTAGATAAAATTATGTTTGATAAAAATAAATTGTTGAATAAGAATTTATGAACAAGATATAAAACCTTTAAGGATTTGAAAAATATATTAAATTATGACTTTCTTGTTGCTAAGTCACAAATTAAAAAAAAAAAACAAATTAATCACAAGTCAAAGAATAACCATTCACAAAACTCTATCTTTCACAAAATTATTTATAAACTTTACTTTAAGGCAACGTCACTAAAATCATACATACAATATGTTTATATATATATATATATATATATATATATATTCAAAGGATTTTTCAATCATATAAATATCTATAATTTTTGCTTATGGATTTTTCGATGAAGAAAGGTTTGAAAATTGTGTTTTGAGGACTTGGAATTTCGTAAATGATTATATACTCTACCATTTCCAAGCCCAAATGGATTTTTATGATATAAATAACCTTAGAAATAGATAGATCTTTTTGAGTAGGCAGAAAACGATATATAATATGCAAAATTCTGAGTTAAAATGAGCAAGTTATGGCCATTTTAATTGGAATTTCATTCTACCTGATTTTGACGAATATAGTAAAATATAATTAGAAAGTTTAAATGGAACTTCTACGAAATACTCATCCTAGGTATATCTTTTTTCTAGATGATGAGGGATACGAGATTTTCCTTCCTGAGGATTACTACGACTAAGATTGCAAAATGGACAAGTGAGTTTCTCTCTTAATTTCGTTACCTTACTTATGCTTGTAGAGTAGTTGTATTAGTATACAAGAAAAGATAAAAATAGACATGTATGAGGAATTTAGGGATATATATGCATGTGTGATTCTATGCTTATGTGATGAAATGAGAATTAAGAATATCGCAACTTCGAATTTTCTATTTATGTATTTTGCCTATCTATATGTATGATTGCTTATTGTTTGCTAAATTGCTTGATCACCCCTAAGAAAGCTTAATAAGGTTTGATTAAAGAAAAAATAAAACGTTCACGCATAGCAATCGTCAAGTCATAGTTCTTTCAAAAGGCTGCTACTCCTACGCATAGAGTTGGATGAGTTGTTGGCGTGCTGGGACATGGGCCATTCTTTCCTAGAGAATCCACATCGCTTGGGAAATGCGACTCTAGGTTTAGAGCCTTACCAACGAATGCTTTGGGTGAGGGCTTGGGGACTACAGTAGAAGGTCGAGAGGATCTTCATCAATAATTCCCTAACCTTCAATATGAAGGGGTAAATTCATTCTATATATGGTTTTTTAGATAACTATATATATTTGTGTAATCATATGATTGTTGTATAGCATGCATAGCATATGTGTGAAAATTAAATAAACTTGTTTGATATCACGGTGCGAATAAAAGAGAATATCTCACTGAGCTCATTGTAAGCTTATACTCCCATAGTTCTTTGTTGAAACATGTATACCCGTAGCTTTATTCGAAAATCATGACATTAAAGAAATCATTGATGGATTTTAAACTCTTAGGGAAGTAATGGGAATATAGAATGAAGTTATTTTGTAATTTCCTTATATGCAATGTATGTTATGTTAGTATTTTGGTGATTACTAAGAAATGTATTTATATAGACTTGAAGACAATAGCGGGAGTATGCCCCTAAGATTTGCAATCAACCATGTTTATGTTTTATGATAAGTATTCTCCTTGCCTTGTTACTTAATCGTTATCAATGCAAATTGTGCTACCCTAATGCGTTCTCTTAGTTATGATGTATGTTTTGTACATGATATGGACGCCATTACATGACTAAGGTAGTCAGTTCTAGGCTTTAGTATTGTGTACAATAGACTACCATGTTTATGGTACCCCTCGAGGCATGACAATTGAATAGAAGTAGGAGGATACCGAATTTAAGTAGAGATTAATAATGTATAATCGAGAACATCATGGATGGATATGTAGAGTAATAATTATAGAGATAAAGTGCATTATGAAAATGAATATCGAGAAAATATTGGAATGTTAGGAGGAATTATGTCAAAGGATGAGTTAGAAGTCATATGTTGATTTTAAAAGATTTACAAAATGCCATAAGGGTTAGTCTTTAATCTTCATCAATATATTGGTGATAGATATAAAGGAAAGATATTATGAGTTGAGAAAGTGCGTTGAATGCGATATAGTAGTTAATGAATAATTTGGGATTAGATATATGATATACGAGTGATATAAATGTACTTTAATGAAGAAAAATAGTGGTAAAAACTAATTTGAATTAATAGAAGTGTATATGATATAATAGCATTGAAGCTTCAAGTCAATGTAAAGTTTGAACCTCTAGAATTTAAGGTTGAAATTATAGTTGTAAGATTTTCAACTTTCAAAATGTCGCTTAAAGGATTGATTTGGAGATTAAATACAAGGGAGATTTTCAATAGAAAAGCTAATAAACAAAGGCAAAATTTCATGGTGGACATTAGAAATAAGTTTAACTTATATTCTGGAGGTATGCCATATAATTGTGGAAGAAGTGAACTTACTTTGAGCTGTAAATGATAGGAGTTATGGCATTAACGGAATATATTCTAGTTAGAAGATATAATCATATGAAAAATGTAGGAAAGAGTTTTAAAAGTAAGTGGACGTGGAGTAAGGAATTTGATATTGAGCAGAAAACAACTTAAATGCTGCAGAATAGGTGGAAGCATGGATTAAGGAGTTAGAAAAAATGATAAAAAGAGTTATAATAATCTAGGTAACTTTCGAAGACGAATGTTTCTTTTATGGGAGGAGAGTTGTAATATAAATATAAATGATTTATAGTGAAGGGTAAAAGTGTCATCTGATTAAAAATAAGAGAGTTTTATGATCCATCCTAATATATAATTAAATGCCTTGTCGTTTGGTAGACATGTGATTAAAGATTAAGAAACGTTATTAAAGATGAAGCGACGTTGTTAAAGATGAAGAGACGATATCAAAAATGAAGAGACGTTGTTAAAGATGAAGAGATGTTGTTAAAGATAAAGAGTTATTCCTCGTCTCCTATATAACCTAGGCTTCCTCCTACGCCAAAACCTTTCCTAAGCATAGAATCCTTTCAAAATCCTCTAATAGTGATCTTTGCACCAAGAAAGATCAAGAAGCTAGATCAAGATGAGCTAATTATCAACAATTCTTTAACAATCTAAGAGGTGATCTATTCCTAAGGTTCTCTTTTAATTTTGAAGAGAGTTTTAGAGAAAAACCCTAAGTCTATTAGCGATTAGTGTTCTATAATCAAGGAAGAACAACTATTAAGAGATAGGTAAGTTGAATCTTTTCTTTTCCTTTAGTAATCTAAAAAGTGAGGTCTTTTATGAGTTGCTTGATTTTTTGTTGAAGGAAGTCATAGTTTTTGGAGGAGTTTTTGGAGAATTCCTATTCTTTTAGTGATTTTGTGGTTTTACAAATCAAAAGAGAAAGGTATGTATGAATTTAGAGTTTGTAGTCTTTTTCTAGTTTAGGGTTTATATGATGGTGAATTTATGATTATTATGCAAGAAGATGTTTTAATTGAATATTTGATGTTTAAGGGTCTGTTTGGTTAGTGTTTTTTGGCAGATACAGACACTTTTTCAGACTTTTTTAACAAATTATTTATCAAAAAATAGATACAAATAAAAAAAAAGTTGGCAATTCTCTTGAAAAGATCAAATAGACCAAATATAGATAAAATATAGATACAAATTGGACATATTTACACATATCGTTTTGATACAGATACAGATATAGATGGAAAATAAACTATCTAAACAAACCCATTAGTGAAGTTAGGGTTCTTGTTTCTAAAGTGATTCCAGGTACAACTTTATCTTGTTTACTACTTGTGTTTATAGGATTAGAAATTATAAAATGATTAATTTTTATTCGGCTTTAAATTTGATTTATTGCTTGTGTCCAAGGATATGCAAAAAAACTGATGAAACCGAGAAACCGAACCGAAACCGTAAAACCAATCCAAAAAATATGGTTAACGGTCCGTTGGTTTCGGTTTAGGATTACAGTTTTTATTTTTTTCGATTTTCGGTTTCGGTTTGTAACCACAAAAAACCGATGGTTAATGGTTAACTGTTAACTGTTTCAGTATTTATAAATATATTATATATATAATTTACATATACAAATAATTATTTTTTATATATATACATATGATTTTCATATACATATAATTTACCTATGTTAATATTCATTGAATTTCGATTAAAATACTATTGTCCTATGATTGATGGAGTTAATATGGTAATTGATTTAGTTTGATTTTATTGATAATCATACATTCAAAGGTTTGTTTTTCCCCTTTTCCTTAATTTTATTTTTTTTTTTTTTTAGCTCTAGTAATACATATAATAATTTAAAGAAAAAATTTATGATAAAGGCTTAAAAAAATGTTTTTTGAAATTATCAATTTGATTTGTTGAAACCACTACGTTAAATGGTTAAAAACCGAAAATCGAATAAATTAACCGAATAAAACGGTTAACCGTTAAGGCGGTTAACCTTTATAATGGACCGGTTAAGGATCGGAATATTTAAAAATTAATAATTACGGTTAGGTTCAAAAAATAAGGCTACGGACCGGTTAACCAGTCCATGAACACCCCTAAGTGTCACACCCTAAAGGGTACCCTAAACGTGGCAGTCCACCGTATACAATATTAAAGCCTAGGAATGACCGCCTTAGTCATGCAAAGGCGTTCATACTATGTACAGAGCGTCTAACACATGGAGGAGACACATTGGAGTAATACATTTTATATTGGTACAAATTGAGTAACAATGTAAAGGAAATACAATTCACTATACTTCAATTACAATTCATCAAAAGATTTCACTACATAAAACTATTACAAAGCAATTCACAATACCTAGCTAATATCTTCAAGTATTCTTACTTCCTGCCGGAATCCCGAAGTCATATGCGGCTCCAACTATCTCGGTCCTCAAGTAGCATTCTCTCATCAACCTATTTATTCAAACATATATTAGGGTATAAGCTACACTAGCTTGGTGAGACTTTCCTTAATTTCGAACCATAACAAGTAAGTTGTAAATCATCCATATGCTATGCATGAACAAATACATGAGCAGACAATTATGTATGGGTATCTAAGGTGAGGGATGGTATTAAAAGTCTACACGACCTGCTGCTCGTCCCCAAGCCCCCCAGGCTCATAGCACTCAACTTGGCTAGGCTCATACATGGGATGTATCCCCGGTGCGCTTTAGTTCCCTATGAATGAACTCTAATACTGGGTATCATTCTCCAAACGTGACCTCGGACCATACCGATCGACCTACGTAGGAGTAGCACGCTACCAAATGCAACTTGACCGATGCGATGCATGACCAATTTATTTTTGGTTAGGTCAAATTATTCATACATTCTTTAGGGTGACTAACCAATATCATACACATAAACAAAAATAATATGAACAGTGCAGTTATCCAATCGATTCATGGTATCGATATACTTTAGTATTCTTTAGCATACATACATCAAAGTCTCATTATCTTTCCCATCCCATTCATATCGGTTTTTATCTTGTTCCTATAATTCTAATGCAACTAGCTACAAGCACAAACAAGGTATCAAAATAAGAGGAAAACTCACATTGCCTTGGCACAGAAATCCACTTAATCGTAATAGTCCTTGAGAAGGTCTAGTCCGTCTCCCAAGTCTCCTAATCAAAAGAAATAACCCTAATGAGTATTTCTATGAAGTTTGAATGAACTTATAAATTCTATTCTATCAAGTTCGTCAAAATTCGTCTAAGAGGAAATTCCAACTTAAAACGGCCATAACTTGGTTATTTTAACTCGGAACTTCGCATATTATATACCGATTTCTACCTATTCGACGAGAGCTATCTATTTCTAGAGTTATTTTCAGCAAATGAGGTCGATTGGTCCATGAACAGTAGGGTATAGAATACTACACGAATTTTCATTCCACAATTCAACTTCTAACCTCAAAACAAACATTATATTAAAGCTTTAATAGATACTTAGCTATCATTATATCTTGTAAGACTCTATTATATACATAGATAACTCAATACCATGCATGATTCATGAGTGTTGGAAATTTCTAATTTCTCATGTACTTAGATAATGTCAACAAGAAATATGTGGCATTACTTTTCTAACTTTGCTTCTACAAATGCATCATGTATATATATAATACCTACAAGCTATTGTCATGAAGGTTATGAGATGATCTATCTATATGTATACATATAGTACTAAGAATTCTTTTTGAAAAACTTTTACTCTGCAAAACTTTGAAATTTACTAGACTTAAGAAAAATAGTTTTTCTTCTTGTAAAATCATACTTGCTTTTATCAAAACTCAACCTTGGTGTCCTATATAGCCATCACCTTCATTATTTTAATAAAAACCTTCATTTTGGGATTAGAAAATAGATGTTTTAATAGGTAGCTTTCCTAATTACAAATTTTACAAAGCTTTAGAGAATAAAAACATTATTTAAATCTATTCTTGGAAACCATTCTTTGTTCTAGGATTATATTTTGATAAACATCTCTTATCTTTGTCAAAATTTGGTCTTTATTATATGTTTCCCCTAGGACTTCCATTTTTTTTGTAAAAATCATCATTTTGGCTTTTGGAAGTAGGTGTCTAAATAATGGTTATTTTCAAATCCGAATTTTGAAAAATTCATTTGAGTTTATTTTTTTTGTAAAACTCATTTGAGTTTATTTTCTTTGTAAAACTCATTTAGTCTTTAAAAAAACCATTTTCTAATCAAACCTACCCCTTAAGGCTTCTGTAAACCCCTGTTTTCTAAGCCTTAAACCTTAAGCCGGAAAGTCTATCGGAGACCTTAAGTCAACGGATCTCGAGTAAAACCCTACAGTTTAGATCCGGCAAGCCCGAGTTCGTAAATCGAGGAGTCGAAAAATAATTAAAGTGTTTAGAATAGTGTAATAATATTTGATTTATTAAAAATATCAGATTGGTTTATTTTCGGCTTATTTCGAACCGTTTGGATACTGCTTTGGAAAACGTGTCCCGGGGCCGGAAAATTAAAAATATATCTTTAATATTTTTAGACTGTATTTTTATAAGGATTTCAAAAATATCAAGTTTATAATTTTTCGGATTTTAAAAATATCAGTTATAGCTCATATAAGCTTTTTTACTCTTACGGTAACTTAATTGTTAAATTTCTAAAAATAATTTAATTGATTATTTTATTTAAATCATAAAAATTCTGCCACCTTAAATAAAAATATTTTTCTTAATTTATTTTATATATTTTCTTATTCAAAAAGCCACTTTATCAACCCATATCTAAGTACACATCATTATCATTACTACACATTATTATGTTTTCTTTCACTTTTTCTTACACTCCTTTTCCCCAAAATGGCAGCTGACCATTCCCCAAAAATTAGCCACTTCATTATTTTTAATTATTTAATTGATATTTTAAAGTCTATTTTAGTTAGAAATGGAAGCAACTAGTTACATTTTCAAAAATACAAATTGGAAATCAAACCACACACACTCCTCCCACACTAGAAATCACGCCAAGCCCCATCCACCCCCCCCTTGTGCAGCTGCATTGCTTTATTTTTTTTTCAATTATTTAACACACTTTTATCTCTATTTAAGCATCTCATTCCCTCCCTCTTTCATCTTTACAAACCCTATATTTTTCCTCTCTCTTTTTCCCTTTCTTTTCTCTTCTTCTTGGCTTGTCTTCTTAATAAACAAGCTGCCACCATTTCCATTCCATACTCCCACATATTTTTCTTGCAAATATTTGAGGTAATCTTTCTCTTTTAGCTCTCATAAGATGTTACTAGGATGATATTATGGATGTTTCATGCATCAAAGGACATTCCACAAGCTTAAAAAGCTATGGATGATGATGCCAAGAATTGAAACACTCCTCTAGATGATGATCTCTTTTGTTCTTAGTATTTTTGTTATATTGAAGGCTTGATTATCTTCTTATTTTTGTAATAACTTGTAGATCTAGAATTTTACCAAGCTTTAGTTATGTTTATGTGTAGATCTAGAAGTTTAAGGCCTACTACTAAGTTTTTCTTATGTTTTCATGGATGTATTTTGAGTAGATCTTAGATTTGAGTTGGAATGAAAAAGGTAAAATTCGTAACTTGTCAAGGCACCATCTTAAAAACCCCCTTCCAAGTCTTAAAATGGAAGTTTATGTTAGGAAAATGAAGGTTTGATGGATGTATATCATCAAGACTTCATCTTACAAAAATCAAAGTTGATTTTCAAAGTTGATTTTCAAAAACAAAAATTGTATTTTCGGATCAAGACAAAGATCTAAAATAAAAACATGTTTTCCAACTCAAAAATGAGGATTTTATTCAAGAAATGAAGGGTTCTTAAGATATAATATGTAATAGGTTGTTTTTCATGAGTTTTGATGAAT
Source organism: Combretum micranthum (assembly GCA_024138025.1). Classification (NCBI taxonomy): domain Eukaryota; kingdom Viridiplantae; phylum Streptophyta; class Magnoliopsida; order Myrtales; family Combretaceae; genus Combretum; species Combretum micranthum. The sequence goes on from JAMXBD010000006.1 coordinate 1,340,464, forward strand.
TTTCTCAAGAGATATGTTCAAAATAAATTTATGAAAATTCGGATTTAGACCAAGACCCATTTTTGGAACCCATCATTCAACTTTAAAATGAAGATTTAGACAAAAATATAAAGGGCTCTTGGTATAGATATATTAAGGAATGAATTTTCATAAGTTTAAATGAGTTTTCCTAAAAAGTATTGCTTAAATCAAGTGCTTTGTAAAAGACAAAATTTAGGTCTTGTTTTCATTGTAAACTTCAAAGAGGAAATTCGTAATTAAGGGGAGACCAATTTTTAAAACCTTCTTTTAGATCTCAAAACAAGTATTTTATATTGAAAATGGAATGCTTTTATGATATATAATATAGGAAAATTATTTTCATTGAACTAAGTAAGTTTTAGTAAAGGAATTACTCAAAACAAGACAATGAGTTTCAACTTGTAAATTCCGGTTTTATGAAAATGGATTCTTAGAAGTTTCATTTGAACTTTATGTTTGGTATTAGATAAGTGTGTAATCTCTTAATTTTGTTTTGATAATCTCCTTGCAAGTTTAGGACTAAAATATGTTGGTCTAAGTAGTTAAATAGAGTAGATATGGCAATTTTTCACAAAGGCTCAAATCTTGGATTTTCGCAACCCTACTGTACAGTAAGTTTCCGACCCCTAAATGACCTTAAATGTTTGAATTAACTTTGGAAATAGATAGCTCTTTCGAAGTAGGTATAAATCGGTATATTACAAGCTAAATTCCGAGTTAAAATGAGTTAGATATGACCTTTTTAAGTTAAGGATTCAACCTAGGCGAAAATTGACGAACTTAGTAAATAAAATTGTTAAGTTAAATAGAACTTCTTAAGAGATACTCATTGAGGATATCCTTTGTACTTAGGTGAATTGGAGGACGGTTATCACTTCCCGAGGACTATTACGACTAGTGGATTTCACTACATGGACAAGTGAGTTCATTTCTCAATTAATTATGCTCTTGGATGTGCTTGTAGTAGTAGTGGGATTAGACTTAGGAAAAGATAAAATTATGGTTGAATGGTGATCTAAATTTGCATGAATGAACGATAAGTATATCGAGGCAAGATTTGTTGCAATAAACTTTGTATGAGCTAGTATAGATTTGGAGTGTCTGAAATCGGTATGATCGCTTTTAAATTATCTAATTAATATACCATGATTATATGAATAAATTGTACATGCATATCACGTAGTAAGTCACATATCATTGTCAAGTATACCTACGGTGGGACAAAGGTGTATTTGGGAGGCAGCGGGTCTTTAATGAAGGGGACTAGGGTTGCATGACTTATGAACCACCCCATTCAAATAATGAAACTATGGTTGCATGACTTATGAACCAACATTAAGATTGTGGTTGCATGTCTTATGGACCACCCCACTTAAGATTGGGACTATGGTTGCATGTCTTATGGACCAACATTGGAATTGTAGTTGCATGACTTATGAACTACCCCAAACCCCGAGTGGAGGGCGTAAATCCATTCACATATGACTACCGGAAAGTTATATGCTTGCTTGCTCATTTGCTTGTGCATTCATATGGTTGCTTAATTATAACTTGCTTGTATAGATATTTTAGCTTGATCGAGTATGTTACTTGGAAAATGAATCTCACTAAGCAATTAGCTTATACCCCAATAGTTTTTGTTGCAGTGTTCCTATTTTTGGATGTTCCGAGAGGACACTTTGTGCAGGTTTATCACATTGGATTAAAGAGCTTTTGAGGAAGTCGGGACCTAGTATAGGCGTGGACTTCTAGGAAAATCTCTTTAATGTAAATTCAGATATATGTAATTGGAGCTAAACGATGTAGACTCCTGTTATTTTGGCGGGGGTATGCCCCCTTGGCTTTTGTAAAGTTTAACTATTTATCTTGTTGTGATTCATATTCTTAATGCTATGTATGCTTTCTTAAGACTACTCGAATCAAAATGTGATCCTAAAAGTTGTGAAAGTACACCTTACACTCGATATGTAAACTTATGGGATGACTAAGGTGGTCATACTTAAGTTTAAATATCGGTGTGGTGGACTGTCGCGTTTAGGGTACCCTTTGGGGCGTGACAGCTTCCATTTTTTTTTAATAAAAATATTGTTTTGAAGTTGAAAAATGGGTGTTTACATTTCAAGCTTCTTTTACTATGAATTTAAAACTTATTTTTGAGATTGAAATATAACTTTCATAAACTTGCCTTTGTTTTGAAAATATTTTTTAGTAGATTTAAACTTTACTCATCAAGATCATTCATTTATGATATCTATTCCCTAAGCCCTTAATTTTAAATGAAAAATACACATTTTGAAGTTGAAAAATAGCTTTTCTAAATATGTTCCTTTTTTATCCGAATTTTCAAAAATGATTTTTGTTGAAACTAAAATAGATCTTGAGCTTTCTAATACTTTCCTACTACCACCAAGCTATTACAAGTTATTTATGAATATAAAATGAAAGCCTAATACATTTATGAACTCAAAACAACTAGATCTAGTTTACTATACTAGCCATTAATGCATAAACACTATGATGGTTATGTGAATGATGAATATATGCACAAATCATTAGCAATAACAACATAACTTGAAAATAAAATAAGATAATAGTAAAATAACTTCAAATAACAAGATCTATAACATTGTGATGGTAAGGATCTCATGTTCAAGTGTTTCCACATCCCTAGCTTGAAGCTCATGGGGATTTTGTGTGGAATCACACATGAATGAACTTGCCATTACATGTTTTAAGGTAATGAAGTATACATCTATTACCTATTGGAAGATTGGAACAAGAAACTTGAAGAAAAAAATATGTGAATGTGTGTTCGGTTTTGAGAGAGAGAGAGAGGAGAGTTTTGCAAGAAAAATTTTTCTAAAGAGAGAAGGAAGAAAGAAAGAAAGTGAAAAGAAGTTGTATAAAGAGGTTTATATAAACTTGTGGATTAGGGTTTACTTGATGTCACACCCCAAAGGGTACCCTAAACGTGGCAGTCCACCGTACACAATATTAAAGCCTAAGAATGACCACCTCAGTCACGCGAAGGCTTCCATACTATGTACAAGGCGTCTAACACATGGAGGAGACACATCGGAGTGATACATTTTATATTGATATAACTTGAGTAACAATGTAAAGGAATTTTAGTTTACTATACTCCAAATACAAAACATTATACTTCAATTACAAATCATCCAAAGATTTCACTACATAAATTATTACAGGGCAAATCATAAAACCTAGCTAGTAACTTCAAGCATTCTTATTCCTTGCCGGAATCCCGAAGTCATTCTTGGCTCCAACCATCATGGTCCCACTTAGCATTCTTGAGATAACCTGTTTAAGCAAACATCTATTGGGGTATAAGCTACACTAGCTTAGTGAGTAAGAACTTCCAAGATTACATTTATAACACATCATACAATCAAGTGATTAGTCAGACAAGTGATATGTATCAAACACGTGAATTCAACAAACATATGATCAGCTGGAAATCATATGTGGATGGACTTACGCCCTCCATCCCAAGTTAGCGGATTAACGAATCCTGCGGTACGAATCGCGGTCGTTTCAGCTTACGGTCAACTTTGAACTATAAATTCGTTTAAGGACAACGATTAACCAACAAATGCTAATGCTCCAGCCCCATCGTGAGATGAATGAGTTCAACTTTGTCTTCAATTCCGAATAATCAATTATACCAATTCTTTTAAGTGATCAATCAATATCCACAGACAATTAATCCTAATTCATCTATACTAGCAATAGTTAATCACTCGGCTTCAATATTCTTACATTCCATTTCTCATATCAACAACAATCATACATAGTTCCCATCATCCCCATCATGCATATCCATTTTATCTTTACCAAATATCTAGTGCAACTATTATTACAATCACATACAATAAATGAAATCGGAAATAATACTCACTCAGCCATTGGATCACCGTCTTTAGTACAAGTAATCTGGTGGTAAGGAATCGTCGATATTGGGGTCACCTAAAAAGGAAGAAATACCCTAATAAGTATTTCATCACTTAACTAGTCCAAGCTATCTCATACACTATCAAATTCGTAATTCTCATCCTAAGCGGAAATTCCAACTTAAAACGACCATAACTTGATTGTTTTAACTCGGAATTTAGCAAATTATATATCGATTTCTATCTACTTCGAAAGATCTATCTATTTCTAATATTATTTTTAAGTTTTGAAAATATTTAGGCCAAAAAATGGAGGGATCAGATCTTATCAGAAATAGTTTCCAATTCCGAAAAAAATAGTTTGTAGATGTTTCTAATGTTCCTACTATATAAATTAACCATACATGCAATATTGATGATTTCCTATCATGAATGGCATGTTATGAGCTTGATGTATGCATGCTTTGAAAAATTTTTACTAAAAGGAATTTTTAGAAACTTATTTATAAAACTCCAGCTATTTACTTTTAAGAAAACTAGTTTCCTAACTTTGATCATTTCCATTTGTTTGGATTTACTTCTTAAGAAAATATAATTATCCTTGTTAAAAATTAAGTCTTCACTATATCTTACTTATGACCTTCATTTCTACATAAAAATTTTCTTTTACGCTTTGTAAACATGTCTTCAAGTAGGGTTGATTCCAAAATCCGAATTTTGTAAAAATTGTTTTTGTGGTGATTCTTTAAGTAAAAATCATTTGATACTTTGAAATTAAAGCTCAACCATGCCTAGCCACTAAGGACTTTATTTCTTTGATAAAATTTCTAATTTGAGTTTGAAAAATATGGGTTTTCATGCCATTATTCCATTGTTACGAATTTCTTAAAATGACAACAACTCAAATTTTCCTACTTTATTTCTATAATGCATCATGCATATATGTATTACCTACAAGCTATTGTTATGAAGGTTATGAGATGATTTACCTATATGTATACATATAGTACCGAGAATTCTTTTTGAAAATCTTACTTTGCAAAACTTTGAATTTTTAATAGACTTAAGAAAAATAGTTTTTTTTTCTTGTAAAATCATACTTGCTTTTATCAAAACTCAATCTTGATGACCTATATAACAGCACCTTCATTATTTAAAAAAAAACCTTCATTTCGGGGTTAGAAAATAGGTGTTTACATAGGTGGTTTGCCTAAGTACGAATTTTATAAAATCTTAAAGAATGAAAACATTGTTAAACCTATTCTTAGAAACTATTTGTTATTCTAAGATTATATTTTGATAGACCTCTTTTATCCTTATCAAAACTTGGTCTTTGTTATATATATTCCCTAGGACTTCCATTTTCCAAAAAAAATTATCATTTTGGCATTTGGAATTAGGTGTTTAAATGGTGGCTATTCTCAAATCCGAATTTTGAAAAATTCATTTGAGTTTGTTTTTTTTTTTTTTGTAAAACCCATTTAGTTTTTCAAAAACCATTTCCTAATCAAACCTACCCCTTAAGGCTTCCATTTTCTTAATAAAAATCTTGTTTTGAAGTTGAAAAATGGGTTTTCAAAATTGGTCTTTGTTGAGATCCGAATTTACAAAATTTATTTTTGGACATTCCTTTTGATAAAATCTATCTAAACTTATGAAAATCCATTCCTTACATATCATATCTTAAGAGCCTTTCATATCTTGAATAAAACCTTCATTTTTGAGTTGGAAAACATGTTTTTAAAATATGCCTTAGCCTAAATCCGAAAATGAAATTTTTATTTTGAAAATCACCTTTGATTATTGTAAAAAGAGGCCTTGATGATATACATACATTAAGTCTTCATTATCTCAAGTAAAAATTTTATTTTGACACTTGGAAACTGGTTTTTAAATAGGGGTCTTGCCTAAATACGAATTTCACTATTTTTGTTTGAGTTCAAAACCAAGATCTACACTTAATATAAGCATAAATATAAAAGAAACTCATGGTAGTAAACTATAAACTCATAGATCTAAACTTTACTCATCAAAATCATTCATTCATGTTATCTATTCCCTAAGCCCTTCATTTTAAATGAAAAATACACATTTGAAGTTGAAAAATAACTTTTCTAAATATGGTTCCTTTTCATCCGAATTTTCAAAAATAATTTTTGTTGAAAATAAAATAGATCTTGAGCTTTCTAAAACTTTCCTATCATCATGCTACTACAAGTTGTTTATGAACATAAAACAAAAGTCTAAAGCATTTATGAACTCAAAACACTAGATCTAGTTTATATACTAGTTATAAATGCACGAACACTAAGATAGTTATGTGAATGATGAATATATGCATAAATCATAAGCAATAACAAAAATAATAACTCAAATAACAAAATCTAAAGCATAAATAAAAATCAAAGCTACAAAAAGTTAGATCTACAAAATATAACTACTTTTAGCAAGAAAATAATAATAATACAAGAGAGCACTCATGGATAAGATGAGTGTTTCATTTTGGCATCATCATCCTTAGCTTTTAAGCTTAGGGAAAGTCATTTGATGCATGAAACTCTCACTTTACTTTACCTATATCACTTATGGAAGCTTTGGACAAGAGTTTTATCCAAGAATCTTCAAGAAATATGTGTGGGAGCTCTAAGAAGGAATGGGGGCAGCAAGGTTTATTTGTGAGAACAAGAGAAAAGAAGAGAGAAAGAGAGGAAAAATTAGAGAGAAAAGTGTAATGAATGGAAAAGGGTAAAATGTGTAAATGAAAGAGAGAGAGAGAGAAGGAGTGCATTAATTGAAAGAAAGAAAGAAGAAAAAAAAATAAAACAAGGCAGATTTGGGGAGGGGGCTGCACGTGAAAGTAAGAGGGAGAGAGAAAGGGAATTTGGTTTTATTTTGACTTGAAATTGAAATGTGTAATTGATGTGTATGTGTTGCTTCTTTAAGAAGGATTGGAATAGATTTATTTTAGTCAAATTGGGAGTAAATCAAAGGACAAGGGCAGCATAAAGAGGTCAAATTTTCTGCCATGAAGTGTGGAATAAAGTATAGAAAGATTGAAGAGAAAAAGAAGTGATATGTGAAAGGTATACTAAAAAGTATGTGTTGTAAGAGTACTTTCTTCATAATAAAATAAAATAAAAATAGAAAATTTATTCCAAACATTTGTAGCAGATTTTTCATAATTAAAATAAGATAATTTATTTATTTATTTTAGTGAATTATCAAATAAGTTACCGGTATGATCAAAATACACGAATATGAGCTATAAATGATATTTTTATCACCCAAAAAATTCTAAAAAATTATTTTATGAAAATAAAAATATTTTTCAATTATAAAATTAATTTATTTTATTTTTAGTATCAGGTCTTAAACAGAAACTGATCCCATAAAAACCCGAAACTAACTAAATTTTAGAAAAACAAAATTTTCTATAATATATAAAATATTTATCTAAAAATATAAGGGTTTATAATTTTATGTAATGAAATAGAAGTGAATAGTGCACAAGACTAATTAATTACTGGTAGTAATGAAATACGAGATAATCGCAAAATCAAATTATTCTAGTTATCGAAAATTATAAAACGATATTTTATAAATCCTTATGAAAATACGAGTCTAATGGTATTAATGGTATATTTTTTATATCTCAAGCCCTGAGACATGCTTTTCGAAGCATGTATCCGAACGGGTTCGAAATAGGTAAAAAATTTACTAATATGATATTTTTAAGCGAACTTATATTACTACGAGCTATTCTACATACTTAAACTACACCTCGACTCTTGGGTTGAGGGTGCTAAATTGCCGGACTTAAACTACTGTATTCCACTTAAGGTTTCCGGGTTATTTTCTGGTTTAAATCTTTACCAATTTGGAAACTGATATTTTATGTCTATACAACATATTTAATTTGAGAAATTTATTTTAAATTTTATTTTTGTAAGTATTTAATATCTCTTAACGTTTTTAGAATTCTTGAATTGAGTTTTATTTTCGAAAGTTTCATCGTTATTTACTTTTTAGTAATTTGTTTTTTGGTTATATATTACCCAATTTTATAAGTCAGAAGTAAGTATGGAATTTGTCGTACGTAGTGGTTTTGGATTTGAAAACTATTGAGTTTTTATTTTATTTTTAAGAAATCTCATTTTCTCAAGATTAAGGAATTTCTAGATTTGTTCGTGATTTAGGACTAGTCAAAGTTCTGTTTTAATTTGGAGTCATTTTTAGGGTTTATTTTCGAAGTTCATTTTGGAATTATTTACTGAAATTTTTCGGGGCTTACACTTGAATTTAACAAAATAAAATAAAACAAATTTGGAGAGAGGGAAAGATGGAGAGGGGGTGCGGTTTCATGGAGAAAGAGAGAGAGTGGAGTTGTGTTGTGTAAGTTTTGGAATTAAATAAGTAATTTAAATGATAAAAGTTATATTGGAAAAGTAAATTGTAAGAAAAAATGATGTAATTGTAAGAGTATGATGTAAGGATGTAAGAAATAGGTTATGGGTAGTTGTACTTGTGAATAGTGTAGAAGAATTCAAAAAGTAGATTAGACATTTAAATACCGGTAGTAATGAAAATACGATAGAAAGGTTATAACTGTAACTTTTATAATCCGAAAAATTATATAACTGATATATTTAGAAATCTTATGAAATTACGAGTCTAACGGTACTAATATCATATATTTAATATTTCGAGCCCTAGGACATGCTTTTCGAAGTCTGTACCTGATCGAGTTCGAAATAGATCGAAAATTCGCTAATCTTATCTTTTAAAGCATCCTAGTATTATTACGAACCGAACTACACCCTTTACTCATATTTCGACTCCTTGGTTTAGGAATACGGGGTTGCCGGATCTAAACTACTATATTCTACTTAGGGTTCCCGGGTGATTTTCTGATTTAGATCTTTGTCAATTTGGAAACTGAGGGTTTATGTTTATATAACATATTTAGTTTGAGAAATTTATTTTAAATTTTATTTTTGTAAGTATTTAATATCTCTTAACGTTTTTCGGTATTCTTGAATTGGGTTTTATTTCCGAAGGTTAATCGTTATTTACTTTTTAATAATTTGTTTTTGAGTTCTACATTACCTGATTTTACAGTTAGAGTTAAATATAGAATTTTTCATACGTAGTGGTTTTGAATTTATAGACTGTTGAGTTCTTATTTTATTTTTAAGGATTCTCATCTTCTCAAGATTAAGAAATTTCTGGATTCGTTCATGATTTAGGACTAGTCGAAGTTCGATTTTAATTTGGAGTCATTTTTAGAGTTTATTTTCGATGTTCATTTTGGAATTATCTTCTGAAATTTTCCGGGGCTTACAGCTTATCTATGGCTGAGTCTAGTAGATTAAGAGGACCACTGCTACTAGGACAATGCCTTGATGATTTGTGTGCATCATTGTCCCAAGTGGAGTTAGTACACTGAGATAATTCCGATAGTTTAGGAGTAGTGCGGAAATGGTACCAAGGGTGTGTGAGAGTTCCTAATACCAACATATATAAATCAACCAGTATGGAAAATAGGTATATATATATATATTACCTATTTTCCATACTGGTTGATTTCATGTAGTCATGAGTTACTCAAAGATTAGGACTAATAGCTAATAGTTCTAAATCATGTTGTTTGCCGGCTAATCAAAGATAATAACCTATTGATTATTGCATATAATATTAGATTGTATGTAAAATCAGTATTATGTCTATTCATGCACATGTGTTTGCGGTATGGTGTGATGGGCCTTTGTGCTCATTCCTTTCTATTTTTCAGGAATAGATGATGATCATGTAGTATTTGATGTAGTTGGATATGATGTTTATGTAGACTATGGGGAGAACAATAGTGAACTTGACTTTCCAGCTGACGTTTAGATGTTCTAGTTTGGAGATAGAAAAAATTTAAGATCTTATAAAGTTTTATATGTTTTTATAAATCTAAAGTTTTTTGAGATTTTTCTTAAGATGTTATAGTTTAAATTGAGTTGACCTTTGGTTTATGCCAACCAAGTTGTTATGAAGTTTTTTATTATTATATGATATTTAAATGTATCCTTATATGTGAGATGTTCATGATGTTATATCTAATTTGTGGATTAGTGAAATAATAGCCTTAGCAGGTCCATATCAAGTGAGAATATGTGGTCGTTGCAATGCCTTCAGATTAAGGCATTACATGTTCAAATTGATTGATCAACCTTAATGAATCATATTATGGAATAGTGTTAACAAGAAAATGGTCATGCATAGCATCCATCGAGCCACATTTCAAAAAGTTGCTATTCCTTTGCATAGAGTTGGATAGGCTGCTAGGGTGCTGGGACACGGGCCATGCTCCTTCTTAAGGAATCCACATCGTTTGAGGAATACGACTCTATATTCAGAGCCATGCCAATCGAATGCTATGAGCGAGTGCCTAGGGACTAGCAAAAGATCAAGAGGACCTTTATCAATAATTCTCTAACCCTTAATATGGAGGACATAAATCCATTATGTGTATAGGTTTCGGATAAGTATACATATGTATGTTCTTCATATAATTGTTGCATAAGCATAGCATATGCTTGGCTAACTAACTTGTTTGTTTATGATTGTCGGTGCGAATGATGGGGAAATATCTCACTAAACAAATTGTAAGGTTACATTCTCATAGATTTTTGTTAAAATAGGTATGCTTGAGACTATTTAAGGAACGAGACATTAAGGAAATCATCGGTGGATTTTTGAGCCATCATGGAAGAATTGGGAGCATAGAATAAAGTTTTATTTTGAAAATTCTTGATGATTAATACATGCTATAATATTATTTTGGAGATTATTAGAAGATATGAATCTATGTTGAGCTGTTGAAGGACCCTAGCAGGAGTATGCCCCTAAGAGATGTAATTGACTTTATTTATGATTAATGATAAGTATTTCTTTTGCCTTGTTACTTAATTATTATCAATATAAATTGCGCTACTCCAATGCGTCCTCTTTGTTGTGATGTGTGTCTTGTGCATAATATATAAGCCTTTGCATGACTAAGGTAGTCATTCATAAGCTTTAATATTGTGTATGGCGAACTGCCACATTTAGAGTACCCCTCGGGGCGTGACAATAAGGCTATAACAGTATTTTCATTTGTTAATTTTTTTATTTGAATTAAGGTAATTTAGTTAAAAATTAATTCAAACATCAAATTAACATTCATAAGTTTGGGTAATGAATGGCTATTCAATATCTTTTGTAGTAGGAATTCTTTATAGAATCATTATTACAATCAACTAAATAATGTAATAACTTTTTATATGAAACAAACATAATGAATTGCTATTATAGTAAAGTTAACTAACAGTTAGGGTTGTGAATTGAACCAAATTATAAAACATCTAAAAAGAGAGAATAAATAAGTCATTTAAGACTTAAGGACTAACCTAGAAGAAGGTGAGCTCGACTAATTAAACCCTTTGGTCAATTGCCCTTTACGAATGAGATAGGTTAACTGTTACAACTGAAGTAAGCATAAGATAACTTAGATGGTTAGATGACTACAAGAAATAATATCATGGTCTGTTATACATTGTAGTTGAATAAAAAAAGTTATAATAGAAATACAAATAAAATAACTACTCTACGTGACATATATAATAAAATTGTTCAACAATATAAATAAAGAGCAATAAAAGAGAAAACCATCCTTGGCCCTAGAAAATCAAGGTGTCTTTAATATTAGAGAGTAATGATCTCGAATTCACTAATACCTGCATCATAAACACAGTAGAGTGAGGTAGAAAGTCTATTCATCGATAATAAAGAAGCAATTAGGGTTTCGAATTACCTGAGTGCGAAAAGGGAAGATTAAGGCAAAAAGAAAGGTTTGTATAGTAAGAATTTGGGTGGGACCTTAGCATAATTGGACTCCAACATTTTGTGCTCCTTTCCATTTGTCATGACACCTGAAACACAACTATGTCAATCAATGTAAAGCTTAAAAAGATGCAACTAAACATTACTATGGAATTGGACAAGAAATTGGATGCCTTTATGGATATGATTAAGCAAACCATAACATCCAATATTCAAAATCTTGGGAATTATACTCAAAATGTATCTTCTCATTGATCTCTCAATAATGGTGAGTCATCACTTTCCACTGGTTCTTTTGTTGATTCAGTTCTTAAAGGAATCAAGTTAAAGATTCCAAGATTTAATGGGGCAAATGTGTCGAGATGGCTTTATAAAGTTGAATGATTTTTCAACTTTCACAAGATCCCGAATGATCAATCCATTACAATAGTTGCTTTTGCCTTTGAGGATAAGGCATGAGAATGGTATCAATGGATGGATAAAAACCAACTCCAGTATACTTGGCATGGATCCAAAAGTAGCATTAAATAGTGTTTTAAACCATCTATATATGATGATGCTCAAGAAAAATTGTCCAAATTTAGTTAAACTAGAGTCAATAAAGGAATATTAGTGATAGTTCGAAACCCTTTCTAATAGGGCAGTTGAATTACTAGATAACTTCCTAATTTGTTGCTTCATTTCATGTCTTAAGCCACATTTGAAGCGCGGATTGTAGATTGCCAGGCCTAACGATTTCATGGCAGCTCTTTCTTTAGGCAAACCACATGAAGCTCTATTTGGACAAAACTTTTTCTTCTAAACAATTCACTTCAAACACTTATAATCTATCTAAATCCTCTTCTTCCATTTAATTTTTAAACCTCTAATACATAATTGTTTAACCCATTCTTCTAACCCCTCTCATTCAAAACCTTATTCTCCCTCAAACCAACTTGTTTCATCACAAACTTCCATTGATAAACCATTACCAATCAAGAAGTTTTCTACAACATAAATGGCTGCAAGAAGAGAAAAAGGGTTATGTTACAATGTTGATGAGAAGTTTCAGAGATCAACTATATAATGCTACAATATTTTGATGAGAAGTTCTACTAATGAAAAATTGGTACTCAATAATGTAACCATTAAAGATGGATTTCCAATTCCTACAATGGAGGAGTTATTAGATGAATTTATATAGCTACCATATTTTCCAAGCTTGATCTGAGACCTAAGCATCACCAAATCCATATGAGTAATGAGGCCATTGAGAAAATAGCATTTCGTACATACGAAGGCCATTATGAGTTCTTGGTAATGCCTTTTGGGTTGAGTAGTGCCTTAACGACACTATAGCCAATGCATGGGCTAATGTATTTCGTTGTGTAAAGAACACAACCTAATACACTTGCTTATGGATTAGCCATGGATTTTTCCAACCTCTCATAACTTTATCCATCCTTACCCAAATTGTATGAAACTTGACCGATTCTTCCCCTAACCTTAAATAACCTTCCAATAACTTCAAAACATAAATTCTCTTAACATAATCCTTAGCTGTGCTTTTCCTAAACTCTTTTTTTAGGTTTAAGAAACCTTTAATTAGATTCTTAAAGGGTAACAACTGAACCTAAGTGCCTTAGTAACAATATGAATTGAGTAATATTAGTTAAACTTAAGCTAATATCCAACTTCGATTATGAAATCGTTACTAGACGTTGGGTTTCAGAAAGGGATTTGAAAGCTTAAACCAATTGAAAGGTACGTAGTAATTGCTCGTTGCTTGTTAGGATAGTAATGATAATAACCAGACTAAGAATTTAAACTCGGAAGAATTGAGTGTTGGTTACTGCTTTGCCACTTATCTAAGGAAGTGGTACCCTCAGCTAGGTTGTGAGCTTCATCGCAACTAGAGATGTAATCGGGCCCCGTTTGAGATGGGTTTTACAAGACCTAAATCTGAACCTAATACCCTATATACGATTTTTATCCATAAACTTAAAACTCGCTTGATAGACCTAATAAGGTACTTGAATCAGAATGCGAACCCAATGAAGCAAATAATATCTCAACTACAACTATTTTATGTTTGAATTTATTATTAAAAAAAAAATCTTTTTTCCCCTAAAATAGACACTCATAATTTTCTTCTTGTTTACTTATGGAAAAATTTATATTTATTAATATTTATGTATGTAATAAATCCTTCCAAATTTATTCTCTTTATTCTCAATTAGCTTAACATCGCAATGGATCACCATGATTAATTAAAATAAAATATTATAAAAATGAATGATCTATAAAATTGAAAATGCATTAATATTTATTAAATTGAACTTCAAATTTAAAAATGTATATACTATTTATTAAATTCAAGTAGTACTTGAAATATATAAACTTTAAATTCGTTTGAATTTTATTTTGTTAATTGAAAAAAAAATTATTAATGTCTTTTCTTAACATGTTCGAGTTTTCAATGGGTTTTATATCCATCCCAAAACCCGATCAAAAACTTTATAAGGTTTAGCTCAATGTCCCAAAACTTGTCATAAACCTATAGAGTATTTACCAGGTTAGGTGGGTCGGGTACCTTATAAAAACCTACCCGGTTTCATCCTTAATCATAACTTTGAGAGGATGAATTAGTTTGAGCACTAAGGACCCCATGGAATACATGGCTAGGCTTAGCAAGTAGTCAATAGAGAAATTTCTGAGATTGAGAGATCAACTAGAAGCACGTACAAAGTTGTAACGAGTTATATGATGTTGTGAGACTCTGTATAAAGTGTTGCAATGGGACGTGCTCATTAATGGTAGCTTGTTAAAGAATGACTCGGAAAATACTATTTCTTCCTCTTCTTTTTGGTAAGTTCTGGAGACTTATCAAACTCCCTCTTCGATGAATGATCCGCTAAAGGAACCTTACTCAGTTATGAGTACTTTTGTGCATGCTGGTGTTTTTGGGATGTTAGGAATGCCTTGTTTATGGACTTTAAATTGAACATCTTAAACTATGATTGTTGCATTAGATTAGAAGTGTGTGACATGTATATGTGTGCTTGTTATACTAATTAATAGGCTTTGCAACTCATTCTTTAATGTTTTTAGGCTTTTTTGACAGTCCGTTAGGGGATGAGAACTGCACGGGGCAGCTCCATTTGTTGGCATTGTACAAGATATGAACTTGACTTCATTTTTCAGTTAGAGGAATGTATCTAATTAACATTTATCTTATTTAACTTATTTTGAAATGGACTGTTTGGTCCGAAAAAGTTTTCATTATGAGTTTTGTTATCTGATGGCCCTGTGGGCAATATTTTGTAAACAAGTATTTTGTGATATCTAATTAAATATCCTGAACATATTAATTTTACATGTTTTGAAATAACTCAAATCATGGAAAAACAGACAACATTCTACCGTAATTTTTACAAAAATTAATAATGATTTCCTTATTTAATCAAAAACCCACTTAGAGAAGGAACGCTTTACACATATCACTTAGAGGTGATATGTGTAGTGTAACTATCACGCTTTAAGCACCGATGGCGGGATTGTTACATTAACATCATATATATGTGGACTACAACCCAATATCCATTGGTATAGTCCATTTAATTTATTGAACTATGACATAAAATGATTTAGTACAATGTTATTGGTGCACCTAGACTCTAACTTACAATAACTTGAACCACAACTTTTTGTCTCGTAACCCAAAACATCACATATTGAATTTATCACTTGTTAATTAGACATAAATGAACAATTGGACATAGGCCAATCAATATCGTATACAGTTGACTAGTACCTCCAACGTAGTATCATCACTTTTCACTAACTGAAGCAAATATGACTTTCATATTAATGACCTTCTAAGTCATTGTAGCAAACTTAGCATCTAAGATTTGGGAGCTTCTATAGTCCCATTGACATCCCATCATAAATCTAACTGTTAAAATAAATATAATAAATGGAATATTAACTATTTTAGTAAATCGATCATGGTTAAATATGGTATAAGTTATTGGAAGGTAATAGGACTGGTTCCATTAAAATTAATGGTGGATTCCCTAAGATCTACCTTTAGACATAAACAACACATCGTGAATAGTTTATTATCTTATATTTGTTAATGCAAATCGTTTATTTTGCACAATCATAATGCAACACACAAGCATTATAGTATTAATATAAAATTTCTTAAATTTAAATCTATGCATTGATTTCATATAGGAATATAACTAAATTGGGCTTAGGTAGGGTTTTATAAAACCTGCACTCGTCCTAATATTTCGTAGGGTCTCTTGAAACCTACCTTAAATCCCATGAGATATTTCTCCTTGAACCCAGAACTTATTTAACAAACCTTATAGGGTAATTGAACCCAAACTTGATAATCATGTTAAAAATTCTATGTAAAATACAACTTATCTCGAAACAAAATATTTTTTTCCTTTTTTTTTAATTGTTGCATATTTCTAAAGATATCCTCTTTTAAATATATCCAGCTCAACTTTCTTGACCTGTTTTTGGCAAGGAAAAATAAAAGCAACAATATCTAATTTTTCAGCCATAATATAAATGCTTGTGCTATTTAGAATTGAACAAACTAATATGATTGATTAGAAATTAATTTATGAATAGTGTGTTGATAAATTGTATCAAAGTAATCATGTTTAGCATCCTCTTAATATAAACTTAATGGTGGATTACATGTGCATAATTCTTAATGTGAGCAATTTTTTTTTCTTATTGGGTTTGGTTTTCTCGTTGAGTTCTATACTTCTCATAAAACTTGAAATGAAACATTATAGAATTTTGCAAAAGATCGTAATACTTATTCCAAACCCTACAGGATATTTATTAGATTATGTGAATAGTATCCTATAAGAATTTGCTTAGTTGTATCCTTATTCCATAACGTCTTTGAGTAATAATCTAAAACTAAAATAATAATTCGGTTCAATTTTTGTTATTATTATATCTTTTATTGTTTTTAGTTTTTTATTTACTTAATTAATTTATTAATAAATTCAATAACTTTTAAATTATTAAATATAGAGATTTTTATCAAAATGGAGTTATATATGTAGTCAGAAAATCTATGCTTGTTACTTATTCCGATTGGTTTGAATATTGATAACAGAAGCAAATCCAGAGTTTCATTAATATTCCATTAATCCTAACTGAGATATGTTAATTACAATCTAGCCGGTAGTAATTAAATTTGCTTTCGAAGTATCCCCACCTATTATATTAAATACTTAAATCTCCACATTATAATATTTTCATCCTATTTAATAGCATACGAGTTGTTTTAATGATCCTTTGAATCTTATTATTCTATGATCAAAATTATGATTACGCTAGCTTAGTGAAAATGTAAGAATGGATCGGAGAAAGAAAATACGGTCATATAAATCCTGATTTTGTAAAATTCCATATCTTTTTCTTATTAGATATTTAGATTATGGAGCGAAATCTATCAAAATTATATTTGTTTCTATTTTATTGAGATATTGCTTGTTTCTTTTTTTTTTTTTTTATCTATATATGTCTTTGATTTGTATAATTTGCATATGAGTAATTAAAATTTATGATTTTTATCTATTTATTAACGAACTTATGATATAAAAGACATTTAATAGATGTCAAAACTTAACAAATTAAATGCATTGCATTATGTACAAATTTGAAGTTCTTGAACATAATATGGCGGGATAAAGGCAAGTTAAGTGTTTGTATTTTCAACTTTTAAAAATTTAGTATCTTATCTTTAGATTTTGATAAATTACTACTTATACTTTCATAGTATATATAATTTAGTATCTTTATTAAATAATATCTGATAAATATTTATTTTGAAGATAGGATAATCCTAGATACTATGTAAAAAATTACCAAACATTTCCAATATTTCAAAATGTGGTTGTAAACTATCAAAAAAGTATAAAAAAAATTAAAAGTATAGGAACTTAACATGTCATTATCAAAATAAATATCTATTCAATATTTAATAAAAATATTAAATTTTACATATTTTAAAAATAAAAACACTGATTTATTTAAATTTAAAAATAAAATACAAAATTCCCAAAAATTAAAAATAGAACCATCACAATTACGCATAACATTAGCCACGGGGCTATCATTTGAGACACGATCAGTCCAACTACTCTGCACCACAATATGCATCAATAACGACGATTCTCGTCGGCGAGAGATGACAAGGTTGCCTTATCTTTGTATTCATTTTTCGTTTTTTTTTGGCAATTATTGTCTTGGATTTGTCCTCATGTGCAATAAGAGCATCCCTGTTTATCGGACTCTTCGTAAAGTTTTTAAAATACTATATCAGTATCTAAAAAACTATGTTATTTTATTAGTAAAATCCTTCATATAAGTTTTTTAATTTTTTTTAATACTTTTATGGATCTCATTTCATTTTACATAATACCTTATTTTTATAAAATAATAATAAAATATTTAAAAATAACTTATTTTTTTAAGTCTTTCATAAAAACTTTAAATATTCATAGCGACCTCAAAAAGTAAAGTCATTTACCTAAGTACTCGTGTCAAAGATTTCCAATATGAATGCTCTAAGATATCTAGGAATAATATACATTTTTTTCAACTCCCAAGAAATATATAAAAATAAATAAAATTCCCCAGGTAAGGGAAAAAAATACAAAAAGGAAAACTATAAAATTGAAAAAATTCGAACGTTTTAAAAAAAAAAATTAAAAATATCGTAATAGAAATCATAAATTGGACACACGATTCGATTTCGCAGATGAAACATTCACGATTCCATGTCATTCATCACCCACGCTGACTTCTTAAGTGATCTTACTTGGCAGCTACGACACTGAAAGAAGATAAATATAGGAGGACTACATGGAAGGAGTGGGGTTTTAGTATGACATTTATTGAGGCGTTTGTGGAGGACCCATCTTACTGCTTTGCTCAGAAGATGATGGAAGATGAAATACTCCGGAAGATGGTGGAGAAGGACAATTTCGAAGTCGATTCTAATATATGTATACATATAATTTTCTTCTTCCCCCATCAATCATCAATTTCCAGTAAAATCAAACCACGTCCTCAAAAATTAACACAACATTAAGCTAAACCCACCATGTACAAATCCACTAGATATATAAACAGAGTAGAACCAAAACATTATCAATCAACATGTTAGGCCTGTATTACCGATTCAGCCTAGCCCACTCAATAACCTAATACGATTCTCTCTCTCTCTCGCCTCACAATCACAAAGGTCAGTGACTCAACCCTCTCTCTCGTGTTTTCCTATCTACTCTCGTATTCTACAAACCCTAACCAGATCTAACATGCTTTGGTTATGATGTTAGGTAACAGGAGGAAGATGAAGTGTTAATTCGAGCTTAGCAAGGCTCCAAGACACAAGTCGTTTGTTCAGCAAGGTAAAAGCTATCTTTTCTGCCTTGTTATATTGTATTTATGTATTTCTTTTTCCAGATCTGTTCCAACTGTTTTTTTCTAGATCTATTCCAACTGTTGAATCTGTTACAATCTGTTATTCTATTTTGTAACTAACAACTATATTCTAGTTACAATCCGTGAATTATATGTATTTATAAGTCCATTTGTGATATAATCTTTAGTCCAAACTGGTGGCTTGCGAACTCGTGTTGTATCAGATGTCTCCCCCTCTTCAAAAATAACCTTGTCCTCAAGGTTATAAGATGAGTATAACCTAGAAAACGATGACCAATCTTCCCATGAGATTTCTTCTGGTGGTAAACCACTCCACTAGACTAGAACTTGTTTAATAGGAATTCCATGTCAGAAAATAGTTCTAGATCCCAGTATAGTAAGAGGTGTCAACACTGATTGACTACCCACAGCTTCCTTTGGTAAAGCCAAAACAGGAGATTCAGATTCGTGAGCCTTCTTAAGTAAAGAAACATGAAACACATCATGAATCTTGGCATAATCTGGTAATTGTAGCTTGTAAGCACAAGTACCAATCTTCTGAACTACAGCAAAGGAAACATAGTATCTTCGAGATAGTTTATGTGTCTTCTTTAACGCCTCCGACAACTGTCGATAAGGTTGTAGCTGAACAAAAACTAGGTCTCCAATCTGAAACTCAACATTTGTCCAATGTCAGTCCGCATAAAACTTCATCTTCGCTTGAGCTTGAAGTAGGTTGGTTTTGAGCTTTTTCAAAAGCTCATCTCGAGAATACAACTCCTGATCAATAGCATCCAATTTAGAAGCACCTTATATAAGATAAAATAGAGGGAGGTGGCCTGCCATACACCAATTCGAATGGTGTAGTTCCTGATCCTTCATGATGGGAAATATTATAAGCAAATTCCGCCCAAGGTAAATATGTCACCCACTGAGATGGACAATCCATAGTATAGCACCTAAAATACTGTTGTGAATTTCTATTCCTGACCTTGGTCTGACCATCACTATGGGGATGATATGCACTGCTGACCCTGAGTTAAGTACCACTCAATGTAAAGAGTTCCCTCCAAAAAGAACTCATGAATACTGAGTCTCTGTTAGATACTATAGATCAGGGATAACCATGTAACTTGACCACCATATGTAAGAACAATGATGCCACTTTAGGTGATGTGTAGTGAGTATCCAATGCTCCTAAATGGCAATATGTAGTAAGCCGATCTACCACTACAAATATCACAGTAAAGCCTTGGGATTTAGGAAGACTAGTGATAAAATCCATGCTAATGTCTTCCCATATTCGATCAGGAATTAACAATGGTTGTAAGAGTCAAGATGGACTTCTGGTAGAATACTTGACTTGTTGACAAGTCTGACAGTTTCGAACAAACTGCTCTACCATAGACCGCATACCTCCCAAAAAAATCTGAAGAAATTCGTTTGAATGTCTTCAAAAAACCAAAATGCCCAGAACTAGGAGAAACATGATATTCTGTCAATAATGGTTGGATAAGAGCCAATTGAGGAATTAAAAATACTCTGTGATCAGAGTATAAGATACCATTCTTCCATGATAGATTATATTTGAATGTGTTCCCCTGTTCTAAGGCAGAAATAACATCTTGAAATTCATTCAAACTCTTGTATTCAGATTTCAATGTGTCAACCCACTGAAAAGTAGGTGTGCTCCAAGCAAAATAAGATCCTTCTGGAGCATATTGTCTGGATAAAGCATCAACAACTCTATTGTTTAACCCCTTTCTTGTAAACAATAGTGTAATCATACCCAAGCAATTTGGTCAAATACTTTTGTTGCTCAGGTGTTTGGATCACTTGCGTTAAAAGCTGCTTCAAACTGCGATGATCAGTCTTAATAAGAAAATGAGAGCCCATAAAATATTGTCTCCATTTTCTTACAGCTTCCACTACTGCATATAATTCCCAAACATAAGTTGATGCTTTTTGTAGATGAGTGGGCATCTTCTTACTAAAGAAAGCTACTGGCTTATTGTGTTGCAACAATACAGCCCCAACTCCTAAGCCAGAAGCATCCATCTCTAATACAAAAGGCTCCTTAAAATTAGGCAAAGCTAAAATGGGAGCTTGGACTAAAGCTTTCTTTAATTCCTCAAAAGATGCTGTAGCCATATCAGTCCAATGGAAAGAATCCTTCTGTAATAAGTAGGTTAAAGGACTTGCTATTGCTGCATATCCTTTAATAAACCGACGATAATACCCAGAAAGTCCTAAAAAAGCTCTGAGTTGCTTCAATGAAGTAGGAATGGGCCATTTTATCATAGCTTGAACCTTCTGATCCTCAAGTTGTACCCCATTGACAGACACAACATGACCAAGATACTCAATTGTGGCCACTCCAAAACTACATTTGAATTGCTTGAGATAAAAGTGATTGTTAAGCAATATGCGAAGGACCTGATCCAAGTGGTCCAAATGTTGTGCTTCTATCATACTGTAAACTAAAATATCATCAAAGAACACTATAATAAACTTTCTCAAAAATGGCCGAAAAATTTTGTTCATGATACTTTGAAAAGTAGCAAGAGCGTTGCTTAAACCAAATGGCATTACAAGGAACTCGTAATGGCCTTCATGTGTCCAAAAAGCATTTTTCTCAATATCTCTAGGATGCATCCTAATCTGATGGTACCCAGCTTTGAGATCCAATTTTGAGAAAATCGAAGCACTATGTAACTCATCCAAGAGCTCATCAAGGGTTGGAATAGGAAATTGATCCTTAACAGTAATATGATTGAGAGCTCTATAATCAATACCAAATTTCCATGTTCCATCTTTTTTCTTCACTAGTAACACTAGGGAAGAATAAGGGCTAATACTATGTTGGATGATTCCCTATTGCAGCATGTCATTGACTTGCTTTTCAATTTCTGTCTTTTGGAAATGTGGGTATCTATAAACTTTGACATTCACTGGTCCTTTGCCTTCCTCAATGTATATGTGGTGTTGAATATCCCTAAGTGGTGGCAATGACGTAGGTGCTTCAAACACTTGGGAATATTTGCCTAACAAGTCCCACAAGGCTTGGCTACTGGTGAAATTCCCAAATGTGTTACTAACAAACTCTTGAGCCACCAATTGAAAACAAGCCAAAATGGCATTAGTTTGCACCAAACGCTTGAACTGATGCTCATTAATACCCATTAGTGTCTCCTCTTCACCCTGTAAAAAACTAGAATACCCTGATAATTGAATTGCATCATCACCTGATTATAATCACTGATTATAATCAATGGTGACAGGCCCAAAAGCTACAACCATTGCACTCCCAAAACCAATTCAGCCCCTTGTATAGGTAACACATGAAATGTGTCCATGAATAACACCCCTTGAATATGGGACTGCATATCCTTACAAGTACCCTCACTGGCCATCTTCGTACCATCACCAATAACTACATTAAACGAGGGTGATTGAGTGACTGTCAAATTCAAATACTTGACCAATCTGGATTGTACAAAATTATGTGTACTCCTAGAATCTACTAAGATAGCAACTGATTTATTGTTAATAATACCCTTAAAACGTATTGTTCTAGGGATATTAGTGCCAGACATTGCATGGTAACTGATAGTACAATCATCTGAACTGGCAATAGTGTCACTCCCCGAGGGGTACCCTAAACGTGGCAGTCTGCCGTACACAATACTAAAGCCTATGAATGACTACCTTAGTCACGCAAAGGCTTCCATATCATGTACAAGGCGTACATCACAACCAAGGGAATGCATCGGAGTAGCGCAATTTATATTGATAATAAATAAGTAACAAGGCAAAGAGAATACTTATCAGAAACCATACATATATTTCATTTCAATTCTTAGGGGCATATCCATCTATTATCTGCAAATAAATATACATCACTAATCATATAAGTCATTACATATAAAGAACCTTAGAAAATTACTTCATCTTATGATTCCATTTCCTTCATAGAAGCTTAACCATCCTTCCATGACTTCCTTAATGTCATGATCCTCAAATTAAACCACGGGTATACATGTTTCAACAAAATCTATAGGGGTATAAGCTACAACTAGTTTAGTGAGATATTCCTTTTCATTTGCACCATATTTTCAAACAAGTTTATTTATTTATTCACACATATGCTTTGCATACAATGCAACAATCACATGATTATGCAAATATATACAGTTATCCGGAAACCATATATAGAACGGATTTACCCCTCCGTATCAAAGGTTGGGGAATCGGGGTTGAAGGTCCTCAACCTTCTACTGCTAGTCCCTAGGTCCTCACCCACAGCGTTCGGTTGGCTTGGCTCCGAACCTAGAGTCGCTTTCCCCGAACGATTTGGATTCTCTAGGAAGGAACATGGCCCGTGGCATTGCACGATCACAGCCAATCCAACTCTACGCGTAGGAGTAGTAGCCTTCCGAAATAGATGTGACTCGATGGATGCTATGCGTGAGCGTTTTAATTTTTTTAAGCCAAACCTTATTAAGCTTTATCAGGGGTAATCAATCAATTTAGCAAACAATAAACAATCATACAAGTAAGTAAATAAAATTATTAAACAAGTAGTTCGAAGTTACGATATTCTTAATTCTCATTTCATACATAAACATAGAATCACAAATACATAATCCCGAATTCCCCAAATATATATCCATTTTTATCTTTTTTTTAGTATACTAATGCCGCTACTTTACAAGCACAAGCAAGATAACGAATTTAGGAGGAATAACTCACTCGTCCATTTTGCGATCTTCTTAGTCGTAGTAATCCTCGGGTAGAGTAATCTCGTATCTTTCGTCACCTAGACAAAAGAAATACCCGGGATAGGTCTTTCATGGAATTTCTATCCTTGGAGATTCTAAACTTTACTTAAAATCACGGTAAAATCGTATAAGAGGAAATTCCAACTTAAAATGGCCATAACTTGCTCATTTTAACTCGGAATTCCGCATATAATATACCGTTTTCTACCTATTCGAAAAATCTATCCATTTCTAAACTTATCTTTGTCATATAGGTCATTTGGGTTCCGAAAACGTCGGGTAAAGAATTTAAAACGAATTTTTCTAAACTTTTGCAAATCCGTTTTCTAACTCAACTTTATTTTAAAGAAAAATCCTTTTGTAACAATATATATATATATATATAATTATGAACATATATTTGATAAATACTTTAAGTATATAGATATGCTTACTGTACATACAAAATTTCTAATGGTAGTGTCTCAACAATTTATTTCATAAAACAATTCTTTTTAAAGTGTTAAAACTTATCTTGATAAATTCCTTTTCAAGCATTTGGAAGAAACTTTATATTTTCATTATAAATGAGTATATTCTTATTTTATTTCCTTCATTCCTTTTCCAAAATAAATAAATTTTCCTTTAACCTTAGTCTTTCATAAGTTTTACTTAAATTCAAATTTATCAAAAGTATATTAAGTTGTTGAAAAATCTCTTTATGAATCTGTATATTATAATGGTTCTTGAGTCTTGTCTTTATTATTTAAAATATAAGTTTGGTTTTCTAAAACTTGTTCCTTTTATTTCTTTCGAAAAGAATCACTTTTATTGGTAAAATGATTTGTTTCTAACCTTATCTTGTTTATATTATTTGGAAAAATAAGTATTTTCTTTAGGGACTTGAAAATCATTATTTTCCTAAGTGGGTTTTAACTTTATGGATTGAATTCATCTTAACTTTAAAACTAGTTTATTTCTTAGTTTTGTTATGGAGTTAAAAGAATTTATTCTTAAGCTTTTTGTGAAAACTTTGAAAACTAACAAATTATTTTACTAAAACTTAGGTTAACATAATATAATGAAAATATCTATTTCTGTAGTTTTCTTTGTAAAAACATCTTTGTTATTTAAGGAAACGTTTGAGAAAAACTCTATTTATGTGTTGTTGATAATAACTCATTATTTTGTGACAAGTCACATAATAGAAAATTTAGTTTTAGGTTCTTTTAATATAATAGAATTCTATTTTCAAATTAGTTGAGACATTAACATTATGTAGATGCAAGTATCATGAGCAGATAAAGTAATAAGCACATAAGAAAATACTAGAAATAAATAATGAGCAAGAAAATAAAATATCAAGCATTGGGAACCTTAGCTTCATCAAGGTATCCCGGTCAAGTATTGGAGCCTTAGCTTTATCAAGGCATCCCGAGACTAAGAATGGACTAGTCCCGAAAGATTAAAGAAAACACATAAAAGATTATTTTGACTTGATATGGACAAGTCTAAGACTAGAAAGACTAGTCTTAATAACAACTTAAAATAAACAAATTGTATAACTTGAAAGTAAATAAATAACAAATGAGCTTATATGCTCTAAATAAATATATATACATAATATAATACTATATATAAGTTAGATTAGAAGCAAATAATAACAATAATAATAACAACATAATAAAATAGGAAGCTTATGTACAAGAACAAAACATGAACATATTTTTGCTTTTACTACTCATATGAGTTTCAAAACAACACTATAGTCATGTTAAGTTATATGACATGGA
This sequence comes from Combretum micranthum, assembly GCA_024138025.1. Lineage (NCBI taxonomy): Eukaryota > Viridiplantae > Streptophyta > Magnoliopsida > Myrtales > Combretaceae > Combretum > Combretum micranthum. The sequence goes on from JAMXBD010000006.1 coordinate 1,366,261, forward strand.
TGATTAAATGGTTGAAAGAAATTCTTACCTAAGGTATTTTTATGGTATAAAGATGGTAGTGAATGTATGGTTATGTGGTTGTGGAGAAATGGTAGTTGTATTGTATAAAGGGAAATTCTTGTGAGTATTTGGTGAAAGAGAGTTTTGGTAGAGGAAAAGTTTATGGAGAGAGTTTGTGTAGTGAATTTGAGAGAGTTTTGATAGTAGAATGAATTGTGTGAAAGAACGAAAGAGAAAGGGGGTATTTATAGAATTTTTGGAGTGAATTTTGGATGTAATAAAATAATTTGAAAAAGAAAAAAATAAATTGTTGGAAGAGAGAGAGGGGCACCGGCCTTGATGTAATTTGAGGGGGAGTGAGTTGATTTTTAAGTGAATTTTGTAAGAAAATAATTAATATGTAAGATATGATTTGACATAAGGTGTATTGAAAATATAAAAAGTAAAAAAATAGATATGTAGGTGTAAGAAATAGGCGTAAGAAAAAATAGAGATATTGAAATAGTAATGAATAGTAGAAAAGTACTATGAATAGTAGACTAGACAATTAAAGTACGGGTAGTAATAAAAATACACGTAATAATACGATATTTGTAATTTTTACCTACCGAAAAATTCTAAAACTGATATTTTTGGAATCTTTATATTTTTACGAGTCTATTGGTATAAACAGAATATTTTTAATATTCCGAGCTCCGGGACATGCTTTTAGAGCACTGATCCCTATTGAGTTCGAAGAACATTCGAAATTCGCGAATCTGATATTTTTATGTTACCCTATATTATTACGAACTATTTTAAGCTATTGGCTTAATTTCGTTTTCTAGGGTTTGAAAACGCGAGATTGCTGGATCTTAAACACTAGGGTTCGTTATAGGCTTTGTTGACTTTAAGGTTCCGGTTTGACTTCTGGTTTCGTCGAGATATTCATAAGATCGTATAATTTTCGAGTTTTGATCGTTTTATATTTTTAGCTCGACATCTATGCTTTATCTTATTTTATTTGTGATTATTTAATAGTTTTTAGTTCTCGAGATCGTTTCAACTGAGTTTAAGGTTATGAGTTGACTCAGTTTGACTTTTGGTGAAAATTGAAAATTGTGATTCTAAAATTTTGCCGAAGGATTTAAGATTTTATCATTTCGTTGTTAAGCGGTATTTAAATATATCGTTTTGATTTGCGCTTTAGGAATTGGGTAGATGATTTCATTAGCGTATGAACGTTGATTATACCGTTAGTTGGACTTTATATTTTGTTTCAAGGGTTCTCGTTTTCTCAAGATTCAGAAAACTCGTTTTTGATCTTATTTGGAATAAAGTTTTAACTTGATTCGATTTTTAGGGTTTCGTTTCCAGTGTTTTGACTCGGTTTAGAATTTGGTTTTTATCTTGAGTCGATTTTCGGGATTTAAATTTTGATACATAGACTTCTAGGATTATTTTTAAGAATTATGAAATTTTCGAAGGTTTACAAATAGGGGTGGACTGTTGGTCAAGTTGTGACATGTCACCTAAAACAGGATCATCCTCAATATCACTCATCATGATAAAAAATTTGGCTTTACATTTGTGATTTCGATGATACTTTTCATCACAATTAAAGCATAATCCCTTTTCTTCTCTCATGTATCTCTTCCTTTATCAATTTTCGAATAGGAAGTGTGGGTTTAGATGATGATGCAATCCGATTGCTAGCAGTAGATATAGCTGGTTTTGAAAATTGCAAAGTATTGGAATGCGAAAATGATGATGATTTAGGAAAAATTGTCGACTTAGGCATGTAATTCATATCAGCTAATTTTGATTCATGCATTTTTGCCAGCCACAATGCATGTTCCATATTATCAAGTCTAGCAATATGAACTTCTCTCCTAATAAACAGTTTTAAACCAAGACAAAACAACTCAGCAAGAATTTATCTGATAAACCTACAGTTCTAGTAGACAAAGCTTCAAATTTAGCCTGATAGCTATCAACAGTACTTATTTGAACAAGTTTGGAAAGATTACCTTGAACATCATCATAATCTAAAGGACCAAATCTAGCATTTAATGATTTCAAGAATGCTTGCCATGTTGAAATTTGACCATTTTGCTCCATCCACTCATACCGTTTTAATGCTCGGCCCTTGAATGCAAATGAAGTGATGATCAATCGTTGCTCTTCAGGAACACCATTAAAATTAAAGAATTTCTGTGCTTGAAATATCCATCCTAAGGGATTGTCTCCTTCAAAAGTTGGAATCTCCAATTTCATACCTTTAAGCATATTCTCTATCACTGAAAGTGATCAACCATGGGAATTCTGATCTTGTGATGTAGTATTATGGTTCTAATTCAAAGTAGTTATCTGTAGCTGTTCCTATAATTCTTAAATAAAATGTTGCATATCTTTGTTCGCATTTGACTGTTCTTGCACCTGTTGCTGCATCTTATTGACTGACTCGGCAATAGAAAACACTAATGATTGTAATTTGGCAAATTCCTCCTGTTGAGATGCTTGTGTTCTTGTTGTTGCCATTGATGCTGGGATGAGAGCACCAAATGTTAGGCCTGTATTACCGATTAAGCCCAGCCCACTCAATAACCTAATACGATTCTCTCTCTCTTGCACCTTACAATCACAAAGGTCAGTGACTTAACCCTCCTCTCATGTTTTCCTCTCTACTCTTGTATTTTGCAAGCCCTAACCAGATCTAACATGCTTTGGTTATGATGCTAGGTAACAGGAGGAAGATGAAGTGCTAATTCAAGCTTAGCAAGGCTCCAAGACACAAGTCTTTTGTTCGGCAGGGTCAAAGCTTCCTTTTCTGCCTTGTTATCGTATATTTATGTATTTCTTTTTCCAGATTTGTTCCAACTATTTTTTTTCCAGATCTGTTATAACTGTTGAATCTATTACAATCTGTTATTCTATTTTGTAATTAACAACTATATTCTAGTTACAATCCGTGAATTACATGTATTTGTAAGTCCATTTGTGATATAATCTTTAGTCCAAACTGGTGGCTTGCGAACTCGTGTTGTATCACAACAGTCATTAATTAAGAAAATGAAAATATGCCCACAAAAAATTAATTGGACATTAAACTAAGCAAAAATTATTTAATTCCATAATTTAACCATTATTGTAACCGTAACTAAACAACCTAAAAGAAATAATCGATAAACCTAGTCAACAGGCTTACCCTTGATAAAAGTTCTATGAAAGTAAGCATTATGAGAAATACAAACCCTACAAGGTTCATTCTTTAGATTCTTTAGAGCCAAACAGATGACAAAAGGATTGTATATAGTACTATGAGAAAATTGGCCTTTAGATACAACAAACTTTATGATAGAAAATTAGCAAACGAAGTACTATCTTTATAGATAGAATCAACAATAATAATTTTTATGATAGAAATTAACTTTTCGAGACATAATTTTTGTCTTTAAAACTTAATTTTCTCGTAATGTAGTGAAGATTGCTTCCTTATGAAACTTGATTCAAAACTTTCTTCCTAAACTCACTTCATTATCTATTCCTACCATGCTGGTCCTTCAAGAAACCCAAGAATCGGCAGACATGGTAAGAGATAGAGATCGAGGGAATGTTTTGGGAGCGATTGGAGTGAGTGACAACAATGAAAATGAAGAGAAAGAGAGTGTAATGAGAGAAGATTGAAAAGGAACTAATAGTAATTGTGAGTTGGACTTATAGTTTCATGCACAACATGAAATTATAAGTCAAATTTACAATTCTTATTACAGTTTTTCACCATTAATATGTTAAGTTTTCACATTTCAATATGAATGTTGAGTATGTAATAATGATCTTTTAACAAATGGTACAATACTATTCATATTTTACAGTTTTACGAGTATTTATATGTCATTAATTAATCCACCTAATGTGTGTCATATGTTAATAACAGTGAAGCCTTCACATATAATGAAGTCCTTAACATAATTATCTATGCAAATAGTCTTCCTTTAAAAAAAAAAATTCACCATTGAACAATCCAAAAAAGTTGTTTTGTTCTTGTTTTTTTTAATTTTTTACATATGTTGGGATAAAACCAATAAAAAAATAAATTGATAATATTTAAGACATTAAATAATACTTAGAGACCTATAATAAAGAGTTCCCAATAAAATAAAGGAGAAAAAAATCCTATAAAAACCTAATATAAGACCTAAAATATTAAATGAAATCCTCAACATCATACTGGCTTTAATTCCCAATTAATTTAGTTTGTGTCTAAAGTAACATCTTGTGGTCGAAGTTGCTCACAACAAATAAATCAACATGAACGATTTTATATATTTGGTCAAAAAAAGAAAGGTTTTATATAACCATATTGTTAAGAAGAAAACAAATAGGTATGCCTAAACCTAGGTCTCCTTGTTTAACAATATCCTTTTAAAATCTAGATAGAATTCAAAAGACCTTCATCTGTTAAGATTGCCAAAATTAGTGAAACGAATAACATCATTAGATGTAGCTTTAGTCCTATCAAAAGTCAAGATTAGAAGTAGCTTTCAAGTAACAAAGGATCCACTTAATAGCACTCGAGATTATGCATATATCTGTTCACCAAACTTACAACATATGTAAGATTAGGTTTAGTGTATACCATGGCATATATGAGATTACCAATAACACTAGAATAAGAAACATTTGTCGTGTATTCAGTTTCTTCTTCAGTATTCAAACAAAAATTAGAGAACAATTTATAATGTGCAGCTAGAGGAGTGCATTTAAGGTTGCCCTTAGGCATATTAAACTGATTAAATACAATCATAGTTCTTTTGAAATAATGAACTCTCTGCTAAGTCATAATAAAACAAAAACTTATCGCAAGTAATGAATATGTCATAAACATAAATTCTATTGAAATTAAACACAATTTTCATATTGACTTCTAGTAAAGCCTTGCCTAATCATAAAAGTATTAAATCTTTTATACCATTGTTTGGAAGCTTGTTTGAGGCCATACAAAGATTTCTTTAATTGATAAATATGATGCTTCTTTTTAGGAACTACAATCCTTCAGGCTGCTTCACATTAACCTCTTTATTGTGAAACAAATCTAAATACCTAATTGCTTCAACTCTAAATCAAACAAAGTAACAAATGCAAGTACAAGATAGGTGTAGGTATGGCAAATGATGGGTGGGAAAATCTCATTAAAATTAATGGCTTCCTTTTGCTGACATCCTCGAACAATCGACCATGCTTTCTAATTTGCTACTTCAAACCTAAAGATGCCCTCTTTATTCTTATACATCCATTTGCAACCTATAGATCGGTTTCCTTTTGGAAATGCACATAACTCCTGACTCCTGTTCTTATGAAGGCTTTCATTTTCATCATCTATTGTCACCACCCACTTACATGAAGAGGCATAAGAAATAGCTTCAAAATTATTAGAAGGCTCAACAACTTTAGGAAAATCTTCTACAATTGAAAGTGCATAAGCAACCAGTCATTATTATCAATGTATCTAATATAAAGACTACCGCAATGGATAGCTTTCATAAGAACAAGGGCACCTTTAATGACTTTAAGAATTCTACCTTCAGTTATGTACTTGGACCAAGAGACTTAATAGTGTCAAAAGAAATCAAGTCCTATTTTAGATAAAGGACATAATGAACATTAGACAAAGTCCGAACAACATTTTCATGAGTCTTGATTTGAACAATACCGATTCATAAAATTTTACATTGGGAATTGTTACCATTAAGACAATACCGCTATTATCTAATTCAAAAGTAGTAAACTAATCCCTATAAGGACATATGTAAAACGTATAACAAAACATTACCTTCTGAGCTAGGTTCAATAACACTAGCTTCGATAGAATTTTTAAGAATTTTCATCTTTCTCTTCTTTCTCTTGCTTATTTTTAAACCTATAACACTTAAGGGTAAATTACACCGAAAAGTTCCATGTTTGGTGATAAGTTCATTTTTTGAGGTCCCAATATTTGAAAAAGTGGGTCAATTGAGGCCCTAATATTTTTGAGTGGTTTAAAAAGAGGTCCTAATATTTAGAGAAAGTGGGTTGGTTAAGGTATCCATTGACGTGTGTCAACACGAGAATTTTTAATTAAACTCTAAAAAACCTTCTTCTAAGGTCTTAATTGACATGTATTGATAAGAGAAATATTTAATTAAAACTCAAAAGATTTTTTCAAATGTTGGGATCTTAAATGGATATATTAAAACGTGAGACCTTAAATGGACTTATCAAAATATTGAGATCTTAAATGAACTTCTAATGGACTTACCCTCAAATATTAGGATCTTCTAATGTGATTTACGCTAATATTTAGAGATAGGATGGCTAAATTTTTTACATCAACAAAAAGTTATATTTTATGATTTATGTTATCTAGACTTTGATCTAAACTTCTTGTTATTATAAGTACCTCCCATTTCATAAATTCTCTCTCTAATATTTAAGTATCTACCTTTGTTTGCATAATAAACCTTAAGATAAAAAATCACTGAGACAATAAAATAGACTTAACATTCTCAAAGCTTAAAGTGTTTATATTAATACGCTACATTATCTCTTAAAGCCTTCACAAATGGATGACAACAAGACATCCAACACAACAACACTATTCTCATCTTAAAATTTAACACTAATATTTTATAGATCCATGGTAATATAATTGAACTCATCAAGATGAAATTGAATAGGGTCACCTTCATCTATACAAATTTTGTATACCATTCCTTGAGACGAAGCTTATTTGCAAGACTCTTAGTTATATATAAAGATTCTAATTTTAGCCATATTGTTGTAGTAGTAGTTTTATTCACCTCTTCACGTAGTACCTCCTTAGATGAATATAATTGGATTGTCAAAAGTGCATTTTCCATATCATTCCATTGCTCATTAGTCATAGTTTCTAGTTTGTTTGCCTTACCAAGTAAAGCTTTCTTTAACATGTTTTATGTAAGCACAACCATCATCTAAACTATCTAAATTGATAAGCTAGTTTTTGCATCAAACTTCTCAATGTTGAACTTTGTGATTATAGACGTTCTAGAAAAAAAAAACTTAAGTCACACTATTATATCACTAGTTAAAATTGGAAGTGCTATGTATAAGTGAATAGGATCGATTAATTGGAAATTAAAAAAAAAAGTAAAACTATAAAAATTAACTTAAGATGACATGCCGATTTATATGGAAAACTCTCTTTAAGAGGGAAAAGAACCATGGATGATTGTAAGTCAGAAAAAATCTAGTATCAAAACTTAGAGAGTAAAATTCAATCTTCTCCCTTTTTATAAGAAAAATAAAAACTAAGTTTCTATCTTAAAAATAAATCTTAATTTCTCTTTTATGTAAGGAGTAAATATCAATTTCTATTTTTCATGTAAAGAGCATGTTTCAATATTTATCTTCCTAGAAAGAGCATATTTCAATCTTTATATTTATGAAAAGAGTGATCTTACTATTTATAGAACTAGATACATAAAACCTCTAAAATTGTACACAGTGGGCTAAAATAAAAGTGGTAAGAATTTTAATAACAAACTATAACGATTTTTTTTTTTTTGTTTAGAGGACCTAGAGAATTAATTATTCAAATAAGGTTGATGAGAAATTAATTACCATTTTATTGTTTTTTTTTTTTTTGCCATTACAATGGGGAAGAGATTCTAACCTAAGACCTCTCATTTAAGAGATCGGAAGACACCACTAGACTACAAGGTCATTGGCATCATTTTATGTATTAAAATCGGGTTTTTGTGGAAATTGCATGTCTTCATTATCCTAGTGAATTTTGCCATCTTCTAACTTCTTGTTCCATCCCTCCCCATCCCACCCCCCTCCCCCCCCCAGGACTCTATCTCTTTTTCTCTTTTTTTCCATCAATTTTTTCATTGTATTTTTCTTTTCAATCCCACTTGCTTTCTTTCTTGAACCCCTATTTTAAACCATGAACTCAACTCCATTCTTTTTCTTTTCTTGGTTACTTTGTAAATTCAAGTACCTAAACTTATATTTAAAGCCTTCATATTTCGAAGACCTACCTAGACTTAGTTAAGTAACCTATAATAATATAAAACCTCCAAATGCTAACTTTAACCTAATTCAATCATCATTCATTGGTGTTGAAGTTGGTTGCTGATAAGTTTATTTTTCTCTATTCTATTCATACGAATTTAGGATTAATCTAATGCATTTTTGATAAATTCCTATGAATTTAGTGCTTTTATTATTTAAATGTTGTTTTTCAACTCCTGGAATCAAAAGAAGAAAAAATAAAGTTATTTGAATTAGATTTAAAGCAAAACAACAACAACAGTGTAAAGTAGAACTTGGTCGAAACCTATAAAAGACCAATCAAAGGCTAAACATCAAGACAAAATAGTCCGCCGTGCCCTACATCGAGCCCTTTACATGACTCCCGACATCTGTTTTGAGATAATCGATCCCTGGATTTTATGAGAAAGCTTCTGTGTCACCACAAGGTCAAGCCTTAGATTTACCCCACAACTGAAGCTTGACAAAAATCAAACCTTTAAGAGGAAAATCTTAGCTTAGATCGAGTGCTACCTTTGAGCCCTCAACAATCACAATTTACCTATCAGTTGAATCTAGACAAAAACTTGAGCCTTTTTAGCATAATGCCACAGTTTAAGTCAAGCCCTGACTTTCTGGTAAGATTCGAGTGCTCGACCTATCCCGTGAAAAGTCACCTTAAGAGCTGATAATCCAGATGCTCACGTGTGAAATAAAGGATGACTTATGTTATAAAAAATCTGCTACGTCAGCAAATAAAATCATTATGATTTTATGACTCTAGCTTATAAATAAACGTGCACGGACATGTGTATAAAGAATAATCATTTGTAACAACTTTTTAACGTAGTATAGAGAGAGAATTCTTGAGCAAAATAATTGTTTCTTCTTCCTTTTAAAAACTCAAAGTTTTCTAGGTAAATTCATTATTAACCCAATGCTAATTTTTTGTAAGACTCTGTGCTTAAATTGCAATTTTATCTTTAATTCCATATTATATCTTCAAGATTTCTGCTTAATGTCTGCATCCATGGAGAAATGATCATTTAATTTAGGGTTTGTGAATCTAAGACCTAATTCATATGATTTCAAAATGTTTTAATGATCATCACTTGGTATTTATAACTAGTAGCTAAAACTTAATTTTGTGGGTCTAAATGAGTGGTGCACTTTTTACAATTGTGTCTTATTTCAACCAAATAGACTGAAAGATCATTTTTTTAATAGATCTGAGCTACTTATAGAGTTTCTTATAATTACCTTAAGAGAGGGATAGTGAAACTTCCTGTCACTTGTTTTTAAAATTCATTAGGTTAGTTCTAAAACAAAGGATTTATAACCTTTACGATCTAAACCGTTGAAAACTCATGAAGAGATTCCGATGGTCTAGTTTAGTCTAGATTTTCTAATCTTGAGAAAGGCTTTAACTTACAATCATGAGTCCAACGATGCAGATATACCAATGCATAACTCTGTGAGTTTGTTGAGAAATTACATGATAAAGACTTGCTGAAGCAATCCTTAAAGGTTTATCTTGCATTGACAAGTTTATCTTACAATTTGCCTGAAAAACTTATGTATATACATTAACCTTAGTATAACTTTTGTTTTTATTATGCTCTTCTAATTTTTTTTTTTGGCTAGATAATAGATGAAATGCGAGTGAGATAAATGCCAACGATCTCTTGGAATACGACCTAATATTTTCTATACTACTTCGATAGGTGCACTTGCCTAATGTCGGTAGTTGCTTCTGAAGTTGAACAAAACTTATCAGTTTTATAAAATACTCGAAAACTTCTTCAACTTCGTGTTTTTCATGAATTTTTTGTTTGCATCTAAAGAACTACAAAACAACCAGTTGCGAATATGGTTAGGGTTTACAAAAACCATAATAGAGTCATTAGAGGAACATTAAAGAGAGAGTAGCTTCAAAATGGTAGTAGACTTGGTCATAAGAGATTTAATAGTGGCATTTTCGATGATGAAGAAATTGTATCTTGTTACTGTGACTTATGTAAACCGCAACCCTGCGAATTTTCAACCATACATGTTTCCAAAATCACAATTACAAAATATGATTTTTTTTTTTTTTTTTGTAAGTATTATAAACCTTATCTTCAAGATGTGATTTTGCAATGTATATTGGTAAATGATATGCTATAATCTATTGTGGGGGGTGTGTGTATGTGTGTGTGCGTGTGTGTGTTTATAGTGGTACACAAATGCATCACTCAACTCAACTGTGATAATTCAAATTACTAGAAAGCATGGCTATGATCTCTTCAATTATAAATAAGACAATTCTTCTTTTTAGAAGAAAAGTTCTTAAGGAAAATAATATAGGAAAATTTGCTTTCTCTTTTTACAATAAGATTATTTCTAGTGTTCTCCATCATTAAAATTCGACTAGCTAGATATAAACATGGATAATCATTGAATTTGCTTGAAGCCTGACCTAGTGAGTCATGGGTCCAAAAATGAGGACCTATCAAGTCATGATTTTGGGCTGTGAACCCATGGCATAGCAATCAAACTTTTCATTTCCTTTATTTTTTCCCCTTTCAAACTTAAATAAATATAAAATTAAGAATAAGTTAAATTAAAGACTTAAAATAAAAGTAGGACTCAAGAATCATAAAGTCTTAAATCCATCTTAAAGATTGTCAATGATGTGTTGTAGTATGTATTAGTAATGATAGATTACAAGAAGTTTATAGACTACTAAGAACATCAAAAGTTGAGAACTAGCTCAACATTATTACGTAATATGATTTTCCTTTCCTTTTAATATAAATCTATAGATTTTAAACCAATTATTCATTTAAGACATATTTACATCATGCATTGGTAATCACCACCCATTAAATACACCCCCCTTCCTATCAGCATGAAGTGAGTCAATACCATAATGTCTTTCATCCAATTGGATAGGTGAAAACCAAGCATCCTTGGGATTCGACGGCAAGTTGTGATTGGGCTATATTTATTCAAAAGTTGCTGCTGAATCCTTTAATTGTTCCTTCAATGAAGCAGTCGGGAAGTCAATAGAAATTTAAAATGAACTGACTCTATCATCCTTCTAGCTATGGATGGGTGGTTTGGAAAATATCTTTAGTGATAAAATGAGCTAATGATATTAACGTCCTTTGTTTGAGAGATTGAGATGTAAGAGTGAGTCTTTACTCTTTAGTCCTTCCAAAAGGGGTGTGGGGGTCCAACAAGCTCTTGCTGCAAAGAGGGCCCACAAGCACCCACCCCTTCTTCTTTAGTAAAGCCGACCTTTTATTTGCAAGTGCTAATGTATTGCATGCGCAGACATGGAAAGCCAAATCCCAGTGCTAACAAAGTATTGAAATCTGCAAACCATTTTTCTCTTTTTTTCGGGAGGCGAGTCTAAATTGATCCGATACATCGATCCGCCATGGACCTAGCTACCCATTGGGTGTACACACTTACGATACATTTGGTATGAAAGAATGAATTGAAATAGAATTGTGAATCTAGGTTTCATTTCGTTTTCTATATTTTGATGCATTTTTAAAGGTTAAACTCGTGATTCCTTATAATCAATGATTCCAACTGTAGGAGGAATTCAATTTCATCTTGTCAAATGCGAAATCGCGATTCCATTCTATTCTTTTTTAATGATTTAATTACCTTTTTATTCTACACATATTTATTATCTATATTTATTGTGAATGGTAATTTTATAAGTCTCATTACATACTCGTTCCATTCCATACCGTAAATGTATGTAAACATAGGAATAGATTTATCATTTCTTTATTTATTACATTCCATTTGTTCGATTATAATTAATTCAATTTCATACGATTTCTCTATACCAAATGTGATATTAGACAAACATACCAAGATGGGTTAAGGATGGCCAATTAGGTCGGGTGTGGATCTTAACTCTAGCTGGATGCATACTCATTCCTCTAAATATTTTTTGAACTAAATATAGATTAATGTCACCTCAAATATAGGACATGTTCATTTATGAGAAATTAAGAGAAACATCTATTCTTAATCTATATGCTTTAGAATAAAGAATAATTATTATACATAATATACCTTTTAGATATATAATTTAATGTTTTTTTTTTTTGTACAAGTATTATTTGCAAAAGATTATTCTATCTTTGCTTGTAAATAAAATGTGATTATAAAAAACTACAATGATCGTTATTTAGTTTAACATATGAAATACTCTAATAGAAAAAGGTACACCCAACTTTTCAGCAACTATCTTAAACAACATTAACCTCAACTTAGCAAAATTTTAATTGCTAAATCGATTTAGCTAGAAATTATATACCATCATTAATGACCGTACAGTGCATTATTTTTATGGAATGTAGGATCTCAAATTCAGCCCGCATAAGTAAAAGATAATTCAAAAATAACATTATGTGAAAACTTATTTAAGAATAAGCCTAAATTTTTAGTTATTATTCAAAGACATATTTGATCCGGAATTTCATCGATGCAGAAAGACTAAACAAATTTGTAAAAATTTAGATACCATACTTTGTTTTTTCTCCTAATCTGGCCCTCAATACGGAGCTAGCTTTTCCCACAAAACAACATTTAACAAGTTCAGTTTTTCTTTAACAAACAATAACAAGTTTAGTTTTTCCTTTTGTGCCTATCCTGCTGGCAAATCCACCACAGGGTTTATTTAACTTGGAACAACTTCGAGCCTATGCTCAAGCTTAGCCAGCGATTTGATCTTTTCCTTAGGAGCTCTAAAATTCAAATCATAAGTTTACACGGTTACGATTATTAAATAATAAGTATTAAATTTCTTTACTAAATCTCGTTCGCATATAGTAAATAAAGCCAATAATAAAGACCAAAGTTCAGTGGATAAGTATGCCCAACCCAACTTTCTCAAAAATACAAACGATAGACATGAGTAGTAATTAGTTAGGAAATTTACGGTGTGCATCCTAAAATTTCGAAAAAAATATCATATGGTTTTTGACATTGATATCGTATGCTTTTGATATGGTATGGTTAGGATCTTTATATATTTTTTATTACAGAAAAAAGACAGATACATGAAAACCCTTTAACGAGTCGCTAAAGACTCGGATATAGTCAAAACCATAGTGATCATATACATAGGGTATGTGTGTGTGTGTATATATTCAGCATAAACTTTATTGTCTGATGTATTTATAATACAATTCAACCTAAGCATCTAGTCAGTTTTCAAAATAAAATTTTATTTTAAGCTTCCTAGTTAGTGTTTCAAAGATACTTTTTTTTTTATATGTTATTAATTTTTAACTTTTGGATGGATATTATTAATCAGCCTTTTATATCTTAGGAAAATCTTATGATCCGATCACTAATTTTAATGAAATCAGTCTCATCGACCATTTAACTGTCCAAATTCATATACCCAATTGCAGTCATATCACTAGAAAATGATTAGTATTTTATTTACTATATTTATATATTTATTTTAATGACTATATGATTAACCAGATGATCTTGTTGATGTATTGATTATGTGGCCAAATCAACAATGATAGTTGCACTTATTAACTATTATTGATGGTTTCTAGCTGGTAATCAACCAATTTGTATCTCCAATTCCATTTTAATAACAATGTTGGCAGACCTTTAAGGCAGCAAATTGTTGTGGATATTGATTATGCAAAGTTTTATTTCACAAGATAAATATTTTATTTTGTTGAGTAAGATCTCTTTACTTGTAAATAAGGTGCTTTTCTTTTTAGAAGAAGTGAAGTCAAGGAACAATAGAATAGGAAATTCTGCCTTCTCTTTTCAAAATAAGAATATGTTTAATGCTCTTAGTTATTCTAATTTGACAAGCTCAATAGATATGTCTTAAAGAATTAATAATTTTTTTAAATATTTTTAAATTAAATATTAGATGAATAGTTACTCTCAAATGGTCAAATATAAACTAGTTGATTTACAAAAAATTGAAGAAATATCAATTCGTAATGTATATGTATGCTTTAAAATAAGAAATTGTTATACATAATATGCTTAGAAGGAATATATTTTAATTGTTCTTTATGCAAATATTGTATGCAAAATGCTTCATATATTTGGAAAAATGTAATAACAAAAAAGCAACAGTTAGTCTCGCATTACTCCATCCACTTTCCATATGCACAATCATAAAGATATATCATATATATACATATATTTAATTTCAACGTCTATAATAAAAAAAAATGTTAACAAGTGTTTGAAAAAAAAAAGACCTTTTTAATCAGTATTTGAAAAGTATGAAACGTTTTTAAAACAGTAATTACGAACGTTAGCAATTAGCATACAACATAACCCAGCCAAAAAGTTATTTTGGTAGAATCAAATGGATAGTTGAATAGGATATTCTATGGTCTCATTATTTATATTATCAGAATTCATTCCATTATTATTTAATCGTTTATATAATATTTAATTATGATAAAATTATTAAAATAATTATTATATTTATTTTAACAATTAGATGATTGACTAAACTTTCATATTTGTACACAAAGCTTGGAGTTACTCCCTCTTTTTTTATCAATGTCGCCAGTTGAGAAATAAGAAAGAGGAAAAACTATATCAGTAGGTCGATCCGCAAAAGTTTCTTTTTCTAAAATATAAGCAATCATTAATCTTTTTCTTTTTATAATAAGTGGATCAGCCTGTTATAAATAATGATGCCACACTAATAACGATTATTGCATTTATTATTAACTTTTCTTATGTAATTTATGAATCTTCAGTTTAATCGAAAGTGATATACTAATTTGTATTTAAAGTATATTAATAATTAGGCGCAAGATCCTTTCAGTTCTGTGGTATGGATACAGCGTAAGAGTTGGAGGCTCGAGAATAATTGAGTCAAGTTTAAACTCGAGTTTAATATGTTTAGGTTGATTATTTGAGTCTAATTGATCTTTATTAAGTTTGAACCAAGTATAAATGTTAAGTATTAATATTATTTTAATTAAATAATATTTTAATAATTAAGCTTAAATAAGCTTAATTAAATCGAGTCCGAATGTAAATATTATGATTTTAAGTAAAACTTAAGTTTAAAATCTTATATTTAGTCAAGTTTGACCAAGCAGAAGCTCTGAAATTTTGAATTGAGTTCATTCCGAACTCAACATTATATCACTTTTGACTCCTTTTGTTTGCAAACCTTGTGCCAGTGTTCCAAGATATATACTTCCACACGCAAATTTCACTCATATGATTTCAGAAAATCTAATCTAACCGTCAACCGTCTATTTTATGTAAATAAATGCACAGTGTTTTCATATAAAAATGCAGCTAAAAAAATTACCTTCATCTTCATTGACTCATCTAATCTTGACTTGATATAAATAACAGGAAGAGAACAAAATAGGCTCATGCGGCAACCTGTTGAATTTATTTTTAATGAAAATCATATCGAATATAAATTTGGGGCAGGCTGGCCTAATTCAATTCAATTTGCACAACTTCAATACGTGATGAGCACTGGCATATTTTGTAATGGAAACCATCATACCATATTCTCCAAGGATTCTGTCAATGTGTAGGATATTCACCGTTCGGCTAATTGGTTCGTAACATTATTTTTTAAATTTAACCGTAATTATCAATTTTTTGATATTTTGATCATAAATCGATCCATTATAAACAGTTAATCGCCTTAACAGATAATAATTTTTTTAGGTAATTTTTTCGGTTTTCGATTTTTACCAATTTAACATAACGGTTATGCAAAATTTGCGGTTTATTGTATTTTTCAATATGTCAGTAAAAAAATTAGAGCATTTTTTTTAATTATATTAAAAACTATAAATTAAGAATGTAAGATATGTAAAAGAATTGTCAACATATATCGATACCATCAAGATAGTATTTTTAACAAAATAATTATATAAGTATATTATAAATTATTTTAATCACAAATTTCCTTGGTGGGATCATGTAGTCATCCATACCATATATTTTGTCATTCCACTAAATAATAATATTAACATATCTTTATCAAAAGAGATATAAGTTTGTGGATACCTTCTTAGCTTGTCATCCAATTAGTTTGTGCATATTTTTTTTGTCAATTTGAATATTCTATAAATATTTTTTTTTATCAATTTGGTTACATGTCAAACCAAAAGAGGATGTATTTAACTCAATACAAGTACACCCAAGAAGTTATAATATCCTACTATTTATATGTAACAAAATAATTATATAAGTATCTTATACGGAGCGGTTAATTGAAACTATTGGTTTTTTATTCTACAAACCGATATCGAAATTGAATTTGAAAACCGAAAATATTAAAACTTCAATACTAAACCAAAACTGATAGACCGGTTAATCGTTTTTTTCGTATTAGTTTTCCGATTTCGGTTCGATTATCTTAAACATTCGATTTTTTTGCACATCTTTATAAATGTAACAGAAACCCATCTCCATCATTAAAACAGTTTGGTCAAAACTTTATATTGAAGGAAAAGAAAAAAAAACTACATTTAATTGAAGACGCTCAAAGGAAAAAAGAAAAAAAAAACACAACAAAGATTGCCTCCAAATAACATAAATAAGAACGTGTTATTTTCTAGAATGATTTCGTAATATCATCTTACTACCTTAAATTAAGGATATAAATAAGCCAATTTACTTGTGAATTATTCAATTTTGACTCGATTTTTATTATATCAACCTAATATCCTTTGAATTTAAGTTAATTGAGTAGTTTTTTTTAGTGGAGTTTGAACTTGATAATGATAAATTCAATTAACTTATAAATTAAGAGTTGATGGAGTTAAAGTTTGATTTGAGTTTGAATATCAATATTAAATATTAATAAAAATTGATAAATAAATAGATAATCAAGTTTGGATGAGTACAATCAAATCAAATTCAAACTTATTTAATGCCTTGCTAAGTTAAAATTCAAAATTGCAAACTCTATTGAGATTAAGCTAAACTTGAGTTTGAAATTTTCAATTAATTCCCATCTTGAACTCAAGTTTAAAATCATGTTATCTTAGCTCAATTTGTTTGAATAACCCTATATTAAACTTATATGTTTGCTGCCTCCCTCCCTCCCAACCTAAAAAAAAAAAAAATAAAACCTATATGTTTGAGCTCAATCAATTTTGGGATAATTAAATCATATGTTAAATTCTTTTATTCTTAATAAAATTTTTAGGTTCATATAAATAAGTAACAATTTATAATAAACATCTGTTAATCATTATGTGGATTGTAATTGACTAAGAATCAGATTTAAATTGAAAAAATGAAGTGATTTTTCATAAGCTCATAAGAAATTTTTATGGTTTCATCACTAATTTTGACAGGATTGATCCCTATTACTATCCAACGGCTTACACTATATCTAATCGTGATTAAATCACTAAAATAATTAATATTATAATTATTATATTTATTTTAACAGTTAGATAATTGATTAAGCGGTTCTATCTATGAGACCGTAGAAGCTATCCAAGCTCATAACCTAATTTTTTAGAAAGTACTTGAAATGTAAGAGCTAGTCGTCAATGCTTCCGGGATGAAACCCACTTATGAAAACAAATTTTAACAAATCAACATATAAAATATTCTATAAGAATGCGGGGAAAAAATATATAAATAAACAAGCAAAAGTTAAAACAATAGCCCCACCGAAAAAAAGTTAAAAGAATAAAAAGAAATTTCCAGGTCACATGCCAAGCATATAGCAATTGGCCAACGGGGATACGAAACTCGGGAGCAGACTAGAATCTGAATCTCTTTAGAAAACGGAATCTGGAACTATGATGTCTTGTACAATGTCTCCGTACACAACTTGATACCAGAATTTTTTTCATAAAACAAAGATCCGATTCTATTAATTTAAATCAAACGTATATACACCACATATTATCGGGACCTACAGACCTAAAAGGCGTGCCTAAAAAAATTATGGGTCTTGTATCTTTTAAAGTATAAAATATATAAAATGCAGATGGTATGGTTTTTTTTTGGTCATAAAGATGGTATGGTTGATATAAATTTTTTTTTTGAAAGAAATGAATTATCTATAATATTAAAACTAAAGAGATTGATTTTTAGTATTGTACCACCTAAACATTAACATTTTATAATATTTTGATTATCTTATAAAAATTTATATTAAAAGAATACCTCTTTGTTTTCCTTTTTTTTTTTCTACTAGAATACCACTTATTTCACATATATATATGTTAATAATTTTTATATCGTTATACATCATATTTATCATAATTCTTTCTATATATATATTAAGGGGTTATAACAAGAAGATTAATATCATAACACTATATTTATCTTCTTCTTTTTTTTAAATTTTATAAATTATCATTGCTAATTGCCAGTACCAAATCGCTCTCATTTTTCTGTTCAGTTATTTGATTAATATTTTTCTTGGTCAGACTCCGTTAATTACTAAACGCGGAAAAGTCAAAATCTCTCTCGTGTTTACAAATTATCTCGGCTCTATATAAGGATCTACTAATATTATAACCTATTTCAACCCTCATACCATTCTCATTCACTCTCTCTCTCCTCCCTCTCCCTCCCACGAACATGGCTGAGGCTGTCAGCTGCTCACCAGAAAAGCTCGCTGCGCTCTTCGGCTCCAACACAACCAACGCAGCCGGAGCTGCAGCCTACATCTGCGATCAACTATCCACCATCAACAGCAACTTCAGCGACACTCGCTATGCAGTCGACACGACCTACCTTCTCTTCTCAGCCTACCTCGTCTTCTCCATGCAGCTTGGCTTCGCCATGCTCTGTGCCGGCTCAGTCCGTGCCAAGAACACCATGAACATAATGCTTACCAACGTCCTGGACGCCGCCGCTGGAGGACTGTTCTACTACTTATTCGGCTTTGCCTTGGCCTTCGGCTCACCCTCCAACGGCTTCATAGGCAAACACTTCTTCGGCCTCAAGGACGTTCCTTCCTCTTCCTTCGACTACTCTAATTTCCTCTACCAATGGGCCTTCGCTATTGCGGCGGCTGGTATTACCAGCGGTTCCATAGCCGAACGCACCCAGTTCGTGGCCTATTTGATATATTCATCTTTCTTGACAGGGTTCGTCTATCCGGTCGTTTCGCACTGGTTCTGGTCTTCCGATGGATGGGCCAGTGCGTTCAACAGCGACGACTTGCTGTTTGGATCTGGTGTCTATGATTTTGCCGGGTCGGGCGTTGTCCATATGGTTGGAGGGATTTCGGGTCTTTGGGGTGCTTTGATCGAAGGCCCTCGTATCGGCCGGTTCGACCACTCGGGCCGCGGCGTAGCGCTTCGTGGCCACAGCGCTTCGCTGGTGGTTCTTGGCACCTTTATGCTGTGGTTCGGGTGGTACGGATTCAACCCCGGGTCTTTTAACAAAATCCTCGTGCCCTACACTACCGGGAACTATTACGGCCAATGGAGCGCCGTCGGCAGAACCGCTGTCACCACCACCGTGGCCGGGTGCACCGCGGCGCTGACCACTCTCTTCGGGAAGAGAATCCTTTCGGGGCACTGGAACGTCACCGACGTCTGCAACGGTCTGCTCGGCGGGTTCGCGGCAATAACAGCCGGGTGCTCAGTGGTGAAGCCGTGGGCGGCCATCATTTGTGGGTTCGTGGCAGCGGTTGTCCTGATCAGCTGCAACATGCTGGCGGAGAAATTTAAGTTCGATGACCCACTGGAGGCGGCTCAACTCCACGGCGGCTGTGGAGCGTGGGGGATAATATTCACGGCGCTGTTCGCGGACAAGAAGTACGTCAGCCAGGTTTACGGGGCGGGGCGGGCGTACGGGTTGTTTATGGGTGGTGGCGGGAAGCTGTTGGCAGCTCACGTGATCCAAATCTTGGTGATAACCGGGTGGGTCAGTGCAACAATGGGCATGCTCTTCTTTATACTCAACAAGCTTAAGCTTTTAAGGATATCACCCGAGGATGAGATGGCGGGTATGGATCTGACTCGTCATGGTGGGTTTGCTTATGTGTACCATGACGAGGACGATTCGCGAAAACAGGGGATCCAGCTCCGGAAAGTTGAACACGCTTCTAGTAACAACATCCCAATCAATTAATTAGGGGGGCAATATTTCTTATAAAAAATTTTAATTTGTATGCAGTAGTTATTTGGGTAATTTTAATTTCGTATTTGTTATCGAAGTTATATGTTTGGGTCTGATGTGGTTAATTTTGACATGTGATGTGTAGTCATGGACTTGTAATTATAGATGGAAAATGGCGGTGAATGGTATGATTTCAAAGTTGGGTTGGTGGTTCCTGTTGGAGTGATGGCGGATAAGGTGGACTTGGACCGTAATAGTTTGTTTTCTTGTTTATTCGTTTATTTAAAAAATAAAAAAAAAACATAAGAAAATCAATTTACATGGATACGGAATGAGGAACGAAGAAGCCATCTTCTTCTCCAACCATATATAGTTGATCGTATCTATTAATTCTTTTTTTTTTTTTTTTCTAAATGTACGAGTATCTATAATATTATTTAAGATCCTTGTATGTTATATCTATAATTCTATATTTTTGAAATTATTTTTTTTGGATATATCCTAATAATTACCAGTTTATTTTCTCCATAATTATAATGGAAAAGAATAATTTAATATCATCAGGTTATATGAGTTTAAATGGATTTATTTAAAAATTATAAAAGGAAATCAAACTATTTATATGTGTATTTGGGATTAATATTAGAAAAAGCAAAAGAAAAAGAAAACATTTTTAAGAAGACATCATGGGATATATCTTGAGTATTGAAATTAAGATCTCAATGACGGGATAATCTCGTTCATTATCCAATTGTAAAAGTAAATATATATACAAATAAAATAAATATTTGAAAAAACCTAATTAAAATATATAATAACTTATGAGACCGAATGTGGCCCCAAAAGTAAAAAAAAAAAAAAGGAAAAAGCAGTATAATTTTTAATGGAATAGCAATATAGCATAGGTTTTGGACTTTAGGCAAAAGATCTGAACACGGAAGAATGGGACTCCCAACTCCCAAGGATTGTGGGTGTTGTTTGTCCTTTTCATAGTTGGAAAAGTCATCCACCAATGAGTGGCATTTTTCGGTTGACGATTCTAATAAAAATTTGGTGCGATGGTCTTGGTGTGGCCATTTATTAAATCATGGCTTTTACTTACTCACGTGGGTCCGAAAATCAATGGCCCGGAGTATCCTTTGACGAGGGTAGCATGATAGAAACATATTATGTTATTATAATTCCATTATCAAAAAATTAATATTCTTTCTATTAATAAAAAGTTTTAGCATTTTGGATGGTCGTCGGCGGCACATCTATGGATTAGAGTAGATCATCGTGAATCAGGATGATCAACTTTCTTATCGGGTATCCATAGTATACAATCCTCGTGCTGATCATAGGATTCAAGATTATAATCCGTTGTACTGACAAATCGTGTTCGGCTGGCTCAGTACTTTTTATTATGGTCCTTTTTGTAGTTACAATTCGCAGGATACATGTGACATTTTTTCTTTTGCGTGGTATTCATGTTTGGTATGAAGATTGGGCTGCGTTTGTCTGACATTGGATTTAATTCTTAATTCTCTCCGCTCAAAAATTGGACTCACGATTTACTCTCACCGCTTGTTTTTCATTTCTCAAGGTTATCACACCCGTATCGGAAGTTGACCCGAATATACTAGGTGGTCAGGAGCAAGGAGTTGAATCAGATTCAACCGAGGGTCGAACCAGGGTCGATTAAAAATGAATTTTTATGTTAAATTATAACTATTAAAAGGCAAATAAATAAAATTTACCTTGCCAAATTCATCATTAGATTAAAATTACATTGTACATATTAAAAACAAAAATAAAATATAATAAACTAAGATATTAATTCAACTTTTAATTAATGTCATCCCGATCTTCATTTGATTCAAAGGTATGCATAAAGTCAGCTCGGTCTGCAATTGCATCTAAATCAACATCTTCATTAATCTCTATAGCAATAGCAATAAAAGCTTTTCCAGCAGAACATTTTGAAAGCCTATGACTTGTGAAATGTGTACTTGTTGTCAAAACTTGCAAGTCATGCTTATGTTCAAAGATACTTTTCAAAGTAATAAAAGTAGTGGCAAATCGAGTTACTGCTGGCCGAACAATTTCTTTCCAACCATCTCTTTTTCTCAACCAAGACAACAAGTGAATATGGTTATATGTAAATATAGTTACCTTGGAAGCACGTTTTGCAAGCTCATCTACATGATCCATCTTGCCAATATCTTTTAACATCAAATTCAAGCAATGTGCTGCACAAGGAGACCAATATATATGATTGTACCTCTCTTGCAACAACTT
The DNA here is from genome assembly GCA_024138025.1 of Combretum micranthum. Lineage (NCBI taxonomy): Eukaryota > Viridiplantae > Streptophyta > Magnoliopsida > Myrtales > Combretaceae > Combretum > Combretum micranthum. The sequence goes on from JAMXBD010000006.1 coordinate 1,388,662, forward strand.
CCCGGCTGCAACATAATTGCTTGCATTGTCAGTCACTGTATGCACCACATTAGAAGGCCCAACCCACTCAACTATTTCTGAAAATATATTGCATAAATTATTAGCATCCTTCACTATGTCAAATGCATCAATTGACTTCACAAAACATCACCCCAGCAGGACAATACACTAGAAAATTAATGAGGGTCCTTTGTCTTTGATCAATCCAACCATCAGCCATTATGTACATCCTGATTTAGACCAATTGCTTCTGTATGAATCAATAAGCAATTGACAATCCTTTTTACAATCCCCTAGCAACTGAATACGCATGGCATGATCAGATGGTCCCTTATATCTAGTACCAATTGCAGCAATAGCATCCACTGCAGGTTGAAAATAGGTGACTTTAAAGCATTAAAGGGTATATATGCATCAAAAAACCATCTAGCCAATGCCATGTGTGCTCTTTGAATTGCTTGTTTACCAGCTAATGCACTCTTTATGCTTGGTTGGGACAATGGAGGGTTGTTCTTGGTGACATATTTATCTATTCCAACCTTTCTTTTTTGTTTTGGTTGCATTGGGAAAATTTCTAACTCTTCCACTTCAACATCAGCTTCACTATCTTCAAATTGAGTATACTAAACTTCATCAGTGTCTTGATCTTTATGTTTGACAAATTTGAGATATGTCAACATTTTTTCTTGGATCTCACTTGGTACTTTTTTGCAAAGAGCAATATTGCCCCGAATCCTTGCCAAATGATATTTCATCCTATTGATCCCTCCACCTTGATACTTAGATCCACAATAAAGGCATGTGAACACGGTCTTTCCTTTGTCATTAGTAGATGAGCTAAAATGCTCCCAAGCAGGATCGTTCTTGGTATGAATTGAAGAAGATGATTAACTACTCGCCATGTCTCTTTTTCAACAACCTATTCTTAAAAAAAAAAAGGCATTTATAATTATTAATTAGTAACAACTAACAATGCTAGGAATATGTACTCAGTTTAATAATAGCAATATGTACTAGCAAAGCTACATTATGTAGTAGATAAACTAATTTAAATTTCCATATTCATAGGATGAGTGATCAAGCATAATAAATTAGACTAATTTTAGAATGATTTTAGAAGTTTCACAGTAATAGGTTCGAAATAGACTAATAGAGTCCGTCAAGTTAGTTGCAAAATATTTTATATTTAAAATTTTATTACATTTAATTTCCCACTTATTTTACCCTACTCATCATTATGAGTTCTTAAGTTTTAGAGACATTGTTCCGAGTCAGTGCGGCCAAATTAAAACATGTATAGGTCTATCATCTATTCCGAAATCCCAAAAATTGCACCTATCTTCTATTCCGAAATCCCAAAATTTTTGGATGAGCAATTATGGAAGAATGGAAGAACATGTAAAATAATCCATATAGAAAATTCTTCACTTTTCTTGCTTGTAAAATGTGAATCATATATTATATGTTTACGTTTTTCTTGGTTATTATTCATATATCCATTGGTATAAAATATTAGTTTTCGGTTTGAAAATAATGTTGGAGATTGAAGGCATCTATCGACGTGGATGAACCATGTCACAATTTTGTTTCGTATTAGCAAAAATTAACACAAGAATGAGATCTACTTTTTGTTTAAAAAAAAAAAAAATAAACAAGGGCATAACGAAGAAGATGAAGCGCATGTACATACGCATGTCTTCCAAAATCATGGTTGGCATTATAATATTTATAATTATATTCATACGAATATTTGAAGTGAATGAGGCATGATAGATATGATGGATTCTAAATAGAAAAAAAAAAAAAAGCAGATAAACAGCGGAACAAACATCATAGAAATTGAAACTCGAAAGTCAGAACTCACCGATGTAGCTCGCAGCACTTCATCGAAGTGGCTACAGATGCTGGGCGGTGGGGAGCGGCGGTGGTCCTGCAGCTGAAAGTCTTCACTTTTGAGTTTTGAATGTTTTTGGTTTTAGACTTTTAGTCGTTTTACTACTTAAGGTTTTCACTTTGTTTTGTACTTTTTTTCTCCTTTTTGTTTCACTGTTTTAGTTTGTTTTCTTTTGACATTTACATTAAATTGCTTTTTAGTTTGACTTTTTAACCCAACATTACACTACTTTACTCCTACAGTCCTAGTCTCCCTCTCCTATACGATTCTATGTAGCTAGCAGCAAGTTGGGTTTTAATTTTTTTTTATATGAGGAGCGTTTTGATCGGATAGACTTGGCCGGGTGGACCGGTTCCCGATTGAACCGCCCAGGTCGACTGGGTCAGTCCTATTCTCGCCAAAAGTGAGCTAATTGTCGGACCCGGCCCGCCTTCGTGGTCAATTCCAGTCGAACCGGTTCGAACCAACCGATTCTGACAACCTTGTTATTTCTAACTTGATTTTGATTCAACTGTACGTAGTTGGTAATGTATCTTTTAATTAATGAATACATCAAATTTTCCAAAAGTAGATTTATCATTTCTTTTAATTATTGGGGTAGAAAAATCCTCAAAATTAGGATTATTATTCCTTTTCAACTAATACTTCTACTAAAAAAATATTATAAAAGATTTTAAAAAAAATTGGAAAATTCTCAACTCTAACATTCCCCTTGAGAACTTTCTAAAGTATTCCAATTCTTAATCTTAAGTCTTCTCAACATCTAATTCTGCAGTCAAATGTTTTTAGAAGTCAGTGATCTCTAGTTGGGCCAACAAGTATTTTCTATTTTGCCTCTTTACATTAGCCTTAATATTTGATATGGTTTTCACTAAATACAACTATTCATTGCTGTGATTTTTGGTTTATTAAAGAATATGCCTCAACAATTCTATCAGCTCCAACTTCAAGATGAACAATTCTAGAAAGAACTGGGAAATAAGTTTTAAGCTCCTCCATTGCAATTTTCTATCCGTCTCCTTTAATAACTTCATGATAACATGTAGCTTCTTGTTGTGCTATGTTTCATTTATCATAAATTTCAACAAGTGGCCTTGCTCTTCTAATTGGAACATTTTTTAAATATTTAGTAAAATTTCATCTTCAATTTCTTCTAAAGGTTGGAGTATGGTTTCCCCAATTTTATCAACACTTGGAACTTCCACTTCATTTTTATCATAGTTCCATATTGCTGCTTCATCAAATTTGGCGTCTCCACTTATCAATACCTTTTTCATTTTTGAATTGAAAACTCTATAGCCCTTGGAAATAGATCTATATCTCACAAAAATTCTCATCTTAGCTTTGCAGTTTAATTTTTGTCTCTTTACATCTAGTACATTCCTACAGCATAAACTTCTAAATACCCTAAGATGTTCCACAATCGATTTGACACCATGCCAAGCTTCAAATGGAGTTTTACCCTTCATGGCTTTAGTTGAAATTCTATTTAACAAACATATAGTTGTGTTCACATCTTCTACCCAAAAGCACTTAGGCATCTTCTTTTCAAACAACAAACACCTCGCCATCTCCATAACACTTCTATTTTTCCTCTCGCGTACCCCGTTTTGCTATGGAGAGTAAGTGATAATGAGTTGATGTTTAACAATACAAAATTTATTAAACTCATCTTGTCATGCCTTGAAGGGTACTACATTATTAAACTCATCTTGTCATGCCTTGAAGGGTACTACAAACGTGGAAGTCCGCCACATATAATATCAAGACTTAAGAATGATTATCTTAGTCACGCGAAAGCCTTAGTATTACATGTAAAGCGTCTAGCACGGTAATAGGAGATGCTTTTGGGAAGCATAGTTTAAGCAAGTAAAAATGAACATACAAGAATCCAGAAATAAAATATATTATAGGATTAATAACCAAAGGTCTATTACATGATTTCTTAGGGGCATACCCCTATCAATCCCAAAGATCGTGATAGTCTTTACAATATTCAAATACTACATTAAAGATTTCAAAGGAATTCTAATCTAAATCTTCAAGTAGATTTCCTCCAAAAGCTTCAATAGAAAACTTACGCGGATATGAGGAGACTTCGGGTACAAAAATAGGTGTTCTTGAGAATACAAATACCTATAGGGGCGTAAGCTTATGGGCTGAGTGAGTAAATCCCAAAAATTCATACTCAAAGTAAATTATCAACCAAGTTTATTAATCAAACAAATGAAATGCAACAACCACGTGAGCATACAAGACATATGACTTTCCGGGAATCATATGTTGAATGAATTATGACCTTCATTCGAGGTTGGGTATTTAGGCCAATTACAGCCATAATTTTTAAAACACTTTTATAGATCTTACCGGCTCCTATATACCATCAAAAACTTGTAGTTATTACAGGCTCCTACTAGCCACCAATTTACGCAGTTCTTACCGGCTCCTACTTGCCACTTACATGATATACCGGTTATGTCTACTACCAGTATTATACACTTGTCCCACCAATTGTATAGTAGTGAATGAAATGTGACTCAACATATGAAGTGCATGAATAATTTCTTAATTAAAGTCTAGTAGTTATATTTAACTTCTTTCAAGTGAGCAACCAATTTCAAACACTTCAAGATATTAATATACATGCAACTTTATTACAAACAAATCATGTTTTGATATACTTAGTATTCTTTCAACATATTATCATACAACTCCCATTTGATTTTGCGTAAATTCTAATGCAACTAAATTTACAAGCACAATCATAAGTATGAAAAATAACAGGGAGTAAACTCACTCAGCCATGATGACACCTTTCTTGAAATGGATGAGTTGTTCAGGATTTCCACTAATCGTAGTAATCTTTGAGATATGAACAATCCTCCTCGAGATTACCTAATCAAGAAGAATACCCAAAATGAGTATTTCTTTTTTATTCTATGGTACTAATAAGGAACTATGTTAATAGATCGTTAAAATTTGTATAGAGAGAAATTCTATCTTAAAATGGCCATAACTTGGTCATTTTAACTCAGATTGCTCATATTATATACCATTTTTTACCTATTCGAAAAGATATATCTATTTCTAAACTTATTTTCATCAAACTAAGTCTTTTGGGTTCCGAAAAAGTGGCGAACAGATTCACCACGAATTTTTATAAACTTGTTTTCCTTCTTTTATCCAAAGCTTATTTTGAAGAGATAGGTAATATAATAGCTTGTAAAACCTTTGAAATGTATAAACATATGTTAAGTGACTCATATTGAATGTATGAAGTTAATGAAGTTGTCTCAATCATGAAAAGTAAAGTCTTTTAAATATTTTTGAAAAGTGAGAACTTTTGAAATATTCTTTTTTATTTTGCTTTGAAAATATCTTAAATGAGTATTTTCTTTCCCTAAATTTAATTTCCGTAATCTTTTTAAATTCCTAAAGAATGATTTTATTTTCTAAGCTTAGTTTCCAACTTTTCTTTTAAAAGTAATAACAACTTTATGTTTAGAGAAATAATTTCTTTGTTTCTTGAGATCATTCCATTTTAATGAAAAGAATTTCTAATACTTGATAAAAAGTGAAGTTTTAGTAAAACTTTTGTTTATTTCAAAAAGTTCTTTTCTATGTATGTTTATGAGCTCCTCTAGATTTCTTAGAAAAGTTTGTTTAAGAAAATTACTTCTTATTTCTAGAAAAGAATCTTTATTTTCAAGGAAACATTTCCTCATTTATTTTATTGAGACAAAAACCATTATGTTCATGCATGAATATGAATCATAAAGCTATAGAAACATAAAGAAACATAATAAATTGAAAGAATAAGCTAATAAGGAAATAAATCAAGTATTGGAACCTTAGCTTCATCAAGGTATCCTGGGACTAAGAAAAGACTAGTCCTTAAAAGAAAATGAAAATGTTTTGACTTGATGAGGATAAGCCTAAGACTAGAAAGACTAGTCTTAAAAACAATATGAAAGTAAATAAATTGCAAGACAAATGAGCTTATATGCTCTAAAAGATATATATAGCTATATAGATATATTAGATATAAAAGCAACATAAAGAAATTAGATGATGAACAAAAACAAAGTATGAACCTATTGTTGCTTTCTTTAACCTTCATGGTTTAGAAAACACATACTAAGCTCATACTAAGTAGATGAACATAAAGAAGACTTGAAGAAAATTACCTAAAAGAACTAAACTAGAGAGAACTTCTTGGAAGAGATTTCTTGTAGAAATTTGAGAGAGTAACTTTAGCATATGGAGGTGTGAAAGAAGTGGAAGTAAGAGGGAGTATTTATAGGAAAATGTGGGAGATAATTTGTGTTAATTAAATAAATAAAAATGAAACAATTTGGAGATGAAAGAGAGAGGGGCCGGTGCAATTTTGAGGGAAAAAGGGAGTGAAATTTTATTTTTTTATATTTTTGTTAATTAAAAGTAAGAGATGAAAGATGTGAAGTTGTATTGGAAATGAAAATGTGTAAGAAATAGAGGTATGGGTTGTAACAGTAGGTTGTAAGTAAAAGTAGAGATAGATAAATAGTATAGAATAGTAGTAAATAGTGTAATGTAAAGTAGGCATGACAATTTAAGCATCGGTAGGAAGAAAATATGCATATAAATGCGATATCGGATATTTTTAATTACCGAAAAATTACGAAACTGATATTTTTGAAATCCTTATATTAAATCGGTCCTATCAGTCTTATTGGAATATTTTTATTATTCCGAGCTCCGGGACATGATTTTCAAGGAATGATCCCGATTGAGTTTGAAGGACACTTGGATTTCGCAAATCTGGTATTTTTGTATAACCTAAAGCTATTACGAGCTATTATCACTAATCATTCCAACTTCGTTTTCTAGGGCTGAAGAAAACGAAAATGCTGGATATAAATTTCTAGGATTTGTACTAGCCTCTTGTTGACCTTTGGGGTTCTGGTTGACTTTTAATTCTAAGATCAAGCTTAAAGTTAACCGAAAATTTTAGGGGTTTACACATCTAAGGTATATTTAGTCCCATTATCATGTCTTATTATCTTGATACTTTTATTTACTTGATTTTTCACCTAGGTCATGAAATTTTGAGAAACACATCAACCACTTTTGGCTATTTTTTTTTTCCATGAAGTAAATCTGAACACATCTTTGTATAATCATCTATGAATAATATGAAATGCTTTCCTCCATTCAAATTGGTCTGCACATGTTAGTATATGTATTAATTGAAGTCTTTCAAAGCTCTCAAAGCTTAACTGACTGAAAATGACAAATTAATTTGTTTGGCAAATTGACATACTTGTCACACATGCTTTTCATCACAAATAATAGGAAAGGCCTTCAATTGAGCCTTAGTTGTGCAAGTGCTTGAGGGCAACATAGTTAAATGGCCAAATCTTTGGTGCTACAACACATATTCATCATTAACAGTAGTGTAGGGCATGCATATCTATGTCTCTCCACTTGATTGGAAAGCTATCATCCTTCATTTTTGCAACCAACAACTCACATCTAGTATGATCAACAATGGAATAGGACATATTTCGTAAACCCCTAGATTTTATGCTAAATTTATGCTTAAACCCTAGAATCAAAAGTCAATCAGAAACCCTTAAAAGTCAACAAAGTCTATAATAAACCATAGTGTTTAGATTCGGTAATCTCGCGCTCTTAACCTTAAAACAATAAAATTTAGATAATCATATATTATAATTCCTAATAATATAGGAAAGCTTAAAAAAATCATATTCATCAAATTTTAGTTCATTTCGGACTCAAACGGGATCAGTTCTCGAAAAACATATAATTTTAAAAAGATCGGTTTTATAATTTTTTGGTAACTAAAAATATCAGATATCGCATTTTTACGTGTATTTTCTTTACTACCGGTATTAATTTATCTTGTCTACTATTCATGTCACTATTCACTACTATTCACCTATTTCTACTTTTTCTTATTACCTATACACATATTTCTTACAATTTCTATTTCCAATACTACTTTACATCTTTCATATCTCATATCTTAATTATTTTTCATTACAAAAATACAAAACAAATCTCTCTCTCCCCCTCTATGTCAAAACCGATGCCACTCCACACACACACACACCTATTTTTTTATTATTTAATTATATCTAATTTCCCTCTACAATTCATTTACATACTAAAACTCTTCCAAAATTTCTCTACAATACCTCTCGCCAAAAATTTCTTTCCAACTCTCTCTTTTCTTCCTATCCCATTACTATTTTCATACAACCAACAACAAATTCTTTCTTCCTCCATCTCCACATAAACCTTAGGTAACTCCGACTTATAAAATCGGGTAATATAGAACCCCAAAAACAAATTATTAAAAAGTAAATAACGATTAACTTTCGGAAATGAAACCCAATTCAAGAATTCCGAAAACGTTAAAAGATATTAAATACTTACAAAAATGAAATGTAAAATAAATTTCTCAAATTAGATATGTTGTATAAACATAAAATATCAGTTTCCAAATTGGTAAGGATCTAAACCGGAAAAATCACTCGGAAACCCTAACCGAAATACAATAGCTTAAGTCCGGCAATCTAGCATCCTTAACCCTAGAGGCCAAGATGTAGTTTAAATATGTAGAATAGCTCATATGTAATATAAGTTTGTTTAAAAATATCAGATTGGTAAATTTTTGACCTATTTCGAACTTGTTTGGATACAGTCTTCGAAAAGCGTGTCCCAGGGCTCGAGATATAAAAAATATACCAATAGTATCGTTAGACTCGTAATTTTATAAGATTTTCAAATATATCAGTTATATAATTTTTCGGGTTATAAAAGTTACAGTTATAACCTTTTTATCGTATTTCCATTATTACCAGTAATTGACTAGTCTTTTGCACTATTCACTTATATTTCATTACACAATTTTATTATTCTTATAATGCCTTATATTTTTAGATAAATATTTTATATATTATAGAAAATTTTGTTTTTCTAAAATTTAGTTAGTTCGGGCTTTTACGAGATCAGATTCTGTTTAAGACCCGATACTAAAAGTAAAATAAATTAATTTAATAATTGGAAAATATTTTAAAAATATTTTTATTTTCATAAAATAATTTTTTTAGAATTTTTCGGGTTATAAAAATATCATTTATAGCCCATATTCGCGTATTTTGATTATACCGTTTGTTAAAATACTAAAATAATTCAAATAATTATTTAATTTTAATTATGAAAAATATGCTACAAATATTTGGAATAAATTTTCTAATTTTATTTTATTTTATTAAGAAAGTACTTTTAAAACCCATACCTTCAAGTACACCTTACACATATCACTTCCTTTTCACTTCAATCTTTTTACACTTTATTAAATCACTTCATGGCAGTTTTTTATTTCTTTTGGCTACCATTGTGCTTTAATTACTCCTATTTTGACTAAAACAAATAAATTCTACTCCTTCTTAAAGAAGCTACACATACACATTTATTACACAAATTAATTTCAAGTCAAAATTCAACAAAACACACACTCTCTCTCTCTCCCAATTCACGTAAAATTTCCTCCCCTGCCTTGTTTGTTTTTTTTTCCTACTTTCATTCATTAATACACTCATTTTCTCTCTCTCTTTCATTTACTCCATTTACCCTCTTTCATTCCTTAGCTTTTTCTCTCTCTTTTTCCTCTCTTTTCTTCTTCATTTTGTTCTTGTTTCCTCAAGAACACAAGCTGCCCCCACTTCTTTTGTTAGCTCCCACCCATATTTCTTGAAGATTTTTAAGCAAATCTTCTTCTCAAAGCCTCCATAGGTGATATAGGTAAAGTGTAATGAAGGTTTCATGCATTAAATGACCTTCCATAATCTAAAAAAGCTTAGGATGATGATGCCAAAAATGAAACACTCCTCTTCTCCATTATTATTATCTTGTATCATAATTATTTTCTTGTTTAAAGTTGTTATATTTTGTAGATCTAACCTTTTGTAACTTTGATTTTTGTTTATGCCATAGATCTTGCTATATGAGTTATTATTTTTGTTATTGCTTATGATTTATGCATATATTCCTCATTCACATGTGTTAATGCATTTAAAACTAGTATAGAAAACTAGATCTAGTGTTTTGGAGTTCATAAATGCATTAGACTTTTGTTTTATGTTCATAAACAACTTGTAGTGGCATGATGATAGTAGGAATGTTTTAGAAAACTCAAGATCTATTTTATTTTCAACAAAAATCATTTTTGAAAATTCGGATGAAAATGGAACCATATTTAGAAAAGTTGTTTTTCAACTTCAAAATATATATTTTTCATTTAAAATGAAGGGCTTAGGGTATAGATAACATAAATGAAAGATTTTGATGAGTAAAGTTTAGATCTATGAGTTTATAGCTTACTACCATGCATTTGTTTTATGTTTATGTTCATATTAAGTATAGATCTTAGTTTTGAACTCAAACAAAATTGTGAAATTTGTAGTTTGGCAAGACCCCCATTTAAAAACCACTTTCCAAATGTCAAAATGTAATTTTTACTTAAGATAATGAAAGCTTAATGTATGTATTTCATCAAGACTTCTTTTTACAAGAATCAAAGGTGATTTTCAAAATAAAAATCTCATTTTCGGATCTTGGCCAATGCATATTTTAAAAACATGTTTTCTAACTCAAAAATGAAGTTTTTATTTAAGAAATGAAAGGCTCATAAGATATGATATGTAAGGAATGGATTTTCATAAACTTAGATAGCTTTTATCAAAAGATATAACCAAAAATAAATTTTCTAACCTCGGATTCCAACCAAGACCAATTTTTAAAACCCATTTATCAACTCCAAAACTCATGTTTTAGGTGAAAAATGAAGGGTATAGGTAATAGGTATCATTAAGTAGTGATTTTTATAAGTTGAAATGAGTTTTGATGAGATTAAAGTGTAAAACAAGAAGTAGAATCAAGATGGAAAATTTTGAGTTAATAGTCAATTTGTGAAATTCGTAATTTTGAATAAAGGCCATAAGAACACCTATTATCTAAGCTCAAAATGAAAGTTTTATGTAATGAATGGAGTCCTTAAGTAATAGATACCATAAAGTCTTAAATTTTAATGCATTAAACAAGTTTTTCCCAAAGGAATAATTTAAAAAGTGGATTTTCTAAAATTCAGATTTTTGAGTAAATCATATTGAAAAAAATATTTGCAAAGTGTAAAATGCAAATTTTTGTGTAAGAATGAAGTCCTTAGTGGTTATGTATGATTGAGCCCTAATTTTCTAAATATCAAATGATTTCTACTTGAAGGAATCACTCAAAAACTAATTTCTATAAAATTCGGATTTTGGAATCAACCCTACTTGAAAACATGTTTACAAAGTGTAAAATGGAAATTTCTATGAAGAAATAAAGGTCATAAGTAATATATATGATGAAGACTCAATTTTAACAAAGATAATTATATTTTCTTAAGAAATAAATCCCAAAACAAATGGAAATGATCAAAGTTAAAAAAACTAGATTTTTCATAAGTAGTTGTTATTATGATCTTGCAAAATCAGAAGTTATAAAATTTTCTTTTAGCAAGAATCATCAAGATCATGCATACATCAACCTCATCTCATGTCATTCATGTTAGGAAATCACTCATATTGCATGTATAGCTAATTTATATAGTAGGAACATTACAAACATTTACAAAACTATTTTTCGGACTTGGAAATTGTTACTGCCCTAATCTGATCCGAACTTTTCGAAGCTTCAAAGTTTTCAAAACTTAAAAATAATATTAGAATTAGATAGATCTTTCGAAGTAGATAGAAATCGATATATAATTTGCGAGATTCCGAGTTAAAATGACCAAGTTATGGCCATTTTAAGTTGGAATTTCCGCTTAAGACGAGAATTGCGAATTTGATAGTTTGTAGAAGATCGTTTGGATTAGTTTGAGTTGAAATACTTATTAAAGTATTTATTTCTTTTTAGGTGATCCCGAAATTGATGATTCCCTACCACCGGATTACTATTACTAAGAGACCGGTGATCCAATGGCCGAGTGAGTTTTCTCCTTATTTTGTTACCTTGTTTGTGCTTGTAGCTAGTTGCATTAGAAGTATAGGAACAAGATAAAAATCGATATGAATGGGGATGGGACATATGATGAGACTGTGATGAAGGTATGCCAAAGAATACTAAAGCATATCGAAACCATGATTGGATTTGATAACTGCACTGTTCATATTATTTCTTTTATATGTATGATATTGGTTGGTCGCTCTAAAGAATATATGAATATTTTGACCTAAGCAAAAATTAAATTGGTCATGCATCGCATCAGACATATTGCATTTGGTAGCATGCTACTCCTACGCAGGTGGATCGGTATGGTCCATTGATGACTCATTTGGATAAAAAAACCGGTACCAGAGCTCATTCAGGGGTACTAAAGCGCATGTGGATGCATTCCTTGGATGAGCCTAGCCGAGTCGAATGCTAAGAGCCGAGGGCTTGGGGACTAGCAGTGGTCGTGTAGACTTCAATACCATTCCTAACCCAAGATATGGAGGGCGTAAATCCGTTCTGTGTGTGGGTTTCGGATACCCATGCATAATTGCTTGCTCACGTGTTTGTTCATGCATAGCATATGATTGATTATAACTTGCTTGTTATGGTACGGAATTAAGAAAATTCTCACTAAGCTAGTGTAGCTTATACCCCAATAGATGTTTGAATGAATAGGTTATTTCAAGAATGCTAAGTGAGGACCGAGATGGTTGAAGCCGAGAATGACTATGAGATTTCGGCAAAGAATAGGAATGCTTGAAGTTATTGGCTAGATTTTATGACTGCCTTGTAATAGTTTATGTAGGGAAGTCCGTGGATGAATGTAATTGAGGTTTAATGATTTGTATTTTGAAGTATAGTGATTTGTAAATGAAATATAGTGATTTGTATATGAAGTATAGTAAATTGTATTTCCTTTACATTGTTACTCAAGTGTATCAATATAAAATGTATCTCTCTAACGTGTCTCCTCTATGTGTTAGACGCCTTGTACATAGTATGGAAGCCTTCGCATGACTGAGGCGGTCATTCCTAGACTTTAATATTGTGTATGGCGGACTGTCACGTTTAGGATACCCTTCAGGGCGTGACATAGTGCACGGGTATATACGAGCTTGTTCTGATTAAAATAAGCTCTCGGATCACTTTTTCAACCTCTGCCCCTGTCACGCCCCAAAGGGTACCCTAAACGTGGCAGTCCGCCACATACGGTATTAAAACTTAAGAATGACTTTCCAAAGTTATGCGAAAATTTTCAACAACATATGTAAGGCGTCTATCACAACAATAGGAGACACCGGTGGGACGTATAGTTCGAGATAGTAAATACAACATACAAGAATCTAGATAATCATCCAATCTATTATTAAGAGAATATAATCCTTACATCATAGTAGGGGTTTTCCCCTATAATTCTCCAAACAATCATAATATCAACTTAATCTTTCTCATAACAAAATAATACTAACACTAAAGGACATTAAAGGATATTTAACCTAAAATCTTCAAAAGATTTCCAAAAGCTTTTCTAAAACATTATCCCTTTCGAATATATGAAGTCTTCGGGCATAAAAGATATAGTCCTGTTACAACAAAGATCTATTGGAGTATAAGCATAACTAGCTTAGTGAGAATATTCCTAAATCAATGTACTTGTATAAATAATTTCAATCAAGTTATTAAACAAGCATATGAATGCATCAAGCAAGTGATCAAGCAATACATATGATCTACCGGAAATCATATGTTTGAATAGATTTACCCCTCCATTCAGGGTTAGGTGTTTCAGGCTCTTTCATCTTTAAATCCAACTCATGTAGTTTATTTCAGGCGCCTACTCGCCCATCTCAAAATAGTTCTTTCAGGCTCCTAATCGCCCATCTTGTAGATTTCTGACTACTGCACACCCGGCTATTATACTCTTGTCCTATCGAGAATAGCAGCTCATGCAATGAAACTAACTATGTGATATGCATGAATCAATTAATATAATTCATAGTATATGATTAGAGTAATTTAAAAGTAATAACAAAATTTGCACATACTCCAACAGAGTAATAGTAAAACATAAGTTAATTAACAACGATTCATGCCTCGGTATGCTTAACATTCTTTCAACCAATATTATCACACATAATCCATTTTCATCTTTTCCTACTTCTAGTGCCTCTAGCTACAAGCACAACCAAGTACGTAAAAGGTAAGAAATAAACTCACTTGGCAATGATGATCTATCTTTCTTATGGATGAGTCGATCGATAAATCCACTAATCAAAATAATCCTCCGGGTATGAATACTCCTCCTTGGGATCACCTAATCAAGAAGAATACCCATAATGAGTATTTCATGTTGATTCTATGGTACTTATAAAAAACTATGTTATAAGATCGTTAAAATTTGTATAGAAGGTAATTCCAACTTAAAATTGCCATAACTTGGTCATTTTAGGTCATTTTAACTTGGAATTGCGCAAATAATATACTGTTTTCCACCTACTCGAAAAGATCTATCCATTTCTAAGTTATTTTTGGCATAAAAATTCATTTGGGTAGGAAAATACTATAATACGGAATAGTTACGAATTTATAGTTTACAAAATATGATTTTTCCAAACTTTACTTTACTCAAAAATCCTTAAGCAAAATATATGGATATATATATAGTTGAAAAATCCTTTGAATATATATAAGCACTCATATTGTATGCATGATTTTTGTAGTGTTGTCTCAATATTGATATTTCATAAACAATTTGTCTTTGATGGTTTTAAAAGATAAAACTTTTGAGAATTTCTCCTTTTTTATTTGTTTAGAAAAGTATATTTGAGTGGTTATGAGTAAATGTTTTCCTATTATAATTTTATTTTCTCACTTTTCAAAAGTAAATTCGTTTTCAAAACTTTGGTTCTTTAAGTTATCTACTAACTTTATTTTTAGTGATTGAAAAATAAGTTTTTTAAAATATCCTTTAAGTTTTTGATGTAGTCAAATATTTGTGTTAAATGTATGTTTTCCTTTTATTTTTACATCATTTCTCTTCCTTAGAAAATAGATATACCTTTAAAACTTTACTTTCTTGGCAAATTTTATTTTTCTAAGTTAGTTTTCAAAATAGTGAGTTGATTTTATCTTGGTTTGAAAAACTTGTTTTATTCTTAATATTTGTTAAACGATAGAACAATTCTTTTAGACAAGTTTATGAGAAAAGCTTTCTTAATAAAAAATTGTTAATATTTAGAACTTAGTAAAAATTTTATTTTAAATTTTGAAAAGAGAATAATAATTATAAAATTAAAGTTTTGAAGAGGCTTTCTTAGTATGTGATTTTCAAAGTCTGTAATAAACTTATTTAAATCTTATAAAAGATATGGTTGAGTTAAAATCCTTTAATGATAAAAATTCTTCCTTTATGGAGTATTTAGTTTTTATTTATAAAAGAAGTGAGTCCCTTTTGAAAAGAGTTTATTAAAAACATAACTTAGATCTTTTTGTTGAAAATTCCTTTTGTAAAGAAATCTAGTTTACTTTTCTTTATTTAAGAAAGAACCCATTTTTATTTTTTTGTTTAAGACAACAACATTCTTAATCATACATGAATATGATTATGTAGCAATATAAAAATAAAGATAATACATAATAAGATAGAAAGAAACACTTGTAAGTAAATAAACATAATAAAATAGTCAAGCATTGGGAACCTTAACTTCATCAAGGTATCCCGATCATGTATTGGGAGCCTTAGCTTCATCAAGGCAACCCGGGACTAAGAATAGACTAGTCCCAAAGAAAGAAAATTGTTTTGACTTGATATGGACAAGTCTAAGACTAGAAAGACTAGTCATACTAAATTGCATAAAACAAGTAAATAAATAAATTGCAAAACATGAAAGTAAATAAATAACAAATGAGCTTATATGCTCTAAATAAATATATATACATAGTATACATAATACTATATAGAAGTTAGATTAGAGCAAAAATAATAACAACAATAATAACAACAATATAATAACATAATGTAAAATAAGAACATGAACAAAAACAAAACATAAACATATTGTTACTTCTTTAACTCATATGGTCTAAGAAATATACACTAAGCTCATGCTAAGTTATATGAACATAATAAATAATATAGGTAGGATTTTTACCTAAGATTTAATGGAGGATTTTGAAAGAGATGAATGGGTTTTGTTATTTTTCTTGAAGAGTAGAAATTGGTAGAGAGTGTTTTGAGAGGGAATGGTTGGAGAGAGGTTTTGAGAGAGTATTTTGATAGAGTTTTTGTAATGGTTGTACTAAGGGCTGTTGGTGGAGGCTTATATGTATGTAAAAAGGGTGGAGCTGGTAGCACATGGGGTCCTCAGCATTACTGCTTTCCCAGGGCTTGGCCGCCTCTAATCTTTAAGGCATTCTCCCCCCAGTACTCACAGCGTGAAGGATATCCCACATGGGCGAGGCTTCACCCTTTTTACATACATATAAGCCTCCACCAACAGCCCTTAGTACAACCATTACAGTTTTGTTATATAAAATGGATGTGTGAAAGAATGAAGGAGGAAGGGGGTATTTATAGAATTTTTGGAGTGAATTTTTGATGTAATAAAATAATTGAAAAAGAAAATAAACGAGAGGGAGATGGAAGTGATTTGCACCGGCCATAGTGAAGAAGGAGAGAGAGTGAGTTGATTTTTGAGTATATTTTGTAAGAAAATAATTAATATGTAAGATATGATTTGATATAAGATGTATTGGAAATGTAAAAGTGTAAGAAAATAGGTATGTAGGTAGTAAGAAATAGGTGTAAGAAAAAGTAGAGATATTGAAATAGTAATGAATAGTAGGAATAGTACTATAAATAGTAGACTAGACATATAAAATACCAGTAGTAATAAAAAATACGCGTATATGAGCTATATCTGTTATTTTTAGTTATCGAAAAATCCTAAAACTAATATTTTTGAAATCCTTGTTTAATTACAAGTCTTTTGGTGTTATTGGAATATTTTTAATATTCCGAGCTCCGGGACACGCTTTTCGAGAATTGGTCCCGTTTGAGTCCAAAGGACACTCGAAATCGCGAATCTGATGTTTTTATGTTACCCTATATTATTACGAACTATTTCAAGCCATTAACTTAATTTCGTTTTCTAGAGTTTGAGAACGCAGGATTGTCGGAGTTGAAGTTGTTTGATTGTCTTTACCTTTGTTGACTTTTGAAATCCTGGTTTGGCTAGGATTATGGTTTAATCCATCTTTACCCTAGAAATTGAGGGGTTTATATCAGGGATCGAATAGGTGGATCTTTTCATGTTCGGATTTTCGAATCGAATGATTATTGAACTTTCTATTTTTGTTTTTAAAAATTCTCTTATGAAATCCCATGATCGAAATTGTTTAAGGTTCGGTTTCAACTTGGGTCAGACTTTAGGGTTTCGATTTAGTATTCCAAAACCATTCTCGAAAAATTTGGAGGCTTACAGCCCCACCTTCTACACGGGCATGTATGTGGCCGTGCATGTCATAAAACCTTGAAAAACTCCTTTCTTGTCACTTTTTAGTGCCTTACATAGCCCCGACCATGGCCATGTACCAAGTCGTGTACTTTCTCTTATTTCGCAGCTTATTAGTAATTTATCCATAACTTTTTCATACAACCTCCAATTGAGGTGATTCAAGTTGAGTTAGAAAGTTTAAAAAGAGATCTATAACTTTCATGTTTTGATTTTTTACAAATTTGAAAAATATCGATGCTTAAAGTTTAGTTCTTTCTAACTGTTGTGTTTTCTTAAACAAAGTCAAAACTTGTATTTGCTTTCTAAATGTTTGTTGATTAAGTGTAAATGAATCTTTCTAAGTTAAAATGAGATAGATAAGTGATATTTGATGTGTTATATTAGTTAATTGATATAATTAAGCATGAATTAAGTGGAATTATAGATTTAGCAAATAATTAGATTAAATGAAGAAGTTAGTTATAAAATGAACTTACCTAATAAAATTAGGTTCAACTTGATTAAATAGACTTGAATGAGTTGAAATGAATTAGATTGAGTTAGTTTAACCATCTTTGACTTAGTTTTTGAATTAAATAATTAAGGTTAATTAATTTGGCTAAGTTTACGTTAATGTAAGCTCGAGTTAACATGGATCCTAGATGTATAATGAATTAGTAATGATCTAAGTACGACATGACTTAATGAACTTCACTAAGCTAAAATGAATTAGATTATTTAAGTTTAATCAACTTGACTTAGTAAATGAATTAAATGACTAACTCTAATCAATTTGGCTAAGATTAAGTTCAAATGAGTTAATAGCTAATAATTGATTAGCTAATGAGTTAGGATAAACCTTAATGAGTATGAAGAGTACGTTGTTTCGAATGTTTACTTGTTTTAATTATAATTGTTTATAGATATGAATGCTTTGTATATATTTATATGATAAGAGATTATAATTAAAGTGATAAGAAATACTTTAACAGACAAAGGAGAATTGTTCATATTTTGGCGGGGCGATATTCACAGCCATAGCGACGTTCCTATTTAGTGTCTGATCAAATAGGGCTTTAATAAAATGAGTTTGAGATAAGTGGATTAATAGTTTAAGTTCTTATATGAGTTTAATTTCTCGAAACAGTGATGGAGATCCGATTCATATTTTGATATGGACTTCTGAAATACTTTCTAAGACTCTGTTTAGATTTCATATTCAAGGTACGCAGTAACTTACATGGTGATTGTTAGGATAGGCATCTTAAATGAACTAAGAACTTAAATTCGGCTTAATAATTGTTTGAATTGGTTGTCTATTCCGCCGTTTAAATCTGTTTGTGACTTGAGATGGCAGTTTAGTATCCGGTCCGAGGTACAACATCTTACTTAGATTGGGGGCACGGTAGTTTTAGGTGCTTAGGCCATCTCTGTCATTGAGATATGACTTTCATAAGTGGTACGACGGATAGTTGATGGAGTTATTGGTATCGATGTAACATTTGCTTGAACTTGGAGGGAAATCCCATGGTTTAGCTTAACGTTTATGGGAACGATGAACTATATTCATGTTATGGATTAAGTTTAAATAGAGTCGATAACGGTTGAAAACCCTATATGAGACTATTATTTCTCATTTTTGGATATATCATCTAGGAGATATAAGTATCCGAGCTGCTTATATCAACCCCTTGAGCGTCGTGATCGTTACTCAGGTTCCTACGCTATCTCTATTGTCCGGGGTTTAAATACTCCCGTATTGTTTTTTACTTTAAAGAAAAGATAATAATATGTTGTTGATGCATTGCATTTAGCTAAGTTTGCGTGCCACTCCGTGTGTGATTATGTTACTATGTACTGAACTTCGGCTCATCCTTGTGGTTGTTGTTTTTTTTACAGATGTTATTGTTGATGAAGATGGTGATGATGAGATGTTGAGGATGATGTTGATGTTGTTGAGTTGTTATGATAGATGTTGATGTTGTAGTTGATGATGATGCTTGTTTCAGGTTTTTAGGGCGATCTAGAAGACTCGTGAGAATGAGTGAAATGGGCTAGGGCCGTTAAATGTCTGTATTTTAATGGGGCTTGTTAATGCCCATATGTTTTGTAAATGATAATCTACCGCTAAGAGTAGATTATAAAGTGTTTTTCTAAAGTTTTCTTTCTTAGAAAATTGGTCTGCTTTATAGGGAGTAGAGTTTTATAAATGATTTTAATAAATTGTTTTCCGCTGCTAAATCTAGTTGTTGCTAGAATCTAACTGAATGATTTCATAACTTAAAAATGAGTAGCAATGTTCAACATAAACAAAGTCTTTTTAAGGAAGCCTGAGTGTGTAATACTTTAGAGTACTATACGTGATGGTAGTGTCTTAAGTTATTTAATTAATCGAATTAAATTTTTAGGACATTATAAAGATAGTTGCCACCGATCCATTAGGACATGGCCTAATATTTTCTATACTACTTCGGTAAGTGTGCTTGCCTATTATTGGTAATTACTATCCAAAGTTGCATAGAACTTATTAGCTTTATAAATTTTCGAAAACTTTAACTTCACGTTCATTGAAAAGGTTTTTATCTAACGCAATTCACCAAACCACACCAAGTTTTTTGGCACTGTTGCTGGGGTGTTGGATTCAAGCAGTTGAAGCCTAACAGGGAAATATCTCAAAAAACATTTCATCTATTAATCTAGTCACTAACATCTGTGAATATTGTGATTGGCTTTTGCTTTTGTTTTTCTATATATATTTTTGCCTTTTGTATATAATATTTTCTTTTTGTATATATTCTATTGTTTTCATTTGTTTTTGTATATATGTTAACCTCTTTTTCTTTTCTTTTGTCTATATGTATATATGTATACATTTGTTCTGTTTTCTTTTTGTTTTGTTTTGTATATATCATTTTTTTATGTTTGTAAATAATCCTGTGTAAATCCACTTTTCTTTTCTGTACAGTTTTGCATTCTTTATTTGTGTTTTATTTGTTCATTCTTTGTTTTTTTAAGCATGTTGTTTTATTGTTTTCCTTTTTGTTTAATTTACCTTCTATTCCTCTGCCACATGGCAAAACCGCATAGAGGAAGAGGATAATCTAAGTGTAGTAACAACCCTGCCACCACGACCGCTGTAGCAGAGCAACAACAATAAACCCTTTAGGCCTTAATGGAGGTTGAACTCGTTGACCCAAGGCACGTACTAGAACTAGAAAAATTGTGCCAACAACTAGCACACCAAAGTTGGAGTGTGAGAACACCAATGCTTAGCTCTACCAAAAAAACCATCGATCTTGAAGAAACTAGGAACGTCCAAGTTAACGAGGAAGATGATAGATCTTGGACCTAACACCGGAGTCCTTAACTTTCTCCCACATTAGTGACTAAATTACTTAGCCATGCAAAGAAAAAGAATGGAATAGAATAATAGTTGGGAGTAAGTCTGTCACGCCCCATAGGGTATCCTAAACGTAACAGCCCGCCACATACTATAAAAGACTCTCGAATTTCTATTCGAGCCTTTTGGGAGTCTTGTATAGATGTAAAGCGTCCCTTTACGACAATAGAATACTCATTCAATGGAGTTAAGAAGTTTAATGTAGCATTTATTAGCCATAGATAATAAATCAAAACATATAATATATATATATATACTTTACAAAATCTAAGGGGCATTCCCCCGCAAAAATAATATCAAGTCCATTACAGTCATCCAGAGTCCTTTAGTTTCCAACGGAAGTCTATACAAAAATGAAGTAAACTTCTATGGGAAACTCCTATCTCCGGTACTTGAGCTGTGGCTTGCCTTGGTCTAAGCCAGATAAACTCGTGCTGCAATAAGTAAAAACTATGGGGGAGTAAGCTAACTAACTTAGTGAGTAAGAACTTCCATATCACAATTAAGTACAATTCATTCAAACAAGTGATTATTCACGCAAATGTATGCATCAGATAAATGGGTTCAATAGACATATGACCAGCCGGAAATCATATGTGGATGGACTTACGCCCTCCATCCCGGGTTAGCAGATTAACGAATCCTGCGGTACGACGCCGTTTAAGCTCACAGTCAACTGAACAATAATTCATTTTATGGATCACGATTAACCAACATATTCGTTTTATGGATCACGAAAAACCAACATATTCGTTTTATGGATCACGAAAAACCAACCAATGCTCATGCTCCATCCCCGTCGTGATATGAATGAGTTCAATTACAATTGAAGTCAAATATCTATTAATTCAATTCTTTTAGGTGACCAACAATGATTCGCAGACAATCCATATAAAATACTAGCTAATCAATCAATAGATTAACACCCGGTTTCGATATTTCTTAAGTTCCATTTCACATATCAACAGCAGACAAATATATAATTCCCATATACCCCAACATACATATCCAATTTCATCTTTGCCTACACCACTAGTGCCACTAACAGTACAATCACATTCATTAATTGAGAGTGGAAGTAGTACTCACTCGGCCATTGGACGCTGGTCTTTTTAGTAGTAATAGTCGGGAGGTTGGGTGTCGTCTTGCTCGGGATCACCTACCACGTAAGAATAATCCTAATGAGATTTTCAACATTTAGCTAATCCAAGTTATAGATCTAAACTAGATGAATTCGGAATTCTCGCCATTTGCGGAAGCCCCTACTTAAAACGGCCATAACTTGGTCATTTTAACTCAGAATTTCACAAATTTTATATCGATCTCTATCTACTTCGAAAGATCTACCTATTTATAGTATTATTTTCAAGTTTTGAAAATAGTAAAGTCACGGAACAGTGGGATCAGTTCTGTTCTGTCACTTTCTCAATTCCGAAAAATCTTTTCGCTTTTGATAAAAATGTTCCTAGTTGATGATTCATGTATAGATGGTATATGAATGAATTCCTAATATGAATGTGATGTAATGAACTCAATATATGCATGGTCTTGATGATTTTTGATGATGAACTCTTACGATCTCTTAATTATTAAGAATTTCCTTGATGACTATTTATAGAAAGCCATTATCTCCAACCTTACATTCCCTAGGGTTTTCGAAATTTTCTTCTTGAAATTTGCTTGTTATCCAACTAAAAATGAGTTCCCAATATCTATACTTATTGTGACCTTCATTTATGTATAAAAATCCACATTTTTCATTGGGTAACTATGTTTTTGAACAAGCTACTTATAGAAATCCCAATTTTGTAAATTCCATTTTCTTGCATTTTCTTTATGAGAAAACTTGTTTAAGGCATAAAAAATTGAAGCTTTATTATATCTATTATCTAAGGACTCCATTTGACTCATAACACATCCCATTTAAACTTAAATATTAGGTGCTCATGTAGGCATGATTCCAAATTACGAATTTAACTATCAATCCATATATCAATATTTTTCATTCTAACTCCACTACTTGTTTTACATTTTTTATCATGCCTAAACTCATCTAAACTTATGAAAATCATTCCTTAAGGGTGTCTATTACATATACCTTCCATTCTTTATGAAAAATATGAGTTTTAAAGGGGTTTTGGTGGTCTTTAAAGTAGGGTTCTAAATCCATCCGAATTTCCAACAATTCATTCCTAACCAAAATTTCTTTCTTTTCAAGCTCCTTGTCTTCTACACATGTAGATCTACCATCTAACCTATCTGTACATAGACAAGACCACATTTTTATGATAATCAATGCATGAGAATCCAAATAAACATATGGACATAAGGGTAGATGAAGTTATACATGTCTAAACATTATATCTACTAAATATGATGCATGAATCATGAGTTCCATGGCATGAACATAAATATTTATGCAATGTTCCTACTTTACATGCATAAACAAGATGATATTTCAAACAAAACTCTTTCAAATACTAGATCCACTTCTTGTGATGGCTTGAGATTCTTGTAGTAGTGTTTTCATGTCCCTTGCTCATGCTCATTGGGATTAATGGTGGAAAACACGCAAGAATGATCTTGCCATTACAAGATTTGGGAGGAATAAAGCTTGAAATCAACACTTTAATGGAGATTTAGAGATGAAAAGAAGAGAAAAATAAAGTTGTGAGTGTGTGTGTGCTTGGTGTGGGTCACGGCAAGCTTGAAGAAGAGAGGGAGAGGATTTTCAACCTTGCAAAATTTTTGGTAAGAGTAAAAATGAGGAGAGAGAGAGAGAAAAAGAAGCTTATATATTAATGGATTAGGGTTTTATTTGAATAAATTGAGTAAAAATAAATTAAATTGAGAGGGAAAAGCTAGGGGGGCGCCGGCCATGGGTTTGTGTGTGTGTTGAAATTTTGATATTTGTAATTTAAGTAATTAAAATGTAATAATTATTTAAGAGACAAAATTCATTGGAAAAGAAAATTGAAATGAGTAGTTGTAAGGATGTAAGAATAGGGTATAGGTAGTGTGTAGTGTAGGTTGTACTTGTGAATAGTAGACAAGACATCTACTTTACCGGTTGTAACGAAAACACGGGAACAGCTATAACTGTAATTTTTATAGCCCGTAAAATTATAAAATTGATATTTTTGGAATCCTTATAAAATTACGGTTCTAATGAATATTCCGGAACATTTTTCTGAGTTCGTGGTCCAGGGCACGCTTTTCCGTAATTGAGCTCGGGAAGGCCCGGAATTGAAAAATTCCCAAATTTAAAACTTTCGAAGGTCTAAAATATACTTTAGAAGGATAATTCATATTCATTTACTTTATAAAACTTCTTTTATTATGAAACCGAAGGAAAGCCAGATTTAGGGTTCCTAAGCTCCTCTTACTAGACTTAAACTGGACCGGATTAGGGTTTCGCTTTTCAACACCCAGGATTTTCTTAACTACTAAGATTCCCAGGGTTTACAAAGTCAAGACAAAAGAAGGATCTACCTTAAGATGTTTGGACGTTACATCCTCTTTAGCAGCTTCATTTTCCGTGACAACTTGAGCTACCTCTACTCGAGTCACCCTTGTCTTAAGCATGTCCTTGGAAGAATTCTTCTCATAATACTTTTGGGATAGTTGATCCCTCTGCTCAATCATTACTCAGAGAGCTTGGGCACCAACCTCAGTCTCAAACTTTTGTTGGGTAACTCTCACCCTGAGCCCTTCGACCTTGCTCAAAGTAGTGCCCTGGCGTAACTTAGACGCCTCTAATTGTACCTTAAGTTCCATGACCTCATCATTGTGTTTCCCATGAGCCCACGGATCGATGTGAGATGAGCATTCTCCCTCTCCTCAACTTCATGAACTCTATCCTCTAACTTTCATACTCACTTATTAGAGGCTTAAAAATCCTGAGAACACCAAAAAGACATCAGATAAGCCAAGCTAGACACTGCAACAAAAAATTAAAGAATTGATCTTACCAATAACCTATCCTCGTGAAGAAGCCAAAAACCAAGGCTATCCCAGTTATGAACTGAGAATCAACAAAAATTGGTGAGAAAAGCCAAAACAAAAGTGAGACAAGTAATGAACAAGAACCTAGGCTCTTACTTCATAGTTCCTCTACGCAAAGAAGCCTAGTATCATATCCACAAAGCCATGCTCATCCAGTTACCATATCAAAGAATATACACACAATTCTAGGAAGGACTCACATAAAAAATGGACACTACCATTACTACCTAATACATCGAGAGAAAACCTAAAAGTATAGGGATGGGGGCATGGACCCCTTTATTGAAGCCCAATGAGATACCCTCATCTTCCACAACTAGCTATTCTCTCTCCTCAGGGCCCCCAATAACCTCCTTTATAGCACTAATAACCACAATAAAGACATTTACATCGAACTCCAAGTCTATTGTGGAACCACCATCCAACCTTCCTTCAGACGTGATAATAAGAGGTAGTTGCAGACCACTCAATAAAGAAACATCCTCAACTACAGGAGGAGCCGATGTACCTATAACTCAAACCTTTCAAGGAGGTTATGAAAATGGCACAACCTCCTGCAAGCATCTCCACCGCCGCCATGACCAATATAAAGGGGACTTAAACCTCCCTCCATTAGCAACAATTACATCAATAGACTTATTGGAAACAACCTTCTCATTCCCCTTTGTGCTTTTCTTCTTCTTCTTCTTCTTTTTTCTTAACTCTTCCCTATTTGTCGAAAGATCGAGCTACGCGACTACTACACCCACAATGTTCCCACATGCAACTCTTTAAAAAAAAAAAAGGAAAGGGAGAGGGGTATAAATGAGAAAGCAACAAAAAGAAAAAGAAAAAGGAGGAAGTTGTTGCCTGATTGCTTAGACAAAACAACCAAGCTAGTAGAAGGGGGGAAAGAAACAATAGCCAACTATACCTTCGTTAAGAGACTTTTGATCTAGTGGAAGGCCCAACGTGTAATTCTCTACCATGACCTAAGCATCCAATGGGCACCACTGTCGCCTACTCATGAACTCACGAAATTTTCTAGCTGTTGTCATGTTGTTAAGGCTAAGCTCACTAAAGTATAACCTTCTGATGGGCTTACATCAAAGAACTCAGAAATCAAACATGTATTGATGTTTCTCCTTAATGCTCACTATCTACCACCACTGCTTCCAATTAAACCCACTAAACTAGGCATCTTGTGAAAGAGTATCAGGTCATACTCTTGCCGCTTAGCAAAGTAGTACTACCTTCTCAAAGACGTTTTATAAAAAAAATGGTAACGGAACAACACCATTGTCACACCTCAAAGGGTATCCTAAACGTAATAGTCTGCCACACTCAATATTAAAGCTTAAGCATGATAACCCTAGTCATTCCTAAAAGCTTCGATATTAAGTGTAAGGCATGCTCTCACAAATTTAGAGGACCATACTTTGAAATATGAAGCTTAAGAAGATACAATAACAAATTCAGAAAAAAGGAATTCATAATATTCATTCATTCATAATAATTATCTTACAAGTCTTAGGGGCATTCTCCCGCCAAAATAACTATAATCTATTACAAGAAATTTCTATGAAGTCTACATCCAAACTAATGCTAACTTCATCCAAAAGTTCCTTAACCATAAAAGGGAAAATACCTGGTTGCAGGGTCCACGTGGCCTCAACCACAAATAGATAAACTGCAAAAGATATCTATAGGGATATAAGCTAATAGGCTTATTGAGAATTATTTTCATAACCAAATTCTTGTTTAGTAAAACTCAAACAAGTTATTTAAGCATTCAAGTGAAATGCAACATACATGTGAGCAAGCAAGGCATATAGTTTTCCAAGAACTGTATGTTGAATAGATTTACGCCTTCCATTCTGGGTTTGGTGATAAGTAATCTAAAAACGAGTAGTTTTCATTAAGTTATGCTTTTGATCATTACCGCCAAGTATATTAAGTCTACTCGGGTTGAGCCATGCCTTCGGATTACCGCCAAGCAGTGGTTTGATTCCATGTCACCAAACAATCGCTTTCGATCATAGCCACCAAGTGTTGCTTTTGATCGTGCTACTATCCTTTTCACCCAAGGATAATAACCCCATGCAATGTGACTCACTTTGTGGTATGCATGAATCAGTTTATTTAAGATATCATAACATCATTATTATCAACTTTAAGGTGATCATAGAAATTCATGCATATCAAGTTCAATACTAAAACAAACAATTACTTACAATCAATTCTCACCTCGATATTCTTAGAATTCTTTCAACAACTTTTACATAAATATCAATTTATCTTTCCTTAATTCTAGTGCGACTAAACTACAAGCACAATCAAGTATCGTATTAAGGAAATAAACTCACGTTGCCATGGCAAAAAATCTTCCAAATAGATGGGTCGAACAAATAATCCACTTAGTCGAAATAATCCTCGGGATACAGGTATTCCTCCTCGAGATCACCTAGTCAAGAAAAATACCAGAAATGAGTATTTCTTGATAACCTTCTTGAAATTTGACAAAACTATGTTATAAGAACGTCAAAGTTCGCATAGGAGATAATTCCAATTTAAAATGTTATAACTTAGTTATTTTAACTTGGAATTGCGCATATAATATACCGCTTTCTATATATTCAAAAAGATCTATCTATTTCTAAAACTATTTTTATCAAACTAGGTCATTTAGGCTCCGAAACAGTAGCGATCAGATTCACCACGGATTTTCCCATCCCAAAAGCATTTGTTTCAAACATTAAATCATCCAAAAATTGCTTTGATAAATACTTAGTTATCTATATAGTTAAGAAATTCCTTTTTATCGATATATAGCTTATTTTTCATCCATGCTCAAGTGTTTATTGTCCAACTAAAATTCTTTAGTAAAATAATGTTAGTTAGAAGTTTAGAAAATCATAAGAAATTCCATTTTGTAAATCCTTTAAAATGGATATTTTGATTCTTTTGTTTTCAAAGAATTATTTTATGTTTATCTTACTATTTTCTTAAAGATTTTTTAATACTAATAAATTTCTCTATTTTCCTTTTAGGATTTTTCAGTATTGGTGTCACTTTTCCTATTTGTTTTTCTATACAGCTTTTCTTTGATCATTACTCGGAAAATCTTGGTTTGAAAACCCTCATTTCCTTTTTATGGGGTTTCCTTATATTATGTTTTTATGGAAAACGTTTTAGTACCAAAATTCATCTTCTTTTGGAAAACAATGTAATATAGAAATGATTAAAAAACTTTTCAATACAAAGATAGCTTTAAAATTATAGTGAGTTCTTCCTAAAGTTTTTAAAAGAATAGATTTACTTTTGTTAAATCATAAATTCTAAATTTAATATAGAACCATTCTTAGGTGATAAAATCTCTTTCTTGCAAAAGTATAATTGAAGCTTAAAGGTTTGGACAACAATCTTTATGGTCATGATTATGAGAATAATAACAAGCAAATGTAACATAATGAATAATAAAGTCAAGTATTGGGAGTCTTAGCTTTCTCAAGGCTCCCGGGACTAAGAAATAGACTAGTCCATAATAGAAAAGAAAATAAAAGAAAGAAAATTGTTTTGACTTGATGAGGACAAGTTTAAGACTAGAGACTAGTCTTAAAGCAACATGAAATAAATAAATTACTTTGCATGAAAGTAAATAAATCGCAAGTGAGCTTATATGCTCTAAAGAATATATATATATATAGATAGATACATAATCATATTTAGTTAGATACAATAATAACCCTAATATGAACAAAGTAAAGTAACAACATAAATATATATAAATAGATATTCATGAACAAGAACAATAAATGAACATAGTGTAGCTTCCATGACATTAAGTTTTAGGAAACTCATACCATGGTCATATAAAGTTACATGACATGGTAAGAAGAACATATAAAGAAAAATTTACCTAAAAATGATTTTGGAGTAATATGGGTTTTGTGTATGCAGAAGGGGGTTTGAGAGTATTTTGGGAGAGTTTTGGGAGTGTATGTGGAGAGAGTTTTGAGAGGAGAATTTTGAAGGGATTTGGTAGTGAATTTGTGGGTAGATGAAGTGTGAAAAAAGTGAAAGAGGAAGGGGGCATCTATGGGAAAATAAAGAGTGAATTTTGTGTGATTTCAATAAAGAAAATTGAAAAAAAAAATTGAGAGGGAGAGAGAAGGGGGGCACCGGCCTTGTGAAAGAAAGGGGAGAGAGAGTTTTATTTTTTGTATTTTTGTTAATTAGATGTAATAATAAGTAAAGTAGATGTGATATAATGTTATGAGAAATGTAAAAAGTAAAGATAATAGGTGTATAGAGTATAAAAGTAGGCATTAGAAAAAGTAAAGATAAATTAATAGTATAGAATAGTAATGAATAATGTAATATAAAGTAGATATGACTAATAAAGTACCAGTAGTAAGAAAATATGCATATAATTGTGATATCTGATATTTTTACTTACTAAAGAATTATGTAACACCCTAATCTGTTGGCATTACAACCTGCCACGTGTCCTCTCTTAATAGGGCACGCTAAGGCTATAATTTCCACAATTAACCTGAATAACACCTGTATAACTCATAAGGTATAGAAAAAGACATATGGTCCTCATAAATAAACATTCTGATAAGAATGAAATCTCCATAATTAGAAAAACTAGACATTGTTGACATAACTGCAGGTCAACAAGTCAAACCATACTCTAAAACTATTACTATATGGAAACTCCAAATATAACTTAAAAACTCAATGAACAGAATATAAATTAGACATAAAAAGTCTTCTGTGATCCATCCTATATCATCTACGACTATACAACTAGTCATCAGCAGGGTAGTCAGGACCACTAACGCCATCCCCATCCTCATAGATGATATCAAAACCCGATAGATCAGATATCACGCTATCATCACCTGTACCTAAAATATAATAGAATGAGCGGCGAAGCTCAATACGATAACATCCAATCCAGTTCAAGCAAGGTTATGCATAAACAACATGTAAAAATAAATGCAACTAAACTAAATGCATACAACAGTTTATTATCTATTTTAATCTAGCAAAACAACACAGTTCAGAATCCAGTATACATAAATCCTGAACCCAGAGTAACTCAGACTCTGCTATAAAAACAACCAACTGATTTGAAAATAAGTAATCATATATACATATATGAGTGAGTGGGTACTCCCCAAACATCCCAATTCCTGAACACCTAAATTCTACCGGAATCATTTCTTAGCACGAGGCTACTCGGGACAACCTCACACTAAGATCATCAGGGTGCCTCACCAATATCACTGTCTGCCAGGTCTCTACTGGTTAAAGCCAACCACAACCAGACAGGCAATTATTAAGCCGAAAATTTATTAAGTTCATTATACAATTCTATTCCTACAATCATTCACAAAATTTCTAATCTACAAGCACATACATCAAACAATGGATTGGTCGTACCTTTCTAAATCTCAGGAATATAAATCAAATCCTCTGAATTTGATACCAACAACACAAAGTCAACCCAATCTCCACCAACTCCTATATCCACATCAACAATAGTTTCACAAACTCCAAATGTCTTGTTACAATATATATATATATATATATATCAACAGACATGATCGCAGTATCTTAACAAACATGAATTCTCTAAAAATCCTAACCTAAAACGAAATCTCCGTTATCTGCACCGTCTATTCCGATCAAACTCCACAATTATCTTCAAGAATAATAAGGAGCCGCACAAAATTCCACAATCACAAAATATTTTCACCAAAACCCTAATTTGCAATGCATTAAGAACATATAAGGATTGTTTAGATCGTATTTTGTTGGAATCTATAATAGAGGAGATTTACTTACTATTTTGGAATCGCTAAAACCCGTCTCGCATTCACCAATTCACTGATCTTACACGTGCTAGGGTTTTTCTTCAAAAACCTTCATATAAAAATTCAACCAAACCCTAAGAAACTTATATAAATTTGTAGAGAATCCCAATGAAAAGATTAAGATTACTTACTTTGGATCAAAAAATATTCTCCCGATGATTTTCTAAGAATATATCTCCAAGAACTCTCCAAAACTCTCTTTCACGAAGGAGAAATGATATAAAGAAAAATCTGTCGAAAATGATTTTCACGTCTCGTATTTATAGAAATTTGTTTATACGCCGGTCCTAAACCGGCGGCATAATTGCAGATTTTTCCGGCTTACACTATACGCTGGCAAGATCTACACGAACACCGGCAGCGTTCGTCGAGGCTTTGATCTCCAGAATCCAAATTCTCCCATCATACGCTGGCAAATCTTTGACCTACACCGGCGGCTTTCATGCCTGTGTTGAGAAGAAACCCTATGAACACTGGCAGCTTTCCTCCCAGCATTAAGAAAAGCGCTACTGTTCCCATCTTACGTCGTCTCTACGCCAGCGGCGTAGATTCTCCAGGAGCTGGCCTAGAGACTAATAATTTTTTTTCCTTTGTCAAATACTATTCTTCAAACATCTATGGATCATAGATAAAACCCTCAACTTAATACTAAGGTAGACCATAAAACCCTCTTATTTTTCAACATATGACAACTTTTTCCCTTTATCATAATTTTTTAAAGATTTACTGTTTTTATGGATTTGTTGACCATCATTAATGTGATGGTTGATAATAATATCTCGTTTATTAGGTTTGACCATAGAACCCTTTTATTTTATAACAAATGACACATTTGCCCTTCATTATAAAATATATTTCTATATATTACAAATTATAAAACTGATATTTTTGAAAACCTTATGTTTTTACGAGTCTAACAATATATCCAGAATATTTTTACTATTCCAGACCTCGGGACACATTTTTCAAGAACTGTATCCATTCGGGTCCAAAACGGATTGCAGTTTTGCTAAACTGATATTTTTAAGCTTCCTTATGTTATTACAAACTATTCCACATACTAATCTCTTACTTACTCACCTAAGGTTGCGAACACGAGATTACCAGACCTAGACTGTTACGTCTAACTAGGGTTTTGTTGACTTTAGGATTTTCGGTTGACCTTCTGATTAGGATTTAAGATTAACCGATCACAAAAACTTTAGGGGTTTACAACCATCGTGACCCTTACCTCCAAAGCGTGACATAGAGCCTCGAAGGCCATTGGGAATATCCACGCATTAGGAGGAAGTTAGGCGGGAGAAAGTCTAAAGTGCATCATGCACTCTCTTTGAAATTTGGTGAAGGGTACCTTCACCCTAAGCTTGAATGGCTTTTCGTAAAAAGTAAACCTTCTGTAGCCCAGTAGGCATACCATGTCATTCTCCATCAGCTAATTGATCTTCCATGCAACAAGACGGATAGCTATATGATCCTTTATGAAATCATTGGTCTCCTCAAAGATGACCATACTCTAAACCCCATCGCGACCTACAACGGCCTTTTAGAAAGAAGAGTAAGAGATTTCTTATCCTTTGCATCCATTCGATGACATCCTTTGTCAAACGATACACCTTACAGCCTTATGGCGCATAGAAACCCTTACCGACCAAAGTAAGGTCTGAAGACTCCTCATCGCTACTTTGAAAATTAGCATCAAGCTTATCATCGACACCATCACCACTGGGGCCCTCACTCACGGCAACAACACCTTTACCTTAGTTTTCGGTGGGAGCAGATGAAGGACATGCCTCGCTTATCTAAGTTACGGCAATAGGCCTACTAAGGGGATTACTACCCGCAAAGGCAGCTTCATCAAAGAAATTAGTTAGACCAGTCACATTAGCCATGAATAAAACAAAGACAAGAAGAATGTCTATGAGAAAATGGAAAGGACTCTTTTAGAAAAGATGTGAAAATAATGGCAAAAAAGGAGAGTGTTAAAGCTTGAGAAAAGTTCTCTTTACATATACATATAAAGCAAACGACCTTTACGAAAAGTTGGCTTTGGAAATAGTGCAAACGTTTAAACCATTGTGCCTCAACAACTAGACACCTTGTCAAAAAAACTGCATGGTAGGTACATATGCATCTTTTCAAATTTTGAACTCCGTGACTCATGTGCCTTGCTAAGCAAGTTGTATAACTCAAAATATGAGTTCGTCACCCTAACAATAGCCCCGAGTTGACTTCACTAGGCATGCAACTCAAACTTCTAACCTAACTAGGGATGCAACTCAAATAGAAAGAAACAGCCACTTGACCTCAACATAGCCTAGAAGCACCAACATTACCACTTCCCTCACTTGTCCGTAACAAGAGTGCGGGAGGTAAGTAACGATAGAAGATTTTGTGCTAAGACTTATTAGGTTAGAGATTAAGACTAATGGACCACCAAGCATAGTATTAGCTCTAATAAACCCACTCCATGAATTTCTTAGAGAGAAGCCATACTCTAATACTAAGAAAAAGCTCCGGAGCGACCTCTACCATGTTTATGGAGGTCGGGAGCAACAAGGTCGCACTAATCGCAACCTCGAGCTCGACCTCAATAGGGGCACATGGTAACCTAACCATTAAATGTCCATAGCAATTTGCATCCATTCGACCGCCCTCCATACCCGGTATACTCATACTATAGTATTGGTACAAGTACAATCCATGCTTAGTGCAGTTGTGCCTCACAGATCAAGCCAGCTAGTAGCATAAAGAAAATCCACCATATGTAAAGAATTTCTCATGTTCCCCTTAGAGTTTGTTGTGGTCACCTTCTATAAGTAATTATTCAAATCTTGAAAAATGAAAAAAAGTAAGTAAGCTCTCGACTACACTAGAGATAGTTAATGTTTCATACTCCAAAGAACTCACTGCTAACTTAAGTACAGGAGTGGCCATGCTGAACAACCCCCTAGCGTATCACTAACCGAGTTCTTTATGGTCGTAGGTCCTAAGTGCTCCCTCCAATGCATGTGGATCATGTTACAAAACACGCAGTCAAAGTATTTCAAAAATTTATAAAAAGCTAATAGGTTCTATTTAGCTTTAGTTGCAATCACCAACATTAGGCAAGCGCAACTACAACAGTAGCATAGAAAATATTAGGTTATATTCCTTAGGAATCATTAGCATCTACCTTACTCTCTTATCATTTACTGCTCGTTCACTTTGTTGTAATTGCAATTCCATTACAGTCTTATTCCTTATGAATAGCTATTACGCCGTTTAGTTCACCGAATAGCGATTCCACAATGAATCCCTATTACACAAAACAATGAATAGCCATTCTTTATTCAAACCTATGAATACCAATTCAATACTGGAACTGTCTTTTTAAAAAAATATCATCATTTAAATAAAAAATTAATAAAGAAAAATCCTATTATAGCTCTATTCCATTCCTCCGTAATAGGAATTTCATTACAACCTTATGCATTCAGCGAGGTGAACGAGCCATTATTATCTAGCTAAAGAAAATTTAGTAAATTATAATGAAAATAGAAGCTAAACTAAGGTTAATGCATATATGCATGTTTTGAGGGTAAAATTAAGGATAAATCTGTCAAATGCAAGGTGAGACTTAGGATTTGCTTCACTAATTCCTTATCATATGATTTCTCAATAAACTCAGAGAGTTATTTACGGATGTATTTGCACCGATAGACTCATGAAAGTAAGTTAAAGCCTCTCTTAAGGTCATAAACTTTAGGTATAGATTATACTACTAGAATTTCTTCATAAGTTATCAGCAATCTATATCTGTATAAAGTTTAAGAAGCTTTATTTAAAAACCCATTTTGAAAATTTGAAACAAGTGAGAAAGTTTCATCATCCCTCTCTCAAGGTGATTATGAGCAGCTTCATTAGTAGCTTAGATCCATTCAAAAGAATGATCTCTCGATCTATTTAATTGAAATCAGACATAGATCTAAAAAGTACACCACACATTTAGATCTATAAAATTAAGTTTGAGCTACTAAATACAAATACTTAGTCAAAATTCAATTAAAAAGCACATTTGAAATCACAATCGGGATTTGGATTTACAAACCCTAAGTTTAAGAGATTATTTCTCCATAGATTTGAACATTAAGCATATTCAAAAGAAATAATATAGAATTAAAGATGGATATTACAATTTAAGTCCATAATCTTGCAAAATACAAACAAAAGGCTAGAATGATTTTACCTAGAAGCTTTGAGATTTCTTAGCAAGAAAAAACAGTTCTTTTGTAAAGATTTATCTCTCTATTCTACATTAGAAAATATTTACATATATAACTCGTCTTATTGGCGTCTATGCATATTTATTTATAGGCTACATGCATAGAAAATCATAAAGATTTTAGTTGCTGACGTGGTAAATGAATTTGTCCTTATCTTCACATGTGCATCTTGAATACCACTCATAGGGTCACTTTTTTGGGGTTAGATTGAGTGCTCAAAAGTTACCAAAATATTAGGGCTCGATCTAATCTATGGCCTTTTTCTAAAAAGAACTCTAATTCTTGTCCAAATTCAATGCAGATGTCATCACGTTTGTTGAGGGCTCGAATGTTGCCTCAATCCAACCTATGTTTTTCTAAACAAAGGCTTGATTTTTGTCTAGCTTCAATTGTAGGTTGGATCCAGGGCTCGACTTACGATGTGATTGGAGTTGCGTCATGAAGTCTAGGGCTCAATAACCTTAGTGCAAATCGAAGGTCATGTTGAGGGCTCAATTTAGGCATGACTAAGAACTTTGCCTTTGGATTTTGCCCTTGATAGGCATTTCTAAAGGCCTCGATAGAAATCTATCTTTGAACTTTGTTGTTGTTTTGCTCCAAATATGATCTAAAACACTTTATTTCTTCTTCTTTTGATTCTAGGAGCTAAGAAATAACATTTAAACAATAAAAGCACAGAATTCATAGAAATTTATCTAAAAAGGTCAAATCAAGCCTAAATTCCTATGAATGGAATAGAATAAAACAGAATTATCACCTACATGCCCCATCTTTCGCACAGGGAGAAGAAAAACTCTACCGGCGAATTCAACACTTGCGACACCACCTAAAAGTTAAAGTAAGGATGCAGTCATTGTCACGCCCCAACGGGTACCCTAAACGTGACAGTCCGCCACACTCAATATTAAAGCTTAAGTATGACAACCTTAGTCATTTCCAAAAGCTTTTATATTAAGTGTAAGGCTTACTTTCACAATTTTAGAGGACCATATATGGAATAATGAAGTTTAAGGGGATATAAAAACATATTAAGAAAAGAGGATTCACAACGAAATTTATTCATAGCAAAGACTATGCATACTTAGGAATAATTCCCTAAATTACTGAGCTATTATATAAGTATTTGCATGCTAATACTATGATGTACTTTATCCAGAATTCTAATATTCAAAAGGGATTACCTGCCCACATGGTCCACGTGGCCTTAGCCATAAGTACGGAAACTGCAAAAGGTAGCTATCGGGGTATAAGCTAATAGGCTTAGTGAGTAAACCCCAGAATTCATACTCGAAGAAGATCTAACATTCAAGTTTATTATTCAAAACATATGAAATGTAACAATCACGTGAGCATACAAGACATATGACTTTCCGGGAATCATATGTTGAATGAATTTACGCCCTTCATTCGGGGTTGGGGATTCAGGCCAATTATAGCCACAACTTTTAAAACACTTTTATAGGTCTTACCGGCACCTATATGCCATCAAAAACTTGTAGTTTATTACAGGCTCCTACTAGCCATCAAAAACTTGTAGTTTATTACCGGCTCCTACTAGCCATCAAAACTTGTAGTTTATTACCGGCTCCTACTAGCCACTCACATGATATACCGGTTCTGTCTACCACCATTATTATACGTTTGTCCCACCAATTGTATAGTAGTGAATGCGATGCGACTCAACATATGAAGTGCATGACTAATTTCTTTAATTGAAGTCTAGTAGTTACATTTAACTTCTTTCAGGTGATCAATCAATTTCAACACTTCAAGATACTAATTCGCATACAACTTTATTACAAACAACTCAAATTTCGATATACTTAGTATTCTTTCAACATATTGTCATACACTTCCTTTTGATTTTTCTTAGATTCTAGTGCAACTAATTTTACAAGCACAATCAAGAGTATGAGAAAATCAACGGGAAGTAACTCACGATGCCATTGATGTCTATTCCTCTAAGCGGATGAGTCGTTCACACACTCCACTAGATCGTAATAGTTCTCGGAGTGAAGAAATCCTTCCTCGGGGTCACCTAACCAAAGGAAATACCCATAATGAGTTTTTCTTGAAGATTTTCTTGAACTTTGATAAAACATTGTCAAAGAACGTCAAAGTTCGTATAGAAGAATGTTCCAACTTAAAATGGCCATAACTTGGTCATTTTAACTCGGAATCGCGCATATAATATACCGATTTCTATCTACTCGAAAAGATCTACCCATTTCTAAAATTATTTCCCACAAACAAAGTCACATAGGATCCGAAAAACTGGTGACAAAATTCACCACGGATTTTCAAGTAAAAACAACTTTGGTTCAAGAAATCAAAATTTGTTTGATAAATACGTAGTTATCTATATATTTGAAAAATTCTCTTTTTATAACTATATAACTCATATTTAAGCATGCTCAAGTGTCTTGTTGTCCAAATTATTTTTCTTAAGTAAAACAATGTCGGTTTGAAGCTTTTCGGAAATTGTTTTTGTGAATTTCTTTGAAATGAATACCTTGTTTATTTTGTTTTCTAAAAATGTTTTATGTTGATTTTATTTATCTTTTTCTAAGCGACTTTTGAAAAATTTTCTTCTTTCTAAGTTACATTTATGATATAAAATACGATATTCTTTATTTTTCTTGTGCAAATTCTTTTTGTTCACTTGTTTTGCAAAAATCCTTACTTGACATTTCTCATTCTTTTTCTCATGTCTCATATTTTTCAAAAATAATTACTCATGCATGAAAACTTGGTTTCTTTATAAAAAAAACAATATGGAACAATGAAGGACCTTTTTGTAGAAAAACTAATTTCTATAATCTTATTAACTTCTTCTTGTAACTTGAAAAGAAATAACTTTATTATTTTGAAACTATAAATTTTCTTTGCCTATTATTTTGCAAGGGTCTTTACTTAAAAATTTCCTTAGTCATTCATTTTATTTTCTTTCTTATGAAAAGAACTATTTTAACAAAAAATATTTTCTTTTTGAAAAACAAGGTGGAATAATAAAGATTTTAGTAAAAGTGGTTTATAAAGTTATAGTGAGTTCTTTTTAGTAATATGAAAAGAAATGAGTTTATTTTGTGTTGATTTTATATTTTACATAAACTTATTTCTAAGTGACAAAAGCCTTCTTCTATTTAGTTATCTTTAGAAAATGAAGCTTTTGGACAACAATCTAAATGAACATGATCATGAGAATAGTAACATAAATCATAAATAATAAAGTCAAGTATTGGAGTCTTAGCTTTTTCAAGGCTCCTGGGACTAAGAAATGAACTAGTCCCATAATGAAATAAAATGAAAGAAGAAAAACTTGTTTTGACTTGATTAGGACAAGTCTAAGACTGGAGACTAGTCTTATAAACATCTTGAAATAAATAAATTGCATTGAAGTAAATAAATTGCATGAAAGGTAAATAAATTGTAAGAGTATGAGCTTATATGCTCTAAAGAATATGTATATAGTTATTTAGATATAGTAGATAGTTATGAACATAAAAGAAATATAAAGAACATAAAGGAAATATAAGGAACATAAAGGAACATAAAGAAATTGATATTATGAACAAAAACAAAGTATGAATCTAATGTTGCTTTCTTAACCTTCATGGTTTTAGAAAACATACACTAAGCTCATACTAAGTAGATGAACATGGAGACTTCTTGAAGAACTTTTACCTAGAGGAGAAATTTCTTGAAAGAACTTCTTGAGAGAAATTTGAGAGAGATTTTGAGAGAGTAACTTTAGTATAGAAGTGGTGTGAAAGAAGTGAAAGAGGAGGGGGGTATTTATAGGAAAATGGGGAGTGATTTTTGGATGAATAAAATAAATGCAAAATTAAAACAAATGGAGAGGGAAGAGAGAGAGAGAGGTGCCGGCCACATTTGGAGAGGAGAGAGGGAGTGATTTAATTTTTGTATTTTGTTAAATAAAAGATGTAATAAGTAAGGTAGATGTGATATAAAGTTATGGGAAAGGTAAAAAGTTAAGATTATAGGTTATGTAGAGTGTAAGAGTAGGTGTAAGAAAAGTAGAGATAAAAGAATAGTGTAGAATAGTAATGAATAGTGTAATGTAAAGTAGATATGACAATTAAAGTACCGGTAGTAAGAAAATACGCGTATAACAGCTATATCTGTTATTTTTACTTACCGAAAAATTATGAAATTGATATTTTTGGAAAACTTATATTTTTACGAGTCTAACGGTATATTCGGAATATTTTTACTAGTCCGGGCTTCCGGACAAGTTTTTCGAGAACTGTGTCCGATCGGGTTCGAAGGACATCCGAATTTCGTGAAACTGAAACTTTTATAAAACCTATGGTTATTACGGACTATTTGAGCTATTCGACCCAACTTCGTTTTTCCGGGCCAAAGAAAACGGCAATGCCGGATTTAGATTGGTACGGTAAACTAGGGTTTCGTTGACCTTTAGGGTTTCGTTTGACTTCCTGTTAGGGTTTTTATGCTAAACTGATTCCGAAAATTTAGGGGTTTACAGTCATCTTTTAGTCATAAATGTTTGAATTAATTTTAAATTTTCCTTCTCATTACATTCTTCATGTTTCCATATTATATTTCATTGTATGTGAAGTTCTAATAGTACCCAAAGGAATAGGATGAGGTCGTATTATCTCACGGAGATGCAAACATAACCATAAACCTCACCACTTCATCAAACCACAAACATCTTCACCATCATTACAGTGCTGCCATCATTCCTTTGAGACCAATAAAGAAACGCACAACCACCATCCTCTACTCACTAAGAGCTACTAGACGGACTATGAAAGTAAAAAGAGAAGCTCATTGCTACTTAAAAGTCAAAGTAGGCATGTAGTCTCTTTTAGTCATAAACATAGCATTCTTCATGTTTCCATATTATATTTCATTGTATGTGAAGTTTTGGTAGTAAATGAAGGGATAGGAAGAGATTGTATCCTCAACGCCATCTTAGAATAGAAAGCATAATAATCTTGCCATGCCTTGAGGGGTACCTTAAACATGGTAGTCCGCCATACACAATATTAAAGCCTAGGAATAACTATCTTAGTCACGCAAAAGCTTTTATATTATGCATAAGGCGTACTTTACA
Organism: Combretum micranthum; assembly: GCA_024138025.1. Lineage (NCBI taxonomy): Eukaryota > Viridiplantae > Streptophyta > Magnoliopsida > Myrtales > Combretaceae > Combretum > Combretum micranthum. The sequence continues at coordinate 1,428,736 of JAMXBD010000006.1, forward strand.
ACAAAGATAACACATTAGAGTAGCACAATTTATGATGATAAAAATTAAATGGCAATGCAAAAGAACTTTTCATCATTAACTTAAACAAGGTAGATTACATTTATTAGGGGCATACCCCCACTAATGTCTACAAATAATCCAGCTAACATAATTATTTATAGTAATTCTCTAAAGTAAAGACATAGTACATATCTAACATAAAGGTTTCGAAGAGAAGTTTCATCCAAGCTCCTAGATCTTTCATTATAACTCCAAAATCAACTAGTGATTTTCTTATCGTCTTACTCCTCGAATAAAAGTCTCAGGTATATCTGCTTCAACAAGATCTATAGGGGTGTAAGCTTACAATATGTTGAGTAAGATACTTCCCATTATTCACACCCACTGTCACGCCCAAAGGGGTACCCTAAACATGGCAGTCCACCGTACACAATACTAAAGCCTAGGAATGACTACCTCAGTCATGCAAAAGCTTCCATATCATGTACAAGGCGTACATCACAACTAAGGGAACGCATAAGAGTGGCGCAATTTATATTGATAATAAATAAGTGACAAGGTAAAGAGAATACTTATCATAAAACATAAACATATTAAATTACAATTCTTAGGGCATATTCCTTTATTGTCTTCAATTAAATATACATCTTAGAATCATCATAACACTAATCATATAAGTCATTACGTATAAAGAACCTTACAAAATTACTTCATCTTATGATTTCATTTCCTTCATAGAAGATTAACATCCTTTCATGACTTCCTTAATGTCATGATCCTCAATTTAAGCCATGGGTATACATGTTTCAACAAAATCTATAGGGGTATAAGTTACAACTAGCTTAGTGAGATATTCCTTTTTATTTGCACCATATTTTCAAACAAGTTTATTTAGACTTTCACACATATGCTATGCATACAATGCAACAATCACGTGATTACGCAAATAGTTATCCTGAAACCATATATAGAACGGATTTACCCCTCCGTATCAAAGGTTAGGGAATCGGGGTTGAAGATCCTCGATCTTCTACTGCTAGTCCCCAGGTCCTCACCCACAACGTTCAATTGGCTCGGCTCAGAACCTAGAGTCGCATTCCCCAGGCGATTTGGATCCTCTAGGAAGGAACATGGCTCGTGTCACCGCACGATCACAGCCAATCCAACTCTACACGTAGGAGTAGCAGCCTTTCGAAAGAATGTGACTCGATGGATGCTATGCGTGAGTGTTTCATTTTTCTTAAGCCAAACCTTATTAAGGTTTATTAGGGGGCGATCAATCAATTTTAGCAATTAATAAGCAGTCATACAAGTGAGTAAACAAAATTATTTAAACAAGCGGTTTGAAGTTGCGATATTCTTAATTCTCATTTCACGCATAAACATAGAATCACATATATACTCATAATCCCGAATTCCCCAAATATATATCCATTTTCATCTTTTCTTAGCATACTAATGCTACTACTTTACAAGCACAAGTAAGGTAATGAAATTAAGAGGAATAACTCACTCGTTCATTTCGCGATCTTCTTAGTCGTAGTAATCCTCAGGAAGGGTAATCTCGTATCTTTCGTCACCTAGACAAAAGAAATATCCGGGATAAGTATTTCATAGAAATTCTACTTAAACTTTCTAATTATATTTCACTATGTTCGTCAAATTCGTATAGAATGAAATTCCAATTTAAAATGGCCATAACTTGCTCATTTTAACTCGAAATTCCGCATATAATATACCATTTTCTACCTATTCGAAAAGATCTATCCATTTCTAAGGTTATCTTTGTCATATAAGGTCATTTGGGTTCCGAAAACATTGGGTACAGATTTAAAACGAATATTTCTAAACTTTTGCAAATCCATTTTCTAACTTAACTTCATTCAAAAATCCTTTAGTAAAAATATAGATATATATATATGTATATATAATTGATAAATCCTTTGAGTATATAGATAAGCTCACTTTATATGCAAAATTTCTAATGGTAGTGTCTCAACAATTTATTTCATGAAATAATTCTTTTCAAAAATGTTGAAACTTAACTTGATAAATTTTCTTTCAAGTATTTTAAAGAAACTTTATATTTTCATAAGTTATTATAAATGAGTATATTCTTATTTTATTTTGTTCATTCATTTTTCCAAAACAAGTAGATTTTCCTTTAACCTTAGTCTTTCATAAATTTTGCTTCTAGTGATAAAAGATCAAAGTTATAAAAGTGTATTAAGTTGTTGAAACCCTTTTTATAAATTTGTATTTAGAATGGTTTTTAGAAAATGAGTCTTGTCTTCTTATATTTATTATTTAAAATATAAGTTTTTGTTTTCTAAAACTTGTTCTTTTATTTCCTTTGAAAAGTATTCTCTTTGTTGATAAAATCCATTATTTTTAATCTTATCTTATTTATATTCTTTGAAAATGAGTTCCTTCTTTAGAATTTTGAAAACCATTATTTTTCCTAAGTGGGTTTATAACTTTATGGGTTGAATTCATCTTAACTTTGAAAACTAGTTTGTTTCTTAGTTTTGTTATGAAGTGAAAAAAAGTTTAAATCTTAAGCTTTTTGTAAAAACTTTTAATATTAACAAATTATTTTACTAAAACTTAGGTTATCGTAATATACAAGGAAAATATTTATTTCTTATGTTTCCTTGGTAAACTATCTTTATTATTTAAGAAAACGTTGAGAAAACTCTATTTCTATGTTGTTGATAATAACTCCATTATTTTATGACAAATTACATAATAGAAAATTTAGTTTTAAGTTCCTTTAATAAAGTAAAATTATATTTTTAAATTAGTTGAGACAATATCATTATGTATATGCAAGTATTATGAGCATATAAAATAATAAGAACATAAGAAAATACTAGAAACAATTAATAAGAAAAATAAAAATATCAAGTATTGGGAACCTTAGCTTCATCAAGGTATCCCGGTCAAGTATTGGGAGCCTTAGCTTCATCAAGGCATCCCGGGACTAAGAATGGACTAGTCCCAAAAGATTAAAGAAAATAAATAAAATGCTATTTTGACTTGATATGGACAAGTCTAAGACTAGAAAGACTAGTCTTAAGGAAATAGCATGAAATAAATAAATTTCAAAGTATGAAATTAAATAAATAACAAGTGAGCTTATATGCTCTAAATATTTATATATATAAATACATAAATATATTTAGTTAGATATGAATAAGGAATTAGTATTATAACAACAATAAAATCAACATAACATAATAAAATAGGAAGTTCATGTATAAGAACAAAACATGAACATGTTGTTGCTTTTACTACTCATATAACTTCAAAACAACGCCATAGTCATGTTAAGTTATATGACATGAGTAAATAAATGCTTGGAAGAAATCTTTACCTAAAGTGTTTATGTGGTTTGAAGATGGTAGTGAATGTGTGGTTATTGAGAAATGGAGATGAAGAGAGAGGGAGTGGTGGACGGCAAAGACATGGAATGAGAGAGAAATTTGATTAAAAATTAATTTTAGAAGAAAAGTGTAAGAGAAGTTTAGTAATATGTGGTGTAGAATTTTTATGGGAAAAGAAAATTGTAAGAAATAGATATGTAGGTATAAGAATAGGTAGTAAGAAAAACTAGAGATAGAGGAATAGTAATGAATAGTAAAAAAGTACTATGAATAGTAAACTAGACAATTAAAGTATCGATAGTAATACAAATACACGTAATAATGCGATATCTGTAATTTTTAGCTACCGAAAAATTCCAAAACTGATATTTTTGAAAACTTTATATTTTTACGATCTATAGGTATTAACGGAATATTTTTGCCATCCGGTGTACCGGGACACGGTTTTTGAAAACTGATCCCATTTAGATTCGAAGGACACTAGAATTTTTCGAATCTGATATTTTTAAGCTTCCATATATTATTACGAACTATTATCAACAATTATTTTCATTTCGTGTCTAGGATTTAAGAGCACGGGATTGCCAGATCTTAAACACTAGGGTTTGTTGTAAGCTTTGTTGACTTTTAAGGTTCCGATTTGACTTCCGATTTTGTCGAGTTATTCATAAGATCATACAATTTTGGAGTTTTGACCGTTTTATATTTTTACCTCGATATATATGGTTTATCTTATTTTATTTGTGTTTATTTAATAGTTTTTAGTTCTCAGGATCGTTTAACCGAGTCTAGGGTTATGAGTTGACTCGGTTTGACTTTTGGTGAAAATTGAAATTTCTGATTCTGAAGTTTACCGAGGGATTTCTTATCATTTCGTTATCGAGCGTTATTTGGATATATTGTCTTGATTTGCGTGTTAAGGAACGGTTAGGTGATTTGATTGATGTACGGATATTGATTCAACTGATAATTGGATTTTCTATTTTGTTTTTGAGGGTTCTCTCTTTCTCAGATTAAGAAATCTCGTTTTTTATCTTATTTAGAATTAAGTTTTAACTTAGTTCAATTTTTAGGGTTTCGATTCCGGTGTTTGACTCGTAGGATTATTTCCTAAGAATTATGAAATTTTCAAGGGTTTACACCCACAATCATAAACAAACAAGTTCATTAGTCAAGCATATACTATGCAACAATCGTATGGAGCACTCAAATATGTATAGTCATCCAAAAATCGTATATAGAACGGATTTACACCTCCATGACAAGGGTTAAGGAATCCAAATTGAAGCTCTACATCTGTTATTGGTAGTCCCCAAACACTTGCTCAAAGCGATCAGTCACGCAGCTCCTTCTCAAGGACGCATTCCCTAGACATCTGTAATTTTCTCAAGAAGGAATAGATCTATGCCTGCAGCAAGATTTATAGGTCTTCTGGCTCTTTACGTAGGAGTAGCAACATTTAATGATATGATTCTTTGATGTGCTATGCATGCTCAGTTTATTACTTAATTTATTATCAAGTTACTTTTCGTGTAAGGGTGATCAACAAATATCCATATAAACGATAGCATGATAATTGAACACATAACATCAGTCAATCACCTTAAGGCTTTTATATACTTATTATTCATTCAGCAAGCATTCATGAATCACAAGCATATACCTATGATAACCCACATGCAATTCCATTTTCATCTTTTTCCTATGTTCTAGTGTTGTACGTTACAAGCACATTCAAAGTAATGAAATTAAGAGATGAACTCACTTGTCCATTAGAATAATTCCTAGTCGAAATAGTCTTCCAAAAATGGTACGTCAAGTCCTTTATTGTCACGCCCCGGAGGGTACCCTAAACGTGGCAGTCCACCACATATAATATCAAGACTTAAGAATGACCACTTTAGTTATGTGAAAGCCTTAGTATTATATGTAAGGCGTCTAGCACGGTAATAGGAGACGCTTTTGGGAAGCATAGTTTAAGCAAGTAAAGATGAACATATAAGAATCCATAAATAAAATGTATTATATCATTAATAACCCAAAGGTCTATTACATGATTTCTTAGGAGCATACCCCCGCTAATCCCAAAGATCGTGATAGTCTTTTCAACATTCAAAAACTACATTAAAGATTTCAAAGGAATTCTAATCTAAGTCTTCAAGTAGATTTCCTCCAAAAACTTCAATGGAAAAAACTTACACGGATATGGGGAGATCCCAAGCACAAAAATAGGTGTTCCTGAGAATACAAATACCTATAGAGGTGTAAGCTTATGGGCTTGGTGAGTAAATCCCAAAAATTCATACTCAAAGTAAATTATCAATCAAGTTTATTAGTCAAGCAAATGAAATGCAACAACCACTTGAGCATACAAGACATATGACTTTCCGAGAATCATATGTTGAATGAATTACGCCCTTCATTCGGGGTTGGGTATTCAGACCAATTACAGCCACAACTTTTAAAATACTTTTATAGTTCTTACAGGCTCCTATACGCCATCAAAACTTGTAGTATTTACATGCTCCTACTAGCCATCAATTTACGTAGTTCTTATTGGCTCCCACTTGCCACTTACATGATATACCGATTATGTCTACCACCACTATTATACACTTGTCCCACCAATTGTATAGTAGTGAATGCAATGTGACTCAACATATGAAGTGCATGAATAATTTCTTAATTAAAGTCTAGTAGTTATATTTAGCTTCTTTCAAGTGAGCAACCAATTTCAAACACTCCAAGATATTAATATACATACAACTCTATTACCAACAAATCGAGTTTCAATATACTTAACGTTCTTTCAACATATTATCATACAACTTCCATTTGATTTTTGCCTAAATTCTAGTGCAACTAATTTTTACAAGCACAATCAAGAGTATGAAAAATAACGGGAAGTAAACTCATTCAGTCATGATGACACCTTTCTTGAAATGGATGAGTCGTTCGGGATTTCCACTAATCATAATAATCCTCGGGATATGAACAATCCTCCTCGAGATTATCTAGTCAAGAAGAATACCCAAAATGAGTATTTTATGAAGTTTCTCTTCTTGAAGATTCTAAACTTTTCTTAAAATCGCGGTAAAATCGTATAAAAGGAAATTCCAACTTATAATGGCCATAACTTGCTCATTTTAACTCTGAATTTTGCAAATAATATATCATTTTCTATCTACTCGAAAAGATCTACACAGTTCTAAACTTATTTCCATAAAACTAAGTCGTTTGGGTCCCAAAAAGGCAGCGACCAAATTTACCACGAATTTGTAAAAACTTTAGTTCCTCCTTTTAAAATAAAGTTCACTTGAAGAGATAGATTTTCCAAATATTTTATAAGCTTTTGAAGGGTATATACATATATGTAATGACTCATAACAAAGGTATGAAGTAAATGAAGTTGTCTCAATTTATGAAAAAGTAAAGTCTTGAATGATTTTGAACTTGAGAATTTTTCAAATATTCATTTTACTTTGAAAAGATTTTAAGTTACTTGAAATGAGTATTTCTTTTTTCTAAATTTAATTTCTTGTAATTGTTCTAAATTTCTAAAGAATGATTTTTATTTTTCTAAGCTTAGATTCCAACAACTTTTAAAGTAATAACAATTTCATAAATGAATATTTTTGTTTCTTGTGATCATTCCAAAAGAATTTCTAATACTTGATGAAAAATAAGCTTTTATAAAACCTTTTGTTTATTTAAGAAAATCATTTCGAGGCATGTTTATGAGTTTTTAAGAAACTTAATCTCTACATTTATTTCTTAGAAAAGAATCTTTAGTTTAAGAAAACACTTCCTTCTTTATTTTTGTTGAGACAAAAATCATTATGTTCATGCATGAATATGAATCATAAAATTATGGAAATGTAAAGAAACATAATAACTTGAAAGAATAAGCAATTAAAGGAATAAATCAAGTATTGGGACCTTAGCTTCATCAAGGTATCCCGGGACTAAGAAATGACTCGTCCCAAAAGAAAAAGAAAATGTTTTGACTTGATGAGGACAAGTCTAAGACTAGAAAGACTCGTCTTAAAAACAACTTGAAATTAAATAAATAGCAAGGAAGTAAATAAATTGCAAGACAATGAGCTTATATGCTATAAATATTATATATAGCTATATAGATATATTAGATAGAAATGAACATAAAAGAACATAACGGAGTTGAGATTATGAACAAAAACAAAGTATGAACTTATTGTTGCTTTCTTAACATTCATGGCTTTAGAAAACACACACTAAGTTCATACTAAGTAGATGAACATAGGAATTTCTTGAAGAAAGTTTACCTAAAAGAAGAAACTAAAGAGAGCTTCCTTGTAAGAACTTCTTGGAGAGAATTTTGGAGAAATCTGAGTATAGTAACTTTAGTAAAGAAGTGGTGTGAAAGAAGTGGAGGTATGAGGGGGTATTTATAGGAAAATGTGGGAGATAATTTGTGTTAATTAAATAAAGTAAAAATAAAACAAATTGGAAGAGATGAGAGAGGGGGGCCGGCGCTACTCATGGGAAAATGGGGAAGGAAAATTTATTTTTTTGTATTTTTGATCATTAAAAGTAAGAAATGAAAGATGTGAAATTGTATTTGAAATGAAAATGTGTAAGAAATAGGTGTATGGGTTATAAGAGTAGGTTATAAGAAAAAGTAAAGATAGATGAATAGTGTAGAATAGTAGTAAATAGTGTATGTAAAAGTAGACATGACAATTAAATGCCGATAGTAAGAAAATATGCATATAAATGCAATATCTGATATTTTTAGCTATCGAAAAATTACGAAATTGATATTTTTGAAAATTTTATATTTTTGCGAGTCTAACGATATATTCGGAATAGTTTTACTATTCCGAGCTCCCGGACACGTTTTTCAAGAACTGTGTCCAATCGGGTTCAAAAGATACTCGAATTTCACCAAACTAATATTTTTATGTAACCTATAGCTATTACGAACTATTATAGCTAATTATTCCAACTTCGTTTTCTAGGGCTAAAGAAAACGGTAATGCCGGACTTAACCGGTTACGGTAAACTAGGGTTTTATTGACTCTGGAAAATCTGGTTGACTCCCAATTAGGGTTTAAGCTATAATTCGAATCCAAAAATTTCGGGGATTTACATCCATCACCTAGACAAAAGAAATACTTAGAATTAGTATTTCATCAAGGTTCTACTTAAATTTCTAATTCTATTTATTTAATTCGCGTCATTTTTCTCGGTTGTCAAAATTCTAACTTAAAATGATCATAACTTGTTTATTTTAACTTGGAATTTGGCATATTTGTAGCCATTTTCTACCTACTTCAAAAGATCTATCTTTTTCTAAGGTTATTTTTAATATTTAGGGTCATTAAGGGTTTAGAAAAGAGCGGTACATATTGCTTCAAAAACATTCCAACTTTTGTTTTTCTAATATCTTGAAGTTTTACTTCACCTGGACACCCAATAACAATCATAAAATATTTATATCTTTAAAAATCATTTAGTATTGATATCAACTCTTAGTAAATACACTAGTGATGTTGTTCCAAAATAATAATTTTGTAAAGCAATCTTTGTGAAAATAGTAATATTGAGTTTTATTTTCATATCAGATTAATTAAAAAAAGACATGAATTTCTATGTGTTAGTAGATCAAGTTTATTTTAAGTGGGAACTTTAAAAAAAATTGTTTTTAGTTTTGATATTACGAAAGAATAATGTGAGAGACTTTTCTTAAATTTTTGTTTTTGATAAAAGGTTTTGTACATGCCTTATGATTAAGTCTATGAATAATATTTTCATAACATAGAATTATTAACTTTTTTATTTTAGGAAAACTCATTTGATATTTGAAAAGTTTTGTTGAATACATATTTTTATTCTTTTATTCCTAATGAGAAATTTTCCTAAATGATGAAAATAAAGTCCTGAAAATTAATTTATAAAATGAGTAATTACTAATATTCATATCTTTGAAAATTTTATCATGATAACATCACTTATGACCATGTACATACATGAGTAAAAAGAAAATGTAGCAATTAAACTAAGAATAAGATTATTAGCATAAAAATCGGAGCTAGATAATCAAGAATACAAAAATATCAAAATAAGATTATGGGAGTCTTAACTTGTATTCAAATCTCCCGGGGACTTGAATAAATTCCAATTATCCACCCCCACACAACTCAACCCCCCTCCCCCCTTCCTACCACCCACACACACACACACAAAAAGAGATAAAACAATAAAGAAAGAAAACCATGGAAGTTTTAGATCTTATTAAGGCTTCCTGAGACTTGAAATAATTTCTAGTCTCATAAATAAATAAAAAATATCAAATAAATAAATATGAAAGTCTTAAATTTTATCAAGACTCCCTGAGACTTGAATATTATCCAGTCTCCTATAAATAAAATAAAAACAAAGAAAAATAAAATTAAGGTAGGAGTCTTAGTTTTTATTCAAGGCTCCCCGGGACTTAGTGTAAACCCCGGTTTTTTTAGTAACCAAGATAACTCAAGAACCGGAAACTAAAACCCTAAACCGGAATAGCTTAAGACTGGAGTGAGAACTAGGAACCCTAAATTCGGCTTTTCCTCGGTTTCCAATTAAGAAACTTTTATAAGAAAATTTAATCTTGAATATAGTTCTTGAATATATTTCAAACCAAGAAAAGATCAGATTTTGAGAAAATCTCAATTCTGAGCCTTCCCGAGACCCGTTATAGAAAAACGTGCCCCGAAACTTGAATTTCAAAAATTTACTCAGGAATACTCATTTGAATCGAAATTAAATAAGGATTTCAAAAATATAAATTTCAAAATTTTTCGGTTTATGAAAAATACAATTATAGCCTTTGTATTCGTATTTTCTTACTACCGGTAATTAAGTTGTCTTTATTACTATTCATTACTATTCACAAGTACAACCTACTACTACTCACATGTACACCCTACTCTTACATCCTTACAACCACTCAATCACATTTTCTTTTCCAAGACTTATTTGTCTCTAAATAATTATTACAAATTATGACATTTAGTACACAAATCTATCAAAACAAGTTAATCAAAAATCAAATCCCCTCTCTTCATGTTGTGGCCGGCGTGATTCCCCCCCATTGAGCTCCATTGTACAATTTTTTTTATTTATTCTATCTCATTTTACCTAATTTCACTTCTTATATAAACTACTTTTTCTCTCTCTCACTTCATTCTTCTCATTTCAAAAATTACTAAAGGTGAAATAAGCTCTCTTTTCTCTCCCTCTCACACTCCCTTGCCGTGAGCCCCTATGGCTCCCACACACACACACACAAAACTTTCTTTTTCTCCGTTATTTTTACTTTAAGTAAAAGAACTTTGCTTCTTCTACTCTTAGATCCTTGTAATGGCTAGGACGTTCTTGAGTATTTCCACTTAAAGCTCCCCATGAGCTCTTGCTAAGGACAAGGAAATACTAAAATAAGAATATCAAACCATCACAAAGTAGATCTTGCATTTAAACAAGCTTTTATGCCATGAGCTTCATGATCATTCATCTAAAAGTGTTTTGAACAAAAGATCTTTCATAAAAATTTAGTTTTTATGTTTTCAAAACCTATTTAAGCACTTAAGATAGTAGATCTATCATTGTACCACTCATATTCATGTAGGCATTTAAGATCTCATCTTTATTTTGAGTTTTTGTGCATTAATGGTCATTAATACTTTTGTCTTGAGTAAATAATCTTGCTAGTATATAGATCTATAGGTAGATGAGTTAATAAAACCAAAAAGGAAAACTCTTTTCAAGAAATGAGCTAGTGTAAATTCGGATGACATGGAAAACCTAGTCTAAAAACCCTTTTATCAACTTCAAAACATGTTTTATAAAAAAATGAAGCCTATAGGTGATAGATGATGTTTGATGATATTTTTCATGAGTTTAAATGAGTTTTACAAAGGAAATATTTAAAACAAGAGATGAAGTCTAATAGAAGTTTTGAGTTGAAAGTCTTGTAAGCAAAATTCGTAATAATGAAGATGGTTAGAAAACACTAGTTTTCCAACTTCAAAAATGGTATTTTCTTGAATAAATGGAGTCCTTAGGGTATAGGTAAAATAAATACCTAAAGTTCTAAGTATAAAATGCATTTTTCTTAAGAGAATCAACTTAAAAATAAATTTTGCTAAATTCGGATTTTTGGAACCAGCCTAGTATAAGACTCACTTAAAAGTTTACAAATGAAGATTTAATTAAAGAAATAAAGGCCTTAGGATATAGCTAATGTAAGGGTCAAAATTTCTTTAAAGAAAGTAGAGTTTTCCTAAGGAAAAATCCTTAGAATAAGTAAGTGTGACCAAGTGTAGCAAATTTATTTGTTAAACAATGGCATGAAATAGTGTCCTAAGATAAGGGTTAATTAAATTCTTTAAATCTAAAAAAATTTATAAGAACTTAGGCACCTAAGAGTTCATATCATGACATTCATGATAGGGAAATTCATTACCATGGCATTTATTGTCATTTTTCACTTAGGAATCTCAAGAGCATTCATGAAAATCGCATTTTCGAAATCAACGTAACCGATGGACAGAACTGATCCTTCATTTCTGAGACTTAAATGTTTTCAAAACTTGATTTAAACTTCATATTTAGAAAGCTCTATCGAAGTAGATAGAAATCGATATAAAATTTGCGAAATTCCGAGTTAAAACGACCAAGTTATGGCCATTTTAAATCGGAACTTCGAAAATGACGCGAATTTCGATTTCACTAAGTTGTCTTAGAGTTTTGGTGTTCTTAGATGGTAGAATACTTATTAGGGTGTTTCTTTTATGTTTAGGCGAACCCGAGGACGTCGAATCCTTACCTCCGGACTATTACTATTAAGAGATCGGCGAACCCATGGCTGAGTGAGTTTCTCTTCCCAATTCATTTATTGTATGTGCTTGATAAATTAGTGCACTAGAATGTAGGCCAAGTGAATTGAAAATGTATGATGGGGAATAATGGGAAATTGTATGTTGATGATGATATGAGAACTCAAATTAAAAATATCGAAACCGGGTGATAAATTCTGGCTATGTAGTTAGTTATGATGTATTGTTTGAGAAATTGTTTGATCGCCTGAATAAAATGACTTAATCAACTATTCGGATTAATGCCAAATTCAGACATATGCATATCATAATGGGAAGGAGCATTAGCATTGTTCGGTTAATCGTGATCCATAAACGAGATAATTGTTCAGTTAATCATGATCCATAAACGAGATTAATTGTTCGGTTAATCGTGATCCAGAAACGAAATAATTGTAGGTTAACCGTGAACCATAAACGGTATAAAGTTAGTATCGTAGTATTCGTTAATCTGCTAACCCGGGATGGAGGGTGCAAGTCCATCCACATATGATTTCCGGATAGTCATATGTATGTTATTCTCATGTGTTTGGTGCATTCATTTGCTTATTTAATCACTTGTTTGAATTGTTGTGACATGAATGTTATTGCGGAAGATTTTACTCACTAAGCTAGTTAGCTTACGTCCCTATAGTTTCTTCCTTTTGCAGCTACCAAATTTATGGCTTAGCAGCGTGACCCGACCGTACAGGTACAGAGCTAGAGTTTCCCCTAGAAGTTGAAATTTTTTAGACTTCCATAGGAAACTTTTAAGACTTTGGATACTATAAGGCCACTAAATATTCTTTTGTGGGAGAATGCCCTTTAGTAAATGTAATGTTTAATTATGCATCATGAGTTATATCCTACTGCTAATGTATGCCAAGTTAAGCTTTTATCTCCATTTAGACTTGTATTCTATTGTCATAAAGGTACGCCTTACATCTATATGAGATCCCCGAAGGACTAAGGTGGTAATTTGGGAATCTTGTATGGTATGTGGCGGACTGTTAAGTATAGGATACCCTATGGGGCATGACAGTTTAAGTTGGTATCAGAGCACTAGGTTATTAAGCATGACAATAGAACTTAAAACTGAACCTAGAATTAAGCAACTAGGTTAATTTGGAGTTAAAACTAGGCTGATTAGTAGTTTTCCTTGATGTAGGTTTCCTTGGGTGAAACACGCGAAAGGGCTAGAAATTTCACCAAAAGCACTAATGAGACCATGGTGGAATACCGGTTGAGATTAAGGGTGTTGTGTGAAGATTTTGCACTAGCACAACGACCTAGAACCTTAAAGAAATGTATCGCTTGTGGAAAGAGGGTTTAAGATATACGAGATGGGCATCGGTGATAGATCAACTTAGGTATGATCCAATTAGAAGGAGAAGATGGACTATGATGGAAACCATCTATACCCTGGAAAGGGTAATGGTGGAGTATGCTAATGAACCAATGCTAAGAGAAGCCACCTTTATCTTGAAGAACGAAGGGAATCCCACCCATCCAGACTTTAGGATGTGGAATGGTATTGGACCCCTTTATGTACATGCCCATGATGATCTCTTTGACCATAGGGAGTGGAACTTTGCTGACGCTAGAAACCACATAGTATGGCAAGCCAGATATCTTGACATTATACCATTTTTAGGGGGAGTACTAGCCCCACAGGCAAGAGATGAAGAAGTGCAATTGATAAATGCCCCAGCAGTTGAAAGGGAAGAATTGAATGAAGAGGATAATGATGGGGATGATTCCGAAAAGGAGGAGGATCCCCAGGAGGATCCGAATTGGCAAAATGAGGAAATACCTAGAACCCCTACCCCTCTAACCATAGCCCCAGAATATCCCAACCAATTGCCAGATCAGATTGTATGGGATTTTGATAAAGATCTTGATATACCTGATAGTGGAAGAATGGAACCAGAGTTCGACCCTACCATTTGGAAGGATATCTACCCGGTAGGTGAGCGTCTCCTCGAGGTTGATGCCATAGCCCCCGAGCCGGTGGTTCAGGAACCTTTGGAGAGGATAGATGGAGAGGAGGAGATGATGAGGGAAGCTCGGGATAGAGTAAACAGATTATGGGATGAAGCTGGAAGAGAATTGGGGATAGAAGTTGGCAATAGGAACGGATTTAATGATGGAGTTAATGAGGAAGAAAGAGATCAAGTGAGAGATCAGGGGATGAGGGAAGAGGAAGAAGAGGAAGAAGAGGAACAGGAGCCCTTAGCCCAACCCATTAGGAGGAGGAGGTTAACTATGAGGGCTTATCTAAGCCAGTTCATCCGAAGGGATGATGAAGGCTCTTCTAGCCAAGGACGACTCCCTAGCCCCACACCAGACGACTCCGAGTGAGCCATGGAGGAGTAGAGTCGAGTGTCCCATAGAGTCCAATCGTACTTTTTGATCAGTAGGTAATGCGAGATGCCAATTTGCCATAGGTTCTCTTCATAGTTTAGTATTTTATCTTTCCTTTTCTTTCTTTCTTATGTCTTTAGGTGTTGTTAGATTGAAGTTATCGGCTAATATCGGAAGGTTAGATTTGTGTTGCCAAATTTTGTAAACTCAATTGTAATACAACCCTTGTATGGCATATCAAATCAATGAAGTATTATGTTGATTCCAAGAAAGAAGTTTCCACAGCATTATCTTTTGCATTAGTAGTAAATACATTCATTACACTTATTGCATAAACATCTTTTCATTCATATCATCACTTGATTTAGAATTCCTTTGCTTGTTATGAGTTCTTTTGCTCTAAGAGCCTTTTTGGTTGACGATTTAATGTAATGGTTTTTCTTGATCTTGTGTAAATTCAATAGTTCTTTAAATTATTCCTAAAATTGTTACGAATTCCTTAATTAAAGTTTTATAAATCATGAAACTTTAAAGAGGAAATAAAACTCACTAAGACATTATGTAACAGCCGAAACCGAAGAAACCGTAATAGGGAGCAAGAACCACTCCCAAACGAAGCTAGTAGTGCAAACCAGCAAGATCATCCCCAAGCCAACCAACCTGAGGCTGCTCAGCTCAATCCTTAAGCAGCCATGATGAATGCAATTGGACAAATGATAAACTTGCTTACCGCATTCATTCAAAACCAGAATCAAAATCAGCCACAGAATCCCGAACCAAGTATGAGGGATTCAGCACCTTTGCTACCACCTCTGCCATATAGGGGAATGCAAGCAGAAATCCCCTTACCCACTGAAGAGCAATCTTACAATGCTCGCCATCTACCCCCTCCGCCACATAGAGGATATCAAAGGAGTTCCCTCCCCGACTTCATCAAAAGCAACGGCTACTTCGAAGGGGCGTTTGGAAAGCCCGACGAAGCGGAGGATTGGTTAGCGAAAGTGGAGTGCTCTTTCGCAGCTTATGAGATTCCACCATATCTCCGACTGGAGCATGGCACCTACATGCTGAGATATAATGCCAGAGTATGGTGGGAATCGAAACGGAGAAGTTTGGCACCCCCTATTAGATGGGAGACCTTTCGCAGGGATTTTCTGGAGAACTATTTTCCTGCCAGCCTTCGAGTGAGATATAGTGCAGATTTCTTGCATGTTAAACAGAGAGGCAGAACAATCAAGCAATATGAGACGGAATTCAATCACCTACTGCAGTATGCTCCCGAATCTTACAAAAATAGCGAGGAACTACAAAAACAAGTATTTTTGGAATTATCCTTAGCTTAATCACATATCACCTATTGGGGATTCAAAATTTAATTTTCTTGCAATCTAGTTATCTTTTTACTTGACTTGTGTTATTATATAACTTATTCAATTCATTCACTTTTTTAGGTTCAACACCGAGAGAATAGTTAGTATTAGTATTCACTAATCCTTGTGAGAACGATACTTATGCTCTAAATTTATACTATAAATATTGATAAGGTCCACTTGCCTTTGTACGATCATCGCTAAGATTAGGGTATGGGCTTCTGACGTGTTATTGATTCTTTATTACTATCGATGGCGTACTAACCACCATTAGCAAGTACTGAGGCTTCTACTTAGGTAGTCGATGGATTGAAGTCTCATAAAGCAATTAGGTTAGACCACATGGTGCATTGAAGCTGTGTAAATTGTGAGATGTAGCAATCCTTTACCCATGTCATATCATCATTAGGTTGAGTTAATCTTCTCTTTTTTAGTATTGGTGGCATTGGGACTAAAGCAATCACACATTTTTTATAAGGGGTGTAAAATGAGCTAGGAGTGGATCCTAGCATACCCTCGATGTCCCTTGTCATGTAGCTGCTATACCAAGGTAGGTCTGTAGTAGGAGTAGGATGTGAAGCAAATGGTACTGAATAAGAACTTTGTTGTTTACCCTTAACTTTACACAACCATTAAGCTATAGAAGGAGCTTGTTGCACAGGTTACTTCTCCTCTATTTGACCATCTTCCACTACATGTGTTGTGTTACCAATTTTAGCACCCCCCCTACCTAAAGCCTTTCCTAGTGAATAGATGGATATAGTTCCATATGTCTATGCTCTTTTACCCACTAAACAACATCGTTTGCAATGGAGATTGTTACTAGAAGGTCATGACTCAACTATATCCTCTTGAATGAATTGGCTTACATAAAGATAAAAAAAAAAAAAACAATAAGTTATTATCCTATAGTTGTCTCACTTGTATGAGTAGTTTAGAATCTAGTACTTACTAAGTGCTTAAAGAGGGCCATAATGTAGTGGTTGGTGAATTACGTTGGATAAAAACCTTTTCAAAGATTGCGAAGTTGAAGTTTTCAAATATTTATAAATCTAATAGGTTTTGTTCAACTTCGGATAGTAATTACCAATAATAGGCAAGCATACCTACCGAAGTAGCATAAAAAATATTAGGTCGGATCCCATGGGAACGGTGGAAACTACCTTACTCCCATTTCATCCATTATCTAGCCAAAGTAATTTAGAAGCATATACTAAAAAAAGAAGCTAAACTAGGTTAATGAACATTCATAAATGTTTTTAGGGCAAAATTAAAGATGGGTTTGTAAAAGTGCAAGACAATAGCCCAGAGTTTGCTTTACCAACTCCTTATCATGTGATTTCAAATCAATACTCTAAGAGAGTTTTTTTTTTGTATATTTGTACTGTCAGATTCACTAAGGTAAGTTAAAGCCTCTCTCAAGGTCAATAAATCTAGACCTAGACTAGACCACCGGAATCTCTTCTTAGGCTATCAACAGTCTAGATCCGTGTAAAGGACAAGAATCCTTTTTTTTTAAACCAACTTAATGAATTTTAAAAATAAGAGACAGAAAGTCTCACAAGCCCTCTCTCAAGGCGATTATGATCAACTCTATTAATAGCCATAGATCTATTCAAAAGAATAACCTCTTAGCTTATTCAGTTGAAATCTAACATGGGTCTAATAGGTGCACCATGCAATTAGACCCATGAAAATTCGAGTTACTAATCACAAATACCTAGTCAGTTTACTTGAAAGTGTATTTAAATTCACATGAATCAGGATTTGGATTCACAAACCCTAAGTTGTAGGAGATTATTTCTCTATGGGTTTAAACGTTAAGCACGATTTTTGAAGAAATAAAATAGAATCAAAGAATATTTCAATTACTATCAAAGTCTAGCAAAAATTATAAACAACGAGTTAAAATGATTTTACGTAGAAAACTTTGAGACTTTCTAAATCAAGAAGAAATGTGTTCTTTGGCCTTATAATTTTCTCTCTATTCTATGTTAAGGAAAATTTGTTATATATGCTACATTATATATCGCATGCCTCTATACTTTTATTTATATACTCAAGGCACATAAATCATGATGATTTTACTGTTGACATGGTAGATTCTTTTATAATGGAATGCATTTTCTTTTATCCACGTGTGTGTCTATGTTGCTTGTTTCACACATTCGCTTGTCGCAGGATAAGTTGAGTGCTGGAGTGTTGCATTAAAGTTTGGGCTCAACTTTAGCTACTAAAATGCTAACGTTTCTATCCATCTTTCCATCGAGGGGTAAATTGAGGATTTTTAAGGCTTGAGACTTAAGGCGTGATGTGAGTTAAGCAAAGGTTTGGTCATCATATAACAACTGTTGTGGGTCAGATTTAGGGCTTGACGTTGAGGCGCGACTGAAGCTGTTTTCAAGTTCAAGCTTGATCACCTTAGAACACATGTCAAAGGTCACATTGAGGGCTTAATGTAGGGCGTGACAGACCGATATTTCCTTAACATTTTGGCCTCGACTAGTGCTTTTCTAGGGCTCAATAGTTCTGTCTTTAAGTATGGTTGCTATTTTGCTCCAAATCTCATTCTAAAAACTTTAGTTCTTCTTCTTTTGATTCAAGAAGCTGTAAAACAACAATTAAACATTAAAAGCACTAGATTCATAGAAATTTAATAAAAAAATGCATCAATTTAGGTTCAATTCCTATGAATATAATAGAGTAAAATACACTTATCTAATTCCCCCATAAGTAAGCCTTTGCTTGTGCTCAAGCAAATATCATTCTAACCAAGTAAGACATTTAAAATAAGAAGATAAATCATAAATGGAAAATTTGACTAGGCTTGATCAAGCTCAAATCACCTTAGCACTTTGAATATTAAATTAACCCTATTGACTGTACTAAAATTACTTATATTAAAATCACAGAACTTATCCAAATAGATCAGCCTTTACCCTCATTGTTTAATGAAGAATTTTAAAGCAAAAATTATTCAAAAGATCAATTAGAGTAAGAAAAAAACCCAATCAACTTTATCTCCTTACGCTTATAAGTATGTAGTTCCTTGATCATCTCTCTAAGCATCATAATCAAGGATGAAGGCATATAAATCAGTTCATCCCCTGAATTTTCTTCATTAATCATGCTTTTTATTTTATTTTTATTTATGTACTTTAAAGCTTCAGATGATTAGGCTTTGTCCTTCTTCTTTACATTTCCTTTGGATTGGTTTTTGCTCGATTCTTTTCACTTTCTTTTATTTTATTTTTATATATCATGGCTTATTTAAAATTGAAAGAGGGGAAAATAAATTGCTCTTCTGAGGGACCAACCCTTGCCCATTTCAATCATAAGCGTATGGTTTTCATCTTTTTTTTTTTTTAATTATGGCATAAGGAAAAATCATCAAGTAATGGTCATCATTTGAACCTTCATCAGAGATTACACGGCTCTCAAAATAACTAAATTGAAAAAACATATAGATCATTTAACTTTTACAAGAAAATTGAGTAGTCTTACTAAGAACCTTAAGTTAATTCCAGCTCTAAATTTCCAAATTAAATAACAAGTAAAACTACTACAATAGATATTTTAAAGTGATTTATACAAAGTAAAAGTAACCCAATGTCATGATGATTTTCATTCATTTCTTAGTTGAGTTTATTGGTGATTTTCGAAAAAATTTGGTCTAATTTTAACTATCTCATTAACTTCCTATTATTATGTGAGAAAATGATTATATGAAGCATGGATACTCTATTCAAACAAATTTCAATTTCATCAAACATTTTTCAATATCTAATGTAAGCCCCCGGAAAATTTCAGTAAATAATTCCAAGATGAACTTCGAAAATAAACCATAAAAATCACTCCGAATTAAAACCGAATTTCGACAAGTCCTAAATCATGAACGAATCCAAAAAATTCTTAATCTTGAGAAAATGGAAATCCTTAAAAATAAAATAAGAACTCAACAGTCTTCAAATTCAAAATCATGACGTACAAAAAATTCCATATTTAACTCCGACTTATAAAATTGGGTAATATATAACCCAAAAACAAATTATAAAAAAGTAAATAACGATTAACTTTCGAAAATGAAACTTAATTCAAAGAATTCCGAAAACATCAAGAGATATTAAATACTTATAGAAATCAAATTTAACATAAATTTCTCAAATCAAATATGTTGTATAAACATAAAATATTAGTTTCCAAATTGGCAAAGATCTAAACCAGAAAATCACCCAGAAACCCTAAGTGGAATACAATAGTTTAAGTCAGGCAATCTAGTGCCTCTAACCTTAGAGGCCGAGATGTAGTTTAAATGTGTAGAATAGCTCATAGTAATATAAATTTGCTTAAAAATATCAGATTGGTAAATTTTTGACCTATTTCTAACCCGTTCGGATACAGACTTCGAAAAGCGTATCCTGGGGCTCGAGATATAAAAAATATACCATTAGTACCATTAGACTCGTAATTTCATTAGATTTCCAAATATATCAGTTATATAATTTTTCTGGTTATAAAAGTTACAGTTATAACCTTTTTATCGTATTTTCATTACTACCGATAATTGATTAGTCTTTTGCACTATTCAATTTTATTTCATTGCACAATTTTATTATTCTTATAAAGCCTTATATTTTTAGATAAATATTTTATATATTATAGAAAATTTTGTTTTTCTAAAATTTTGTTAGTTTGGGCTTTTACGGGATCAGATTCTGTTTAAGACCCAATACTAAAAATAAAATAAATTAATTTAATAATTTAAAATATTTAAAAATATTTTTATTTCCATAAAATAATTTTTTAGAATTTTTCGGGTTATAAAAATATCATTTATAGCCCAAATTCACGTATTTGATCATTCCGGTAACATATTTGTTAAAATACTAAAATAATTCAAATAATTACTTAATGTTAATTATGAAAAATCTACTACAAATATTTGGAATAAATTTTCTAATTTTATTTTATTTTATTAAGAAAGTACTTTTACAACCCATACTTTCAAATACACCTTACACATATCACTGCCTTTTCACTTCAATCTTTTTACACTTTATTATATCAATTCATGGCAGATTTTGACTCCTTTATGGCTGTCATTGTCCTTTGATTTACTCCATTTTAACTAAATTAATTATATTCCACTCCTTCTTAAAGAAGTTACATTATACATTAATTATACAAATCAAATTCAAGTCAAATTTCAACAAAACCCTCTCTCTCCTCTCCCCCAATTTCACGTGCAGCTTCCCCACAAATTGGCTGCCCTTGTTTTATTTTTTTCTTTCCTTCTTTCAATTAATACACTCATTTTCTCTCTCTCTTTCATTTACTCATTCTTTCCTTTTTCATTTCTTAGCTTTTTCTCTCTCTTTTTTCTTTCTTTTCTTCTTCATATTGTTCTTGTTTCTTCAAGAACCAAGCTGCCCCCACTTCTTTTGTAAGCTCCCACCCATATTTCTTGAAGAATTTTAAGCAAATCTTCCTTTCAAAGCTTCCATAGATGATATAGGTAAAGTGTAATGAGAGTTTCATACATGAAATGACCTTCCATAAGCTTAAAAGCTTAGGATGATGATGCCAAAAATGAAACACTCCTCTTCTCCCTTATTATTATCTTGTATCATAGTTATTTTCTTGTTTAAAGTTGTTATATTTTGTAGATCTAACTTTTTGTAGCTTTGATTTTCGTTTATGCCATAGATCTTATTATTTGAGTTGTTATTTTTGTTATTTCTTATGATTTATGCATAGATCCATCATCCACATGTCTATCTTAGTGATTCATGCATTTAAAACTAGTGTAGTAAACTAGATCTAGTGTTTTGAGTTCATAAAATGCATTAGACTTTGTTTTATGTTCATGGATAACTTGTAGTAGCATGATGATAGTAGGAATGTTTTAGAAAATTCAAGATTTATTTTATTTTCAACAAAAACCATTTTTCAAATTCGGATGAAAATGGAACCATATTTGGAAAAGTTGTTTTTCAACTTCAAAATGTGTATTTTTCATTTAAAATGAAAGGCTTAGGGTATAGATAACATAAATGAAAGATTTTGATGAGTAAAGTTTAGATCTATGAGTTTATTGTGCACTACCATGGGTTTCAATTAGATGTATGCTCATATTATGTGTAGATCTTAGATTTGAACTTGTATAAAAATTGTGAAATTCGTATTTTGGCAAGACCCCTATTTAAAAACCACTTTGCAAGTTTCAAAATATAATTTTTACTTAAGATAATGAAGGCTTAATATATGTATATCATCAAGACTTCTTTTTATAAGAATCAAAGGTGATTTTCAAAAGTTATTTTCAAAATAAAAATCTTATTTTCGGATTTTGGCCAAGGCATATTTTAAAAACATGTTTTCTGACTCAAAAATGAAGTTTTTATTTAAGAAATGAAAGGCTTTTAAGATAGCATATGTAAGGAATGGATTTTCATAAGTTTAGATAGATTTTATTAAAAGATATGTCCAAAAATGAAGTTTGTAAATTCGGATCTCAACCAAGACTAATTTTTAAAACCCATTTATCAACTCCAAAACTCATGTTTTATGTGAAAAATGAAGTATATAGGTAATAGGTACCATTAAGTAATGATTTTTACAAGTTGAAATGAGTTTTGATGAGATTAATGTATAAAACAAGAAATAGAATCAAGATGGGAAATTTTGAGTTAGTAGTCAATTTGTGAAATTCGTAATTTTGAATGAAGGCCATAAGAACACCTATTATCCAAGCTAAAAATGAAAGTTTTATGTAATGAATGGAGTCCTTAAGTAATAGATACCATAAAGTCTTAAATTTTAATGCATTGAACAAGTTTTTCCCAAATGAATCATTCAAAAATTGGATTTTCTAAAATTCGGATTTTTGAGTAAATCCTATTTGAAAACATATTTGCAAAGTGTAAAATGCAAATTTTTGTGTAAAATGAAGTCCTTAGTTGTTATGTATGATTGAGCCCTAATTGTCTAAATATCAAATGATTTTTACTTGAAGAAATCACTCAAAAACTAATTTCTATAAAATTCGGATTTTGGATCCAACTCTACATGAAGACATGTTTACAAAGTGCAAAATGGAAATCTTTATGTAGAAATGAAAGTCATAAGTAATAGATATAATGAAGACTCAATTTTAACAAAAATAATTATATTTTCTTAAGTAATAAATCCAAAACAAATGGAAATGATCAAAGTTAGAAAACTAGATTTTTCATAAGTAGTTGTTATTATGGTCTTGCAAAAGAAAATGTTATAAAATTTCCTTTTAGCAAAAATCATCAAGATCATGCATATATTAAGCTCATCTCATATCATTCATGTTAGGAAATCACTCATATTGCATGTATAGGTAATTTATATAGTAGGAACATTACAAACATTTACAAAACTATTTTTCGGAAATTGAAATTGTTACTAACCTAATCTGATCCGAACTTTTTGAAGATTCAAAGTTTTCAAAACTTGAAAATAATATTAGAATTAGATAGATCTTTCGAAGTAGATAGAAATCGATATATAATTTGTGAAATTCTGAGTTAAAATGACCAAGTTATGGCCGTTTTAAGTTGGAATTTCTGCTTAGAACGAGAATTGCGAATTTGATAGTTTGTATAAGATCATTTGGATTAGTTTGAGTTGAAATACTTATTAGAGTATTTCTTCCTTTTTAGGTGATCCCGAAATCGATGATTCCCTGCCGCCAAATTACTATTACTAAGAGACCGATGATCCAATGGCCGAGTGAGTTTTCTCTTTATTTTGTTACCTTGCTTGTGCTTGTAGCTAGTCGCATTAGAAGTATAGGAACAAGATAAAAATCGATATGAATGGGGATGGGATATATGATGAGACTGTAATGAATGTATGCCAAAGAATACTAAAGCATATTGAAACCACGATTTGATTGGATAACTGCACTGTTCATTGTATTTCTATTATGTGTATGATATTGGTTGGTCGCTCTAAAGAATGTATGAATATTTTGACCTAAGCAAAAATTTAAATTGGTCATGCATTACATCGGACATATTGCATTTGGTAGCATGCTACTCCTACGCAGGTCGATCGGTATGGTCCGATGACTCGTTGGGATAACGAGGCCGGTATCAGAGCTCATTCATGGGAACTAAGGCGCATCGGGGATGCATTCCATGTGTGAGCCTAGACGAGGCGAGTGTTATGAGCCGAGGGCTTGGGGACTAGTAGTAGTCGTGTAGACTTCAATACCATCCCTAACCCAAGATACGGAGGGCATAAATCCGTTCTGTGTGTGGGTTCCGGATACCCATACATAATTGTTTGCTCATATGTTTGTTCATGCATAGCATATGGTTGATTATAACTTGCTTGTCATGGTACGGATTTAAGGGAATTCTCACTAAGCTAGTGTAGCTTATATCCCAATAGATGTTTGAATGAACAGATTATTTCAAGAGTGCTAAGTGGGGACCGAGATGGTTGAAGCCAAGAATGACTTCGGGATTCCGGCGGGATATATGAATGCTTGAAGTAATTGGCTAGATTTTATGTTGCCTTATAATAGTTTATGTAGGGAAGTCTATGGATGAATGTAATTGAGGTTTAATGATTTGTATTTTGAAGTATAGTGATTTGTATATGAAGTATAGTAAATTGTATTTCCTTTACATTGTTACTCAAGTGTATCAATATAAAATGTATCTCTCTAATGTGTCTCCTCTATGTGTTAGACGCTTTGTACATAGTATGGAAGCCTTCGCATGATTGAAGCGGTCATTCCTAGGCTTTAATATTGTATACGGCGGACTGCCACGTTTAGGATACCCTTCGGGGCATGACATCTAACCCATATCTTGCTAGTCTAATCCCTTCCCCTACACTTAAATGAAATATTGCTCTTAATGTTTTAAAGCATGAAAAATAGACAGGGAATTTTTCAGACATAACAGTTCAGAGCAAGATTTAAAAGATAAGAATTTTTGAGAGAAACTTCTCTTGTTAAAGGCTTAAGGGGTTGATTTGATGGTCGCGTGTTTCATTACCCTGATTCTATTTGAAAACTTAAGTAAATCATAGGAAAATATTAGTAACAAAAATCATGGTTCAATTAAAGCCTCGATTAAATTATGGATAGAAATTAAACGTGATCTACTTGGTGAAGATCGAACGTTTTAAAAATTATAAATGTTTTCTAAATCGTTTCCACTAAATACGGTCCCATAGGGCAAGCACACCCATTAGATGTAGCATAGAATGATCTAGGTCGTATTCCAAGGGAAAGCTGGTGAGTACTTCTACTTTACTCTTTTTCTATTATCTATCCAGCAAAAACAAGGGGGTTTTATATACACAGAAGCTACTCTAAGCCTAAACTAACAAAATTGGCAAATAGTAGCAGTAGATTTCACAGCAGCATGTAAGAATAAGATAAATCAATTCACAAGGTTGCTTAGGTCATGCTTCACCTTAGGTCTATTCATGTAACTTAAGAATTTCTTAAAAAAAGTTGTGGTAATTATAGCACCGTTGGATTCACTAGCGTAAATCCAATCCTCTTTTGAGGTTAGTGACTCTAGACCTAAAACCGGACTGCTGGAATCTCTTCTAGCTATCCTCACCCATAGACCCACATAAAGAACATGACTCTTTGGTTTAGAAATTCATTTTGATGTTTAAAAACTAGTAACAGAAGACCTAACCAATTCCTCTCTCAAGGTGATTAGAGCAATCTCATCAATAGCCTAAATCTATTCATTAAAATCTCCTCTTGGTCTCATTTAACGAAATATGATGCGAACCCATATCATGCACTATACAAATTCAAGAAATATGAAGCTCAAGCAATTAAACACAAAAAACAACACGTATTCAACAAAAGCATAGTAATGTTACATGAAATCGACCAAAAATCTACAAACCCAAACAAAAAGGACTACTCTTTCATGAATATAACCATACAAAACAAAGATTCAGAGAAATAGTGTAAACCCATTAATAGATAAAGCAATAAGAATATAAATCCTTGATGAATTGAAGAGTTAAAGCATAAAGCTGTTGGGAGACCCTAAGAGTTCTTGTGTTTCTCTCTTTAAAGAGGAAAATTCATTCTTCTAATAGGGTTTAGAGAAAAATACTCTAAAAATCTTTAAAAAATGTCTCTATTTTGTCTAAAAACTCTCAGGATCTATTTCTCCTTTTTTCAAAATGATAGCAAATGGGTTTTTATGTGCTACTGATTTCATCCCTCCCTATTCTGCCGTTGCTATGCTAGAGGGAGGGCTAAAAATAAAAGGCCTGTTCCTTATAAAGTCCGGTCCAAACTTGCTTTATCTACTTCAAATCGTCATGTAATCTTCCAAATAAACCCGTGAAGCTTGCAAACGGATTTTAATAAAATAAATGTCATTTTCTTGATCAAATCACAAAAATTACATAATAAATATGTACAAATAAGCACAAAAATTATGTGTCTATTAACACTTATCATGATCTTACATAAAATTGTTATTGTGCCACAAAGAATGAAAGAATATAAGAATATTAGAGTTACAAAAATCATAAAGAATAAAAAATCATTTCTTCTTCTTTTTAGACGATTGCTTTGATTTTTTCGATTTCTTTCTTTGAGCTGCTTGTTTCTCCTCCTTTTCCCATTGTTGTTGAAGAGTTTAAGCAAGTTCTTCGTCTTTGCTTTCTTGTTCAACAAGGCCTAAATGCTCTTTAATTTTCCAAAGATGTTCTTACTCTTCTCTTTCTTTTTCTAAGAATCTTTCTTTCTCTTCTTCCTCCTCCTCAGTTTTAGGTGGTATAATAGGTCTCCCCTCTACTATTCTCTATCACCCCTCCTTAAGCCATTTGTTATATTTTTTTTGTCTAGCTTGATCCTCATAAAATTTTTGTTCATCATCTACCAAAATCATTTCTCCATTTAGCTTAACCCAGCCTTCTTCAGTTATGATGGAAGTGCATTCTTCTAGGAGATTACCAGCTACTTCTTCCAGGAAATTATTGATTTCATCTCTTTAGCTTTCTTCCTCATTGATTGTCTATATCACTAAGGTGTTAATTGCCTGAACAATGTCTTCCTCTACATTTATTTCTTCTTTCAAGGTCTTTATAAATAGCTATTTGATGACTTCGAGGATTCCTTCATCCGAATTACTCAGAGTGGGAATGATGATTTTAGGAACTTCATTAAAGGGAACTGGCAGTCTAATTCTTTCATAGAAGATTTCATTAGAGGGTTCTCCTAAAGAGACATTTCCTACAATTGTTGGTGCTCCCTTCACAACAATTTCTCGAACTTGCTTGCAAATTAAATTAGAAATTTCTTTGTCAGCTTCTTAATTCTCTATTTCTTCCATTGTTGCAGCAAAATCGGCTTCCTATTCATAGTACCATTCATCAACTTGAAGTTGTTCTTTTTTAACAGGTAGTTCACTTAGGTCAGGAATTCTGATGCTATCTTTCTCCTCTATTGATTTGGCAGCTTCATTGGGAATATCTTTTTCCTCTACTACCAATTCTTGTTCTTGTTGTTGTTCTAAGTTATTAATTTGGTCGTTCTTCTTCTCAGTTATCCCCTCTCCAACTCCTGCTTCTTTAGCATATTTGTTGTACTAGATCGCTCGAGGGAGTTAGGTTGTACTCTTCATCTAATGGATCATGTTCTACTATCTCTACTATTTCTGTGCATAGCAGCCACATCGTTCTTTTGTGAGATGGGATTAGAATCCTCATCTAATGAATAACTCTAGAAGATTAATTTCCTCCTTTTTGGGGGAGTGGAAGGGTTCCTGGTCTTCCTCTTAAAAGATTTGGGGAGGGCACAAATTGGAGCTAAAGATGTTATTGGTGTAGGCTTTAGAGTTTGTGTTTAGGAAGAAATTGGGAGTTGTTTTGCTATGGGTTAATTGTCCTCACAAGTGTAAGCAGGCAACTTAGCAAATTGTGGTTAGGATTTTGTTTGAGCTTGAGGTGGGGAGTGTATATAGGGTGGTGCATGTATGAGAGATGTTAATGGTATGTGGATTGGTGAAGTGTTTGGTGGTAAAGAATGTGTTTATGGAAGAATGTGTTTATGGGGTCTAAATGGTGAAGGTGTTCTAGCATCGTTGTCATCATCTGGATGTAACTTTGCTAAGACTAATTGGGGTGATGGTGATTTAGATTTTGAGGGAGCTTGAGAAGGATGACCTTGAGAGAGTAAATCAATAATCTGATGCATGGTCTTCTTCATATCACCCATGTCTTCCTTAGTTTCTTTCGTAAAAGCAGCTAGATTTTCTTTCGTGCCTTTCACCTTAGCTTCTAATCTATTAAGGCAGGGTGCTTACATTTGTGTTGCCTCCTGTGCAGATGGCATAGTTGCATCTTGTGGCTACTCTACTGGTGGCTCTAGACGTGGAGATGATGGCTCCTGAAATGTCGGGGTAAGGCTTTGATCTGTCACATTTATATTCCTTACTGCTAGTGCAGTAGTAGGTTGAGTTCCCACTTCATTCAACCCCAATCTCTAAATGATCTTCTATTAAGCTCTTTAAACTTACAAGCCACGTTTCTTGGCCCTTGTTCTAGCCAAAACTCTAAGTTCTTCAAGATTCTTGTTATTAAGCCCTTAAAAATATACCCTTGCATCGTAAACTAGCTTGATATTTGATTCTCCAAGCAACTAATAAGCCAACATTTATCTTTCTTTGTCTCATCATGCTTATAATAGGATGGAGCTCAGTTTCAGCAATGGTAGAAGCTCCTTCCAACTTAGAGAATATACTCTTGATGAGTGAATCATGCAGCATTCTCGCGCTTTTATTTTTGAATTTCGATCCAATAGTCTTGGAAGGAGTAAATGTACGTTCAATTTTCGCAGCAACAAACTGCCTAACTTCTTGTCACCTCTCAAAGGATTCATAAAGGGTCTCACAGTTAAGCTAATGAAATGAGGCAATGTCAGCTCTAAGTTTTGCGATCCTAGATGGCAGAAAATATTTCCTCGTGAATTCCTCTACCATTTGTTGCCAGGTTGTAATGGAATTTGTAGGCAAAACATTTAACCATTTTTTCGCACTTCCTCCTAAGGAAAATGGAAACAGCCTCAATCTGATTGCATCTTCTGAAGCACCATTGATTTTAAATGTATCATAGATTTCTAAGAATTGCTACAGATGGGTGTTAGGGTCTTCATCTTGCAGCCCATCAAATTGTACATATTGTTGCACCATATGTGTCACATTTAGCTTTATCTCGAAATTATTTGCAACAATCCTCAACCTTGCAATGCTTGTATTAGCTCTATCCATATTTGGTCTATAATACTCTAGCATCGTCCTTGGTTGGGCTATTCTTGCATGGTCTACTTCTTCATGTATCTTTCCTTTGTTATCATTCTCTTGAGCAACTCTAGTAGCCATCTTATCTATAAACAGTCTTTGGGTCTCACTAACCACTCATCGAGAAATTCTCCCTATACATTGAGGCTTTGGATTAAATGGAAACAAAGGGTAAGTGTGACTGCTAGTCATAATCCTACATTTCTATTTTAAAAGAAAATTAGACAAAAGAAAAGCAATAAAATAGTGTGCTTAAAAAGACTAAAGAATGAACAAATAAAAGAATTAACGAATAAAGAAGTGATAATACAGGACAAAAGAATTGTAGAGAAAAGAAAAGCAGATATATACAAGAATATTTACAAACATAAAAGCGCTATATGCAAAACGAAACAAAAAGAAAATAGAATAGATATATACATATATACAAAGAAAGAAAAAGAGGTTAGCATATATACAAAAACAAACGAAAACAACAAAACATATACAGAAAGAAAAGATTATATACAAAAGGAAAAAATACATATAGAAAAACAAAAGCAAAAGCTATTAACAATATTCATTGATGTTAGTGGCTAGATTAATAGAAGAATTGTTTTTCAGATATTTCTCTATTAGGCTGCAATTGCTTGAATCCAACACCGTTCCCCAGTAACAGTGCACTTTCGCCTTAGAATTTTCTTTCTCTATTCTATTTTAAGGAAAATTTGTTACATATGCTACATTACATATCGCATGCCTCTGCACAATTATTTATATGCTTAGGGCACATAAATCATGATGGTTTTATTATTGACGTTGCATATTCTTATATAATGGAATGCATTTTCTTTATCCACGTGCACGTCTGCATTGCTTACTTCACATATTCGCTTGTCGCAGGATAAACAAGTGCTCAAGGTTGCATTAAAGTCTGGGCTTGACTTCAACTACTAAAATGTTAATGTTTCTATCCATCTTTCCATCGAAGGCTAAATTGAGGATATTTAGGGCTCGAGACTTGAGGCGCGAAGTGAGTTAAGCAAAGGTTTGGTCTTCATTCAGCAACTATTGTGGGTCAGATTTAGGGCTCGATGTTGGGGCGCGACTAAAGCTGTTTCTCAAGTTCATGTTCGATCACCTTAGAACACACATCGAAGGTCACTTCGAGGGCTTGATGTAGGGCACGACGGACCAATTTTGCCTTGTTTTGCTAACATTTTGGCCTCAACCAGTGCTTTTCCAAGGCTCAATAGTTCTGTCTTTAAGTATTGTTGCTATTTTACTTCAAATATGATTCTAAATGCTTTAGTTCTTCTTCTTTTGATTCAAGGAGATGTAAAACAATAATTAAACATTTAAAGCACCAGATTCATAAGAATATAATAAAAAACACATCAATTTAGGCCCAAATTTTTATGAATAGGATAGAATAAAATAAAATACACTTATCATGTAGCCAATATAGCGTTGGGTTACATGCCTATATCATCGTCTATACTTGGAATTAGTATTGAAATGATGCTTAATATGCACAAGTCAGTCC
This sequence comes from Combretum micranthum, assembly GCA_024138025.1. NCBI lineage: Eukaryota > Viridiplantae > Streptophyta > Magnoliopsida > Myrtales > Combretaceae > Combretum > Combretum micranthum. The sequence goes on from JAMXBD010000006.1 coordinate 1,459,588, forward strand.
CCCATCTCATTCCACATGCTGAAAATACATGACATGTTGATGAAGCAAATTTATCTAAATCCTACCGTGCAGTTCGATTTAATAGAGCTCAAGCTTTTTGTTCACTTTTGGCGAGATACACTAGTAATCGCCAAACTGTTAAACTACACAATTTAGGAAGCACCATTCAATAACACAAGCATATAAGTGGGAACTAAGTCATCCAAACATCCATGCTAGCTTGATAATAACTAAAGAGCTTGCTCGAAATGTCCTCACTATGTGACATCCTTACTTCCTATTACATACTGCAATATGAGTGAGTGAAAATGGATTTTCGATTATTGTATAAGTAGTGAATAACAAAATGAATGAACCTAACTTGGCGTTTATTGATCAAATGCTTTCCAATAGGCGACTGCTGCATGGAGCAATGTAAGGAAACTAATCCCATGCTTATACCTATAGGAGGATCGCTACCCACCAATTTTATTCAAAATGTTCCCCTGTAGCCTGGCAGAGCTGATGGTACAACTAACTCAAACAAGCTTTTCAACTACATCATTATGCCTCCACTAAGTCTTTTAGTAGTGGTAAGAACATCAAGTGAACTAAGCTACTAGATTTATCTGTAAACAAGTAGCTCCCCATCAGCTAAAGTATGTAGGTGTGTACGTACCTCATAATCTCTACCTCATTCACATTTTCAAGCCATGTTGCGAACTCCTCTTATAGCCAGGAAGACTCAAGCGATGTCCACAACTTGTGTCTCCCTTATCTTTGAACCCAGAGTTAGGTATTGGTGTTATTTCATATTTAACTTTGTTTTCGAAATTTGACATCGACTTGTTCACGAGGGTAGAATCATACTTTTTATATTACATTGGTGAAAATGGCACTCTGCTTTATCTTGATAAAGTGGTATAGGCGGATGCTCTAGCTTTACTTTCTAGGGTTCCATGCATTTAGGTATGTTGATTAATAACAACAAAATGATAGCTGGTGTTAAAATGCACTTCTTCATGAGTGTGGGTTGAAGGGTTTAGAAATGTTAAATGAACGCGTTGAGAAGTGATTGACTAATTAGTTGTCTACACAAATATCTCCTAAATCAACTTAGTACCTTACCCCACAACCACTAACATAAGATCCTCCAAATTGTCTTTATCTACCATAGGTATTGACATATAAAGTGAGCATGCCTATGTAATATTTCAACTTGAAAAACAATTGGATCTACTTCGATTTTTACACATTGTTTACATGAATTGTTGAAAATTTACATCTATCCTCACTTTAATCTTACTAATGGGAGTCCCATCACACTGTAGCCTATAGTTTCCATGGAGCATTGTCATTGGAATAGATGATAAACCTTATATACTTCGCCATCGTAAATCTGTTTATACGAAACTAACAAAGTTATATTGAATGAGTCATTTGCAAAGCCATACATTTCAACTTCCAAAACTTAGGCATGGACTTATACTCCCCCCAATCTATGTATTTCAACTACAAACTATGCTTAACCCATTCGAATATTTCACCAAACATCTCAAAGAAAAATGTACATATTGAACAATGTAATCATGCAACTAGTTACATTACCTCACCGCTAACAATTCCATAAATTATTTTCACTAAACTAGTAGAACATGATGATTTTGAAAAAAAAAAACATTAATGACTTCCAAAAAATGTGATAGAATACAAAGTAAAATGAAAAAAAATAAATAAAGAGAATGACACATGAACACATTATTCGAGATTAGAGGGGATATTTGGTGTTACAAGAGGTAGGTTTGTAGGGAAAGTTGGAGAAGTTTATAGAGGGATTGAGAGAGGTGTTGATAGAGACGAGAGAGTTTTGAGAGAACCTAGAGTTTTCAAATTTGTGCAAGTGTGAGAATTTGTTTTGGTCGAATGATATAATTCATAGTAAAAGCATTGTTTAGGATAACTCCTTGGTTTGAAAAAAAAAATTGTAAATCATTGTTCTCAAAGTACTTTCTTTACAATAAGAGGAAGATGCTTAGAACAATGCCTTTACCTAGAACAATGCTTTTAGTAGAATATCTAATTTAAAGGCATTGTTAAAAAACCAAGGTTATTAGAATCGGCTCGGACCGGCTGGTTTGAACCGGTTCGACCGAAACCGACCAAGAAGGCGGGCGGGGTATGAGGGTTAGCTAGCTTTTGGTGAGAACCGGACTGACCCGGTCAACCCGACCGAGAACTAGTCCACCTGGCCGGGTCTATCGGGTCAAAACGCTCCTCATACAAAAAAAAAAATTAAATTAAAACCCAACCTTCTGCTAGCTACAAAGAACCCGTATAGGAGAGGGAGAGTAGGACTGTAGGAGTAAAGTAGTGTAATGTTGGGTCAAAAAGTCAAACTAAATAGCAATTAAATGTAACGGTCAAAAGAAAACAAACTAAAACAGTGAAACAAAAAGGGGAAAAAAAAAGTAGAAAACAGAGTGAAAACCCTAAGCAGTAAAACGACTAAAAGTCTAAAACCAAAAACACTCAAAACTCAAAAGTGAAGACTTTCAGCTGCAAGACCACCACCGCTAGCTACCGCCACTCCCCACTGCCCAGCATCTATAGCCACTTCAACAAAGTGCTGCAAGCTACCTCAGTGAGTTCCGACTTTCGAGTTTCAATTTCTATGATGTTTGTTCCGCTGTTTATCTGCTTTTTTTTTTTCTATTTAGAATCCATCATATCTATCATGCCTCATTCACTTTAGATATTCGTATGAATATAATTATAAATATTATAGTGCCAGCTGTGATTTTGGAAGACATGCACGTGTACATGCGCTTCATCTTCTTCGTTATGCCCTTGTTCGTTTTTTATTAAAAAAAAAAAGTAGATCTCATTCTTATGTTAATTTTTGCTAATACGGAACCAAATTGTGACATGGTTCATCCACGTCGATAGATGCCTTCAATCTCCAACACTATTTTCAAACCGAAAACTAATATTTTATACCAATGGATATATGAATAATAACCGAGTAAAACGTAAACACATAATATATGATTCACATTTTACAAGCAAGAAAAGTGAAGAATTTTCTATATGGATTATTTTACATGTTCTTCCATTCTTCCATAATTGCTCATCCAAAAATTTTGGGATTTCGGAATAGAAAATAGGCGCAATTTTTGGGATTTTGGAATAGATGATAGACCTATACATGTTTTAATTTGACTGCATTGACTCAGAACAATGTCTCTAAAACTTGAGAACTCATAATGATGAGTAGGGTAAAATTAGTGGGAAATTAAATGTAATAAAATTTAAAATATAAAATATTTTGCAACTAACTTGATGGACTCTATTAGTCTATTCCAAACCTATTACTGTGAAACTTCTAAAATTATTCTAAAATCAGTCTAATTTATTATGCTTGATCACTCATCCTATGAATATGGAAATTTAAATTAATTTATCTACTACATAATGTAGCTTTACTAGTACATATTGCTATTATTAAACTGAGTACATATTCCTAGCATTGTTAGTTGTTACTAATTAATAATTATAAATGCTCTTTTTTTTTCGAAGAATAGGTTGTTGAAAAAGAGACATGGCGAGTAGTCAATCATCTTCTTCAATTCGTACCAAGAACGATCCTGCTTGGGAGCATTTTAGCTCATCTACTAATGACAAAGGAAAGACCATCTTCACATGCCTTTATTGTGGATCTAAGTATCAAGGTGGAGGGATCAATAGGATGAAATGTCATTTGGCAGGGATTCGGGCAATATTGCTCCTTGCAAAAAAGTACCAAGTGAGATCCAAGAAAAAATGTTGGCGTATCTCAAATCTGTCAAACATAAAGATCAAGACACTGATGAAGTTCAGTATAATCAATTTGAAGATAGTGAAGCTCAGGCTGAAGTGGAAGAGTTAGAAATTTTCCCAATGCAACCAAAACAAAAAAGAAAGGTTGGAATAGATAAATATGTCACCAAGAACAACTCTCCATTGTCCCAACCAAGCATAAAGAGTGCATTAGCTGGTAAACAAGCAATTCAAAGAGCATACATGGCATTGGCTAGATGGTTTTTTGATGCATGTATACCCTTTAATGCTTTGAAGTCATCTTATTTTCAACCTGCAGTGGATGTTATTGCTGCAATTGGTACTGGATATAAAGGATCGTCTCATCATGCCATGCGTATTCAGTTGTTAGGGGATTGTAAAAAGGAGTGTCAATTGCTTATTGATTCATACAGAAGCAATTGGGCTAAATTAGGATGTACAATAATGGCTGATGGTTGGACTGATCAAAGACAAAGGACCCTCATTAATTTTCTAGTGTATTGTCCTGCTGGGGTGATGTTTGTGAAGTCAATTGATGCATATGATATTGTGAAGGATGCTAATAATTTATGCAATATGTTTTCAGAAATAGTTGAGTGGGTTGGGCTTTTTAATGTGGTGCATATAGTGACTGACAATGCAAGCAATTATGTTGCAGTCGGGAAGTTGTTGCAAGAGAGGTACGATCATATATATTGGTCTCCTTGTGCAGCGCATTGCTTAAATTTGATGTTAAAAGACATTGGCAAGATGGATCATGTAGATGAGCTTGCAAAATGTGCTTCCAAGGTAACTATATTTGTATATAACCATATTCACTTGTTGTCTTGGTTGAGAAAAAGAGATGGTTGGAAAGAAATTGTTCGTTCAGCAGTAATTTGGTTTGCCACTACTTTTATTACTTTGAAAAGTATCTTTGAACATAAGCATGACTTGCAAGCTTTGGCAACAAGTACACATTTCACAAGTCATAGGCTTTCAAAATATGCTGCTGGAAAAGCTTTTATTGCTATTGCTACAGAGATTAATGAAGATGTTGATTTAGATGCAATTGTAGATCGAGCTGACTTTATGCATACCATTGAATCAAATGAAGATCAGGATGACATTAATTAAAAGTTAAATTAATATCTTAGTTTATAATATTTTATTTTTGTTTTTTTTTGTTTTCAATATGTACAATGTGATTTCAATCTAATGTTGGATTTGACAAGGTAAATTTTATTTATTTGCCTTTTAATAGTTATAATTTAACATAAAAATTCATTTTTAATCGATTCCGGTTGGACCTCCGATGAAACCCGATTCAATTCCTTAAACCCTGACCCCCTAGCATATCCGGGTCAACTTCCGGTCCGGGTTTGACAACCTTGTTAAAAACAACACCTTTGATGTTTATATTTGATATAATTTTAGTTTTTGTACCATTTTTGAAGACATTTTTTTAATGATTCTCCTACCTATAATTTTGCAACCATATTTGATAAATTATTTTTTAAATTGGTAAGAAAGGCAAACAAGCCTTTTTTTTCAAGTCTTATCCTTCTTTTATTAAACTCCGAAAAATTATTGTTTGAAAAAAAAAAAAAAAAGAGCTATTATATCATTAGTATTACTCTGCCCTCGTCTTCATTAATCCAGGGCTACGATAAGGTGCCAAAAAGAAAAAGGGAGCACCCCAACCCAACGTTTCTTCATGGGACTCCTCACGGCCTCATCTTTCATTCCCTTCCCTCTTCTCAGCACTAAACCCCCAACACCAGCAACTCTCAAGTTCACTCCTTTTCAGGTATGCACTCATTTCTCAACCTTAGCAATGCTCTTTTCATTTATTTGTTCACTCATATTCAAGGATACCCACCTTTTTCTCTCCCTATGAAGATCTTATCTTACTTCATTTTATGAGTTATTACGTCCTTTTGTATTTGCTTCGCTTAATGCTTCAAGCGGCGTTTCATTCTCATTTTCTTTGGGCATAGGTAGTGCCTTTGTGGAGGTGTCAATGTGTGAAGATTAAAGTTGGAGTCCCATTGCTGGGTAAAGGGAAAAGTACCAGTGGAGTTGGTTACGGAATTTCTCGTTCAAATGGTTATTGGGTGGAGCAATTGAGAAGGGTCAATGACACCCTTTCATTGGATGAGTTTAAAAGCCATGTTTCTTTCACATTTGTCAAATTGCTTATTGGGTTAATGCTAGTCATGTCATTCTCTTTTGCAATTAGCAGCTTTCCTTCTTGTAAGTACTGGATTTGACATGTTTGCTCTGGTAGTTTTTTTCTCGATATTTGTTGGTGGGATTTTGTGTAGGAGTTTGTGAATGTGGTATTTCGTTATTGTGGTTGTGTAGGGGCCCTTAGCGATCAGAATTTTCTGTTTTTGGAGGCGTGGAGGACGATTGACCGCGCATATGTTGACAAAACTTTTAATGGGCAAAGTTGGTTTAGGTATAGAGAGAACGCTTTGCGGAATGAACCAATGAACACGAGGCAAGAGACATGTATGTTGTTCAAATTTTGTAATAATGTTATTTGTTTGCTGCAATTACCAAAGTAAAGCAATTCTAGAGCTCGATGCATTGTTGATAGTTGCACTACATTGGCGTCAGTTGTCTCTTATGCATATAAGGATACTCCTGATGTATCGATAATGTATCAAAAGATGATGCATGTAAATGGCAATTGGAAAGAAACTAAAGATGCTATGAAGATAGCTGATGGCTCTTGTGAACAGTACAAAATTGATAATCCTAGTCAAAATCCGAAAACTGTTGTGCTTATGCAATCAGTGCATTCCTCAAGGGGTTGAGCATTATCATTGTCTTTGCATTTCAGATGCTGCAATAAAGAAGATGGTTGCCACACTGGATGACCCTTTCACTCGTTTTTTGGAGCCTGAAAAGTTTAAGAGTCTAAGGGTACGATGATACTTCTCCTTTACACCTTTGAATCCACTTGCTTTATACAAGCATCGTGTAATAAATTGATACTATCAAGTAGAGCAGTAAATTAATCATCTCTTTCCAAAATTTGAAGGCAGTCTGGGACTCAAGGTGCACTAACAGGTGTTGGAGTATCAATTGGATATCCTGTTAGGGATGATAAATCAACTTCTGGGCTTGTGGTGATTTCTGCCGCTGTGGGTGGTCCGGCATATAAAGCTGGCATAATGTCTGGAGACATTATACTTGCCATTGATGATTCCAGTACGACTAATATGGGCATATATGATGCTGCTGAGCGTCTGCAGTGAGTTTTTTCTTGTTTGCTGAATCTTTTCATCAATTACAAACATTTAGGTCTAGACATATTTGATGCTGCACACAATAGGAATCTGCTCTTGGATCTGAATGCATTCTTGTCCAGTTATGGAAAATTGGAATGCAGAAGTACTGCATCCATCGGTGTTCTATTTATTACGACTTGCATGTCAGCACTAGGTTAATCATCTTTGTTTGGCTCTGGTTCTTGGATTTCAAGACTAATTGGCTAATTGGCAGCTGCAGAATGATATTCTGCTTTAATAATGGGGGCTTAAAGTTGAACGAGCATTGTGAGTTGATATCATGTCTGAAGGATGAAATGGTGGATTTGGCTGGTATATTCTTAATTTAGTCCTTGGATGAAATAGTGATTTGGGCTTAAAATTGAACGTGCAGTGTTAGTTGATGTCATGTCTGTAGGATGAAATGGTGAATTGGGTTGTTATATTCTCAATTTTGTCCTTTGATGAAATGCTTTCCTGTTTGGTTTCATTTCTTTTTTTTTTGTTTGTTTGAGATTTGTTTAGTGTTTGTTTGATTTTAGACTGTTTGTGAAGAAACAGATGGAAAGAAGATGAAGAATTAATTATACACAAATAGATCATACAAATCAAATGCAGATCAAATACAGATACAGATAAAAAAACAAATAATCCAAGGATTGATAATAGCAATTATGGGAGTCAAACCTAGTCCTAGGTTGCTTATGGCCTTACAACTTAATAAGAAACCCTTGTCCACATGCTTATAGGTAATTTAGATAAGTGATGCCTCACATTAAAGGCAACAGGTGGCAGAATCATCACTGACCTAATTTACAGTAAGTAAACATGCAGCTAGTATTTTGTTGAGTGGTGAATTCATGAGTCATATATTCTAAAGGATGCTGCTCTTGCCTTGGTGTCTTTGTTCACCCTACCCAAGTCCAATCCATTTGGACACTACTAGAGTCTTTAATCTAGTGGCTTAAAAGAATATTGTATTTTACTTAGTGGAGGAAAATAGTAGTTGGTTTTGCTGGCGATATAACTGAGATAAAGGAGATTTGATTTGAACTTCAGAAAATCTCTTGTTTCAATTGAGTTCCACTCGTGTTTTCCTGAGCCTTTTAGAAAACGTGTCTTGATTTGCGTCAAAGATTCCTTTTTGCTTTTATGTAAGGGTTTTTCTGTTGTCTGGGGTTTATAATCCATCAGGGGATCAGGATCCTTTTTAATTTAGTTGTGCTGGGGTTGAACTAGATAGATCATGTTACAGGATCTCCTGATAAGGGCTTTTATTTGCGTCCAGTCAGTCTTATCACACTTTCTTGGTACCATTATACTGATTGGACTGATACCTTACTGCAAGATGCTTTTTTTGACCAAAACCTCATTGTTTTTCACATTCAATTTGTCTGAGAGATTGATAGGGATAAAGCTCATTTGAAAGTTTTAGCACTCATGACTGGAGGATGCAAAAGTATTCTTAAGCCTCATGAACAGTGATGCAGTCATTACTGGCAATTGCAAGATTGAAACAGAACAAAGGACTAACAGCATACCCCATCCAAAACTTTGATAAAATAATCTTATCTCAAGACCAAATCGTTACCCCCTTAAAGTCCATTAATTCTCTCATCTTACTTTATATTTCAATACAATCAAAGTAGGCTGCAGCATAGGTTACAGTTTTTCCTTTAGCAATGGAAAAATACTAATGCTGACTTGTATATCTGATCTCCCTTGTACTTCCATTCAATTAACAACACAACTTTGCTTAATAACCCAAAATGAAAAGGTTCATCCCCTATAATGTTATCAAAGTATTGTTCCTGTTCCCTGCTACAAGCCCTGAGTAAGTGTCTGCTCTCCTTATGCCAGTATAGTTGCTACCATCTGACTCTGCCTCTACTTTATGGAACACATAAAACTTTGTTTTGCAGTTTGATTTCCTGCATTTTATCTTTATCTCTAGGCCACCTGCAGAATGACTTGCTCTGTGATTCATCAACCATGTCATAAATTGCAGGGGACCTGAAGGAAGTTTGGTGGAGCTAACTATTAAAAGTGGACCTGAAGTAAAGCATGTGGCCTTGACGTAAGTTAAACCCTTTCACTGGAGTACAGTACCAGCGTTGACTTATGTAACTTTCATTTGGTAATGTAAATAGTCTAATATATGCATTGGTTTTGATTTAATACAAAATAGCATTTCTCATGTGATTCTTAGTCCTGTATGGGAGCACAGAACTTGTTATTTGAATTTTTGTATATTAGAGGTTCTGTCTAATGGTTAACTACTTTCCAGGCGAGAAAAATTATCATTAAATCCAGTGAAGTCAAGGCTTTGTGAGTTGCCTGGTTCCGGGAGGGATTCTCCTAAAATTGGTTATATCAAGTTAACAGCATTCAACCAAAATGCTTCTGGTGAGTTCATCTTGGTGGTTTTTTTACATCCCCTAACTTTGTGCTGATGATAAGTGAACTTAACTATGCAGATAAAATTAATTAAATGACCTTGAGTGTGTGGTGATCTTGATTATGTGGTTATTCCTTTCCTTAAAACTTTTTATTTATTTATCCATACTGAGAATTATTTTACTTGTAGGGGCTGTTAAGGAAGCCATTGAAACTCTGAAAAGCAACAATGTAAATGCGTTTGTCCTAGACCTTCGTGATAATAGGTGATTGGATCCCATCCACTCATTCAAATCTGTTTTCTTTTTTTCATTTTTTCTTTTTTTTTGGGATGTAATGTTTTCAAATTCGGTGCAGTGGTGGACTTTTCCCTGAAGGCATTGAGATTGCTAAGCTATGGTGAGTTTTAGCCTACCATTTAGTTGGAAGAATTGAACTTGTAGACAATTGAGCATTCTATCAATATTATTTGTGTATTTACATTTGGACCATGTAATATAACTCAGATTAGCTGACTGAAGCAAATTCAGAACAACTTGGTTTTAGTAGCGAGAAAATGTTGGTCTGATGCATTTCTTATCCTGTGCAATTGACTAAACATTGCAACTCTGCATTTGAAATGTGCTGGCCTTGAAGTGTTTCATATTATTTTAAGGGTTATGAAAGGATTAAGTGCACTTCACGGAAACTCCTAATGCAAAAGTGTTGAAGACAGAAATTGTCAATTGGTCCATTTTCATGGACTTTTGCGTATTTCTCAAATGTCTGTGCCAACTGATCTTAAGATTACCTTAACTAAATGTATTACAATGTATTCCTAATGTCATTGTTGGTAAGACACGAATGGAAAACATCCTTTTGTGGACATAAACAAGGTCTTAAATTTGGTGCCAATGGCATGTAAATTCTGGAAAAAATCAAAATCTAGAGGGGATATCCTCAAACAGGACTATCTGGGAGGCATCTTATTAGTTAACACATCTGCTACTGCTCCATCTGTTTTGCATGTGATGTTCCCCAGAACCAGGAAATCCACTTTATTTGCTTTCTGTCATGTCAGTGTATAAATTCGGAGATGCCTACTACTTATCCTGAATTCATGCTGCGGTTTCAGAATGTTTTTAGATGGAGTGTGCTCAAGTGGTCAGTTCTCTGTAATGATGGTGCAGTATGTTGTTTAGGAAGCTACCGTAGTATTAATTACTAGAAAATATCAATACAAGCGTGTAGGACATTATACCATACTTTATTTAATATTGTTCTTGCACAATTATTTGTACTTGATCTGGTTCTCTTTGTATTGTTCGAAATCTCTTTCTTCAGGCATCATCCCAATTACTGATAGAACGTAAAAAGTTTCTTGCATGCGTTAATGCATCTTATGCAGATCCAACATACTTTATTTTCTAGCCTAATTTGGTGCTCCCTCCTCTCCTTTGATTTTGTAATCCTGCCTAATCCCACTAGGATGAAGCCATAGGAGAATATTGATGAATCAAATGCTCTTCTACTGAATTTCTATGCTTTAGGAATAGTTTCTTGACATCTATTTGCTTCAAATTGCTATCATGTTGCTTATCTTATAACATAGCAAAATATAAGACATTTCGCACTGGAAATATTATGTCTCATTTATTGTTTATTTACTTATTTATTTTCTTATTTGTAATGCAGGTTGGATAAAGGAGTCATTGTGTATATATGTGATGGTCGTGGGGTTAGAGATATATATGATACAGATGGAAGCAATGTCCTGGCAGCTTCAGAACCTCTGGCTGTTCTGGTATGTAATGTCAAACATTGATTATGTGCTCAAGTTTATGCAGAGATCACACTTTGACATATTAGCATTGCATATGACTGTTCTCTACCACGCTTTTTTATTCATGCAGGACTCTATTTTATGCATCTATATAAGTTTGCATTTTTTCTCTTCAACTTTAACAAAAGCATGAATTTTGCATGATCCATTTAGTCGCACACTTTCTAATACCACCTACTCTTGCACGTGCCTAAAGTTGTCCTTTATGCTTGCTCTCAGTTGGTTAATTCTGTGAAATTGGATTTATTAGAATCCTAATTCCTTGGGTTTGATGAGATATGCATAGGATAGGATGATAAAAATGTTAACATAATTGCTCTTTTTCTCTGGAATCTGATTCTTTTTTCCTCTAGCTATTAGATCTTCAAGCAATTCAAGACTGAAGTGACTTGTCTTTTTATTTTTTATTTTTATTATTATTGTCACCATATCGACATCAGTGGTGCTTCCATGATACTAGGAATGTGGTTTCATTGAATACTATTTCATGGAGTATAGTTGTCTTCATAGTCAAGTAATTTCTTATATTTTTATGCGGGAGCTTCCGCCAGGTTAACAAAGGCACTGCAAGCGCAAGTGAAATATTAGCAGGCGCTTTGAAAGATAATAAACGAGCAGTTCTATTTGGTGAACCTACATATGGGAAAGGGTAATCACTTTAGCCTCTCCTAACTTGTCATTATACGGTTTAATTGTTCTGACATTACTTGTACCTTTTTCATTGTATAGCAAAATACAGTCGGTTTTCCAGCTATCTGATGGGTCTGGCCTAGCTGTTACAGTTGCTCGTTATGAGACGCCTGCTCATACTGATATTGATAAGGTCCATTTACCTCTCTGATAAGTTTGTCTGGAACAGAACTTCTTATGCATACGTAGCTTATTATATATTGGCTATATTACTTCTGCTCAGGTTGGTGTTGCTCCCGATCATCCCTTGCCGATGTCATTTCCCAAAGATGAGGAGGGATTTTGTAGCTGTCTCCAGGATCCTGGATCAACTTGTTATGTAAATAGAGCTCAGCTATTTTCAAGGTGAAAGTTCATTGGAAAACTAAGGCTTGAGGAATGAGGCATCTCCAGGTGGATATATATATATATTTTTTAAAAATATTTTTTCTATTCTTTCAAAAGCAAGTTGCTGCCGTTTTCATCAAAGTTGGTGATAGAGTTGAAAAATAGAATGATCAGATAAAAATTACTTGAGATGAACATAAGGATTGAAAGGAGGAAACAAAACTATTAAAGTGCTTACATGTATAAGAGAAGGGCTGGCATATGGAAGTATTGGAGTCTTTCTCAATTCTGATTTAATGGGCAATAGATGATAGCAGTAACTAAACATGTGTCTTTCGTTGAAGCTGTTAGATTATATATGAGCATATGGCCGTTTTCTTACGAGAAGGTGGAGCCTGGAGGCTGCACCTACTTTAGGCTCCACCTACTTTTCTGTTGTCAATCTATCATGTTTGCGGAAGAGGCCGTCTCTTCCCACATTGCTTTTCGTTGTGGCCAGAGAAAAATAGTCGATGCAATTCATGGTGATTAATTGACATATGACAATTGTTTGCTTGTTGGAACAAACCAAAGACTACTCGCTCATTCAAGTTGTATATAAACGTCAATGAAAAGCTATATATGAGAGAGCATATCTTCGCCCGGCATCCTAGTTCTTGACATAGATATTGCAAAGGTTGATTTCGGAGTTCTTGGATGAATACTTGCAGATTCTGCTGCCTTTTTTAACAATAGCCATTCTCACCATTTGAAGGAAAATTTCTTTTCCTTTCATGTTACTGGGAATTTCTGAAATGATTTATTATATTTTAGAAAAAAATTATACCAAAAAATCAACATTTAAGGAGATTAACATTTTAAAGTGGTACAAATAAGGGATTGCTCCTTTCCTAGAATACAAAATGTAATTCAATTCACAAATAAGACTAAAATGTTATGATTTATAGAAATTTTTAATCCTAACTATACAATTTGGTTGGTGATTAAAAAAAAATCTGAACCACGTGCTTATAGCTAGGTTTGTTTAGATGGAGGGGAGGAAAAAAAAAAGAACCTATATTGTACCCATCTTGAGTTGTCTTGTTGAAGTGGCTTAAACAACTTGGAAAGAGACACGTAGGTCCATTTATGGCCATAGAAACTTATCCCCAAGGCTAATGTGATTAAGGGTCTGTTTGGATAGTTTGTTTTTCATTTGTATCTGTATTAAAACGATATGTGTAAATATGTCTGATTTGTATCTATATTTTATTTGTATTTGATCTATTTGATATTTTCATAAGAACTACCAACTTTTTTTTATTTGTATTTATTTCTTGATGAACATTTTGTCAGAAAGAAGTTCGAAAAAAATATTCGTATCTACCAAAAAGTACTAACCAAACAGACCCTAAGTTGCAGGTATAATTACATGAAAAGAATGATCTTGATAGTGTTAGTTTACACGTCTACAAGCATTATCTTTTTTTGGTAAAAGGAGTACGCAAAGATATGTTAGTGTCGCAAACGCTTGTGCTGCTTCTTGTTGAAAGGAAAATGAGTCTGTGATGGCTTCGATAGTCGATGTGGCTTGTCGAGAGATTAGGTTGTACAATGAAGGAAGTGGAAATGAGGTTGTCAATGGTGGCGTTAAAACTTAATTGCAGTGGAACGTGATAGTAATCGAGAATGAGGATCTAGATCTGGTTAGAGTAAATAAGGATGGCTCATGTAATTTTGTCTAATGTGGAGATAGCTATGTTACAATATCCCGTTTGTGATATTGTCTTACGACGAATAAGGTTAAATCCTTACTATTTAAGTGTTTGATTTTGTTCTTTTTTCTACCAAATTTACCTATTTTATGCAAGTGCTTAGACATTCTTAGAGGAAACCCTAGATTTATAAGAATTAGTTGATAATTGGGGCTACTTTGGGAGAACTTGGATCTCTTCAAAAGTCGAAAAGTTTTGAAATTTCTTTTTAAGAAAAATAGGTGATGTTCTCTTCTTCTTCTTCTTCTTCTTCATTCATATCTGATATATATACCAATACAAGTGATAGTTATCATATGACAACTACTCCTTATTTTTCACTTTTTTAGACATACAAACATACCCACAACATTACAAAGTTAAACATAACTCTTATCCCTAACTACTATTGGCACTTCAAAACGCATGACAACAAACACATACAAGTTAGCCCAAGGTTATAGACTTCATGACATCTAGAACAACACACCATAGCAACATAAATAGGAAACATAACATAAAAGAAAAAAATTTGCTATACAAACATACCCACAACATCTCAAGGTTAAACATAACCATTATCCCTTACTCTTATTGACACTTGGCAAAATGCATCACAGCAAACACATACAAGCTACCCCACCTTTATAGATTTCATGACATTTGGGACAACACGCCATAGCAACATAAATAGGAAACATAACATAAAAGAACAAAATTTGATAAGTTTAAACATAAATATCAACATAATATTATAATATATTTTGGACACTTTTTATGTCTTCTCGCTTAAGTGATATACACATATTTAAAAGGGAAAATTCCTATGATCATGAACTTGTAGCATTACTATCCACTTTTGAAATCGCACATATCCTTATGAGCAAATATTGATTCCCTCATAGATTTTGTAGAATTGATCATGATTCACACTTTCTATCCAATACATATATATCTGTGCCCAACTATAAAAAGTTTATCATAATTAAAACAAAAACCCTTTACTCTTCTTTCTTCTGATTCAGTGTGGCTCAATTTTTTTAACATAAGGTTTTCAGATAATTGTCTCTTTTTTGTTGCTTTCATCTTCTTTGACTTGAATTCCATGTCGTTGATAAGGCATGCTAACCCCATTGCATGCATGATGTCCTTGGGGTGATGTACCTCGACTGCAACCACGATGTATTCCTTTAGATTGTTGATGAAGAAAGCTACTTCTTGCGTGAAGGAATAGCTTGGGTTAACAAGTGCTCGAACTTCCTTTGATAATCTTCTACGGGACCTATTCGCATCAACTTTGACAACTCACTCAATTTATTGCTATGTAATGGCGGTCCAAATCGCATATTACATGAGGACTTAATTCTTTCTATGATACGTTGAGCCGCTCTTGCTCTAATTTCAAAACCATAGTTGAGCATCTCCGTTTCAACCATTTCCTCATCTACAATTTTTTGAGGTTGAAAGAAATGGTTACATTATTTAGCCAAACTATTGTCACTTGCTAATTTCAATCATGAGGAAAGCGTATGTTGTTTCAAAATGTCTTTTATTAGACTTGCCAATTGGCTGCTATATGCTAATGCCTCATCTCCACTTGTACATAGCAATGAAGGCCTCAAATTGCCGTTAAAGTTGCATAAATTCCTCCATAAATATTAGCTCCAATATCAATTTGTTACAAGATCCCATTTGTAATCTTGTCTTAAGACAAATAAGGGTGAAGTTCTCACTATCCAAGTGTTTGATTTTATTTTTGTTTGTACCAAATTTACCTACTTTGTTCAAGTATTTAGGGATACAAAGCGAGAACCCTAGATCTCGTGAAAAATAGTTTTAAAAAAGGCTACTTTAAGAGAACCCCAAATCTCTTCAAAACTTTAAACGTTCTAGAATTTCTTTTTGAGAAGAGTAGGCCTTGTCCTTTTTTTTTTTCCCTTTCCATTCATATCCAAAATATATAAGTACAAGTGATAATGTATAATAATTGCTCTCTATTTCTCTCATATGTCAAACATACAAACACACTTACAACTGCCCACAACATCACGAGGTTATACATAATTATTGTCCCTAACTATTATTAACACTTGGCAGAATGAATGGCGGCAAACACATTCAAGTTACCCCACCTTTGTAGACTTCAAAACAACTAGCATTAAACTTATAGCAGGCCACAATAACATAAATTAGAAACATAAAAAAAAAAAAAAAAAAAGAAACATGAAATAACAACATTTGCCGACTAAGTCTAAACAAAGGGGAAAATTCATATGATCATGAGCTCGTAACAAGCTGCGGTGGCCAAAAGTAAAGATAGAATTCTCCTCTGGGGAGTCTCGCCTTGGTATTGTCACCTACTGCTGAAGGTTGTGAAATCCTTGCCTGTACACTTGGACTAAAGATGATAAAACAAATGGGCTTAACCTTTGTTAGAAAAGTTACATTGTCTTCAAGACATTAGGGCTTTTAGAGGAGATGCTAAAGTTTTACAATGGGCTACTACTATGTCTTTCTTTGAGTACGCATAAGTTGTATTGAAATCTTTGATTGGTGTTTAAAGTTTTCTTTGTTTTGATTAAACAGGATGCAAATAATCTTGTTGATTTGGTGACTTTTGGAGCTGCTCCGTTTTTATGTTTCTGTTAAGACCAGTCTCTTTCATAAACTCAAAATAATAATCATAATGATGATGATAAATTATCCACCTGAGCAAGACAAGAGAAAAAGCACAATAGGGGGAATGATGATATATATCCCGTTTGGTCGTATGGGAGATCAAATGTCAAGGATTAATAAATAATAATAAAATTAAATAAAGTAAAAATACCTTGGAACTTTTGGGATATCACCATTATCTATGACAATTGAATTTCATTCGATCAATCCAAAGAGATTGGAATTCAAACATCCAGTTCCAAATTAGACACATCTCTTGTTTAAAAAAAAAAAAAAAAAATGCCATGCGAATCCCGAGAAACTTAGCTAAAGAAAATCTAATAAAGTGTGACATGAAGGGGGGGGGGGAGGGAAAACAAAAGTAATGCTGAGAAGCCTATACTACAAAACATGATGCCAATATAGGAATCCAAGAATTGAAATCAACATGGCCGATTGGTGCCACCAGTTGATTTGGGTTGGATAGCCTAAATACCATGGCTGTTATGTCCATATTCGGAAAGAAAACCTCGAAAAGAGAGGGAGGAAGGGAGGGGGGAAAGGATTATTTGACTGGCGTTTTGATATGCGTATTAAGCTTATCCTATTATTATTTTTTTTCTTTTTCCAGACAATAGAGCAGAATTAGTGTATGAGAAACCCTTCAATAAATGATGCCAATTGGAGGTCCAATAATCAAACTGCCAGATCGCAGCATTAGCAGCCCATGGAAGCTTTAATAATCCAGAACCAAACATCTCAGCCCTACGTCAAAGATTAAGCTCCGGCAGAGTATCAGCTGCCCAGTGATACCAATAATAGAACAATTTCTTTCAGCAAAGCCGCGTCCAAATATTCCAAGACGTAAAAACTGCACTCAAAAACTTGGAAGTTCTCATCTTTTGATCACCAAAACATCTTAGTCCATGAACTCAAAAATGGGAACAATGCAATTAATAGTCTCAACAATAGGGGTGCATCTTCGCGACTCAAATTCTTACCCCACTTGCTATCCTCCACTTGTTTTCTTGAAACATCGGAGCTTGGCTGTGACATCCCTCCAGATGGTACTCCATCGAGTTCATCCCATAAGGGTGCATCTTCACTACTTAAATTCTTTCTCCACTTGCTGTTCTCCATTTGCTTTCTTGAAACATCAGAGCTTGGTGGTGACATCCCTCCAAATTGCACCTGATCAAGTTCATCCCATCCGCCAAAACCGTTTGCATTTTTCCCATCAAAAGCAGTCTTATTTTCAGCATTCTTGAGATCAGATTGCTTGTTTTCAATAACCCAAGACCTGTATCCACCCCTTGCCTTTCTGCTGTCTTTGCCTTGATCCCGTTTTGTCTTCATTCTAATATTCCTTGCACGGAAGGCTGATTTTCTCCTCTTTCTATTAACCTTTCTTTTTGATCTGCTTCCTCTTCCACCTTGTAGCTTACTGAATGCTAGTATAATAACCGACAATCCAAGTGAAATGGCTGAGGTTGTGAGGAAGGCTTTTGGGCCTGTTGCCCATAGCAGTGAAAGTATGACGGCAGGAAGAAACCAACCATAGGATCTAAATACCTACACTGGCCAACACAACATGACTCAGTACTTTCTAATCCTCAATGTATTATATGGGAAAAGGATGATGTCATAGCATGAATATCATCATTACAACATATGAGGGAGGATGCCAATAAAAGAAAAAGGAAAAAATAAAAATTCAATATCAATGTTGTTTCATCTAGAGAAAACGATAAGTTCTGTGCTAGAGTATTGAAACATTTTCACTTTGCTCACCTGTACCATCTTTTATATCAATTTACCCACCTATCAGTTGGGACCGTTTGACTTGAGTAAGCAATGTTAGCTTTTGTATTACTTAGAAAACCTGAATTTTATTGTGTTTTTTGCTCCACTTTTGTTATCATTTCTATCAGCTTTTTTTTGCCATCAAGGCTTTTGTCAAACTTTGTAACTCTATTCCAATTAATTTTCATATATATACTCAAATATTATCAAATGATAATGTAGTTGTTGATTTACTTCCATTAATTATCCAACTTCACAAGGAAGTGTTCCTCTTTCTATCACTCCCATCTCCCCCCACACAAAACCACCCACCCTTCACACACCCCCACCCGCCGCCCCTCATACACACAAATGGTTTATCATATAGCAACCACTTCATAAAGAATCCGTGTTTATATCCAATAAAATTAACCTTTGAATTCAAGTGGCATCCTTTGGTAACCTAAATAACTTGTAACAGCCATCTGATTTGAACCCTGTAAATCATTGGAATAATAACTCCCATCAAGCTCTCCTTCTGCAAAACTTTCACATTACCAAGATGTTATCTAGAATCGAACTAATATTGAAGCTCGCACAATTAGACTTAATTATGCTTGAACTCCCAGTTTGAATTTTAGGATCCTGCCCATCAAACTAAAATCCCTGAGCTCAGTACTGATAGGCTAGTACTAAAACCACTGGACTATATTCTAAGCAACACCTCCACTAGATTGAACTAAACTCGGGCACCAAAAAAGCGCCAAGTTGAGACTTGGTCTCGAGAAAACTTGAAGGCAGGCTTGTGTTCACACGCTTCCAGGGCTATGTTCTCATTGATTTAACAAATGGTATTCCACAAGATTTCCACCCACTAGATATGATGTATCCAGAATACCATACCCATGAAAATAATCACATTTTATGATCTTCATCCTTGCGTTCTTACTACTGATTTTTATAAAAAACAACTGCAGATTCCGTGAATCAGCCGATTGGAAATATATCCAATGACCATAGTATCACAAGGCAGTAATTTCTTGTTGCAGGAAAATCCTTAGAGCTATAAGGAATCTTTGCTCACAATCACAATTCAGTATATTTGCAACAATAAGAAGAAGAACTAAATATTTGATTTAAAAAAAAAAAAAAAGACACACCTTTAAAATCCAAATGCTATCAACAACTTGCTCCAAAAAACCAACTTCCTCAACTTCTTCATCCTCATCATCATAATCTTCTCCTTCTTCTTCATTTTCGTCACCACCACCACCGTCATACCACCAACGCCTCTTCTTCTTCCTACCCATTTTAGGAATAAACCCGAAACTCGAAGAGCCTTTTCTACTCTCGGCATTCGGGTCCCATTTGGTCGTGAAAAGTGTTGTGGCTGTCGTTCTTCTTACTTTGGGAAGATGGACACAGAAGGTGGTCCTTTGGTAAGGGCAAAAAGAGGGTGTCTTGGGAAAATCAAACAGGCACAGCTGGGGTTGGGTTGGACATGGAGAAGAAGAAAGCATAAGATTTGAAGAAGGGAGTGAGTCTGGCAGGAAGAGTACAGACGTTGTCTTGGGTGGTGGTAGCGTTTCCATTTTCAGACAGAAGAGAGAGAAAGGGAGCTCCATTTGCCACGTTTTTCCTGTTATCTCCCCCCATTTTTGTTTTTTTCAGTCGCGGGCAACCTTTGATTACGCAACTTAAACGTCGTCGTCACGTCCTTCTAATGTCCTCTCTTTATTTTTCTTTTTCTTAATTTGAAAAGAAAAGAAAAGGTTAGAACATGCCATCCCTTGCCCCCACATAAACACCTATAGGAATGCACTCACTAAGAAAAGATTTTATAGGTATTATATATTACATGTAATATATATATGGTATATAATTTTTAATAATTTTTTAGCACATGAGTATATCGGTATTGATTATTTTAAAAATTATTCATTATATTATTCATATATTAAAAATTATATATCACGTGTATATCTATGTAGCATGTATTGTCACTTAAGATTTTTCTCACTTGTTGAGGTCCTTGGAGATGGGGGAGGTCCTTATATTTTCTAGGATCCTCAAAATAAAATACTTTGCATCTTTTTATAATTATTCTATTATCTTAAGTGTATTATGTAAAATATATGAGTCTTACAAATCGTAAAAAGATACTAGTAACCTTATATAAAGAACTTTAGAGCATTCACATCCCATAAAATCTTTACAAAATCCTTAATATATCACATAAGTATTTTAAGGATTTTTTTTTCCTTAGAAAACCTCATAATTTTATCCTTGTGATTCTTTACATAATATCTATTACATTTGTTTAAGTTTTGTAAGTCTAGTATATTTTTACATAATACAACTATATACATAATACAACTATATAAGTGATGTCCTTAAAAAAAAGGAAAAAGAAAATAAAACTAACAACTTTATCCAAAAAATCTTTACATGAGGTATGGTGCATCTCTTTTAAGTTTCATGGTTTCATATAATTTTGCATAATATACTTAATAAAATAAAATAAAAAAAATTATATAAAACTCCTTTAAAAAGACATGAAGGACCTTTTTCATTACTAAGAACCTTAAAAAGGAAGGTTATGGAGACCTTTGACAAGCATCTTCCAAAGGTCATATGAGACATATATGCTCTTAGAAACCTTCGTTTATCCCATGCAAGCATAAGTGAGCCCATTAAAATATACAAGTTCATTGATGGCAAATATATATATATATATATATACAAGTTTATTAAGCAACTTTTATTTTCATTTCTAAGTTGCTTTCAAAAATTTATTTAATTATTTTTTAAAATGTTTTTGGTTCCATAAAGTTAATTCAACCAATGAAGCAAAGAAAAACAATTACTTATCATAACAACTCTTAAAGTTAAGTAACTTAATAATTCTCTTATGGTATTGTATTTGCAAAATAGCTACTCCTCTATATCACTAATCAAGCTATAGATCTGCACAAATCTAATCAAACCATAAAGTGAGTTAAAATTACTCCATCAAACTATTAAATCTAGGCACCCATACCATTAAACCACATTAAATCCCTACCAAACATAGACATCATCATAAGTTAGTTCCCAATCGAGAACCGACCTGATTCGTTACTAGCGGTTCCTGAACCGAGAACCGGCCCGGGAATGGCGGGTCTAAACTGGTAAAGGACCCGTCGGTTCTGACGGGTCCTTACGGTTCCATCCCTAAGAACCGCATGACCCGGCGGTTTTGGAATAGTTGATTCAAGAACCAGTAGAACCGATGGTTCTACACCATAAAAATTATAAAAAAAAATAAGAAAAAAGAAAAGAAAATTATAAAAAATTGTAATTATAAAATAAATATTTAAAACTATTTTCGCATAAACAATAAAAAATTTATTTCCTATTCACAATATTTAATGTGTTATTATTAACAACACAAGTAATAAATACATTTGAAATCATATATTGTTAAATTTATGCAGACTTCTAATCAAAATAGACTTTCTTTATTAACAATGTATGATTCGTTTTTTGTTATTGAGAATTATTTATATCTTTGAATATTTTATAGTGTCACATTGCTAATATAACAACTAAAAAGATGCAAGTAATTGTATATAAATAAATACATAATTATAGAATTTCTTTTAACTAATGGTGTGAACAATTATTGTTAGGCTCAATGTTATTTCAAGTTAAAAATTTATTTTGCATTTTTTCTTAGTTAAATTAAGTAAATTATTTAATTGATTTTTTATTTTTTTTCATGGTTCTCGATTCCTTTAGAACGAAAACCGAACCGTGGAAACCGGCGGTTCCTAAGAACCGAGAACCGGATTGGCTTCCATGGGTCCAGTTCCGGTTCCACCACTTTTGGAACCGGGAACCGGCGGTTCGGGTCTGGTTCCAGAACCGAACCGAACCGTGACGACGTCTAACCGAACCTCCCATCCCAACCACAATTTTCCTTTTTTTTTTTTCATGTTCTTTTCATATTACAACATGATTATTATGATTTTAAGAAGACAAGACTATATAATTATACTAAAAATAATCCATGTACGCTCCATGATGAATTAATTGTCAAACTAAAAATTGATTGGTGTCACTCACAAAATAATTCCTAAAAATGTTTTATGTGATTTCAATTGTTGAAATTGCCATCATGGTTCCATAAATATGACTTATTAAAATTTAATTTAGTAGAATTTGAAAGAATATAATGAAATCATACACCTATCTTTATAGGCATCCATCCATTCAAAATCTCACTTATAAAGGATACTAGAGAATGACAAAAATGCTTCAATGGTATTTAACTTCTTTTATTTCTTTTACTATTATTATTATTATTATTTGAATTTTTTTCCTCAATAGTTTTCCCTTTTTAATTTTCATACTCAAATTTCCTCTCCTCTTTAATGATTATTCTAATTATGGCTTTTTATAGTATGAAACCAATCGTATGAAGAGTTAAAGTAAATCAAACTGAAACAATAATATATATATATATATATATTTTAAATTTCTTATATTATCTTGCTTCTACATAATATCAAAAGGGAATATCGATTGAAGTTAGGACAACAGCATTTTATGTGTGAGAGATTTTTTTTTCTTTTTCTGGCTACGATTTATAAACTTGGGAGAGTCATGATAAGTACTTCTTTTGTATCAAAAGAGCTAAAGGTAAATTATACCAGAAGACCACAACAATTGGAATAAATTCATTTTAAGTCACAAAGTTTCAAAAAGTTCAAAAGAAGTCACAACATTTTGAAAGTTGAGACTTAATTAAATATTTTTTCTATTGATACATGCCAATGACCTTAAAAAAAAGGGTTTTCTAAGTTTTAATTAAATATTTATTCTATTAATACGTACCGATAGTGACCTTAATTATCCCACTTTTTTAAATGTTATAACCTTTTTTTAAACCACTAAAAAATATTGTGACATAAAATGAACTTACTCACTAATTTTGACCTATTTTAAACTTTTTAACATATTGTAACCTAAAATAAACTTACCCTTAAATATTATGAACTTCTAGTGTAATTTAGCCTAAGAGCTAAAGGTGAAAAAGATACGAGTCAAGTTTTTGTGGAGCCCACAAGGGAAGATAAAGATAAATAATGAAGATTTTTGGTTGCTTACTTGTAGTTCTTGCGTAATTCATTATTTAATTAAGTTTACCACCTATTGAACAAAACTATTTTTCAAGGTATGAAGCAATTAAAGAAATTTGATGATGTCTTGAGATTGTGTATAAGGGAAAAACTAAAGTTAAAAACAATTGAATAAATGTTTTTTATCATATTCAAAGTCTTGAGTAGCTTAGAAATGGATAGAATTTACAAGATATCATAAACTTTCTATCAGAACCAAGAATGAATTCTACTAGTACAGAAAAAGAGACAGATTTTGCACTTCTTGCCTAGGAAATGGAATTCTATGAAGATGGCCCATGATTATAGATGATCTCATAGTATTTTTTGGAACTTATGAATAGAGGTTGAGCTCAGCAAGAAGAAGAAGAAGAAGAAGATATGGCATTCAAATCTATGACTTCAAGTAAAAGGGAGAGTACATGAAAACAATTAATACTTGTCATGAAAAATTGCAGCGAAGACAAGTCAAATTTTATGATGTTTATGCTAATGTAAAAGGACTAGGTCATATCAAGTTAGATTGGCCGCACTACTATCTAACAAACCTTAAAAATAAAAATAAAAAGAAGGAAAAAAGAAGGGTACTTTACTACTTGCTAACTTTGATGTAATAATAATTTTGTTGTAGTATTATTCCTTTATTCATAAGAAATTCCTATTACCATAAACCCAAAAAAAAAAAAAAAACATCAACTAGCCTATGAATTGTAATTTAATGCTAAAATTAATTTTTTAATAAATACTATCATTTAAATAAAAAAATTAACAAATGAATATCTTATTATAGTTTTATTTTATTCCATCATAATTGTAATTCTATTATGGTCTTATTCTTTCAATGAAGTGAACCACTAGTAAGTGTTTTAAAAGAAAATTCAAAGACAAAAAAAGAAGAAGAAGAAGAAAATCAAGCTTTATCTAATTAGAGTAGAAAATTCCATAAGAAAAAATGTAGATGTATTATGCACTTCTATAGAAGACGAAGATATTAAGTAAAGCCTAGAAGAGAGAAGTTAGTAATTTTGATATTTTCAAAAAATGTATTAAAAAAAATTTACAATGCTTAAAAAAATGGTCAATTAGAAAAAAAAAGAAAGAAAAAGAAAAAGAAAATTCTTGTTTAGGATACAAATCTCTAAAAATCAAAATGTCACTTCTCTATCACTCCAAAAAAAAAAAAAAAGGATTCACAACATAGATTGTAGGAGATTAATTACCAATATATATATATATATATATTTCAAAATCGCATCTCGAAGATGCGATTTATAACATATATGATTGCAAAATTGCATGTTCAACTTGTGACTAACATTTTAAATCATTTCTATCAAATCCATACCCCTTTCTCTCTCTCTCTCTCTCTTCTTTTCTCTTCCCTCTCTTTTCCACCACACTCTCTCTTTCTAAACCATCTTCTTCTTCCTACTCAAATCCACTCGTCTGAAACCTTTGATAATAAAATCACCCCAATGACCTCCCCTTCAATCCCTTCACCCACTTGGAAGGTATGCCCTACCTCTATCCTTCAACGTGGGCTCACTCAATTTTGAGGAAGAGATTGCCACTACATACAAGGAGCTCCACAATCTGGCCTATTACAATGTATCAATTCTAAGCAACTATGTGTATGAAAATAGAGCTATACAAGCAAGCATGACCCGTTTAACTCTGAAAAAAAAAGGCTTGGGTTAAAATTTTCAACTTGCATTAATATGCTAGCCATTTTGATATGCCATATATAACCAACGAGTTAAAGTAGACCAAAATATTATGGGTTAAGTTGGGTCATTAAACTAATATTAATACACGCATACACACACACACACACGTGTGTGTGTGTAAATTACAATTACAAATATAATTTAAAAAAAAACAAAAGAGAATTAAAAATAAATTTAAGAAAAAAGGAAACTCTAATCTTTGTCCTTATTCAATTTGAAAATTATGATGAAAATGATGAATATTATATTTCAAACTTTCAATTTTATAGGTTGTTATACGGTTGTTCATTACGTCATATAGATGGGCATTATGTTTGAAACTTTCAATATAAATTTAGATTGAGTGATAACAGTAAGGAATCAATACTTTTATAGTGAAAGTATTCTCAAATGACATGGTTTTTAACATTTTATCATCTAAATTATATGTTTAAGCAATCAACTATTCAAATGAAATTAAGATAAATACTTTCAAGAAATTGTGAAAATGAGAGTTTATTTTCTCTATTTAACATAAGATTTTTTTAATTAAAAAACATCGTATCATTATGTTATAATATTACATTATTGAAACAAAAAAGAGAAAATTTTAGAAGTTTAGCAGGTTAGCCCACTCAACCCACAATCTCAAACAGGGTAAGTTAGGCTAAAAATTATGGCTGACATTATAATGTGGGTTAAATGAAATTAACTCTCATAATGCACCAATTGAAGCGGGTTAGGGTAATTTGGCCCCGCATAGTCCACTTGTACAACTCTATGTGATGAACTCTAGGGTGAAGAAAACATAATGGTTTCAATTTATTACTTGCTTGAATTTGACAGAGGTTATATCTAAGTGATTTGAGCTTGGATCGATGTGTAGAAAATGAGGCTTGTAAGACAAAAACCTTAGTTAATGGAGCGTTGGGCATGGGCCCGGTGTGACTACTTTGATGCTTCAGTTAAAGGTTATCTTGATAAGCTCGTAATTTTGATGAGAATAAATAATTAGGTATAATGTTGCCATTCTCCTGAGAGGTAGTTAAGTATTCATAAGTGATCATCCTACCTGTTGTAGACATTATGAGCTAGTGGGTAAGTGGGTGGTTGGTTGGTAGTGGTGGTGAAGGACGTGGGGTAGACTCACTACTTCACTAGTAAAGCCCTAACTCGACTAAGCTACTTGTATTGAGTGTTGAGCATGGTAAATGCGATCAAGCGAATGTCAAGATTGCCAGTATGAGGCTAAGCCACGTAGAGTCTATTGTTAAGGTCTGTGCCTGGTAGGGTGACTTGGTTCATTAGAATTTTGGGGCTCAATGTGGGTGGCTCAGGTTCCAACTTAGACTGTTAATAGTTGTCTCCCCCTACTCCCTTTGGCTCAGGAGCAAAAGGAGTAAGCTAAGTGCAAGGACCAACTAAGCAGAGTTAATATTTTAATTGATGAATTAGCTGAGCGATTAAGGATTCATTAGTCATCCCAAGTCCATTAATAAACCAATCGGAGTGTCATTTCAAATATAATTTGAGGAACATTGTCTTTTCGAATTCTTATGGGAACATCCCCACATGCGCATGTGTCATGAAGAAAGGATGTGACAATTGCTGCATTCATACTTTGTTAGACAACATCATCCTATGCTAGCAAATCTCGACCATTGATTTCTAGGTGATCATGAATCTAACGATTAGGGATTCATGACTATCCACTTCTTCATCATTACCCTCATTTCGTGAGGGTTTCCTTGGGATCTATAAATATGCTTTTGGTATGATGGTTTTATTTTTCTTTTTCAACACTTTTCTTCTGCATCTTTTCGTAATAAAACCCCATAGTATATCTATTCATCCTTCGAGTGTTCATCACTATTCAAGATGACTAGCAAGATCATTTTTATCAACATTTTTTAGCTCATGGTCTAAGAAAAACAACATTGCTTAACTAATAAATTGAGATGCACAATGAAACACTGTTGCTCTACAATGTGACTCATTTTTACTTAACTTTTCTAACTTTTGTCAGATTATCAGACCCTCAAAATGTAGATCAACTCATTTTTACTTAACTTTTTCTAACTTTTATCAAATTATGGGACTCTCCAAATGTAGTTAAAGATAGTTAATTAAAAAATGACCATTCTAGCTAGAATAAAAAATTATGGACGTTTTGGCCATTGCAATGGCAAACTTTTTTTTCCTTCATCTATAAGTATATAAAAATTTGCAAGTTTTTTACTCTTAAAATTTATTATGTATTTCTTATCATTCCAAAAATCTCTCTATTCACAAATTATGCTTATACATGGACCTAAATAATTCTCAAAATTTACCGCATGTTGATGATTCACCAAACTCACAAAATTTTCAAGCTAGATTATACCTAAAGACGACATAAGAGGAGAAAAATTTCTAGAAAGAGGTTTTTCTATTTTTAGTGTCTTGTTCATATATACATATATATATATATATATATACTATTGGAATGTATCTTCTATCAATATATTAATTACATTGTTTGACTCTATATTAATTACATTATTTGACTCTATATTAATTAAATTATTTGACTTTATTAATTATATTGTTTGACTATATTAATTACATTATTTGACTAGTCTTATTGTAATCCCCCTAGATTTTATGTTATGGTTTATGCATAAACCCTAAACTGGAAGTCAACTAGAAACCCTAAGGACAACAAATATACATCAAACCCTAGCAGATTAAATCCGATAATCCCGTGCTCTTAACCTCAAAACAATGAAATTGAAATAGTAGTGGATAATAGTTTGTAATAATATAAGGAAACACAAAAATATCAGATTAGATAATTTTTAATGTCTTTCGATTCGAACGGGATCAGTTTTCGAAAACCGTGTCACGTACCCCAACGACAAAAATATTCCGATAATACCAATGAGCTCGTAAAAATACAAGGATTTCAAAAATATCAGTTTCATAACTTTTCGGTATCTAAAAATATCAGAATAGCTTAATTACATGTATTTTTTTTACTACTGGTATTAAATTGTCTTGTTTACTATTTATAGTACTATTCCATACTATTCACTACTATTCACCTATATCTACTTTTCTATACCTATTCTTACACTCTACATACCTACTATCTACTTTTTACTTTTTCCATACATCTTCATTCACATCAAACCTTACATCTTATTATTTTTAATTAACAAAAATACAAGACAAATAAAAAATCACTCTCTCTCTCCCCCTATACATTCACGTCGACCACCCTTCTCTCTCTCTCTCACACACACATTTTTTTTCTTTTTCAATTTATTTAATTCACACAATTTTCACTTCTCAAAACTTTATAAATACTCCATCTCCCTCCATTCTTTTCACATATTCATTTACCATACTAAAACTCTTTTAAAATCACTCCCCAAAATCTCTCTAAAAAATCTCTCTTTTCTTTTCCTCTACTATCCATTTTTCCTACGTGCTTTCTATATACATACACTATGCAAACCTTTCGCACACTACCACTTCCATATTTTCTCCTTACGTAAATTTCTTACCTATATCTTTCTAACATGTCATGTAACTTAACATGACCATGATGTATGTTTCTTAAATATTCAAATGTTATAGAAGCAACATTATGTTCATGTTTTGTTCTTGTTCATGAATAAATTTCATATTATGTTGTTTTATTTATGTATATGTTATTATTATTGTCCTGACATAACTCTTATATCATATTATCTATATTTATGTATCTTTATTATTTATTTAGAGTCTAAAGGCTTACTGACTTACTAACAAGCTTATTACTATTATTGCTTTTTTTTTTCTTTCTTTTTATTTTTCTTTTTGGGACTGAGTCTCGGGTTGCCTTGATGAAGCTAACGCTCCTACTATTTGATCGGGTTACCTTGATGAAGCTAAGGTTCCCAATACTTGACCATATTATCTTGTTTATTATTTCTTACCTTATATTTTCATCATTTTCATATTACATGCTCATATACATACATCATCATAATGATATTGTCTCAACAACATTTAAAGTGGAATTTTTTTTTAATAGATGAACTTAAAGCTAAAACTCTTTTGTTATGTAATTAGTCATTAAATAAAAGAGTTGTCATCAACAACTTAGAAAATGGATTTTTGCAACATCTTCTCAAGCTTTCTCAAAATTTTCTTAAATAACAACAATGATAATTTTACCAAGGAAGTAAAGGAAATAAACACCTTCTTTTCATGATAAAATAACCTAAGGCTTAGTAAAAATAATTTGTCAATATACAAAATTTTTATAAAAAGCTTAAGATTGAAGTCTTTCCAACTTCATAATGAAAACCAATAACTAAACTAGTTTTTAAAGTTAAGATAAAAATCAACTCACTAATTATAGACCCACTTAGAAAAATAATGATTTTCAAGTTTCTAAAGAAGAAACCTATTTCTAAAGAAGAAACCTATTTCTAAAGAAATAAAAAAAGATATAAATATGATAGGTTCAAAAACAATGGATTTCTCAACAACTTAAAAAGATGATTTCTTTTCAAATAAAATCGGTATGGGAAATAAAAAGACTAAGTATTAGAAATAAAATTTATTTTTAAAGGAGTTAATAAATAAAAACATAAGAGGAAAGAGACTTATTTATCAAAACTATTTTTAAGGAAAATATATATATAACTCAAAATCATTATAGGTTATCAAGAACTTAATAAAACTTTGGAAACTTCATTTTTGCCACAAAAGGCAAAATTTGTAGAAGATTAAAGTTAAAGTGAAATTTATTCATTTTGGAAAAGAAATTAGGAAAAACAAAATAAGAATATACTTATCTGCAACGACGTAAGAAATTATAAAGTTTCACCAAACACTTAGAAAAGAATTTATTAAGTTTAAAGTTTCAACACCTTAAGATAAATTGTTTTACAAAAAATAATCATTGAGACAACACCATTAAAATTTTGCATATAATATGAGTCTATGAATATATGCTCAAAAGAATTTTCAATCACATACATATCTATACTCTTGCTAAAGGATTTTTGAAAAAGTTGAGTTTAGAAAATTGTTTTGCAAAGGCTGGGATTTTTCGTTTTGAATCTATACCATGACTTTTAGCAAGCCAAATGACCTTGTATGTCAAGTTTTAGTAAACCATAAAATAATCTATTAGCTTCAGCTATATAAATTATCAATGGAATCTAATTTACAATCATAAACCTTTCGATTCTATAATTGTCTAATATCCTAAATTAACTTCTCCTAATTCCTTAGTGAGAAATTAAAATAAAATATTGCATGAATTACATGGAACAATTTCTAAATTAGATTAAACTCCGCTGCTTTCACAATTGTTGTTTAATCTAAATTCATGAATTCCTATGAACCCTAATTATTTTTCCAAATTATCAGAATTCTTATCAATTCAATTTCAATCAGAAATAAAATAGATAATTAAGATTCAATATAAATATTCCATAATTCTAACAATCCTATAATTAGCTCAATGGATTATTTTAGCAAGTTTATCTAACAACTATTCAGTAGCAGGAAATGTAATTAACCATGTATTGATCCGAAATCCAACTCCAAAAGACTATCTAAAACATCCAATCTATCTATTCTATCGAAAGATAAATGTCCCATTCACTAATAACAATAATCCATTAAGCTAATTGACAGATTGAAAATAGATACGAATACAATGGATTAAAGAATAAACTAAGAGCAAAAGTTAAGAGAACTTACTTGTACAAGATGAATCAAATCCGGTGGGTGAATGAATGAGGCAGTGGGGGATACGTATATGAGAGTGAGAGAGAGTAATTGAGAGAAATGAGGAGGAGAGAGAGATATATACCTACTAAATTGGATTCTGCAGAACAAACACCGGCATTTTTATCTAGTACGTTGGCGGCTTACACGCCGGTGTATCAAAATTTAATTCATACCGAGAGCAAATGGCCGGCAGCTTTCTCATGTATACTGCCGGCGTACAGGTCTATGCCAGCTTCAAAGCTGGTGGCTTTCAAACCCAGGTGCCAGCTTTGATCGGGGTTTAAAACCCTTGAAATTTTGGTTTTACGCCGCCTTCAACACCGACGGTGTAAATGGTAAGAAGCCTGTCTTCTTGTTGTTGTATACGCTGGCATTAAGCCGGCAGCTTTGAATGTCCAATTGCCAGCTTTTTTTTTTTTTTTTTTTTTTTTTTTTTTTTTTTTGCATAAGAAAAGGCTCTAAAACTTAGCACTCTAAATTATTAGAATACTTACCTTGTAATTTCTTGGAGCTTTTTCCAAATTTGTTCCTCATTCTCTTTTTCTTAAAATTTTGCATCTCCCTTGTTA
Source organism: Combretum micranthum (assembly GCA_024138025.1). Lineage (NCBI taxonomy): Eukaryota > Viridiplantae > Streptophyta > Magnoliopsida > Myrtales > Combretaceae > Combretum > Combretum micranthum. The sequence goes on from JAMXBD010000006.1 coordinate 1,491,285, forward strand.
GTTAAAGCTCAATTTTTCCATTTTGATCTGTCCACACTAAAAATTAAGTTAGTAAAAACAAATAAAACTACTTTTAAATTAAACATGGGTTGCCTCCCAAGAAGCGCTTAGTTTAGAGTCGCTTAGCCCAACTTTCCTATTCTGGTCATGGTTCTTTAAAATTTATGATAGTGGTAGCACTATCATGGTTTTCCCTTTCATAATAATGTTTAAGCAAATGACCATTCACCTTGAAAGTCCGATTATCATCAATTTTCAATTCTACTGTACCGTAGGGAAAAACTTTTGCAATTTCAAATGGTCCTGACCATCTTGATCTCAACTTTCTTGGAAACAACTTCAAACGAGAATTATAAAGTAAAACTTTTTGTTCAGGCAAAAATTCTTGCTTGATAATGTTTCTGTCATGCCATTTCTTTGCTCGTTCCTTCTAGATACGAGCATTCTCATAAGCTTCTTCTCTTCACTCAGCCAGTTGATTTAATTGAAGCAATCTCTTTTCCCCTGCAGCTTTTTCATCAAAATTTAAGAATTTTATGGCCCAATATGCCTTGTGCTCAAGTTCTACAGGAATATGACCTGATTTACCAAAAACAATCATAAATGAGGACATTCCAATACGGGTTTTAAAAGTAGTACTATAAGACCATAATGCATCGTCTAATTTTAAAGATCAATTTTTTTCTAGATGCATTAATAGTTTTTTCCAAAATTCTTTTGATTTCCCTATTGGATACCTTAACTTGTCCACTAGTTTGTGGATGATAGGGGGTAGCAATTTTGTGTGTAACTCCATATTTCGATAAAATTTTAAATTACTTGTTACAAAAATGTGATCTCCCATTACTAATGATAGCTCTAGGCACCCCAAATCTGGTAAAAATATTCTTTTTCAAAAATCTTAAAACTACTTGGACATCATTGGTTTGTAAAGCAATAGCTTCAACCCATTTTGAAACATAATCTACTGCCACAAGTATATATTTATTTGAAAAAGATGAGGGAAAAGGACCCATAAAGTCAGTTCCCCAAACGTCAAAAAGTTCAATTACCAAGATATTATTTTATGGTAATTCATGTTTCTTGGAAATATTACCAATCCTTTGGCATTGAGCACAATACAATAAATATTTCCTGCAATCACGAAACAAATTAGGCCAATAAAATCCAGATGATAAAACCTTAGCTGCAATCCTTTGAAGACCAAAATGACCTCCTGCTTCTTTTGAATGACAGTGTTCAATAATGTTAAGCTGTTCAGATTCAGGCATACAACGTCTAATTACTTGATCAACACATTTCTTAAACAAATATGGTTCATCCCAAAAGTAACTTTTCACATCATGCAAAAACTTCTTCTTTTGTTGATAAGACAAACCATATGGAATGATCTTGCTAACCAAGTAATTGACATAATCAGCATACCAAGCCAAACTTAGGATCTCTAATGCATGTAATTGTTTATCAGGAAACTTTTCATTGATAGGAATATCTAAACCATCAGATTCTAGTCTAGATAAATGATCAACAATCAAGTTCTCAGTTCCCTTCTTATATTTGATCTCAAGATCAAATTCTTGCAAAAGTAATATCCATCTAATTAGCCTAGGTTTTGCATCAGCTTTAGCAAACAAATATTTCAAAGCAGCATGATCAGTATATACTATGACTTTAGATCCTATCAAATAAGGTCTAAACTTGTCACAAGCAAATATAACAGCAAGAAGTTCCTTCTCAGTTGTGGCATAGTTTCTTTAAGCCTCATTCAAAGTCCGACTAGCATAGTATATAACATGAAATAACTTACCTCTTCTCTGACCCAATACTGCTCCTACAGCAAAGTCACTGGCATCACACATAAGTTCAAAAGGCAACTCCCAATCAGGTGCAATAATCACTGGTGTAGATGTGAGCTTTTCCTTCAATAAGTTAAATGCCTGCAAACACTTGTCATCAAAATTAAACATTGTATCCTTTTCAAGAAGAATGCAAAGGGGTTTAGAAATTTTAGAGAAATCTTTAATAAATCTCCTATAAAAGTCAGCATGTCCTAGAAAACTTCTAACTCCTTTAACAGTGGTAAGTGGTGGCAATTTCTCTATGATCTCAATTTTAGCCTTATTAACTTCAATTCCTCTCACTGAAACTTTATGACCCAAAACAATTCCTTCTTTTACCATGAAATGACATTTTTCCCAGTTTAAAATCAAATTTATTTCCTTGCATCTTTGAAGAACACAAGCCAAGTTTTCTAAACATTCTTCAAAAGACTTTCCAAAAACAGAAAAATTATCCATAAAGATTTCAATAAAATTTTCAAGCATGACAGAAAAGATAGCCATCATGCATCTTTGAAAAGTAGCAGGTACGTTGCAAAGACCAAAGGGCATCCTCCTAAAGGCAAAAGTGCCATAGGGACAAGTGAAAGTGTTTTTTTCTTGGTCATCAGGAGCTATAGAAATTTGATTATAACCAGAATAACCATCTAAAAAGTAATAATAATCATGCCCTGCAAGTTTTTCCAACATCTAATCAATAAAAGGAAGGGGAAAGTGATCTTTTCTGGTGGAATCATTTAATTTTCTATAATCAATGCAAACTCTCCACCCAGTCACAGTACGAGTAGGAATCAAGTCATTTTCTTCATTTTTCACTACAGTCATACCACCTTTCTTTGGTACAACTTGAACTGGACTGACCTACTTACTATCAGAGATAGGATAGATAATACCTACATCAAGTAGTTTCAGAACTTCTTTTTTTATTACCTCCTTAAGTGTTGGGTTAAGTCTCCTTTGTGGTTGAACTGTAGGTTTGTACTTAGCTTCTATCAAAATCTTGTGAGTGCAAATCATAGGGCTAATTCCCTTGATATTAGTAATAGTCCAACCAATTGCTTCTTTATGCTCTCTTAGAACTTCAAGCAGCTGCTGCTCTTGTTCACCTATCAAATAAGATGAAACAATTATTGGCAAGGTATCTCCAATTCCTAGAAAAGCATATTTCAAATGAGTGGGAAGGGGTTTAAGCTCAAGATTTGGTGGCTCTATCAATGATGGTACTGGCTTACTTTCACTAATGCCTAGCTCCTCATAATATCTGGTTTTAATTTGAGGCACTTGCTCAACTTCTTCCTTTTGCTCATCATCACTCCATTCATCTAGATTTCTCAGAACGGATTCCACAGTTTCTACACCTACATTCTCTTCAACAGACTCAGAAATAAACTCATCAATAATATCAATAGTATAACAGGAACCTTTATCAAATTTTTTCATTGCATCATACACATTAAAGGTTACCTGATCATTTTCTACCCTTAAAGTGAGTTTACCTTGTTCCACATCAATTAATGCTTTACCGGTTGAAAGGAATGGTCTGCCAAGAATCATTGGGACTTCACGATCCTCATCCATTTCCAAGACTATAAAGTCTATTGGAAATATGAACTTGTCAACTTTTACCAAAACATTTTCAATAATACCATGTGGATATTTGACACTTCTATCTGCAAGTTGCAAGGTGACATGAGTCTCCTTGCATTCTTCAAGTCCTAATTTCTTGAAAATAGATAGGGGCATAAGATTAATACTTGCACCATAATCTATAAGAACTTTATCAAAGTAAAAGTCTCATATAGTGCAAGGAACAGTAAAACTCCCCTGGTCTCTTTGTTTTATTAGCAGGCAAGGTGTATTCTTTTGTAAAATCATGGAGCATTCTCCTGTGAGCATTACTGGTTCATTTCCATCAATCCTTCTCTTCTTAGTAAGCAATTCTTTGATAAATTTTGCATATGAAGGCATTTCTTGAATCACTTCTAAGAATGGAATATTGATTTGCAACTTCTTCAAAACATCCAGAAGCTTTAAAAATTGCTCATCCAATTTTTGTTGCTTTAATCTTCCTGGAAAAGGAATAGGTGGAACATAAGATCTTACTTCAGGTGATTTTTGCATTGGTTCCTCCATCTTTTGTTTTCCTTTATCTTTTCTTGGAATTACTTCAGATTCTTCAACTTTTGTCTCAATGGGTTCAACTTCCTTGCCACTTCTCAAAACTATAGCATTCACAGTTTTAGGATTCCTCAGTGTTGCTTAGTAAAGAACCGGATGGTCTATTACCAATTTGTTGAGCAAGTTGATGGAATTTCCCTTGAAGATCTTGAATAATTGCATGCTGATTATTGAGTGTGGTCTGCGTAGTTTGAATAAAAGTCTTCAATAACTCATCATTTGAAATTTGATTTTGCTGAGATGAAGACTGGGTATTTCTTATGGGACCTTGTCTTTGAAATCTAGGTGGGGGCTTGAGAACATTCTCATCATTTCTGTAAGATAGATTTGGATGATTACGCCATTCTGGATTATAAGTGTTTGAATATGGTCCATAATTAACCCTTCCAAAATTTCCAACATAGTTGAGTTGCTCTCCACTTGATGATGGTGTAGTACCATGATGACAATCATAAACTGAATGTGGTCCTGAGCACAACTCACAAGTAGCAACCTGATTAGTATTCAAAGAACTAGATGCTACAAGTTTACTTACTTATGTAGTTAAAGCTGAAACTTGAGCAGTAAGCTGTTGCATGGATTCACTATCTTGAATAGATTCCACCTTTGATCTTGTTCTTTCACAGCTCCAGTTGTGAGCACTAGAAGCTAATTCTTCAATTAATGCACTAGCTTCATCATATGTTTTTCCCATGAGTGATCCTCCTGATGTAGCATCCACCAATGACCTTAAAGTCTCATCTAGACTGAGGTAGAAATTTCAATCAAGAGATTATCCGGAAGTCCATGATGTGGGCATTTCCTAACCGCCTCTTTAAATCTTTCCCAAGCTTCATATAATGATTTTCCAGGAAACTTTGTGAAGTTGGTGATCTTGTTTCTTAATCTGGCAGTTCTGGCAGGAGGGAAAAATCTCTTCAAAAATTTAGTTGTCAAATCTACCCATGAAGTAATGGACTCAAGTAGTTGAGAGTTGAACCAAGCCAATGCTTTGTCCCTAAGAGAGAAAGGAAAAAGTTGCATTCTAATGGCCTCATCTGTTACTCCATTACGTTTAACAGTATTGCAATATTTGAGGAATTTGGAAATGTGTTCATCCGATGTTTCATTAGGATATCCTCCAAATTGATGTGATTCAACCATCTGAATCAATGCCGGTTTAAGCTCAAAGTTGTTGGCTTGAATTGCAAGTCTCCTCACAGTAGGACCTTGAACAGTAGGTACTGTATAATCCCGAAGTGCTCTAACAGGTGCAACTTGAATTGGATTATTGCTTTGGTCATTGTTGCCCTCATTGTTTCTTGGTTCGTTTTCTGCCATTTCTTCAGGTTGCAGCACTTCTTGCCTTCTATTTTCTCTTCTTTGCTGATGCAGGGTTCGTTCGATTTCGGGATCAATTGGTAGAAGTTCCCTACTTCTACTCCTATGCATATAACCTGCAAAAAGAAAAGAAAACAATCAATCCTTTGAAAAGCACCTAAACTACTAGCAAAGCTAAAAAGTGATCTAATATTAATTATAATCCCTAGCAACGGTGCCAAAAACTTCATCTGTATAAAATGTGTATATAAAAATGTAAGTTTAGATACTACTAGCAAGTATACTAGGTCTTGATCAAGTAATATAAAAGTAAGTCGAGTATCATTCCCACGAGGACTTAATTAATTACTAGATTGATATTAGCTTTTGCTAATATTTAGGCAATCAAAATGTATCAATTAATTAACTAATTATATCTAATATCTATCATTGCAATGAGATTGTGAGAACTTATATAAGATAAATGTAGGAAGGAACAGAATCCACCCTAGCCTTTACTAATCATGCTAAAGTTCTATTATATGAATAATTAGAATTGTGGATATTTGTAAGAAATTGTCAAGACCTAAAACTATCAAGTTTTAGTAAACCATAAAATAACCTATTAGCTTCCGCTATATAAATTATCAATGGAATCTAATTTACAATCATAAACATTCCGATTCTATAATTGTCTAATATCCTAAATTAACTTCTCCTAATTCCTTAGTGAGAAATTAAAATAAAATATTGCATGAATTACATGGAACAATTTCTAAATTAGATTAAACTTCGCTGCTTTCACAATTGTTGTTTAATCTAAATTCATGAATTCCTATGAACCCTAATTCTTTTTCCAAATTATCAGAATTCTTATCAATTCAATTTCAATCAGAAATAAAATAGATAATTAAGATTCAATGCAAATATTCCATAATTCTAACGATCCTAAAATATAAGTTTAAAAATCATTTTAGCAAGATTAGGATTTCATCACTTCCCACAAAGAAAAGTTTAGCTACTCATGAATGATGATTCAATAATAAAAAAGAATATGCAATTGATATCATTATAAACAAAGAATTCAGATAAATGAATTGCATAAGAAAAGAGATCAGATATCACCAATTCAAATATCGCAATCTTCAATTACAACTTCTTGAAAGCTCAAATCTCTCACAAATCTCTATGAAATGCTAAAACTATTTGTCTACTAAAGTATTTTCTATTTTTCTCATGCTTGTTCAACTAGAGGAGGGAAATCCCCTTTATATAGGAAAAATTTTGTGAGAAGCATTAATGAAAAATTGCAGTTTCAACTTGTACGTCGGCAGTTACAGTTCCTACACCGGCGGCTTACAGACGGCATAAAGTCTTTTTCTTTATTGCACAGGCAGTGCACTAGCAGCTTTCATCTTAGGTTACAAGTGTAGGCCGCTCCAATGCCAGTGGCTTAGATATGGATCTAGCCTGCATATATAATGAAAATTGAAAGGTTAGACCTATTTATAAGGAAAGCCGTCCTAAAGCCGGTGGCTTTGATGCCGGCTTAGACAATCCATCAAACTTTGTCTTTTCATTTGTTACCGAGCATGTGATGTCTACCTGTGCCTTCTGATCTTCGATCTACACTGCCTCAACGCCGACGGCTTAGGGTCTGGCGTAAGTTGTAACTCCTTCTACACTGGCAACCTTTGAACTCTGAGTTGCCAGCCTTCATTCTACACTGGCGTATTCACCTTCTACGCCGACGGCTTTCAAGCGGCGTATGTTCAATTGAGTCAAAGTGTAAACCTCGGGAATTTTCCACATTAATCTATGACTTTACAATAGACTGTATGAACTAGCTAATAGACTTAGATCCCAATAAAAGCCTAAGACTAGATCAATACCTGGAATTTGGTTAGATAAAGGATTTAGAAATCGAATAAAGAACTTCTTTAACCCTAGTTGATACCAAAAATGAGATTTCGTATCTTGAATGGATAATTCAAGATATGATTAAAAGAAAATCTAAATCTCAAACCCAAACATTGTAAACCGAAACTTGTTTTACAAATAGATTTAAATAGGAAAATGTAAATATGGAGATTAAATGATTGCTTTTGAACTTAGTAATGATTTGAGATTAGAACAATGAGTAGTAATGAGCTTAGACTTGGATTTAAACCCTAAATTCAAGATCCCTAGATAGTATTAAAAGCTACTAATAAGATTCATGATAGGTATCAAAAACTAAAAATATATATATATAGCCTCTATATCAAGTACGATATCAGGAAATTAGTTAACTACGCTTATAGATGAGAAATGATACCCTAAAGATAAACCGTTAGGATTATAAATACACAACGAAAACATAAACTGTTGTATAACTCAAGATCTAAACTCCAAATAAATAATTGAATCACACTATTGTTCTAATCATGGTTTTCTTAAGCTATTGGAGCCTAAAACAAAAATTGACCTAATGAATTTAAGAAACTTTAATCGTGGGAGATAAAATTATACAAATAATTAATTATGTATATATAAAACTTAAAATTGTATTATTTTGATAATCTAAGTATTTTGTATAACCCTATAAATATATTTTTGTAAAAAAAATTCTCAAATATTAGCTAATTTGTACTCGTATAACTTGCTAAATTATCGTACAACTAAGTTAAAACAATTAGCTAATAGTTATATATATGCTTTCGGTGGAGATATGGCTACAAGTGGTTTTGGATGGCCGGATTGCATGGAGAAGAAAAGAGAGCCGAAATTGAGCAATAATGCACCCCAAAAAGTCAACAAAATCAACTATATAACCAACCAAATATTGCCAAGTAAGCCTCTCATTAATGACAATGAAATTAACAGATCAAACACAGCTAAATGTAGGGGAAATTCGAAGCAAATTTGGAGGAAGATGCAGCCGTAGCCTTCTCTTTCTTCTCTCTATATATACATACATTTAAAACTCTTAATGAAGAAACCAACAAATCTTTAAACACTCTTAGACTTTACAGAACAAAACTACTCCTAAGTAGCAGCCAAACCAAACTAAAAATAGAAATCAAACAGATCGAATCATTCAAGTTCGGATCAAAAGAAAAACTGATACGAAAAACACTTGAAACGAGTTCAAAGGTAAGTTGATGTAATTCGAATGGTTTTCTTTTAAATCTAAGGATTAGAACTAACTTCTGTTACTCATAGGAACATAACCAACACAAATACAAGCTTCAAGTTACATCGGATCGGCTCAACTGAGGTAAAAATCCGAAACCCTAGTTGTATTCTATTAAGATCGAAATCTAAGATTATATGTATGTAGAAGTGTTAAGAGTTGTTGTATGTCTATATATAAGATATAGAAACACTTAGAAATGATTTAAGAATGTTTTTAAGGTGGAAAATTTAAGAAATATGAATCGAATCATTGAGGAAGATGATGAATAGTGCTAACACTGTCTATAAGCCGGCAATGTAAACGTTGAAAGCCGGTGGCTTACAAGGATAGGCCGGCGGCTTAGCGACGACTTACACTGAACAGAAGCTCCGTAAAATTATGATAACGTAAAAATAAAGGAAAGCTGGATATCTGGGAATTCTACACCAACGGCGTAGGACCGGTATACGTTGAAAGCCGTCAGCTTTTAAGCTAGTGTAACCGATAAGAAATAATTTGCAAAACAAATTCAACACCGGCACTTGGGTTTAAAAGCCGGCGGCTTTGAGCCGGCATATACCTATAATTTTCCTATGAAAGCTTGTTTTGAAATAAACAGAATATATATATATATACATATATATATGCAGTAAACCTACTGAATATATATTATATAAATGATAATATAGAATTTAGTAAATAAATAAGTAAATACAAGTACTTAGAATATTTTGATTAATATTTGATAATTCTTAAAGCCTAGAATTAAAGAAAATATTAAGTAAATATTTGTTCTAAATAGATAAAATAGGTAAGAATGGAAATTGAAATAAGCTAAATTTTTGAGTAACAGGATTTCTAAAAATAACCAAATAATTATGTTGGTTTATCTCAAATGATGATTTTGATGATAACAAAAAGGAGTAAATGATTACTAACATATTCATTAAGTGTGCAAGGATTTAACATAATCAAAGTGGTTTACAATGACTTAAGAGAATGATTTCAAAAGAGACTCCATGCAAAGAATACTTTAGAAAGTGTTTGGAGAAGATTTCAAGAACAAATGAGCTGTCAGAAGGTTAATCAGAAGGTTCTCCGCTGGTTTTTTAAACTATCAGAAGGTTCGTGAGAAGGTTCATCAGAAGGTACATCAGAAGGTGAACTGCAACAAAAAAAAAAAACAAATGACGAGTTTCAGCTCCAGTTTCGAATTTTCTTTTTAGATTTAATATGTTGAAGACCCAGCTCCAAAGATTGAGTATATTTGGGTAATATACTCAATGTGTTCTACAAAGTTGGTTGAATTTAAAAAAAAAAAAAAGGTTAAATTTTATTAAATAACCAATTCACCCCCCTCTTGGTTATTCTTTCGGGACCAACAATTGGTATCAGAGCGGGGCTCAATTTTTAGAAAGAGTTTTTGTTTTAAAATTTTGATAACTACAATTGATATCCAAGCTAAACTCTTTTCTCATATTGAGTGATCCTTGAAAAATGGTTGACAATAATGTTGCAATTGATAGAGCACCATTCTTTGATGGTACGAATTTTGCATATTGGAAAATGTGGATGTCCACATACATTAAAGCTAATGACTTTGACTCTTGGCAGGTTATCTCACATGGTGATCATACTGTAACGATTTCCGATGAAGTGTTGACTCCACCAGAGAAGAGGCTGATTGAGACAAATTCCAAGGCTAAGAATCTCTTACTCATGACTATTGCATCATCTGAATTTTATGTGATATCATGTTGTGAAACTGCAAAAGAAATATGGGATACTCTTAGTGAAACATATGAAGGAACAACAACAATAAAAGATACTAAAATCAATGCACTTTTGCAAAGATATGAGTTGTTCAAGTTTAAACCTAATGAGAAAGTTAAGGATGCATTTGATAGATTTGTTGCTATTACTAATGAGCTAGCTTCTCTTGGAAAGAAGTTAGAAGATCTGATCTTGTCAGGAAAATTCTAAGAATCCTACCGAAATCTTGGTTGCCAAGAAGACAGCAATAGAGGAGGCCAATGATCTTAGCACTCTCTCCTTAAGCCAACTCAAAGAAAAGTTGATGGCATATCAATCTCACATAGATGTGACAGAAGAGAGTGAAGGAACAAAAAAGAAACGGCTTTCAAAATAGAAAAGGTGGATGATGACTCAGATTCTGATTTTAGTAGTGATGAAGACGAGGAAGTCAACTCATTAGTTCGACATCTCAACAAAATTCTAAAGAAACAATAAGAAAAACTGTTAAGTATAAGAAATATTGCTCCACTTGTGATGTAGGAAAAGGTTACAAAGAGAAAGAAAAGAAGAAGGAGAAAAAGGAAGGTGGAGTGCTATGAATGCAAGAAGCCGGGCCATATTAAGTATGAATGCCCTATGCTTATGAAGAAGATGGAAAAGCATAAAGAAGCATAGATCCTTGCTTGCCACATGGAGTGATTTAGATGAGTCAGAAACTAAATCAGAAAGTACAAGTGAAGATGAAGAAGAAGCTAATTTGTGCTTGATGGCTACATCTGAGGTAAACTCCCGAATCTGAAACTGAAATGAATGATAATGAGATGTTATTGAGATGAAAAAGCTCTTAAAGGCTCTTGAAAAAGGCTGATTTGAAGAATTCAAAACTAGATGCGAAAATAAAGCTTTGAAAAATGAAAAGATGTTTTGAAACAAATAAATAAATTGCTTGTTGATGAGAATGATATTTTGAAAAATGATAATGAAAAATTGTTTGTCAAATATGATGTTTTGAAGAAAGAGAATGATGTTTTGAAGAATGAGATTAAAGATTTAAAAGGAAGAGTAGAAGATTTATCACAATCTGTTAAAAAACACTTTTAGTAAGTTTAATGAAAGTCATAAGAAGTTAAACATGCTTATAAGTAGTCAAAGACCATCATTTATTAAGCATGGACTTGGATATGAACATGAAAATTCGACAAATAGCATGAATAAAACAGTGTTTGTAAAAGCAAATGAATCTGGGAATGAAAAAGATGTTATGCAATCTGTCAAAAGATATGAAGGTAACAGCAGAGGCTACATCAGAAGGTATACTCAACAAAATTATCCTATCAGAAGGTATGGCAGAGGGTACAGGTATGCATATAATAATTATCCAAGACAAATTATTATCAAAAGGTAAATCAAAGGTACATACACATCCTATGCATGTTCATTTTGTAATAGAATAGGTCATATAGAAAAATATTGTTTTTACAAAAGAAACAAGCTTAGTGATCAACAAGGAAACAAATCTTTCAATGGACCCAAACTTGTATGGGTTCGTAAAGAAGTTTAACTTGTTTGTGAGTGAAGTGCAAGTACTAAAGGCAAATGCAAATAGATATTATCATGATCAATAATTGCCTCGATTGGAAGAGAAAAGAATGTGCATTCATAAACAAGAAGGAAAAATCTGAAAATTTGGTATTATTATTCCAACTCCCTTATATATTATTTTATTTGCTCTCCATGTTTTGATATAAAAAAAAAAAATTATTGAATACTTTTTAAAATAAATTGGTATCATATTAAGGGAGAGCTTGTTTTCTAAAAGAAATTTATAAAGAGGGAGAAATGTTTGAAACAAGATAAGTATATTGAATAAATGTGTTGAAATTGTTTTACTTTACAATTTCTTGTTATGTGCATATTAAAAGATAATTTTCTGCAATAAAAACTGTATTTTTCTGCAATATATGCATTTTTTTTCTGTATTTTCTGCAATTCCAGCACTTTTTTGCATATCTTATGTAATTTCTGCACTTTTTCTGCATTTTCTGTATATTTTCTGCAATTCCATCATTTTTTTCTGCACAAATTCTGCAATCTGTCAAATTTCTGTATAAAAAAAAAATTCTGCATATTTCACATCTTTTCTGCAGCTTATTAAAAAAAAACAGCATAAAAAAAAAGCTACACTTTTGCACAAAAATGTTCTTTACATGCTTGAAAAGAATACTTGGTTATATTCTTTGAATGAGTATTTTGTTTTTGATGCTAACAAAAAGGGGGAAAAAGTAAACAAAATATGAGATAAATATTTAGATTGCACTTTACATTTACAAAAAAAATATATTTTATTTATATGGGTTTTGTTATCATCAAAAAGGGGGAGAATGTTGGTTTATCTCAAATGATGATTTTGATGATAACAAAAAGGAGTAAATGATTACTAACATATTCATTAAGTGTGCAAGGATTTAATATAATCAAAGTGGTTTACAATGACTTAAGAGAATGATTTCAAAAGAGACTCCATGCAAAGAATACTTTAGAAAGTGTTTGGAGAAGATTTCAAGAATAAATGAGCTGTCAGAAGGTTAATCAGAAGGTTCTCCGCTGGTTTTTTAAACTATCAGAAGGTTCGTGAGAAGGTTCATCAGAAGGTGAACTGCAACAAAAAAAAAAATGACGAGTTTCAGCTCCAGTTTCGAATTTTCTTTTTAGATTTAATATGTTGAAGACCTAGCTCCAAAGATTGAGTATATTTGGGTAATATACTCAATGTGTTATACAAAGTTGGTTGAATTTAAAAAAAAAAAAAGGTTAAATTTTATTAAATAACCAATTCACCCCCTTCTTGGTTATTCTTTCGGGACCAACAAATTATATGACATAAATTAGAAGAAACACGACGACACTAAGTATTAATAAATAAATATGATTAACTATAATGAGTTCGGTATAGAACAACATAAAATTAGTATTAGTCACTACCAAAGCTTGATAAATATCAAGATTAGAACACTAGCCACATATAGGAGCTTAGCTATATAATTTATATTTTATTGATGAATACTTCAATCATCTTAATAGGTGATTTTGATACGCTAGAAGATCTTCCAGCCGATTATTACGATTGAGTTAGTATGAGGAGGTGAGTAATTCAGTCATATTATACTGTTTGTGCTTGTAAGTAGTTGAATATATAATGCAAAGATAATCAAACGTATGTTTTGTTGGAAGTATGCTGTGATCTGATTGAATGATTGTTAATCTATTCTTACAAAAGTGATAATGCAATGATTTGATGTTGTGAAGTAATATGATGATGATTGTGTGTAATGTATGATCATCATGAAATTGAATAAGAACTATTGACTTAATAAAATAATTTGATCATGCATTGCACGAACTACATAATTGCATATATAAAGTGATGACAGCCTGCTACGTATTAATATTTCGGTTCTCTGTTAATGCTTGGTTGTTCTAATGTGTTGATTGTTCTAATGTGTTAGTTCTTCCAAGGTTTTCTTTGTTTCGTTGGTTCTACGAGAACTAAGTGCCACCGAAGAACGCCGCCCGTAGTATCACTTTGAAATGATTAATACTTAGGGAGTTTCCAAGGTGGATACAGGAAATGGTTAGTTTAATTGATTATATTTAAAGTGGTAACCCTAAAATGAGAAATCGTTGATTTTCCTGTAAACTTAGTCTCTCCTGGGCAGGTGGGTCATGGAGTAATGGTTCTTCAACCCTTAAAAAGAGGGCATAAATCTTTTTCTTGTTTGGATTCTAGATCATCCAAGCTTGTATCTATGCATATGGTTCAGTGCTTGCATTACATATGATTTGTTAATAACTTGTGTGATGTATGATATGTCTGGTTATTCACTGAGCTGTGGTTTCGCTCATACTCCAACAGTCTTTTTAGGTTTACCCTACGACCCTGGTTAGTCACTTCCAGGAGTATGGCTCCAGTAAGAGCTTAGGAGCTGGAAGTCTATGGTTATACTTGGGAATAATGGTTATGTCACGCCCCGAAGGGTACCCTAAACGTGGCAGTCTGCCGTACATAATACTAAAGCCTAAGAATGACCACCTCGGTCACGCGAAGGCTTTCATACTATGTACAAGGGGTCTAACATATAAAAGGAGACACATCGGGATGATACATTTTATGTTGATACAATTGAGTAACAATGTAAAGGGAATACAATCCACTATACTCCAAATACAAAACACTATACTTCAAAATACAATTCATCAAACTTCAATTACATTCATCCCAAGACTTCACTGCATAAAACTATTACAAGGCAAATCGTAAAGCTTAGCCAAAAACTTCAAGCATTCTTATATCTTGCCGGAATCCCGAAGTCATTCTCAGCTTCAACCATCTCGGTCCCCACTTAGCATTCTTAGGATAACCTACTCATTTAAACAACTATTGGGGTATAAGCTGCACTAGCTTAGTGAGAATTCCCTTAATTCCGTACCATAACAAACAAGTTATAATCAATCATATGCTATGCATGAACAAACACATGAGCAAACAATTATGTATGGGTATCCGTAACCCACACACAGATCGGATTTATGCCCTCCGTATCTTGGGTTAGGAATGGTATTGAGTCTATACGACCGCATCTAGTCCCCATGCCCTCGACTCTTAGCACTCGACTCGACTAGGCTCATCCAAGGAATGCATCCACATGTGCCTTAGTACCCCTGAATGAGCTCTGGCACCGGGCTCGTTATCCAAACGAAGCATCGACGGACCATACCGATCGACCTGTGTAGGAGTAGCATGCTACCAAATGCAATTTGCCCGATGCGATGCATGACCAATTTAATTTTTTCTTAGGTCAAAAATATTTATACATTCTTTAGGGTGACCAACCAATATCACACATATAACAGAAATAATATGAACGGTGCAGTTATCCAATCAAATCGTGGTTTCGATATGCTTTAGTATTCTTTGGCATACATTCATCACAGTCTCATCATATCTCCCATCCCCATTTATATCGATTTTTATCTTGTTTCTATAATTCTAATGCAATTAACTATAAGTACAAACAAGGTAACAAAATAAGGAGAAAACTCACTCGGCCATTGGATCACCAGTCTTCTAATAATAATAATTCGGTGGCAGGGAATCGTCGATCTCTCTAAAAAGGAAGAAATACTCTAATAAGTATTTCAACTCAAACTAATCCAAACGATTTTATACGAACTATCAAATTCGTAATTCTCGTCCTAAGCAAGAATTTCAACTTAAAACGGCCATAACTTGGTCATTTTAACTTGGAATCTCGCAAATTATATATCGATTTCTATCTACTTCGAAAGATCTATCTAATTCTAATATTATTTTCAAGTTTTGAAAAATTTGAATCTTCGAAAAGTTCGGATCAGATTAGGGCAGTAACAATTTCCAAGTCCGAAAAATAGTTTTGTAAATGTTTGTAATGTTCCTACTATATAAATTGGCTATACATGCAATATGAATGATTTCCTAAAATGAATGACATGAGATGAGCTTAATGTATGCATGATCTTGATGATTTTTGCTAAAAGGAAATTTTATAACTTTTTATCTTGCAAGACCATAATAATAACTACTTATGAAAAATCTAGTTTTCTAACTTTGATCATTTCCATTTGTTTTGAATTTATTACTTAAGAAAATATAATTATTTTTGTTAAAATTGAGTCTTCATTATATCTATTACTTATGACTTTCATTTCTACATAAAAATTTCCATTTTGCACTTTGTAAACATGTCTTCATGTAGAGTTGACTCCAAAATCCGAATTTTATAGAAATTAGTTTTTAAGTGATTCCTTCAAGTAAAAAATCATTTGATATTTAGCAAATTAGGGCTCAATCATACATAACCACTAAGGACTTCATTCTTACACAAAAATTTGCATTTTACACTTTGCAAATATATTTTTAAACAAGCTTTTCACAAAAATCCGAATTTTCGAAAATTTCATTTTTTGCATTGTTGGTCCCAAAGTATAATCAAGAGGGGGGGTGAATTGGTTATACTATGTAACTGACAATCTTTGAAATTCTTTTCAAAATTCATAAACTTGATTAAATGATTAAAATGGCTTTTTACTTTCACTTGAAAGAAGACAAAAAATAAACAATTTCGTTAGTTGAAATCTGAAAGAGAACAAAAATATCTAAACTCGTGAAGTTTATATCAAAGAAAATTCCTAGATGTTAGTTCCTGATTTAGTTTCTGAGCTATGATCAACACTCTCTGAAATAGTTTCTGCATTCAAGTTATATCATATATAAACAAACAATTATGCACGAAAATTAAAGAGATAGAGTTTAGAAGAGTGCAAAGTAATTTATAGAGGTTCCGCCTTGAGCGTCAATCCTCTCTTCCAGCACCAAGCCGGGGATCCGGTTGTCTTTACCGGTATGTTCCACTATCCAAAAACAAACAAGTTACAAGTTGTCTTTTGCCAAAGCACTTGACTACAATATGCACTCAGCTTGATCCTCCTAGCTTCCACAAGCTTCAATCAAACTACTGAGCCTACTTGTAACTCTCACTCTCACAAGATGTAATAACAAATTAATTTGAGGAATTAAATAAAATGTATCCTCTAATTTAAGTACAAAGAAAAATATGTGAAACAGTATTTGCTCAGAATTGCTTTGTATTCAATATTAGATTGCTTGTTCGATCTCTATTCTTCCTTCTGATCTTCTGATATTTATTCTTTGCCTTCAACGTCTTGAAAGGAATTAGTTCCAGATATTTTCCAATAAAATCGGATAGACTACTGTTCATTCTTCCTCTTCCTTCAGCTTGGGATAGATATGAATCCCATATTTCTTGCTGGTTCCGATCTTTTGAATTTCGGATGTAAATCTTCTTCTAACTTTCTAATTTGAATCGGCCTTTGTTGTTGTAGATAAACTTGAAAACAATATTTCTGGTTGCATCTTTATCTTCCACGGAAATAGCAAATAAAGTTTTTTGACATTTAAAATTTAAATTCAATTGATTTGTGGATAAACTTGTCCTTGACGTTTTCATATCATATCCTTCTGATAATGTCCAAAATGAATCTTAATATGGAATATCTCACATTATTTATTCATTTGGTGCTTCTTCAATCCATTTGGTAATAATTTGAAAAATTTAACTTTAATTCAAATGATTTGAATCCCCTTTGGATAATTGAACCAACTTTGTGGGACATAATTGAATGTATTTCCCAAATACATTCACTTTGGTGCTGGGTCTTCAAATATAATTTGAAATAGATCCGTTCCTTAATTTTGATCGTGAATCTTGTATGTCTCTAGAATTAGTTTTTGAAATTCCTTCTGATAAATATAAAAACCTTCATAACATGTGATTTTCTTTCTGAATGAGTTTCTGAAAACTCTAAATTCCTTGAAAAATCATTCTGAACGCTTTCTGAATAAGTTTCCGAAAACGCTAAATCCCTTGAAAGTCTTTCTGAATACTTTCTGAATTACTTTCTGTTTTGTATTCTTTTGTTCAAACAATTTCACAATACTTACTTGCTACACATTCAATAAACTTGTTAGAAAACACTTAACGCTTTTTGTTATCATCAAAATCCTTATTGAGAGAAATCAACATGCATATTTCTTATAAGAAAACTTGTTCAATGCATCAAATTTTGAAGCTTTACTATATCTATTGTCTAAAGGGTACATTTAACACATAAAACTTGCAATTTGAGCTCAAATACTAAGTGATTACATATGCGTCATCTCAAATTACGAATTTGACAATTTGATCACTAACTCAAAATTTTCCATTTTAATTCCATTACTTGTTTTATACATTACTCATGCCTAAACTCATTTTAACTTGTAAAAATCATTTCATAATGATATCTATTACCTATATACTTCATTTTTCACAAAAAACATGAGTTTTGGAGTTGATAAATGGGTTTTAAAAATTGATCTTGGTTGGGATCCGAATTTACAAAATTCATTTTTGGTTATATCTTTTGATAAAAGCTATCTAAGCTCATGAAAATCCATTCCTTACATATCCTATCCTAAGAGCCTTTCATTTCTTAAATAAAAACTTCATTTTTGAATTGGAAATCATGTTTTTAAAATAGGCCTTAGCCAAAATCCGAAAATAGAATTTTTATTTTGAAAATAACTTTTGAAAATCACATTAGATTATTGTAAAAAGAAGCCTTGATGATATACATATATTAAGCATTCATTTTCTTAAGTAAAAATTACATTTTGACACTTGGAAAGTGATTTTTAAATATTGGTCTTGCCAAAATACGAATTTCACTACTTTTGTTCAAGTTCAAATCTAAGATCTACTCATAATATGAACATATATCTAAACGAAACCCATGAAAATAAACTTTAAACTCATAGATCTAAACTTTGCTCATCAAAATCTTTCATTTATGCTATCCATATCCTAAGCCCTTCATTTTAAATGAAAAATACACATTTTGAAGTTGAAAAACAACTTTTCTAAATATGATTCCATTTTCATCCGAATTTTCAAAGATGATTTTTGATGAAAATAAAATAGATCTTGAGTTTTCTAAAACATCCTTACTATCATCATGCCACTACAAGTCATCCATGAACATAAAACAAAGTCTAATGCATGTATGAACCTAAAGCAACTAGATCTAGTCTTCTAAACTAGTTTTGAATGCATGAACACATGTGAATGAGAAATTTATGCATAAATCATAAGTAATAACAAGAATAATAACTTAAATAGCAAGATCTATGGTATAAAAAAAAATCAAAGCTGCAAAAAGTTAGATCTACAATATATATCAATTTTAAACAAGAAAATAATTGTAATACAAGATAATAAAAGTGGAGAAAAGGAGTGTTTCATTTTTGGCATCATCATCCTAAGCTTTTAAGCTTATGGAAGGTCGTTTGATGCATGAAACATTCATTACACTTTACCTATATCACCTATGGAGGCTTTGAGATGAAGATTTGCTTAGAAATCTTCAAGAAATATGGGTGGAAGCTAATGGAAGAGATGACGGCAGCTTGTGTTCTTGAAGAAACAAGAACAAAAAGAAGAAAGAAAGAGAGGGAAAGTGAGCAAATGAAGGAGGAAAAGTGAGTAAATGAATGAGAGAGAGAAAATGAGTGTTTTAATTGAATAAATGAGAGAAAAAAAATAAAACAAGGGCAGCCAAAGAAGCCATGCTGTACGTGAATTTTAAAGGGAGAAGAGAGAGGGTTTTGTTGAAATTTGACTTGAATTTGAATTGTGTAATAAATGTGTAATGTAGCTTTCTTAAGAAGGAGTGGAAAATAATTATTTTAGTCAAATTAGGATTAAATAAAAGGACAATGGCAGCAAAGAAGGTCAAAAATTCTGCCAAGGAGTGTGGAATAATGTGTAGAAAGATTGAAGTAAAAAGGAAGTGATATGTGTAAGGTGTACTTGAAGGTATGTGTTGTAAAAGTACTTTCTTAAAAAATAAAATAAAATTAGAAAAATTATTCCAAATATTTGTAGCAGTTTTTTCATAATTAAAATTAAATAATTAATTGAATTATTTTAGTATTTTAACAATTATGTTACCAGTATGATCAAAATACGCGAATATGGGCTATAAATAATATTTTTATAACTCGAAAAATTATAAAAAATTATTTTATGAAAAAAAAAATATTTTTAAAATATTTTTCAATTATTAAATTAATTTATTTTATTTTTAGTATCAGGTTTTAAACAGAATCTGATCCCGTAAAGACCCGAAACAAACTAAATTTTAGAAAAACAAAATTTTCTATAACATATAAAATATTTATCTAAAAATATAAGGCTTTATAAGAATAATAAAATTTTGTAATGAAATAAAAATGAATAGTGCAAAAGACTAATCAATTACCGGTAATAATGAAAATACGATAAAAGGTTATAATTGTAACTTTTATAACCCGAAAAATTATATAACTGATATATTTAGAAATCTTATGAAATTACGAGTCTAACGGTACTATTGGTATATTTTTTATATCTCGAGCCCTGGGACACGCTTTTTGAAGTCTATATCCGAATGGGTTCGAAATAGGTAAAAAATTTACCCATCTGATGTTTTTAGACAAACTAATATTACTATGAGCTATTCTACATATTTAAACTACATCTCGGCCTCTAAGGTTAGGGGCATTAGATTGCTGGACTTAGACTATTGTATTCCACTTAGGGTTTCAGGTGATTTTCCGGTTTAGGTCTTTGCCAATTTGGAAACTGATATTTTATGTTTATACAACGTATTTACTTTGAGAAATTTGTTTTACATTTCATTTTTGTAAGTATTTAATATCTTTTAATGTTTTCGGAATTTTTGAATTGGGTTTCATTTCCGAAGGTTAATCATTATTTACTTTTTAATAGTTTGTTTTTGAGCTTTATATTACCTGATTTTGATAAGTCGGAGCTAAATATGGAATTTTTCGTATGACGTGGTTTTGAATTTGAAGACCACTGAGTTCTTATTTTATTTTTAAGGATTTTCATTTTCTCATGATTAAGAAATTTTTGGATTCGTTCGTGATTTAGGACTTGTCGAAATTTGGTTTTAATTTGGAGTGATTCTTAGGGTTTCATCTTAAAATTATTTATTGAAATTTTCCGGGGCTTATAGGTTATGTTTTCTTAGAATAGATTAGTTAGTGCTATTGTATCAGTTGTGAACTTTAAGAAGACTACTTGGTTTGCAATAGTTCTATAACGTTTATTCACTAATTTATTTCTTACAAGTATTTATCATTTTTCATCAAGCAACTAAAAGATCCTGTTGTTTTGAAAACCTGTTGTTCTCTAAAGGTAATCTAGTAATAGTATTCAAGTGAGACTTGTCTACTGCTACTAGGGTACCTTCGGGGCGTGACACAAGGCTTGTAAGGTTGGCAGTGTATGCAACGGCTTTGAATAGTGCACAAATTTGATCTTGTAAGTCGTCTCAACGCCAGCGGCTTTGATTCTCAGAAAGCCGGCGTTGAATGAAATATAGCAGAAGCTGGCTTCTTCTTCCTCCTACACTGGCAGCGTTGAGCCAGTGTTTTTGTCCTCGTTAGTCTACGCCGCCCCAAGGTCAGCGGTGTAAAGGCAGCCTTAAGGAATTCTATTATATTGGTGATGAAGGCTGGTTGTACGCCGGCAGCTTTGGCTTCAAAAAAGCCGGCGTACCCCCTGAGTTTTTCCTATTTTCATTCCAAAGTTTCTTGTTTTAATTCCTTTGTCCAAATTAGACCTAAAACATGAATTTTAACAAAAAAAAAGTACCTATTCTAGCTATTTTGAACATCAACAAGTTGCATATAATATGATCTTATTAATATTATGTTATGATTTCCATTCTTAAACTGCTATATGTATATCTTCTTAAATAACTTGCTTCATAGTTGGTCCTCTATGATCGTGAATGTACGCCTTACACCTGATATCGAAACTTTTGGGATGACTAAGGTTGGCATACTTAAGCTTTAATATTGAGTGTGGCGGACTGTTGCGTTTAGGGTACCCTTTAGGGCATGACGCTTGTCACATTGTTTGACTAGTCTTATCATGCCCCCGCAAGATGGATGGTGGTGGAGTGAGTCCAATCTTGATCTTGAGTGAGTAGAACTGAGAACGAGCAAGAGGCTTCATATATGCATCAGCGAGCTGATATGATGACGAGATGTGGGAGACATAAAGTAATCCATTTTGAACTTGTTCTCGTATAAAATGATAGTTAAGGGCAACATGTTTCATTAGCGAGTGGAAGACTGGATTGGAGCAGAGTTTTATGGGACCAACATGATCATAATAGATCACTGGTTGATGAAGAAGAGTGACACCAAGTTCAGTTAGGAGGGAGCAGACCCAACATAGTTTGGCAGCATAGCAGCAACGGAGCGATACTCCGCTTTAGTGGAGGAATGACCAACTATCCGTCGTTTCTTAGAGCTCCAAGAGGTGGGATTGTGACCAAGATAAATGATGTAAGCATTGGTAGAGGTGTAATCATCCTTATTGCCAGCCCAGATGGTGTCAAAAAAGGCATGAAAATTAGGAGGGGAAATACGACGAAGTATAATACCATGATCAAAGGTGCCACAGAGATACCGAAGAAGCCATTTAACTGCATTCCAGTGATCAGTACTTAGGCGATGCATAAATTGAGAAAGTTTATTTACTGTGTAAGAAATATCTGGACGTGTGAGAGAGATATATTAGAGACTCTTAACAACAGTTCGATACTTTATAGGATTAGTTAAGGATGTGCCTGACTTAAGGTGAGTGGTGGATGGATATCTAGAGGCGTGGAGACAGGTTTAGCTTTAGTTATATGAGTTTTGTGAAGAAGATAAGCAATGTACTTCCTTTGACTTAGAAATATACCATTAGTATGATAAATGACTTCAACATCAAGAAAGTAGTTCAATGTATCCGGATCTTTAATAGAGAACCGTTGAGAAAGTTGTTAGATAAACTTGTGTACAACTTGATTGCTATTCCCAGTGATAATGATGTCATCAACATAGACTAAGAGATAGATGAGAATGCCATGATTGTTGAAGATGAACAAGGAAGTTCAACCACTAAATTAGTGGATCCATAATCGAGACGGAATTGGTGTAGTTCATGGTACCAAGCACGAGGCAAATGTTTGAGACCATAGATGGCTTTGCGGAGTTTACACACATGATGAGGATGATCATGATCAACTATGGTGGTTAAGACATAAACACATCCTCTATAAAAGTACCCTGAAGAAAAGCATTATTGACATCAAGTTGTCGTAGGTGCCAGCCATTAGTAACTGCAAGATTGAGAATCAGACGCATAGTGGTGGGTTTGATAATAGGACTGAATGTTTCAGTGTAGTCAACTTCAGGTCGTTGATGAAAGCCTTTGGCAACTAAGCATGCTTTATACCTGTCAATAGAACCATTAGATAAGTATTTAGTGCGAAAAATCCACTTACACCCTACTAAGTTTTAGGTAGGATGAGGAGCAATAAGTTCCCATGTGCCATTATGAATGAGAGCATCAAATTCCTTGAACATTGCTTTGCGCCACTAAGGGTCCTTCATGGCTTGACTGATGGTAGTGGGTTCAATTATACGTTGATGAAGTTCGGCATTGAGATTAAGCTTTTGGATTGGTTTATGGATATTATGTTTGGATCGAGTCATGATAATGATGAGGGTGGGAAATTGTGTATGTTTGAAGAGGGATTAAGTTCAGTACATGAGGGAAGATCGAGGCCAGATTATGGAGGAACAATAGTAGACGAAGAGGAAAACTGAACAGTCATATTGGGTTAAAAAGCTGTAGGGGTAGGCAAGGTAGATGTGGTAGAGCTAGAACTGGCATCAAAAGGAAGAGTGATAGAATACCATTCGGACACAGTAGAAGAGGAGGCACGAGGAAGAGAGGGATGAGAAGTAGGCAAAAGGAAAACAGATTCAACAAATCGAACATGACAAAATGTATACAAACGATTTGTAGAGATATGGAGACAAAGATATGCACTTTGAGTGGAGGAGTAACCAACAAAAACACACGAAGAAGAATGGGATTCAAGTTTGTGAGTGGTGCAAAGACGAAGCCAAGGATAACAAAGACAACCAAAACTACGAAGTTTATCATAGTTTGGAATAGTAACAAAGAGTTTGAAAAATGGAGACACATTTTGAAGCGTGGGTATAGGGAGATGATTTATAAGATAGACTGTAGTAGTGAAAGCAAAGGTCCAATATGTGAGAAGCATAGATGCATGAGATAATAGCGAGAGGCCTATTTCAATAATGTATTGATGATGAGGTTCTGAGTACCCATTGTTTTCTAGAGTATGAGGTAGCGAAGTAAGATGAGAAATACCATTGACTGTTAAGAAGGATGATAAAGCTTGATACTCCCCTCCATTGTCAAAATAGAGTGTTTTAATTGAACAATTAAAGAAATTTTTAACAAGAGCCTTGTATCAAATGAAAAAATCTTGGACACCAGATTTTTGCTTAAGATGATATAACCAAATGTATTTTGTAAAGTGATCAACAAATATTATGTAATATTTGAAATTATCAATGGATTGAACCAGTGACGTCCAAACATCAGTAAAAACAACCTTAAGAGATGAAGAGGTAGAGAGTGAAGAAGAAGAAAAAGGCAATTTATGACTTTTATTGCAGTAACAAGAATTACAATAGAACTCGAAATTTGAAGAACTAGAAACATTTAAATTGGCCGAAGATAAAATATGCTTGAAAGTTGACATAGATGGATGACCAAGCTTATGATGCCATGCAGGCAAAGTAGTTTTGATACGGGAGAAAGCAAGCAATGGTGAGGAAGAGGTTGGCTATTCATATATACCACCCTTAGTTTGACCCTTTAGAAGTATTGCCTCTGTGTACAGGTCTTTCACATGAAAAGAAGATGGGAAGAATTCAATAAAGCTATTATTGGTCTTGCAAAATTGAGAAATGGAGATCATATTGCATTTCATGGTAGGAACATATAGAACATTAGAAAGTGTAAAAGAATGATAGGGAGTGTTGAGAGATATTGAACCAGTGTGTGTAATAAGAAGTCTAGAACCATCGCCAATCATAATCTCATATGTGCCATCATAATTGTTGTAAAGAGTAAGATTATTGAGATCAACAGTGACATGGTGAGCTGCACCACTGTCAAACAACCATGGATGACCAGAAGAGGTTGAGTTAGCAACAAGAGCTTGTGCTTGCCAAGGAGGTGTAGCATAAGATTGAGTTGGTGCTATGGGTTGAGGTGGTGGTTGTGCATGAGGATATTGTTGGCAAAATAGTGAGCATTGCGAAACAACATGTCCCTGTGCACAACACCATTAACACTTACTAAGAAACAGTCGGGCTGAGCGATGTACCCGAGTGTTAGCAGGTTTGGTGGAATATTTTACAACAGGAGTAAATTATTGAGATGAGCCATTGAAAGATCGATGAGGAAAGTTGAGGGAGACCACTGATTTAAGTGCATGTTAGAGAGATATGTAGATGCTGGTAGAACAGAGGAGCTTCAAAAATTTTGAAGAGCTAACTCTTTGTTGATGAGTTTTTCATGTAGTTTATCAAAGGAAATGACAGTGTCACAACTATTTATCGCATCTATTACAGATTTATAGTATTCATCAAGTCCTTCCAAGGCTTTTTCCATCATATCTTCTTGATATAGAGGTTTACCAATGGCAGCAAGCTCATCTGCACAAGTTTTGATAGCTTACATGTAATATGTGATAGAAAGAAGGCCTTTAGTGATGTTTTTTAGATTATCCTTGAGTTGCTTGATGTATCCTTGGGAGGGTCAAGCATAAGTGTTGGTGAGAGTTTGCCATGCGTCTTGAGATGTTTTTAATTGAGTGACAAGTGACACAATATTTGGTAAAAGAGTACCTATAAGAGCCCTAAATAGAAGTTTGTCTTGTCTTAGCCATGTTTGATATACTGGATTGGGAGTGATTGTGTTATTAACTGTGATAATGGCTGGAGGAAAAGGATGAGAACTATCAATAAACTTCTACAGGTCATAGCCGATTAGAATTGCTTCCATTTGGGTTTTCCAAGAGAGATAGTTTATAGAGGTGAGTTTGATTAAGTTGTGAATTGTGATCATAGTTAATAGATTTGAAAGGTTCTTAAGTGTTTTGAATATGAATAGGAGAGTCCTCATTTGCCATTGGGAAGGAAAGGAAAAAAAAAAAAAGGTTGGCAGGGATTAAGAACCTATGACGAAAATTTTTACAAAGCACGGCTAAGGCTTTGATACCATGAAGAAGATATAAGAGGAGAACAATTTCTAGAAAAGGTTTTTCTATTTTCAATGTCTTGTTTGTACATACATAAATAAATTATATATATATATACTATTGGAATATCTCTCCTACCACCATATTAATTACATTGTTTGACTCTATATTAATTACATTATTTGACTAGTCTTATAACATTGTTTAACTAGTCTTATCAATACCTTCCATTTGGTGCATTTTTCTCCAAATTTTCCAATTATAATCTAAAGCCCACAAAACTTTAGTCATAATCCAAAAAAACATAGCAACACTATATTTTCAATATATTAGTTAATTTTCACTTGAAAACTTTCAACCATACAATTTGATCAGAAATTTTCTACCGTAACCAAATTTAGACCAACCACCACAAAACCAATTAGTATAAGCTCACAATACCTACAATATTTTGCACAAAAAAAACATTAGAAGATGAGGATGATAATGAAAATAGCGGTGATCAAGCTCATAGGAAAAAATGGGAGAAAAATAATGATAAGCTTTTAATTGATGCATAGTTGAGGATCAAGAAAGATCCGATTGTTGGAAATAATCAACCATTACAAACATTCTCACCATGATTCCATGAAGAGTTTAAGAAAGGACAGTTGTATGAGAAGGAGAAAAATCCATTGAGACGAACATAGCAACAATGTAAAGCTTAATGGGCTAAAATCTCAAAAGATGTCATGAAATTTGGAGCTTATTATGATAAGATAAAACAGTGTGGACAAAGTGGAAAAAATCAGCATGACTATTTTAAAAGATGCTCATGACTTTTTTTAGATAAAATGAAAATAAATTATGCACCGTTGAGCATTGTTAGGTTATATTGCATAATTTACCTAAATGGATATCTAAATTTGGAAGTTATTAAAAAAATACGAATAAACGTTCTAAGGTTAATAACTCTATAGTATATACCAACTGATCATCAAACAAAGATGTATCAATAAATAATGAGGTAACTAAAGCAAGCATTCGTCCACCTGGTAAAGCAGTAGCAAAGAGAAAAGGCAAAGAAAAGACTAAAATTAAATTAGTGAGAAAGTGGATGAATTCATTCACGACATATAAGACTTAAGAATGGTAGATCGTGGCAAAGTGGACTTCTTACATAAAATCAATGAATTGAAAAATAAAGAAATTGAAACAACAAAGGAGAAGAAACATCGTAAACAAGAAAAAGAACATCGAAAGCAAATTGAATTGGAAAAATCAATAATGATGACTGATACATTATTAATAGATGATATATAGAAGGAATAGATAGAAGATATAAATAAAGAAATCATTAAAAATATAAGGAGTTCTTAGTTCCAATAAATACAAACCTACAATCGCAGCTATAGAGGAAACCACAACCCGAATTAGGGTTGCAGATCACTCCACAACCCAAAACCGCATCTACAGTTGGGGCGTGATTTCTTCTATAGCTATGTTTTTGGTACATGGTTGTGGACATGGTTAGTCTATCTGTTTTGTTTATGCTGGGGCCATGGTTTCCTCTGTTTTGTCCAACAAGAAGTAGGCACACAATCCATCTTCAATTAGTCATAACTTTCAACATATAATTCAGAATCCTTATTATTATATGTCCAAACGAAGCTTGTTTAGAGAACTATATTAGTTATATAGATTTACCTTATAATAGCTAATTTAAGGCCCAAAAAACATCGTTTAGCACTTGAAATTGACCTTTGAATTATTTTATGGTAAACTAGCAGTTGTAAACTAACCGTTGAAAAGTAGCCAATGTAAACTAGCTATTTAGGTTCTATATAAAGGCAAACAAGTATGTCTTCATAAAATGCACTCTTCAATTTTCTCACTTCTAAGTGTATACTATTCTTTATCCTATCAAAACATAATGTCTACTAGTAGCTCAAGCAGCTCTGATTTTAAGTAAAGCAATGGTTATGAAAAAGCAATTAATAAATTTATTTTATCAGAGAAGAGAGGTTTGTGATATGAGCTAATTGTTTGTTTACATCAAGTGATCCCAGAGATATGTGATAGTTCCATCTTTATTAGAAGACGTAAACAAAAGTATATATATATGTCATTTAGAAGGCTAAAATCGTCTTTATAATGACTACTTCTCAAATAACGCAGTGTACAACAATGAGCATTTCCTATGTACATTCCAAATGAGAACAAGTGTGTTCCTCTGCATTGCATAAGCACTATAAGATTACTCATCCTATTTTATACAAAGGATGGATGCTATTGGTAAACTTAGTGCTTCACCACATCAGAAGTGTACTACAACTATTCGAATATTAGCATATAGAGTAGGGGGTGATACTTTATACTTGCGGATGGCTAAAGACACAATCATATAATGTGTCAAAAAATTCGTCCAAGAGGTCATCGCTTGTTTTGGCAATGTGTATTTACATAAGAAAAATCATGCTAATATCGAGCGCTTACTTAATATGGCTAAGCAACGTAGATTTCCTAGTATATTAGGAAGCATAGATTGTGTCACGCTCCGTAGGGTATCCTAAACGTAACAGCCCACCACATACTAAGTAAGACTCTCGAGTTCCCTACCCGAGCCCTTCGGGAGTCTTAAGTAGATGTAAAGCGTTCCTTTACGACAATAGAATACTTCAACAAATGGAGTTAAACAGTTTAATGTGGCATTCATTAGCCATAGATAATAAATCAAAACGCATAATTATAGTTTACAAAATCTAAGGGACATTTCCCCGCAAAATAATAACAAGTCCATTACAGTCATCCAGAGTCCTTAGTTTCCAATGGAAGTCTATAAAAAAAGAAATGGATTAAACTTCTACGGGAAACTCCTATCTCCGGTACCTGTGCTGTGGCTTGCCTCGGCCTAAGCCATATAAACTCGTGCTGCAATAGATAAAAACTATGGGGGCATAAGCTAACTAGCTTAGTGAGTAATAACTTCCATAACACAATTAAACACAATTCATTCAAACAAGTGATTATTCAAGCAAGTGTATGCATCAAACAAATGTGATCAACAAACATATGACCAACCGGAAATCATATGTGGATGGACTTGCGCCCTCCATCCCGGGTTAGTAGATTAACGAATCCTGCGGTACGATGCCGTTTAAGCTCACGGTCAACTAACAATATTTCGTTTTATGGATCACGATTAACCAACAATTCGTTTTATGGATCACGATTAACCAACATATTCGTTTTATGGATCACGAAAAACCAACCAATGCGAATGCTCCAACCCCGTCGTGATATGAATGAATCCAAGTTACCATTGAAGTCGGATATTCATTAATTCAATTCTTTTAGGTGACCAACAAGTATTCGCAAACATTCATCATAAGATACTAGCTAATCAGTCAATGGCTTAACACCCGGTTTCGATATTCCTTAAATTCCATTTCACATATCAACAGTAGACAACATATATAATTCCCACATACCCCATCATGCATATACAATTTCTTTTTATCTTTGCCTATACCGCTAGTACCACTACATTACAATCACATTCATCAATTGAGAGTGGAAGTAAAACTTACTCGGCCATTGAACGCCGGTCTTTCTAATAGTAGTAGTCGGGAGGTAGGGTGTCGTCCTGCTCGGGATCACCTACCAAGCAAGAATAATCCTAATGAGATTCTCATTATGTAACCAAATCAAACTACACATCTAAACTACATGAATTCGGATTTCTCGCTATTTGTGGAAGTTCCAACTTAAAACGGCCATAACTTGGTCATTTCAACTCGGAATTTCGCAAATTTTATATCGATCTCTATCTACTTCGAAAGATCTATCTATTTCTAGTATTAATTACAAGTTTTGAAAATAGTAAGGTCACGGAACAGTGGGGTCAGATCTGTTCTGCAAATGTTCCAATCTCAAAAATTTGTTTTGCTTTTGATAAGAAATGTTCCTAGTTGATGATTCATGCATGAATGGTATGGGAATGAATTAATAATATGAATGCCATGTGATGGACTTAATATATGCATGGTCATAACGATTTTGTGATAATAAACTCTTATGAACTCTTAAGTGTTGGAAAATCCCATAAAGGTTATTTCTAAGAAGCTATTCTTCCACTTAATGCTCCTTAGGGTTTCTTTGACTTTTAATCTTGTAATCGACTTGTTATCTATCTAAAAATAAGTCCTCAAGGTCTATAATAGTCATGGCCTTCATTCATGCATAAAAATCCACATTTTTCATTTGATAAACATCTTTTTAAACTAGCTACTTGTAGAAATCCGAATTTTGTAAATCTCATTTCCTTGCATTTTTCTTATGGAAAAACTTGTCTAATGCATTAAAATTTGAAGCTCCAATATATATATTATCTAAGGACTTCCTTTAGCTTATAAAACATCCAATTTAGGCATGAACCTAAATTACGAATTTGACTACACATCCATATTTCAATATTTTCCATTCTAACTTTATTCCTTATTTCTACATTTCTATCATGCCTAAACTCTCCTAAATTTATAAAAATCATTCCTTCAATATACCTAGTACACATACCCTTTCATTTTTCTTATGAAACTTGAGTTTAAAATTGATTTCGGGGGTTTTTAAAGTAGGGTTTCACTTTCATCCGAATTTCCAACATTTCATATTTAACAAAACCTTTCCTTTTTCAATATTCTTGCTTCCCCTATGTGAAGATCTACTATCTAACCTCTCTATACATGAACAAGACTACATTTTTATGATCATCAAAGCATAGAAAACAAAATAACCCTATGATCATGCATGTACATGAAGATGTGGATGTCTAAACTTTAGATCTACTATATATAATGCATGAATCATGGATCTCATGGCATGAACAACAATATATATGCAAGATCTATACTTTTCATGCATGAACAAGTTGATATTTCAAACTAAACTCATTCAAAGACTAGATCCACTTCTTGTGATGGCTTGAGATTCTTGTAGTAGTGTTTTCATGTCCCTTGCTCATGCTCATTGGGATTTAAATGAGAAAACACACAAGAATGATCTTGCCATTACAAGATTTGGGATGAACAAAGCCTAAATCAACATACCAAGGGAGTATTGGAGTAGAAAAGAGAAGAAAATGAGTTGAACTTGTGAGAGGGGGAGGGGGCAAAGCTCACGGCACCAAGGGGGAAAAAGAAAGGATTTTTACTCTTTTGAAAAAAAATGAAACAAGAAGAAATGAGGAGAGAGAGAGAAAAATATGTTTATATATGAAGGAATTAGGGTTTAGTAATGAATAAAATTTGTAAAAATAAATCAAATGAGGGAAAAATCAAGGGGGGGGGGGGGGCGCGCCGGCCATCTTAAGTGTGTGTGTGTGTGTGTTTTGAAAATTTTGATATTTGTAATTTAGTTAATTAAAATGTAATAAATGTGATAATTATTTAAGAGACAAAATTTCTTGGAAAAGAAAATTGAAATGAGTAGTTGTAAGAATGTAAGAATAGGGTATGGGTAGTGTGTAGTGTAGGTTGTACTTGTGAATAGTAGACAAGACATCTACTTTACCGGTTGTTCCGGAAACACGGGAAAAACTATAACTGTAATTTTTATAACTCGGAAAATTACGAAATTGATATTTTTGGAATCCTTATAAAATTACGGTTAGTGGAGGAAGAGTCGCCACTAAAATAACACTTATCCACTAACTGTGGGCATT
This sequence comes from Combretum micranthum, assembly GCA_024138025.1. NCBI lineage: Eukaryota > Viridiplantae > Streptophyta > Magnoliopsida > Myrtales > Combretaceae > Combretum > Combretum micranthum. Next base: position 1,523,014 of record JAMXBD010000006.1, read on the forward strand.
TCTTGGGGTAGTGATCCCCCTAACATTTCCAGCAACTGACACTCTTAGGGGTAACCTGTCGCCCACTAGTGTTACCCTTATAGCCATAAGACGGCTTGAACTTCCTGTGGGAGAATCCAGATCCTGATCCCCCATAAAACTTCTTTCCAAAAATCGAGGGTGGCTTCTCAGCAGTCTTGCCCTTCCTTTTCTTAGCCCCTTCCACTATCCGGGCCCTTTCTACTAGCTCGATAAAGTTCTTAATATTAAACTCCTCTAGTCTCACCCTCAACTCCTCATCTAATCCATTTAAGAAAACTTGTATTTTTAGCTCCTCACTGTGCTTGTAAGAATCCGGAGCATATTGCAATAATCGACTAAACTCAGTCTCATATTGCTCCACGGTCCTCCCCTTCTGAGAAATATTCAGGAATTCTGAGCTGAACTGCACCCGGAGACTCCCGGGAAGTAATTCTCCAAAAACTCATGGCGGAACCTTTCCTAAGTAACTGGTGGCATGAGCTCTCTTTCTTTCGATTCCCACCAAACCCGTGCATTTAGCCGAAGCAGGTAAGTGCCATAGTCAACTCTCAGGTGGTGTGGCACCTCAAAAGCCCTGAAGGATCGCTCTATCTGAGCTAACCAATCCTCAGCCTCGTCCGGTCTCCCAAAAGTCCCTTCAAAATATCTGTTACTCTTAATGAACTCGGGTAGGGAGCTTTTGTATGGCCTCATAGGTGGTGGAGGAGGCAAAGGCGCAGTGTGAGAGTGCACGCTCTCCTGTGTCGGCATCCCCACAGAAGCTTGGGGTGCAGGTGGTGGTGGAGCTGGAGCTTGTGCTTGCGCCGCTGCCGGCAAGCTTTGTCGAAGTGCTTCGAGCACTTGAGTCATTTGTGCCATTTGTCCAAGCATGGCTTGCAAAGCTACCTGTGTAGCATCTGCAGGAGGATTTGGAGGAGGGGCGGCTTGTTGCCCTTCTTCCATATTGGGTTGATTGGAGGCGCTTTCCTCCTGACGTCTCCTTCTCCTACCTCGGCTGTTGCAATTTTTATTTTTGTCTAGATAAGTAATCTTCTCAATGTATTTTATTAATGTTTTCAAAGGAGGTGACGGAAATAAAAGAAGTAGTAATGCGAGCGGAAAAATAAAAGTTTGAAAAGGTAAATCAGGGAATTTAAGTAATAAAATTCTGAAATCATAAAACATAAATATAGCTTTATTGAAATTTAAACCACACGTGCCAAAAATCCTCAAATCAAAAATCAAGTAAAATTTTATACTAGAAGCAACAACGAAAAAAAATCAACATGTAATAATAACAACACAATACCAAAAGCAACTAAAGTAACTAAGCGGCATTCTATGAGAGTCTCATTAGATCACCTATGAAGGTTTTGCGATACTAAGTCGATTGTTTCCTAGTGGTTACTATCCACAAGGGTTAGATTGATAGGATTTTAGGGCCTATACTATGGTCGTCTTCCCATCTAAGTCTTCCTTAGTAATTCTATTCTATCCTTCCTTTTTATCCTTTCTTAAGGCTATTTATTTGTAGTTATGATTGTAAACTCTTAACCATGCTCTGATACCAACTTAAACTGTCACGCCCCAAAGGGTACCCTAAACGCGACAGTCCACCACACTGATATTTAAACTTAAGTATGACACCTTAGTCATCCCATAAGTTTACATATCGAGTGTAAGGTGTACTTCACAACTTTTAGGATCACACTTTGATTCGAGTAGTCTTAAGAAAGCATACATAGCATTAAGAATATAAATCACACAAGATAAATAGTTAAACTTTACAAAAGCCAAGGGGGCATACCCCCGCCAAAATAATAGGAGTCTACATCGTTTAGCTCCAATTACATATCTGAATTTACATTAAAGAGATTTTCCTAGAAGTCCACGCCTATACTAGGTCCGACTTCCTCAAAAGCTCTTTAATCCAATGTGTAAACCTGCACAAAGTGTCCTCTCGGAACATCCAAAAATAGGAACACTGCAACAAAAACTATTGGGGTATAAGCTAATTGCTTAGTGAGATTCATTTTCTTCAAGTAACATACCGACCAAGCTAAAATATCTATACAAGCAAGTTATAATTAAGCAACCATATGAATGCACAAGCAATGAGCAAGCAAGCATATGACTTTCCGGTAGTCATAAGTGAATGAATTTACGCCCTCCATTCGGGGTTTGGGGTAGTTCATAAGTCATGCAACTACAATTCCAAGTTGGTCCATAAGACATGCAACCATAGTCCCAATCTTAAGTGGGGTGGTCCATAAGACATGCAACCACAATTTTAATGTTGGTCCATAAGTCATGCAACCATAGTTTCATTATTTGAATGGGGTGGTCCATAAGTCATGCAACCCTAGTCCCCTTCATTAAAGACCCGCTGCCTCCCGATCATACTTTTGTTCCCACCAAAAGCATTCTCGTAATGCAATGTGACTCACTACGTGATATGCATGTACAATTTATTCATATAATCATGGCATATTAATTAGATAATTTTAAAAGTGATCATACAGATTTCAGACACTCCAAATCTATACTAGCTCATACAAGTTATTGCAACAAAGCTTGCCTCGATATACTTATCGTTCATTCATACAAGTTTAGATCACCATTCAATCACAATTTTATCTTTTCCTAAGTCTAATGCCACTACTACTACAAGCACACCCAAGAGCATAATTAATTGAGAAATGAACTCACTTGTCCATGTAGTGAAATCCACTAGTCGTAATAGTCCTCGGGAGTGGTAACCGTCCTCCAAATTACCTAAGTACAAAGAATACCCTCAATGAGTATCTCTTATGAAGTTCTATTAAACTTAACAATTTTATTTACTAAGTTCGTCAATTTCCGTCTAGGTTGAATCCTAACTTAAAAAGGTCATATCTAACTCATTTTAACTCGGAATTAAGCTTATAATATACCGATTTATACCTACTTCGAAAGAGCTATCTATTTCTAAAGTTAATTCAAACATTTAAGATCATTTAGGGTCGGAAACATATGTACAGTAGGGTTGCGAAAATCCAAGATTGACCTTTGTGAAAAATTGCCATATCTACTCTATTTAACTACTTAGACCAATTTATTTTAGTCCTAAGCTTACAAGGAGATTCTCAAAACAAAATTAAGAGATTACACACTTATCTAATACCAAACATAAAGTTCAAATGAAACTTCTAAGAATCCATTTTCATAAACCGAAATTTACAAGTTGAAACTCATTGTTTGTTTTGAGTAATTCCTTTACTAAAACTTACTTAGTTCAATGAAAATAATTTTCCTATATTATATATTATCAAAGCATTCCATTTTCAATATAAAATACTTGTTTGAGATCAAAAAGAAGGTTTTAAAATTGGTCTCCCATAATTACGAATTTCCTCTTTGAAGTTTACAATGAAGACAAGACCTAAATTTTGTCTTTTACAAAACATTGATTTAAGCAATACCTTTTTGGAAAAAATTTAAACTTATGAAAATTCATCCTTAAGATATCTATACCAAGAGCCCTTTATATTTTTGTCTAAATCTTCATTTTAAAGTTGAATGATGGGTTCCAAAAATAGGTCTTGGTCTTGATCCGAATTTTCATAAATTTATTTTGGACATATCTCTTGAGAAATTCATCAAAACTCATGAAAAACAACCCATTACATATTATATCTAAGAACCCTTCATTTCTTGAATAAAATCCTCATTTGTGAGTTGGAAAACATGTTTTTATTTTAGGTCTTTGTCTTGATCCGAAAATACAATTTTGTTTTTGAAAATAAACTTTGAAAATCAACTTTGATTCTTGTAAGATGAAGTCTTGATGATATACATCCATCAAACCTTCATTTTCTTAACAAAAACTTCCATTTTAAGACTTGAAGAGGGTTTTTAAATGGAGCCTTGACAAGTTACGAATTTTACATTTTCATTCCAACTTGAATCTAAGATCTACTCAATATATAACCATGAAAGCATAAGAAAAACTTAGTAGTAGGCCTTAAACTTCTAGATCTACACATAAACAACTAAAGCTTGATAAAACTCTAGATCTACAAGCTATCACAAAAACAAGAAGATAAACAAGCCTTCCATATAACAAAAATACTAAGAACAAAAGAGATCATCATCTAGAGGAGTGTTTCACTTCTTGGCATCATCATCCATAGCCTTTTAAGCTTGTGGAATGTCCTTTGATGCATGAAACATCCATGGTATCATCCTAGAACATCTTATAAGAGCAAAAAGGGAAAGATTACCTCAAATATTTGCAAGAAATATATGTGGAAGCAAGAAAGAAAAATGGGGCAACTTGTTCTTAAGAAGAACAAAGCAAAGAAGAAGAGAAGGAAAGGGAAAAGAGAGGGTTTGAGAGTTTTTGGAAAATGGAATGAAAAGTGAAGAGAGAGAAAAGTAAATGAGTATTTATATTAGGTGGATTTAGGGTTTGTTTGTGTAATAAAAGGAGTTAAAATGAAACAAATTGGGGGGAAAAGTATGGGGATATGCGCCGGCCAATGAGGGAGTGAAAGGAAGATATATTTGATTTCATTTGAAATTTGAATTTGTGTAATAAATTGTATTAATTGTAATGATTTGTGAAGAGACAAAATTTCTTGGAAAACAAAATGAATTGAGTGATTGAAAGGTTGTAAGAATAGGGCATGGGTATGTGTGTAGTAGGTTGTACTTGTGAATAGTAATAAATAGTAGATAAGACATTTACTTTATCGGTAGCAACGAAAATACGGGAAAAAGGCTATAACTGTAATTTTTATAGCCCGAAAAATTATAAAATATATATTTTTGAAATCCTTATAAAATTCCGGTTCTAACGAGTATTTCGGAATATTTTTCTGAGTTTCTAGTTCCGGGGCTCGCTTTTCTGTAATGAAGCTCGGGAAAGCTCGGAATAGAAAATTTTTCGAAATCAAAATTTTGTATGGTTCGAAATATACTATAAAACAATAATTCGCATTAATTTATCTTATAGAGGTTCTTTTATATAGAAATCTAAGAAAAGCCGGAATTAGGGTTTCTAGGTTACTTGTACTAATCCTATTTAGGGTTTTGATTTCCGATTTACGGAGCTTACTCAGTTACTAAGAAAACCGGGGTTTACAAAAATAATGTGAATAAAATAAATAAAGTTAGAAATTTAAGTAGAACCTCCATGAAATACTCATTCTAGTGATTTCTATTATCTAAGTGATAAGGAATACGTGACCTCCTTTCCCGATGATTATTTCGACTAAGTGGATTATGATACGGACAAGTGAGTTTTCTCTCATGATTTCATTATCTTGTTTGTGCTTGTAAATAGCTGCACTAGATTTGTAAGTACAAGGTAAAATGAATATGTATGGGGTTTTGGGTACTTGTGTATGTGCTTCTATTAATGTGTAAAAATGGATGCTAAGAATATCGAAACCAACAAATGATTGTTTAAGAATATCATTAATATTATATGTAGCTTATGTGTGTATGATACTTCTTGATCACCTTTAAGTATACATTAATTATACCTGGCTTTGATATAAAATAAATGGACACGCATTGCATCTGTCGAGTCATATGTTGAAGAGTGTTACTCCTATGTAAAGAATACAACCTAAGGATGAGCTGCATCGATCGATCATTATGAGTAGAGTGCTTAGGGACTAGCAGTGAAGAGTTGCATGGACCTTCAAATTCCAATTCCCTAACCTTCGATACGGAGGACGTAAATTCGTTCTATGTATGGTTTTTGGATAGGGATACATATTTTTTTGTGACATGTGTTTGTTGTATAATATACATGGTATATGCATGAAAATTAATGAACTTGTTTGAGTTTATGGTACGAATAAAGAAAATATCTCACTAAGCACGTTCTAAACTTACACTCCTATAAATTTTTCTATTTGAGGATATTAGCGGTGGCATGCCCCTAAGATTTGTATTTGACTTTAGTTATGATTGATGATAAGTATTTCTCTTGTCTTATTACTTAATTGTTATCAATATAAATTGTGCTACTCCGATGCGTTTTCTTTATTGTGATGTATACCTTGTGCATGATATGGAAGCCTTTGCATGGCTAAGGTAGTCATTTCTAAGAGATCATTCTTTTGAATAGATCTAAGCTACTAATGAAGTCACTCATAATCACCTTGAGAGAGGGATCGTGAAATTTTCTATCATTTGTTTTCAAATTTCTGAAATGGGATCTTAAACAAATGATTCTTAAAATTTATACGCTTCTAAATTACTGATAACTTGTGAAGAGATTCTAGTGGTCTGATCTAGGTTTAGAGTTTCTAACCTTGAGAGAGGCTTTGACTTACCTTTGCAAGTTTGATGGTATAAATACACCAACAAACAACTCTCTGAGTTTATTGAAAAATCACATAATAACGAATTGGTGAAACAAATCCTAAGTCTCATCTTACATTTAAAAACTTATCTTAAATTTTACCTTGAAAACATGTAGATATCTCTTAGCATTAACAGTAGTTTGACTTATGTTTTCACTATGCTTTGCTAAATTTTGTTTGGCTAGATAATAGATGAAAAGTGAGTACGATAGATGCTGAAAATCCTTAAAATACGACCTAATATTTTCTATACTACTTCGGTAGGTGTGCTTACCTTATGTTGGTGATTGCAACTGAAGTTAGACAGAACTTATTGACTTTTTTCAAATCAATTTTCAAAAACTCCAACTTCTTTTTTTGTAAGATGATCTATTGAACCAACCAAGTTTTTCTAGTACATTGCTTAGGAATCAATGTTGAATTTATGAAAATAAAGCTCAATGAAGCAATATCTTAACGCTTTTAATCTATGAGACTAGTCGCTAACCCTATGACTAGTGTAAATGATTTTTCACTTTCTATTTGTTTTTGTTTTTCCTATACATATCCTCATTCATTTTCTATAAATATATTTTTTTTAATTTTCTTTATGTAAATATTTCTATTTTTGTTTATAGTATTAACCTTTTTTTTTTGTTTTTTTTTTGTTTATGTAAACATTCGTTTTTTTTTTTCCTTTTCATATATAAATATTTATATATATATTCTGTTCTATTTATAGTTTTTTGCCGTACATACCCCTTTTCTGTTTGTAAATATGCTTGTATAGTTTTTTTTTATAGTTTCTCTTTTGTACGATTTTGTCCTTTTAGTTTTCTTTTCTACATTATTCTTTTATTCCGTAATTCTTTTTCTATAAATAAATGTTTTTGTTATATATTAATTATGTTGTTGTAATTTGGTTGTTGTTTTATTCTATTGTAAAATAGGAATGTGTAGACTGATTCTTTCATAATGAAAATGTAGGATTATAACTAGGTGTCAATCTCACACCTTATTTCCCTTTACTCCAAAGCCCCAACGATTAGGAAAAATATTGAGATGAGTAGCTAGGGAGGAATACACACTGTTTTTGGAGGAGATGGCAAATAGAAATGACCTTGAAAATAGCATAAGAGTAAAGCAAGAGGAGCTTGAACTCATTCCAGTCCAACAACCTAGAACAATGTTATATTTCTGATAAATTTATTTTACTTTATTCTATTCATAGAAATTTGGGATTAAAGTGATGTGTTTTTTATTAAATTCCTATGAATCTAGTGTTTTTAATGTTTAATTGTTGTTTATTAGCTCTTTGAATTAAAAGAAGAGGAATTAAAAGGTTTAAAATCAGATTTGGAGCAAAATAACAACAATACTTGAAGATAGAATTAATCGAGCACTGCAAAGTATTAGTCGAGGCCTAAATCTTAAGGCAAAACAAGGTAAAGTGGTATGTTGTGCCCTACATCAAGCCCTCGACATGATCCTTGATGTATGTTTAGAGGTAATTGAGCCCTAGAGTTTAAAGAACAAATTTTGTCGCATTGCATTATCGAGCCCTAAACTTGATCCATGACAAAGGAAGAATGAAGGATCAACTTTTGTTTAGAAGTGTAACTTGAGTCGAGCCTAAACGTTGAGCCCTCGATGCACTAAATTTACCTCTCAATGGTAAGATGGACAAAAACTCATGTGTTTTGACAGAATACTCAAGCTAAGGTCGAGCTTTGAATTCAATGCAATACTCGAGCACTCGATTATCCTAGGACAAGTGAATATGAGAGCAAGCGATACAGACACATGCGTAAAGAAAGAAAATGAATTCTGTTATTAAAGAATTTGCCACATCAGCAATAAAACTATCATGATTTCTGTGCTCTAAGGCATGCAATCAGTAATGTAAAATATTGTAACATTTTTTAACGTAATGTAGAGAGAGAAATTATGAGGCAAAAGAATAAATTTCTTCCTACTTTAGAAATCTTGTGTTTTCTGAGTAAAATCAATTTAACCCATTGTTTGTAATTTTTGTGAGATTTTGATCGTAATTGAAATATTGTTTGATTCAATTTTATTCCTTCATAATCGTGCTTAATGTTTAAAATCATGGAGAAATAATCTCCTACAACTTAAGGTTTGTGAATCCAAATCCTGATTCATGTGAATTTAAATGCACTTTCAAGCAAAATTGACTATGTAATTGTGATTAGTAACTTGAATTTATTTTCAAGAGTCTAATTGCGCAATGCACTTGTTAGACTCATGTTTGATTTCATTTGAATAGGCTAAGAGATCATTCTTTTGAATAGATTTGTGGCTACTAATAGAGTTAGTCATAATCGTCTTGAAAGAGGGGTTGTGAGACTTCTTGTCTCTTGTTTTTAAAATTCTTTGAGTTGGTTTTAAAACAAAGGATTCTTAAGCTTTATCAAGGTCTAGACTGTTGATAGCCTGAGAGTTACCTACCTTAAGAGAGGCTTTAACTTACCTCATGAATCCGATAGTACAAATACACTAGTAACAACTCTCTCAAAGTTTTGATTTGAAATAACATGATAAGGAATTAGTGAAGCAAACCTTGGGCTGTTATCTTACAATTTTTACAAACTTATCCTTAATTTTTGCCGTGAAAACATTTGTGAATATTCATTAACTTAGTTTAGCTTTTGTTTTTGGTATGTTCTTCTAATTTTCTTCGGCTAGATAAGATGACATGGGAGCAAGGTAGATGCTACCGATCCCTTGGGATCTAGCCTAATGTTTTCTATGTTACTTCGGTAGGTACACTTACCTAGAATCGGTAGCTACTATCTGAAGTTGAACAAAACCTATTAGTTTTACAAATTTTCAAAAACTTCAACTTCGTGGTCTTTTAAAATGCAGTTTTTATAACCATACCCAACAAACCGAACCATACCAATTTCTTTAGGCCTACTCTTTACAGAGCCAACACTAGTATAGCAAGGCCTAGGGTTTCTATGAACAACTTAGAGATTAAACCAAATGTGATCCAAATGGTCCAACAGTATGCTCAATTTGATGGATTGCAGGATAAAGACTCAAACACTCACCTCCAACAGTTTTTAGAGATATGTGACACATTTAAGATTGATGGTGCCCCTGATGATGCCATTAGATTGAGATTGTTTCCTTTCTCTCTAAGGAGTGATGCTAAGGAATGGCTCAATAGTCTGCCTAGACAGTTTATAACTACCTGGCAACAAATGGTAGAAAATTTTATGAGGAAGTATTTCCTACCCTTCAGAAATGCAAAGTTGAGAGCAGGTATCACTTCTTTCCACTAGTAAGAATGTGAGATTGTCTGTGAAGCTTTTAAGAAGTGGAAAGAATTGCTAGGTAGGTACCCACATCATGGACTTCTTGAGTGGACCCATGTCCAAACCTTTTATAATTGGCGAAATTATAGCACTAGGCAGCTTATAAATGCAATAGTAAGAGGGAGTCTGAAGAACAAATCCCCTAAGGAGTGTTTGAACCTTTTTGAAGATATGGCTAATAACCACTACCAATAGTCATCTGTGAAAGCTAAGAAAGACAAGAATAAAGGAGTCTTTGAGCTTGATGTGGTAACAAATATGACCTCCAAGATACAAGCCTTAAGTCGAAATGTGGACAACATGATCATTGAAACTAGCCAAATAAATATGGTAGATGACAATTTTTGACAAAATGTTAAGGATATGACTTTTGAAACTGTAGAGTATGTGGACGAAAGAATGACCTCACAGTAACATATACAACCCTGGCTAGAGAAACTATCCAAACTTTAGGTAGAGTAACAATAACTTCCAACAATCTGACTTTAATCTACCAAACTTTCAGAAACAATAGGGTCAAGGTTCAAGTGTCCCTTAGGCTAGCAAGAGTTTATTGGAGGAATTAATTCCTCAATTCATTAAAGCCTCTAAGGCTAGGCAGCAAACAAATGACACCACATTGAGAAACCATTCAGTTGCAATTCATAATTTGGAGACATAGGTAAGTCAAATTTGAAAACCCCTATCAAAAAGACCTCAAAGTTCTCTACGAACCAATATAGAAGCCAATCCCATAGAACAAGCAAACAATTGATAAAAATGGATTCCTATGATGATTAATCTTAGCTTTTCTTTTTGTTTGAGGAAGATTTTTCTTTTCTTTTAAAGATACCTAAGATTCATGAAAATTTTGATGTTGACTGAATGTTTAGCAAAGGACAAATGATGTCCTTGGTGGAATTTGTGTTTGTCTGATGAATTTAATGGTTTGTAAAGACTTTAATTAGGTTATGTTGAAAACCTGATTTGATGTTTTGATCAATCTATGTTTGATTAATGAAGTTCTGGTGTTTTTCATGAATTTTTTTTTTAGAATGAATGGACAGTGGCCTTATGCTGCATGTTATGCTTTAAAGCTTGTTTTGAAGTGTTTTTGCAAGAATCTACTTGATAATTTTGGCCACGAGCCAACCAATGATTCATAAAGTAGAATAAATTTTGGTCACAGTCTTAATCATAGATTAAATTGAGCCTGCGATTGTGACCCGCGATTGTCTTCAGTTGTTTTAATTCTTTAATTATTTTTTATCTGTGACATAAATAAAACCATGACATTCTTTTTGCAGGATAAATAAAGGCCTACGTCAAGGCCTCGATGTCTTTAGTCTTTATTCTTTCTTCTTTTAGTCGTGACTTAAATAAAAGTTGTTTGTTTTTAATAAATAAAAACCACATCCTAAATTGAGCCATCGGTTGAACCTGCGATACTATTAATATAAAAAGCTTAATACTGTTGTTTCCCTCTCATTCATTGCTTCATTCAAAAAGTCCAAACCCGATAGACGCACTCAGTACCCTCAATACATTTGCTTTTTCAAAATCCTTAAAAAAAATTTATTCCTTTTTAGTGTTTCCTACATCAAATTAGTAAGGTAAGCTCATTTCCTTACTTTTTCTTTTCTTTTACTCATTTATTTGAGTACAAATGCTAGGTTAATCTACGTACTTTCAAGATTTTGGTTTTTACAAATTTTGATTATCTGTTGTTTCCAATGAAAAGTACTTTTTCTTTTCTTTTACTCATTTATTTGAGTACAAATGCTAGGTTAATCTACATACTTTCAAGATTTTGGTTTTTACAAATTTTGATTATCTATTGTTTCCAATGAAAAGTAAACTACTTTTTGATGAAAATGAGTTAAGATATATGTTCTTTGCATGTTTCTCCTTTAGAATGACAAGATTTCTTCAATAAACTGCAGCAACTTTGTTGTAACTTTTGAACTCCTAAGGAAGTTTGAAATGGACTTAAATGTTTTTAAAACCTATTTCTTTGCTTAATAAAAGTATAAGCTTAGAAAACAAGAATATAGTTAAAATCAACATGCAATTCTTTAAGAAAAGATGTAAATGTTTATGCCCTGAGTAAAGATAACAGTTCTGTTTTAGGTTTAGTCGAGAAATTAGGGCAACTTTCTTTCATTTGTAACGAATTTTGAAACAAACATTTATGTTGTTTATCTAGTTTTTGCAGTAATGGCACCTAAGACTTCCAAAAAGCAACTCCAAAAGCAATAAAAAAGGGCTAGAATTGAACCTACATCCAGTGTACAAGTACTACCCTCAAAATCATGTAGGATTATATGTTAAAAATGTAAAAAAAAATTTAAAACTTTTTTGGTAAAGAAACAAATTTCTATGAATGTTGTTATGGAGTAGGGTGTGATAAGGAGTTTTGGTTTAGAGGAAGAATTTAGAGGATTTTTCCAAGACTAGGCATGGAGAAGAATTTTTTAGATAAGAGAAGAAGCTTATAGGGGAGTAACCTTAGCATTCATGGCAAGTTTGAGAAGAAGGTGTTAGACCCCTAGTTTGAATGATAGTGTCAATTTTTATGCCTTCTGTTAGTACAGGGAGGTACAAATGATAACGTTTATAGTAGCTATAGGGTTGTATGATGAGGAAGAAGAAGTTTTAAGTGAAAAGCTCAATGGCTTGCCAACTAAAATATCAGAGGAAGATTTAAAGCAGTTTGTGGCAGAAGAGATTGAGAGCATATTCTTCCTCTCCAAGATAACTGGCTCAAATTTTAAGAGGAAAAGAGTAAGAATATTGCACTACATGCTTAGCAGGAGCATATTCTTAAAGATAGAAGGTGCTGCAACAATAGCAGAAGCTGAACTCCATCCTCTATTTAGTATGATGTGGAAGAGAAGGACGAATGTTAGGCTGATAGTAGCATGGAGGATCAGACACCAAGCCAATATGCAAAGCAAGGGAATTTATCTAGGTAGACTCATTACTAAAATTTTGAAGAACTTGCAACTATGGCGAGAATAAGGGCCAACTGATATGGTGTGCAAATTCAAGGTTCTAAACAAGAAAGCTTTTAGAGATTAGAGAATAGTAGAGGTAGGAAATCAAACTATTGCTGCACTAACAACAAGATTAGCACCTACTACTCCACTTGTTACCACAACCACAGTTGCTATTGTATAAGAGCCAATTGCTAAGTTTGAGGAAAAAAGGGAAGAGCTACCTACTTCAGTTGTGCCACTTGCATAAGAAGAGCAATAAATTGCTCAAGAAGCTTAAACCCAACCCTCTATAGCCCGCTTCAACAAACTTAAAGCTAAAGTGAAGTATTTGAAGGAGAAGCTGGCTGCTTTTGAGAAGAAATATGATCAGGACATGGGAGATTTGAAGGAGATTGTGAAGAAACTTATGGATATGCTTACCCATGGTCCTCAACAACCTAGAAAATCCAAATCACTACCATCTGGATCTACCTTAGTTGAGTAAGACCGTCATTATTATGCAAATGATGACAATGAGGCTAGGCCACCCTCACCTTTCACATACATACCATCCCTACTACATATTACCCGTCACCTGCACCATACACTGAACCTATCTATACACAAAAACCCTAAACACAACCACCACCCATCCTTGAACTAATGGCTGAGTCGCCTGCTCACTAATTAGGTGAGGACAATGAAGTCATCCTCCAAACACACATCTCACCTCTACCACAACCTAACTCACCCATTTTGGAGCCTATCCCCATGATTGTTCTAGCTCCACTTCAGTCTCTGTCCACAACATGCAAAAGGATCAAGAGGTTAGAGAAGAAGAGGAGGATAAAGCTAATTATCCAAGATGAATCATCTGATGAGGATATCTCCTCAACTGTTAGAGCTAAGGATTGTGAAAATGATGTAGATGCCACAATGGGTAGGGAAGAAGCAGTTAATGATGACGATAGTAGGGGTGGTTTTTATATTAATAAGCTAGCTGAAGAAGTTGAAATCCAGAAGCAGAGGAGGATTTTCTTGAAACCATATGCAAAGGTATTTTCAAGATAGTTGTGGAGGAAGCTGCAATAGTTGTAAATAATATCTCCCTAGGAAAGCCCTCTAATAAAATGTTCTATGAAAGGATTGGGCAACCAATTCATTCTAATGAAGCTTCAAAGCCCACCCCAAAACCACCATAGTAGTAACCACTACCATTAGAAGAGGGAAGACTTATTCCCTCACCTCTACTTCAGATAAAGGCCAAGAGAGTCAAAAGATGTGCAAGAAAGAGAACTCTCAAGAAGTATGAGAGGCACAGCTTTGTGGCTGAAGATGAAGTGGTTAATGAAGAATAAGAGAAAATGAAGAGGAAGAATAAAGAAGATGCCACCATTTACAAAGAAATCTTTGTGAAAATTTTTGAAACTGTATGAGATGGGGCTTACGAGGCCTAGCAAGTAGTGCATTATGCCCCTCCAGAAGAAGAAGCCCCAACTGTTCCTACCAAATAACAAGGCAATGTCACAATTTCTAATGGCATTGACCTTAATGTCGAACCTATGGAAGAAGATGGCCAACTTCAAACAGCTGAGGACATTGATGAGAATACAGCAAAAGTGACTAATAAGGTTGAAGACCTTTAGCATAAGATAGACGTAGAGTTGCAAGAGAGGCTGAAGAAAAAGGTTGAGCAAAAGGCACATGAAAGAAAATTGGCAACAGACTCTAAAGAAAGAAAGAAGAAAGATCTGAAGAGAAAATAGAGGATTTCATTTGCTGCTTTGGCACACCAATTGGCCTTAGCAACCAAAAGATTAGAAAATGAAGAAGAAAGTGATTTTAGCTCTTTGGTAGGAGCAATGTTGAAGGTGAACAAAATGATGATGTCACGCCTCAAAGGGTACCCTAAACGCAGCAGTCCGCTACACTCGATATTTAAACACAAGTGAGACAATCTTAATCTCTTCAGTCTTCATGAGTTTGAACATCGGGTGTAAGGCTCACGTTCAACATATAGGGACCATACTTTGCTTCGAAATAGTTTAAGGAGACATACATAGCAACAAGAATGTAAATCATAACAGTTACACTTAAATTTATTCCATTACATGGTTTAAGGGGCATACCCTCGTCGAAAACATTAAGAGTTCTCAAGCTCTCAATGTCTCTTATGTTATCCTTCAATACCAATTAAGAAGACTCAAATAGAAGCCCATGCCTACACCTAGGTCCCAACCTCATCAAAAAGCTCTTTAGTGTCTAAAAGCTTTACCTGATGATAGTGGCTCCTCGAAGATAGTCATAAATATTCATATTGCAACAGGAAACTATTGGGGTATAAGCTTACGAGCTTAGTGAGATTTCATTTCCACAATAAGTAGTACTCGACAACAGTATATAACAAACAAGTTATTAACATCCATATGAAATGCACAAGCAAATGAGCATACAAGCAAATGAGCTTACAAGCATATGACGTTCCGGGAGTCATATGTGAATGAATTTACGCCCTCCATTCAGGGTTAGGATGGTCCATAAGACATGCAATCATAAATTCCAATTCTGAGTGGGGTGGTCAATAAGTCATGCAACCACAATCCCGATCTCTTTCTCTTAGTTATACAACCTCTATTGTTTTATTGTAGTAGCTTTATGTGCCTACTCCACATCCGTTAACTTAAGCGATCTTGCATCCTTAATGTTAATATAGGCCTCCTCGCCTTTCACTAATATACTTTTGTCCCACCAAAGGTATATTAGCTAATGCAATGTGACTCACTACATGATATGCATGTACATTTTATTCATAAAATCGTGGCATGTTAATTATGTAGATTAAATGTGATCATAAAGAATTTCAGACAATCCAAGTCTATACTAGCTCATACAATATTATCATAACAAATCTTGTTTTGATATTCTTAACATCCATTCAACCAAGATTAGATCACAACTCATCTCAATTTTATCTTTCTCTAATTCTAATGCCACTACGATTAGAAGCACATACATGAGCACAACTATTTAATAAATGAACTCACTTTGCCATGGTGCGGAAATCCACTTAATCGTAATTGTCCCCGGAAAGGTCTAGTCCGCCTCCCAAGATTCCTAATCAAAAGAAATAATGCTAATGAGTATTCTTATGAAGTTTGAATGAAACTATAAATTCTATTTTATCAAGTCCGTCAAAATTCGTCTAAGAGGAAATTCCAACTTAAAACGGCCATAACTTGGTCATTTTAACTCGGAATTTCGCATATTATATACCGATTTCTACCTATTCGACGAGAGCTATCTATTTCTAGAGTTATTTTCAAAAAATGAGGTTGGTTGGTCCATGAAAAGTAGGGTACAAAACACTACACAAATTTCCCATTCCACAATTCAACTGCTATCCTCAAAACAAACATCATAAGAAAGCTTTGATAGATACTTAGCTATCAATATATCATGTAAGA
This sequence comes from Combretum micranthum, assembly GCA_024138025.1. NCBI lineage: Eukaryota > Viridiplantae > Streptophyta > Magnoliopsida > Myrtales > Combretaceae > Combretum > Combretum micranthum. The sequence continues at coordinate 1,539,114 of JAMXBD010000006.1, forward strand.
CTCTATTATACATATATATAACTCGATGTAATGCATGATTCATGAATGTTGGGAATATTAATTCCTTATGCACTTGGATAATACCAATTGGGAAGTATGTAACCCTACTTTTCTAACATTGTTTCTATAAGTGCTCCATATATATATGCAATACCTACAAGCTATTATCGTAAAGGTCATGGAATGAACTACCTTTATGAATATCCTTAATGTTATAGTATCAATAATTCTTTTTGAAAAGCTTTTTACTTTGTAAAACTTTTGAAACTTACTAGGCTTAAAAAAAAAAGTGGTTTTCTTTCTTGAGAAATCCCATTTGCTTTCATTAAACTTAACCTTGATGACCTTTATAGCCATCACCTTCATTATTTTAATAAAAACCTTCATTTTGGGTTTAGAAAATAGATGTTTAAACAGGTGGTTTCCCTAAGTACGAATTTTACAAAACTTTGAGGAATGAAAACAATGTTTCACCTATTCTTGGAAACCATCTATTGTTCTAAGATTATAATTTGTTAAACCACTCCTATTCTTGTCAAAATTGAGTCTTTATTACATGTATCCCCTAGGACTTTCATTTTCCTATAAAAATTATCATTTTGGTATTTGGAAATAGATGTTTAAATAATGGTTATTTTCAAATCCGAATTTTGAAAATTTTATTTGAGTTTGTTTTCTTTGTAAAACTCATTTAGTCTTTCAAAAACTATTTCCTAATCAAACCTACCCATTAAGGCTTCTATTTCTTTAATAAAAATCTTGTTTTGGAGTTGAAAAATGAGTGTTTATATTTCAAGCTTCTTTTATTACGAATTTAAAGCTTATTTTTTAGATTGAAATATCACATTTGTAAGCTTGCATTTGTTTTGAAAATATTCCTTGGTAGATCTAAGTTTTTCTCATCAAAATCATCCATTTATGATACCTATTCCCTAAGCCCTTCATTTTAAATGAAAAATACACAATTTGAAGTTGAGAAATAGGTTTTCTAAATAGGGTTCCTTTTTTTATCTGAATTTTCAAAAGTTATTTTTGTTGAAACTAAAATAGATCTTGAGCTTCCTAACACTTTTCTACTAGCATTAAGCTATTACAAGTTATCTAAGAGCATAAAACAAAAGTCTAATGCATGTATGAACTTAAAACAACTAAATCTAGTCTACTAAACTTGTTATAAATACATGAACACTATAATGATTATGTGAACATGAATAGATGATGAATGTGTGCACAAATCACTAATAATAACAACATAACTTAATAATAAAACAAGATAATAGCATAATAACTCAAATAACAAGATCTAAAACATTATAATAGCAAGGATCTCATGTTCAAGTGTTTCCACTTCCCTAGCTTGAAGCTCATGGGGATTTTGTGTGGAATCACACATAAATGAACTTGCCATTACATGTTTCAAGATCCTAAAGTATAGATCTCTTACCTATTTGTTGTATGGAGTAAGAAATTTGAAGGAAAAACAAAGTGTGTGTGTGTGGATAATGGTAGGGGAAGCTCACAGAAACGGGGGAGAGAAAAGAGAGAATTTTATTTTGAGTGAAAATTTTGAAAGAGAAATAAAATGAGGAGAGAGAGTGTAAATAAGTATATATATATAATATATAAGTGGAATAAATTAGGGTTATTGCTTAAAAATTAGGTAAAAAATATTCAAGAGAGAATAAAGGAGTTGGGGGGGGGGGGTGGGGAGCACACGCTAGTTTGAGTGTAGGGAGGAGAGAGGGAGAGATTGTAATTTATGTGATAAAAAGTATTAAATGTAATAATTTGTTAAGAGATAAATTTTTCTTGGAAAAGAAAATGTAATTGAGTGTTTGTAAAGATGTAAGACTAGGGTATGGGTTGTGTGTGTAGTAGGTTGTACTTGTGAATAGTAATAAATAGTAGACAAGACAATTACTTTACCGGTAGTAAAGAAAATACGAGAAAAAGGCTATAACTGTAATTTTTATAACTCAAAAAATTAATAATAAAACATGAATGAACTTATGATAGCAAGATAATAGCATAATAACTCAAATAACAAGATCTAAAACATTATGATAGCAAGGATCTCATGTTCAAGTGTTTCCACTTCCCTAGCTTGAAGCTCATGGGGATTTTGTGTGGAATCACCCATGAATGAACTTGTCATTACATGTTTCAAGATCCTAAAGTATAGATCTCTTACATATTTGTTGTATGGAGTAAGAAATTTGAAGGAAAAACAAAGTGTGTGTGTGTGTGTGGATAATGGGAGAGGAAGCTTACGGCAAAGGGGGAGAGAAAAGAGAGGATTTTACTTTTAGTGAAATTTTGAAAAAGTAGAAATGAGGAGAAAGAGTGTAAATGAGCATATATATGGAGTAAATTAGGGTTATTTGCTTAATAAATTAAGTAAAAAAATTCAAGAGAGAGTATAAGAGGGCGCGGGGGGGGGGGGGGGGGGGGGGGGGGGGGGGGGGGGGGGGGGGGGCGCGCCGGTTGAGTGTGGGGAGGAGAGAGGGAGAGATTGAAATTGTTTTGATTTGTAATTTATGTGATAAAAAGTATTAAATGTAATAATTTGTTAAGAGACAAATTTTTCTTAGAAAAGAAAATGTAATGGAGTGTTTGTAAGGATGCAAGACTAGGGTATGGGTTGTTTGTGTGGTAGGTTGTACTTGTGAATAGTAATAAATAGTAGACAAGACAATTACTTTACCAGTAGTAAAGAAAATACGGGAAAAAGGCTATAACTGTAATTTTTATAACTCAAAAAATTATATAACTGATATATTTGGAATTGTTATGAAATTACGAGTCTAAAGGTACTAATATCATATTTTTAATATTTCGAGTCCTCGGGCACGCTTTTCGAAGTCTATACCCGATTGGGTTTGAAATAGATCGAAATTTTGCTAATATTATATTTTAAAACATCCTAATATTATTACGACCTAAACTTCACCCTTTACTCGTATCCCGACTCCTTGGCTTAGGAACATAGGATTGTCGGATTTAAACTACTAAGGTTTCCTGGGAATTGTTGACTTAGGTTTTCCGGTTAACTTTCCGGTTTAGAACCCTGCCAATTTAGAAACTGATGTTTTATATTTATACAACATATTTAATTTGAGAATATTTATTTTAAATTTTATTTTCATAAGTATTTAATATCTCTTAACGTTTTTGAAATTCTTAAATTAGATTTTATATCCGAAGGTTTATCGTTACTTACTGTTTAATAATTTGTTTTTAGTCTATATTACCCGATTTTACAGTCAGGGCATAAAAATCTTATACGTAGCGGTTTTGGATTTAAAGACTATTAAGTTCTTATTTTACTTTTAAGAATTTTCTTTTTCTTCAAGATTAAGAAATTTCTGGATTTGTTCAACATTTCGGACTAGTTGAAGTTCTGTTTTAATTGGGAATCATTTTTTAAAGTTTATTTTAAATATTTATTTTGGAATTATTTACAGAAATTTTCCGGGGCTTACAATGATCTAACTATTAAGGCCTTCATGAGCTAGAAGAACAAGCCTAACCTTAAAGCATCAGTCCCCCAACCACTTGAAGAAGCCCTTCATGTTGAAAAAAGAAAGAGAAAGACCTCATCCTAGTAAAGCTATAGAGAAGAAGAAGCTCTATAAGAGTTGGGCAAGGGTAACTAAAAAAGAGCTCTTGGTAATAAAAGAAAAAAAAAGAAGAAGAAGAAAAAAGAGAAGGAGCTCACCTTAAACGGTTCGAAGAGATTAAAAGAAAGCATAGAGAGCTAAGGAAAAAAGAAGATGAGGGGAAGAACAAAGAGGAAGAGGAACAGAAAAGAAGAAAGGAGGAGAAGAAAGAGACAATGGCGGATTTCCAAGCAAGACAAGCTACGAAAATAAGAAGTTACATGAAAAATACTAAGGGCATGATAGAAAAAGAGAAGAATGATTATCTTTGTGCCCTTAAGTTACAGTGGTAGCTAGAAGAAGAGGAATATTTACAAGCTAAAATCTACAAAATAGAGAGAGCTTAAAAACAGAAGGGGGTCGATATTTCTAAGGAGGCACCAAAAAGAAGAATCAGGGCTAAAGCTGATGAAAACATACCCATAGGTGGCATACATATCGAAGAGAGGCGATCTAAGAAGAGAACACTAACTCCAACTAGAAGACAGATGCCACCCCCTAGAAGAAGACAACCTAGTAGACGATCTAAAGCACCTAAGAGTGGTAATGGTAGATATGGAGGAAATAGAGTTGGTAGTGTGAACCCTTGCAATTTTGATTAATTTTGAGCTTAATCTTAGAATTAAAAGTCAATCGGAAACCCTAAAAGTCAACAAAAGACTAGAACAAACCCTAAATTTTAGATCCGGTAATCCCGTGTTCTTAAACCCTAAATAACAAAATTGAAATAATTATGGATAATGGTTCGTAATAACATAAGAAAGCGTAAAAATATCAGATTCGTTAATTTTTAGTGTATTATGGATCCGAATGGGATCAGCTCTCGAAAAGCATGTCTCGGGGCTCGGAATAGTAGAAATATTCTGATAACACCATTAGGTCCTAAATAATAAAAAGATTCTAAAAATATCAGTTTCGTAATTTTTCGGTAGTTAAAAATAACAGATATCGCATTTATACGTGTATTTTTTTACTACCGATATATTATTAGTCTTGTTTACTATTCATTATCCTATACTACTATTCATTACCATTCATCTGTCTATACTTTATCTTACAACCTATTCTTACTATCTATAGACCTATTTTTCTACTTTTTACATTTCCAATACACCTTCACATCAACCATACTTCAAATCTTAATTACATTTTATTACAAAACAATAAATAAAATAATTTTCTCTCTCCCTCTCTCTATGGCAGGTGTATACCCCCTCTCTCTTCCATCAATTTATATCTCTTTTTCAATTTATTTTATGATATCTAGTTTCCCTTCATCTTCAATTATAAATACCCCATCTCCCTCCACTTCTTTCACACCTTCGTTTCACATAACAAACCTCTCCCAAATTTACTCCACAAAATTCTTCACTACCAAAACTCTCTTTCACCAATTCCTCACAAAAGTCCTCCTCTATACACAAACTATCTACCACATATCACTAACCACATAAACTTACATTCATTATCTTCTTCCTACCATAAAAACACTTTAGGTAAACTTCTATCACTGTCTATTTACATATATCATGTAACTTAGCTTAACCATGGTGTTGTTTCTTGAAACCCATATGAGTTGTAGAAGCAACAACATATTCATGTTTTGTTATTGCACATGCCAATAATTCCAATTTTATTATCTTGTTTTTATTATGATATCATATTGTTATTAATGTTATTATTGTTGATTATTATGCTTCTAATCTAACTCTCTATATATTATTAACTATATGTGTATCTATATATTTGTAGAGTTTAATGCTCACAAATATTCTCTAACTTGCTCTTATTATTGCTTTTTCTTTCTTTCCTTTTTCTTTTTCTTTTTCGACTAGTCTATTCTTAGTTCTGGGTTACCTTGATGAAGCTAAGGCTCCCAATACTTGATTAAGTTACCTTGATGAAGCTATGATTCCTAATACTTGATATTAATATTATGCTCTTACTATTTCCTATATTATATATATATATATCTTATCTTATTATGTTATATTGTTTTATTTCTCATGACTACATATTCATGTTTACGCATGAGGACATTGATATTGTCTCAACAAAGATAAAAAGGGGATTTTATTAAACAAAGGAAGATGAGAACTCCTTTCAAAAATAAAATTTTATCACTTAAGAAAAGAATTTTTATGAAAACATAGGAGTCTATCTTAACAAATCTTTTCCAAAATTTAAATAAACTTATCACAAGAACATAAGAATTTTTACAAATGATACATAAAGTAGGTATATCACTCATATTCCTTTCAAAGCAATAAAATGGAAAAGTTTTCTTTAAAAATTTAAGATTTTAAATTCTTGATTAGCAAAGGTTTCCTTAATCTACCTTATGGGAATTTCACCCATATTTTTAAGTATTAGGAATTAGATAAGTTTTGTAAAATCATCAAGAAATTCTTTTCTAGAAATGAAGTTTTCTTAGGAATAAAAATTAGTAAACAACTTAAGAAATCATTGCTATTTAATAGAATAAAATAAAATTTAGGAAAAACTCAAAATATGTAAACTTTAATCAATCTTGATCACCATCAAGTAATGTTTAGGAGCTACCATTTCAAACTAAATTATAGGAATCTTAAAAAGAAAAAATTTATTTTAGGAGAAATTAAATTATTTCCAAAGGTAAGAAATGGAATTTAAAGGAGGAGATACTCATCTATAATGATTCAAAGACTTTTTTCAAAAAGCTAAAGTGAAAATTTCAAAGTTTGCTTTTCCAACTTCTAAAACACATTGTTTTATAAAAATCATTGTTAAGACAACTTCACTAAATGCATGCATATGATATGAGTCAATATATATATTCAAAAGATTTCTCTAGCTATACAAATATCTATATTTTGGTACAAGTATTTTTGGATAAAGAAAAGTTTGCAAATTTATGTTTAAAAAAGTGGAAAATTTCGTGATGAATATGTACCCTATGGTTTCGGAACCTAAACAACTTTATATGACACAAATGACTTAGAAATGAATAAATCTTTTTGAATAGGTAAATTTCGAGTTAAAATGAGCAAGTTATGACCATTTTAAGTTGAAATTTTCTACCTATACAAGTTTTACCGCAACTAAAGATTAGAATTAGAAATTTTGACTAGAAATTCCATAAAATTAAGGGTGTGCAAAAAAACCGATGAAACCGAAAAATCAAATCGAAACCGCAAAACCAATCCAAAAAATATGATTAACCGATTTGTTGGTTTCAATTTAGGATTACGGTTTTTTTCTAGTATTCGGTTTCGATTTCGGTTTGTAACCATAAAAAACCGATGGTTAACGGTTAATCGTTTTAATATTTATAAATATATTATATATATATATGATTTACATATACATATAATAATTTATATATATATATACATATGATTTACATATATATATATAATTTACCTATGTTAACATTCATTGGATTTCGATTAAAATACTATTATCTTATGTTTGATGGAGTTAATGTGGTAATTGATTTGGTTTGATTTTATTGATAATGATACATCCAAATGTTTGTTTTTCGTCTTTTCCTTAATTTGATTTTCTTTTTTTTTAGCTCTTGTAATATATATAATAATTTGAAGAAAAACTCTATGATAAAGGCTAAAAAATAAGGTTTATTAGAATTATTAATTTGAATTATTAAAACAATTAGGTAAATGGTTAAAAAATGAAAATCGAATAAATTAACAGAATAGAACGGTTAATTGTTTATAATGGATCAACTAAGGATCGGGATATTAAAAAACCGATTATTACTATTAGGTTCAAAAAATAGGGCTATGGACCAATTAACCGATCCGTGAACACCCCTACATGGAATACTCATTTTGGGTATTTTCTTTGTTTAAAAAATGAGGAGGAAGACGTGTACTACCTCGAGGACTATTACGATTAAGGGAGTATCGTCGAATCATGGCTAAGTGAGTCTACTTCTCTTATTTTCATACTTATGTTTGTGCTTGTAACATAGTTGCACTAGAATTAAGGAAAGATAAAATTGAAGATGCATGTGCTTTTAATTTTGATGAAAGAACTTTAAGTATATCAAGCCATGAATTGCTTGTAATGATTTGTATGATATATTAACATGTTGAAGTGTTTGAAATTGGGTAATCACTTATAAGAAATTGTAATTCAAATGGCTAGACCTCAAATAAAAATTGAGACATGCAGATCATTCATTGAGTCACATTACATGTACTATTATACAATTGGTGGGACAAGAGTATGATAGTAATGGCTAACATAACCAGTAGTATCTGTATATGGCGAGTAGGAGCTAGTAAAATCTACAAATTGATGGCTAGTAGGAGCCAGTAAGAACTACATATTTTTTATGGCGAATAGTAGTCTGTAAGAACTATAAAAATGGTTTTTAAAGTTATGTTGGCTGTAATGGGCCAAAATACCCAACCTCGAATGAAGGGCATAAATTCATTCAACAAATGATTCTCGAAAATCATATGTCTTATATGCTCACGTGCTTGTTGCATTCCATTTGCTTGTTTAATAAACTTGGTTGTTACTTTATCTTAAGTACGATTATCGAGTTTATTCTCACTAAGCTCGTAAAGTTTACATCCCTATAAATATTTGTGTTCACAGGAACACCTACTCTTATACCTGAGGTCTCTTCATATCCATGTAAGTTTTCTTTTACGAGCTTTTGGAGGAAATCTACTTGAAGGATTATATTAGAATCCCTTTAAAATCTTTTGATGAAGTATTTAAATTATGTGTAAAGACTAGTAACCTTTATGAAATCCTTAGAGATTTAATAGGGGAATGCCCTTATGATTAATGTAATAGACTCTTATTTATGCCATAACTTTATTTCTAGATTCTTATATGTTTATTATTAGTTGCTTATACCACACTTCCCAATAGCATCTCCTATTACTGTGTTGTACGTCTTACATGTAATATTATAACTTTCGCGTGACTAAGGTAGTCATTCTTAAGTTTGATATTATATGTGGTGAACTGCCATGTTTAGGGTACCCTACGGGTGTAATAGGTAGAGCTGGAAGAGCTAGCAGAGTTGCTAGAAGTGAGAGTAAGAAAGAAGGGAGCAAGAGTTGGAGATATTAGTTTGGAGATAAAGATTAAAAATTCCTGGCTCTCTTAGTTTTAAAAATTTTAATTGAAAATTTGTATTCTTAAAAACTCGTACATATTCTTTAATACTCATTCTTTTATTCATTAATTTTCATATCCTTAGTTCAAAGATGAATCCCATATTCTTTTGATAGCTTAATTAATTCGCTATATTCTTTGATTTGTTATTCTTTATATTCTTTTTAAATAAATGTAATTCTTTGTGGTAGAGTAAGTCTGATTTTAGCAAGTTGATAAACTAAGTTTAGTTAAAAAATGAGTTAGAATGCAGAAATAACTTAGAATTTTTTTTCTCTAATTTTAAGTCGTGGCTCTAATGGAGCTAGCGGCTATTATTGACATTTTATCTTGTTTTACATTAGTCTTTAAACAACTTTGATTAGAAGGTAGCCAATTCTAAGTCTCAAAAACATTCCAACCGTTGATTCCAAAATAAAGAAGCCTTCTGACACTTGTAAACATTGCTTGTTGCTTTTAAATTGCATCAATTTACTAATGATTCCCTGTCTATTTACCATGTTTAGAACATTGAGGACATTGTTCATATTAAGTGTGGGGGAAGGGAATTAAGCAAGAAGGGTTGAAAATAATAATAATATGTCAATAATAGAGTAATTGCGGTTTAAGTGATCACTTTTCCCAACAATTTATAGGAAAATAACGAAATGGCTAAAATTTGAACAATTTTTTTTCAAAATTCGAAAAAAAAAATCACCAAAATTACTCAACTGAGCTAATAATGAATGATATCATCATATGTTTGAGTTAACTTTATTGCGCTTTAAATCATCTTATAGTATCCATGTGGAATACTTTTACTTGTTATTTAATCTAGAAATTTAGAGTTGGAATTAACTTAAGGTTCTTGGTAAGGCTACTTAATTAATTTTTAAAAGCTTAAATGAACTGTATGTTTTTCAATTTAATCATTTTGAGAGCTTTGTAGTCTCTGATGAAAGCTCAAATGATGTTCAAAACTTGATGATTTTCCCTTATGCTTTATCTAAAATTAAAACCAAAGTAAGATAAAAATAATCATACACTTAAGGTTGATATGGATAGGGGTTAGTCCCTTAAAAGAGCAATTTATTGACCCCTCTTTCAATTTTAAATAAGCCATGAATCATGTATGTGTATTTGTATATATATATATATATTATATATATTAAGTAAAGCAAAAAGATAGGGGCAAAAACACCTCTAGAGGAAAATGAAAAGAAAAGGCAAAAACTTTCCCCTTTGCAGCTTTGAAGTACATAAATGATACTTAGAGAGATGATTTCATGTGCATGACTTCATATTTTACTATGATACTTAGAGAAATGATTAAGGAACCGCATACCTATATATATAAAGGGATAAAGTTGATTCAGTTCCCCTTATTTTGTTCGATCTTTTAATTCATTTTTGCTTTAGAATTCTTAATTAAACAATAAGGGTAAAAAATGATATACTTAGATAAGTTCAGTGATTTTAGCAGAAGTAACTTTAGCATAGTTTAGTGGAGATTGATTGAATATGTAAAGTACTAAGTTTAACAAGCAAATTGAGCTTAATTGATCTTGGCCAAATTTTCATTCATGATTTATTTTCCTATTCAAAAAGCCTTTCCCAGTTATCCTAAATCGTTGTTTGCTTGAGGATAAACAAAGGCTTAAGTGTGGGGGAATTTAATAAGTTTTTTTTTAATGTATTCCATTCATAGGAATTTAGGCTTATTTGATTCTATTTTAGATAAATTCGTATGAATTTTGTGCTTTTATTGTTTACATGTTGTTTTTCAACTCTTAGAACCAACAAAAGAAGAAACAAAGTGTTTTGGATCAGATTTGGAGCAAAACAATAATAAAGTTCAAAGAGAGATTTCTATCAAGATCTTTAGAAATGCTTGTCGAGGGTAAAATTTCAAGGCAAAACAAGGCAGAGTCCCAGCTGCACCCTAAACTGAGCCCTCAACGTGACCCTCGGTTTGCACTGAGGCAATCAAACCGTGAACTTCATGATGTGCTTCAATCATGCCACAAATTCGAGCATATATTCCACCCTCAATTGAAGCTAAGCCAAAATTCAAGCCTCTGAAGAAAAGATATACCTTAGACTATAATCAAACTTTGAGCCTTGGATCTAACCCGCGAAAAGTGACCTTGTCTAGCTATCATAGATGAGTTGGTTGAATACGCGTATGTAAGAATAAGGATGAATTCTATTATAAAGAATTTACTAAGTTGGTAAATAAAATCTTCGTGATGTTTTGTGTCTATAGCCTATAAATAAATATGCACAGATGCCTAATGAGGAGTGTACCGTATGTAACAAATTACTAACGTAGTATAGAGAGAGAAAACTTTAACGAAAGAAATGTTTCTTCTTGCTAAGGAATTTCAAAATTTTCTGGGTAAAATCATTTTTACCCATTGTTTATATTTACTAGATTCTTAACTTAATTTGCAATATCCATTGTTAATTTCATATTATTTCTTCTGAATATGTGCTCAATATCTGCATCTATAAGGAAATAATCATCTTAACTTAGAATTTGAGATCCAAATCATGATTCATGTGATTTCAAATGTTTTCAATTGAATATCGACTGGGTATTTGTATTTAGTAGCTCAAACTTAATTTCTTAGATCTAAATGTGTAGTACATCTTATAGATCTACTTATTTTCAACTAAATAGATATAGGCTACTAATAAAGTTACTCATAATCACTTTGAGAGAGGGATGGTGAAACTTTTTGTCACTTGTTTTCAAATTTCTCAAATGATTTTTTAAACAAATGATTCTTGAACTTTTTACAGATCTAGATTGTTGAAAACTTGTCAAGAGCTTCCAGTGATTTGATCTAGATCTAGAGTTTCTGACCTTGAGAGAGGCTTTAACTTACCCTGTGAGTACTACGATGCAAATACACTAGTAAACAACCCTCTTGGTTTGTTGAAAAATGACATGATAAGGAATTGGTGAAGCGAATCCTCAGTCTCATCTTGCATTTACAAACTTATCTTAAATTTTACCCCAAAACATGTATATATCTCTTAGCATTAACCTTAGTTTAGCTTATGTTTTTATTATGTTTTGCTAAATTTTGTTTGGCTAGATAATAGATGAAAAGTAAGTACAGTAGATGCTGGCGATCCCTCAAAATACGACCTAATATTTTCTATACTACTTTGGTAAGTGCGCTTGCCTTATGTTAGTGATTGCAACCAAGGTTGAGAAGAACTTATTGGCTTTTTCTTATAAATTTTTGAAAACATTAACTTTCGTGTTTTATAAGATGATCCACTGAACCAACTAGGAAGTTAGAAAAAGAATCTCCATTTCCCTTGGGGTCTCTTTCCTTGAGTTGTCTGCCCATCGTTTTCCCTAAAAGGAGGTACTATGTGATCCTTTATCAAACCCTTGGCCTTTTGATCTTAGAGATGTTCTTTTTATGACTTCTCCATCTCATTTTGAGTAGTAGTGAAATCTTCCCATCTAATGTACTTGCTAACAAGTTCTTAGAACACCTCTAGCATCTTTAGTTTATTTTTGGCAATGGAATGAAAGAGGTTTTTTTTTTTTTTTCGAACCCCATGAATTGCTGCTTAGATAGCAAAGCTAAGGTCAAGGCCATCCCTTTTAATGGTAATCTTATTAAAGCAAGTTATGTAGTCTCTCAAGGATTCATCTTTACTCTAGTTTACTAGGAAAAGTGATGACATGTCTTTCTTCGGAGTCTTGTTGACCATGAAATGCATCTTGAATGCCATTGTCAAGTCTTCAAATGATGTGATTGAGTCATTAGGGTGAAACCAATTGTTGGTGTAAGCCCCTAGATTTTAACCCATGGTTTATACTTAAACCCTAAACCGGAAACCCTAAAGTCAACAAATCTATAACAAAACCTAGTAGTTTTAGATCTGACAATCCCGTGCTCTTAACCCTCAAACAACGAAATTGAGATAATTGTGGAAAATAATTCGTAATAATATAAGGAAGCTTAAAAATATTAGATTCATTAATTTTTTAGTGTATTTTAGATCCGAATGGGATCAATTTTCAAAAACCTGCCCCGGTACATCGGACGGTAAAAATATTTTGATAATACCAATAAACTCAAAAAAATATAAGGATTTCAAAAATATCAGTTTTATAATTTTTCGGTATCTAAAATTATCATATATAGTTTAATTACGCTTATTTTTTTTTTTACTACCGGTATTAATTTATCTTATCTACTATTGATAGTACTATTCTATAGTATTAATCTATCTCTGCCTTTTCTACACCTATTCTTACATTCTACCATACCTATTTTCTACTTTTTACATTTCTCATACATCTTCATTCATATCATACCTTACAACTTATTACTTTTAATTAACAAAAATACAAAACAAATCAAAAATCAACTCTCTCTCCCTCTCTCCCTTCATGGCCGGCGCCCCCTTTCCCTTACACACACATTTTATTTCTTTTTTAATTTATTTAGCTCACACAATTTTCACTTGTTAAAACGCTATAAATATCCCCTCTCCCTCCATTTCTTTCACACACTCTTTTTATATTAACAAAACTCTCTCAAAATCTCTCTTCAAATTCTCTGTCCCAGAACTCTCTTTCTCTTTTCCAATTTCCCTCATTTCTTCTACACTTATACTACACAAACTACCAACCAAATTTCTAACTTAGGTAAATATTCTTACCTATATCTTTCTACTATGTCATGTAACTTAACATGACCATGGTGTATGTTTCTTAAACTTCAAATGTTAAAGAAGTAGCACTATTTCATGTTTTGTTCTTGTTCATGAATAAATTACATATTATATTGTTTCATTTATGTACATGTTATTATTATTGTTCTAAACTAACTCCTATAACATATTATCTATATTTATGTGTGTGTGTATTTCTTAGAGCATATAAGCTCACTAACATAACCGTTATTTATTTATTTATGCTTGCAATTTATTTATATATTTCATGCTTTAATATTAAGATTAGTCTTTCTAGTCTTAGACTTATCCCCATCAAGTCAAAATGATGTGTGTGTGTGTGTGTATGTATATATATTTCTTAGAGCATATAAGCTCACTAAATCAATGAATTTTTGAAACAAGTGGCAGGAAGTCTTCACCCATTCCTCGATAAAAGGTAGTCAAGATCGACTCCATTAGCAACCACAGATCTATTTAATTGAATAATATCTCGATCTATTCAATTGAAATCAATCGTAGATCTAAAAGAACACACCATTTCTTTAAAAACTGCAAGTTAAATTCAAGTTACTAATTACAAACACCCGATCAAATTTACTTGATAACACATTTGAAATCAAACTAAATCAAGAATTGGATTCGTAATCCCTAAGCTGTAGGAGTTTATTTCTCCATGGATTTATCAAAATAAGCACAAATTAGAAAAAATAAAATAGGCTCAAAAGATGAATCAATTAATTGCTCAGAAATTCATAGAAATTACAAACATTGAGTTAAATTGATTTTACCTAGAAAACAGAAAATATTTTTAAGTAAATAGAAATGGAATTTCTTTTACCCAAAAATTCTTCAGAAATCTACTCTACGTTAATACTGATTTGCACTATTAGAACATACTTTACACTGCACGCTTACACGTTTATTTTTAAACTACTAGGTACAAAAAGCATTGCCATCTTTATTTGACACGTAGCAAATTTGGCAGATCCTTTCTAATAGAATTTGGTAACTTTTCACGCACGCATATGATTTGTGAAAACACTCATCGAAGGTCGCGTGCTTTATTGGTGAAGGCTTGTATTGAGCAAGATCAAGCTTGACTTCAAGGAATTCTTAAGTGAACTGTGCGTTTTTATCCATTGCTTTATCAAGGGTAAAATTGAGAGGGTCGGGGGTTGTGAACCCTCAAAGTTTTGTGATCAATTAAAGCTTAAACCCTAATTAGAAAGTCAACCGGAATCCCAAAGTCAACAAAACCCTAGTCTTTTGTAACCGTTCAAGTTCCGCATTACCGTTTAAGCAACCCTAGGAAAGTTAGTAAGAGATTAGTATGTAGAATAGTTTGTCATAACCTAAGAAAGCTTAAAAATATCAAATTAGTTAAACCGCGATTCGTTTTGAGAACAATCGCACACAGTTTTGGAAAAGCGTGTTCCAGGGCTCAAATTAGTAAAAATATTCCGGATATACCATTAGACTCGTAAAAATATAAGGTTTTCAAACATATCAATTTCATAATTTTTTTGTAACTAAAAATATCAGATATCGCAATTATACGCATATTTTCTTACTACTGGTATTTAAATTATCTTGTCTACTTTACATTATACTATTTTCTACTATTCTACACTATTTATCTATCTCTACCTTTTCTTATACCCTACTCTTACAAACCATACCTCTACTTCTTACAATTTTCATTTCCAATACAACTTCATATCTTTCATATCTGACTTTTCATTAGCAAAAATACAAAAAGATAAATTTTTCTCTCCCTCACACACTCAAATTGCACCGGCCACTCCTCTCCCTCTCTTCCATTTGTTTTGTTTTTCATTTATTTAATTAACACAATTTTACTCCCACATTTCTCTATAAATACCCTCTCTTCTTTCCACTTCTTTCATACTTTCCATACACAACAAAATTACTCTCTCAAATTCTTTACAAAAGTTCTCTCTCAAAGTTCTCTCAAAATTAGTCTTGATAGGTAATTCTTCTTTAGAGTTTCTTTATGTTCATTTACTTAGTATGAGTTTAGTGTGTGTTTTCTAAACCATGAAGTTTAAAGAAAGCAATAATAAGTTCATACTTTGTTTTTATTCATGAATCAAATTTCTTTTATGTTGCTTTTATGTATAGATATCTATGTAGCTATATAATCTTTTAGAGCATATAAGCTCATTTGTTTTGCAATTTATTTATTTTCCTTGTAATTTATTTATTTCCTTGCAATTTATTTACTTTAATGTTGTTTTTAAGACTAGTCTTTCTAGTCTTAAACTTGTCCTCATCAAGTCAAAACATTTTCTTTTTCTTTTGGGACTAGTCTTTTCTTAGTCCCGAGATACCTTGATGAAGCTAAGGTTCCAATACTTGATTTATTTCCTTACTAGCTTATTTCTTTAAATTATTATGTTTCCTTATGTTTTCATAACTTTATGATTCATATTCATGCATGAACATAATGATTTATGTTTTAATAAGACAAATGAGGAAAGGTTTTCTTAAAATAGAGATTCTTTTCTAGAAATAAAAATAGGAAGTAATTTTTCATAAAACTAAGGATTTATCTTAATAAACTTTTCTAAGAAATCTAGAGGAGTTCATAAGAATTTTTACAAACATACATGACATAGAAAGAACATTTTGAGTAAACAAAAGTTTTACTAAAACTTCACTTTTTCATCAAGTACTAGAAATTCTTTTCATGAAAATGGAATGATCTTGAGAAACAAGGAAATTATTTTTATAAATATAGAATTATTATTACTTTCAAAAAGTGTTAGAAACTAAGTTTAGAAAATAAAAATCATTCCTTGGAAATTTAAAAAGACTAAGGAAATTAAATTTAGGAAAAGAAAATACTCATTTAAAATAACTTAAGATATTTTCAAAGCAAAAAAAAAAGAAATTTTTCAAAAGTTTTCACTTTTCCAAAATCTTTAAAAGACCTTACTTTTTCATGATTTGAGACAATTTCATTAATTTCATACATTTGATATAAGTCAATAAATATATATATATATACATTTCAAAGGTTTACAAACTATTATAATATCTATCTTTTTGGTATGAGTTTTGTTGAAGAAGGAACACAAGTTTTGTGAAAATTCGTGGTAAATCTGATCACCACTGTTTCAGAACCCAAACGACTTAGTTTGATGAAAATAGCTTTAGAAATAGATAGATCTTTTCGAATAGGTAGAAAACGGTATATAATATGCGAAATTCCGAGTTAAAATGAGCAAGTTATGGCTATTTTAAGTTAGAATTTCCTCCCATCCGATTTTACCGCGGTTTTAAGATAGATTTAGAGTTTTCAAAGATAGAAATTCTATGAAAGACTCATTGTGGGTATTTCATCTTGTTTAGGTGAAGAAGGAACCGAGATCACTTTCCCGGAAGACTACTTCGATTAGGAGCTACCGACATGGAGTGAGTTAATCCTTTACTAAGTTACATTTTCTTGTTTGTGCTTGTAGGTAGTAGCACTAGAAAATAAGGAAAAGGTAAAATTATTGTGTGATTTGGATTTATGATTGGTTGAGTATAAGTTAAGAATATCGAAAGAGGAATCGATAAATAAATTGTGATTCTTGCATTGATGTGATAAATATTGTTTTTAATCACCTTTAACTTGAACTCAACATTATTTGGTTAAACTTATATTGAAAATAATTCATGCATATCATATTTGTGAGTCACATTTGTTTCACTACTATTCTTCGTGTGGGCAAACGAGGAAGTTGTAGTGGTGGCTAGTAGGAGTCAGAAAGTCTACATGGGCCAGTAGGAGTCGGAAAGTCTACAGGGCGAGTAGGAGCCAGCAAATCTGTAAATATTGTTGGTCGTATGGGCCTGTAACCTCCCAACCCCCAACATAGAGGGCGTAAAATCTATGCTACACATGATTTCCGGTTAATCTTATGTATTTGTTTGCTCATGTGATTGGTGCATTCTCATATGATTGTTTAAATACTTGTTTGATATATGGAAATGTTTTGTAGATGGGAATTATCTCACTAAGCTAGATTTGCTTACACCCCTATAGCTTTTTGTTACAATATGATTACCTATGGTTGGCACCGAGGAGCCCTGTTTGCCAGGTATGAGTCCAAGCTACTAGGAGTTTTTGGGAGAAATTCTATGTATTTAATTTTAAGCATAGACTTCTAGGAAAATCTCTATAGTAGGCTTATGTTATAGTTATGATTACCCTGTTAATGGTTTAGTTAAATCAAGACTATTGGAGACGGGGGAATGTCCCTAAGAAGTTGTAAGAGATTATTATCCAAATGAATATTCCATGTTTATTTATATAAGTTCTTGCATGCTTTTATTATCTACTTAAATGTAATACCCCTGTGAGTCTCCTACTATCTTGGAAGCACACCTTGCATGTGATATCGAAGCTCCTACATGACTAAGGTTGTCATTCACTAGCTTTAATATTATATGCGGTGAACTGCCACGTTTAGGGTACCCTCCGAGACGTGATAGGGGTCAAATTGTTAAGGCTCGAGGAAATCTTGTTGAAGAATTGGTTTGGCAACACAATTGTTGTAAGCCCTAGAAAATTTTAGTAAATAATTCTAAGATGAACTTCGAAAATAAACCCTAAAAATCACTCCAAATTAAAACCGAATTTCGACAAGTCCTAAATCATGAATGAATCCAAAAACTTCTTAATCATGAGAAAATGAAAATCCTTAAAAATAAAATAAGAACTCAGTGGTCTTCAATTCCAAAACCACTACGCATGACAAATTCCATACGTGACTCCGATTTATAAAATCGGGTAATATAGATCCCAAAAACGAATTATTAAAAAGTAAATAACGATTAACTTTCAGAAATGAAACCCAATTCAAAAATTTCGAAAACGTTAAAATATATTAAATACTTACAAAAATAAATTTCTTAAATTAAATATGCTGTATAAACATAAATATCAGTTTCCAAATTGGCAAAGGTCTAAACCGGAAAATCACCCGGAAACCCTAACCGGAATACAATAGTGTAAGTCTGGCAATCTAGGCCTCCTAACCCTAGAGGCCGAGATGTAATTTAAATATATAGATTAGTTCATAGTAATATAAGTTTGTTTAAAAATATCATATTGGTAAATTTTTGACCTATTTCAAACCCGTTCGGATACAGACTTCGAAAAGTGTGTCCTAAGGCTCAAGATATCAAAAATATACCAATAGTACCGTTAGACTCGTAATTTCATAAGATTTTTAAATATATCAGTTATATAATTTTTCGGGTTATAAAAGTTATAGTTATAACCTTTTTATTGTATTTCCATTATTATCGGTAATTGAATGGTCTTTTGCACTATTCATTTTTATTTCATTAAAAAATTTTATTATTCTTATAAAGTCTTATATTTTTAGATAATATTTTATATGTTATAGAAAATTTTGTTTTTCTAAAATTTAGTTCGTTTCGGGTCTTTATGGGATCAGATTCTATTTAAGACCCGATACTAAAAATAAAATAAATTAATTTAATAATTGAAAAATATTTTAAAAATATTTTTATTTTCATAAAATAATTATTTTAGAATTTTTCGGGTTATAAAAATATTATTTATAGCTCATATTAGCGTATTTTGATCATACCGGTAACACAATTGTTAAAATACTAAAATAATTCAAATAATTATTTAATTTTAATTATGAAAAATCTGCTACAAATATTTGGGATAATTTTTCTAATTTTATTTTGTTTTGTTTTATTTTATTAAGAAAGTACTTTTACAACCCATACTTTCAAGTACACCTTACACATATCACTTCCTTTTCACTTCAATCTTTCTACACAATATTCCATACTTCATGACAGATTTTTCCTCTTCTTTATGGCTGCCATTGTCCTTTATTTACTCCATTTTGACCAATTTAATTATATTCTACTCCTTCTTAAGAAAGCTACATAATACATTTATTACACAAATCAATTTCAAGTCAAAATTCAAACAAATTTCTCTCTCCTCCCTCTTCCTAATTCACGTGCAGCATGTCCAAATTGGTTGCCCTTGTTTTATTTTTTTTTTCTCTCATTTATTCAATTAAAACACTCATCTTCTCTCACTCCTTCATTTACTCACTTTCCCTCTTTCATTCTTTAACCTTTTCTCTCTCTATTTCCTCTCGTTTCTTCTTCTTCTTGTTCTTGTTTCTTCAAGAACCAAGCTGCCCCCACATCTTCCATTTTTTTTTTATAAAATCGAGATTTATTAAAAAGAGAAAAAAAAGTACATCAGAAAACAACCCTTAAAAGGGCCATAAACACAAGAAAAGCTAAATAAATCTATAGTTCTCTTTTCCTATACAATCATTATAGATGAGACTATGACAAGAACTAGGAACTGGATTCCACCAAATGATATCAGAAAGGTTGAGCGCTTTCATGGATAGATGATCAGCAACTGAATTTCCTTCCCTATAGATATGACTGATATGCACCTGACAATTACTTAGGATATGCAGGCAATGTTCCCATTGATCTCTAAGTCTCCATGGAACTTCTAAGCTACGCCTCCTAAGCAAATGAACCACATATGTTGAATCACTTTCAAACCAAATAGGCGCTGGCAAAAAATTATATAGCTTGGTCATTGCAATGAGAACTGCAGATAATTCAGCTTCAAAAGCAAATCCTATCCCGACAGGAGCACTGAACGCAGCTAAGACTTCACCTTTGTAATTTCTGAACACACCTCCTGCCCCTGAGATACCAGGAGCACCTTTTGCAGCACCATCAGTATTGATTTTTATCCAACCATGAGGAGGTTTCGCCCAAACAACCGAAATCGCTTTAGGAGCTGGTCTAGGAATGGGAGAGACTCTCAATCTTCTAAGAATCATCAAATCAGAGATAGAGTTATTTGCTTTCCCCACCTTAAAAACCTTTGACTCATTCATAAGACAACAGATGCGTCTTATGGAGGATGAAATAGAAGGGATTGAGTCATGATAACAGAAGTTGTTTCGAGCAAACCAAATAATTTTGATAGCCGAAATAAAACCGACCTGCCATAGAGCAAAAATTTGAGAAGAGAAATTCATTTTCCTAGCACTTAGAAAAAGGGTCCAGAAATTTGATGAAGTATCAAGCCGAACTTCAAACAAACTTCCTAAAGAGAACCAAATAGTCATAGCAAAAGGACATTTAACAAACAAATGATCAATTGATTCCTCTGCAGCAGAGCAAAGACAACATTTGGAAACAATATTGAAACCTTTTCTCTTCAAAATTTCATGTGAAGGGATACTATTATGTAGAACACGCCATAATAAGAAAGATGCTGAAGGAGCAATATGATGCTTCCAAATAAACTTATGCCAAGCCACTTTAGGGAATTTCCTGCGGAACATATCAGCTGCAGATTTTACTGAGAAGACTCCAGTAGCAGATGGTTTGAAGACTAGATAATCTTGACGAAATCTGGATGGCAACACCTTATCAATGTTTTCAGCAATGGATGGGAAAACCAATCTAAAATTATCCGAGAGATGCCAAGTTCCATTGAAGAAAATGTCAGAAATCTTGGCTTTGAGTTTTTTCTTAACATTCAATGGAATGCCAATTTTTTCAGCAATGGAATAACCAAGCCAATTGGAATTCCAGAAATTAAGTTGCGAGTTCCAACCAATACTCCATTGTGAATTCGACAAGATAAAAGGATGGCAATGTTTCCGGAATTCCATATTGAAGATCTGACATGGTTAGATCGAGCCTCTCCAGCAGCATTATGATATCGACTTCTCAAGAATTTGAAAATAAACGAATCAGAACAACTTATGTTCCAGGCCAATTTGCTGAGTAAAGAAAGATTCAAATTATGTAACCTTTTTAGACCAATTCCTCCTTCATCTTTGGGAGCACAGCAAATGTCCCACTTGACAGTCACTAATTTCTTGGAGAAAATAGAGCCAGTCCATATGAAATTTCGAATTGATTTCTCCAAGAGTTTTAAAAGAGAGCTAGGCCATTTATACAACATAAAAGAGTGAATGAAGGAGCTAAAGATAACGGATTTAACCAATTCAATTCTTCCAGCCATTGATAAAGAAGATCCCTTCCAATTATCAAATTTTGAAAGAATTTTATCAGCCAAAGGTTGAAGATAAGACCTTCTAGGAGCTCCAACAAATAAAGGAATTCCAAGATATTTAACCGGAAAAGAACCAAGATTCATATCAGCAAACGTCCTAAGCTTTTGAATTCTACAAAAGGGGATATGAGGACTGAAAAAAATCTCAGATTTATTCCAGTTGACATACTGTCCCGACAAGGTCCCATAACTCTCAAATAAAGCTTTAACAGATCGGATGTTCTTCAAAGAAGCTCGACAAAACAATATTATGTCATCAGCATACAGTAAGTGAGATGGACATAAGGTGTTTCTCGCCGCATACATTGGATCAATAGATTTATCATCATAATTAGCAACCAGCCTTCTGTTGAGATACTCCTCCGCCAAACAAAACAATAAAGGAGATAGAGGATCTCCCTGCCTTACTCCTCTGGAACAAGAAAAAAATCCCTTTGGAGTACCATTGATTATAATTGATATTCTAGCAGAATGAAGAATAGTTTGTGTCCAAGCACAAAACTTTGAAGAAAAACCAAAACTCTTCAGCACAGCATCAAGGAAGTCCCAGTCCAAGGTATCAAAAGCTTTTTTAATGTCTATTTTGACAGCCATATTGTTTCCATAACATTTTGAATGGAGGACATTCATGTTTTCCGAAGCCGCAGCAATACACTGTTCAATATGTCTATCTTTGAGAAAACCAAACTGGTTATGGCCTATAATTTTTGCAGCAATCACAGCTAATCTGTCAGCAAGGATCTTTGATATAATCTTGAAAAGAAAATTCCCTAGTATGATTGGTCTGTACTTATCCAGGGTAATGGCATTAGAAGATTTAGGGATAAGAATAAGGTGGTTTGAATTGAGCCCTCCCACAATCGATCCATCAATGAAAAACTGTTTCACAGCAGCACAAACTTCATTTCCAACTAAATTCCAACAATTCTTATAAAAAACCCCAGTAAAACCATCAGGACCTGGAGCAGCATTTGAATCCATTGAGAAAACCACATTTCTTATGTCATCATTTGATGGAATTTGACATAGCATCAAATTCATGTCGGAAGATACTATGGATGGAATCACTTCTCCTACTTCTGAAAGAACATTGCTAGTAGAAGCTCTATTGGACGCGAAAAGATCTGAATAAAAGTCTAAAATATGACTTTCAATGATACCCTCTTCATGAGTAATAGAGCCATTGATATCAAGGCAGTGAATTCCTGTCAAAGGTTTCCTTCTTGTCAAAACCTTGTGAAAAAAACTTGTATTTCTATCTCCTTGAGTCAACCATTTAATTCTGGATTGGTCTTTTAGAAGACATTCCTTATTTTTAAGATGATATTGAAGATTTGAGTGAGCTATCATCTCACTATTATGAAGATCATCAGAAAAACCCATTGATTCAATTTGTGTCTGAATTTGTAGGAGCTCTTGCTTAGCTGCTGAGATGGATTGATCAACATTTCCAAAGATGTTCTTATTCCAAGATCGCAGAAAAGATCTTAGTAATTTTAATTTTTTTTGGATCACCAGCATTGGATTACCAGAAAAATGAATGGAATTCCAGAAAGAAGAAACCTCAGCCATAAAATTGGGGTGATTAATCCACATAGAAAGGAATTTAAACGGTCTAACACCAGACAAATGATTTAGACTGCAGCAAATAAGAAGAGGATTATGATCCGAATTATGACGAGCCAAAGCAATACAGTCTATATGGTTCCAGTTCTGCAGTGAAGAGTTATTAACCAGGGCTCTGTCTAATCTGATATCCACCCGATTTGCCCCTTTTCTATTGTTGGTCCAAGTGTATTTGGCACCTTTTGAAGGCAAGGAAGATAAATGACAAAAATTTATAGCTTCCAAGAAATCAGAACAAGATTTTGCCGAAGGAGGTCTACCAGTTTTTTCATGTGCACCAAAGCAAGCATTGAAGTCTCCAATGACAAACCAATTATCAACACACAAAAAAAGAATCTTTTCGCAACTCATGCCAAAGTCTTCTTCGACTTGAAGACAAAACATTTGCATAAACACAAGTAATATGATTGATCATATTAGCTTTTATCACCTTCAAAGACACATGTTGATCAGATCTATTCATGACCGTAATATCAGATGGCAGCACTTTAACTGACACCAAAATCCACAAGGAAGGCAGCTCTATGTCATTATTTGTTAGGAAATAAAACCCCAAGTTTCTCCAAAAACTATCAGTGATGTTATCAAAAGGAATTTTTGGCTCTGCAAGACACAGAAAATCCGGTTTGTGAGAGGTACAAAAATTTGAGAGTGTCCTTTGCGTATTGGAATTTCCAATTCCTCTGCAATTCCAAAATAAAATATTCATTGAGAACTAATAGTAGCAGCTCTGGTAACAGGTTTGTTACCATATAATTTGATGCCTTTACCATTCTTTTTCTTTTGATTTTTTGAAGACACAAGCTTCCAATCCTTTTCATGTTCCTCATTCTCAGTAGGAACAGCCCAAGATTGATGCGAAACCTTGTCAAATTCCTGAATTATATTAGGATCTAACTCTTTGGATTGATTGAGGTCGTTCGCAGGTATATTAGTAGGAATGTCCAAATTAATATTGGCTTGAGAATTCTGATTGTCCTCCGAATGTATATGCACAATATCTGCAGCAGGATCAGTTTCTTTGGGTTCAATATGAAGATCCCTTTGTACATTTTCTATAGCAGCATCACAAATGATATTGTCCTGTGAATTATTAGGAAAATCCTTCTCTGTTGATGATTTTCTCTCGGTAGTATTCAGATCCTCCACTTTCTCTTCTGTTTTGGCATCCATGTTCTCCTAATCCGAGAACGTCCACGCGAGTTTCTTGAAGTTGAATTAGTCCTTTTGTTAGGAAAAGATGAGTCAAAGTCTTTCACATTCCATCTGCAGTTTACCATATCATGTCCAATGGATTTACAAGTATTGCAAAACAAAGGTAAATTCTCATAAAAGACATCAATATCAAAAAGATTATTTTCACAGTCTAATGTTATTTGATATTGCAAAACAGAAGACAAATCAATATCCACCAGAACACGGGCATAATGTCCAAAGTCTCCCTCCAAGGTGGCTCTATCAATACGTAAAGGGGTACCTAATTTTCTTGCAATATCAGCAAGAATTTGTTTATCCCAAAGTTCCCATGGTAAACGATAGAAACGAACCCAAATTTGAGTTGAAGTGGATTTCTCCTTGCTTGGATCGAAACCCGGGATCCATTTCTGAAGGCGAAGAATCCCTGGTTTAAGAAAGATAGATCCCCTTCCCCAAATCAAATCTTGATCCTGCGAAAAAAAGAAGGATTTGATAAAACCCTCTTCCTAGGGAAATTAATCTCCAATTTGTTAATCCCCAAATTGCAGATAATTT
This sequence comes from Combretum micranthum, assembly GCA_024138025.1. Lineage (NCBI taxonomy): Eukaryota > Viridiplantae > Streptophyta > Magnoliopsida > Myrtales > Combretaceae > Combretum > Combretum micranthum. Next base: position 1,564,107 of record JAMXBD010000006.1, read on the forward strand.
ATCCTTGAGATTAGAAAACGACCATGGAGTCTCTCCTTTATTTAAGACCACTCGAGCAATGAGGGAGTATTTACAAAGATCTAATCTTTTTTTGTAAGAGGCAGGATTAATTTTCACGGCATGATAAGACCCAGCAGGAGCGTTCTGTTCAATCAGAGGAAGGGAAGGGGAATCCTGTAGCACCACAGACGCATAAGAGGCCTTTTTCGTACCATTAGGTTGTGTTAAAAGAACATTCTCTTTTGACGATTCCCACGAAGCAAAAGAGAAGAGGTCGGAATGGCTTAGATAGTGATCAGACGACGGATGAAAAAACGTCTCCGACGGCATAGCAGAAGGAAACCCTCTTTGGAGATCAGGAAAACATTTTTCAGATATAGATCACATCTTCCATTAGCTTCCACCCATATTTCTTGAAGATTTCTAAGCAAATCTTCATCTCAAAGCCTCCATAGGTGATATAGGTAAAGTGTAATGAATATTTCATGCATCAAATGACCTTCCATAAGCTTAAAAGCTTAGGATGATGATGCCAAAAATGAAACACTCATTTTCTCTACTTTTATTATCTTGTATTTCAATTATTTTCTTGTTTAAAGTTGATATATTTTGTAGATCTAAATTTTTGTGGCTTTGATTTTCGTTTATGCCATAGATCTTATTATTTAAGTTGTTATACTTGTTATTTCTTATGATTTATGCATAGATCTATCATCCACATGTCCATCTTAGTAATTCATGCATTCAAAACTAGTTTAGAAAACTAGATCTAGAGTTTTGAGTTCATAAAATGCATTAGACTTTGTTTTATGTTCATGGATGACTTGTGATAGCATGATGATGGTATGAAGTTGTAGGAAACTCAAGATCTATTTTATTTTCAACAAAAACAACTTTTGAAAATTCGGATGAAAATGGAACCATATTTAGAAAAGTGGTTTTTCAACTCCAAAATGTGTATTTTTCATTTAAAATGAAGGGCTTAGGGTATAGACAATATAAATGAATGATTTTGATAAGTAAAGTTTAGATCTATGTTCATATTATGTTTAGATCTATGTTCATATTATGTGTAGATCTTAGATTTGAACTTGAACAAGAGTAATGAAATTCGTATTTTGGCAAGACTCATATTTAAAAACGACTTTCCAAGTGTCAAAATGTAATTTTTACTTAAGAAAATGAAGGCTTAATATATGTATATCATCAAGACTTCTTTTTACAAGAATCAAAAGTGATTTTCAAAAGTAATTTTCAAAATAAAAATTCCATTTTCGGATTTTGGTTAGGGCCTATTTTAAAAACATGTTTTCCAAGTCAAAAATGAAGTTTCTATTTAAGAAATGAAAGGCTCTTAGGATAGGATATGTAAGGAATGGATTTTCATAAGTTTAGATAGATTTTATCAAAAGATATGTCCAAAAATGAATTTTGTAAATTCGGATCCCAACCAAGACCAATTTTTAAAACTCATTTATCAACTCCAAAACTCATGTTTTATGTGAAAACTGAAGGGTATAGGTAATACATATCATTAAGCAATGATTTTTACAAGTTAAAATGAGTTTAGGCATGAGTAAGGTGTAAAACAAGTAATGGAATTAAATGGAAAATTTTGAGTTAGTGATCAAATTGTCAAATTCGTAATTTGAGTTGATGCATATGTAATCACTTAGTATTTGAGCTCAAATTGCAAGTTTATGTGTTAAATAAAGTCCTTAGTGGTTATGTATGATTGAGCCCTAAATTTTCTAAATATCAAATGATTTTTACTTAAAGGAATCACTCAAAAACCAATTTTTACCAAATTCGGATTTTGGAATCAATCCCACTTGAAAACATGTTTACAAAGTGTAAAATGGAAAATTTTATGTAGAAATGAAGGCCATAAGTAATATATATAATGAATACTCAATTTTAACAAAAATAATTATATTTTCTTAAGTAATAAATCCAAAACAAATGGAAATGATCAAAGTTAGAAAAACTAGATTTTTCATAAGTAGTTGTTATTATGGTCTTGCAAAATAAAAAGTTATAAAATTTCCTTTTAGAAAAATCATCAAGATCATGTATGCAATAGGCTCATCTCATGTCATTCATGTTAGGAAATCACTCATATTGCATGTATAGTTAAGTTATACAGTAGGAATATTTCAAACGTTTACAAAACTATTTTTCGGAAATTGAAATTGTTGCTGCCCTAATCTGATCCAAACTTTTCGAAGCTTCAAAGTTTTCAAAACTTGAAAATTATATTATAATTAGATAGATCTTTCGAAGTAGATAGAAATCGATATATAATTTGCGAGATTCCGAGTTAAAATGACCAAGTTATGGCCGTTTTAAGTTGGAATTCCCGCTTAGGACGAGAATTACGAATTTGATAGTTCGTATAAAATCGTTCAGATTAGTTTGAGTTGAAATACTTATTAGAGTATTTCTTCCTTTTTAGGTGATCCCGAATTCGACGATTCCCTACCACCGGATTACTATTACTAGAAGACCGGTGATCCAATGACCGAGTGAGTTTTCTCTTGTTTTGTTACCTTGATTGTGCTTGTAGTTAGTTGCATTAGAATTTTAGGAAGAAGATAAAAATCGATATGAATGGGGATGGGAGATATGATGAGACTGTGATGAATGTATGCCAAAGAATACTAAAGCATATCGAAACCACGATTTGATTGGATAACTGCACTGTTCATATTATTTCTATTATGTGTATGATATTGGCTGGTCACTCTAAAGAATGTATAAATATTTTTGACCTAAGAAAAAATTAAATTGATCATGCATCGCATCGAACATATTACATTTGGTAGCATGCTACTCCTACGCAGGTCGATCGGTATGGTCCGAGGACTGGTTTGGATAATGAGACCCGGGATCAAAGCTCATTCATAGGAAACTAATACATATCGGGGATGCATTCCATGTGTGAGCCTAGCCGAGGCGAGTGCTATGAGCCGAGGGCTTGGGGACTAGCAGCAGTCGTGTAGACTTCAATACCATCCCTAACCCAAGAAACGGAGGGCGTAAATCCTTTCTGTGTGTGGGTTCCAGATACCCATGCATAATTGTTTGCTCATGTGTTTGTTCATGCATAGCATATGATTGATTATAACTTGTTGTTATGATACGGAATTAAGGGAATTCTCACTAAGCTAGTGTAGCTTATACCCCAACAGTTGTTTAAATGAGCAGGTTACCTCAAGAATACTAAGTAGGGACCGAGATGGTTGAAGCCGAGAATGACTTCGGGATTCCGGCAAGATATAAGAATGCTTGGAGTTTGGCTAAGCTTTACAATTTGCCTTGTAATAGTTTTATGTAGTAGAATCTTTTGATGAATTGTAATTGAAGTTAATGAGTTGTATTTTGAAGAATAGTGAATTGAATTTCCTTTATATTGTTCTCAAGTTGTATCAACCTAAAATGCATTACTTCGATGAGTCTCCTCCATGTGTTAGACGCCTTGTACATAGTATAGAAGCCTTCGCGTGACTGAGGTGGTCATTCTTAGGCTTTAATATTGTGTACAGCGGACTGCCACGTTTAGGGTACCCTTCAGGACGTGACAATTGTCGAGGGTCGAGTTTTGAGGCTCGACTTTGAGGCTCGATGATGTATTTTCTTTAGAATGATGCTTGATCACTTCGACTGAAGTCGATGGCAAGCATTTGAGGCTCGATAGACCAATTTTTGCTGTCTTCTTTCTCTGTTTGGCCTCAGCTATGTCTTTTCAGGGCTCGACTTCTGCATTTTTAACTTTAATTGTTGTTTTTAATCCAAACCTGCATTAAAACACTTGTTTACTCCTTAATTGATTCTAAGAGCTTTAAAAAAAAACATTATTTATTAAAAACATGATTTTTGCAGGATTTTATCAGAAATTCTTAGCAAATTAAGATCAAAATCCTATGTAAAATATAGAGTAAAAGTGACTTATCATGTGCCCCCAACTCTAGTTCTTTAATGCACTGCTTAACATCTTTATTTCATTTGATAATTTCAACATTTTTTTCTACCACTTAGAGAAAGATATCCTCCAAATGGTTTAGACGATTCTAGTTTAGGGAGTCATCAAAGATTGGGAAAATGTTAGGGTCCCTTTGGGTGGCCCTTGACATTTGAGAACCAGTAGATCCTAAAGTCGAGTTCAAGTTGCCTTTAGGGCAATTGCCTTAGGATGGATTTTTATTCTTGGTACGAGGTGGCATAGCTCAAAGTGTTTTACTTAGATTTCCTAACGTAACTATGGCTTTTGGGAAAGAAAAGGTGGTAAACCTTCAAAGGGTAAGCGCTTCCTATAGATGAAGCCAAATGCACATGCTCGAATTTGGTAGATGTTAGATCTAAGTGATTTAGGCTTAGATCAATATGTGGAGAATGATGTTTACAAAATAGAAACTCGATTAATAGTACATCAAGCATGGGTCCAACGTGAAGTCAAAGGTTGTCATGATAAGCCTATAAGTTCGATAAGAATAAATAAATGAGTGTGACATTACCATTCTCCTAAGAGGTAAGTGAGTATTGTGGGTAACTATCCTGCTAGTTGTAGATGTTATGGGCTAACAGGCAAGTGGGTGGTTAGTAGTAGTTGTGGAGGATGTCATGCTCCGAAGGTACCCTAGTAATAGTATACATGCCACTTATATATACTATTACCAGTTTACCACTAAAGAAGAACACATTTTCAAACAAACAGGATCTTTTAGTTGCATCAATAAGAAATGATAAATACATGTAAGTTATAAATTAGTAAAAGAACTATCATCATAAGTCTAGAGTAATATAATATTACAAACCAAATTCCTATTATATAAGTCTCCAAAATACATAAACTTGATATTTCAAATATTAACTAAATAACAACTAGGAAATAAAAGTAAAATAACTTATCCTAAATATTTAATAATCTCCTAGCTTTTAATTCTTACTGGAATTATACTCTGGGAAGTAACAAGCTAGGGTCGAAGTGTCAACCCCAAAGGTTTTTAGGAGTGTATGCAAAACCATGGGCTCAGTGAATAACCAGATATATTACATATCAAGCAAGTTTATTAACAAATCATATGTAATGGAACAATCAATCATATGCACAGATACAAGCTTAAATGATCTAGAACCCAAATAGGAAAAAGATTTACGCCATCTTTTTAGGGTTGAAGAACATTTACTTAATGAACCACCTGCCTATGAGAGACTAAGTATATAAGAAAATCAACGATATCTCATTTTAGGATTATCACTTCAATTTAAAGGTATTTTAACTTATCATTTTCTGCATCAATCCTTAAAAATTCCCTAAGTATTAGTAATTTCTAAGCGATACCACGGATGACATCCTTCGTTGCCACTTAGTTCCCATGGAACCAACAAAACAAAGAAAATCTTGGAAGACCTAACATTTTAGAAAAACCAAGTATTAACAGAGAACCAAAACACTAATACGTAGTATGCTGTCACACTTTTAGAATATGCAATGATGCAGTTCGTGTAATGCACGACTGTTTTAATTATAAAGCCAATAATTTTTAGTTAGGCATATGGTGATTGTACGTTACACACACAACATATAACATGTCTTTCTTAAATCATCAGACAATCTATATTATCACTTTTATCATCTTAGTTCGTCAACTAAGCAAACAGCTCACAACACATACTTAATAGATTTCTACAACAACCATATCATTATCTTTACATTACATATACCACTAATTACAAACACAAACAATGTAATAGTTTTGAGTTACTCATCTGCTCATTTGTTTAATCGTAATAGTCAACTAAAAAGCTCTCAACAGTATCAAAATCACCTATTAAAATGAATAAAAATATTCATCAATAAAATATATATTATATAACTAAACTCCTATGAGTGCCTAAGTATCCTATATTGGTGTTTGATATAACTGCTATCACCTATATTAGCCTTTTAAGATAAGGATCCTATGATAACAGATTTTCATTACTTAAATATTTATATTCATTTTACTTGTCTTGATCTTAAAATATTTTATTTTTATCTGGTAGTTATAGAGTTTGTATTTAATAACTCAGTACTTTCTTATTATCATTATTATTATTTTTATGTTGTTCATTAGTTTGACCACTTTATGGTAACTAATATTTATTTTCAATCATTTAATTTTATCATGTTTCTCTTAATCTTACTTCATATTAATATTTTCTTATTTTTAAAAATCACATTATTCTTAATTATTGTGTATTTACATTTTCCATTCTTGTATATTTAATTATATAAGATAATTATCAGACACTTATTATAATCTAATCTTTTCGTTAAATATAGTAAAAGTGTTTTCTATTTGTAACAGTTACTAAAGTCTAACACTTAACAAATATTAAACTCGCCAATCTTTAAGTATTCATATTTATATATTATTTAAGTTTAATGTTCTGTTTTCTTCTTCTTCTTATATGTGTGTGTGTGTGTGTGTAGTACTATTAGGGACGAAACACTTTTTGTCCAGGAAAAATTTGGTACGTACGTTGGCATCCAACGTCAAGTGTTCATGTAAAATTTACATATTATCATTTCAGGGAATGCTGGCTTCGAAGGCCGCTAGCTTTACAACATATACCACCAGTATAGAGAGTCTACGTCACTGGCGTTCGTTCATTTTACGTAAAAAAAAATTACGTATCTCTGTTCCAGTACACGCCGACCCGAATGCTGTCGGCCTATCGACTACGCTGCCGGCTTTGGGCACTTACACCATCGGCTTAGGGCCTGTGTAGGTACTGTTCGTCCTCTTCCTCTTTTTTCTTCGATTCGTATCTTATTTTTCTTACTTCATATATGTATTATACTAGTTTTTAAGCTACTTCTAAGTGTTTTTCATGATTATCAGCTACTATTGGTGATATATATAAACCTACAATATCTAAGAATCATTTCACACATGTTTTTTCATAGCTTCTATACATATAATAACTATAGTTAGTGTTCAAAGTGAATATTACCTTGTTTGAGCTGATGGGATGATGTTATACTCCTTCCTCAAGCTTGACACAAATCTAAGTTAATAGAACCATTATTTAAGACAATGTTTAACACTTAAACTAACTTAGAATGAATTTTTGCTTACCTTTCTTGTTGATTTCCTAAGCTTATTATGTGTCTTGATGAAGCTTGTTTATGGAGTTATGTTTGTGTGTTTTGTGGCGCGATGGAGGATGAATTTGGCTATTACTAGCAGGTTATAAATGTTCTTTTTTTTGTAGCTAATTAAGGTTTGTTTTTATAAGAGAAAAGAGAGGCAGCAACTTCAGTATTTTTCGGACAAGAAGTGTGTGTTTCCTCCACCGTATTCAACTTGCATTAACTTAGTTTTCACTGCATTAATTAAGCTATCTAGTTGGATCATTTTGATTGGTCCTTATCTAATTTTTCTTGATTTTTGTTGATCTTTTTGACCTACTTGTTTCAATTTCTCGGATGCTACAAATATTGAGAAAATCTCAACCGTATATCATTTACAATTTGCACCGAATTTGTTTGTTAATTAATATAATAACATTTAATTAATTATCTTAGTTTTAGGGTAGTTTATTAAGCTAAACGGGTATATTTAGGTCAGTTATTTAAGAGTTTTGTCTCCAAAAATTTATTTTATGCTTCTACAAATTTTCTAGGTTATCTTTAAGTCCAACTTAAATTTAAAATTTATGCAATAAATTATTTTAAGCGTTTATCTTACGCGATTAGGATTTTCTAAGCTTAATAAACTAATTTTGGTTTTAGTCTCTAAAACCTCTAGAATTCTCTAACTAGAACAACAATGTGATCTAGATATTTATTTGAAGTCTAGATTGTTAGTTATGGATCTATGTTTGTTCTTATTGTATATTTATAGCCCTAATAGTTTATTCTTAAATTATTATTTTCTAACTATAAGCTTTATTGATTATTTACTTCCTAACGTACTTGAAATCGTATTTTAATTATTTCTATATTTTGAGTTTGTGATAACAACTACGAAATCTTGCATTTGGTATTTATTACTATCTAAAGAACTTTGTTTTAGGGTTTAAAGATATATATAGATTCATTATTACTCGTAATCCTATTATAGGATCTTTATTGAGTCCTACATTGGCTATATTAATTTTATATTTGAATTTCTATCTACTTATACTAATATGAAAATTCTCAGGTTTATAAGAGGACATGAGGTAGGCCCACTACTTTACTACTGGAGGCTTTGTTCGATCGACCTACATGTCCCAAGCGGCAAGCAAAGTGGAGGTGACCAAGCGAATATCGAGATGGCTAGTATGAGGCTAGGTTGCATGTTATAGAGTATGTTGTTAGGGTTAGGGCCTGGTTAGGCGGTTCAATCCATTAGCATGTTAGGGCTCAGCATGGGTGGCCTAAGTTTCCAATTAAACCGTCGACACAATAAAAAACAAAGAAAGAGGAAGTGAATACTATAACATGCAATTTTTCCAACAATAATGAAAATCACTTAATAACTAAAATTGCATGTCTAATATAAGGTTTTATTGCAACAAGATGGTAACTAATTTCATTTGAACCTTATTTGAGTCGTTAATTTCTCCAAGTGAGCTAACCAAATAATGAAAAAAAATTCCTTAAAAATACTACTACAGACCTACAAAAAGAAACTTTAAAAAGTGAGAGAGAGAGAGAGAGAGAGAGAGAGAGAGAGAGAGAGAGAGGGAAAAAAAGATAAATCTTTAAATGAAACAATAAAATTCAAAAAGAAAATCTATACTGAATTGATCAAATCAAATATTAATGATAAGAGGATATGGCGCATGATCAAGTCATTGTAGGTGTATTATAGTTTCGAGTTTGAGTTCAATTCCCAAAGTTTTATGGAACTAAATCCGGTCCATCCATTACATGTCTAAATTACATCACTTGTTATGGAAAGCAATTTTGAATCTCTTGACAACATAAGCTAATTTGACTCGAAGTGAGTTTTTAAACTCCTCTTTATATAATTCATGGCAAATATGAGTTAGTAAATTAACACATCTTACTAATGTGTAGGTGTAGTTGCGTTTGTTATGGAGTCACCCATCCAAGTTTGAGGGTTGTATACAAATTCTTGGAAGCAAGGAAAGTGGTATTTTCAACTATTGTAGATGTTCTTGAATATGTTACTTAACAACATCATTGTGCATGAATGCAATTAAGATGAATAAAGATGCTACTCTAGTTACAAAAGGAGTAGGAATCATCTATATGATAAGGAATACTAGAAAATGTTGCTTTTAGAAAAAATGTTACGGTGTTTAGATCCAATAATATAGAGTTTATCGCTATGATCAAAAGTAAAATTCCACCACATTGATGAATCAAGCCTCCTTTTATGCTTCTCACATACATTTTTAAATTTTATAAATAATGTTAAATTTTGATAAGTAGCAAATAACTATAGGTTAAAAAAAAAACCCTTTAATTTTTACCCTAGTGTTTTTTTTTTTTTTTAGTTAGAAAATTAGCTCTTGCTAATTTCTTAAATTTTAGAGAAATTATTTACAACATTTCAAAGTTAAAGGGGTATATCAATATGAAGTCAAAAGTTTAAAAGGTTTATTGCATGTCTGTATGATAGGTTATACTTTTAAAACATAACCCATACATCTATATTATTACAACAAATGAGACTTTTGGTGTCTTCCATATTTAAATATGTTATAGTCATGTGTGTAATAAAAAGAGAAGTTTTGAAAGAAACTATTACAATAGTGTAAGGTAAATGGAAGCTATTTGAGTATGTTTTATAGCCGGATCGTAAATAAGTTAAATTGAGATGATTCAGAGTTGAGTTTGAGATCGAACTCAATGTCAACTTTGAATTTTAAAACTTGAACTTAACTCAAGCTCAATTGAGTTTATAATATTGTTGACTTGACTTCATAAGCCTCATTTAAGCTTGATTTATCATTTCTTTTCTATCTAATTACAATATATTAATATTTAAAACCCAATTCAAATTTGACTAATATTTATCTCATTTTGAGCTTGATTAGGCTTAAAAGCTAGCTGAGTCAAACTAGTTAATCAAACATCATTAAGTTCAAGCTTAACTTAATCTATAGAAGTAGCTTAAGCTTGAATTATACATGACTTTCGTCATGTTGAAATCAACTAGATATCAAGGATGAGTTTAGTAGTTTGACTCATTTACACTTTTAGAGACATGTGTAGATCTGCAATCAAGTCAAGATGGTACAATACTAAGTTCAAGCTTGACATTGACATGAAATTTCAAAACTTAAGCTTAATCAAGATTAAAATTTTTAGTTCAAGATAGACTCGAATGGTAACACATAAATTCGAGTTTAATTCGATTAAACCCATTTAGACTCGATTTATTAAAAAAATTAATTAAGTAATATTAATATCCAAACACGGCTTAAATTCGTTTAACATTGAAACTTGATTCGAGCTTAAAATTACAAAACTTGAGCTTGACTTAATAGACTATTCGAGCAGCTCAAACTCAACTTAATAGAATCTTTGAGTTGTTTAAGCTTGTGCTTAACTCAAATTAACTATTTTTGAATCAAACTCGAGTAAAAATTTAGATGAGTTTAAGTAGTTTGTGAATTCGTTTGGTTTGCATGCAACCTTAGACATGTGTCTATTATAAATAGCTTGTGGTGAAAAAATTGCATTTTCATAACAATCTTATGAATGATATGTTAAGTATTTATTTGTCGATGATCATTTAATAAATGAGCTTAGTGCCATGAGTTATTGGTTTAGTGATAAGACTTAAGAAATCAAGCCCAACCAAGATGTTTTAAGGAGATTTGGATTGGTAGGTTTAGGGTAAAGATTGTTTGGTTTGCTTTCTAGCTCTTAGTCTTGCATAATTGTCCTCATATGAAAAGTGGAGTTAGAAAAAGAGAGAAAAAAAGAGACCTTTCTAAGCTTGTTTCAAGCTTCATTGGACCTCCATAGGTCTTAAAAGGACTAATATAAGGTTGCGTTTGGTATATAATATTCATTTAGAATGAAATGGATTTGGTGAGATATACATTCCTACACTTTCTCCTCAATTCAAACCAGTTTAAAAGGGATATTTTTAGGAGAAGATAACTAACAACAACACTTGTGGATGAATTAGATATTTATGGTGTGATTCTTTTATTTTTTGAAGTTCTAAAAAGATAAGAAGAGTAAGATATTACTACATAATATCATGAAGTATGAACTACCCAACAATCAATGCTCTAGCAATCCATTATCCTTTTCTCACAACTGAAAAGAAAGATCTATATACAGTAAAAGTTCAAATTTAATAAGATTATTAGAAACTACAATCTTATTGATGAATCTCTCAAGTACTGAAGTGTTTAAACTACGTTACATTATAAACTCTCATTATTATTTTGCTTAATTGTTGTATTATGTTAAGAAAGAGATTGTTGCTTGTGTCCTTCGATTTTTTAATTGTGTTCTTGCTATACTTAGTCATTATAAATAGCCCTATAGACAGTTTTAACTTAAGATTAAGTTAAAGGGAGTAAATAGAGGGGAAGGAGTCCAAGACAAGTGTTAGCATTTATTGGTTTCTCTTAATATGAGTTTCGATGATAACAAAAAGGATTAAGAGTTTACTAACAAATTTATTAATGCAGTGCTTAGATTTAAGAATGATCAAAGTTGGTTTATGAAAATGTTTTTGAAAAGAGATTTAACTCATAAAGTATTTCAGAAAGTGTTTAGATAGTTTTTCAAGAACAAATGTATAGTAAGAAGGTAAAATCGTTGGTTTACAAAACTCTTCTAATGGTCAAAAGGTCAATCAGAGGGTAAATGTCAATATGAATGAGTTTCACGAACAGACTTCAAGGAATTGGATTTCCAATGATTCTTTATGGATTTGAAGAACCAGCTCCAAAGTTGAGTGTATTAAGGTAATACATTCAGTTATGTTCCACAAAGTTGATTTAATTATCCAGGAGGATTCAAGTTTCATCAGATTAAAGCTTATTCTTAGAAATTTATGTTCAACAGAAAATTCAAGATCATATGTTCTAATTCAAGTTTTTTTGGACATATTCAAGATTCGGATCAAGCATGAGAAGTTGATATTTCCTTTTAGGCGATGTCTTAACAAGACAATGAATTCAAAATCATGAAGTTTAACGATAGCAAGAAGATTTCAAAATCACGAGAGTTAAAAACAGCTAGAGGAGTTCAAAATCACGAGATTTATGGCCAGCAAAGATATGAGATATAAATCTGTTTTTCAAATTAAATGATATCAGAAAGTATCTATCCTTTATCAGACGCATTTCATGGGATTTTCATCAACAAACAAGATTATCTCTACAAAACTGAAATTTTCGAATTGAAGAAGATAATGAACAGTAAATATTGTCCTATCTTCAAGGAATACTGATACAGGATAATTTAAAAATGAAGTTCAAATTTTTCAAGACTCATTCACAGCAAGATACGATCCTATTATTGAGGGATATAGATGAAAATTTTGAATTGAAGCATATCAAAGCAGGTGCACAAGAATCGGATCAAGATATTCATCGGAGTTCAACTTAATCATATCCGTTAGAAGAAAAATCAGGAACAAAGCTTATGCTTTTGCAATCGTTGAAGATATTTTTTTCTCTAGCAGAAGGTCAAGAAGAGGATAAGAAGGTTTTCAAAAAATCAGGAGCTAATTATTCAAATTTTTCTATCTGACCATTGAAGACTTACAATACATATACTAAAGAAGAAAGAGAATCATACATGTGAAGTTCAATGTGAAAAATCATATATACTAAGCAAAAGAAATTTCCACAGCTTACTTTTGAGCAAAACTCCGTCATTTACTTTGTCTTGTATTGAATCGAGAGGAAACTTTTATTACTTTAAACCTCATTGTTTTAGTTCTCTTGTGAGAGATTGTAAAAGGAGTGAAAGTGACTTTTTTTCTCTATAGATCAATAAATACCTTGATTGAAGCTAGATAGGCTGAGCAGAGTGACTGAAGTTTATTGTATTTAAACAAGTTTGTACTCTCATTTCTTGATTGGATAGTAGAACATACCAGTGTGGAATACCGAGTCCCCGGCTTAGAGCTGGAAGAGAGGATTGATGCTCGAGGCGGAACCTTTATAAATCGACTTTGCACTCTTCTCTACCATATCTTTTAATTTCGCGCATGTTTGATTGTTTGATTTTGTTATTTTCTTCAATCAGAGATTAAATCAGAAAGTAACGTGAAGTTTATTTTCTTCAACCAGAGAGTATTTTGAAAGCTCAACTTTAAACTTTTACTTAACTTAAGTGAACTTGTTTTTTACCCGAATTTTGTTTAACTTTACTTGCAATTAAGTTTGTTGTCTTCAAGTGAATTTAAAAGCCATTATAACTTGATTAACTAAGTGGTGTGAATTTGTTTAAGTTTTGAAAAAGCGAAATTTTTATTAAACAACCAATTCACTCCCGCCCTCCCCCCTCCTTCTCCTTGGTTATTCTGTAATATAAAGATAAATAAATTATAAAGAAGAGCAAGTGTATCATTTGATATAAAACAAGAGGGTTTTATGGTCCAACCCTAAAGTATATAAAAAAATTATTAAGAAAGGTCAAAGTGTCAAAGGATATTAAATAAGAAGGTTTTATGGTCAAAGTTTAAATATAATTGTATTGAGTTCACATGGCAAAAACTTGATTAAGAATGGATTTTGACAGAATGTACACTAGCTTTAATGCCTCCGACATAGGCTGCTTAAATTGGACATGAACCTAGTGTTTTTCCTAAGAAATATACCTCTATAAATAGACCCTTAACCTATGAATTTGTCACACCATTCCTTAGTCAAAACCCTAGATGAATTTGGACACGAGGAAGTTGCGTGCAAATGATCGGACGATTTTGGAGTAGGCCTGCATTTAAGCCTCCAGCCTTTAATTCTAAGCTGCCAGCCTAAGTACAATAGACGACGGCCTAAACTCTAGCTTGGAGCCTCGGAGGAAAATTTTATGACTTTAGGAAATTGGTATGCCAGCCTTTAGGCCGCCGGCGTACAAGGATAGGCCACCGGCATACCCAAGAAGGCTACCGGCTTAGGTGGCGGCTTTGGATGTTATTTTGAGACCCGAGAGTTCTAAGCCACCAGCTTTGTGTCCTTCTTGTCTAGCTTATATCCTTATGAGAAACCACACTATAAATATGTCCTATCTTCTGTCTTATCTCTCATAACCTCTCCTAAACTTTTAGAAACCCTAGCAGATACTCTCCAAGGTGCATTTCTTCAAGGAATTAAGTAAGTGATCTCTTCTATTCCTTTAGTTCGTTTTAAAATGATTCTTTCTAAGATTTTCGTTGTTGTTGATGAAGGAGGTTGATCATTGGTAGAAGTTGAAGGAAACCCTAAGTGTGGAAATTGGGGATTTGCAGTTCTACAATCAATTGAAGGAAGGTAAGAATCAATCTGGAGCTATAATTCATAGATATTAAGTTTTAGGAAAATTAAATCATATATGTTGTTATGGATGATTTGTGAATGCATAAACAATGGTGAACAAGTATTCTTGAGAACTAGGGTTTCTTTATATCATTGGTGTTAATTTGGAGATCTTGGTTCTATAGTCAGGGAGGTATGAGATCCAAGGTTCTAGGTAAATATTGAATCCTTTCAATCTTTATTATGTTAAGAGATAAAATCTTGTTTGATAGTTGTGCTATTTCTGATTAAGGATTCTAGGGTTTTTGAGGAATTTGGAGAAATTGGCATTCTAAGGTTTCGTTGTTTGGTGATCTTAGAAGATAGGTTTTTGTGAATTAGGGTTTGTGTTTGTGGTAAAGGATTGGTGATATTGAAGTTGTGGAAAGCGAATCCAGGTATGACCTTACCATGTTCGATTGTTTGTGCTTGTAGGTTTAGTTATTAAACTTGACTAATTCTTATTCGATTTTAATTGAATCGAGTATTGGTCGTACTTAGCTGCGATTAGTAAAGACCACGCAGAGTGTGATACTAACACTGGAAACCTGATGATCTGTCTGTGAGGTTGTCCCGAGTGGACTCGTGTATAGAGATGATTCCGGTAGTTTAGGAGTAATGCGAGTACGACACCCGGGTGTGGGAGATTCCCAACACTATGTATGTATATAATTACCTATTTTCTATGTTGGATGTTTTTAGAGAGTCATGAAATACTCCAGGTTTGAGACTGGTGTACAATAGTTCTGAACTGTGTTGGTTGCTTGGCTAATCTGAAGATAATAATTAGTAATTGCTGCATTAGTTTCTAAGTCATATGTCATATTGCTTATTACTTGATCATGTGCATGTGTTTTCAGTTTGGCGTACTGGGCGTTTTTCGCTCAATCCTTATTTTTTCCACAGGTATAGGTGAGGATTCTATTATCTATGATTTGACGGGATACGACGTATTCATAGACTATAGGGAAAGCGATAGTGGATTTATCTTTTTGCCGATAGTTGAGATTAGTGACCTTGGATCTAGTCATGGCATGAAAGAAAAACAATACTTTTATGATTAGTTTATTAATATGTTGGAGATTATGTTATTTCTTTAAAGTTAAATTATATAGTTTTATGATTTAGATGAATTGAGGACATTTTATTTCAAGTATCCTTTATTTGAGAGTTATTGGTGATATTTGAGTTAAATATATTGGTGGATTAGAAAATATAGCCTTTGCGTGTCAATCTTTGGTAATAACACGTGGCAGGTTAATAATGCTTTTAGGTTAGGGCGTTACATATTCTTTCAGGACCAACAACATTCTATTTATAATCAAAGATTTTGAGATATAATAGAACATATCCGCGTATGTAAGTACCCGAATTTTTTGAACCCAAATTTAAAAGCTTAAACCCTAATCGGAAGTCAATCGGATTCATAAGTCTACCAAAACCCTAGTTTACCGTAATCGCTTAACTCCGGCATTGCCGTTTTCTCAAGCCCTAGAAAACGAAGTTGGAAAAGTTAGCTACTATAGTTCGTAATAGCTATAGGTTATATAAAAATATCAGATTGAAGGAATTGGAGTGTCCTTTAAACCCGATCGGACATAGTTCTTGAAAAACGTGTCCGAAAGCCCGGAATAGGAAAAATATTCTGAATATACCATTAGACTAGTAAAAATATGAGATTTCTAAAAATATCAATTTCGTAATTTTTCGGTAGCTAAAAATATCAGATATCGCTTTTATACGCGTATTTCCTTACTACCGGCATTAAATTGTCATATCTACTTTTACATTACATTATTTTCTACTATTCTACACTATTCATCTATCTCTACTTTTCCTTACAACCTACTCTTACAAACCATACACCTATTTCTTACACATTTTCATTTCCAATACAACTTCACATCTTTCATTTCTTACTTTTAATTAACAAAATACAAAAAAATAAATTTTTGGTCTTCCCCATGCTTGAAATTGCGCCGACCCCCTCTTGATGCCCCTCAATTTGTTTTTTTTTTCATTTATTTAATTAACACAAATTATCTCCCACATTTTACTATAAATACCCCCTCATACCTTCACTTCTTTCACACCACTTCTTTACTAAAGTTACTCTCTCAAAATTTCTCTTCAATTCTCTCCAAGAAAGTTCGTCCAAGAAGTTCTCTTTAGTTTATCTCCTTTAGGTAAAAATTCTTCAAGAAATTCCTATGTTCATCTACTTAGTATGAACTTAGTGTGTGTTTTCTAAAACCATGAAGGTTAAGAAAGCAACAATAGGTTCATACTTTGTTTTTGTTCATAATCAAAATTCATTTAGTTCATTTATGTTTCTTTTATGTTCATAACTATCTAATATATCTATATAGTTATATATACTATTTAGAGCATATAAGCTCGTTGTCTTGTAATTTATTTATCTTTCATGCACTTTATTTACTTTATTGCAATTTATTTATTTCAAGTTGATTTTAAGACTAGTCATTCTAGTCTTAGACTTGTCCTCATCAAGTCAAAACAATTCTTTTCTTTTTCGGGACTAGTCTTTTCTTAGTCCAGGGATACCTTGATGAAGCTAAGGTCCCAATACTTGATTTATTTCTTTATATGCTTATTCTTTTAAGTTATTATGTTCTTTTCATATTTTCATAGCTTATGATTCATATGCATGCATGAACATAATGGTTTTGTCTCAACAAAATAAACCAAGGAAATGTTTTCTCAAGATAAAAAGTTTTCCCTCTAGAAATAAAAATATGGAGTTAATGTTTAGAGGAACTTATAAGAGATATTTTTTTTTTCAAACATACAAAAGACTTATGAAGTAAACAAAAGTTTTACAATAACTTTATCTTTTTCCAAGTAAAACCCCTTTTCATTAAAATAAAATAATCCCAAGAAACTAAGGAGTTAAAATATTCTTATGAGAAAATTTTCAAAATTGTTGGAATCTAAGTTTAGAAAATAAAACCACTCCTTAGGAATTTAAAGAAACTAAATTTAGAAAAAGAATATTTATCACAAATAACTTAAGGTCTTTCAAAAGTAAAATAAATATTCCAACAAAATCTCAAGTTCAAAGTCTTTTAAAACCTTACTTTCCATAAGTTGAGACAACTTCATTTACTTCATACATTGGTTATGAGTCATTACATATACGTATATACCTTTCAAAAAGTTTACAAAATACTTGAAATATTTATCTTTTCAAATGAGCTTTGTTTACAAGAAGGAAAACAAGTTTTTGCAAATTCGTGGCAAATATGGTCGCTATCTTTTCGGAACCCAAACGACCTAGTTTTATGAAAATAAGTGTAGAAATGCGTAGATCTTTTCGAGTAGGTAGAAAACGGTATATTATACACGAAATTCAGAGTTAAAATGAGCAAGTTATGGCCATTTTAAGTTAGAATTTCCCTTTATACCATTTTTACCGCGATTTTAAGAGAAATTTTGAAATTTCAAGAATAGAAGTTTTATGAAAGACTCATTTTGGGTATTTCATTTTGTTTAGGTAACGAGGGACCCGAGATCGTCTATCCAGAGGATTATTTCAATTAGACCTACCGATTATGGAGTGAGTTAATTCTTTTCCTAAGTTACATTTCCTTGTGTGTGCTTGTAATTAGTGGAACTAGAAATTTAGGAAAAGATAAATGAACAAATGTTATGAAATAATTGTTGAATGAAAATTAAGTATATCGAAAGACGATATGTTAAATAAAAGTGTGATTTTTGTATTGATTTGATGAAATTATGGTTGATCACCTTTAACATGAATCCAACTTATATGGTTAAATGTTAAATTGAAATTCATTCATGCATATCATGCTTGTGAGTCGCATTTATTTCACTACTATTCTTCGTGTGGGGAAACGAGGAATTCGTAGTGGTGGCTAGTAGGAGCCGGTAAGTCTACATGGGCCAGTAGAAGCCAAGAAGTCTACAGGGCAAGCAGGAGCCGGTAAATCTGCAAATATTGATGGTCGTATGGGCCTGTAACCACCCAACCCTTGTCATGGAGGGCATTAAATCCATGCTACACTCGATTTCCGGTTAATCTTGTGTATTTGGTTGATCATGTGATTGTTGCATTACATATGCTTGAATTAAATGACTTGGTTGTCATATGGAAATGTTATATAGTTAGGAATTATCTCACTAAGTAAGATTTGCTTATACCCTTATAGTTTTCTATTACAGTATGATTATTTATGGTTGGCCCCGAGGAGCCCAATGTGCTAGGTATGAGCTTACGTTACTAGGAGTTTTTGGAGAAAGTTTATGTATTTTTAGTTTTGAACACAAACTTCTAGGAAAAATCTCTATAGTAGACGTATGTGATAGTTATGTTTATTTTGTTATTAGTATAGTTGATTAAAGACTTTAAGGCGAGGGAATGTCCCTAAGATGATGTACGAACTTGTTATTAAATGAAGATACCATGTTTATTTAAGTTTATGCTTGCTTTTGCTATCTATTTAAACGTAATACCCCTGTGAGTCTCCTACTATCTTGGAAGCACGCCATGCATATGATATCGAAGCTCCTGCATGACTACGGTTTGTCATTCATTAGTTTTAATATTATATGCGGCGGACTGCCACGTTTAGGGTACCCTTTGGGGCGTGACAGCGTAGATTATAGGGTCTTTGGCTTAGAGTTGTAAGAGCGAATGTAGGCATAACTCCAACCTACTATATATAGCTTTATCACAAATTTTTCTTCTCTCTCTTTATTTTTCACAATTTTTTGTTGTCATTTATTTATATTATTGCAAATTGATTGTCATGCCTATAAATTACTAAGTAATCAAGGGGACTTTGAAAGTTTAATGAAAAAGTTTTAATTTTTAAAAGTAAAAAATTCAATCCCTTTTCTTAGTTAATTAATTAGGACTTACACCTCATATAAAATCATTAATTTTCGAGAATCATGATTCTAGCTAGGCATCTATAAGGGTCAAGTCCAAAGTAGAACCCAGTCGTGATGAACCTGTCATTGGACCTACTTGACAAGCTAGGTTTGACCTAGCTATAGATCCACCATTGTCACGCCCCGAGAGGTATCCTAAACGTGGCAATCTATCGTACACAATACTAAAGCCTAAGAATAACTATCTTAGTCACGCAAAAGCTTCCATATCATGTACAAGGAGTACATCATAACCAAAGGAACACATCGGAGTAGCGTAATTTACATTGATAATGATTAAGTAACAAGACAAGGAGAATATTTATCATAAAATATAAACATGGTAAATTACAATTCTTAGAGGTTTATCCTTCTATAGTCTTCAAATCAAAATAAATACACTTCTTAGAATTTCCAAAACACTAACATGGCATACATTACATATAAGGAACCTTACAAGGTAACTTCATCTTATGATCCCAATCCCTTCATAAAAGTTAAACATCCTTCTATGACTTCCTTAATATCATGATCTTCGATTTAAGCTATGGGTATACCTATTTCAAAAAAATCTATGGGGGTATAAGCTTACAACTAGCTTAGTACTGTATTCATTTTCATTCGCACCATAATTTCAAATAAGTTCATTTAAATTTTCACACATATGCTATGCATACTGTTAGTATTTCTCTTTTGATGTTTTGATGATAACAAAAAGATTAAGTATTACTAATGAATTTTTGAGTATGCAGAAATCTCACATTTAATGTGATAAGTGAAGTAAGAGTTTTCAAGAGCTAAGCAAGAAGTTATGAAAATTTAAAGATAAATCAGAAAGTAGTTCAGAGACAAAATAGAAAGACAAAATAGAATTCAGAAGGAAACTCAGAGAGTGAAACGGCTGAGCAACAAAACAAAACTGCTCAGAAGGTAACTCAGAAGGTAAACTGGGAACAAGAACAGGATTCGCACAAAAAGATCACAGTTCGAATCTTTCAAAATTATTTTATTATTTTGAAGACCCAGCTCCAAAGTTGAGTGTATTTGGGTAATACATTCAAATGTTCCACAAAGTTGGTTATTATATCCAAGGGGATTCGATTTTTTTTATCAACGTATAAAAACTCAAAAGCTTATGACAGAAAAATTAAATTAATCAAAGATCAGATTATGTCTGTTATTTATGGCTTGGGTTTATATTCAATGATGTTATAGAATTCGTTTTGTTATCAAGTTTGACAGTCAGATCAAGAAGGAAAGATTCTATCCTATTCTTTTGGGATTTAGAAGATATTTCACGAGAAAGTCTATCTTCAAGATGGTCAAACAATGATATGGATAAACATCAACGTTATCAACAGCAAGATAAGACTTGGATAATCACAGAAGTATATCAAGCACAAAATCAGGAACTACTGGAGATTATCATCTATCCAATTGTTTTGAATTCGAATTCACTAACCGTTTTCAACCGAAGAAGATAGAGAATTTTAAATTTAAATATCTCGAAGACATGAAGACAGAGGGTGTGAAAAAGACGAGAATAATCAAAAGCCTTTGAGAATCTCTTGCAAAATTACTGTCATTCGAAATTTTCCTTGAGCTGAAATTTTAGAAACGTTTATTCTTTTGTTTCAAAGCATTGTATATCTTGAATGAGATTTGTGTAGAAGTGAGAGTTACATTTAGTCTCTGTAGATCAGTAAATAGATTGAGTGAAGCTAGATAGGCTGAGCAGAGTGTTTGAAGTTCTTTGTTGAAGAACAAGCTTGTATTCTCATTTTTTTTGGAAATAGTGGAACATACCGGTGTGGAATACCGGGTCCCCGGCTTGGAGCTGGAAGAGAGGATTGACGCTCTAGGCGGAACCTCTATAAATCGATCTTGCAATCTCTTTTCTACCTTATCTTTTTAATTTCGTGTTTATTGTTTATTCTTGCTGCATTATAAACTCAGAAGACCAGTCAGAGAGTAACTGGAAATTTAAGTTCTACTGAACATTGAACTCAGAAGATCAGTCAGAGAGTAACTGGGAGCAAAATAAATTTTTATTAACATATTATTTTTAATTATTTGCAAACTTGATCTTGTCTGATATTATTCGAAATTTATCAATATATTTAAAATAGAGTTTTAGAAGCCATTTAATTTGAGTAACTAAGCGAAGTGAATTTGGTTGAATTTGAAAAAGGTTAAATTTTATTGAATAACCAATTCACCCCCCTCTTGGTTATTCTTTTCGGGACCAACAATTGGTATCAGAGCGGTTCTCTTTTGATTAATTGAGTGATCTTTGAAAATGGCTGATAACAACATTGCAATGAACAAGGCTCCTTTCTTTGATGGCACGAATTTTGCATATTGAAAAATGCGGATGTCCACATACATTAAAGCTAACGACTTTGATTCTTGGCAGGTTATCTCACATGGTGATCATACTGTAACGATTTCTGATGATGAAGTGTTGACTCTACCAGAGAAGAGGCTGATTGAGACGAATTCCAAGGCTAAGAATCTCTTACTCATGACTATTGCATCATCTGAATTTTATGTGATATCATGTTGTGAAACTGCAAAAGAAATATGGGACACGTTATGCATGACATATGAAGGAACTGAAACTATAAAAGATACTAAGATCAATGCATTACTTCAGAAATATGAGCTTTTTAAGTTCAAATCTAATGAGAAAATAAAGGATGCATTTGATAGATTCACTGCCATATCTAATGAACTGACATCACTTGGTAAGAAAATCCCTGAACCAGATTTGGTGAGGAAAATACTCAGAATTCTTCCTAGAACGTGGGATGCGAAAAAGACTGCTATTGAGGAGGCTCAAGACTTGAAGAGATTGACTCTTAGTCAGCTGAAAGAAAAACTCATGGCATATGAATCTCACTTGGACACCACGGAAGAAGCTGAAACAAGCACGAAAGCCATAGCTTTCAAAGCTAAGAAAGTCAGTGAAGCAGAAACCGAAGATGATGATGACAGTGATGATGAAGACATTACTTTGCTGGCACGAAGGCTCAATAAAATGCTCAGGAATAAAAGAGGTAAAAAGTTCAAATTTACTAAAAGAAAAACTTACAAAGGTGATGCAGGTGAACTATATAGAGAAAAAGAACAAAGAAAAGAGAAGAAGGAAATCATTTGCTATGAATGTAAGAAGCCAGGACATATAAAGTATGAATGTCCATCTCTCATTGAAAAAATGAAGAAGTTCAAAAAGAAGAACAAAGCAATGATGGCAACCTGGAGCGACTTGGATGAGTCAGAAGCTGAATCAGAAACTGCAAGTGAAGATGAAGAAGAAGCCAACTTGTGTTTAATGGCAGCATCCGAGGTAAACTCTGAGTCTGATGCTGATATGACAGATAGTGAGATATGTAGAAATGAACAAATTGTTAAAGGCTCTCAAAAAGGCTAATGTAAGCATATCTAAGTTAGACATTGAAAATAAGGCTTTAAAAAATGAGAAAGATGTCTTGAAACAAACAAACAAATTGCTTATTGATGAAAATGACACTGAAAATTGACAATGAAAAATTGCATGAAATTCTGGTAATCTAAGAAAAGAAAATGGTGTTTTGAAGGATGAAATTAAAGATCTAAAAGTAAGATTTGAAGATCTGTCAAAAACCATTACAAGCACCTTCAATAAGTTTGATGAGAGTGATAAAAAATTAAATATGCTACTTTCTAGTCAAAGAATTGGAAACAATAAATATGGACTTGGATATGAAATTGGAAGTAGTTCTAACCATATGAAAAAGACTGTATTTGTGAAAGCAAAGGAAGTTGCATGTAATCAACAACCTGTTATCAGAAGGGAAACAATGAATAGACCCATAAACAATAACAGAAGGTACCTCAGAGTGTGCCCTGAACAAAGATATCAAGTCAGAGGCAACCTCAGAAGGTCCAGTCAGCGATACACTCCAAGGTATCCTAGACAAAATAGATGGAACCAGGTAAATGCAAGATATAATATAAGACCTACCTATACTTGTTTCTTCTGCAATAAAGTAGGACACATTGAAAAGTATTGCTTTTATAAAAAGAACAAGCTCAATTCGAATCAAGTAAATAATAAGGAGAAAATGAGCTTATCTTATCAAGGACCCAAGCTTGTCTGGGTTCCTAAAAGGGTTTGATAGCCTTTTATGATTAATTGCAGGAACAAGGAGCAAAAATAAAAGGAACTTGGTACCTAGACAGTGGGTGCTCAAGTCATATGACAGGTGATGTTTCCTTGTTTACAAATTTAGTATGGAAAGAAAATGGTTATGTAAGATTTGGAGATAATAATAGAGGTAAGATTATAGCCACAGGTATGATTGGTTATCCACCACATGCTATAGAAAATGTTTCACTTGTAAAAGGACTAAAACATAATTTGCTAAGCATAAGTCAATTATGTGACAAGGATATAAAATGATTTTTGAGAAAAGTAAATGCTATGCATATGATGATAAAGGTATTAAAATGTTTGAAGGATTTAGAAAGAAAAATATTTACTAATTAAACCATCTGATATGGATATTGAGTGTTGTTTTCTTTCTATATCTGATAATGTGCATTTATGGCATAAAAGACTTGGACATGTAAATTTTTATCAACTCGAAAAGTTATCCAAAAAGAATCTTGTTGCTGGATTACCAAAAATGATTTTTAAACAAGATATTAAATGTGATACATGTCTTAAAAATAAAATGGTATCAGCTCCTCATAAAAGTAAAAATGTAATATCTACCAAAAGACCTTTAGAATTGTTACATATGGATCTCTTTGGTCCAACAAGAGTTTCAAGTATTGGAGGAAGCAAATATGGACTTGTTATAGTTGATGACTTCTCAAGATATACTTGGGTACTGTTTTTGAAAAGTAAGACCGATACTTTTGATGCCTTTCAAATTTTTGCAAAACAAATTCAAAATGAAAAAGGTTTTTCAATTATATCTATAAGATCAGATCATGGTACAGAATTTGATAATGCTCAATTTATTTCCTTTTGTGATGAATTTGGTATAAGTCATAATTTCTCTGCTCCTTACACACCACAACAAAATGGTGTTGTTGAAAGAAAAAATAAATAATACAAGAGATGACACGTTCAATGCTTAATGAAAGCGGTGTTGCAAAGAATTTATGGGCTGAAGCTGCTGCAACAGCATGTTATATCATAAATAGAGTTTATATTAGACCTTTCACATCAAAAACAGCATATGAAATTTTTCGAGGAAGAAAACCAAATGTTTCTTATTTTCATGTGTTTGGTGCAAATGCTTTGTGAAAAAGAACATTCATAATCTTGGTAAATTTGATGAACGTTCCGATGAAGCAATATTTTTAGGATATTCATTGAATAGTAAAGCATATCGGATTTTCAATAAAACATCCAAAGTTATTGAAGAATCAATAAATGTGCGTTTTGTTGAAGAAATTAAAAATGATTGTGATGATGATAATACAACTGTGTTTTTGAAAAATGCTACTAATGATGCTACTATCAGAATCACCCAAAGAAAAATCATCAACGATACCTGATTACTCAGAAGCTAGATCAGAAGGTCAAACAGAAGGTAATACAGATGCTAGTGCTAATACACCAGATAACTCGAATGCTTGGAGATATAAAACGGCACATCCACCTGAATTAATAATTGGTAAAATAGATACTGGTGTTAGAACTAGATCAAAACTAAAAGACTTTGAAAGTCACTTTGCTTTATTATCAGAAATTGAACCAAATTGTGTTGAATCTGCTTTGATTGATGATAATTGGATAAATGCCATGCAAGATGAATTAAATCAATTTCAAAGAAATAATGTATGGGATTTAGTGCCTAGACCTTTAAATAAATCTATTATAGGTACTAAATGGGTATTTAAAAATAAATTAGATGAAAATGGCAAAATAGTAAGAAACAAAGCTAGACTTGTAGCAAAAGGTTATTCTCAAGAAGAAGGAATAGATTATGATGAAACTTATGCACCTGTTGCTAGGTTAGAAGCCATACGTTTGCTACTTGCTTATGCATGTTTTAAGAATTTTAATTTATTCCAAATGGATGTAAAGAGTGCATTTTTAAATGGTTATATTAAAGAGGAAGTGTATGTTGAGCAACCACCAGGATTTGAAGATCCTTTCAAGCCTGAATATGTATATAAATTAAGAAAAGCTTTATATGGACTCAAACAAGCCCCAAGGGCATGGTATGAGAGACTTAGTGATTTTCTCATCACAAGTGGATTTCAAAGAGGTAATGTTGATACAACCTTATTTTTGAAACATTATGATAAAGATATATTGATTGCACAAATTTATGTTGATGATATAATTTTTGGATCTACTAATGAGAAATATTGTCAAGATTTTGCAAAGCTTATGCAGGCTGAATTTGAAATGTCTATGATGGGAGAATTAATTTCTTCTTGGGTCTACAAATCAAACAAACTAAAGAAGGAATCTTTCTTCATCAAGAGAAATATACAAGGCAAATTCTGAAAAAGTTTGGTTATGAAAACAACAAACAAGTGACTACACCAATGAGTACTTCAATCAGGTTAGATGCTGACTCAGAAGGTAAGAAAATCAATGAAAAACTTTATAGAAGCCTTATTGGATCTTTGTTATATCTTACTGCTTCAAGGCCAGATATTTTGCTTGCTGTGTGTATATGTGCTAGATTCCAAAGTAATCCAACTGAAAATCATCTAAAAGCTGTTAAAAGGATATTCAAATATATTGCATGTACTGCAAAATTAGGAATTTGGTATCCAAAGAATCAAAATTTTGAATTGATTGGTTTTTCTGATGCTGATTATGCTGGTTGTAAAATAGATAGAAAAAGTACATCTGGAACTTGCCAATTTTTAGGAGATAAATTGATTTCATGGTCTTCAAAGAAACAAAACTCAGTTGCTTTATCTACAGCAGAAGCTGAATACGTATCTCTTGGAAATTGTTGTGCTCAAGTTCTTTGGATTAAACAACAAATGCAAGACTATGGTGTTGAAAATAAATTTATTTCGATTAAATGTGATAATACAAGTGCAATTAATTTGACAAAAATCCAGTTCATCATTCACGATCAAAACACATTGAAATTAGACATCATTTTATACGAGATCATGTAGTTAATGGAAATGTGTGTATTGATTTTGTTCCAACTGAAAATCAACTTGCAGATATATTTACTAAACCCCTTGATAAAACCAGATTTGAATTTTTGAGAAATGAGATTGGAATGTGCTATCCTTTTTAATATTTTATTCATATGTTTTTCTCTTAAAAAAATATATATAAATATAAGAATAGTAAATAAATTAATAAATTCTGTGTTTGCGATTTTGAATTCAAAAGATTATGGAAAACGTGCAAGACAAGTGAATCATTAATCACGTCTCCATTTTCCCACGCATTTCAAACGGCCAAGGACGTGACTCTTCCATTTCCCTGTGCTGCTGCTATTCGTCATCCAACGTTCCTTCTTTTTCTAAACAATCTTCAAAATTTTCTCTCATTTCGCGCTCTCCTTTGATCTTCCAAACCCTAACATGGCACCACGAAAATCATCAAGACTAGCCTCAAAAGGTCCTAAAGGGAAAGTTGTCAAAGGAACGATAGAGATTCGTGATGAATCTTCTGATTCAACACGAACACTCTCTGAACTTCAAGAAGGTAGGAGAGAAGAACGAAAAAGAAAATGAATCTGTCGAAGTTGACCAAACAACCCCTGAGACAGAGCAAGAAAAGGAAAAAGATTCGTCTTCTTATGAATCTTTAGATGTTACTACCCCAGAATCTGAAGGAAAGACTAAGGAGGGTTCAAACCCTAAACCAGACGGTGACTCAGACGGTGATTCAGAAAGTTCTAAGGAAGAAATATCTAAGTCACCACAAAAGAAAGCGAGTTCAAAAAGAGGAAACTGTCTTCAAGATCCCCAAAGAAAATGTCAGAAGCAAAAAAGAAGAAGATAGGAAGTTCTTCTAAGAAAAGGTATGGGAATATCAAGATTCTTGATAATTCGTTCATAGATTTTTCTTTCTTTAAGAAAAATGGGTTCTATTGGAACCATTGGCTCGATAATATAGGATGTAAAATCTGTGTAATTTGTCTAGTGAAGTTGCTGGAGAAGTTATCAAGGAATTTTATGATAACTTGACTTGTTGGATGGACTGAAGTTAAGTCTGAAATAGCTGGGCAAAAAGTTAAGATAACTAGGAAAGATCTTATTTCATGTTTTGATATGAAAGATGAGAAAGATGATGACTTCTTTGTATCCATTAAGAAAAATGATCTGTTTCGTGCAATAAATGATGGAGTGGGAACATATTCTGAAAAAGATGTGTTTAATACTGAGTTTAGCTTGTTGATAAGGCTGCTACACAAGATAGTTGTAGACTGTTTGCTTCCAAAGAATGGTAGTTCTACTACGATTAATAAAACCGAAGCTATTGTCATTCTGGCAATAAAAAGAAATTTAAAGCTTGATCTACCATCTTTGATTCTGAAGCATCTGTGGAAAACTAAGTTTAATATGCCTTATGGAAGCATGTTGATGAAGTTGCTGAGGTTTAAGAAAGTAAAGCTGCCAGAAAATGCTAAGTTTCCTCAGAATCTGAAAAGAATTGGGGAAATAGTGCTTATGAGAATGAATATTAATGTTAAGCACAAATTCTGGTTTGCTAAGGATGGAGCTTGGTATGTTCATCCTAAGTTCAGCAAAAGAATTTTTGATTGGGAGAAAATTAAGTCTGCAGTTGAGGGGGAGCACTTACTAAGGCAGACAGTGGTTCAGAAGGTGATACCCAAAAGAAGGATAAAAAGAAACCTCCAATGCGAAGAGCAGGAAAAGAGGTTATGAAGGAAAAGAAAAGGAAGAAACCTGCAATCATGACTGGAGGGAAGTTTGAAATTAAGGAAGGAGAAGGAAAACATCTGGACACTGACTCAGATAGTGACTCAGAGGGCATCTCTGTTAAGGGTCCAGGAGAAACATCAAAATCAAGTTTTAAGAAAGCTATTCTTGATCTGATGGAGAAAAGATTTACAGAAATGAAGGCTGAAGTAGAACACATGTTCGAGGACATGTTTACAGATCCTACTCATGGCTCTGTTTCATCTCCACCTCCGCAACATGATTCTGTTCCTTCTCCACCAGTTTTTGAAGCTGACATGGATGTTGATCCTCCTGAGAAGTCTGAAGCTTCACATCCTGACAAGGAAGTTTCACCACCTCCACCGACAGTGGAACCAGATGTTCAATCATTTCAGTTGATTCCTTCTCTCAACCCTCTTCAACATCCGAACCACAACAACTCCTCAAATCATTCTTTCTGATGTTCTGATAGAGTATCTGCAATCATTCAATCCAGCATTTAATTCTTCTCCACCTCCTGAAAGCTCAACTCTTCCTATTGTTAAATATTCTGGACGAAAGAAGACCACAGCTAGGAAGTCAGTCAAGCCCAAAAAGAAGCGCTAATTTTCTTTTCTGTTTTTTTTTGTCTGTTATTTTTTTAAGAACTCAGTTGTTATGATCCTTTTATTCAATGCATTTCTTTCAGACTATTTGCTATTCTCTTTTATGGTATTTATTCTACTTGCTGATAACAAAAAGGGGGAGAAGATATTAAAACAAAGATAATCATGATAAATAAAATAATGATTAATGAATTTATGTGCGATGCAAGTTTTGTGCAGGTTATATAAGGTTATATATGTTAAGTACAAATTATAACTCGTATTTTAATCATGGATTATGCAGATTATGCAAATGAATGGAGTTATCTTGAAAATATTTTTTGTTTTAATAGATGGGTTTTGTTATCATCAAAAAGGGGGAGAATGTTAGTATTTCTCTTTTGATGTTTTGATGATAACAAAAAGATTAAGTATTACTAATGAATTTTTGAGTATGCAGAAATCTCAATTTAATGTGATAAGTGAAGTAAGAGTTTTCAAGAGCTAAGCAAGAAGTTATGAAAATTTAAAGATAAATCAGAAAGTAGTTCAGAGACAAAATAGAAAGACAAAGATTCAGAAGGAAACTCAGAGAGTGAAACGGCTGAGCGACAAAACAAAACTGCTCAGAAGGTAACTCAGAAGGTAAACTGGGAACAAGAACAGGATTCGCACAAAAAGATCACAGTTCGAATCTTTCAAAATTATTTTATTATTTTGAAGACCCAGCTCCAAAGTTGAGTGTATTTGGGTAATACATTCAAATGTTCCACAAAGTTGGTTATTATATCCAAGGGGATTCGATTTTTTTTATCAACGTATAAAAACTCAAAAGCTTATGACAGAAAAATTAAATTAATCAAAGATCAGATTATGTCTGTTATTTATGGCTTGGGTTTATATTCAATGATGTTATAGAATTCGTTTTGTTATCAAGTTTGACAGTCAGATCAAGAAGGAAAGATTCTATCCTATTCTTTTGGGATTTAGAAGATATTTCACGAGAAAGTCTATCTTCAAGATGGTCAAACAATGATATGGATAAACATCAACGTTATCAACAGCAAGATAAGATTTGGATAATCACAGAAGTATATCAAGCACAAAATCAGGAACTACTGGAGATTATCATCTATCCAATTGTTTTGAATTCGAATTCACTAACCGTTTTCAACCGAAGAAGAAGGAGAATTTTAAATTTAAATATCTCGAAGACATGAAGACAGAGGTGTGAAAAAGACGAGAATAATCAAAAGCCTTTGAGAATCTCTTGCAAAATTACTGTCATTCGAAATTTTCCTTGAGCTGAAATTTTAGAAACGTTTATTCTTTTGTTTCAAAGCATTGTATATCTTGAATGAGATTTGTGTAGAAGTGAGAGTTACATTTAGTCTCTGTAGATCAGTAAATAGCTTGAGTGAAGCTAGATAGGCTGAGCAGAGTGTTTGAAGTTCTTTGTTGAAGAACAAGCTTGTATTCTCATTTCTTTTGGAATAGTGGAACATACCGGTGTGGAATACCGGGTCCCCGGCTTGGAGCTGGAAGAGAGGATTGACGCTCGAGGCGGAACCTCTATAAATCGATCTTGCAATCTCTTTTCTACCTTATCTTTTTAATTTCGTGCATATTTTATTGTTTATTCTTGCTGCATTATAAACTCAGAAGACCAGTCAGAGAGTAACTGGAAATTTAAGTTCTACTGAACATTGAACTCAGAAGATCAGTCAGAGAGTAACTGGGAGCAAAATAAATTTTTATTAACATATTTTTTTAATTATTTGCAAACTTGATCTTGTCTGATATTATTCGAAATTTATCAATATATTTAAAATAGAGTTTTAGAAGCCATTTAATTTGAGTAACTAAGCAAGTGAATTTGGTTGAATTTGAAAAAGGTTAAATTTTATTAATAACCAATTCACCCCCCTCTTGGTTCTTTTCGGGACCAACAATTGGTATCAGAGCGGTTCTCTTTTGATTAATTGAGTGATCTTTGAAAATGGCTGATAACAACATTGCAATGAACAAGGCTCCTTTCTTTGATGGCACGAATTTTGCATATTGAAAAATGCGGATGTCCACATACATTAAAGCTAACGACTTTGATTCTTGGCAGGTTATCTCACATGGTGATCATACTGTAACGATTTCTGATGATGAAGTGTTGACTCTACCAGAGAAGAGGCTGATTGAGACAAATTCCAAGGCTAAGAATCTCTTACTCATGACTATTGCATCATCTGAATTTTATGTGATATCATGTTGTGAAACTGCAAAAGAAATATGGGACACTTATGCATGACATATGAAGGAACTGAAACTATAAAAGATACTAAGATCAATGCATTACTTCAGAAATATGAGCTTTTTAAGTTCAAATCTAATGAGAAAATAAAGGATGCATTTGATAGATTCACTGCCATATCTAATGAACTGACATCACTTGGTAAGAAAATCCCTGAACCAGATTTGGTGAGGAAAATACTCAGAATTCTTCCTAGAACGTGGGATGCGAAAAAGACTGCTATTGAGGAGGCTCAAGACTTGAAGATTGACTCTTAGTCAGCTGAAAGAAAAACTCATGGCATATGAATCTCACTTGGACACCACGGAAGAAGCTGAAACAAGCACGAAAGCCATAGCTTTCAAAGCTAAGAAAGTCAGTGAAGCAGAAACCGAAGATGATGATGACAGTGATGATGAAGACATTACTTTGCTGGCACGAAGGCTCAATAAAATGCTCAGGAATAAAAGAGGTAAAAAGTTCAAATTTACTAAAAGAAAAACTTACAAAGGTGATGCAGGTGAACTATATAGAGAAAAAGAACAAAGAAAAGAGAAGAAGGAAATCATTTGCTATGAATGTAAGAAGCCAGGACATATAAAGTATGAATGTCCATCTCTCATTGAAAAAATGAAGAAGTTCAAAAAGAAGAACAAAGCATGATGGCAACCTGGAGCGACTTGGATGAGTCAGAAGCTGAATCAGAAACTGCAAGTGAAGATGAAGAAGAAGCCAACTTGTGTTTAATGGCAGCATCCGAGGTAAACTCTGAGTCTGATGCTGATATGACAGATAGTGAGATGTATGTAGAAATGAACAAATTGTTAAAGGCTCTCAAAAAGGCTAATGTAAGATATCTAAGTTAGACATTGAAAATAAGGCTTTAAAAAATGAGAAAGATGTTTGAAACAAACAAACAAATTGATTATTGATGAAAATGACATCTGAAAATGACAATGAAAAATTGCATGAAAATTCTGGTAATCTAAGAAAAGAAAATGGTGTTTTGAAGGATGAAATTAAAGATCTAAAAGTAAGATTTGAAGATCTGTCAAAAACCATTACAAGCACCTTCAATAAGTTTGATGAGAGTGATAAAAAATTAAATATGCTACTTTCTAGTCAAAGAATTGGAAACAATAAATATGGACTTGGATATGAAATTGGAAGTAGTTCTAACCATATGAAAAAGACTGTATTTGTGAAAGCAAAGGAAGTTGCATGTAATCAACAACCTGTTATCAGAAGGGAAACAATGAATAGACCCATAAACAATAACAGAAGGTACCTCAGAGTGTGCCCTGAACAAAGATATCAAGTCAGAGGCAACCTCAGAAGGTCCAGTCAGCGATACACTCCAAGGTATCCTAGACAAAATAGATGGAACCAGGTAAATGCAAGATATAATATAAGACCTACCTATACTTGTTTCTTCTGCAATAAAGTAGGACACATTGAAAAGTATTGCTTTTATAAAAAGAACAAGCTCAATTCGAATCAAGTAAATAATAAGGAGAAAATGAGCTTATCTTATCAAGGACCCAAGCTTGTCTGGGTTCCTAAAAGGGTTTGATAGCCTTTTATGATTAATTGCAGGAACAAGGAGCAAAAATAAAAGGAACTTGGTACCTAGACAGTGGGTGCTCAAGTCATATGACAGGTGATGTTTCCTTGTTTACAAATTTAGTATGGAAAGAAAATGGTTATGTAAGATTTGGAGATAATAATAGAGGTAAGATTATAGCCACAGGTATGATTGGTTATCCACCACATGCTATAGAAAATGTTTCACTTGTAAAAGGACTAAAACATAATTTGCTAAGCATAAGTCAATTATGTGACAAAGGATATAAAATGATTTTTGAGAAAAGTAAATGCTATGCATATGATGATAAAGGTATTAAAATGTTTGAAGGATTTAGAAAGAAAAATATTTACCTAATTAAACCATCTGATATGGATATTGAGTGTTGTTTTCTTTCTATATCTGATAATGTGCATTTATGGCATAAAAGACTTGGACATGTAAATTTTTATCAACTCGAAAAGTTATCCAAAAAGAATCTTGTTGCTGGATTACCAAAAATGATTTTTAAACAAGATATTAAATGTGATACATGTCTTAAAAATAAAATGGTATCAGCTCCTCATAAAAGTAAAAATGTAATATCTACCAAAAGACCTTTAGAATTGTTACATATGGATCTCTTTGGTCCAACAAGAGTTTCAAGTATTGGAGGAAGCAAATATGGACTTGTTATAGTTGATGACTTCTCAAGATATACTTGGGTACTGTTTTTGAAAAGTAAGACCGATACTTTTGATGCCTTTCAAATTTTTGCAAAACAAATTCAAAATGAAAAAGGTTTTTCAATTATATCTATAAGATCAGATCATGGTACAGAATTTGATAATGCTCAATTTATTTCCTTTTGTGATGAATTTGGTATAAGTCATAATTTCTCTGCTCCTTACACACCACAACAAAATGGTGTTGTTGAAAGAAAAAATAAATAATACAAGAGATGACACGTTCAATGCTTAATGAAAGCGGTGTTGCAAAGAATTTATGGGCTGAAGCTGCTGCAACAGCATGTTATATCATAAATAGAGTTTATATTAGACCTTTCACATCAAAAACAGCATATGAAATTTTTCGAGGAAGAAAACCAAATGTTTCTTATTTTCATGTGTTTGGTGCAAAATGCTTTGTGAAAAAGAACATTCATAATCTTGGTAAATTTGATGAACGTTCCGATGAAGCAATATTTTTAGGATATTCATTGAATAGTAAAGCATATCGGATTTTCAATAAAACATCCAAAGTTATTGAAGAATCAATAAATGTGCGTTTTGTTGAAGAAATTAAAAATGATTGTGATGATGATAATACAACTGTGTTTTTGAAAAATGCTACTAATGATGCTACTATCAGAATCACCCAAAGAAAAATCATCAACATACCTGATTACTCAGAAGCTAGATCAGAAGGTCAAACAGAAGGTAATACAGATGCTAGTGCTAATACACCAGATAACTCGAATGCTTGGAGATATAAAACGGCACATCCACCTGAATTAATAATTGGTAAAATAGATACTGGTGTTAGAACTAGATCAAAACTAAAAGACTTTGAAAGTCACTTTGCTTTATTATCAGAAATTGAACCAAATTGTGTTGAATCTGCTTTGATTGATGATAATTGGATAAATGCCATGCAAGATGAATTAAATCAATTTCAAAGAAATAATGTATGGGATTTAGTGCCTAGACCTTTAAATAAATCTATTATAGGTACTAAATGGGTATTTAAAAATAAATTAGATGAAAATGGCAAAATAGTAAGAAACAAAGCTAGACTTGTAGCAAAAGGTTATTCTCAAGAAGAAGGAATAGATTATGATGAAACTTATGCACCTGTTGCTAGGTTAGAAGCCATACGTTTGCTACTTGCTTATGCATGTTTTAAGAATTTTAATTTATTCCAAATGGATGTAAAGAGTGCATTTTTAAATGGTTATATTAAAGAGGAAGTGTATGTTGAGCAACCACCAGGATTTGAAGATCCTTTCAAGCCTGAATATGTATATAAATTAAGAAAAGCTTTATATGGACTCAAACAAGCCCCAAGGGCATGGTATGAGAGACTTAGTGATTTTCTCATCACAAGTGGATTTCAAAGAGGTAATGTTGATACAACCTTATTTTTGAAACATTATGATAAAGATATATTGATTGCACAAATTTATGTTGATGATATAATTTTTGGATCTACTAATGAGAAATATTGTCAAGATTTTGCAAAGCTTATGCAGGCTGAATTTGAAATGTCTATGATGGGAGAATTAAATTTCTTCTTGGGTCTACAAATCAAACAAACTAAAGAAGGAATCTTTCTTCATCAAGAGAAATATACAAGGCAAATTCTGAAAAAGTTTGGTTATGAAAACAACAAACAAGTGACTACACCAATGAGTACTTCAATCAGGTTAGATGCTGACTCAGAAGGTAAGAAAATCAATGAAAAACTTTATAGAAGCCTTATTGGATCTTTGTTATATCTTACTGCTTCAAGGCCAGATATTTTGCTTGCTGTGTGTATATGTGCTAGATTCCAAAGTAATCCAACTGAAAATCATCTAAAAGCTGTTAAAAGGATATTCAAATATATTGCATGTACTGCAAAATTAGGAATTTGGTATCCAAAGAATCAAAATTTTGAATTGATTGGTTTTTCTGATGCTGATTATGCTGGTTGTAAAATAGATAGAAAAAGTACATCTGGAACTTGCCAATTTTTAGGAGATAAATTGATTTCATGGTCTTCAAAGAAACAAAACTCAGTTGCTTTATCTACAGCAGAAGCTGAATACGTATCTCTTGGAAATTGTTGTGCTCAAGTTCTTTGGATTAAACAACAAATGCAAGACTATGGTGTTGAAAATAAATTTATTTCGATTAAATGTGATAATACAAGTGCAATTAATTTGACAAAAATCCAGTTCATCATTCACGATCAAAACACATTGAAATTAGACATCATTTTATACGAGATCATGTAGTTAATGGAAATGTGTGTATTGATTTTGTTCCAACTGAAAATCAACTTGCAGATATATTTACTAAACCCCTTGATAAAACCAGATTTGAATTTTTGAGAAATGAGATTGGAATGTGCTATCCTTTTTAATATTTTATTCATATGTTTTTCTCTTAAAAAAATATATATAAATAAAATAGTAAATAAATTAATAAATTCTGTGTTTGCGATTTTGAATTCAAAAGATTATGGAAAACGTGCAAGACAAGTGAATCATTAATCACGTCTCCATTTTCCCACGCATTTCAAACGGCCAAGGACGTGACTCTTCCATTTCCCTGTGCTGCTGCTATTCGTCATCCAACGTCCCTTCTTTTTCTAAACAATCTTCAAAATTTTCTCTCATTTCGCGCTCTCCTTTGATCTTCCAAACCCTAACATGGCACCACGAAAATCATCAAGACTAGCCTCAAAAGGTCCTAAAGGGAAAGTTGTCAAAGGAACGATAGAGATTCGTGATGAATCTTCTGATTCAACACGAACACTCTCTGAACTTCAAGAAGGTAGGGAGAGAAGAACGAAAAAGACAAATGAATCTGTCGAAGTTGACCAAACAACCCCTGAGACAGAGCAAGAAAAGGAAAAAGATTCGTCTTCTTATGAATCTTTAGATGTTACTACCCCAGAATCTGAAGGAAAGACTAAGGAGGGTTCAAACCCTAAACCAGACGGTGACTCAGACGGTGATTCAGAAAGTTCTAAGGAAGAAATATCTAAGTCACCACAAAAGAAAGCGAGTTCAAAAAAGAGGAAACTGTCTTCAAGATCCCCAAAGAAAATGTCAGAAGCAAAAAAGAAGAAGATAGGAAGTTCTTCTAAGAAAAGGTATGGGAATATCAAGATTCTTGATAATTCGTTCATAGATTTTTCTTTCTTTAAGAAAAATGGGTTCTATTGGAACCATTGGCTCGATAATATAGGATGTAGAAATCTGTGTAATTTGTCTAGTGAAGTTGCTGGAGAAGTTATCAAGGAATTTTATGATAACTTGACTTTGTTGGATGGACTGAAGTTAAAGTCTGAAATAGCTGGGCAAAAAGTTAAGATAACTAGGAAAGATCTTATTTCATGTTTTGATATGAAAGATGAGAAAGATGATGACTTCTTTGTGTCCATTAAGAAAAATGATCTGTTTCGTGCAATAAATGATGGAGTGGGAACATATTCTGAAAAAGATGTGTTTAATACTGAGTTTAGCTTGTTGATAAGGCTGCTACACAAGATAGTTGTAGACTGTTTGCTTCCAAAGAATGGTAGTTCTACTACGATTAATAAAACCGAAGCTATTGTCATTCTGGCAATAAAAAGAAATTTAAAGCTTGATCTACCATCTTTGATTCTGAAGCATCTGTGGAAAACTAAGTTTAATATGCCTTATGGAAGCATGTTGATGAAGTTGCTGAGGTTTAAGAAAGTAAAGCTGCCAGAAAATGCTAAGTTTCCTCAGAATCTGAAAAGAATTGGGGAAATAGTGCTTATGAGAATGAATATTAATGTTAAGCACAAATTCTGGTTTGCTAAGGATGGAGCTTGGTATGTTCATCCTAAGTTCAGCAAAAGAATTTTTGATTGGGAGAAAATTAAGTCTGCAGTTGAGGGGGAGCACTTACTAAGTGCAGACAGTGGTTCAGAAGGTGATACCCAAAAGAAGGATAAAAAGAAACCTCCAATGCGAAGAGCAGGAAAAGAGGTTATGAAGGAAAAGAAAAGGAAGAAACCTGCAATCATGACTGGAGGGAAGTTTGAAATTAAGGAAGGAGAAGGAAAACATCTGGACACTGACTCAGATAGTGACTCAGAGGGCATCTCTGTTAAGGGTCCAGGAGAAACATCAAAATCAAGTTTTAAGAAAGCTATTCTTGATCTGATGGAGAAAAGATTTACAGAAATGAAGGCTGAAGTAGAACACATGTTCGAGGACATGTTTACAGATCCTACTCATGGCTCTGTTTCATCTCCACCTCCGCAACATGATTCTGTTCCTTCTCCACCAGTTTTTGAAGCTGACATGGATGTTGATCCTCCTGAGAAGTCTGAAGCTTCACATCCTGACAAGGAAGTTTCACCACCTCCACCGACAGTGGAACCAGATGTTCAATCATTTCAGTTGATTCCTTTCTCTCAACCCTCTTCAACATCCGAACCACAACAACCTCCTCAAATCATTCTTTCTGATGTTCTGATAGAGTATCTGCAATCATTCAATCCAGCATTTAATTCTTCTCCACCTCCTGAAAGCTCAACTCTTCCTATTGTTAATTCTGGACGGAAGAAGACCACAGCTAGGAAGTCAGTCAAGCCCAAAAAGAAGCGCTAATTTTCTTTTCTGTTCTTTTTTAGTCTGTTATTTTTTTAAGAACTCTGTTGTTATGATCCTTTTACTTTCAATGCATTTCTTTCAGACTATTTGCTGTTCTCTTTTATGGTATTTATTCTACTTGCTGATAACAAAAAGGGGGAGAAGATATTAAAACAAAGATAATCATGAAGATAATCATGCAAAATAATGATTAATGAATTTATGTGCGATGCAAGTTTTGTGCAGGTTATATAAGGATATATGTTAAGTACAAATTATAACTCGTATTTTAATCATGGGATTATGCAGATTATGTAAATGAATGGAGTTATCTTGAAAATATTTTTTTGTTTTAATAGATGGGTTTTGTTATCATCAAAAAGGGGGAGAATGTTAGTATTTCTCTTTTGATGTTTTGATGATAACAAAAAGATTAAGTATTACTAATGAATTTTTGAGTATGCAGAAATCTCACATTTAATGTGATAAGTGAAGTAAGAGTTTTCAAGAGCTAAGCAAGAAGTTATGAAAATTTAAAGATAAATCAGAAAGTAGTTCAGAGACAAAATAGAAAGACAAAATAGATTCAGAAGGAAACTCAGAGAGTGAAACGGCTGAGCGACAAAACAAAACTGCTCAGAAGGTAACTCAGAAGGTAAACTGGGAACAAGAACAGGATTCGCACAAAAAGATCACAGTTCGAATCTTTCAAAATTATTTTATTATTTTGAAGACCCAGCTCCAAAGTTGAGTGTATTTGGGTAATACATTCAAATGTTCCACAAAGTTGGTTATTATA
This sequence comes from Combretum micranthum, assembly GCA_024138025.1. Classification (NCBI taxonomy): domain Eukaryota; kingdom Viridiplantae; phylum Streptophyta; class Magnoliopsida; order Myrtales; family Combretaceae; genus Combretum; species Combretum micranthum. Next base: position 1,602,957 of record JAMXBD010000006.1, read on the forward strand.
TCCAAGGGGATTCGATTTTTTTCAACGTATAAAAACTCAAAAGCTTATGACAGAAAAATTAAATTAATCAAAGATCAGATTATGTCTGTTATTTATGGCTTGGGTTTATATTCAATGATGTTATAGAATTCGTTTTGTTATCAAGTTTGACAGTCAGATCAAGAAGGAAAGATTCTATCCTATTCTTTTGGGATTTAGAAGATATTTCACGAGAAAGTCTATCTTCAAGATGGTCAAACAATGATATGGATAAACATCAACGTTATCAACAGCAAGATAAGATTTGGATAATCACAGAAGTATATCAAGCACAAAATCAGGAACTACTGGAGATTATCATCTATCCAATTGTTTTGAATTCGAATTCACTAACCGTTTTCAACCGAAGAAGAAGGAGAATTTTAAATTTAAATATCTCGAAGACATGAAGACAGAGGTGTGAAAAAGACGAGAATAATCAAAAGCCTTTGAGAATCTCTTGCAAAATTACTGTCATTCGAAATTTTCCTTGAGCTGAAATTTTAGAAACGTTTATTCTTTTGTTTCAAAGCATTGTATATCTTGAATGAGATTTGTGTAGAAGTGAGAGTTACATTTAGTCTCTGTAGATCAGTAAATAGCTTGAGTGAAGCTAGATAGGCTGAGCAGAGTGTTTGAAGTTCTTTGTTGAAGAACAAGCTTGTATTCTCATTTCTTTTGGAAATAGTGGAACATACCGGTGTGGAATACCGGGTCCCCGGCTTGGAGCTGGAAGAGAGGATTGACGCTCGAGGCGGAACCTCTATAAATCGATCTTGCAATCTCTTTTCTACCTTATTTTTTAATTTCGTGCATATTTTATTGTTTATTCTTGCTGCATTATAAACTCAGAAGACCAGTCAGAGAGTAACTGGAAATTTAAGTTCTACTGAACATTGAACTCAGAAGATCAGTCAGAGAGTAACTGGGAGCAAAATAAATTTTTATTAACATATTTTTTTAATTATTTGCAAACTTGATCTTGTCTGATATTATTCGAAATTTATCAATATATTTAAAATAGAGTTTTAGAAGCCATTTAATTTGAGTAACTAAGCGAAGTGAATTTGGTTGAATTTGAAAAAGGTTAAATTTTATTAAATAACCAATTCACCCCCCTCTTGGTTATTCTTTTCGGGACCAACAATTGGTATCAGAGCGGTTCTCTTTTGATTAATTGAGTGATCTTTGAAAATGGCTGATAACAACATTGCAATGAACAAGGCTCCTTTCTTTGATGGCACGAATTTTGCATATTGGAAAATGCGGATGTCCACATACATTAAAGCTAACGACTTTGATTCTTGGCAGGTTATCTCACATGGTGATCATACTGTAACGATTTCTGATGATGAAGTGTTGACTCTACCAGAGAAGAGGCTGATTGAGACAAATTCCAAGGCTAAGAATCTCTTACTCATGACTATTGCATCATCTGAATTTTATGTGATATCATGTTGTGAAACTGCAAAAGAAATATGGGACACGTTATGCATGACATATGAAGGAACTGAAACTATAAAAGATACTAAGATCAATGCATTACTTCAGAAATATGAGCTTTTTAAGTTCAAATCTAATGAGAAAATAAAGGATGCATTTGATAGATTCACTGCCATATCTAATGAACTGACATCACTTGGTAAGAAAATCCCTGAACCAGATTTGGTGAGGAAAATACTCAGAATTCTTCCTAGAACGTGGGATGCGAAAAAGACTGCTATTGAGGAGGCTCAAGACTTGAAGAGATTGACTCTTAGTCAGCTGAAAGAAAAACTCATGGCATATGAATCTCACTTGGACACCACGGAAGAAGCTGAAACAAGCACGAAAGCCATAGCTTTCAAAGCTAAGAAAGTCAGTGAAGCAGAAACCGAAGATGATGATGACAGTGATGATGAAGACATTACTTTGCTGGCACGAAGGCTCAATAAAATGCTCAGGAATAAAAGAGGTAAAAAGTTCAAATTTACTAAAAGAAAAACTTACAAAGGTGATGCAGGTGAACTATATAGAGAAAAAGAACAAAGAAAAGAGAAGAAGGAAATCATTTGCTATGAATGTAAGAAGCCAGGACATATAAAGTATGAATGTCCATCTCTCATTGAAAAAATGAAGAAGTTCAAAAAGAAGAACAAAGCAATGATGGCAACCTGGAGCGACTTGGATGAGTCAGAAGCTGAATCAGAAACTGCAAGTGAAGATGAAGAAGAAGCCAACTTGTGTTTAATGGCAGCATCCGAGGTAAACTCTGAGTCTGATGCTGATATGACAGATAGTGAGATTCATGTAGAAATGAACAAATTGTTAAAGGCTCTCAAAAAGGCTAATGTAAGCATATCTAAGTTAGACATTGAAAATAAGGCTTTAAAAAATGAGAAAGATGTATTGAAACAAACAAACAAATTGCTTGATGAAAATGACACTCTGAAAATGACAATGAAAAATTGCATGTAAAACTGGTAATCTAAGAAAAGAAAATGGTGTTTTGAAGGATGAAATTAAAGATCTAAAAATAAGATTTGAAGATCTGTCAAAAACCATTACAAGCACCTTCAATAAGTTTGATGAGAGTGATAAAAAATTAAATATGCTACTTTCTAGTCAAAGAATTGGAAACAATAAATATGGACTTGGATATGAAATTGGAAGTAGTTCTAACCATATGAAAAAGACTGTATTTGTGAAAGCAAAGGAAGTTGCATGTAATCAACAACCTGTTATCAGAAGGGAAACAATGAATAGACCCATAAACAATAACAGAAGGTACCTCAGAGTGTGCCCTGAACAAAGATATCAAGTCAGAGGCAACCTCAGAAGGTCCAGTCAGCGATACACTCCAAGGTATCCTAGACAAAATAGGTGGAACCAGGTAAATGCAAGATATAATATAAGACCTACCTATACTTGTTTCTTCTGCAATAAAGTAGGACACATTGAAAAGTATTGCTTTTATAAAAAGAACAAGCTCAATTCGAATCAAGTAAATAATAAGGAGAAAATGAGCTTATCTTATCAAGGACCCAAGCTTGTCTGGGTTCCTAAAAGGGTTTGATAGCCTTTTATGATTAATTGCAGGAACAAGGAGCAAAAATAAAAGGAACTTGGTACCTAGACAGTGGGTGCTCAAGTCATTCGACCTTCTACTGCTAGTCCCCAAGTCCCAACCCAAAGCGTTCGGTTGGCTAAGCTTCGAACCTAGAGTCGCATTCCTCGAGCAACTTAGATCCTCTAGGAAGGAACATGGCCCGTGTCTCACCACGATAACAGCTAATCTAACTCTACACGTAGGAGTAGCAGCCTTCCGAAAGAGATGTGACTCGATGGATGCTATGCATGAGCGTTTTATTTTCTTATGTCAAACCTTATTAAGGTTTATTAGGGGGCGATCAATCAATTTGTCAAGCAATAAGCAATCATATGAGTAAGTAAACAAAACATTTAAACAAGTAATTTGAAGTAACGATATTCTTAATTCTCATTTCACACATATGCATAGAATCACATATATACATATCCCCAAATTCCCCATATATATCCATTTTTATTTTCTTAGTGTGCTAATACCACTACTTTACAAGCACAAGTAAGGTAACGAAATTAAGAGGAATAACTCACTCGTCCATTTCGCAGTCTTCTTAGTTGTAGCAATCCTCAGGAAGGGTAATCCCGTATCCTTTGTCATCTAGACAAAAGATATACCCAGAATGAGTATTTCGTAGAAATTCTACTTAAACTTTCTAATTCTATTTCACTATGTCTGTCAAATTTGCATAAAATGAAATTCTAATTTAAAATGGCCATAATTTGCTCATTTTAACTCGAAATTTCGCATATAATATACCTTTTTCTACCTATTTGAAAATATCTATCTATTTCTAAGGTTATTTTTTTCATATAAGATCATTTGGGTTTCGAAACCATAGGGTACAGATTTTAAACGAAAATTTCTAGATTTTGCGAAACAATTTTCCAACTCAACTTCCTTCAAAAATCCTTTAGAATATATATTAATATATATATATATATGATTGATAAATCCCTTGAGTATATAAATAAGCTCACTTTATGTGCAAAAATTCTAATGGTAGTGTCTCAATAATTTTTTCGTAAAACAATTCATTTTAAAATGTTAAAACTTAACTTGACAAATTTCTTTTTAAGTATTTTAAAGAAACTTTATATTTTCCCATGTTATTATAAATGAGTATATTCTTATTTTATTTTCCTCATTCCTTTTTCCAAAATGAGTAAATTTTCCTTTAACTTTGGTCCTTTATAATTTTTTTACTTCTAATGATAAAAGATCAAAGTTATCAAAAGTTTGTTAAGTTGTTAATAACTTATCTATAAATTTGTATTTAGAATGATTTTAGAAAATGAGTCTTTTCTTCTTATATTTTTTGTTTAAAGTATAAGTTCTTGCTTTCTAAAACTTAATCTTTTATTTCCTCTACAATTTTTATTTGAAAAGAATCATCTTTATTGATTAAATCCTTTGTTTTTTATCTTATCATATTTACATTCTTTGAAAATAATTTCCTTCTTTAGAAACTTGAAAATTATTATTTTTCTAAGTGGGTTTATAACTTTATGAGTTGATTTTATCTTAAGTTTAAAAACTAGTTTGCTTTTTGTTTTTGTTATGGAGTTAAAAAGAGTTTAATCTTAAGCTTTTTGTGAAAACTTTGAATAATAAAAAATTATTTTACTAAAACTTAGATTACCATATTATAAAAAGAAAATGTTTATTTCTTATATTTCCTTGGTAAAGCTATCTTTGTTATTTGAGAAAACTTTGAGAAAACTTGTATTACTCCACTTCTATGTTGTTGATAATAACTCCATTATTTAATGACAAGTCACATAATAGAAAATTTAGTTTTAAATTCCTTTAATAAAGTAAAATTCTACTTTTAAATTTAGTTGAGATAATATCATTATATAGATGCATGTATTATGAGCATGTAAAATAATAAGAATATGAGAAAAATACTAGAAGCAAATAATAATAAGTAAGATAATAAAAATATCAAATATTGGGAACCTTAGCTTCATCAAGGTATCCCGATCAAGTATTTGGGAGCCTTAACTTCATCAAGGCATCCCGGGACTAAGAATAGACTAGTCCCAAAAAGAATAAAGGAAATAAAGAAAATGTTGTTTTGACTTAATATGGACAAATCTAAGACTAGAAAGACTAGTCTTAAAATAGTATGAAATAAATAAATTGCAAAACATGAAAATAAATAAATAACAAGTAAACATATATGCTCTAAAGATTATATATAAATACATAAATATATTTAGTTAGATATGAATAAGAAATTAGCATAATAACAACAATAAAATCAACATATATATGAACATAATAACAACATAATAAAATTTGAATTTCATGTGCAAGAACAAAACATAAACATGTTGTTGCTTTTACTACTTATATAAGTTTCAAAACAACACCATAGTCATGTTAAGTTACATGACATGGGTAAATAAATAGGAATAGGAGTTTTACCTAAAATGTTTATGTGGTAGGAAGTAGAAGATGAATATGGGATTATGTTATTAGTGATATGTGGTAGATAGTTTGTGTATAAAAAAGGATTTTTGTGAAGAATTGATTTAAGAGAGTTTTGGTAGAGAGAAATTTTGGAGAGAGGATTTGTGGAGAGATTTTGGGAGAGTTTTGATAGTAGAATGAGTTGTGTGAAAGAATGAAGGAGGAATAGGGTATTTATAGAGTTTTTGAGTGAAAATTAGATGTAATTAAATTAATTAAAAAAGAAAATAATTGTGAGTGAAGAGAGAGAAGGATATGGACGGCAACATGAGAAAGAGGGAGAGAAAATTGTTTAAAAATTAATTTTAGAATAAAAGAGTAAGAGAATTTTAGTAATATATGGTGTAGAATTTTTATGGGAAAAGAAAATTGTAAGAAATATGTATATAGGTTGTAAGAATAGATAGTAGAAAAAGTAGAGATAGAGGAATAGTAATAAATAGTAGAAAAGTACTATGAATAGTAGATTAGACATATTAAAGGAATATTTTTGCCATCCGTTGTACCAGGGCACAATTTTTGAATTCCCGTTCGGATTAGAAGGACACTAGAAATTCGCGAATCCGATATTTTTAAGCTTCCCTATATTATTACGAACTATTTTCAACCATTATTTCCATTTCGTTATTTAGGGTTTAAGAGCGTGGGATTGCTGGATCTTAAACACTAGGGTACGTTGTAAGCTTTATTGACTTTTAGGGTTTCGGTTTGACTTTCGGTTTTGTTGAGTTATTCGTAAGATCATGAAATTTTGGAGTTTTGCCCGTATTATATTTTTAGTTCGATATCTATGGTTTATCTCATTTTATTTGTGATTATTTAATAGTTTTTAATTCTCAGAATCATTTAACTGAGTATAGGGTTATGGGTTGACTCAGTTTGGTTTCTGGTGAAAATTGAAAATTTTTATTCTAAAATTCAACGAAGGATTTAAGATCTTGGTATTTCGTTGTCGAGCGTTATTTGGATATATCGTCTTGATTTGTGTGTTAGACATTGGATAGATGATTTGATTGGTGTACGGATGTTAAATCAACTTATAGTTGGATTTTCCATTTTGTTTTTAGGGTTCTCTTTTCCTCAAGATTAAGAATTCTCGTGTCACGCCCCAAGGGGTACCCTAAACGTAACAGTCCACCACACTTAATATTAAAGCTTAAGTATGACAACCTTAGCCATTCCTAAAAGCTTTTATATTAAGTGTGAGGTGTGCTCTCACAATTTTAGAGGACCATTCATGGAATTATGAAGCTTAAAAAGATACGATAACATATTAAGAAAAGAGGATTCATAATATTCATTTACTTATAACAATGATTTTACAAACTTAGGGACATTTCCCTTTTTCACTAATCTATTACAAGAATATTTTACATCTTATTCAACACTAAACTTCATCTAAAATTTTCCTAATCCATAAAGAAATTACCTCACTGCAGGGTCCTCGTGGCCTTAACCATAAATAGGGAAACTGTAAAGATATCTATGGGGGTATAAGCTAACAGGCTTAGTGAGAATTATTTCCATAAATAACTTCTTGTAATAAAATCTCAAACAAGTTATTTAATCAAATAAATGGAATGCAACATACACGTGGGTAAACAAGGAATATAGTTTTTCGGGAACTATATGTTGAATGGATTTGCGCCCTCCATTCGAGGTTTAGTGATTCATAACCTCAAAACAAGTAGTTTTAGTAAAAAGTTTTATGCTTTCGATCAATATCGCCAAGCATATGAAGTCTACTTGAATTGAGCTTTACTTTCGGATCCTCCGCCAAGTGTTACTTTCGACATGAGCTTATTATCCTTCTCACCCAAGGATAATAACCCAAATGCAATGTGACTCACTTCGTGGTATGCATGAATCCATTTATTTATGATATCATAATATTATTATTATCAATTTAAGGTGATCAAAGCATCTCATACAAAGCAAGTGTTATACTAAAACAAATATTTAAATCAATTCCGACCTCAATATTCTTAGGATTCTTTCAAAGAATTAATTTACATACATATCCATTTATCTTTTCCTAAGTTTAATGCAACTAATTTACAAGCACAACAAGTATAGCATTTAAAGGAAATAAACTCACGATGCCATATCGAATATTCTTCTTATACGAATGAGTCATTCACACACTCCACTTAATCGAAATAATCTTCGAGATAAAGGTATCCTTCTTCGGAGTCACCTAGCCAAAGAAAATACCCACAATGAGTATTTCTTGATGATTTTCTTGAATTTTGACAAGACAATGTCAAAAGAACATTAAAGTTTGTATAATATACCGATTTCTACCTACTCGAAAAGATCAATTCATTTATAAAACTATTTTTATCAAACTACACCATTTAGGCCCCAAAACAGTGGCGACAAAATTCACCACGGATTTTTCCATCTCAAAAACAACTTTGGTTCAAGAAATCAAAATTTGTTTGATAAATATTTAGTTATCTATATAGTTGAAAAATTCTCTTTTTATGGTTACTTAGCTCATATTTATTCATGCTCAAGTGTTTGTTGTCCAATCATGTTGCTTAAGTAAAATTATGTCGGTTTTGGAGTTTTTAGAAAAATATAGTTTACAAGAATTCATTTTTTTGTAAATCTCTTGAAATGAATATTTTGTTTCTTTTGTTTTACAAAAATATTTTATGTTGGCTTATATATATATATTTCCAAGTAACATTTTGAAAATAAATTTTCTCCTTTCTAAACTTTCTATATTAATACTATTTTTCCTATACAAATTTCTTTGTCTATTTGTTTGCAAAAATCTTTGTTTGAAAATTCCTCATCCTTTCCTCATATTATGTTTTTCATAGAAATTATCCTTGCATAAAAATTTTATTTTCTTTATAAAAACAAAGTGGGATTACAAGTGGTTTAAGAAGCTTTTTATAGTAAAAGTAGTTTCTAAAATCTTAGTGGTTTCTTCTTGTAACTTGAAAAGAGATAACTTTATTTTTGTTTAAACCATAGATCTTCTACTTTACATAAACTTGTTTCTAAGTGTCAAAATCTCCTTTTTGTCAACTATTTTTAGAACTTGAAATTTTAGACAACAATTTAAATGAACATGAATTATGAGAAAATAATAGCAAATAAAATAACATAAATAATAAAGTCAAGTATTGGGAGTCTTAGCTTTTATCAAGGCTCTCGGGACTAAGAAGTAGACTAGTCCCAAAATAAAATGAAAGAAAGAAAAATTTGTTTTGACTTGATGAGGACAAGTCTGAGACTAGATACTAGTCTTAAAATAACAAGGAATAAATAAATAAATTGCATTGCATAAAATAAATAAATTGCAAATGAGCTTATATGCTCTAAAAAATATGTATGTATATATATAGATAATAATACTTAGATATAGTAACAATAATATGAACAAAAGTAATAACATAAACATAAATAAATTTTCATGAACAAGAACATAATGTAGCTTTCATAACATTTAGCCTTTGGAAACTCACACTATGGTCATGTAAAATGACATGACATGAGGAGAAGAGATCGATATGAAATGGTTATCTAAAGAAGACTTTTGGTAGTGTTATGTGGCTTTGGTTTTTGTTGTAGATAGAAGTAGTTTTGGAATAAATTGGAGAGAGTTTTAGGAAGATAGTTGGAGAGAGTTTTGAGAAGAGATTTTGAGAGAGTTTTAGTAAGAAATTTGTGGGTAGTAATTGTGTGAAAGAAGTGAAAGAGGAGGGGGTATTTATAGAAAAATATGGAGTGATTTTTGTATGATTAAAATAAAAGAAAATTGAAACAAATTGAGGAAGAGAGGGGAGGGAGTTGCACCGGCCATAGAGAGATGAGAGAGGGAGTGTTTTTATTTTTTTGTATTTTGTGGATTAAATGAAGTAATAAGCAAGATAGATGTGAAATAAAGTTATGGGAAAGGTAAAAAGTAAAGGTTATAGGTTATGGTGTTTGTAAGAGTAGGTGTAAGAAAAAGTAAAGATAAAAAAATAGTGTAGAATAGTAATGAATAGTGTAATGTAAAGTAGATATAACTAATAAAGTACCGGTGGTAAGAAAATACGCGTATAAATACGATATTTGTTATTTTTACTTACCGAAAAATTATAAAATTGATATTTTTGAAATCTTTATATTTTTATGAGTCTAATGGTATATTCGGAATATTTTTACTATTCCGGGGTCTGGGACACGTTTTGAAGAATCGTGTCCGATCGGGTTCGAAACGAGTTACGGTTTTACTAATCTGATCTTTTTATGCTACCTTAGATAATTCCGCACTATTCTACATTCTAAACTTCTACTTATCCTCACTGAGTTTCTTATTCGAGAGTGCTGGACTTAAGCTATTACGTCTAATTAGGGTTTTGTTGACCATTAGAGTTCCGGTTGACTTCTGTTTTAGGGTTTTAGGCTAAACCGTTTCTAAAAATTTGGGGGTTTACAAGTGTTCGACCTAATTTAGAATTTGGTTTTAACTTGGATTGATTTTCGAGGTTTCGGTTTCGGTATTAGACTTCTAGGGTTATTTTCTATACATTATGAAAATTTCAGGGGTTTACAACCATAGTCCATGGGTCCTAGGCAAGTCTATCGGCTAGACCCATAAGTCCAGCGATTTTTAATTTAAAAAAGTGAAAAATAACAAAATTATTTTTTATTATAAATATAAGCAATAAAAACAAATAATGAAAATATAAAGTAAAGAAAACTTTAAAAAAAAATAAATAATATTTAATGTTTAGACTATTTTGCATGTGAATAGATATTATTATCCACCCACAAGTCTTTAATGCGTTGTAAATAACAATACATAATAAATATATAAAGCACCTCTAAAAGAGAAATCTCATTTCTAAACAATGCAGGACTATTTCCTCCTTTTTTTTTTTTTTATGAACTCTACTATTTTAATATTTCAATTCAAACAAAATGTGCTTATGTATACATAATTATACATCCTTGATAGTTTTAAATGAAATGAGCTAAACAGTTGCATCTTCTTAGGCACAATTTATATTTTAAGTTTTAAGTTTTTATTTTAAACTAAAAAATATTTTTTGTTTAACCTTTTTTTTTTTTTTAAGAAAAGGGGATAGATTCGAATTGTCTTAACTAGCCCGAACTTAGTGCGTCCACATATTAGACTTGCCCCACCACCTATAAGGAGTGGTTTTGAGTCTTTATTGTGGTGAACCAGACCATTGAGATGTCTAATTATAGGTTTTAAAAATACTTCTAAACATAGAAGTAGGAATAGAAACTAGAATCACATTTCATTATAATCTATTCTCGCATACGAAATGTGACATAAGTTCTATCATAAAAGTTAACCTTGTTATAGTGGAGTGGAACCCCCTTTTATATATTATATGCCTTTGAGCTTATGCAAGCCCAAGCTCAAAATCAACTCTACGAAAGTCTATGAGTGTAAAAAGAAGGGATAGATGCTATTCATTGAATCATCAAGATCAATCTTAATCCAATGGTCATCTTTAGTATTCAATCAAAGTCATTCAATATGCATAAACAAAAGGCTAATTTTCTAATATATGCAATAAGCATGTGGGATACAATTGCACCTCTGCCAAGATAAAAATAATGTATAGTAGAATTTTATTGTCCTTTATCATAATTTTAGGGTGGATTAAAAATACTATCCCCAATGTTTACTTCATCAATCATTAAATTAGACATTTATATCTAAAATCTTGAAAAGGAAAAGTATAATCTTATACACAACCAATTTGTGATATACAATTTGAATAGAAATCGAATAACATATGTTGATTAGACCGTTCTCAAATCATTAAAAAAGTGATATTTGACCTCACAAAATGACCATTTACTTTTAATTTTGTTTTTTTCCCTTCTTTAATATTATTTTAATTATTTTATTTAAATATAAAGTAGTAAAATATGAGGTTTTTAAAAACATTTGATGGTCAAATAGTTGCCTTGTAATTTACTCATCATAATTCACATCATTTAACGTGGAAGCAATATGACTCGGACTGCTGGGTGAACCCGGGTTGGCAAAGGGGTCAAAGAACCGTTCGAGCCTCTAATTAGATTATGTAGGAGACTGGCTTGGCCGACGTACGTTTTTGCTGCACTTGTTTTTTTCCCCAAGAGAGAGCTGTGTGGGAGAGAGAAGGATGAGGCCTACTCCAATGGATTACTTCAATGAGATGGATGAGCAGGGGTCAACGGTGGCGATGGACGTGGATGACGTTGATCCCTTGGATTTGCTCAACGAAGGCGTTCTCTCGGTCGACAACAAACTCACCGACGCCGATTTCTTCAACTCCTTCGTGGACGATTTCGACGATACGGACATCAACTGATTCAACCCTTCCTACCTTCGCTCTTATCATTTGTAACCAGTGGAATTGCTTCTGGTTCTTCTTTATTGCCTCTTACTCGTTCTCGCTCTCTCTCTTTATCTAGGGTTCTTTTTTCTTTTTTCTTTTTGGCTTATATGGCTGGAATTAATGCGAATTGCTCCTTATTTTGAAACCTTAGTATAAAGAACTCTTATCCATGATTCTCGTGTTGAGTTTATATGTTTTCCATATGTGGTTATGTGCTTGATGGTGGAAATTTAGGTATATGAAGGATGAAGGGGATGCGGAGATATATAAAATGAATAGGAAAGAGCGTGTTAAAAATTTCAAACCTTTTAGGTCATTAAGCTTTCTAAAATGCCTGGAATTTGTTTATTTTGCTGTCTTGGCGTGTCGTGCATGTACTGTGTCATTTTAGGATTGATTAGAACAGATTTAGCAATTTTAAGAATGTATTGGTCTCCCGGAAACTTCCATCACCCTTTCCACTGAAAAGAACTAGTAACTGCAGCCTCTTGACACAACGTATAATGTTGGCCAACTAAACTTTGATCAAAATAACTGTCCAGAAAAGAACTAAAAATACATTTCTTGTTAAACAGCACACAGACTAGATTGAATATTGAGCACACGCCATGTCTGCCAATAAACAAATTGATTAGATGATCTTCCTTGGTCTTGTTTTTCATCCTAAGATTGTGTAAGTGATATGTCATAATTCCAGGGGTTGTGGCTTGGACTGTAGTGGTGGTAGATTGTCAGATATTTGAATCAGAATGTTTTGAAGAGGTCATTTGTGGATGTGAGGCCGTTATGACCTTTTTACATGTATCAGACTGTGGCTGGTGTAGAGTGGATTAGTAGTGATATTAAATTTTTTATACCAGTTATAGTGCCTTTTTTTCACGAAGGCAAGTTTTTGGAAGCTGAAATTCTAAAGATGGTGGTTCGGCTTTTCAGTCATGTAGATAGAGAGGAATACATAGAGGGAAAAATCATTTTGGATTGCAAAGATTTTGGAGCCAGGGAAAAGGCATACCAAGCTAAAAGACGATGGTTGCTAATCCATCATGATATGTGCTAGTCTTTCTTTCTTCATTTATTGCAGAAAGTTTCGGTCGTCATTGTGTCATTTATATGATGAAAGGAGAATGAAAGTATAGCATTTAGGTCTATTTACCCTAGATTATGCTGGGGAATTTGTGTCTTGCGAGATGTTGTTGGTGAAGTGGATTGTTTATAGGACTCTAGAACTAATATTCCTTCCCTTTGAGAGGGGGGTTGTTAACATTGCAGTTTTGGGTTTATAAATAAACTAGCTTGATCCTGGTGCTATTGTTTGAATATTGGTTTTTAATTAGGGTTAATGACAAAAATGGTATCAGAACAAATACAAAAAGTTTAATCAGATACGTAGAGTTCGGTTTTGAATAATTTGGTACTTGAACAAAGTTTCCGTGGGCTTTTTTCATAGTCCGCGAAAATTTTGTTCAGGTACTAAATTGTTCAAAATCAAATTTCAGGTATGAAAAAAGTTAGCGAAAACTTTATTTATGAACCAAATTGTTCAAAACTGAACTTCATGTACCATTTTTAACATTATCCCTTTTAAATATTTGGTAAAAAAAAATTATTATATTAATTGTTATAAATAAAGGTTAAATACTATTGTCTGATTACATATGAAATATAATATATTACAGTTTATATGATTGTTGGATAGTCCTCCATTTAGTGCACCATTCAGATGGTTATAATCTTTATAATATAGAAGCAAAACAGCATGTTTGCAATTAAATTATGTAAAGGTTGTAATTATTTTTAAAATTCCATCATTTTGTATAGAAGAACATCTTTGGACAAAAGTTTCCATAGGCTGATTCAGTCCTTTAGTAAAGATTATCTGGAAAATGGTTTTCCTCTATTTTAGATGCTATTATAGATGTTTTTTAATAGATTATCTGTATTATTTAGAAATTATTGGGTTGCAAGTGATTTCATAAGAGAAGTAAAGAAGCTGGAAGTTCCATCTGTTGATTAGCGTTTATGTTTGAGCCCTTTCTGATGAGCCTAAGACTATCCATACACTTGGGTTTATAACAGGATTAATGGGGATCATGAAATGTTAATAGTTGAAACACAGTATATATTTGCAAATGCAAATCAGAGCCTGTTGTCATTTTAACATCGGAGCAATCATATGCTACATACCATTCTTATGATCGGGAAGATGTCTAGTATGCAATTGGCTGTGATGTTTGAGTAAAGTTTTCTGACAAGCTCATACTAATCTAAATTTTTCTGACAAGCTTATACTAATCTTTTTATGCACTTCATGAATTGTCATAGCGTGATGGCTGCACATACTAGTGAAAGCAAAAATCTGCCTATCTGGTTGACTAGACTCGGATTCTGTTCTTTCCAAAACTTTTTTAAAGTTTCTTTGGTTCCTCTGAGGTCAGTTTGGTTAGTGTTGCAGATAGCCAAGAATTACCAAAAAACGAGCTGATCTTAATAACTTTTGAACACTCCAGCTAAGCCAGCTTGGGCATCATGGTGTCTCAAATATTTCATGACAGTGCTAGGTTTTATCTATCACAAAAGGGTTTATTATAAGTTTTCTCGTTTACCTTGAGCTGTGGTGAATTATAGTGTTACGGGAGTAGTGACCTCCGCTAGGGACTTTTTCTTTCATGAAAGTGCTAGCCTTTATCTATTACGAAAGGGTTGCATATAAGTTCTCTCTTTTACCTTGATCTGTGGTTTATTATAGTGTTAACAGGAGGAGTGACCTCCACTAGGGACCTTGTCTTTCTTCCAGTCTTATCATTCTTGAAGGCAAACGGAAAGGTCTAAGATGAGGTGATGGTTGTTAAATGTTGCATAGATTGTGATGTGTGGATGTCATATTATAGGGCAAGTAGCAATCTATAACCTGAATATCTCTTGATTGTTAGGATTCAACTTTTTCTGAATACTTTCTTCATGTAGTCGGTCAAACGTGTGGATGGAATAATATATGTGCGCTACTTCTAGTGTTGATCAAAACTTTCATCACACCATAGCTTGCCACTTGGCCTTTGATCATAAGGGTATCTTGATGGGGGACTTTGGCATCGTCTAAGTTAGCATCTATGAATTCAAGTGAAAGGTCTAGTTTTGTCCCTCTTTTCTAGGAGCATTATTTCCTTGCCTTTATCATTCTTTACGTAGTTGAAGTGGACAATTGGGTAAGGGCCTCTAATGATAGTTGTAGGCCTTGGATGCACAATGAAGAGGGGAGTAAATTGATTGTGTTAAAAATTTAATCTTTTTTCAAATTGATAAATGATGTCCCTCTTTAACTTTACAAAGTAATTAGCATGAATCAAATTCAAACAAACGAAAATATAAGGTGCAGAAATCAAAAGAGCAAGGGAACAAAGATTAAGTAATGATATATAGAGATTTCTCCTTGTGAGTTAGTCTTCTCTTCTAACTACATGTTGGGAATTCGGTTGTCTTTACTAATTACATTCCACTATATTAAAAATAATTAAGAGTAGAATTGAACTAACGATTTGGTTAAATCTCACTATCAAGCCTATTTAGGTATTCTCTTACTACAGTGATTGGATACTTTGAACTCTCTCTCAGAATGAATCACAAAAATTTCAAATGAGATAGAAATATAAGTTTCTTTTACAAAGTTCTAACAAAATTTTCTAAAGAGCAAAATTTCAAAGCTTTCACGGTAGGTTTTGTAGCACAATGGTTAAAATGCAATGTATGTAAATCTTCTTGTATTCTTCAATTTGAGAAGATCTTCTTTTATGCTTTATCTGCAATGCTCAAAAACTTGTTAAGAGTATATCTCCTTCCAATGTTCTTCTTGCTAACATGTATAATAAAATTAAAAACTTGATCTTTAATGGTTAGAGATTTTTTTTTTTAACCTGACATTTATCCTCAATAACTTGTTATAACATTTTCTAATCTTAAAATTTGAAAATATCTTAATAATAACCGATAATATCTGGTAATATCTTTTAGCAAGATATTAGCCTAATCATGTGGAAGAATAAATCTTCATGGATGAGGTAGTTGAGATATTTCCTTGATATGAAGTAGCATCAAGTCTATCCATATCATCTCATGATTCGCCCATTCTTATCCACTAAATTTGCAACAAAGTATCCTAAAAATATTATTGTTAATCTGACAAAATAAGATTAATAAAAACTTCATGATAATTAAAGTTCATTGATGATGAGATGAATCCAAGTTGACTTAGAAAATCCTAATGATATTTTAATCCAACTTTTGTGGAACACATCAAATATATAACCTAAATATGTTTGACAAGTTGAGTTAGGTCTTCAAATCATCTAAAAACCAACTTAATTTATCTTTCGCATGAATTTACAAAATTTTAGGAAAAAAATTTTGCCATAGCTTTCAATAAATGTTTTGAAATAACTTCTAACTTTATTCAACATCTTCAATTTTCAAGTATTAAACTTTTGAAATTTCTTTTAATATTTTCGGTTCTTGCTTCCTTATAAAACATCTATTTTAAACTCCTGGACTACCTTCTACCTTATACAAATTATTAAACATCTTAATAAAATTCTAAAATATCTTCTAATAACACTGAGTAATTCCTTTGTCAAGATGTGTGTATAAGTTATGAAGCAACTTCTAATACCTTTTGGCTATTACAAATTGTTGGTCTCTCTAAAAAAGTTTTAATAATAACAAAAAGAGACAAGAAAACTAATGAATTTATTAAGTCTGCAGTGAATTAAAGTAAATTAAGAGAAAAACTGGTGTTTTGCTCTCAAAGAAATCCAATGAAGAAGAGAATCATGTATAAGTGGAAATCACGGGTGCAAGTGTAGCTGCAGTCGTCTTGGTGGAGTAAATTTAAAAGAAATAAAAAGCATCAGGTTATTCTAAAGCTTGTCCATAATGTTTAATAAGAAAGACAAAGGGAGAAATCCATCCATAAGTTACTTCAGAAACTATACAAAAAGATAAGAAAAAAAGAAAAGATAGAAACATAAGGAACTATAGAGAATATACCGAAAAAATAGAAGAAGCTAATTTTTACTCAGAAGGAATTCTAGAAGGTATATGTTTATCAAGAACAAGTTAAGAATCCATTTGAGTTCAATCAGAATGTGAATCAAATCATCTTTAAACAAGTTTTTAAGACATAGCTCCAAGAAATGACTACATTTTGGTAAGATATTCATATGTTCGACAAAATAGTATATAATCCATGAAGATTCAAGATAAACCCTAAAGTTCTTGGAAGTTCTGTTTAAATGAAGAAATTATGGAGATTTGATTTACCACAAGCTACTACAACCATGAAGATTTTTGAACTTTTTAAGACAAGTGTTATATGTTGTTAATCATTCAAGCAGAGTGTTCTGAATTTTGAAGAATTCATTCAAAGCAATGTTATGAAACCAACGATCATGAATGTATAGTTTTGCAAATCAAATTTAAATCAGTTACTAACTAAATTCAAATGGAACGCATTCAAGACAATTAAAGCATGGAGGTTACAGGCCATTGAAAGCATTCATTGAAGCTTATAAATTCGGACATTTTCAAGAGATAAATAGAGAGACGAAAGAGACATAAAAAACAAGAGAACACACTATTGAAGTTTTTTGTGATATTTGAACCGAAATCGTGCACCTATAACTGATTGAAACCACTTTAAATCTTTACTTGGTGCTTGTATTAAGAAGGAACAATGGTATGTCCTTCAAGTTTTCTATGTATTACAAGTGAAAGCTCTATAATTAGTGATAGCTTAAGACAAAGCTACGGAGGCAAAGTAGAGTTGAATCGCACTACCTTGTAATCAAGTTTTTGTGGATTAGTGGAACATACCATATGGACAACAAGGATCCTGGCTTGGAGCTGGAAGAGAGGATCAACACACAAAGTGGAACCTCTATATATTGTTGTCTTAGCTTTATTTCCCTTACTCCTTTTATTTATTGTGGATATATTATTATTTGCTTCCAATTTTCGATTGCACATAATTTTCAAGCCAAAAATTATTTAAGCAATAAAAATGGGCATTTCGGTTTTTGAACTCAAAATTTTTTAATTTATAAGTACACCTCCCCCTCCCTTTTGGATACATTAATAGGACCAACATAAACTAAAGGTTCTAATATACCTTCTATTGACCTATACTGGTAGAATGTTTATGTTTTATATGTTCTTATAATCTATACCAATTAACAAACACATTAGATAACTTTGACCTTTTTGTTAACATCAAAACTCATTTAGGGAGTACTCAACAATAGTGTTAACCACTCTTTAGGCATCATCCTCTGTTGCACGATCACTCTTATTAGTGATCTCTTAACATTGATCTAAGCATATACTTTAGGTTAATTGTTCCATTCTATTGCTCGGATTGACAATGTCCTGCTAATCTCAAGGAAAATCTCCTCTTAAGGGTAGTTGAACGGGAAAAAGCTTAAGTGAAAAACCTTATTTTCCCATGTTCCTTTGTGTTCTGCCTCGAAGACCCTTCTTGATTTGAGAAGGGTCCCAAGTAAAAAACTATATTTTTCTTTCCCATCTTCATGTTGATCCCTAATGGATTTTTAATTTCGTTCTGGACAAAGATGAAATCCTCCCATCATATGTACTCTACATCCTGTTCATGGAATACCTCTAGTATTTTAGGCTAGTTTTTGGTGAGAGAGTGAAAAGTAATCTCATTCTATTGAAATCCACAGATCGCTACCTAAATAGTGATGCTAAAATCTAGTCCATTGACTTTTGTGATAGTTTAGTTCAAACAAGTTATGTAATCCCTTAGAGACTCATCTTTCCTCTGCTTGATCTGGAAGAGAGACAAAGTGTCCTTTTTCAATCTTTGACGTCCTCTTAGCCTCTTTGCCCATCTCCTATGAAATTAATTCCTTAAAATGTTTACCCTAATATATGGGCAAGTCAATAGTAGACGAATCGCCTATCTCCCTTGAACTCTTATGAGAGATCTTATGTTCAAATCCCCCCCTCCCCCCTCTTCTAACTGTAATTGGCACAGGAAAAAAAAAAACAAGCAATAAACAAATTATAGACATGAGTTCGAGAGGCAGCGAGTGAGGGGTTGGCTTGCACTCTAATTAGTTCTTAGTCCTAGAAGGGGCAATGTTAGCATCGTTCCTTTGGTGACAATTAGGATGTTGATGCTAAGAACTAGGATGGTTGGACTTTGGACTTTGCCACTACTTGCTTAGTTCAATGGGGCATTGGCTCCTAATTCTATCTCTTTAACGCATTACTCCACTTTCCTTTTCTATTATGGTTTATTACCTCAATATTTTGTTCAATAATTTGTTTCACCATGTTTTTTTGGTTACTTGGACATTCTTAGTCTTAGGAAGCGCTAGAAACGAGGAATGTACTAACGCTTGCCTATAAGTCCGTAAGTACTTGCAAATTAGGAGGACTCGAAATAAAGTCTAAATTGTTCCAAGATTAGGGTCTTAGGGTATTTTCTTGCCATTGGAGCATGGGGGCATGCTTGAAAATGGTGTTGATGAGGAAGTTTGAGAACTTAAGGTCTAAAAGGAAAATTGGAAGACAATCAAGGAGTAAGTTTCCCATGGTCAACGTGGTGGGAATTGAGTGAAGGGTCCTATTACAAGAGCTAAAGTTAAAAGATACAAAATTTGGTTCAAAGGGTTCTAAAGAATCAACCTTATGAAGATGAACCTGACTTCTGTTGTGGCTATGGAATTCATCACATAGGTGATTTTGTATCAATTTGTGTAAAACATGAAAATAATTGTTAAGGAAGTGAAAAAGTTGCATATTACGGTCGTATTGAGGGAGGTGATCACACAATGGCTATCACGCCCATAACAAGTTCAGCAATCTACATTGAAGATTAGACCAACACAGATCACATGCTAGAAGATGCCCATGATGAAGGATGTAATATGATTGCTCCTATGACACTGCCTTTTATTAACATTATGATGAAGATCAATAAGAAGCATGGTCTTGAAGACGCTCATGAACTACACATCATGGCTAACTTCACTCTCGTGATCTATATGAAGGTCGAAGACCAAAGAGGATCACGATCTACGTCTCAATCGTAACTTAGTCTGTTATAACACTGACAAATTGTCTTATTTTATATCTTTTCTTCATCTTTTAGATATATTTCTTAGATTTTATCCTAGTTAATTACTATTTTCCCTTATTTAGGTCATTATTATATAAGGGGTCTTTCTTTGTAAACATCACAAGTTGATTATTAATTAATTGAAATTTTATTCCTTCTATATTAATTAATTGAAATTTTATTCTTTGTTGAGACCATTCTCTAGAAAACCTTAACTCTTATCAATCATCTTGATTATGGCGAGTTGCAAACACGAGTAAATAATTGTGAGTTATATCAGTTATTTGTGAGTGTTATATCCCACTTTACCATTATTGGTGAGTCATATCTAAGAATTATAAAGAACCTCTCTTGATTTTCTAGAAAACCTATAACCTGTGTTAAGTCTTGGGCTTTCTTTGGGCTGATCTTGTATTAACCCATAGATACACTAGTGATTAAGTTCCTAGACATATCATATTTTATTGGTATCAGAGCCTAGGTTAGGTTAGTTGTCTCTATTGTGTGTTCGTATGTGATTAGTGTTAGTGATTGTGATTAGATATTAGGGTTTACTACCAATCTCTAGGTTTGTAATTTGAATACTATTCACATATTATTAGGATGTCAAACAAGAGTGTGTGCAGAAATTTTGGTGGGGAAGTTAATAGTGAAGTTCATAGAAGCAAAGGGGTTACAAGAAATGTCGTAGGAAATATTGGTGTTTAGTTTGATGATGAGCGAAGTATAAGCCAACAAATGCAAACTTTGAATAATATAGTCAATACTTTTGTTCAGGCCATGCAATAGTTCTTTCAAAACCCTAACGTGATACCACCCCTATAGAAGCACCACTCCTACTACTACCTGATTATGGCAAGCAAGGAGATGTTAGATGGAATCATCCTGATTACAAAGATGTCCACGGAAGGGAATTTAAGCCACCTAAGGGTTTGGAGCATGTAAAATTGCAAATGCCTTCTTTTAATGAAAGTAGTATAACAGATGGTTATCTTGATTGGGAGCATAATGTGGAAGGATTGTTTGCATGTTATAATGCGGAAGATAACATGTGAGTTTGGTTGGTGATGGTTGAGTTTACAGGGTATGCTGCATTGTGGTAGAAGAATTTAGTGAATACAAGGAGACAAGATAACATAGAGGAAATTTATACTTGGTAAGAGATGAAATGGGTATTGAGGAAGAGGTTTATGCCTGCGTATTATAAGATGAAATCTTCATGTACCTCCAATCTCTTAGATAAGGGGGGTAAAAGTGTAGAAAAGCATGCACAGGAGTTTGAGTTGTTAATGATTAGAAGCGATGCTACTCAGCCACCTGAACAGACAGTTGCAAGATTCGTGATAGGATTGAAATACAAGATTGCTTGCATAATGGAGCTTTAGAGATATGACACGCTTGAAGAAGCAATTTAGTTAGCTCTTAAGGTGGAGCGACAAAGATCAAATTACCCTTATAAATCATCGAGTAATAGGTGCACATCTTAGAAACCTACTCTTCAAATAGTAAGAAGTTTGATGAAAGGGCTTTTAACAAGTCTAGTGATCAAGGACAGTCCAGTAATTACGTGAAAGGTGAAAAGAATAACAATGATAAGTATAAGAATAATGCTAATGTGAATGAAGGTAATTTTAGTTAAGCAGGAGGATCCGATGATTGAACACGTGATATTAAATGTTTCAAATGCTTGAGATCATGACATATTGCTTCTTAATGTCTTAAACGGAGAACCATGATGAATGTTGGTGGTGAAGCTATTAGTGAGAATGAAGAAGATGATTCTGGAGAGCCAAATAGTATTGCTACTGCACTAGATACTTATTATGGTGAAGTAAATGTTGACGCTAGTGAGGAGTAAGGAGAAGATCCTTATATGAGCATCAATGTGTTGAGAGAAGCTTTTAATGTTTCTCAATCATTTGAAGAGGATACAAAGAGAAAATTTATTTCATGTGGCTTGTAGAGTAAAAGGAAATTGTGTGCACTCATCATTGACATTGATGGGGGAAAGTTGCACTAATGTTGCTACTGCTGCTCTAGCTGATAAGTTGAATCTGACTACTACTCCACATCCTAAGCCTTATAAGTTACATTGGCTCCAATTATTGTTTACAGGAATTAAGAAGGAAAAATCAAGACTCAAGGGTTGGAGTTAGTTTAGATGTCAGAGAATTTTGATTATGAATTGGAGGAAGGATGTTTGTATTTGTATTGAACTCTTTGGAAGACTAATGTTGTAATGGTTTGAGCCAATATTATGTAGACTTTTTGAGATCTTTTACTTAAGTGTAACGTTGAAGTCGTTTGAAGACAAAGTTGTGAATTTATGATGTAATTATCTAGGACTTTTGTAAAATTATTCTTGTGTGTGACTTATATGAATACAATATCTTTCTTAATCTAATTAACCTCAATCCTATTTTAAATGTCCACGCCACTGTGTATTCTAATGGATCTAGTTTCATGTAGCTTTCAGAAAGCCTTAGATGGATTAAAATAAATATTTGTGACTCCCATTTATTACTTGCTACAGAGATACTACTAGGATACCATATGGGGATGGGACAGAAAGTACCTTTCAATATAAGTGACAAGTATAGGGATGAAGTTATATGCAATGTGTTGCCTATGTATGCTTCTCATATTTTGTTAGGAAAACCATGGTTATTTGATCGTAAGGTCTTACATGATGGGTATAGAATTACTTATGCTTTTTAGAAGGATGGTAGGCAGATCATATTAAATCCTATGTCACCAACTGAGGTTAGAAAGGCTCAGTTACAAATGAGCAAGGCAATTAAAAAGAAATCTATGTTTATGTCACAAGGAAATGTCCATCCAGTCATACAGGCTGAGGAATCGATTTATGTACTACATATTAAAAGAGTTTTAGAAACTATAGAGAAGCTTCTTTGCCTATTACAATACAGCGATTGTTAGAAGAGTTTGCAAATGTATTTGCTGAAGAGCTCCTTAAAGGTTTACCACCTATAAGAGGGATAGAGCATGCTATAGATCTTTAGTCAAGGGTTATATTGCCTGATTGTCCGACTTATCAAATGAATCCTGAGGAAGCAAAGGAATTGAAAAGACAAGTTGATGAGTTGTTAAAGAGGGGTTATGTTAGAGAAAGTATTAATCCATGCACAATTCCAATTTTATTAGTACCTAAGAAAGATGGTTCGTAGAGGATGCATATTGATAGCAAAGCCATTAACATGATTACTATAAAGTATCGGTATCCCATGGTGCGACTTGATGATATGCTTGATGGGTTGAATGGTACACTAATATTTTTCGAAGTTGATCTTAAAAGTAGTTATCATTAGATTAACATGAGAGCAGGCTTTTAAGATGAGGCATGAGCTATATGAGTGGTTGGTGATGCCTTTTGGCTTAACCAATGCACCAAGTACTTTTATGTGACTTATGAATCATTTTCTAAGAGAATTCTTGGGAAAGTTTGTAGTAATATATTTTGATGATATCCTAGTATATAGCCGAGACCGGGATAGCCTTGTAAATCATTTGCGAGTTGTATTTGAAGTCTTGAGAACTAAGAAGTTACATGGTAACTTGAAGAAGTGTTCTTTCTATCAATTAGAGGTAATATTTTTAGGTTTTATAGTTTCTAAAGTAGGGATTCGGGTTGATGATGGAAATATTAAACCCATTGTTGACTGGTCAGTACCTAAATCTACTGCTGATGTCCATAGTTTTCATGGACTTGCTTCATTATATTGACATTGTGTCAAGAATTTTAGTAGTATAGTAAGTCCTCTTACTGAGCTTACTTTAAAGAACATTACTTTTTATGTGGAATGATAAAACACAAAGGAGTTTTAATAAGATAAAGGCTAAACTGACTAATGCTCCAGTATTAGCACTACTTGATTTTGAAAAGACTTTTGAATTAGTGTGTGATGCATCAGGAATCGAAAGAGGAGTTGTTCTAATGCAAGATAGGCAATCTATTGCTTATTTTAGTGAGAAGTTAAGTGGGGTACTTTGAATTATTTGATTTATGACAAGGAATTCTACTCTTTAATTCGAGCACTATAGTATGGCAATATTATTTATTGCCAAAAAAGTTTATAATTTACACAGATCATGAAGCCCTAAAACACTTCAAAGAACAATAAAGGCTTTCTAAAAGGCAAGCTAAGTGTGTAGAATTTCTTGAGATTTTCACATATGCAATCAAGTACAAGAAGGGGAGTACCAATGTAGTTACAGATGCATTATGTTAGAGGTATGTACTTGTTACTTCACTTCCAGCTAAGATGCCAGGCTTTGAATTGTTAAAAGAAGAATGTGTTGATGATGCTTTCTTTGGTTCTATTGTGATGCGATGTGTTGATGGAAAGGCAGTTGATGGGTATTGTGTGATAAATGGATTCTTGTATAGAGGATGAAAACTTTGTATTCCTAGTGGATTTGTTAAAGAATTATTAGTATGTGAAGCACATGACGGAGGTTTATTTGATCATTTAGGAGAAAAGATGACATTAGAAATAATGAAAGAGCATTTTTATTATAATGGGATGATGAAGAAGGTTCATAAAATTATTGAGAGATGTGCTACATGTAAAAAGGCAAAGGGGAAGAAAGAGCCATGGGGAGAACATATGACATTACCCTTGCTTACACGACCATAGGTTGATATTAACATGGATTTTGTCTTGCGTTTGCCTAGAATTAAGAGAGGGAAAGATACAATTATGGTGGTTGTTGATTGGTTCAACAATATGTCTTATTTTGTGCCATGCCATAGGACAGATGATGCTTTATATATTGTTAACTTGTTCTTGCAAGAAATAATAAGGTTACATGGGGTACCACATAGTGTTGTCTCAGATGGAGATGTGAAGCTCTTCAGTTTCTTTTGGAAAACATTATGGAGAAGATTGAGAACTAAGTTGATGTATTGTATTGCATGTCATCCACAAACCGATGGATAGACAGAAGTTGTTAGCCATTCTCTTAGAGCTTTACTTAGAGCTACAGTTGGCAAAAATCTTTCTTATTGGGATTTGTGTCTTCCTATTGTTGAATTTGCTTACAATAGGTCTACACATAGTTACGAGAAAATCTCCTTTTAAATTTGTATATGGTTTCAATCCTACCTTACCTATGGATTTGATAGCAAAGCCTGTAGCAAAGGAGAAGAGTTTCAGTGAGCTGAGTGAGCTAAGCAGATTCAAAAGTTGCATGAGAAGACTTTTGAGTATTTTGAAAAGACTCAAGAAAAATAGAAACAGTAGGGTGATAAGCATCGAAAGTCTAAATTTTTTAATGTTGGAGATTTAGTTTGGATATGTCTTAGTAAAGATCGGTTTCCACATAAGAAGTCACATGAGTTATCATATGGATTAAATGGGCCTTTTAGAATACTTAAGATGATCAACAACAATGCTTATCAACTTGAACTTCCAGGGCATTATGAAGTTTCAAATACATTTACTATTTCGTATTTATCTCCATATATTCCAGAGGATGAGCATTTTTTTGAAGAGCCATCAAATTCGAGGTCGAATCTTTAACAACCACGCAAAGATGATGGGAATTAAGTCAAGGATCCTATTACAAGAGCTAGAACTAAAAGATTACAAAATTTGGTTCAAAGAGTTCTAACAATCAACTTGTGAATATGAGCTTGAATTCCTCTGTAGCCATGGAATTCATCACATAGGTGATCATGTATCAATTTGTGTGAAACATGAAGATAATTGTGAAGAAAGTGAAAAGGCTGCATATCACGGCCATATTGAGGGAGCTAATCATGTAATGGCTATCACGCGTATAAAAAGTTTAGTAATCTACACTGAAGAGAAGACCAACACAAATCACATTCTGGAAGATGCATGTGATAAAGGACATAATTTGATCACGCCTGTGACGCAGCCTATTACTGACTCTATGATGAAGATCAATAAGGATCATGGTCTTGAAGACGCCTGTAACAATGCCTGTGAACTACACATCACGACTAACTTCACTCCTATGGTCTGTATGAAGGTTGAAGACCAAAGAGAATCACACCCCGCATCTCAGCCGTAACTCAATCCATTATAACGCTAACAAATTGTCTTACTTTATATCTTTTCTTTATCTTTAAGATATCTTTCTTTGATTTTATCTTACTTAATTACTATTTTTCCTTTATTTAGGTCATTAGTATATAAGGGGTCTTTCTTTGTAAACATCACAAGTTGATTATTAATTAATTGAAATTTTATTCCTTCTCCAGGCCATTCTCTAGAAAACTCTTAACTCTTATTAATCATCTTGATTGTGGCGAGTTGCAAACATGAGTAAATAATTGTGAGTCATATAAGTTATTTATGAGTGTTATATCTCACTTTACCATTCTTGGTGAGTCATATGTAAGAATTGTAAAGAATCTATCTTGATTTCAAGAAAACCTAAAACTTGTGTTAAGTTTTAGGCTTGCTTTGGTTTGATTTTGTATTAACCCATAAATACACTAATGATTAAGTTCCTAGGTATAACAACACCGAATGTCGTTAGTTCAAATTTGATAGAGTCGATCGTGGTTAATAGACTCCTACAAGATAAAACATGGTTAGTGGTGTGCTAAAACTTAGCCCAGCACGGCCACTCTAATGCTTAAGTTAGTTAGTATGTTGGTGATACAATAAACAATAAGTATAAGTAGGTGTCCAAGCAACGTTACTGCTACAATGGTGTAAGAGGATGTATTTAAGGTGGACAGATCCCTAGCAGCTATGTATGTAGTAGGATCATAGGATAGTTGATGGTTGGCAACAGTTGTCATGGACGTGTTGAGTTTACTAATCCATATTTAGTCATGCTAACCCAGGTGATCAAAAGTGATGTTTCGAGCAGCCTTGGATCAAGATCAATCTGTTCATAGCATCTGACAGTCGATTTTCTAAGTTGAGGGAACTAGTAATCTTACGGTACTTTAGGCTTGTGAAAGTGACCTAGACCTAAGCCCGAAGAGCCAACCTAAATAAGTGATAGGTTGGACTAGACTTGGAAGACCAATGATCAATATTTAACTATTAACACCTTCCATAACAACTTTTTTACAAATAAATAATCTCTATCGAACACATGGACAACCTAACAGATACTATGATAATTAATTCTCTCAAAGGAAACACTGAAAGACAACGATTCAATAATAATAATAATAGATGGTGAGAACTTATATGCAAGTTTATCCATATTTATACCATAATAAATTTATTCAAAAAAATTAAAAATATCTATATATATATATGTATTATATGTTTAAAAATTAACTTTTATATGGTATAAACATATATATATATATATATATTTAACATAAAAAAGTATAACTAAAGTTATGTAATTTATGCATTTTTTTTATTGACTAATATGTTATTTAGTTTACAGCTCCTTACCCAAGTTGTTCATCAAACTAAATCAAAACAAAGGGACCAAATCAAAAAATGCAGTTCTTTTATATTTCAATTTAAAGAAGCCTCAAATTATTCATGGTTTGATTTGAGGAGTCAAATTAAACCAAACTTAAACTAAACCACTTTCGTTTGAAAAATTAAAAAATGGGTAATATTTTTTTTTTTCAAACTTCATTAACATTTCATTATATCTTATTTACCTTTTTGTTTTTGCTCTTTAGTCTACTCCTTTCTTTGTCTCTGTTCCTCATCTCTTATACAATATTTACATGATATACTATTACATGGCTTAATCTTACATAATATTATTTGTTTTGAAAATTAATCTTTAGTTAGAAACTCTCAAAATTTATTAGTGGTATTAATTAGGATAAGGTTTTTATCGTTTTGAACCAAATAAAAGTGCACACATGTCCGGATTGTCCACCACTTCTTCTTTTTTTTTTAGTGTCTTATCTGTATTCGTACAAAATATACTGTTTGGAAAACTATTTGATCTATTTTTATCTCATAATTATGATGAAATTGGTGATTGGGCCATAAGAATTGAAAAGTGAAGTTCACTTACTTTATGTATTAAATATATGTATTAAAAAATAAGGTTTAATTGATATTTTTGTAAAAGTAAACAAAAATAAGATGTATATACGTCCATCTTTATAAGAGTTCTTTATGCAATTAATTTTATAAGAGGGTAAATACAAGTACTTATATTTCCAGCTTTTGTCATCTTATTTTTACTAAACATAATATTTGAAATGGCTACCAAGACAATGCCACGTGAAACAAACAAACAGTTAATGGCCAAAAAAAGAAAAAATGAAAAGAGACATACAAACAGTTTATTTCAAAAACTCTGAACCATTGAAAGTAGGAGTTTGAACTATACCATTTTGAATACAATTCAATTTTATTTGGTCCTTGTACTAAATCAAATCATAAATACGTACCTTGACTCTTACCATTATATAAAGGAAGTGTTATATATATTACTAAATCAAATCATAAATACGTGACTAAACAACACTAGTAACGAAATATTTAAGTCATAAATATAAAAAATTTTAAGTAGTTGAAAAATATTACAAAAATATATATTACTAATAAAAAGATATGAATAACAAAAACTGCCACTTGTTAGCTTTGACATCGTACTTCATATGACCCGGATTATTTCATTACTTCCAAACACTCTCAGTTAATTCCTTGGAGGAACTTTTCGAAGTGGTGGCAACTTGGTTGAATTAGCATGCTTCATTTGAAACTGATCCTGCCGAGTCTGATCTTGACAACGGCAGGGCACATCAATTAAGTTTCAAAATGACCAAAAAAATTAATGAAGTTTCAAACTTTTTTTTTTTTTTTTTTGAAAAAGATCTTTTTCCATTTGAATCGGTAACAACAAATGTTTAAAGGCATGACCGTTAAATCATTCCAAATGTTAATCGTCACGGCATTAGTTTCCGTTCACGGTTATTGTTCAAAATAAATTGCTTAAAAAACAATTTGATGGTAGAGCTTGCAGCCAATCAGCTTGTGAGCTACATTCTCGACTTGCTTCAGACTTGACGTAATTAATAAATGAGCCAAGTTCAATCTTAAAACAAAACTCATTTATTTTAACAAGTCGAGCTAGGCTTATGAATAAGCTCGTCTACAGGCTCATGAACAAGTTTGATCCTCATCCATAGCTCCTGAACAAGCTTGTTAATAAATATATGGATTTTATATTTATGATATTATATAAATATATTAAAACAAAAACTAATTTTTTTTAATATATATATTTAGCTAATCATATTATTTTTAGGTTAAAAAAAATTAAAAAAGGGAATACCTAAATGAGAAAGTTTAAATTTTATGCTTGATAAAAAACTCAAACAAACCAAACTTACACTCAAAATAAAACACATTTAATTAAATAAACTGAGCTTGATAAAAAAAATAGCTTGAACTTGAGCTTAATACTTTAAAATTTATATGAGCAGAGCTCAGCTCGTTGACATCCCTACCGGGGACACCAAGCAGACCACCTTGCACCAACCACGTGCGCTATTCTTGGACGCTTTTAAAATTTGCACAGCCGCCTGTTTTGGCAAGCATGAAATGAAAGCAATGTGGACGCCCGCACGCAGTTTCTTGGGCCACGTAAATAGAAGTATGCTTGAGCAACAGACCCAACAGGGATATGAATACTTTGCTAATTTACAACATACTGTTAACGGGCATCTCAGAGGTTAATACTTACTGCGAAGGGAATGTTAGTGCCAGTAACATTTATAACCATTAAGAAGAACTCGAAAATGAATGTTAGCAAAAGAAAGAAGAGTTGGTTGGGTTACATGGAGAATAAAGAAAAGATACAACAAGCAGGAGATAAACTAAGGTAATAAACTGCAAGAGAAGTCAGAAAGGGGGATTCCAGCGACAACTAAATATATCATATTTTATTGGGAACAATTGGAATTATATACCCCCATGGAATTCCACCATGGACACAGGGATCGCCAATAAAACATTACATTGTCCATATTGATGGAACGCTGCCCCTAGATAAAAAAAAATCATAAAGACAACTCAAACAAAGCATGCAATAACAATGATTTCAGTTCCTGCTCCAACTAGATCATCTCTTCCCATGTTAGATGAATGGCCCTAATGGCCTCGGTGAGATTTACACGTATACAAGAAACAAACCATGAAATGCCATGCCTTCTACCATTTCAAGTAATTTTCAGATACTCAGAGAGTTGAAGAAATGGCCTAATGTCACTGGGCATCATGTGCTGATTTTGTCGAGTGATTAGCCGTGTGAGATCCATTCTTGCACATCGCCCTCAGTTCCTAGCACAAGTCAGAAGATGTCATCTTGCCATAACCACATAAAAATATTATGAAACACACTTTAAAAAAACTCTGAATGCCAACTTGTTGCTAAAAGAGCCACAATAAAAATTTTCATGTGTCAAAGCTACATAGAATGAATTTGAGCATTTGGTTGCATGACATTTCTTCCCCCTCTAAATGCCCCAAAGCATTTTGTTCCAAACCATTTTAATAAGAATAAGTAAATTCCATTCCAGCCTCAACGTCATCCTTAGATATGGCACCTTCATGAAAGCTTCACTCAAATTATATATATATACACACACGTCTGTATGTAAAACTGAGTTTCCCTGTTCTCCTTAAGAGGTCAAGACAAAAGCCATATTACCACCAATCATGATCCAAAATACCAGATACTTCGAACAATGGCAAATTATAAGCACGTTTGATTTCATATTTAGATGCACATAACTTCAATTGTATTGATGACATTTTTAAAGAATGACTTAATAAGAATCCAAAAACAAATCCAAAAAGGGTTCAAGAGACATACCCAGTGTACGGGGTAGTTAATCCAGGAAGAATGCTGATGTTTGGACTAGCATTCTAAAGCAAATGTAGGCACCTATAGAAGGATAGTTCAATTAAATTTGAGCATTGAAATTCATAATCCATAAAAGCATATCTTTGACCAATTTCAACTGCCAAGACCAACCTCGAACCAATGTTCATATAGTTGCCCATGCCCTTCTATGACACTTTCAACATATTATGTATCAAACCAAGAAAAGAAACTCAATGACATGGTTTTTTTAAACAAGAAGAAGAAAACAAGCATGACAGTGTGAAACAGAAAATTTCATGAGATCATGTAATGCTATCGGAGCAAACATCAGCCATCTTTTCCAACTCCACTAAGGGCACCTTCTAAAGTAAACTCATGGTTCAAGAATTATAAAGCATCATTTGGATACCATTGTTGCAACCACGAGCAAAAGGGTAGCGGCACATTAAGCAAACAATCTAAAAAGTTCTGAGAGTCCAGGCCATATATATCTGATACACACTTGCCTATACATGAGGAAAAGTGAGCATGGCTGGTACAGCCATTATACTGTCACATTCCAAACTAATAATGCACCAATCCACAATAGAATTCAATGAAACCTACAACTAGTTAGATTCAAAACACATATTAACCAATAAACAATCTCCCCTGAAACAAAAGTTCTTTATATGTTCCCTCCATAAAAGAAATTGACTGAAGTTTTGTTTACCTCTGACATGTTTTCATCAAGATAACCTGAACTGCTCAAATTCACACCATGTGAACTATCATACTGAAGAATCCTTAATTTTCCTTCCTGCATTTCACATTGAAAGTTCAAAATTAATTTCAATCATTAGCTCACAAGCGTAGTATACACAATTTACTCACCTTTGTTCCATATACAAGCCCGCCTCCTACAGTAGGATGAAAGCAAGCAACATTAACTTCATCCTCTGCACTTGGAAGAACTCTCACTAATTCCATATCGGAAACTCTATAGACCTGGTATAAGATAATGAATTTCAATTCCAGAAAGCATAGATGATTAATCTTTTTTCCCCTTTTATATGACGGAGGGACCCAACATATATAAACTTGCTACCTCCTATCACAAGACAAATACATGAACACAAAGCACTACTTAAATCAGTTTACACCAATTATCTTGGTATATCACATGATATACTTAACCAACGCATGGATCTTGCCAGGTGGCTTATGTGTTCAGAGGTAGCTAGTTATATGATCATCATCATGACACTTTTCTTAATGCTGGAATTCTCATTCTTTCTCAGAAGAAGACAAATTTTGAGGGAGTTAAAAAAAAAAAAGGCACCAATTTTGGAAAGCTGTTTCTAGATAATAGTTTCCAATTTGAGCTTTCCTTCTTCAACTTTTAGCTGTGATCTAAATCCGCCATATCTCAAGATTTTTTTTCCAAGAACTCCATTCTAGTTCAATACATTTCCATGTTTGTTAACAATGTTTCTGTAAAGAATATTTTATGCATTATAACGGAAGATAATCTACCAAGCAATGCAGTTCTACTAGAAAATGCTAGATTGGACAAATGTGGCCCATTGTCTTGCCTGACCAGGAATACAATCAAAGAGAATATATATATTGCCCAAGGAGCAGAAAAAAAGCGAATTAAGAGGACCAAAACAGGATTTCTTTAAGGCTAAAGTACCATGATGTAATTTCAAATTATCAAATTATGAATAAGTTTCTTTTTACCTCTAATATGGTGTAAATAGGCACTGTTGACTCTCCATCTATAACCACACATTTTAGAAGGGAATTGTGTCGACGACCATAAGCAAGCAGCAAGTGCTCTGATGTTGGAGAGAACTGCATGTACATATATTGGAGAGGCACAATATAAGTTTGATAAGAGCAATGAACATTCATTACTTTACACATTTACTTGAGCACAAGATATGATGATAAAAATCTCTCAACTAGGAAATAGAAACATAGAATCATAACCAGAAACTTTGAGAAGTGAACAGAGCTTAAAAACCTATTATCATACAGTATGAAGAAAATTGCTTGTGACAGGAAAAGGTAAGTGCATATGAAGATTAGTTTATCTTGGAAAAGTTCATTTTTAAATTCTTATTTGACCAATGCATCAGATGGAGACCGTGTTGCCCAGATACATGCCCTACTCATTCTATTAAATTAAAGAAAAATTCTTTAAATTTATCATCCAGCAAAAATATTTGGAATAAAGGCCAAAAAAAAAAAACACTGCAGGAAAGCATCCAACCTGTATGGAAGTCAAACAATGAGCAGCCCTTATTGGTCGTGATGCAAGCACTAAACCAAAGCTACGTGAAAAATAATAGAGTGAGATCATGTAAATAGATATTTAAAAAATAAAATAAAATAAAATTGCACTTAGTGCTGCAAGCCTATGCTAAAGCATTACTTTGCCTCCTCCAGGGAATATATCCGAAGCTCATACATAATTTGATGGGCTGAAACTGGATGCCTTGTTGGTGAAGTTGCCATCCCCATGACATCATGGCTAACCTGACTAATTAATCCAGGATCAGCCTCCATGGGAGGAAGCATACAAGCAACACAGGCTGCTAAGAATCTACCACAGGGGGAGAAATGAGCCCCCATTTCACTGCAAGGGTAGTAACATCATTAAGGCTCAGAAATATCTTAGCCAAGCACATGTATGCAGTATAAAAGAATAAAACAAAACCTTGATGGAAAATCTTGTACAGTATAAACATTAAGGCTCAGAAATATCTTGCAGAACAATACACACAATGCATGAATTTCTACATGAATGCTCAGCATGCATGCTCACAAGCATAATCGAATTAGGAAAATCAGACTGGATGAATTACCTACAAAGAACGGCATGACTAACTGTTAAACAACAGCTACTTGCATCCAGTGACTTGTATGGATGTTTCGCATCATGCCGCCAAATTTTAAGCTTTACAGTGCAAGGCAATTCTGTGGAAGAAGCTGCAGCCAGAGAAGCAGCAAATTCAGATCGCTGCCTACTAGCTTGACTGTCGCTTCCATCCCGTGCGCTATCACCAAAAACAGGATTTTCACCAAATACTGCCGTTGGAATAACACGATCACCTGCACGATACCGACGACCAGATCTTCCAGCCACTCGAGATTGATTTACCAAAACAGCAGAGGTTGGAACTCCCGTATCAGCCAAAGCAGGGGAGTTTTCATGTGTTCCACCATTTGTTTGGTAAACGGTACGTGGACCAGCAAGGGAATGGCCCATTAGCCATCCTTGCAGGAAGGGCAGCTCCCAATTTCTTGAATCACCAAGAGGGAAAGGCTGAGCACTTCTCTCATCAGACTGAACTTCCATATTATCATCATTTGCAACTGCAGGTTGAGATAGTCCAGGTTCCATTTCATTGGAAAAAGCATTACTTCCAGCTTCCTCACGCAAATTAGAACACACATTAGGTTCAATTGGGGACAAAAGCAGCTCATACTGTCCAGATGGAGTTGAATATGTTAGAAGGCGAACTGAGGTAGAAGGATCTACTCTATGCTGTCCACCATTTACACCAGCATCCCCTTCAGTCTGCTGCAACTGTGCCCTCCCTTCATCTCTATTAAAGGAAGGCCACATCAACACAGGCAATGGCACTAAAGGCAACTCATCAGCTACACGAGATCGATCATGTAAATGCGTGTCTGCAAAATAAACTGTTGGAGGAGGATAGTGCAAATATCCAGGAGAGGTTGCCGGGGTCATTGATGAATCTGCTGAATCGATATCATTAACCTGC
This sequence comes from Combretum micranthum, assembly GCA_024138025.1. Classification (NCBI taxonomy): domain Eukaryota; kingdom Viridiplantae; phylum Streptophyta; class Magnoliopsida; order Myrtales; family Combretaceae; genus Combretum; species Combretum micranthum. Next base: position 1,637,640 of record JAMXBD010000006.1, read on the forward strand.
AAGTAAGTCAGGCGACAATTGTTACATCCATGAAAAAAGCAACCTCAATGGGGAAAACTGCAATAAAATTATCCTCACCTCAGCAGTTAAAAGGAATGGAGCTGCATGCGGATGAAAATGCACAGCCCTCAATGAACGCTTAGTCCTCAAAATAACAGACGGTGAAGAAGACTCACCTCTTCTGTTGTAATGCCATATATATAGCTAATAATAAAAAAATACCATTGTCAAAGCCCCTGCGAGTTCATAGAGAAGTATCCATTGAGAGTTAACAGATGATCCTCACCCTGTGACCAGAAGCAACAGCCAGAAGCTCCCCTTGAGCATGGAAAGCAATGGAAGCAATAGGACGATCTGCAAAGAGATCAGACGCACAAATGCAACTTATTTCATTATATCATGACCTTTAGTCAAATGTAAAAAAGAAAGGGAACTTGAAAAAGCAATTACAGAAGTCGCGAGCATCTATGCATTCAGCAGTACTTGCATCCCATATGCGAACTTCATGATCTAAACTTCCACTAGCAAGGACCTCTGGGTGGAGAGGATGGAATCTTACCTACAAACACCAATCACTGATAAAATACATGGAAAATGTAAATAGGTTTTGTATGCCATAAGCATTTGACATCAAGGTTATGATGAGACAGCAGTACATAAATACAAGTAGCAATGGTTTTTTTTTTTTTTTTTTTTTTTTTTGGTAAACTCCTCTAACATACTAGACCCAGCACATAGGGGTATAACAACCACCAGGCTTTGAGATCCATAGATCCAACTATTAGCCATCTTCCCATCGTGCTGCAAGTAATATTGAATAAAAGAAATTTCAATTCAAGAGACACTTCAACTTCTATTTTGTTTGATTGAGCACTTAAACCGCACTATGTGTATCTTCTGCTTCCATCAAGCTTCCAATTATATTCTTTAAGTTTTTACTTCCATCATAATTAACCAACTATTTCAGCAAATCCATCAAAATATTTAATTTCAATGCCCTGACGTAGCCAGAAAACTATATAGGACAGTTAGTTTAGTTCATAGGAATCCATCCTTATCCTTATATATATATATATATATATATATATATATACTACTTGAGTAACTCCACTCAAGAAGTAAGCCATATTCTGGACCAAATTAAAAATTTTTTCCTTCTTTTTTTTTTTTTTCCTTTTGGATCCAACTCTCGGTAACAGCGCAACCAAACTTAAGTGAAAAGGAAAGTCTCATCTTCTACTCCAATTCTTGTCAATCTAATCAAATCTACAATTATTTTTTGGGTAACATTGGATGAACTGGTTTAAACTTAAAGCATACAAAATAGTCTGCTGTACAAAACTAGTAAATTGTACTTATCAAACAAAGAATTGTTACTCAGAAGTCACTAGTTTAATCCTGTTTGAGGCAAGCTGATGAAAATCAAGTATCCTTTACAAGAGCAAGTGCTAAAAAAATTTAGTTTGTCAATTTATTACAAATTCTGATACCAAGATTACGACTGGCATCAAGATATGTACATAATTATTGGAAGGACTCTAGATGGTCTGACCTTGGTTTGTTCAGCATTAGTCACTTGGTGATTGTGGGACATGTAGCATTATTGTAGCAACAGGAAGAAATTCTCGCATTTGATTTATTATTTTGACCATATTACCATTGTTACGTTTTTTAACACTATTATAAGTATGTTTGGTTAGCTTTTCTTAGCAGATATAGACACTTTTTTCAAACCTTTTTCTAACAAGTTATTTATTAAGAAATAGATACAATAAAAAAATTGGCAGTTTTCATAAAAAGATCAGATAGATAAAATATAAATGCATATCGGACATATTTACACATATCGTTTAGATATAGATAAAGATAAAAATGAAAAACAAACAATCCAAATAGAAGGTTTTTTATTATTGTGAAACATATTATGAAATACCATTGAGGAGAATTTTTTTTCTCAATCTCGTTCCTATAAATTCTGCTTGGTGAGCACCATTTTACTTGGTTTGTAAGACATCAAATTAAGTGAACCTAGTCTACTTTATCTGCAGCAAGTCATATCCACAAGTGACTCAAATCATGATTACTTAAATGCTAAAAATTCCCAAAATCATTGCTTTCTCATTACTCTATGATTATGCGATGGCTTGGAATCCACTTGCTCACATCACAAGTCTTCCCCATCAAATAAAGAATTACTAAAAACCCAAACACATTCATGCAAGTTCAGAAACAATTTCATAACCTTGGGTGCATCAATTTTATAGGGAAAAGACTCCCATTTGCCTGTCATGGTTGATAAGATAGCTTAGGAGGTTTAAACCCAAGTGGACTATTTAAGTGATACGCAACGAGAATAACTTGTTTTTCTACCCCCAAGTCCTCCAAACTTTGACTTGAATAAGGTAAGTGAAGCCCATGGTAGTTCACTACCAAATTGTAATACTACAAAATTGGACAATGGAATTGACTTTCACCGAGGATCATCCAATAAAAGTTGTTAGAGGTAGAGACCATGGGCATACCATATAAATATGTCAATATGGTGAAAATATGTACATTGCTGTGGCCTAGGCAATTGGGTCAAATTGTAACAATGCAAAACTGAAGAATGGGAACAAATTTCACTGTGGATCATCCAATGAAAGTTGTTAAAGGTAGAAAAAATGGCCATACAATATGAGTATCTCAACATAGTGAACATATCTACATCATTGTGGCCCAGGAAATCAGGTCAGATGAATAAGTTCACTCCTCTGCCCAAATCATTAGCCTTTGCCTGTGTGTGAATATATCTATTAGAGGAAGAATCAGTATAAACAAAGGAGTGTCCTTGACTTCTTAAGTAGAATAATTCCATAAAATAAGAGGGATGCCCAGCCCTGTTAAATCCATTTAACCTCTTAATTTTTGTTTGGACAAATTTCTCTCAGTAAATTTCTCAAAACCAAAGACTTGAGATCACCTCAAATATAGAACAGGATGTTTCATCATGGGCTTTGGTGACCAGCTCATCTGGTTAGGGGTGGTACGAAACCTCACATTTTTAGACCATCCCAGCACTCTAGAGCACTACTACAATCACTCCACTTTAGGGCAACCTTCAGTGAACATTCTTGTATCAACATGATATGGGGCTGAATTCCAGGCTTCTCCAAAATAACTTGGCCTACTAGTACTATATTTAGATTTTCAGTTACTGCAAGGCTCTTGATCAAAATCCTTACTCCCAAGGACATACAACTCCAGCATTCCATCACAAGCCAGAGTCTATTCTTACATCGGAGATTTACAGCTGCAATTGTCAAATAGTTCACAAAGGGATTTGGGCCCAGATTTGCACAGTTTATTACTGCCTCCCCCCGGCCCCCCACCCACCCACAAAAAAAAAAAAAAACTATTATCTTTATTATGTTTTATGTTTAATTAGCTCAATTTGCCAGAACATCATGAAGCACAGATAGACTCAACTAGACTTATATTGTTCAAACATGGTATCTCACCCCGTTCATTGATATCATGGGCGGCCATCCAGCACAAGTGAAATCAACATGGAGGCAAAGTCGAGGACTAATGTTTTTACATCCTCTCTTAAACTCAACAACAAAGGGAATCCATTTCCCTCTTGCTACTTCAAACTGACATGAAGTGCTTCAAATTCAGAGGAATTATCTTATTCATGAAGATTTTTTTGCTGACCAAAGAGTGTAAATATTTTAAAGACTGCAGCAGGTGCATTGGATCCAAGAATTTACCCAAGCAACACAAAACAACTAAGTAATTTAAATAAATTAGACCCTCTTTCTTGATTAGTGTAAAGAAATACAGTATGTTTTTTATGTTATATTGCATCAAAGGGACAGGATACAAGATTGGATGCTACACATTCCTAAGAGTTCCATGATTTATATCACCAATGTTCAGAGAACATAGCACTATGCCAATCAATTAAGTATGTATAGGCTCTCGATTTGATTGATAGACAGTTAAGCCTACAAGACCGAATTCTACCAAAGCATGAGATTAGTGGTGAAGTTCATACCACCCAAGGCGTTCTTCGATGGCCACTTAACACCTTCAAACAGCTCCCGGTTTGGCAATCAATTATCTTTACAGTGTGATCTCCACTGCAAGCCATATAAACAAGTCATCAATTCTCAAAAAAATTTTACCCATCTGGCCTGGTAAATATAAAAGGCCTTAGCTTACTGCGTAGACGCTAGAGTCTTTCCATTGGGGCTAAAGGCTGCTGCAATTGTTGATCTAGGAGGAGGTAACAGCGGGCAATATTTAGCTGACAAATGCCGTAATGACTCAGCCTCCACCCTGTTTAGATTTCATCTCAGAAAAGTCAACATAAATGTTGGGAACAAAGAACATGCTTATCTGATAAAATAATACATGCATATATGTACAGAGTTGTTAAGAAGTACATCACCAGATCTTGCAGGTGGGGCAATCAAATAGGTGATCAAACAGAAATACTCCTGCTGTACTTTTCAAGTATTGACAGATCGGATTAGGCTATCTTAGAATAAAAACCAGATTCCAGTCATAGGATCTTTCCCATCAAACAACAGAAAATACCAGTTTTCATGTGCTTCCAATTTTATGGTTTTCCACAGAAATAGAAGATTCAATAAGACATTAAAATTCTTTTTTCTTTATTTTTTTTGGGCCTTTTCTTTTTTCTTTTTTTTAATATATATTATCCTGGGTTTTAGCACTCATCTTTGGCTGCCAAGTTTCAGGAAAAATTATGGTCATTTAACAGGAGTTAGTGGATAGAGAGAGGGAGGAAGGTATATCACGCTTTTTTTTTTTTTTTTTTTGGGGTTGTTGTTGTGTGTTTTTTTTTTGGTGTTTGTGTGGGTGGGTTGGGAAGGGGGGGGTTGGTCCCATTTGTGTTATGCAAAAAGATATTTTTCACATGAAACAATTCTACATATAGATTAGAAATTATTGATTGATATTTAATATTAAATGCTCTGAATGTCATCACATTATCTTTGGGCTTTAGGGATAAAATACACAATAAATAATACCTTACTTTCAGGCATAACAAATACTTGTTAAAAACCAAGTCCGATTTTCAGTAAAAATTGTCTAAATCATAATTAATGATCCATACTGCTTAAATATTTAAGAGCACATTTAATTTTATTGAAGAAGTCTGGTACAAGAATATTTGAAACTTTTAATACATTAGCAGCCAAATTTATGATCCTATCGTTGTTTCTCCATTGTGGCATATGGACAAATCTATTGATTGAAGATTTACCTTCAAAATGATCATTAAGTTAAGTTTAAAGTTTCTACCATAAGTATTGTTTGAGCCCAAAGACCAAGGTTGCTACTTTTCCCTAGATGTAGACAGGATTGAGGACATATACTACAAGGGATTTATTCAGAAAAGACTATTCAGTGTGATTTCAACCATAGTAAACCAATATTGAATATATATATATATATATAACATATGCGTGTATATGATTATGTGACCAATAAGCTTTGTGATTTGTCCCATAAAATATTTTCCGATATATTATGTCCATAAACTCATCTGCCACCAACTTCGTTATTAAATTGCAGTAGTTTATTAAGAGACAGAGACTCGTCGCATCAAAATAAATAAAAAACAATACATCATATCCTCTAACCAAAAGATCATATATGGTTTCAAAAGTAATAACTTTTTTTCATTAACTTTTTTAAGTCTGCTATCTGGTGAAATTATAGATGAAAACACCCGTTCATTAAAGACTGTGAATAGTAGAATTTGCTTCAACATTTAAACAACTTTTACAAATGTCATCAAAAAAACAATATTTATTTATAAGTTCACATTATAGGAATGCATTCAAATCTGCATGTGCACATTGCCCTGGACAGATAACTAGTAACTCTCACATACTGGGCATCAATTTCAATTCAATCTTAGCAGCTTCCAGTCAGTCAAATAAGTCCTGAAAATTAACAAAGGTGCTTGAAAGATTTTACTTGAAAACCTCATTTAGTGCATTTTAAAAACTCATAAAGCTTTGCAGTCCACTAGAAACCTTTATAACCAGAGTGAATCTGACTTCCCTCCTTCAGGACTTCCAGATTTATTACCCCTATAATAATTATAAAGATGCTCTTGCTCAATAAAGGCAAACTAATTATAAAAGTTACAGTAACACCTCTCTCTTTAATTGACAGGCATCTCATGCAGTGCCTAAAAAATCTTAATATAAGGAGCTTTGGCACCTTGAGGGTGCCTAGCTTTCAAGAAGATTTACCAACAAGGTTCACCACTCAAAAGATAAAAATGTTATCTGATAAGCAATGCAGTACCATGAGATAAGCTCGAGTTTTGGATCTTTCCTTGCCTCACGAGGTTGCTGAAATGGATGCAATGAAACTTCTCCCCATAACATCCTTGAAGATTGTTTAGCACGTGGTGCTACTTCTCTCCTAGCTAGGAGTCTAAAGACATTGGGACTGACAGACAACAAGGCATCATAAGCATTTCCACTACCAAAATCAACTTGTCATATAAAGAAACAACTCTAATAGAAGAGGCACAAATACAATCCTAAACAATTAACCCAAGAAAGAGACTGAACAATTTACACAGCTTTTGATAAGAGTAGCTCATTAAAGAAGAAATGCAACTAGGTGAAAAGGGATTCCCAGTTCAAGTGCATGGTGAGACAATTGAGCAGTGTTACACCACTGCAGAGCATTGTACATGGTGAACAAAGCATTTGGATTGCTTATGCATCGAGATGAGATCTATTAAATCAACTACTAGCAAGTCTAGCAGTCCTAACAAAGTTTGAAGACATGTCATATAGGTTACACTCTATGATCAAAATTAAATGGGAATAGCATAAAAATGCAGTAACAAAGCCATTGCTCAAAACATTATCATCTCAAACAAAACTTAAAAATCCCAATCAGATGATCTGCCAAAGCGCATCGCTCTTCAGCAAAGCAAACTTTTCGAAACACCTGAAACACCGTGCCAAAGCTCACAAACCCCTTCTCAATTCAGCAAGCAAACTTAACTAATGTTGAATATTGAGCATTTTCTCAGCAAGATCACACAATTTCACCGCGGGATGATGTCCAAAGCACAAGAATAGAAACTTCCACAGGACTACAATTCAGATCTTAAATCTTCAACTCTAAGCTACAGCTTTCAAATGGAATAACCCAAAAGAGATTCAAAGATCCACCCAATTATGCTACCAACAACCTCCACAGGAAACAACCCATTTCACCTTAAATCAAATTGAACAAAAGAAAGGAACGAAAGATCGTACCTTTTATGAACTGTCGCATTGTTCCGAGGAATTTCATGAGGATTCCTCATCTGCTCATGCTGATTTGACGTGGACGGTAAATTTTCTTCTTTGCCCCAAAAAGAACCCCCCGTTTTTTGAAATCTATTCACCTAAAAAACCTCTCAATTCTTCTCATTATCGTTTGCAGTGGTGCACAAAAACAAATAAGGAAAAGGAAAAGCTCAACACTTTACACTACAATTTCAAAAAATCCCAACACTAGCCATAATAAAGCTGAATACTTTACGAATGGAATTGTAATGAATTATGAGATTCAATTAGTGTTAAGAAACGAAGCAAAAGGGTCTTCCTTTTCTTCTTCTTCTTCTTCTTGATTTTTTTTTTTTTCTTTTAGGGTCGTGTGTGTGTTTTTCTGTTTTTCGTTGGCTTACAAGTATGCGAAATTGTTTGAGAAAAGAAAACCTAATTTAGTTAATCTATTAAGAGTTAAGGATGAAGCTGTGGTTTTATCCCATCAGGAAAATGTTTTATTCATGTAGTTCTGCTGTCCGGAAATTTCATTTCAATTGGTTGTAAAGTGCGAACTTACCATTTTGCCCTTGTCCTAGAGTGGGAATCAGAGCGGCCAGCATGGCTCTTCAACCGCGTGGGTTCACGTGACGGACATGATCTGCCCAGGCTTGGGGAAATATGGCCTTATAATATCAATAAAGGAACATTTGATTTTCCACTTGATTGTATGTTATTTGCTGCTAGTTTGTTTTCCGCCAATAGTTTGTTTTTATACTATTTTGATTTGTGCTCTGTTTGGTTGATTCACACACCATTGTCACGGAGTAATGTGTGAGTTAAAGGATGGCACCGGTTGAGTTAGAGGAGCTAAAGATCCAATTACAGGAACTCTTAGATCAGAAATTCATAAGACCAAGTGTGTCACCATGGAGCACACCTGTTCTATTTGTAAAGAAGAAGGACCGATATATGAGATTATGTATCGATTATCGTGAGCTAAACAAGGTTACTGTCAAGAATCGATACTCCTTACCGAGGATTGATGATTTGTTTGATCAGCTCCAAGGAGCGTGTGTGTTCTCACACATTAATTTGCGCTCAGGATATCATCAACTAAGAATAAAGCCTGAGGATGTACCAAAAACAGCTTTTCGTACCCGTTATGAATATTACGAATTTCTGGTGATGTCATTTGGACTGACCAATGCACCAGCTGCATTTATGGAGCTTATGAATAGGGTCTATAAGCCACTTTTGGATAAGTGTGTAATAGTCTTTATTGATGATATTTTGATATACTCCAAGAATAAGGAACAACATGAGGAACATTTTCGGATGGCGTTACAAACTTTGAGGGAAAACAAGTTGTACGTCAAATTATCCAAATGTGACTTTTGGCTAGATAAAATATCTTTTCTTGGACATGTTGTAATAAGACAAGGGATACCAGTTGACTTAGAAAAGATTAAGGTGGTAGTGGAGTGGAAACAGCCACAAACAGTTATCGAAATAAGAAGTTTCCTAGGATTGGTTAGCTATTATCACAAGTTTGTGAAAGATTTTTTGAAGATAGCTAAGCCCTTAACTCAATTGACACAAAAGGAGCGAAAAGTTTGTTTGGACGGATAAACGAGAGCAGAGTTTCCAAGAGTTTAAACAACGGTTGGTATCGGCACCAATCTTAGTTCTGCCAGACCAGGAAAAGTCTTATACGGTGCATAGTGACGCTTCAAGGAATGGCCTTGGATGTGTACTAATGCAAGAAGGGAAGGTTATTGCCTATGCCTCTCGACAATTAAGACCTCATAAGTAGAACTATCCTATGCATGATCTGGAATTGGTTGCAGTTGTCTTTTCCTTAAAACTTTAGAGACATTATATGTATGGGCAAAGATGTAAAGTATACACGGATCACAAAAGTCTTAAGTATTTATTCACACAGAAGGAATTAAACATGAGGCAAAAAAGATGGTTAGAATTGATAAAGGATTATGATTTGGGAATAAATTATTGTCCAGGGAAAGTGAACCCCATTGTAGATGCCTTAAGTCGGAAAAAAATCACAAGTCAAAGAGATCTAATCAGAGATTTTGAGAAGCTGAGAATCGAGTTTGTTGACCAAAATGCAGAGCTTGAAATAGCTAATTTGGTATTGGACCAACCTTGATTGAAAGGATCAAAGAGGCCCAAAGATATGATGAAATAATACAACGGATTAAAAAGGAAACTCAAGAAGGAAAATACCTGGACTTTGCGATAGATGACAAAGATGTGGTCAGAATGAAGGGCAGATTGTGTGTGCTCGAAGATGGGGAACTAAGAAAAGAGATAATGAGTGAAGCCCACAACTCCGGTTACGCTATGCATCCTAGAGGTACCATGATGTACCAGGACTTGAAAAGCCACTATTGGTGAAATGGCATGAAAAAAGATATAGCAGACTATGTAATGAAGTGCCTGGTTTGCCAACAAGTGAAAGCCGAACACTAAAGGCCAGGATGATTATTAAAGCCTTTACCCATTCTTGAATGGAAGTGGGATCAGGTATCCATGGACTTTGTGTGTGGTTTTCCAAAGACTTCCTTGGGTTGTGATGCAGTATGGGTAATAATGGATCGGTTAACTAAGTCAGCGCATTTCTTACCTATTAACATGACATATTCAATGGACAAGTTGGCTAATATCTACATTCGAGAGATTGTACGGCTACATGGCATACCAGCAGGAATCATTTCAGATAGGGAAGCGAGACTCGTATCCAAGATCTTGACAAGTCTACAGAAGAGTTTAGGTACAAGTTGGAAGACATGTTAAGAGCCTGTGTTTTGGAATTCAGAGGGAACTGGGATAACCATATGCCACTCATCGAGTTTGTTTACAACAACAGCTATCACTCGACTATTCAGATGCCACCCTACGAAGCCCTATATGGACGGCGTTGTAGGTCCCCTCTGTTTTGGGATGATGTGGAAAAACTTGCTATCGGGCCAGAATTGGTACAAGAAGCGGCCGATAAGGTAAAGGTGATCTAATGGAAAATGAAAGAAGCTCAAGACAGGCAAAAGAGTTGGGCAGATTTAAAAAGAAGAGAGCTCGAATTCCAAGTGGGTGACCACGTGTATCTAAAGATAAATCCAATTAAGAGCATAACAAGGATAAGAACCCAAGGGAAACTAAGTCCGAGGTATATTGGACCATTTGAAATCTCGGAGACTTAGCGTACCGGCTAGCCCTACCACCAAACTTATCAGGAGTTCATAATATGTTCCATGCGTTGGTATTAAGGAAATATGTACCCGACCCTGAAAAGATTTTGGAATTGGGACCCATTCAGCTAAAGGAAAGTTCAACCTATGAAGAACATCCTATAAGGATTCTAGATAAGAAAACACAAAAGCTACGAAGCAACAAAATTCAGTATGTTAAGGTGTTGTGGAAAAACCATGCCTCCGAGGAAGCAACTTGGGAAGCTGAAGAGGAAATTCGAAGGAAGTACCCTGAGTTGTTTGAAAGACAAGGTACGTCAGTTCAGTTTTAAGGACAAAACTCTGTTTAAGGCGGGTAAGTTTTAAACCCCAGATTTCCTAGTAATCGAGTAAACTTCAGAAACCGGAAACCAAAACCCTAAATCGAATTAGCTTAAGCTTGAGAGAGAACCTAAGAACCCTGGATCCAACTTTCCTTAGATTTCAAACTAAAAGAACTTTTGTAAAATAATTTAATGTGGGATATTGTTCTAAAGTATATTTCAAACCCTGAAAAGATCTGATTTCGAAAAATTTTCTATTATAGGCCTTCCCGAGATCCATTAAGGAAAAGCGAGCCTCAGAACTTGAAATTCAGAAAAATATTCTGGAGTACTCTTTAGAATCAAATTTTAATAAGAATTTCAAAAATATAATTTTAATAATTTTTCGGTTTATAAAAATTACAGATATAGCATTTTCTCGTATTTTCTTTACTACTGGTAAAGTAATTGTCTTGTTTACTATTCATTACTATTCACAAGTACAACCTACTACACTCATAAGCCACTCCCTACTCTTACATCCTTACAAACACTCAATTATATTTTCTTTTCCAAGAAAAATTTGTCTCTTAAGAATTATTACAATTTAAGATTTATTATTACACAAATTACAAAACAAAACAATTTCAACTCTCTCTTTCTCCTTCCCACTACCTCCTTTATTATAATTAAAACAAATCCTAATTTAAATTACTATATATACTCTTTTTATAATTCTCTCTCTTCATTCATTTCATTTGTTTCAAAAATTACACAAACCCTCTCCACTTTCCCTCTCCTTGCCGTGACCTTCATCACACCTACACACACTCACACAAGTTCAATTTCTTCTTCATTTCCCACTCATTTCAAGCTTTAGGTGATGAATCCTAAACCTTTTCTACGCTAAACCTTGTAATGGTAAGACCATTCATGAGTGTTTTCATATTTAAGTCCCCATGAGCACTTGCTAGGGACAAGAAAATGCTACTACGTGAATATCAAGCCATCACAAGAGTAAATCTTGTGTTTAAATGTGTTTTGTTAGATTATCTTCATGTTCATGCATATAATAGTAGAGTAAAGTAGAGATCTTGCATAAAAATCCATGTCCATATTTTCAAACTCCATTTCATGTATGATAAGTAGTAGATCTAGTATCTAAATGCTCATATTATACTTGACATTCATGATCTCATGAATATTTTGTGTTTTAATGCATTAATGATCATAAAGGTTTTGTCTTGTATATATAAATGTTGTAGTTAGTAGATCTTTAAGTAGATGAGACAAGAAACTTAAAAAAGGAAAAATTTTTGTTTGAAATGTTCAAATGAAAATTCAGATGACTTTAAGATCATGCATTAAAAACCCTTTTATCAACTCTAAAACTTGTGTTTTATATGAAAAATGAAGAGTATAGGTAATAGATATCATTAAGTAATGATTTGATAAATTGAAATGAGATTTGCTAAGAAAAATATGCTAAACAAAGAGTAGAAATAAGATAGAAAATTTTGAGCTACTAGTCAACTTAAGAAATTCGTAATTTTGGAGTATTATCATGAAAACACCTATTTTCCAAACTCAAAATGAAAGTTTTATTTAAGAAATGAAGTCCTTAAGGGATAGGTATAATAAAGCCTTAAATTTTAATATATTAAACAAGTTTTTCTCAAAGAAATCATTCAAAAACTAATTTTTCAAAATTCGGATTTTGGAATAACCCCTATTTGAAAACATATTTACAAAGTATAAAATGGGAATTTTCATGTAGAAACGAAGGTCTTAAGTAATAGATAAAATGAAGACTCAATTCTAGCAAAGATAACTAGATTTTCCTAAGAAATAATTCCAAAACAAAAGAGATTTACCAAAGTCATGAAGTTTTTGTAAGAATATGTATTCTTGGAGTCTTGCAAAATAAAAAGTTCTAAAATTTTCTTTTAGTAAACATCATCAAGATCATGCATGCATCAAGCTCATAACATGCCATTCATGATAGGAAATCATCGATATTTCATGTATGGTTGATCTATATAGTAGAAACATTACAAACATTCACAAAACTATTTTTCAGAATTGAGAATTTCTACTAGGCAAAACTTATCAGAATGTTTCATGACTCAAACATTTTCAAAACTTGAAAATAATATTAGAAATAGATATATCTTTCGAAGTAGATAGAAATCAATATATAATTTACGAAATTTTGAGTTAAAATGACTAAGTTATGACCGTTTTAAGTTGGGACTTCCGCAAATGACGGGAATTACGAATTTACTAGTTTTGTTAAATAGTTTGGATTAGTTAAGTGATGAAATACTTATTAGGGTATTTCTTCCTTTTTAGGTGACCCCGAAACCGACGATTCCCTACCACCGGATTAGTATTACTAAAAGACCGGTGATCCAATAGCCGAATGAGTATTACTTCCTATTCCATTTATTGTGTGTGATTGTAATGATAGTTGCATTAGATTTTTGGGCAAAGATAAAATGGATATACATGATGGGGATGAATGGGAATTATGTATGGTTGCTGTTGATATGAGAAATTGAAATAAGAATATCGAGGCAGGGTGATTAACTATTGCTTGTATAGATGAATTAGGATTGACTGTCTACGATTATTGATTGATCACCTAAAAAATTGGTATAATTGATTATTCAAAAGTAATAATAAATATGGACTCATTCATATCATAAATGGGGATAGAGCATTAGCATTGGTTGGTTACTCATGATTCGAAACAGTGTAAAAGTTGGTTAATCGTGATCCATAAACGAATTAATGAGTTGGTTAATCGTGATCCATAAACGAATTAATGAGTTGGTTAGTCGTGATCCACAAACGAATTTATAAGTTGGTTAACTTATGATCCTAAACGGCATAATTTGGTAGTACCACAGTATTCGTTAATCTGTTAACTCAAGATGGAGGGCGAAAGTTCATCCACATATGATTTTCGGCTGGTCATATGTTTGTTGATTCCATATGTTTTGAATGCATATCACTTGTTTGGCTAATCACTTATTTGTATAATGTGTTATAAATGTAATCTTGGAAGTTCTCACTCACTAAGCTAGTATAGCTTATGTCCTTACAGTTTTTATTTATTGCAGCACTAGTTCATATGGCTTAGACAGAGGCAACCTACAGCTCAGGTATAGGAGCTAGGCGTTTCCTTTAGAAGTTGTATTCAATTTTGTTTAGACTTCCGTAAGAAACGAAGAGACTTTGGATGACTGTAAAAGATCTCTAAACAATATTCTTTTGCAGGGGAATGCTCCTTAGATTTTGTAACTAATTATATATGTGTTTTGATTTATCTTCTAATGCTATTGAATGCCAAATTAAACTCTCTAACTCCATCGGTTTAAGTATTCTATTGTCGTAAAAGGACGCCTTGCATCTATACAAGACTCCCGAAGGACTAAGGTAGTAATTCGAGAGTCTTATATGGCATGTGGCGAATTGTTACGTTTAGGATACCCCCTTGGGGCGTGACATCCCTAATATGTTTTAAGACACAAAATGGTCCATAATACTTATTGCTTAATTTATGATAGCCATGAGACACCGATGTCTATTTGTCAGGCTATAGCCTCACAAAGATTAAATCACCCATTGCAAATGTAACATCTCTTTTGTGCATATCAGCTATTGTCTTCATACGATTCTGTGCATCCAATAATCTCGATTGCAATGTCTTCAAAAGCTCATTTCTAGTACATAAATCAATGTCTAATGCTTTGAACTTAGAGTCTCCACGAAAATAGTCCGGTAAATTCTGAGGTGCTCTGCCATAAACAACATGAAAAGGTGTTGTTTGAGCTCCTTGATGATAAGATGTATTATATGAATACTCAGCCCATGGTAAATACTTTACCCACTAAGTTGGAAACTCCATTGCAAAACTTCTCAAATATTGTTGAATCACCCGATTCAACACCTCTGCCTAGCCATCCGACTGTAGATGATAAGCACTTGACATATGTAAGTGAGTCCCACTGAGCTTGAATAATTCTTTCCAAAATCGATATGTGAAAATGGAATCTCTATCTGAAACTATAGTTTTAGGAAACCCATGTGGCTTCACCACAATGTTTAAAAATAGTTGTGCAACCTTAGTTGCAGTCAAATGCTAATCAAGAGCACCTAAATGACAATATTTGGATAATCTGTCCACTACGACCAATATTACCAAAAAACCATGTGAAGTCGGGAGGGATGTGATAAAATCCATACTAATGTCTTCCTAAACATGCTCTAGAACTAGTAATGGTTGAAGTAACTTGGTTGGTTCCTTGGTCATATATTTGACCTGCTGATAAGTAACACACTGTTGAACAAATTCCTCCACAGTATGTTTCACACCCTCCCAATAGAAAGAAGAAGCTAACTTCTTGTAGGTTTTTAGTATATCAAAATGACCACCAAGAGGGAAACTATGAAACCTACACAGCAAAATCGAAATAAATTGAGATTGAGGCACCAAAAACAATCTTGCACCAAAGTACAAAAGTCCATTTCTCCAACAAAGAGATAATTTCATAGTTTTCCCTTAATTAAGGTCAGACACAATCTGTTGAAACTCAGGCAACACATTATACTCTTGTTTCAAATTTTCAATTAGTTTGAAATATGGTGTTAAAATGCCAAAATACTCTACTTGATCCTCTCCTTGTTGTGACAATGCATCTGCAACAATATTCTCATGACCTGGTTTGTAAGTGATCGTATAATCATATCCAATCAACTTAGACAAATATTTCTACTGTTCTGGATTTTGTATAACTTGACTCAATATCTCCTTCAAACTTCTATGATCTGTTCGGATAATAAAATGCTGACCCAGCAGCTACTGTCTCCACTTCCTTATAACTTCCATTATTACATACAATTCTCTCACATAAGCATATGCTTTCCTTAAATGTATTGGCATCTTTTTACTAAAAATTGCACCATGTCCTGAGGCATCAGTTTCTACAATAAATGGATATGAAAATCCTGGAAGTCTCAAAATAGGAGCTGAACACAATACCACTTTCAACCAGTCAAAAGCCTCTAAAGCTTGAGAAGTCAACTCAAAACAATCTTTCTATAACATATTAGTCAAAGGATATGCAATTGATGCATAACCTTGAATAAAATGATGATAATACCTTGATAGACCCAAAAACCCTTTTAATTCCTTCACTATTTCTAGTTTTGGCCAATCTTTAACAACTTATATCTTTGATGGATCTGGTTGCACCCCATCCCACCCAACTATATGGCCTAACTATTCAATCTTCTGCTGGCCAAATGAGCACTTACATTTTGTTTAAGAAAAAACTTATTCTCAAATAAACTGTGTAGCACAGTAGCTAAATGTTCATGATGCTGTTCCACTGTTCTGCTGTATTTTAGTATATCATCAAAAAATACTATAACAGATTTTGCTTAAAAATGGTTTAAACAGCCCATTCATAATAGCTTGAAAAGTAATCAGGCCATTCGTTAAACCAAAAGGCATCATAAGAATTCATAGTGGCCTTCATGCGTACAAAAAGCAGTTTTCTCAATGTCATCTTCCCATATTCTAATATAGTGATAATCAGATCTTAAATCTAATTTTGAAAAAATCATGGCTCCATGCAACTCATCTATTAATTCATCTATTGTAGGATCGGAAATTGATCCTTGATAGTAACATTATTTAATGCTTTATAGTCTATACAGAATCTCCATGATTCGTCCTTCTTTTCAACCAATAAAAACTGGACTAGAGAATGGACTAATACCATTCCTTATAACTCCTTGTTCAAGCATATCTCTTACTTGTTTTTGTATCTCATTTTTTTGAAAATGTAGATAATGATAAGGTTTTACATTGACAGGAATAGTACCTAGGTTCAAATGGATCATATCTTGAATATTATGATCAGGCGGCAATGATGAAAGTGTCTCAAACACCACAAAGATTTTGCCCAATACGCTTGGAAAAGCATCATTGTTGGTGATACAGATGCGAACTCACCATTCTAAGCCACCAATTGATAGAAAGATGCTATAGCATTTGTTCTAATCAAGCGCCTTAACTGATGATGCGAGATTGGTTGTACCGTAGCTGGATCACCATAAAGAGACACATGTTGCCCCTTTCTATTGAACTACATAGTCATTGCAGTATAATCAATCGTAAATGACCCTAAACTCTTCATCCATTGGACACTCAACACTACATTTGCCCCCCTTGTATAGGAAGGACATGGAATTGCATGAGGAATTCATATTCCTAAATTCCGACAGGTACATTCTCGCATTGTCCTTCACACTATAGTTTTGTACCATCTCCAATCATGATTGCAAAACCAGTTGATGCTATGACTGGTAAATTCAGAAATTTAGCTACTCTTGATTGCAGAAAATTATGCATACTACCATTGTCTAATAATATTGATACTAGTTTATTATTAATCATGCCTGCAAATCGTAACGTTTTAGGCACTGATATACCGGCTAATGCATGCAAACTAATCTTGATTGCATTATCATTATCTAAAATTGCACTATCAGACTCCACATACTCAAAATCTTCTATTGTATATTCATTTTCTTAATTATGTTCCTTAGTACAATCATCATCATTTACAATCATCAACAAAAATTTGGCTTTACACCTATGGTTTCTATTATACTTCCCATCGCAGTTGTAGCATAACCCTTGCTCTTTCTTGCTACAAACTGTTCTTGTGATAGTTTCTTGATAGGATGTGATGGTTTGGTTTGGTGAAGTGTTTTAGTATTTGGTTGAGAGAAAGAAAATGGTTAGTCAGGTGTTTTAGGTTTAGAAAATTGTAAGGTTGAGGAAGGTGGTTTTGAAAAAGAATTTGAGTGAATGCTGTTAAAATTTTTGTAATGATATTGATCATGGTACTTAGCTTCATGCAGTTTGGCAAGATTGATGATTTGAATCATGTCTTGTGGTCTTGTAATTTGTAGTTC
Source organism: Combretum micranthum (assembly GCA_024138025.1). Taxonomy (NCBI): domain Eukaryota; kingdom Viridiplantae; phylum Streptophyta; class Magnoliopsida; order Myrtales; family Combretaceae; genus Combretum; species Combretum micranthum. Next base: position 1,655,442 of record JAMXBD010000006.1, read on the forward strand.
ACATTTCAAATGGGGTTTAAGACCCGACATGAAGTAACTTATCAAGAAACTATCTGATAATCCAAACACGTTATTGGATAGAGCTTTGAATTTGGTTTGGTATTCTTCCACATATGCTGTTTGTAGCAATTTGGACAACTGATCCTAGACATCTTCATATATTGATGGTTCAAATCTCTCTTCCACTGCTTTCTTGAAAGCCTCCCAAGTAGTAATTTTGTGATTATTCTCTAACCACTAGTACTACCCTAACGCTCTGTCCTCTATTGCAAATGAAGCTATTGTGATGTGAGCTTCTAGAGGCACCTTATGAAAGTTGAAAAATCTTTTGGTTTTAAATAACCACCCAATCGCATCCTCTCCATTACAATAGGGAATCTCTAGTTTAATGCCTTTGAGAATTGAATATGAATTGACATCCTTGGAAAATGATGACTCCCCTCCATTTGATTGTTGTGATACTACTGTTGGAGTTTGATTCCCCATTGCAAACAAGCTACTACATATAGTCTACTTAACTTCTTCTATGAACACCGCTGACTACCTATCCATTTCTTGCTTAATTATAGCTTGTCACCTCTCTAACTTCTCTTCCAAATTCATGTTTCTTGTTTCAGGTGCCATCAAGATCAAGACCTAATTTCAAGAATCCTCCAACGTTACTTCAACATTGCTGAACACACCCATAATTTCAGGATCAACACTCAGAATCTACTTCAAGAAGACGAGAAAACCAAATATTAGCACTTGGCCTAATCTTATTCTAACACCATTCCTTTAATGCTATTAATCCTACCTCCTATTACTCTCGTTATTTTCGCCTCTCACACTTAGGTATTAAACCCTAATCTCTCTTCTTCTTCCTTGTTACTCTACTGCTCTCTCTATTCTAATGTGTTTGTTATTTTTGCAGATATGGCTACTTTCGAGTAGAGCCAAACTCCTAAGTCAAGAGACTCCTTCTTTGGTGGGGGCCAAGAATCGATTTCCCTTTTGTTTCCGTATATTTATATACACGATGTTACATAATGTTGTTTCATCTTATTCTGTTACAGTAGCTACATGTGTATCTATTTTAACTGTCTTGTAACTACTTATTATTATGCCACTAAGAAATCCTTGTATTTATCTAGAAATGATCTCTGTCTTTTATTATGTTTTTGTTGAGTTATAACACCTTTATTTTAGTTTACTGAAATAAATGGTGTAACACATATCTACCATTTCTATACAATTAAATTAAATTAATATAGTCACAAAAAATAATTACATAAATGTCATTGCAAAATCGTATTTAACAACACAATTTACTAAAATCAAAGGTGCCACATGTATTGCATGCGATTTAAAGATTTCACTGTGTTGCAAAATCGCATGTTAAACATGTGACATATACCAAAAGATAAAATCACATATTAAACATGAAACATTTATCAAAAGCCAAAATCTCATGTTCAACATTAAAGCAATAAATTTTTTTAGAATAAAATAAGATTGAAAAGAAACATGAATTATTTTACTATTATCTTGTTTTTTTTATTAGAAATTCTTTTGGAACAAAAAGAATAGCATATCCTTTATTCAAGTGAATGAATGAAAATTCCTTATATATTTCAAATTACATGTAATAGAATTCTTTTTTTTTTTTTCAAATAAAGACATTCATTCATAAACAAGGACGAAGTACTACAACATCGCAAAATTACCAACATCAAGTCAACTTAGTCATCTCCCCTAATATCTAGTACACAAACTAGCTTGTAATAAAGTTCATCATTACATTACTAAGCATAAGTTATTCTTAAGTTTCCCTATTCATATAAATATTTTCAAACTCCATACTATTGCTAAATAAATTGTCATACTATAATTAAGCCTTGCATTTACTGAGCCATCTATAAGTATATTAGCTTCACATGGAATAGCTTGAATGGCAACACTTGGAAGTCCCTCCATTTCAGTCTCGCATGAAATTGCAAAAAGATTTTTCAAATAAAGGGAATAACTATTGTCGCGCTTCGAGGGATACTCTAAATGTGGCAGTCCTCCGTACACAATATTAAAGCATAGGAAGGATGCAAGCCCCGGAAAAATTTCAGTAAATAATTCCAAGATGAACTTCGAAAATAAACCCTAAAAATCACTCCAAATTAAAACCGAATTTCGACAAGTCCTAAATCACGAACGAATCTAAAAATTTCTTAATCTTGAGAAAATGAAAATCCTTAAAAATAAAATAAGAACTCAACAGTCTTCAAATTCAAAACCATGACGTACAAAAATTTCGATATTTAACTCCGACTTATAAAATCGGGTAATATAAAGCCTAAAAACAAATTACTTAAAAGTAAAATAATGATTTACCTTTGGAAATAAAACTCAATTCAAAAATTCCAAAAACGTTAAAAGATATTAAATACTTACAAAAAATAAAATTTAAGATAAATTTCTCAAATCAAATATGTTGTATAAACATAAAATATCAGTTTCTAAATTGGCAAAGATCTAAACCGGAAAATCACCCGAAAACCCTAAGAGGAATACAATAGTTTAAGTCCGGCAATCTAGCGCCCCTAACCCTAGAGGCCGAGATGTAGTTTAAATATGTAGAATAGCTCGTAGTAATATAAGTTTGTTTAAAAATATCAGATTGGTAAATTTTTGACCTATTTCAAACCCGTTTGGATACAGACTTCGAAAAGCGTGTTCCGGGGCTCGAGATATAAAAAATATACCATTAGTACCGTTAGACTCGTAATTTCATAAGATTTCCAAATATATCAGTTATATAATTTTTTGGGTTATAAAAGTTACAGTTATAACCTTTTTATCATATTTTCATTACTACCGGTAATTAATTAGTCTTTTGCATTATTTACTTTTATTTCATTACATAATTTTATTATTCTTATAAAGCCTTGTATTTTAAGATAAATATTTTATATATTATAGGAAATTTTGTTTTTCTAAAATTTAGTTCGTTTCGAGCTTATACGAGATCAGATTCTGTTTAAGACCCGATACTAAAAATAAAATAAATTAATTTAATAATTGAAAAATATTTTAAATATATTTTTATTTTCATAAAATAATTTTTTAGAATTTTTGGTTTTATAAAAATATCATTTGTAGCCCATATTCGCGTATTTTGATCATACCGATAACATATTTGTTAAAATACTAAAATAATTCAAATAATTATTTAATTTTATTCATGAAAATTCTGCCACTCAATTAAAAATATTTTTTCCTGATTTTATTTTGTATTTTTCTTAATAAAAAGCACTTTTTCTAAACCATACTTCAAGTACACCTTACACATATCACTTCCTTTTCACTTCAATCTTTATACACTTTGTCCCACACTTCATGGCAGATTTTTCCTTCTTTATGGCTGCCATTGTCCTTTAATTTACTCCTATTGACTAAAATAAATATATTTCAATCCTTCTTCAAAAAGTTACATTACACATTAATTACATAATTCATTCATTTTCAAGTCAAAATTCAACAAATTCCCTCCTCTCTTCTCTCCTACATTCACACCAGCGCCCCCCACCCCCACGCTCCCCCCCCCCCCCAATTTTTCTGCTTGTTTTATTTTTTTTTTCCCTTTCAATTAATGAAAACACATTTAATACACTCATTTTCTCTCTTTCTTTCATTTACTCTTTTTACTCTATTTTATTCCTTAACTTTTCTCTCTCTTTTTCCTCTTTTTTCTTCTTCATTTTGTTCTTGTTTCTTCAAGAACACAAGCTGCCCCCATTCCATTTCTGAGTTCCTACACATATTTTTTGAAGATTTTTAAGTAAACTTCCTTCTTAAAGCTTCCATAGGTGATATAGGTAAAGTATAATGAGGGTTTCATGTATCAAATGACCTTCCATAAGCTTAAAAACTTAGGATGATGATGCTAAAAATGAAACACTCCTTTTCTCTATGATTAATCTCTTGTATCATTATTATTTTCTTGTTTAAAGTAGGTATATGTTATAGATCTAACTTTTTGTAGCTTTGATTTTCGTTTATGCCATAGATCTTGTTATTTGACTTGTTATTTTTGTTATTGCTAATGATTTATGCATATATTCCTCATTCACATGTGTTCATGCATTTATAACTAGTGTAGTAAACTAGATCTAGTGTTTTGAGTTCATAAAATGTTTTAGACTTTGTTTTATGTTTATGGATAACTTGTAATAGCATGATGATAGTAGGAATGTTTTAGAAAACTCAAGATCTATTTTATTTTCAACAAAAATCTTTTTTGAAAATTTGGATGAAAATAGAACCATATTTAGAAAAATTATTTTTCAACTTCAAAATGTGTATTTTTCATTTAAAATGAAGGGCTTAGGGTATAGATAACATAAATGAGTGATTTTGATGAGTAAAGTTTAGATCTATGAGTTTATAGTCTACTACCATGGATTTCCTTTATGTTTATGTTGATATTAAGTGTAGATCTTGGTTTTGAACTCAAACAAAAATCGTGAAATTTATATTTTGGCAAGACCCTTATTTAAAAACCACTTTCTAAGTGTCAAAATGGAATTTTCACTTAAAATAATGAAGGCTTAATGTATGTGTATCATCAAGAATTCTTTTTACAAGAATCAAAGGTGATTTTCAAAAGTTATTTTCAAAATAAAAATCTCATTTTCGGATTTTGGCCAAGGCATATTTTTAAAACATGTTTTCCAACTCAAAAATGAAGTTTTTATTCGATATATGGAAGGCTCTTAAGATAGGATATGTAAGAAATGGATTTTCATAAGTTTAAATAGATTTTATCAAAAGGTATGTCCAAAAATAAATTTTATAAATTCGGATCTCTACCAAGACCAATTTTTAAAACCCATTTATCAACTCCAAAACTCATGTTTTATGTGAAAAATGAAGGGTATAGGTAATAGGTATCATTAAGTAGTGATTTTTACAAGTTGAAATGAGTTTTGATGAGATTAATGTATAAAACAAGAAGTAGAATCAAGATGGAAAATTTTGAGTTAGTAGTCAACTTGTAAAACTTGTAACTTTGGATGATGCCCATGAAAACACCTATTATCCAAGTTCAAAATAAAATTTTTATGTATTAAATGAAGTCCTTAAGTAGTAGGTATAGTAAAGTCTTAAATTTTAATGTATTACACAAGTTTTTCCCAAATGAATCATTCAAAAAGTAGATTTTCTAAAATTCGGATTTTTGAGTAAATCCTATTCGAAAATATATTTGCAAAGTGTAAAATAGAATTTTTTATGTAGAAATGAAGGTCATAAGTAATAGATATAATGAAGACTCAATTTGAACAAAGATAATTATATTTTCTTAAGAAATAAATCCAAAACAAATGGAAATTATCAAAGTTAGAAAACTAGATTTTTCATAAGTAGTTATTATGGTCTTGCAAAATAAAAAGTTATAAAATTTTCTTTTAGCAAAAATCGTCAAGATCATGCATACATTAAGCTCATCTCATGTCATTCATGTTAGGAAATCATTCATATTGCATGTATAGCTAATTTATATAGTAGAAACATTTCAAACAATTACAAAACAAATTTTTCGGAAATGGAGATCGTCACCAATCAGATCTGACCCCTTTGTTTCATGACCTAAATATTTTCAAAACTTGAAAATAATATTAGGATTAGATAGATCTTTTGAAGTAGATAGAAATCGATATATAATTTGCGAAATTCTGAGTTAAAATGACCAAGTTATGGCCGTTTTAAGTTGGAATTTCCGCTTACGACGAGAATTGCGAATTTGATAGTTTGTATAAGATTGTTTGGATTAGTTTGAGTTGAAATACTTATTAGAATATTTCTTCCTTTTTAGGTGATCCCGAAATCAACGATTCCCTACCACAGAAATTACTTTTACTAAAAGACCGATGATCCAATGGCCGAGTGAGTTTTCTCCTTATTTTGTTACCTTATTTGTGCTTGTAGCTAGTCGCATTAGAATTATAGGAACAAGATAAAAATCGATATGAATGGGGATGAGATATATGATGAGACTGTGATGAATGTATGCCAAAGAATACTAAAGCATATCGAAACCACGATTCGATTGGATAACTGCATTGTTCGTATTATTTCTGTTATGTGTATGATATTAGTTGGTCACTCTAAAGAATGTATGAATATTTTGACCTAAGCAAAAATTAAATTTGGTCATGCATCGCATCGGACAGATTGCATTTGGTAGCGTGCTACTCCTATATAGGTCGATCGGTATGGTCCGAGGACTCATTGGATAATGAGACCCGGTATCAGAGCTCATTCATAAGAAACTAAGGTGCATCGGGGATGCATTCCATGTGTGAGCCTAGCCGAGTCGAGTGCTATGAGCCGAGGGCTTGGGGACGAGCAGCGGTTGTGTAGACTTTCAATACCATTCCTAACCCAAGATACGGAAGGCGTAAATCCGTTCTGTGTGTGGGTTTCGGATACCCATATATAATTGTTTACTCATATGTTTGTTCATGCATAGCATATGGTTGATTATAACTTGCTTATTATGGTACGAAATTAAGGGAATTCTCACTAAGCTAGTGTAGCTTATACCCCAATAGATGTTTGAATGAACAGGTTATTTCAAGAATGCTAAGTAGGGACCAAGATGGTTGGAGCCGAGAATAACTTTGGGATTCCGGCAAGAAATGAGAATGCTCGAAGTTATTAGCTAGGTTTTATTATTTGCCTTGTAATAGTTTTATGTAGTGAAATCTTTTGATGAACTGTAATGGAAGGGTAATGTTTTGTATTTGGAGTATAGTAAATTGAAATTCCTTTACATTGTTACTCAAGTTATATCAACGTAAAATGTATTACTCCGATGAGTCTCCTCCATGTGTTAGATACCTTGTACATAGTATGGAAGCCTTTGCGTGACTGAGGTAGTCATTTTTAGGCTTTAATATTGTGTACGATGGACTACCACGTTTTTAGGGTACCCTTCAGGGCATGACAAAGGACTATGTAGTCACGCATAGGCTTCCATGTTATGTACAAAGCATATATCACAACAAAAGGGAATGCATTAGAGCAGCGCATTTTATGTTGATAACAATTAAGTAACAAGTTAAGAGAAATACGTATCATTAAACATAAAATAAAGTTAATTACAATTCTTAGGGGCATACCCTGCTAATGTCCTCAAATAGATCAGACTATATCAGTGTTTCTAAGCAGTCTCCAAAATAATAATATATCACATATTTCTCATAAAGAACTTTTCATCATGATATTTCATTCTATGCTCCCAATTCTTCCATCAAGGCTCAAAAGTCCACTAGTGATTTCCTTATTGACTCATTCCTTGAGTGGAGTCTCACGTATCCCTGTTTCATAAAAAATCTATGGGAGTGTAAGCTTACAACATGCTTAGTTAGATAATTCACTTTAATCGTAGCGTACATCTAAAACTCAAACGAAGTTTATTTATTTCCAACATGTTACAAATAAATATGTATAGGTATCCAAAAACCATACATAGAATGAATTTACGTGCTCCACGTCGAGGGTTAAGTAAATTGATTTAAAGGTCTCTGTAATATTCACTACTACTTCTCGACCACTTTGCTCATAGCGATCGATTGATGCAACTTATCCTTAGGCTATGTCCTCTATATATCTTATTTCCCTAAGAATGAGCTTGGTTACCCGAACCTTTTTTATTCTTTGTGTAGGAGTAATAGTCTTCAACATGTGACTCAACGGATACAATGCATGTCCATTTTACTTATATCAATGCCAACTATCATTAAGGTATGCTTACAGGTGATCAAACAATTATCATACGCACATAAGCAACATGTAATATTGATAATGCACTTAATCAATCATTTATCTGTTTCAATATGCTTAGCATCTCTTATCATTCCTTCATAGAAACAAATACACATGTACCCATAGCCCCATACATATCTATTTTGTCTTGCATCCATAATTCTAGTATAATTATCTACAAGCACAAGCAAGGTAATAAAATCATGAGGGGAAACTCACTCGTCCGTAGAGAAATCTTCAATTGAAGTGATCCTCGAAAAACGTCGCTTTAGGATCCTTGTTTCTTAAACAAGGAAAAACCTAAAATAAGCATTTCAGATCAACTTCATCTAAACTTCTGCTTCTAAGAATTCTATTTGAGCTATATTTCCTTGTTATGAAAGTTTTAACTTAAAACGACCATAACTTGCTAATTTTAACTCTAATTTTCGTGTGTAAGTAGTCAATTTCTACCTAATTCAAATTCTCTATCTATTTCTAAGGTTATTTTAAGTATTTGATGTCATTTAAGCCTCTAAACAGTATTGTACACAATGCGTATAGTAGGTTCCAGACCTTGCTCCTTCTATATTTTCAACATTTATCATTTGGACATCCTGGGATAAGAATAAAATATATCTATCATATAGTAGTGATGATAGTTCATATTACATGCATGATCCTAGTAATGTTATCCTAAAATAGGAATTTGTAAAACAATCTTTTATGAAAAGTAGCAATGTTGGGTTTTATGAAAAATTAATTTTGGACTTGTAATAAAATTCTTTACCTTAAATTTTGTGAATATGAGACTTAACAAAAATCATGGTTTAATATATATTTTGAAACCTTGAAGGTCTTATAATTATTTCAAAAAATTTATTTAACAATTTATTTTATAAGACATGGATTTTACTCATTTGTGACATAATACTCTAAGTTTATTTCTCTTGAATTTTTCTTAAGCTTGGTTTTTAAATAAAATTTCAATTCTTAGATTTTGTAAATGTGAAACTCAAATAAAGAAAATCATGGTATTATATTTATTTTGAATCCATGAGTATTTCATTTTCATATTAAACTTCATTTAACTAATTATTTTTTTAAACATGAATTTCTATATGTTTGTGGATAAAAATTATTCTAAGTTGTATCATCTTTAAAATGTTTTAAGTTTTGGCATATAAGAAAAATTAAGTATATGATTTGTCCTAAATTTTCTTTGATAAAAGGGGTTCTCATTTGTATTTAAGAATTTTAAATTGTAAGATTTTGCAGAGTCATGTTTTCAATAAGGAATTTAAGAGGACGATCTTGTTTTAAAAATTTCCTCTTTGATAAAAAGTTTCTCATGTTTTGAAAATAAGTTTTAGGTGAATGTCTTATTCTAAATTTTTATTCTTGAGGGCAAGATTTCTCATACATTAAAAATAAGATTTTTGAAAAATATTTTACATAACGAAGAATTATCAACATTAAAAATCTTAAGGACTTTCTTTATCAACATCACTATGAGCATCTATGTATATGTACTTAACTATACTAATTTATTTTTAATTTTAGCAAGCTCAACTAAAAATAAGAAATAAACAAGAATATGAATGAAAATTCAAGGAAATCAAAAATAGAAATATGGATGTCTTAGATTATGGTCAAGGCTTCCCGAGACTTGAAATAGTTCAGTCATCATAAGAAATAAATAAAACCAAAGCACAAAGAAATAAAATTGGAGGTCTTAGATTCTTACCAATGCTTCTCGAGACTTAATGTTTCCAGTCTCATAAATAAAAATTCTAGATAGATAAGAAAAGCATAGGAGTCTTAGATTATATTCAAGGCTTCCTGGGACTTAGAATTGTTAGTAGTATTCTCATTATTTGGATTTCGATGATAACAAAAAGAGTTACATGTTAACTAACAAGTGTATTGCATGTCAAGTTCTTATGAAAATGTTTTACAAGAAAATACCAATAAGAAAGTATTTCAGAAAGTATTTTCAAGAGCAGAAAAGGAGCAGAAACAATTTTAGAGAGCAAAATAACGTGTTGCGTGGATACATTACAAAAGAGTACAAACTCAGAGGATATTTCAGAGAGTATTCAAGGAAGGTTATTAAGCAAGAATGGAGATTCAGAAACTTTTTCAGAAGGCATTTCACAAGAGTTATAATATATAATGGATATGAAGACCCAGCACCAAAGTGATTGTATTTGGGAAATACATTCAATAATGTTTCACAAAGTTGGTTTAATATCCAAAGGGGAAGAACTTCGAAAAAGAGATCATTTTCAAGAACAATTGAAGAACATACTACATATTGCACTTGAAAAGAAAGTTAGTGTGCATAATATGAAGTACTTACAAAAGGAAATAAGATATTCAAGGATAATGTCTAAAGATTCTACTAGTATACGGAAAATAAGGAAACATATCTATGAGAGAATATCATAAGAATTATGTCTCAAGAAAATCGGTTTTGTTTTTGTTGCTATTTTCGTGGGATTTTTCAAATTAAGATCACGCACCAAGATAACAACAAGTTTTCTTATCCTTATCTTGATGGAAGACGTCTGGAACAAACAACTCGAAGATTTTCAAATTTTCAAATGAAAGAAGACTCTATCAGCAAGTCATCCGAATTAGAATCAGAAAAGAAAGGGATCAAGCTTATCTATTCCAATGATTTAGCCGTTAGAAGATTATCAAGCTTATCCAAATTTTGAATGTTCCAACCGCTTGAGAATGTGTGAATAAAAAGGCATGATCAGAACGAAGATTTTTTAACAGGGAACACGAAAAAGAAGAGATATATACGGTCAAAGCTTACAAGCAAAAATTGTCATTTTCACTTTCATTTGTACCGAAATATTAGAGGATATTTTATCATTATTTCCTCAATTTGATTTGTTTAATTCTTGTGAGATTGAGAGTTACAAGTAGACTCAGTAAGTTGATGTTAGCTTGAAGGAAGCTAGGAAGATCAAACTGAGTGCATTTGTAGCCAAGTGCTTTGGCAAAAGACAACTTGTAACATTGATTTGTTCTTGGATAGTGGAACATACCGGTAAAGACAACCGGATCCCCGGCTTGGTGCTGGAAGAGAGGACTGACGCTCAAGGCGGAACCTCTATAAGTAGCTTTGCAAATTCTTCTACCTTACTCTCTTTAATTTTCATATATAGTTACTTGTTTGTGTTTATCGTAACTTGTTTCAGAGATTGTTTCAGAGACTAATTGTTACAAGAATTAAAAAGCAGAGACTAAATCAGAGACTAAAAGTTTTGCCATATATTCTTGATTGAGCTTAACAATTGTTATAGAAATTAGACTTGTTTGCTTCCGCATTATCGATAAAACAATTTTATTAAAGTTATTATTTTTAAGATTTGAAAATCCATTTTTGTTTGATTAATCAAGTTGGTGAATTTGATAAAGTCTACTTAAAAGAAATTTTTTTAATTAACCAATTCACCCCCCCTCTTGGTTATATTTTTGGGACCAACAAGAATTGACAAGTCTCCTTTTGTTTTGACTTGAAGAAAGATAAGCCTAAGACTTTTATTAAGGACAAATCTCACATCATCAAATAAATAAATTGCTTGAAATAGTGCATGAAATAAATAAAGTTATGTTAGTGAGCAATAAGCTCTAAAATATTCATACTTATACATATGTGATAACATATAGGAGTTAAAGTTAACAATATGTATAATATCAACTCATAATAACATGGAACATAGATATGGTGATATGAGTATCATGTTATTTGCATTTCCATTCCCTAGTATTTGCATCATGTGCTTAAGAGAGAAGATGAAAGACAAAGGAAATCTATGAATATCACGGCAACAAGCGAGGAGAAAGAGAGGGAGAGAGTTTGAGGAAAAAATTTGCAAAAGTTTTGTTATGGTATGTGAAAAGTGTGTAAGAAGTGAGGAGGGAGAGAATATTTGTAGAAGAAAATTGGAGGGAATTTAAGAAGGAAAAATAAATGAAAAAGAAGAAAATTGAGATGAGAGAGAGAGGGAAGTAGCTAGCCATGTGAAGAAGAAGAAGAGAGAGTGAGTGATTAAAAATTATTTTTAGAAAAGAAAGTAAGTAAAGTATAAGAGAAGTTATGTATAAAGTAATATTGGAAAAGAAAATCTAAGAAATAGGTATGTAAGTGAGTGAGAGTAGGTGTAAAATAAAGTAGAGATAGATGGATAGTAGCAAAATAGTAATAAATAGTAAAAAAGACAAATAACATATCGGTAGAGATAAAAATACGCATATATAAGCTATAACTAACTTTTTACGAGCTATAAAAATTGTATCTAATATTTTCATGAATTCTTATTATATTATTAGTCTAGATCGTTCGTCGAGATGTTTTCCTTATTTTGTGTGTTAATGCCTTGATTTGAAAACTAATACCATTCAGGTTCGAAACAAGCGAGTTTTCGCCAAATCTGATCATTTTAGGGTATATTACATATTTTAGGACCATAATTCAAGTTCACTCTATTTTTAATATTTTAAGGTTTTAGTGGTAGTCTTACTGGGTCTAAGCTTTCTAGAACTTGATAATGACTTCGTTTGGCCTTATGGTTCAGTTTCAATTTCAACTTTAAGATTTACTTGTAATATTTTAAAATTTGGGGGTTTACACTTATACTATATATTCTATTCATAATTTGAGTTTACTCCATTTTTATAATTTATTTAATATTTTAGGATTCTCAAGATTGTCTAATTGAGTCTAGGGCTTCTAGTGTTAAATGCTGACTCGGTTTGACTTTTGGATATTAGTTTTAAATTCTGACTCTAAGATCCACTTATAGAGTTACCGAAAAATCCAGGGGTTTACAATTTTATCATTAATTGTTATCCAGTGATGTTATCTCGATTTGCATATCAATGATCGGGTATGAAAACAGTTTTTGGCTTAACTGGTGAAATTTGACTTGATAAATTATTGCTATATTATAGAAAATTATTTCATATTATCTTGTTATCAAATGTTATCCGGATATATCGTCTCGATTTACATGTTAAAGATCAAATAGACGAATTGTTTAGTATAGGAATTTCAAGTCGAACAATTATTAGATTTTCATTTTGTTTTTGAAGTTGCTCTTTTTCTAAGATTCTATTTACGTGTTGACCATAATACCAAGTGGTTTACAATTTTATTTTTTATTGTTATCTAGTAGTGTTATCCTGATTCGTGTGCTAGCAATCGGTATGGAAATGCTTTGGTTTGACTGATGAAATTTTGACTTGATAAATTAATATTGTATTGTAGGAAAGTATTTCTTATTATTTTATTATTAAATATCATTCAGATAACTACCTCAATTGGCATGTGAGAGATCGAATGGATGAATTATTTAGCGTAAGGTTTCCAAATCGAACGATTATCGTATTTTTGTTTTGTTTTTGCAGGTACTCATTTTCTTAAAGTTCAATATTTAGGATTTTCTATTCATGTGTTACTTATTGGGTCATTAGGGTTATTTGACTTATCCGATATTATCTAAGGTTTTCTAAACTTATGATTAGTTAAGAGCAACTTTAAGGTTTTCTTGGTTTTTAAAGCCAAACCGAATTGATTAAGTTATAATATGTGAAATTGTTTTGACGGAGATACGTTTTTGTTAAGTTATTCACCTTTAAGGTTTCGAGCTTTGTTTAATTCATCTAACTTCCTAAAGTTATGGATTGTTTATTCAATTTCGTCTAGGGTTTCTAGAGTTTGGTTTTAACTTGGCACAATTTTGGGTTTTAGTTTTCAGATTAGCTTTAAGATTATTGTCTAAAAGTATCAAAAGATCTAGAAGCTTACAATTTGAAAGTGTTAAAGAAGTTGGTACTCCTATGTCAACATCATTAAGGTTAGATCCTGATGTAATCCCCTTAATTTTACATAACCCAATTATAATAAATATTATAAATAAAATGTAGAATTATAAAAGAACTACAATAAAAATATCAGAAATCACTCCACATTTTTTGCGATTTAAATTCTAAGTATAAACAAATTAGAATGGAGAATCCTTATCAATAACACTTTAAAAATACATAATGTTTAACATAAAGTAAAAAAAAAAAGAGAGAAAAAAAGAAAAACTGTTTAATATTTAAGAACCTAAGTTTTAATATTGGAAACATATCAATACTTTTAAGTTAAATAATTCTGAGTCTATAGAAACTAAAATTATGATCTAACCTAGTAACTTATAATTAGTAAAAAGAACAAAGTAACAAATATAGAATAAATATGAAATTTCTAATCTAATAAAAACTCTAGAATAAATCTATAAATAGTAATAAATTCATATATAATTTCAAACCTTATAAATTTATAATAAAGTCAAATTTAGGGCAATATAATTATTAATTTATCAAAATACCACCAAACAAAACTTTTAAACAGTTAAAATATAATTTACGATAGTAGGTATACAAGTTGAAAAGTAAAAACCTTAAACTAAAGATTCTATGTATACCATAGTGTTCAGAATATTTAATATCAATAATATGTAAATTTTTAGCCAAAAATATTATCGAATCAATATTTATCATACGTGTCATTTGGACTTGCAAAATTGACTTTTTGCACAAGTTCATATTTTTACCCACCCTTTATATAGTTGTTGGTAGAAATGCAATCGGGATGGGTTCGAGACGGGTATACTAAAACCCGAACCCGAACCCGAACCCAATATCCAATAGGTTCCCAGAACCCGTCCCAAACTCTATAGGGTACCGGAACCCGAACCAGAAACCCGATATAAGATTAGAATCATTATACAATAAAATATTTAAAAATATCATTATAATTTTTTTCATATTTTTTTATTTCCGATCCGTTCCCACTTTATAGGCCAAGAAAAAAACTCTTATCATTACTCATGCAATCCTTTTTATAAAATCCCAACCATTTTCATGGGAAGAAAATCATTAAATGAAACAGTACGACGACGAGAGTGGGAGGCTTAAATTTGAGGAGAGTGAGCCAAGACCAAGACTGAAAATGAAGACCATAGAGTGTTAGTCTACTGTTTAAGGGTTTTTTACATTTTTCTAAATGGTTTTATAAAAGAGAAAAAAATTGCTTCACAATTAATGGAGCACAGCTGGTTAATTTCAGAGACTGAGGCTAAACATAATATATATATTTATTTATATATTTAAATGGGTTCGGGTTTCCCAATGGGTTTTATGCTTGTCTCAAAACCTATCCCAAAACCCTTTAGGGTATTTATCGGGTTGAGTGGGTCGGGTACCCTATAAAAACCTGCCCGCTTGCATCCGTAGTTGTTGGTTATAAATTCATCATCTTCTTTTTGTTTTTATATTTTCATTCATCCTATCTTCCTTACATTTTTTTTTTTTTTTTTTCACGTTTTCTCTTCTTTTCATTTTCATTCTTCTCTGTACGTAACAACACATGCAAAATGACACACATACACATGTCTTTAATAGAAATTCTATGTATATCATAGCATTTAGAATATTTAATACCAATAATATGTAAATTTTCATCTAAAAATATTCTCTTTGTTTTTGTATTTCCATTCATCTTATCCTCCTTACATTTGTTTTATTTCTTTTCCACGTTCCCTTCTTCTCCTTAATTCTGGTGCAAGTGGAGGATGATCTACGGATGTGAGGATCTTGATTTCTGCTAGCCGAAATTCACATATAACTTGTGCAAATAATTCACCAAAAATGTCAACAATTCAACACATTAACCAATCAAATGGAACCAACTAGGAGACTTAATTAATGTAGCAAATCAACTTATAAAAATAGTAAAGAAATAGAGAAATTTCTGGAGCAAATTCTCATGAGGAGCCACCCCATTCTTCTTCTTCTTCTTCTTCCTCTATAAAAAATCCTTAAGGAATCAACAAACAAATAGATTAAAACCCATATTCTCTAGCCTTAAAACCACTTGAATCTACAACTAAAACAACAACAAAACAGACCCAAACTCATTCCATAAACCCACTATACAAGAACAAAAGCAAAACTCCATTAACAAACTTTTAAGCTTGGAAAGCAAGAATTTAAGGTAAGTTGGATTTGTTTTTGGATAAAATAATTGTTAAACATTGTTCTAAACAATGTTTCTTATTATCATAGGTCCGAAACTAGTGTTGGAAAGGAGTATAGAACACCCAAACTCGGATTAATAAGGTAAAATTCGCAAAAACCCTAGTTACACCATTTAAATTTGAAAAACAAGGATTAAGGACACGTTGGAATGTTATGAGATAAGTATATACATATCATGTATAAACACTTAAGAACACATTAGAATCAATTTGGATGTGGAAAAATATCAAAATGGGATCAAATCACGCGAAGAAGATGATGAACAGTCGTTTTCCAGAAGAGCATGAGATGAACATGAGGCCGTGTACTCCCCGAGTATCTCTCGGCTTCAATTCTGGGTTTGAAACCCAGAAGACCACGACTAGTACATGGCTGTGTACCAAGCCTTAAAAAATTAAATTAATTTAAATTATAAAAATCTTATTTAAGTTCCAAAATTATTATTATTATTATTACTACTACTACTACTACCACCACCACCACCATAGTCGTATTATGTATTATTAATAATATTATTAAGATTATTACTATTAATAATATTGCTATTTTGAATAATAATATTAATAATCTAATAATATTTTTAGTATTAATGTTACTACTATTATTGTATCCATTATTATTAATATTATTGCTATTGTTAATATTTCTATGGTTATTAGTATTACTATAATGATTATATTGTTGTTAATGTTATTATCATTAATAGTATTACTGTTATTATTTTCAATAATGACATTATTATTATCACCATCATCCTTATTATTAATATAATTATTAGCATTGCTAATGTCAGTATTAGTAATGTTATTAATGATACTATTATTATGATGATTAATATCAATTATTATTATTATTATTATTATAATCCATAGTATTATTATAAGTATTACTCTTATCATCATTATCATCATCATCATTGTAATATGTAATATTATTATTGTTGTCATGGAAATTACTATTGTTTTATTAAAGTTATTATGAAAAATAGTATTAGCATTAATAGTAAATTACTTTATAATCATTACTAATAATATTATTAACATTATTATTGTTATTATTTACATTATTGTACTTTATAAATAAAAATAAAGTATAGTAATTGTAATATATATTATGCATAAGAATGAAAATTTAAATAAGCTAAATTCTTAAATAAAGTGATACCCATTCATAAGTTATAACAAGAAAGCTATATGATGTATGTGAAAAGAAACACGACAACACTAAACAATAGTAAATAAATACGAGTTACTATAATGAGTCAGATAAGAAACAATATAAAAATAGCAATAATAATAACTATAAAAACATAAACTTACTAAATATCAATTTTTCGAATACTCGATAAATGTATATAAATATCTAACACAATCAAGACAAGTAAAATGAAAATAAATAATAAGTAGTAAATATTTGTTACCATAAAAATATAAAAGGACCAATACAAGTAATAGAAATTAATTAAATATCAAGATAGGACAATTAGACAATCATAGAAGTTTAGTTACATTATTTAATAAGAATTTTGTCTTAATAAGTGACAATAAGTTGTAAATAATATAAATAGAACTAATATATCTTAAATAAATTATTCTACTAAGTAAAATCATATTAGGTTTATTAAGCTATTTAAAGTAGATTTAGTAATTGAATTAGGTGATTAGTTTCAATCAACTCGGCTTAGATTAATATACTAGGTAAAACCATAAAAAGAAAGGAGTACGTAATTTCTAAAATACGTCTATTTAGAATTAGTGTAAATTATAATATAAGTATACCATAATTAATATGGTGAATATGTTGTTTCAAATATCTTATTTTCGGAAGTAATAAAAGGATAGATTGGTTAAAAAATAAAATTGGATAACCATTACAAATAGGAAGACTTCTCTTATAAATTTCAAAACTTTGATCATAAGAAAATAATATATATACATACATAAAGATAAAATTCCCAGCTAAATAAGTAGAGAATATACAAGACCTGATAACTAGAACATGAAAGAATACCGTCAATATCGTTATATAAATAATAAAATAATAATAGATATTTGTTATTTCATTTTCATAGGAAAAATAGATCAGTTCTTGGATTTCCGATAGCATATTCCGATAGTTTAGCAAGAACCACAGGTGAGTAACTTTGTCCTTATCACATTGTTTGTGTTTGTTGTATAGCTGTACCTGAAATCATATAATAAATTGACATTCATATGGGATTGGGTATACTGCATGCTGCCTGGTGTATGTTTGGCTGTCAAAACACTATATTGTAAGTGAAAATTCATTAGATGATATTTAATGCATGAATCATGTTATTGTTTGTCTATAAATTGTATGCTCACCTTAAACTTGACTAAAAACTACTGGTACCATAAAGGAAATGGCCATACATCACATGCATCACATAAATTGCATATATTGCATAAAACGTGGCCATTTACTTGTGTTAGTGTTCCAGACCTTTGGTAATGCTTCGTAAGCCTATGCTTATAAGGTTAATAGACAAACGCAAGGTTATCTTAGAGTCTATTGGTACCATAGGAACTAAAAGGTAAACGAAGAAACGCCGATTATGGTATTGCTTGGAATGACCAACACCTAGTGGAGGAGTCTAAGGCAGAAAATAGGAAATGAATGTTAAAGAAATGATAAATAAAGTGAGGACTGTTGTTTTCCTGCAATCTTAGTTTTCCCAGGGTAGATGAACCACATTGTATTGTGATTCCTTCAACCCCCAATAGAGGGTGTTAATCTCCATTGGTTTGGATTTTTGTCATTTAAAAAGCGCGTGCCTCATATGGTTTCTTGTTGCATTTCATATTTTTAGTAATTATACTTGTTTGTTATTGTTTGATGTGTGGTCTGGTCAGGTTATCTCACTAAACCCGTAGTTCGCATACCCCTCAACAGTTTTTGTGCAGGACTAATACTAACTGGGATTGGGTTAGGAATATATGAAGAGAGCTTCTCCAACAAACTCTATGGAAGATAGAAAAATAGGTTATGATAAACTTAGAATGTAAATTAGATAAATTGCATAATAATTGAAATTTGTAAGTTGTAAGTTTGAAACCCCATTTTCATTATTTGGTAGGGGATACCAATTCTCTGTGGTCTTGGTAGAAAGTGGAAAATCGGATTCCATATTTGAAATCTAGTAATATAATGTATCATTTATATGATAGACATTGATAAATAAATAGAGTCTTGTACATCCTGACTTACAAGACGACTTTCATATTACGGGTGTACATGTGGTATGATAACTTTAGAATAATCCTACTAGGCCCCCTTTTGAGGCATAACACCAGACACCTCAGGCAAAACACTATATAAAAAACATTATCGAAGCTTAATTGGATCTTTGTTGTATTTAACTGCATCTAGATTAGATACATTATTTGTTCTCTCTGTGTGTGTGCTAGATTTCAAACAAATCCAATTGAAACACGTTTAAAAACTGTCAAAAGAATTTACAAATATATATCTTACACAATAAAATTAAGAATTTGGTATCCTAAAAATCATACTATTGATTTAATAAGATACTCAAATACTAATTATGCAGGCTGCAAGATAGACAAAAAAAAATACCTTTGGTATTTGTCAATTTTTAAGGTACAAGCTTATATCTTGGTTATTCAAGAAACAAAATTCAGCTGACCTATCAATAACTGAAGCATAATATGTTTCAATTGGAAATTTTGTACTCAAGTTCTATGGATTAAACAACAATTATGTGATTATGGTTTTGTTTATAAAAATATTCCAATAAAATGTAATAATACAAGTGCTATTAATCTTACAAAAAATCCTATTCGTCATTCTAGATCTAAACATATTAATATAAGACATCACTTTATAAGAGATCATGTTAACAATGGAGATATTAATCTTGATTTTGTTAATATCAAATTTTAGTAGGCTAACGTTTTTACAAAACTATTGGATAAAAATAGGTTTGAGATTATTAGAAATGAAATATGAGTGTTTTTCCTTTTTAAATATAAAAAAAAAATGAATAAAATTTATGTTATTTTGGATAAACTTGAATAAAAGAAATAAGCTTCACATCTTCCTATCCGTTATCTTAATCCACACATACAAAACTATCCCTTTAAAGATACTTTTTCAAATATCAAAGCCATAGAACTCCTTCCTTCTTTTATCGCTCTAAACTCTCTCGAACCCTAACGTTTGTTCCAACCATGGCACCAAGAAAATCCACCAGAACCCTACAATGCTCTATTGAGCCAAGAGGAACGAAAAAACCACCATCAAAATTTAATATGAAGAATCTTCCATGTCCCTAAACCCTAATCGAGAAAAATCTCAACAAAACGTACATAGCGAGGAATAGGAATTCTTGATAAAATCATATAAACCAAAAGATAGTAGTTTGAAGGAGTTTGCTATGAAAAGTGATTATGAAAGTGAGAGGGAAGTTTCCATAGAAGTTTTGACGAGGAAGAAACAGGTAAACCCTCGATCTCAGGTATCCCTAGAAGTTCATACCGTTAAAAGGAAAAATCATGGATCGTATAGTCTTGGATCCTGAGTTTTTTTATTAAGAATGGTTTCCTTATCGATGAGATATTAGATAGAATTAGCTATCGAAAATTATGTAACTTAGGGTATTCTTTTTTTAGAGAAGTAATTGCTGATTTTTATGAGAACATAGATTCGAGAAGGAAAGATAGGTTGAGGTCGAATGTGTATGGTCAAAAGGTTGAGATAAGTAAGAATGATCTACTTCGCTATTTAGAACTAAAGAATGAAAGTGATGATAAGGATGTATTGACATGAACAAATTAGAGTTGTTTCAGTATCTGAATGATGGTTTCATGATTGAATCACAAAGAGACATGCTTGTTATTCAATTCTCTTTGTTGGTTAGAATGTTACATAAAGCGGTTAGTTCGTATGTTCTGCCAAGAATTGGAAGCAAAACATAGATATCTATGGATGAGGCAAAGATAATTCTAGGAATTACAAAAGAAAAGACTGTGGATGTAGTAGATAAAATCTTGAAAAAAATTGCTTGAAAACAAAGGGAAGAAACCTTATGGAAATATGATTATGTTTTTGTTAAAGGAGAGGGGGAATCAATTTTCCTAAGAAGGATTATAGTAGATTTTCGGTTAACAAAATTTTTGAAGGAATTTTTCATCACATGAATATACATATATGGAAACAGGTTTGGTTTTCTAGGGATTGTGTTGTATATATGGGTGATAGGTATAAAAGAAAAGATATTCCTCTATAGATGAAAAATATGCAAAGAAGTGCAGCATGTGAAGGGAAAAAGCAAAAAGGTGAAAAAGTTGAAAAGAAAAAAGAACGAAAAAGTTGATTTGAAATATGATAAGAAGAGGAAAGGGAAAGAAAAGGCTATGAGAAAGAAAGAAGAGCTGGGAGGAAGTTTGACAAGCAAATCTAGAGATTAGGGATGAACCTATAATTGGATCAGACAGTTCAGAAGAAGCTGTTTCAAAGTCATCTACTCCTAAGAAGAAAGATTTTGACGATGGGACAAGTAATGAGGTTGTTAATATGAAAAGTAAGATTTTAGATTTGGAGGAGTTTGTGAAGAAAAGCGTTATGGAGTTAAAATCTGTGATGAAGTCTGTATGTGCTAAAAATGATGAAGAGAAATTGGATGGAGAACTTCCATTGTCACGCCCCGAGGGTACCCTAAACGTGGCAGTCCGTCGTATACAGTATTAAAGCCTAGAAATAACTCCCTTAGTCACGCAAAAACTTTCCTATCATGCATAAAGCGTGCATCACAACAAAGGAAACGCATTGGAGTAGTGCAATTTATATTGATAACAATTAAATAACAAGGCAAGAGAAGTATATATCATTAGATATAAATAAGGTTAATTACAATTCTTAGGGGCATATTGTCACGCCTCAAAGGGTACCATAAACGCGACAGTCCGCCACACTCGATAGTTAAACTCAAGTAAGACAACCTTAGTCTCTCCATGAGCTTGAACATCGGGTGTAAGGCTCACGTTCAATATATAGGGGACTATACTTTGCTTCGAAATAGTTTAAGGAGACATACATAGCAAAAAGAATGTGATTCATAACAGTAATATCTAGATTTATTCCATTACATGATCTAAGGGATATACCCCCATAAAAATATTAAGAGTTCTTAAGCTTTCAAAAGTCTCTTACAACATCCGTCAAATACCAATTTAGGAGATTCAACTAGAAGTCTATGCCTATGTCTAGGTCCGACTTCATCAAAAAGCTCTTTAGAGTCCAAAAGCTGTACCTGAGGAAAGTGGCTTCTCGGAGATAGCTATAAATATCCATACTGCAACAGAAAACTATTAGGGTATAAGCTTATGAGCTTAGTGAGATTCATTTTCAAATATTTAATATTCAACAACTGAAATAGCCATGAATTTCCTAATTTATATTCTAATGTGTTATTGAAATGAGATATATATATGTGCATGGATAATATAATTAGTATATGTGTTAAATATATGTTATTTTGTATGTGTGTAGTACAATAAAATTAATATTATTGTATTATATGTATTAATGTGTGTATAGTGTAATGAATAAGTGTATCTTTTGTAAATTAATATGTATGTGTTATGTTTAGAATTTAATAAAATAAATTGTGAATTGTGTAAGAATTGATGGCAGAATTTTTACAAAGTTAAAGCCCACCTTTTAAGCCCAAATCAAACTCAAATGCATACCAAATTTAACCAAATTAACCTTAGGTCAAATATACCCCTAAAGTCAAACTTTGGATTAGTATTGACTCCATTTTGGACTAATTATGGACTCTTTTGGCAGCCCTAATCACTTCATACGAATTTTTCTTTTCTTTTCTTTTTTTCTTCCTTCCATCTCAAAACCCTAAGCCCTAAGCTAAAATCAATCACAAGCTTTTGGATTCAAACATCACTCCAAGCCAAAGCTTAATCATGTAAGTTAAATGCAAGCCTAATTTCTTTATTTTATGTTCTTTGTTGTATTTGGATGTAAAGCTTAGGTTAGAATAAAGTTTTTGTGTTAATTGGTGATAGAATGATTTTGTGCATTGATGGTAGTTTAAATAGGATTACATGGCTAGAGGAGTTGTAGTGTATGTCTTATATAAATGTTGACATGTGAGGATGAATGTATTGGGAAGGTTTAAGGATTGAGTAGTTGAAGTGTGGAATTGAAGTATGATTGGTGTTTGATGATTAGAAGTAGAATTTAAGTTGTTTGGATAGTATTTAGAACATATAACAAGTTTTGGAAAGCTTAGATTAAGTTTGGAGAATTTTTGAAGTGAATAGGTTTTGTAAGAAAACAGGAGAAATAAAACATTTTCGTATAGGTTTAATTTTGAGTGTACGCCGGCATCTAGCACTTCAACGTCATCGGCGTAGAGGCGGTGTTGGAAGTAAACAGAATTGATTTTTTTAAAGCTGCTTGAGATGCTGCCAGCTTTTGCTAGAAAAGTTTGTCAGTATTTATTTTTCAAACCGCACGTCGGCTACTAGGGTTCCAACGCCGACGACTTAGAGCCGATGTGGAACGAGAACAGAATCATAATTTTTAATACCGGGAATAAAGCCGCCGGCATAGGATCCAAAGCTGTCGACGTGCACGGATACCCTGCTGGTGTTAGGGGTATTCACGAGCGTGGACCAACCCCATGTAACTCTCGGTAATTTTTGAAAATTTGGAGTTATATTCTACACCGGTTCAAAGCTGCCGGCGTAGACTAAAGGCTGCCGGCGTATCCTAGAACACTGCCAGTGTTGGCAAGTGTTGAACTTTAGTGTATTGTGCACCGGTTCAATGCCGCCGGTGTTGAAGGCCGATGTATCCCCTGCACTTTTCATTTTTAAAAACTTTCTTCAAAATTTTCCCAAACTTGATACATGATCAATTAAATATTTGTTAAGTATTCTATGATATAATAGGATGTTTAAATGCTCTGTTATGATCTAGTAATAATTTATTTGAATTTCCTTGTTTAGTTATATTTGCAACTAGTTAATTAGTACTTAAACTAAGTGAAAAATTTAATATTGTCTTAAAAAGTGATAGATCCTCGCTCGGCCAACCCCATTAGTTCCCGAGCTATCTCAGGTACATAGTAACTTGCTTGTTTCTTTGCTAGGGTAGGTATCAAATCAAATTACTCTAAATTAAGAAAATTTTATTAATTGATGAGTGTTGATTGTCCTTGTTTGCTGTTGAATCTGGTTCGAAGAGCGGCACCTTGCTCAAATTGGGGGTAGGGTACTTTCTCGTTATTGGATAGAATTATTTAGGAGATATGAGTATCCGAGCTACTCATATCAACCCCCTAAGCGTCATGATGCGTAACTCAGGATCCTTTAGTATTACGGGCTACGTCGGAAGGTGGGGCTGCCTAGTTTGTATGAACAGTAAGGACCACTCAGGGAGGCGGATGTAATACTAGATCCTTGTTGCCCGGAGTTTGAGTACTCCCATGATGAAAGACTAACTAAAGATTGAGTAATAACTTATTGGTTGTTGCATTTTGCATTTAGATTAAGCATGTGTGAATCACTTTGCATTTATATTCGTTACTTGTGTACTGGGCCTTTGACTCATATTTTAACCATTTCAGGTGATGAATCCAAAGAGTCTTACACGAGTATGGGGTATGGAACCGATTTTGAGGATTTTCTTGATGATATGGAGGACTAGAGATGACCTTAGACTTGATGGAATCCAATTTTTGTAATAGAATAGTTATGTTAGTCTTGTGGTTGTATTTAAGGTTTTAGTTGAATTTTATGTGTGTAATTTTGTTAAGTCTTGTAAGAAGCCTTTGGATGTAATATATGTATATATATATGTACTTAGCTATGTATGACTTAAGTTTTCTTCTTTTGAAAAATATGATAATGGAGTAGTGTATTTTGTTTAAAGTTTACAAAAATTATGGTTTCTATTATATTAACTATATGGAATTAGATAAACAATTCTTTTAGACAACCTTACATATAATCTTACAGGT
Source organism: Combretum micranthum (assembly GCA_024138025.1). Taxonomy (NCBI): domain Eukaryota; kingdom Viridiplantae; phylum Streptophyta; class Magnoliopsida; order Myrtales; family Combretaceae; genus Combretum; species Combretum micranthum. The sequence continues at coordinate 1,680,352 of JAMXBD010000006.1, forward strand.
TATATGTGGTTGGGGAACTGTTATCGCCTATTTTAATCATAGGGATGATAGCGGGTCCTTACAACAACAATATGTAACAAACAAGTTATTAATAACCATATGAAATGCACAAGCAAATGAGCATACAAGCATATGACTTTCCGGTAGCCATATGTGAATGGATATACGCCCTCCATTCTGGGTTGGGGTGGTCCATAAGTCATGCAACCGTAATCCCGATCTTTTTCCCTTAGTTATACAACATCTGTTGTTTTATGTGGTAGTTTCAAGTGCCTACCCCACTTCCGTTAACTTAGGCGATCTCGCATCCTTAATGTTAACATAGGCCTCTACGCCTCTGCTAATATACTTTTGTCCTACCAAAGGTATACTTGCCAATGCAATGTGCCTTACTACGTGACATGCATGTACAGTTTATTCATATAATCGTGGCATGTTAATTATGTAGGTTAAGAGCGATCATAGAGAATTTCAGACAATCTAAGTCTATACTAGCTCATATAATGATTTTACAACTAGTCTCGTCTCGATATACTTATCATTCATTCAACCAAGATTAGATCACAACTCATCACAATTTTATCTTTTCGTAATTCTAATGCTACTACGATTACAAGCATACACATGAATACAACTATTTAAGAAATGAACTCACTTTGCCATGGCGCAGAAATCTACTTAATCGTAATAGTCCTCGAGAAGGTCTAGTTCGTCCCTCAGGTCTCCTAATCAAAAGAAATAACCCTAATGAGTATTTCTATGAAGTTTGAATGAACTTATAAATTCTATTCTATCAAGTTCGTTAAAATTCGTCTAAGAGGAAATTCCAACTTGAAAGGGCATAACTTGATCATTTTAACTTGGAATTTCGCATATTATATACAGATTTCTACCTATTCGATGAGAGCTACCTATTTCCAGAGTTATTTTCAATAAATGAGGTCGGTTGATCCATGAACAGTAGGGTACAGAATATTACATGAATTTCCCATTCCACAATTCAACTTCTATCCTCAAAACAAACATCATATTAAAGCTTTGATAGATAATTAACTATCATTATATCGTAAGACTCTATTATATACATATATAACTCAATACCATGCATGATTCATGAGTATTGGAAATTTCTAATTTCTCATGTACTTAGATAATGTCAATAAGAAGTATGTGGCATTACTTTTATAACTTTGTTTCTACAAATGCATCATGTATATATGTAATACCTACAAGCTATTGTCATGAAGGTTATGAGATGATCTATCTATGTGTACACATATAGTACTAAGAATTCTTTTTGAAAAACTTTTACTTTATAAACTTTTGAAATTTACTAGACTTAAGATAAATAGTTGTTCTTCTTGTAAAATCATACTTGCTTTTATCAAAACTCAACCTTGATGACCTATATAGCCATCATTTTCATTATTTTAATAAAAACCTTCATTTGGGATTAGAAAATAGATGTTTTAATAGGTGGCTTTCCTAATTACGAATTTTACAAAGCTTTAGAGAATAAAAACATTGTTTAAATCTATTCTTGGAAACCATTCATTGTTCTAGGATTATATTTTGATAAACCTCTCTTATCTTTGTCAAAATTTGGTCTTCATTACATGTATCCCCTAGGACTTTCATTTTTTTTTTTTTTTTTTATAAAAATCATCATTTTGGATTTTGGAAATAGGTGTTTAAATAATGGTTATTTTCAAATCCGAATTTTGAAAAATTCATTTGAGTTTGTTTTCTTTGTAAAACTCATTTATTTTTTCAAAAACCATTTTCTAATCAAACCTACCCCTTAAGGCTTCCATTTTTTTAATAAAAATCCTATTTTGAAGTTAAAAAATGTGTGTTTACATTTCAAGCTTCTTTTATTACGAATTTAAGACTTATTTTTGAGATTGAAATATAACTTTCATAAACTTGCCTTTGTTTTGAAAATATTCCTTAGTAGATCTAAGCTTTTCTCATCAAGATCATTCATTTATGATACCTATTCCCTATGCCCTTCATTTTAAATGAAAAATACACATTTGGAAGTTGAAAAATAGTTTTTCTAAATATGGTTTCTTTTTTATCCGAATTTTCAAAAGTTATTTTTATTGAAACTAAAATAGATCTTGAGCTTTCTAATACTTTTCTGGTATTATCAAACTATTACAAGTTATTTAAGAACATAAAACAAAAGTCTAATGCATTTATGAACTTAAAACAACTAGATCTAGTTTACCATACTAATCACAAATGCATGAACACTATGATGGTTATGTGAATATGAATAGATGATGAATGTATGCACAAATCATTAATAATAATAACATAACTTAATAATGAAACAAGATAATAGCAAAATAACTCAAATTAATAGATCTAAAACATTGTGATGGAAAGGATCTCATGTTCAAGTGTTTCCACATCCCTAGCTTGAAGCTCATGGGGATTTTTATGTGGAATCACACATGAATGAACTTACCATTATATGTTTTTAAGATACTAAGGTATAGATCTATTACCTATTGGTTGTGTGGAGTAAGAAACTTGAAAGAAAAAAACAAAGTGTGTGTGTATATAGAGGGAGGGGGGAGCTCATGGTTCAAAAGAAGAGAGGGAGAGACACTTTGAAAAAATTTTCCTAAAGTGAAAAGGAAGAAAGAGAGAAAATGAAATGAAGTGGGTATAAGGAGGTATATATAGACAAATGGATTAGGGTTTTCCTTAATTTAACAAAATAAAATAAAACAAATTGGAGAGAGGGAAAAATGGGGAGGCTAGCGCCAGTTTTGAGAGGAAGAGAGAGAGTGGAGTTGTGTTGTGTAAGTTTTGGAATTAAATAGGTAATTTAAATGATAAAAGTTACATTGGAAAAGTAAATTGTAAGAAAAATGATGTAATTGTAAGAGTAGGGTGTAAGGATGTAAGAAATAGGTTATGGGTAGTTGTACTTGTGAATAATATAGAAGAATTCAAAAAGTAGATTAGACATTTAAAGTACCGGTAGTAATGAAAATACGATAAAAAGGTTATAACTGTAACTTTTATAATCCGAAAAATTATATCATTGATATATTTATAAATCTTATGAAATTATGAGTCTAACGATACTAATATCATATATTTAATATTTCGAGCTCGGGGTCACGCTTTTCAAAGTCTATACCTGATCGAATTCGAAATAGATAAAAAATTCGCTAATCTTATCTTTTAAATCATCCTGGTATTATTACGAACCAAACTACACCCTTTACTCATATTTCGACTCCTTGGTTTAGGAATACGGAATTGCTGGATCTAAACAACTAGGGTTTCCTAGGAATTTGTTGACTTAGGTTTTCCGGTTAACTTTCCGGTTTAGGGTTTAAACTTGATATTACCCTAAAAATTAGGGGTTTACACATACCCATGCTAATATCTTTGACTCTCTCTATATATATACATATATATTTCCTAGTGATCTCCAAAATAATAACATATCATATATTACTCATAAAGAAATTTTCAAGAATGAAAATTTATCCTATGCTCCCACTTCTTCCACAAAAGCTAAAAAATCCATCGATGATTTTCTTAATATTCTGATCCTCGAATAGAGTCTCATTTATTCCTATTTAAATCAAAGATCTATAGGAGTGTAAGCTTACAACATGCTTAGTGAGATTCTTCCCATTATTCACACCTAAAATCATAAGCAAACAAGTTGTTAGTCAAGCATATGCTATGCAACAACCATATGAAGCACACAAATATGTAAGGTCATTCGGAAACCGTATATAGAATGGATTTACCCTCTATGACAAGGGTTAGAGAATTTAAATTGAGGCTCAAATTCTTCTACCACTAGTCCCTAAGCACCTGCTTAAAGCGATCGATTAGCATGGCTCCTTCCTCAGGATACATTCCTCGAAAATCTATAATTCCCTTAAGAAGGAACATATCTATGACTACGGCAAGATTCATAGTCTTCTGGCTTTTTGCGTAGGATAGTAGCCTTCTGAATGTAGCTTGACAATATGCAATGCATGATTATTTCTTTTTCTTAAGCTAGTGGCTTCGTTAGCATGCTTAAAAGAAGGACGCACAAGGAGTGAAGTCTACAAGTGTAAACCCTGGTTTTCCTAGTAACCAAGTAAACTTCGGAAACCGGAAACCGAAAACCAAAACCCTAAACTGGATTAGTTTAAGCTTGAGAGAGAAACTTAGGAACCCTGGATCCAGCTTTCCTTTGGTTTCAAACTAAAAGAACTTTTGTAAAATAATTGAATGTGGAATATTGTTTTAAAGTATATTTTAAACCATAAAAAGATCTGATTTTGGAAAATTTTCTATTCCGGGTCTTCCCGAAATCCATTACGGAAAAGCGAGTCCCGAAACTCCAAATTCGAAAAATATTCCGGAATACTCTTTAGAACCGAAATTTAATAAGGATTTCAAAAATATAAATTTCATAATTTTTGGGTTTATAAAAATTACAGATATAGCCTTTTTCTCCTATTTTCTTTACTATCGGTAAAGTAATTATCTTGTTTGCTATTCATTACTATTCACAAGTACAACCTACTACACTCACAAGCCACTCCCTATTCTTATATCCTTACAAACACTTAAGTATATTTTCTTTCCCAAGAAATTTTTGTCTCTTAACAATTATTGCAAATTAAGATTTTTTATTACATAATTTACAAAACAAATTGAATTTAAACTCTCTCTCTCTCTTCCTTCCCTCAAATTGAATTTAAACTCTCTCTCTTTCTTCTTTATTATAATTAAACAAACCCTAATTTACCCTAATATATATATTCTTTTACTTTTCTCTCTCTTCATTCACTTCATTTGTTTTCAAAAATTACACAACTCTCTGTCTTTTACCTCTCTTTGCCGTGACCCTCTAGCTCACACGCACACACATACACAAGTTCATTTTTTCTTCATTTTCTTCTTGATTCAAGCCTTAGGTGATGAATCCTAAACCTTTTCTACATTAAATCTTGTAATGGCAAGATTATTCATGAGTGTTTTCATGTTTAAGTCCCCATGAGCTCTTGCTAGGGATAAGAAAATTCTACTACATGAATATCAAGCCATCATAAAAGTAGATCTTGTGTTTAAATGAGTTTTTATTGGATTATCTTCATGGTCATGCATATAATAGTAGAGTAAAGTAGAGATCTTGCATAAAAATCCATATTCATGCTTTCAAACTCCATTTCATGCATCATAAGTAGTAGATCTAGCATTTAGATGTTCATATTATACTTGATATTCATGATCTCATGAGCATTTTGTGTTTTAATGCATTAATGATCATAAAGATTTTGTCTTGTGTATATAAATGTTATAGTTAGTAGATCTTTAAGTGGATGAGACAAGAAACTTAAAAAGAAAAAGTTTTTGTTTGAAATGTCCAAATGAAAATTCGTATGACTTCAAAACCATGCTTTAAAAACCCTTTTATCAACTCTAAAACTTGTGTTTTATAGGAAAAATGAAGGGTATAGGTAATAGGTATCATTAAGCAATGATTTTTATAAGTTGAAATGAGATTTGCTAAGAAAAATATGCAAAACAAAGAGTAGAAATAATATAGGAAATTTTGAGTTACTACTCAACTTAAGAAATTCGTAATTTTGGAGTATTGTCATGAAAACACCTATTTTCCAAACTCAAAATGAAATTTTTATTCAAGAAATGAAGTCCTTAAGGGATAGGTATAATAAAGCCTTAAATTTTAATGTATTAAACAAGTTTTTCTCAAATAAATCATTCAAAAAACTAATTTTTCCAAAATTCGGATTTTGGAATAACCCCTATTTGAAAACATGTTTACAAAGTATAAAATGGGAATTTTTATGTGAAAATGAAGGTCTTAAGTAATAGATATAATGAAGACTCAATTCTAGCAAAGATATAACTAGAAATTCCTAAGTAATAATTCCAAAACAAAAGAGATTTTATCAAAGTCATGAAACTAGATTTCTTAAGAATATGTATTCTTAGAGTCTTACAAAAATAAAGAAATTCTAAAATTTTCATTTGGTAAATATCATCAAGAACATGCATACATTAAACTCATAACATGTCATTCATGATAGGAAATGATCAATATTGCATGTATAATTGATCTATAAAGTAGAAACATTACAAACATTCACAAAACTATTTTTTTTAAATGGATTTTGCTACTGATCAAAACTGATTATACTGTTTCATGATCCAAACATTTTCAAAAATGGAAAATAATATTATAATTAGATAGATCTTTCGAAGTAGATAGAAATTGATATATAATTTGTGAAATTCCGAGTTAAAATGACTAAGTTATGACCATTTTAAGTCGGGACTTCCACAAATGACGAGAATTACGAATTTACTAGTTTTGATAAATAGTTTGGATTAGTTAAGTGATGAAATACTTATTAGGGTATTTCTTCCTTTTTAGGTGACCCCGAAATCGACGATTCCCTACCACCGAATTACAATTACTAAAAGACCAGTGATCCAATAGCCGAGTGAGTATTACTTCCGATTCCATTTATTGTATGTGATTGTAATGATAGTTGTACTAGATATTTGGTAAAGATAAAATGGATATGCATGATGGGGATGAATGGGAGTTATGTATGGTTGTTGTTGATATGGGAAATTCAATATAAGAATATTGAAACCGGGTGATTAACTGTTGTTTGTATAGATGAATTAGGATTGACTGTCTGTGACTATTGATTGATCACTTAAGGAATTGGTATAATTGACTATTTAGAATTGAAAATAAATACGGACTCATTCATATCATAAATGGGGATAGAGCATTAGCATTGGTTGGTTACCCGTGATCCAAAACGATATAAAAGTTGGTTAATCGTGATCCACAAACGAAATTATATGTTGGTTGACCATGATCCTAAACGGCATATTTGAGTAGTACCGCAGAATTCGTTAATTTGCTAACCCAAGATAGAGGGTGAAAGTTCATTCACATATGATTTCCAGCTGGTTATATGCTTATTGATTCCATATGTTTGATGCATATCACTTGTTTGGCTAATCACTTGTTTGTATGATGTGTTATAAATGTGATCTTGGAAGTTCTCACTCACTAAGCTAATATAGCTTACGTCCCTACAGTTTTTATTTGTTGCAGCACCAGTTCATATGGCTTAGACAGAGGTAACCTACAGCTCAGGTACAGGAGCTAGGCGTTTCCTTTAGAAGTTGTATTTAATTTTGTTTAGACTTCCGTAGGAAACCAAGAGACTTTGGATGACTGTAAAAGATCTCTAAACAATATTCTTTTGCGGGAGAATGCTCCTTAGATTTTGTAACTAATTATATATGTGTTTTGATTTATCTTCTAATGCTATTGAATGCCAAATTAAACTCTTTAACTCCATCGGTTTAAGTATTCTATTATCGTAAAAGGACGCCTTACATCTATACAAGACTTTCGAAGGACTAAGGTAGTAATTCGTGAGTCTTATATGGCATGTGGCGGATTGTTATGTTTAGGGTACCCCTTGGGGCGTGACAACAAAGCTTTCTCCCATTTTCAGTTTAACTAGGTTCTTTAGGGGGGTGATTAAACAATTTATCACTCATAAACAGAAACAGCCATACATATAAGCAATCATGCAATTCAAGAACACGATTTAAGATTTCGATATGCTTAACATTCTCTTGATCATATAAACATATGATCACATACACAACCCATAAGTTCCCCATACATACCTTTTTTTTTTTTTAATGTTTTCTTAGCATATTAATACCACTGTTTCTATAAATATAAACAAGATAGCAAAATTAAGAGAAGAACTCACTCATCCATCACAGCAATTCCTAGTCGAAATAATCCTCCAGAGTGGTACATCAAGTCTGTCGTCACTTAAACAAAAGAAATACCTAGAACGAGTACTTCATAGAGGTTCCACTTAAATTTTTAACTCTATTTATTCTATTCGTGTCATTTTTCTCAATTGTGGAAATCTCAACTTAAAATGGCCATAACTTATTCATTTTAACTCCAAATTTCACATATTAGTAGACGTTTTCTACCTACTTGAAAAGATCTATCTATTTTTAAGGTTAATTTTAATTTTTGAGGTCATTTAGGGGTTGGACTAGATGGGTACGAGTTACATATCTCATGTTCTAGCCCTTGTTTTACTTGTTTTTCAAAGTTTCACTTTATCTGAACATTTTATATTATGCATAAAAATATTACTATCGTTGAAAGATATTTAACATTGATATTAACTCATATTATATGCATGATCCTAGTAATATGGTTATAAAATAAAGGTTTGTAAAACAATTGCCACGATCCTAAAGGGGGCCTGAAAGGACCAACCTGTAGTTATCATATCGAATACGTATCTAAGATATGATAACTACTTCGCAAATCAGAGAGTGTAGAACTCTACTTAATATATCTACTAAACAAGTTTTAATACATAAAAACATATTTATAGCTAAGGAAATATGAATTACCATAGTTCTCCAGAACCACAGAGAGTCGATAGCACTTACCAAACAATAAAAGAGAATATATCGTGTGTGTGTATATATATATATAATACAAAGCCTTGAACTATTTTCTAATCCAGCTAATCAATTCTAATCTTATCACATATATTACAAAAATTTCTAACTTAATTACGAAACATATGAATTCTATTCTAAGCTCCTCTTCTTATCTTCAATAGCTTCACTAAAAGCGAGCTCTCTCTTCATGTAATCTTAATCCGTCCCAACCTTGAGATATCCTTAAATAGAAACTATAGGGGTGTGAGCTCAACCATAGCTCAGTGAATAACATGACTAAATCACACCATAAGCAAATGCCAAACAATTATTATTAACAAATATAAGCAACGCAGCACTCAATATATGATATGCACAGTTTGGATGACAGGAATCCAAACTAATGGAGATTTACGCCCTCTCTTGGGGGTTAAAAGACCAGCTCTAGTGTCATGCTTAGGAGAATCTAAGAACTAAGGAAGGAGGATTTCTTTTCTCAAATTCCTTATCATTTACATATATATTATCAATATAACCTCAAACTTCTCCTTAGAATACTAAGGAGGGAGGATTTCTTTTTGAAAATCATTTATTCTTACATGTACGTATTATTAAAACTTTCACCACTTTGCCATAGAACCTCAAAAACTCCCCAAGTATTATCACTTCATACTAGCCCTCATCAAGCGACGTGTTTCAAGCCTACTTAGTTCTTGTGGAACTGGCGCCCCTTTGGTAATCTTCAACGGATTCACTGGATTTCCTAAAGTATTACCATTCATTATTGCTAATACAAGTGTGTTGTCGTACAATAAATGATAGATTACTTGAATAATCAAATATTGTTAAGTCAAATTATTAGGGTAGCAAATCAATTAACAAACATTCATCAAGGACAACCATATACTTAATTCAAATAATGTGTGATCATTTTTAGTTTAATGATTTACCAAACAATACAAATTACCAAACGGCATACGAATACCCAGTCCCTGCACAAATTCAATTTAATTTATCTTAATTTAGGTGCAACTACATTACATGCATAAGCAGGACGATAGGACCAATGTTACCCACTTGTCATCCAAGCTGAGCTATAGAACATCATCCCCATCAACATCATCATCATCCTTCATATATGCAAACTAAATAGAAAAAGAAGATTGGTTAAGGGTTACATCAGAGAATATGTCAAAAGAAAAACATTTATTCAAGAGTTTTTCACTCATTTTAAAGTCCCAAGTTGATCAGATACTAAGTAGGAACCCTATGATGGCTGCAAAGATCACCCTACCATGGTACAGACAATTCTCCATTATCTATTAAAGTATTTATTTCCTCTTTGTTTATGACTCATTCATTATAGAAACATCATCATGTCATGCTTAAACAAAAATGTTTATTTTCCAAGCAAATTCACATTTGAAACAACATACTCTCTTTATTAAACTAAGTTTAATATATAACAGTTATATTCAAGCCCATAATTCATTAAGTCCATATTGATCCAACTTAACCATTTAATTAGATCATTGAGTTATATTCATTTTTTCTTCTTATAGTCTTTCAAGTTAAACCGACTTTAAGTCCATTAACTAATTTATTTTATATCCAAATTCCACATGAAGCTAAGTTTAGTTACTAAATTATATTCATTCATCTCATTAAGATGATATTAATTATCCTCTAAGATTTTAAACTGAGTTAGCTCATTTTAACTCACCATGATTTATTAAACTATAATGAACCAAAGTTTATTAACTAAGTTCATTTGATGAACTTAAGTCTATATTAATTTAATCTTAACTACGTTGAATAAACTTAATCAATTTAATTCATTTTAACTCATTAAAATTCACTAAACCAACTTTGACTTAAGTTCTTTACATGACTTCATTTTAGACTTGAAAATCATGTTAACTTAATTCAATTCCAAATCCATTAATTTTTGTAATTAATCTTTAATTTTTAACACTAATATACTACATCTATTATACATATATATATTTTATTAATCTAATTATTTATTTAATTAATTCATTTTTTTAAAGTTGGGCGAAACAGGGTATACGGCCTGTTGCATAACCGTATTAGCTTGTATAGGCTTGTGCACGACCAGTGCAGACCGAAACAAAAACGAACAAAGGGTGAAATGGCATGTGATATACCCCCGTATAAGTCTATACGGGCACGACCATAGCCCATGCTACCCCTGCATCGCTGTCACAAATTTGTTTTCTTTTCTTTACATCTTTTTATCAATTTTTATACATTTCACTTCCATCAAAACAACATCTAAACATAATATAAGCTAGTTTTCATACTTTTAACACTTCTATACTTATTCAACAACATCAAACACGTCCAAACCCGTCCATCAAACATTATATCTACTATTCATCATCTTTCTCACCAACCAACCATGTATCATGCATCAAACCAACACATACAAATATAAATAACAATTAGGACAAGAGGAAAAGTAAAGCTTATCTTGTTAGATAACTTGAAATCTTTGATTCTCTTTATCTCTACTCTTCCCAAGACCTTGAAGCTCTTATGTTCATGGCTTCCATCTTCTTTCACGAATTTCATCCTCTCTTTTTCTTTCAATCTTCTTAGATTTGAGATTTTGTTGTTAGATTATTGAGAAAAGTAAGAGCAAAGAAGGAGAAGAAAAAGAAAAAAGAAAGAACCAATAAGAAGGAAGGAAAAAGAAAGAGAAAATGACAGCCAGGAAGAGAGAGAGAGAGAGAGAGAGAGAGAGTAAATTGGATGAGAACAAAATAATTAAGGATATTTATGGGTAAAGAGGTTCGGTTTAAACTTTTCATATGATTTTCTTGAGTACTAAAAATAATTTGAAAGATAATTTCAAGATGTATAACATATAAATTAATTGTTTGAATTGAAAAAACTCAAGTTTAGAAATATAATTTTGTAAAAATTCGGTATTTCGTTTGAGTTTGGGTTCAAAATTGATATTTTTATATATGCATTTGAACTCAAAATTTGTGGGGATTAAGAAAATATAATTTTAGGTTCAAATAACTAATTCATCACATTTTATAATTTTAGATAAACGAATTTGAGAAATTTGGGGTCATTTGTGAATTAAAAGAGAAAAGGTTTAGTTTGTTAACTATAAGGAATTGAATAAATCAATTTATGAAATGAACTAAGATTTAGAGTTTATAAATTTACTAAACGTAGAAATTGGCTTTTCTGAAGAGTTTAGAGATTTAAGAATTGAAAGAAGGGAAATTTAATTTGAAATTTATAAAGGATAAAAGATTTTGATGAGTTAAAAAAGATAGTTAGAGTAATTTGGCTAAATGAGGGGTCATTTGGAATCTTAATCCAAGTTAATTTATTTATTAATTTGATTAAGTCAAGCCATTTAATTATATCTTATTAATCATTTTATTTGGCTTAATTTGATTATCCAAGTTCAATTTCTAACCGAAGTTTTTATTTTAAGTTTTGCTATTATATTTCATTTCTTAAAGAAAATTTTTATTTCTTTGTTAAACAATCATATTTATTAAGTTTAGATGTTACAGGTAGTATGATTAAGTTGTTTTGGTCCTTCATCATATTTATTTGAATTTCTTGCTATTCAAGAATTGTGTTAAGATTTACTATTATTTAGGTTTAATCTCTTTTTCCATAAATATTTATCATTCATCATTTATTTCCTATGGCAAAAAAAAAAAAAAAATCATCATTTATTTCCTGATTTAGCAGTTTGAAACTTCTCAATATTTCATTAACTTCATATGACTGATATTGCATACAGTATAACATATATAAAACAATAAGAATTAATTTAGCGATTTTAACCTTCATTACTCGATTTTTGAAGAAGACTCAAACTTAACAAAGATGACAAACTGCAAACAACTCGATTGAATGTGACTTGACTCGACTCGTTTCTAGACCTAAGATAACATGCAAGAACACCACACGACTCACATAATACAAAAAACTCAACAAATGAAGGTTGTAAACTCGCCTTTCTATTCATATCTAAGTATATATAGCAATGTGCATACAAAATATTCAGTGCTCATATTCTTTTAATCATTAGAGATATTATGTTCTATAATTATCGTTAACGTGATTATCTTGACGAGATTGAAATCAAAATGTTTCTTTTTTTTTTTTTTGCTTTTTACAAAAGAGTCGAAATTTTACCATTATATTTTTATAGGTTATTAACGGAAGTTTTAAAAAATTGTATCTCAAAATTTTGTTGTTAATGATTCAATTTCTTCAACAACACTTAGATTGTTTGTATTTTGATATTTTTTTTAAAAAAGAATTTGGGGTGCTTCTTGTAATTTCTCTTAAATCATTTTCAAAACTTCATATTGTTTACTTAATGATTTTCATATTTGAGTTGTACTATTTTGGGTTATTATAACAATCCTTTGTAGAAAGTGTCAATATTGGGATTTATATAAATCACCATTTGACTTGTAACCAAATTCCTTTTCTTAAATTTGGTATATATGGGACTTAACAAAATTTCATGATTCTATATTTTTGAACCTTGGAGGTCTTATATTTATTTTGAAACTTTATTTAACAATCTCTTTTTATAAAATATGGAATATACTCCTTGTTAATTCTAAGTGGTATTTCCCTTAAATTTTTCGTAAATTTAGTGTTAAATAAAATCTCAATTCTTAGATTTTGTAAATGTGAAACTTAAAGAAAATTATGGTTTTGTATTTATTTTGAACCTATGAATATTTCATTTTCATGTTAAACTTCTTTTATTAATTATTTTCTAAAACATGGATTCTTATGTGTTTGTGAAGGAAAGAATCATTCCAAGTTGGATCATCTTAAAATGTTTTAAGTTTTAACTTGTAAGAAAAATTGAGTAAATGACTTATTCTAAATTTTTATTTTTAATAAAAAGGTTTGTTATTGTATTGTAAATAACATTTTTAGAAAATTTCACATAACAAATAATTATCAACATTTATATTTAAGAATACTCATTATAGCAATTCAAAAACTATACTTGAGTGCTTTCTTTCAAATTATTAATGAAAGGATTTTTTAAGTATTGGAAATAAGATCTTTTGTAAAATATTTTGTATTATAAAGAATAATCAATATTTGTATTTTCGGAAAAACTCATTTGATATTTCAAAAGTCTAGTTGAGTAACTGTTTTTATTCTAATGAAAAGTTTTCCTAAGTGTTGAAAATAAAGTCTTGATAGTTGGTTTTATAAAATGAGGAATTTCCAATATTCACATATTTGAAGATTTTACCATGACAATATCACTTATGATTATGTACATGTATGTGTAATAAAAATATAGCCATTATACCAAGAAAAAATATTTTTATCACAGACTCAAGAAAAGAATTAAAGATAAATAATCAATAATAAAAATATCAAATAAAAATGATGGGAGTCTTAGCTTGAAATGGACAAGTTTTTGAAACTTTGATTTAGGACAATTCTCATGAACATAAAATAAATTAAATGTGAATAAAGTCCATAAAAATAATGAATATGTTAGATTAGAAAAGTTAGATTAGTGAACTTTTATGCTCTAAAGATTATATATGTAGGCATGTATAATCTTTCTATAGAAAGTTAGGTTGGTGTACATAAACTAACAACATAAACATAGACATAAGTGTATCATGAAACTAAGTATGATGCCTTGGATTTCCATTCCCTAGTACCATGCATCATAGGGAAATTTCTAAGGAAATGACTCTATGGCTTATACACATGAACATAAGTGTATTGGAGATATATTTGGAAGATTGACTACCTAAAGAAAAGAATGAACAAATGTGTGTATGTAAAAGAATGAGGGAAGGCCATTAGTGGGGAGAAGAGACAGAAGGAGTGATGGTGATGGAGGGAGAGAATGAGAGAGTTTTTTAGAGTGTTTAAGTGTGTAGATGAAGTGTAAGAGGAGTATGAAGTAAAGTGTGCAAATGAAGGGGGTGAAGGGTTGTTTATAGAGAGTAAAACTAGTAAAAGAAGTTGAGTAAGAGAGAAGAAAATGAGGTTAGGGGTAAGGGCATCGTTTACAAAAGGGACGGGAAGGGAAGGGGCAAGGGAGGGAGGGAGGGAGGGAGAGGAGAGAGGAGAAGAAGAAGAAGAAGAAGAAGAAGAAGAAGAAGAAGAAAAGTGCAAGAGAAGGTATTAGATTTGATGGAATAGGTTTGATGTGTGTAAGAATAGGTTTAGGTGTAGATTAGGGATGAAAACCGATGTAAAGGTAATTGATATGAATAGTAGTGAATAGTAATGAATAATGTAATGAAAATGACAAATATTTACCGGTAGAAATTAGGATATGCATAAAATTCAGTTTAACAGATGATTTTATAACTTGATAAATTAGTACATGATTATATAAAATTAATTTAGCATTATTTTATTATTAATTATTATTTGGGCATGTTATCTCAAGCTGCATATTAAGATGAAAGATTAAATGGCATAGAGGTTCCATATGTTAGTGATTGTGCCTTAGGCCAATTATTGGATATTGTCATTTGATATTTATATATATAAATAAACAGAGGCATTTCTTTTGTATTGTTTACATATTTACTTTATAATAGAAATCCACGAATAATTATTATTCTAAATGTTCCCAGATGCTCATTATTATGGGAATGATAATGAATTAAATCTAGTATGAGTTTTTATTTGATAAACATGGGATGTCTATTTGTATGGTGATACAAATGAAACTCATAGGCACATATTAGATGACTATGTGCTGAACTGACCCACTATGAGATCATTACATAGAATATTGTCATAAGTGATTTTCATAATTACTATGTCAACGTATTCTTAGACCTAAAATCACCATAGATTCCAACATGAGAAACGTTATGTTTCAACTCAATCAAACGTTGTCTTTAACCAGATAATTATAAAGTTTAAGTTTGGGCATAATATATATCATGTGGAGGAAGTTGAGTGACTAAGATGGGATTTGTCCCTCTCGTTACGAGAGAGATATCTTTGGGCCCCTCGATAAGTGAGACTGAGAAATACATGACCATGCTCAAATGAATTGATAGTGTGATAAATTTCATTTGTATTATCAGATCACTTGGAAATCGAGAAATGATAAGATTGAACAATATAAGAATGACACTCTCCATATCTTATGTTCAATCTAGATATCATGTGACAAAAAGGATAATGACATAAATTATAGATCAGACAAAAATCGGATTACTGATATTCATCTAATTTGGGTAGACATAATGTCTTGCTAGAGACCAATGATGTCTTGTAGGTCTAAAAGGTGTTTAGGACCTACTGCCAACATTAGGTGTACCTACAGGGTCACATACAAAAGAACGAATGAAATATATTATGGGTTTATATTTAAACCTATAGGAATTATTATATTTATTATTCTTAAATAGTTTAAGAAGAATAAATGATTATGATAGATAATTAATATTTAATGAAATAATGTATTTTATTAAATATTAAATAAATATCTCATCATATATATCTTCTAGGGTTTCCTATATTTCTATATATATAGATCTATAGACAGCCTTTTAGGTCAGACTCTTTGACGTCACATTAGACGGCAGAAAAATTCTACAAACTTAAAAGAGAGAAAAAAAGAAAAATAATTCCTACACGAATTGGATTCGTGTTCTTGAGTGCTAGCACACAGTCGTTCGCATGTGGATATCGTAGAGGGATTGTGAGACTGCGATTCCTGCTAATCCGATTTGCTAATCGTTTTGAAGCATCTATATAAGGTATATTCAAGAAACCCCTTTTTGTTCAAATCTAGTCAAGAAACATGGATGCTAATTTGATTGAATCGCATGGATCTGCCATTGAGGATGTAGGATTCGTATTTTTATGAAAAATAAAATATATTTCCACTGCGTTTTGATTCCTAAATTCCCAACACCATATCGATTAACGTATCGCAATTTCTAGTCACTTCCGCGAAATGTACCACTAATTGACTTATCTCTAGGGTTTAAGTCTTTACTTAATTTATTTGGTACTCTAACGTTATTGAATCGTATCTAATCATGTTTAGGGTTTCTAGGGTTTATGGTGATTCAGATTGATTTTAGGGTTTCGGTTCCAGTATCAATTATGGGTTTCATATTTAAAAGTATCGAAAGCCTAAGGGGTTACAATAACATGTGATATCAGGCCAAATTAATTTAGTATATAGCACCTATCTATATTTGATGTGATTGATAGTACTTATAAATAGTTAATATATGTTATTTTTGATATCTGTAAGGTTAATTAGTAGAATCAATTTGACATGTTTGGTAAGTTTGAAATCATTAATAACATTTTTGTATATAAAAGCATATGGAGCTTCATTTGGTATTGTAGCTCCCTCGCACAAAATCATCAACTTTTCTTAACTAGAACACTAAAAATGGAAAATTCATAAAATAAAAAAATTATCCTTTTTTTTCCTTTTCACATAAATGAAATATATAGTATGAGAATATTTTTTTCGACTTATATACGTAGTGTCACCTTAGTAATTTTTTAAATTATTAAAAGAAGTAAATGGGGTTTTCAAAAATTAGAATCTTTTAGGAGTTTTCATAGGTAGGAAATAAAAATAGACCTCTTAAGGCTATTTTAGAATAAAAACTTGAATCAACTAATAACTTAAATTTAGCATCTTTCAAAAACTAAAATCAATGAACACATAAAGTTTTACAAAATGGAAACGAACAACGAAGACGTAATTGTAGCTAGTAGATATATAGGCACCTACAGGGCAGTCACAACAATAAAATACTTTTAGGTACTTTCTAAACAAAAATAAATCAAATTCTTTAAGCAACTTTCATAAAAAAAAAAAAAAACACAAAATGTTTTTCTTTCAAGAACCCTTCTTGTAAATAAAAAAATATATATTTTTATAAAAATTAAATAGATATTTCCTTAAACCTTTTCATAAAAAAAAAAAAGAAAATATGAAAGGTAAAATTCCTCGCTTTTGGCAAGTTTTAGCTCATATGTTCAAAATTTTTAAGGCCCCATCTAAAGCCTATAAAACTACCTAAGGTTTTAAAGTAGTAGCCTTCAGAGTCAATAATCTCTTGTTTTCACACGAATCAGTAACCGAACCAAAAATCAAATCACCCTTTGATTTCTTGTTCATCCTTTATTTTTTCGACTTAGGTTGGTAGTGATTCCAGTCAAACAATTTTCCAAAAACCAAGCATGTACAAAATCCTATTGGTTTCTTGTCGAGTACTCAATATTAAACGGGTTGGGTTTAATGTGGTTCGAATCCTTTCGGAGGATATGAGCTAAATCCAAGCTTGACAATAGGCATTCACATGAAATAAAGACATAACTTATTAGACCTTTCCCATGCTTTATAGTTTGATTTCTCATCCTCAATGCTTGTATCTATAATAACAACAGATTTTTCTCCTAATAATGTTAAGTTAGGATCCAAAACACCTAAATGGAAATTGACTTGTTCTCATTATTTTGAGAAATTCAAATCTTTAAACATAGTAATAGAAGAAACATGCGAATAGAGAGAAATAGCTACAAATACATGAATGCACAATTCATTATCATATTCAAATAATTAAATATTTAGAATATATTGCAGGTTTCCTTTAGGTTAACTCAACAATATATTATCATAAGTTTAATGCCATACAACTTTATCAAGTAATCAAACAAAGCTTATTAAATCAAACCAGCATCTTTGGATACACAAACATATTTAACAAGCAATATTGATTTTCTTTTATCATGTTAACTAACAAACATCATTTATTCATATAATGTCAATTATAGGCATCAACATTCTATCGATAAAAGACTAGTTTATACATGACTTAAAAATTCACTTAATTAGTTTGGCCACTTTAGTGACTAACAAACTATACTCTTTGTTAAGTCATGTATAAATCTAAAACATAACTCAATTTAATTTTAATAATAACATACAAATATTTGGCATATCATGAGGTCTATACAAAAATAATATGGCTATACAACATTTTTTTTTTTTAAGATTGAAGAAACAA
This sequence comes from Combretum micranthum, assembly GCA_024138025.1. Lineage (NCBI taxonomy): Eukaryota > Viridiplantae > Streptophyta > Magnoliopsida > Myrtales > Combretaceae > Combretum > Combretum micranthum. The sequence continues at coordinate 1,698,936 of JAMXBD010000006.1, forward strand.
TACATATAAAATATATAGCCATGACATTTATCAATTATTGATCGTGATAACATCAAAAAGAAAAAAAACTAGCATGTATATATATATATATATGTATATATGACCATCATAGTTTTCCCCTTTTTTTATAATTAACAAGCAAAACATATGCATAATTGATATTCCATTCCATTCCATTCTAATAAAGTGATACAACCAAAGAAGTTTCGACCAATTTTTTTATTCAATAATAACATGGCGAATCAATTTCATAATTTTGATTTGATCAATCTCACACAATTCCAATCATTAAACCCTAAAGTATCTATCAATGTGTTAATTCCATTATTGATCAGAAAACTCAAAAGAAAAACAATAAATTTAATTATAAAAAAATTAATTCGTAAATTATTTATTTAAAACTCATACTCTAATACAACATGTAAAACTTAATTTCACATTCATCAAATATCATAAATTTAGAATCTTAAATAGAAAATTTACCATAAATAATTAAGATATGATATGATGTACCTGATGCAAAAGATGACATAATTTCATAGAGATTAAGAAGCATCACCTCCTCTTTGTAAAAAACTGGTTTTCTCTCTCTTAACATTCATTTCTATCATAGAGATTGATGATGATCTTTTTTCTTAACCTTAACTGATAGAGAGAGGACCAATTTATGTATTTGCAACTTTTAATCTATTACATCTATAACAACCCCACCCCGAGCATGTAGGGCGTGACAATTACGCCACACATATCACCTCCAAGTGATATGTGTAAGGCATTTTGTTATTGATTAGGTTTTAAATTAAGTTTTTAATTTGAGAAATCGTTATTAATTTTTATAAAAATTTTGGTAGGGTGTGGTTTATTTATCCATGGTTCAGGTTTATCAAACCCTATAAATTTAACCTGTTTAGGAAATAAGTATCACAAATAGTCATTTATAAATATTGCTCATAGGGCCCATCAAGAAATTTCAACTCAAATACAAAACTTTTGGACTTAAATGTCTATATTAAATGAAATGAAAGTATTTGATACTTAATTGATTACAGTCATCTAAGTTCATAAAACATGATTACAATAAAACTCTTCCAGGAAAACTCATAAAACTCAAGTCTAGTACATCGCTATCTAATCTGGTCGTCCAGCATATCTCTTATTTCCCATTGAATCACTGGAAGGACCTGAAAAGAAAATAATGAAATAGTCTCGTCTAGGTCTTCTCTTTATAGGCTACCACCAACGAGCACGGTCCATTGTGACGCTTTATATAGGGTCCCATTATGCTGTATAACTCGTCATAACTTCGTACCTGCTCTTACGCAGCCACTCGATCTCGAAAATTTCTCTATCGACTACTTGCTGAGCCTAACTATGCACCGTGGTGGCTTAAGCGCCTAAACTATTGCATCATTCCAAAGTTGCGATTAGACTCGCAACCTAGTCCAAGGGTACTACTCCTAAAGTAAGCAGCCAAGTAGCAAGCAACACTCAATTAAGTCAAGTATAAATTCTTAGTCCGATTATTAATACTATCCTAGCAAGCAACACACAATTACTGCATATCCATCAGTCGATTTGAACTGCCATCCCTTTCTAAGCTAGATTTCCAAAACTGTTCATAATTGAAATCAGGTACTAGTTCAAGATTTTCTACCTTTTATTTCATTTGCATTGTTTGTTACATCAAGGTCGCTTTAGTCTAACCATATCTACTTAGAGATAATGTTTAAAGGGTCATTTATTTCATTTAGCTAAGTTGTTTAGTTAATTATGCAAGTTAGGGTTAGTTTTGGGGCTTAGATTAACCAACCCTTAGTGGGCTATACTTCCTAAGTCTTGATTCTTGACCTTTCAAGAATAAGTTCTCATAGTCCACTAATCTTGCTTAGTTCTTACTATCCTACTCTAATTATTAAGTATGAATTACTTTCATTTTTGTGAGGCTTTTAGACTTTAAGTGTTCAATGATGTACACGGTGAATAGGGTATTGGTATTTGCTAAATATGTATTTTGAAGGTTACTTAAGGTCAAGGGAAGAACTGGGCCAAGTTTTACGTAATTCAAGCGAGAAAATGCAAAGTTATGAAGGGGTTGGGAAAGAGCATGAGTGGTACATGAGGAGATGTATTCATTTGTGTTCTTTCAAGGTTTAAAAACACGAGGGCACATATCCCTGTATGTTCTTTTAAGGTTGGAAAGAGTTTTGAGACCAGAGAGGAACACAAAGGGATAGGGAACCCCGTATTCTAGTCATGTTTCTCTTGTGTTTGGGGATTAGAAAGGTATACTGGGTGAAACATGTTGTGTTCACCCCGTGTTGTTCTAGGATTAAGAGGTGTTTAAGGTCAGAGAGAAGCATGGCCAGAACACAAGTACATGAATCTCCCCATGTTCTTCTAGGAGCATGTTTTCTTTGTGTTTTGTGGGTCAAAGAGGTACACGACCAGGTGCATGACCTCATGTATCAGTCATGTTTCTGGGTTTGTTATATTTCATGTTTAAACTTGATGTTTCTCTTTACAAAGGGGTCTTTGAGCAACTTTTGAGGCTTCAAAGGGGTAGATGACTATGTTAAATCCTAGACTGCACCTATGGTATCTTCTCTTTCTTTCTAAACATGTTTAATCAAGGATTTGAAGGCTTAAAACATCTAATTTGATAGTAACTTCAATTTCTTCATGGTTTTCTGCCATTTTCACAATATGTTCAGACAAGACTTCATCATTTTACATTGCTAACATCAACTTATAATAAAAACCTTCACTCACAATTCATTTCAACAAAACCTAGCCATTAAATCACACCTAAAACACCATTTATTATAACCATAGTAGATCCAACTCAAAAACCATGATAATTTCATGAAAATAACTTAGTTTTGATGTCATACCTCATGCCAAATGATAGTTTTCACTTGCATCAGCTGGGAAGGGAAATTAAGACTCTAAAATCACTCCAAAACTTGATTTCTTGACACTTCAAACATGTATTAACTCACCTAAGTTAGTTTTCATGCTTAAAATGTTAAAATACTCGCATTACAGCGTCTTAAAATCTCATGCTGAACTTGGCATGAATTTTCTTGTGGGTGGTGGGTCTTCTTCCTCTTTTAATACTACTTCATCCTCTCCATTTTCCTCATGTAAAAAATATCACATGAGTTAATTAGTGATATACTTTGCTAGTTCCATTTATTTAGCACTCAAAATAGGTTAGGGTTTTAGGGAGCATTACCTTAGGTCTTGGGAGGATTTCTAAAAGGGAAGGAGGTAGAAAAAGAAAAGAAATATTTATATGGGAAAAAAAAGATATAATTAGGGTTTTAGAGAAGGGGAAAAAACCTCCTTTTAGGGTTTTGAGCCTATAGCACGATCTTGTGCATCTAAATCTTATATATACAAGGACTATTGACATTAGGATATAGCCATCAGCCTACTCGGTCCTACGGGCCTTAAGGCCTAAAAATACTAACAAACCAAAAAAGAGCCCACTACCTACAACACCCTAACCTCCCGAAGAGGTAAGAAGACCCGAGGTCCCATAAGAGGAAATGACATGAGATCTCCCTAGGAACCCTCACCTCGAAAAGGGTTAGTTGAGCTCATCCACAGCTACCAAGTGAGCATGACCTTACGACTTCACGATCTCCAAGCTAAAACAGTACTCCTGTCATGCCTCGTAATCGAAGGGGGAAATAGTCAGCTCGACTACACTCCACAAAGTCCTTGTTTCTTAGCTGGAGCATCTCCATTAGCTCGAGTACGAGGCCAGCTATTAAGAAGAAGTCTACCCTAGTATGACCCTAAACGCTATAAATACCCTCTTTTCAAAGGGGTTGGGGAGAATTTTTTCTTATTTTTCACAAACATACTATTCTTATCCATAGATTGACTTAAGCATTGGAGAGGTCACACCGAGCAACCCCTCGATACCCCTCTAATCGCTTTTTCTGTATTTGCAGGAGCCATCTCTATAAGAGAAAATTAGCTTGTGCAACACGAGGCACTGTCTGTGGAACCCATTTAAAACCTTTTTGAAACGCCTCCTTTTCTCCCATTGCTTTATCTACTAAAGCCTTTCTAAAACCTATAAACCACCGCTACAAAAATACATTTTCCCACATAATGCCAAGGCCACAACGGAGCAAGAATCAAACTAATCTTGCTCCCACATAACTTAGAACCACTTTAGTAGGCGACAGTAGGGCCCCTAAACCATTGCGTGCTAACCAAATGATAGTCGCAGATGATAACCTTTTGGACTTAGGACACATCCTAGAGTTAGAAAACTTACGCAGACAACTTGTGCACAAGAATATGGAAAATAAGTGTTCCAATGCCCCCCACTAAGCTAAAATCATAGAGTTAGAGGGCTTGAAAGACCTGTATTTAGAAGAACACACCTCTAGTGTGCTATGAAGCGCCTCCCCAACTCAATTGTAAGCCCTTAGATTTTTCAATACTCTTAGACGAAAATCTTAGAGATAATATCAAAACTAGAACCCAAAAATTGAGTCAAGTTAAAACCGAACTCAAGAAATCCTGGATGGGATCAAATAAAGAATCCATAACTTTAGGAAGTTAGATGACTTAAACAAAGCTCAAAACCTTAGAGATAAGTAACTTAACAAAAGTGTATCACCATCAAAACAATTTCACATACTACAATCTAATCAATTCGATTTGACCTTATAACCAAGAAAACCCTAAAGTTACTCCTAACTAATCATAAGTTTCAGAAACCTTAGATAATATTAGATAAGTTGAAAAAACCTAATTACTTGATAAGCAACACACGAATAGAAAATCTTAAATATCAAACCCAAAGAAAATGAGTTCTTTAAAAAACAAAACAAAAATATGATAATCGTTTGACTCAGAAACATTATGCTAAACAATTCGTCCATTCAATCTCTAATACGCCAATTGAGGCAATATATCCAAATGATATTTAATAATAAAACAATAAGAAATACTTTCCTATAATACAATATTAATTTATCAAGTCAAAATTTTATCAGTAAAATCAAACAGCTTCCATATCGATCGCTAGCATGCAAATCAAATAACACCATCAAATAACAATTAAAAATAAAATTGTAACCCACTTAGTATGACGATCAACTTGTAAATAGAACCTTAGATTCGAAACTAAAGTTGGAACCTTAAAGTCAAACCGAGTCAACGTTTAACCATAGAAGTCCCAGACTCAATTAGATAATCTCGAGAATCGTAAAATATTAAATAAATTATAAAAACAGAGTAAACTCAAATAATGAACCAAATCTATGCTAGTGATGTGCCCTAGGCCATATAGATACTATTTAATTATCTATTAATCTTAATAAGATTAAGATTAATTATTAATTACAATCAATTGTTTTAGATGTATGTCTTTTGGAATTCCTAATAACCTTTGAAATCCCGAATAAGATTAGGGCAGTTGACTATGGCATAGTTTCTTATGAATAGGACACAATGATCTCCCCTAAGGTTTTTAGGAGACGCTTGCCGTCACATTAGAATTACAAAGAAACTCTGTAACTTAAAAATGAAAAACCCTACTGAGAGAGATTTGCAATATTAAGGAATTGTTCCTATGTGCCAGCATATACAGAGATTCGATTGGAAATTCATTCGTATGGATATAGTAGAGGTTGTTTGCGTTTCTATTATCTCAGATCCGAATTTCCAGTATTTTAAAGCATAAAAAAGGTAATTCTATTCGTTTTAATTTGATTGAAATGCATGGATCCACAATTGAGAATTTAGGGTTCGTTTTATTTGAAACGAAAATATATGTCTGCTGTGTATTGATCCCTAAATTCCCAACAGTTGTAGCAGAGCCACTTGCGGTTTCAATGAAATTCTTTTTCATGTGATATATGTATGATCTATGGAAAAGATTTATACAGATGAGATCCGCGTATGTTTGCATATTCGTTTTATGCAATCGCACGAACAGATTTGAAGATCGCAAATCTGATCTGCTTTATATTCACGCCACGTTTGTGCATCTGTTTTGTGAAAAACAGGATTCGGATCTGACCCGCGTGAATCTATGTTTTTTGCATTTGTTTTGCGTGTATGGTTTTTGGATTTGTTTGTGCGTATTTGATTTGGATTTTTAAAATCAAAATTATAGGTCTGATTAGTTTTTAAGCGCATGATTTGAATTGCGGGTCTGATTAATTTTTGTTTGCATGAATTAGATGTCTTTTTTTCAAATCATGGACGTCTATTTTTCCAATTTAGATTCGCATGAATTGGACTTATGTTTTTCAACCCAGACCAGTTTTCGTGTATTTGATATTAGCGTCAGATATTGGATCTGACTGTTGCATATTGGATCTGCTCGAGGTCTATCTACGTCTGATTTAAAAATAAAATTCGAATAGTTGTGAATTGCAAATTAGATTTGTTTGTGCGTGGTTTTTAATTTGTTTCATGCACTAAAAAAATAGGATCTATTTTGGATTTGTTTGCAAATGATTTGTGTGGTTAGATTCTCTGTTTGCGCATTCAAATTAGATTTGCAGTTGTATTAAAAAAAATAGATATGTAAATTCTTGGGGTCTTTTATTTATATATGATATGATTCAATTGTTGAACGGATCTGGATTGTTTAAAACAAATTATTCAATTGTTGAACAGTTTTTGAGTTTTAAGAAAGAATTTCATTGAATTTTCGGAAACAATTTGAAAGGGTTTTGAAAAAGGAATTTTAATTTTTCAAAAGGATTTCCCTTGCCCAATTTTACTTTTTCAAAAGCACTAATTACTAATACTTAACATTAAACGCGCTTTTAAAGTGTTTATAAGTTTTATGTATGTTTATTATGTGTGCTTATTTTACATATATGGTGCATAGCATGGCCTTAAGACCTATGTGATTTGCAAGTTTTATTCATATTCTTTTAATGGGTTGTAATTTTATAAATACGGCCTGCGTGTTGTTTTTATTTTATTGTAATTGATTTTTCTACTAAATAGTACTAGGAATCTCTCTGTATCTTTTCATTATTGTAATGAAAGACATAAAGATGTCATGAAGACTTTCCATAGAGATGGAAGAATGAGGACCATCATGAAGATACAAGGGACTTTATAGCCCAGATCCATGCTGATGGATCTTCATCTTAGGTTTGGACTATTGATCTTTATATTGGCTTATGAAGATCAATATAGATTAAGGGCCATGCTATGACACAATTTGATTTTCTTATAAGCATGTTATATCATATATGATGATATGTGTAAATGTATGTGATACCATGTTTACAACCTAGCATGCTTAATTTCAATCAAATATGAAAGCAATATGACATATCACTTTTTAAAATCCCTCACATAATATTAAGTCAAAAAATGCCTTCCATGGTTTGACACTTCTCTAGTCTTAGATCATCCAATTGTAGGTTCTACCAAAGCAGGGTGCAATAGACTATCCTAGTCAGACAGGGTGAATAATAGTGCTATTCACATGTCATAATGGTTAGACTTAAATGGGCTATCAAAACAGTTTTTGGGCCTATTGCATTGAATGAGATTAGTAGGTCGGGACATGTGATATCAATCCCATAATAAGAGTTACATATGATGTAATTGGAAAGTTTTCCTACCTAAATAACTGAATTTTGAGCGTCATGCCATAGTTGACTCAATATTTGGTGAAATATGGATCTTATTCCACTAAGAAACTTCCCACAATGGATCTTGAGCTTCAGAAGCAAATGGAAGACATGGAGGCGTATGATATAATCGTACACCTTAAAGAAATGGTTCAAAAGGGATAGGTGTAAACCTCCGAAGTTTTGAATTCAAATTAAAGCTTAAACCCTAATTAGAAGTCAACTGGATTTCTAAAGTCAACAAAACCCTAGTTTACCGTAACCGCTTAAGTCCGGCATTCTTGTTTAAGAAACCCTAAGAGAGTAAGAAAGAGTTTAGTGAGTAGAATAGCTTATAATTATTCAAGGAAGCTTAAAAACCAGTTTAGTAAAACCACGACTCGTTTTAAACCAGATGGGACACAGTTCTTGAAAAACGTGTTCTGGAGCTCGGAACAGTAAAAATATTCTGAATATACCGTTAGACTCGTAAAAATATAAGATTTTCAAAATTATCAATTTCATAATTTTTCGGTAGCTAAAAATATCAGATATTGCATTTATACGCGTATTTTATTACTACTGGTACTTAATTTGTTATGTCTACCTTACATTACATTATTTACTACTATTCTACACTATTTATCTATCTCTACTTTTTCTTACAACCTACTCTTACAACTCATACCTCTATTTCTTACACATTTTCATTTTCAATACAACTTCACATCTTTCATATTTTACTTTTAATTAACAAAAATACAAAAAAATAAATTTTCTCTCCCTCTCCTCATTAAAGTAGCGCCGGCCCCTCCCTCTTTCTTACCAATTTGTTTTATTTTTTATTTATTTAATTAACACAAATTATCTCCCACATTTTCCTATAAATACCCCCTCTTACTTCCACTTCTTTCATACCTTTCTTCTACTAAAGTTACTCTCTCAAATTTCTACAAGAATTTCCTTTCAAGAAGTTCTCTCTAGTTTAGTTCCTTTAGGTAAATTTTCTTTAAGTTTTCTTTATGTTCATCTACTTAGTATGAGCTTAGTGTGTGTTTTCTAAACTATGAAGGTTAAAGAAAGCAATAATAGATTCATACTTTGTTCTTGTTCATCATCAAATTCCTTTATGTTGCTTTTATGTTTACAACTATCTAATATATCTATATAGCTATATATATTATTTAGAGCATATAAGCTTATTGTTTTGTAATTTATTTACTTTCCTTGCAATTTATTTACTTTCATGTTATTTTTAAGACTAGTCTTTCTAGTCTTAAACTTATCCTCACCAAGTCAAAACATTTTCTTTTTCTTTTTCTTTTGGGACTAGTCTTTTCTTAGTCCCGGGATACCTTGATGAAGTTAAGGTTCCAATACTTGATTTAATTTCTTATTAGCTTATTCTTTCAAGTTATTATGTTTCTTTATGTTTTCGTAACTTTATGATTCATATTCATGCATGAACATAATGGTTTTGTCTCAACAAAATAAAATGAGGAAATGTTTTCTTAAAATAAAGATTCTTTTCTAGAAATAAAAATAGGAAGTAAACTTTTCTAAAAACTAAAAAGTCATCTTAAATAAACTTAGAGGAGTTCATAAGAAATTTTATAAACATACATGACAAGGAAAAGATTTTTTGAAGTAAACAAAGATTTTACAATAACTTTACTTTTCTTCAAATGATAGAAATTCTTTTCACAAGAAATCAAGAAATTATTTCTCTAAATGTAGAAGTGTTATTACTTTCAAAAAATGTTGGAAGCTAAGCTTAGGAAATAAAAATCATTTCTTAGGAATTTAAAGAGATTACGAAAATAAAATTTAGGAAAAGAAAAGAAATACTCATTATAAATAACTTAAAAGTAAGATGAATATTTCCAAAAGTTCTTAAGTTTCAAAATCTTTAAAGACTTTACTTTTTCATAATTTGCGACAACTTCATTAACTTCATACATTTGTTATGAGTCAATAAATATATGAATATACATTCCAAAGTTTTTACAAGCTATTATATTACCTATCTCTTCAAATGAGCTTTGGATAAAAGAAGGAAAACAAGTTTATAAAAATTCGTGGTGAATCTGTCCACCACTTTTTCGGAGCCCAAACGACTTAGTTTGATGAAAATAAGTTTATAAATAAATAGATCTTTTCGAATAGGTAGAAAACAGTATATTATATGCGAAATTCCGAGTTAAAATGAGCAAGTTATGGCCATTTTAAGTTGGAATTTTCTCTTATATGATTTTACCGCGATTTTGAGAAAGTTTAGAATTTTCAAGAATAGAGGTTTCATGAAAGACTCTTTTTGGGTATTTCATCTTGTTTAGGTAGAGAAGGCCCCGAGATCACTTTTCCGGAAGATTGCTTTGATTAGGATCTACCGACATGGAGTGAGTTAGTTCTTGACTTAAGTTACATTTCCTTGTTTTATGCTTGTAAGTAGTAGCACTAGCAATTAAGAAAAAGATAAAATGAATAATTGTTGTGTGACTTGAAATTATGATTGATTGAATATAAGTTAAGAATATCGAAAGAAGGTTTGATAAATAAATTGTGATTCTTGTATTGATATGATGAAAATTGTGTTGATCACCTTCAACTTGAACAAAACATTATTTGGTTAAATATATTGAAATCAATTTATGCATATCATACTTGTGAGTCACATTTGTTTCACTACTATTCTTCGTGTGGGGAAACGAGGAAATGGTAGTGGTGGCTGGTAGGAGCCGGAAAGTCTACATGGGCTAGTAGGAGCCAGAAAGTCTATAGAGCGAGCAGGAGCAGGTAAATCTGCAAATATTGATGGTCGTATGGGCCTGTAACCTCCCAACCCTCGACATGGAGGGCGTAAAATCCATGCTACACTTGATTTCCGGTTAATCATGTGTATTTTGTTTGTTCATATGATTGGTGCGTTCTCATATGCTTGATTAAATACTTGTTTGAATTATAGAAATGTCTTGTAAATGGAATTATCTCACTAAGCTAGTTTTGCTTATACCCTTATTGCTTTTTGTTACAATACGATTATCTTTGGTTGGCCCCAAGGAGCCCCGTATGCCAGGTACGAGTTTAAGCTACTAGGAGTTTTTGGGAGAAGCTTTATGTATTTAAGTTTTGAATATAGGCTTCTAGGAAAATCTCTGTAGTAGGCTTATGTTATAGTTGTTATTATTTTGTTGGAAGACTTCTAAAGCGGGGGAATGCCCCTAAGATGATGTAAGGATATTATTATGAAAATCTTATGTTTATTTATATAAGTTCTTGCTTGCTTTTATTATCTACTTAAATGTAATACCCCTGTGAGCCTCCTACTATCTTGGAAGCACGCTTTGCATGTGATATCGAAGCTCCTGCATGACTAAGGTTGTCATTCATTAGCTTTAATAAGCGTGCCAATAGGGCAAAAAGCAGAAAGCTAATGACAGGGGAAGGGGAAAAGCAAAAGGTCAGACCAAAGCTAAAAGGCCCAAAACCCAGCCCAAGGCTAAACCACTAAAGAAAGGGGTTTGCTTCTTCTGCTATGAACCAGGTCATTAGAAGAGGAATTGCAAGCTATACTTGAAGGATCTGGAAAGGAAGAAGGGTAGTGAGACTACTTCTTCAAGTATTTATGTTATACAGGTCAATTTATCTACTTCTACATCATTGGTATTAGATACCGGATGTGGCTATTACATTTGTGTAAATGTGCAGGGTCTCAAGCAAAGTAGAAAATTGGAAAAAGGCAAAATGGACCTACGTGTGGCTAATGGAGCAAAAGTTGCTGCATTAATTGTAAGAAAATTTGAATTAACTTTGCCTTCTTGACTTATTTTAATTTTAAGTAACTGTTACTATGTGCCAGCTATGAGCAGCTATATTATTTCAGTTTCATGTTTGGATAAGGATGGTTTTAGATTTGTTATTGAGAATAATACAATCTGTATCCATTATGGAGACATTTTTATGGATTTGCTCATTTAATGAATGGTCTCTATGTTCTAAACTTTGATGAATATGATAATAAGTCCATTTATAATATAAATACCAAAAGATTCAAATCTAACAATTTGAATCCAACTTACTTCTGGCATTATCGTTTGGGACACATTAACGAGAAATGCATATCAAAGCTTCATCAAGATGGGTTTTTAGATTCATTTGATTTTGAATCATGCGAATCTTGTCTGATGAGTAAGATGATGAAGGCTCCTTTTACTGGACAAAGTGAGAGAGCTACTGACTTGTTGGGCCTCATACATACAGACGTATGTGGACCATTAAGTTCACCTGCTAGAGGAGGTTATTTGTACTTCATTACTTTTACTGATGACTTTAGTAGTATGGATATGTGTACCTAATGAAGCAGAAATTTGAATCTTTTGCAAAGTTAAAAATATTAAAAAATAAAGTACAAAATCAACTTGGTAAAAATATTAAAACACTTCGATCTGATTGAGGTGGTGAATATTTAAGCCAAGATTTTTTTTACTATCTTAGGGAGTGTGAGATAGTCTCACAGTTGACTCCTCTAGGAACACCATAATGGAATGGTGTTTCTAAAAGGAGAAATCGAACTTTATTAGATATGATTCTATCAATGATGAGTCAGACAAATCTTCCAATATCCTTCTGAGGATATGCCTTGGAAACTGCTGCATTTATGTTAAACAAGGTTCCATCAAAATCGGTTGAAAAGACACCATATGAGTTATAGAATGGAAAACGTCAAAGTTTGTCTTTTCTAAAGATATGGGGGTGTGATGTATATGTCAAACGTCAAGCGTCTGACAAACTGGCACCCTAATATGATAAATTCTTATTTATGGGATATCCAAAAGAAACAAAAGGATATTACTCCTACAACCGATCTGAGAACAAAGTGTTTGTTGCTCGTAATGGTCACTTTCTAGAAAGAGAATTTGTCTCTAAAGGAAACAGTAGGAATAAGATACAACTCGAAGAAGTTCGAGAACCACAAACTAACATAGCTCCCATGATGGATGTTTAATCATACTCACAAGTAATTACTGAGCCTAAACCACTAGTTGAAGGCCCGCGTAGGTTTGGGAGGATTCGTCACGAGCCTGAGAGATATAGATTTCTCATCACTGACAATCGTGATGTAATGCTCATAGATCAAGATGAGCCCACATCTTACCAGGAAGAAATAAAGGGCCTTGACTCTGAGAAATGGTTAGTAGCCGTGAAATTAGAAATGCAATCCATGTATGATAATAAAGTTCAGATTTTGATTGATCCACCTGATGGTGTAAAATTATTGGGTGTAAATGGGTTTTCAAGAAGAAAATTGAGATGGATGGCAACGTGCATACCTACAAAGCATGACTAGTTGCAAAACGTTTTAAACAAACTCATGGTATAGACTATGACGAAACCTTTTCACCCGTAGTTGTGCTTAAGTGTGTTAGAATTCTTTTGCTATAGCTGCATATTATGACTATGAGATATGGTAAATGGATGTCAAAACAACCTTTTTGAATGGAAACCTTATTGAGGATGTGTACATGACACAACCTGAGGGTATTGATAGCCCAATGAATTCACATAAGGTTTGCAAGTTTCAAAGATCCATTTATGGACTAAAGCAAGCATCTTGGAGTTGGAATCTTCATTTTGATGAAGCAATCAAACGTTTTTATTTCTTTTAAAATGACGATGAACCTTGTGTTTACAAGAAAATTAGTGGGAGCGCAATAGTTTTCTTGGTGCTTTACGTAGACGGCATACTGCTCATTGGAAATGATATTCTTACATTACAAAATGTTAAAACATGGTTAGGATATTGTTTCTCAATAAGTTTGCCCATATTATAGGCATCAAGATCTATAGAGTTAGATCTAGCAGGACCATTAGCTTAAGTCAAAGTACATACATTGACAAAGTGCTAAAAAGATTTAGTATGGAAAATTATGAGAGAAGATTTCTTCTAATGTCACATGGAATTAAACTGAGTAAGACTCAATATCCTGATTCAAAGGAGGAACGGGAACGCATGTGTAGGATTTCATATGCTTCTGCTATTGTTCCCATCATGTATGCCATGTTATGCACTCGACCTGATGTTGCTTATGCATTAAGCATTACTAGTAGGTATCAGTCAGATCCAGGTAAAAGTCGCTGGATAGCAGTAAAAAACATTCTAAAGTACTTGAGAAGGACTAAGGATGTCTTTTTGACATATGGAGGACAGGAAATTGATCTTATGGTAAATGGTTACATAGATGCCAGTTTCCAGTCTTATTTAGATGATTTTCGATCGCAATTAGGTTATGCATTTTGTTTGAATGGAGGTGTTGTAAGCTGAAAGAGTTCCAAATAGGACACTGCTGCGAATTCTATCACAGAAGCAGAGCATATAGCAGCATCGGATGCAGCTAAGGAAGTAGTTTGGATCAAGAAGTTCATTAATTCTTTAGGAGTTGTTCTTAGCATTTCAGATCCAATGGACCTATATTGTGACAACAATGGGGCCATTGCACAAGCTAAAGGACCAAGATCAAACCAACGATCCAAACACATACTCAAACATTATCATTTGATTCGAGAGATCATCGATAGAGAAGATGTTAAGATATGCAGAGTACATACAGATGACAATGTAGCTAATCCATTGACTAAGCATCTTCACAGTTTAAGCATGATAGTCATACTAGAGCATTAGGGGTTAAACTTAAGTTTAACTAGGCCATATGGATTTTATGTCATTTGAATGTTTATTATCTTTATAATATGAGTCATTTTCTTTATCAAAGTTGTTATTGGCCTTTTTGCTTTGATAAAGTATCATTCCTTGAATTCATTGGTTATTCCTTATGTCATTAAAGTATGACTTTAATAGTAAAACCATAAAGTGAGAAATAACTTTATTCTAAATTATCCCTAGTCATTCATTATATGGAATAATAATGAATTAAGACTAGTATGTTGGTTGGATGATGATCATGTTTTGCTGATCATGGATATGAGATATCAATTCAGCACATGAATACATGTAAGAGTACATTGCATTGGAATGACAAAATATGAGAATGCTATATGGATCAATGTGATAAGTATTTCTCATTTGCAGTGTTGTTTTAGTCCTTAGACCTAAAATCACCATGGATTCCAGCATGATGAATATTGTGTTTTGACTCAATCAAACATTATCTTTAACCGGATAATTATAAAGGTTGAGATTGGGCATAATATAAATCATGTAGTGGAAGTTGAGTGATTAAGATGGGATTTGTTCCTCTCATTAATTTGAGAGAGATATCTTTTAGGCCTTTTGATGAGTTAGACTGAGAAATGCATGGCCATGCTCGAATAAATTGATAAGGAGCTTCAATATCATTCGTTTAAGTCAGTCATACTCTACAATAAAGAAATATGTGATTAAACAATATAAGAGTGTATTGATCCACACCTTATGTTTAATTATAAGATATCGTGTAACAGAAGGACTAAGTAACTAACTGTTAATAGGTAATGTCGGATCACCGATCTTCACTTAATTTGGGTAGGCATAATGTCTTGCTAGAGACCAATTATGTCTTGTAGGTCTAAAAAGGTGTTTTAGGGCTACTGTCAACATTAAGTGAACCTACGTGGTCACATACAAAGAATGAATCAATCGGATCATGGGTTATTTTGATAAGCTTATAGGGAATTACTTAGGCTTAGTGCAAGTGGGATCTTGCTAATGATGTGCCCTAGGCCATATGGATACTATTTAATTATCCATTAATCTTAATAAGATTAAGATTAATAAATAATTATTAATTACAATCTTTTTTTCTAAGACGTGTATCTTTTGGAATTCCTAATAACCTTTGAAATCCCTAATCAATTAGGGCAGCTGACTATGGCACAGTTTCTTATAAATAGAATGCAGTGATCTTCCCTAAGGTTTTTAAGAGACGCTTGTCGTTACATTAGAATTACAAAAAAAATTCCGTAACTCAAAAGTGAGAAACCCTACTGAGAGAGATTCCTAATATCAAGGAATTGTTCCTATGTGCTAGCATGTACAGAGATCTGATTGAAAATTCATTCGTGAGGATACAGTAGAAGGTGTTCGTGTTTGCAACATCTCAGATCCGAATTTCCAGTATTTTAAAGCATAAAGAAGGTAATTCTATCGGTTTTAATTTGATTGAATCGCATGGATCCACAATTGAGAATTTAGGGTTCGTTTTATTTGAAAACTAAAATATATTTCCATTGCTCATTGATCCCTAAATTCCCAACAACATATAGTATAAACATAAACCACTAGATTTTTGCGATAGTTTATGAGTTGTTTTAGGAACCAGAATCCCAATCGGAACCCCTACAAGCTAACCTAGAGCAACAATAAGTTTCAGAGACCTTAGATCTGACAAGACCATCTTTAAAAGCTTAAGATAATAAAAACTAGATAACCTTAGATTATAATATAGAAAAATGTCAGATACCCCAAAAAGATCAAACTCACAAAAAATTCTTCTATTTCTAACTCAAATGGGACAATTTTCAAAATAAAGACATCGGCATGCAAAATGAGGAAAATATTCCAACAAATAATCTAGACTTGTAATGTAGTAAGAATTCGTAAAAATATCATATGTAATTTTTTACAGCTCTTGAAAACGTCAGATATAGCCTAATTACGTGTATTTTTATTACTACTGATAATTAAATTGTCTTGTTTTTTATTCAATTACCATTCACTACTATTTATTACTATTTATCTATCTCTCATTTTCCTTACGACTTATTCTTATATTTTTTTATACACCTATTCTTACATTTTCTTTTCCAATACTATTTTATACATAACTTATCTTACAACTTACTTACTTCTCTCTTCTAAAATTAATTTAATTTTAATATCTCTCTCTCTCCCTCTCCTTTTTCTTTTGGCTGGCCACTTCTCTCTCTCCCATCTCAATTTTATTTTCTTTTTCATTTATTTTCCCTTCTTAAATTCCCCTCAATTTTCATCTATGAATACCCCCTCCCTCCTTCACTTCTTTCACACTTTTAACATACCATAACAAAACTCTACCACTTTTTCTCCACAATTTTTCTCAAACAATCCCCTCTCCCTGTCTCAAGATTCATGCCACACACACGTACACACAAAAATCCTAAGTTCTGGCAAATTCTTCTTTCATCAACTACCTTGGATAAACATTAAACCTCCTCCATAGATTATGTTGACATGAGCAATATGTATGTTGTATTTTCCATATAACATCCCCATGATGCATATGTTAGGGAATGAAAATGTAAAGACAACATATCGTTCATATCATAACTTCATGATCATGTTTATGTTTATGTGTTGTTCTTATTACACACTTAACTTTCTATATATTAATATATATATGAAATACTTAATTAGAGCATATTGCTCACTAATATAATATTTATTTATTTCATGCACTTATTTATTTATGCACTCTATTTATTTATTTGCTTACAAGACTAGTCAATTTCTAGTTTTAGACTTGTCCATCTTCAAGTCAAAACAAAAGGGGATTTGTCCATTTTTAAGTCATGGGGAGCCTTGAATATAATCTAAGACTCCCATGCTTTTATTGTCTACCTTGAATATTTATCTAAGTCTAAAAATATTTCAAGTCTCGGAAAGCCTTGATAAAGATATAAGACTTCCATATTTTATTTTTTTTATCCTTGATTTATTATATTTCATATGGTGACTGGAATATTTTAAGTCCCGAGGAGTTTTGATGATGAGCTAAGACTCCCATGATTTTACTGTAATATCTTTATTTTTGTTTAGCTACTTCTAATTTCTATATTCTTGGTATAATTCCATGATTAATTATTTTATTAGTCTATGTTTATGCACATATATGGTCATAGATAATGTTATTACTATGCTAAAATAGATTTTTTTTTCCAAAAATATAAATGTCCATAATTCTTTTCTATGTAAAATATATTACAAAAATCTTATCTCCAATACTTGGGAAATCCTTTCATTAAGGACAAAGAATTTGAAAGAAAACACTCAAGTATATTTTTTTTAAAATACCAAAATGAATTTCTTAAATACAAATGTTGATAATTCTTTATTAAATAATATTTTCCAAAAATCTTATTTACAATACATGTACAAACCTTATTATTAAAAATAAAACTTTGGAACAATTCATTTACCTAATTTTTCTTACAAGCCAAAAACTTAAAAAATTTTAAAGATGATACAATTTAGAATAAATTTTATCCACAATTCATGTTTTGGAAAATAGTTAGTTAAAAGAAGTTTAATATAAAAAATAAAATATTAATGGATTCAAAATAAATTTAAAACCATGTTTTGATCTAGTTGAGTTTCACATTTACATAATTTAAGAATTGAAATTTTATTAAAAAAGAAAAACCAAACTTAAGAAAAATTTAAGGGAAATACATTTAGAGTATTATGTCACAAATAAATAAAACGCATGTCTTGTAAAATAAATTATTAAATAAATTTTTTGAAATAAATATAAGACCTTTAAGGTTTCAAAGTATATATTGAACCTCGATTTTTGTTAAGCCACATGTTTACAAAATTTAAGGTAAAGGATTTTATTACAAGTTAAAAGGTGATTTTTTATAAAACTTAAAATTTCTATTTTCTACAAAAGATTGTTATACAATTTTTTTTTTTATATTAGAACAATATCACTAGGATCATGCACGTTATATGAGTTATTATGACTATTATATGAATCCTAAAAACGGAAATATTTTACGCTTACCTTAGAAGTTCCAAATGAAGCAAAACTTAAAAAACAAAAAAATTCAAGGGCTAAAATGATTTGAACACAGTCTGTAGCATCCTATTCCAAAAACTAAATAACCTTAAATGTTAAAAATAACTTTAGAAATAGATAAGGCAATCGAATAGTTAGAAAACAACTACTAATATGCGAAATTTTGAGTTAAAATGAGCAAGTTATGACTATTTTAAGTTTGAACTTTCATAATCGGGAGAAATGTCGCGAATAAAATAAATAAAGTTAGAAATTTAAGTAGAGCCTCTATAAAATACTCATTTAGGGTGTTTCTTTTATTTATGTGATAAGGAATTCAACGTGCCATTTCTAGAAGATTATTTCAACTAGGAATTAGTCTAATGAATGAATGAGTTTTTCCTCCTAAATTCGTTACTTTATTTGTACTTGTAAAGTAATTGCAATGGCATGTTAAGAAAAGATAAAAATGGATATGTATAGGGGATTATCAAGGGATAAGCATGTATTTCTTTGCTTGTGTGATTAATTAAATACTAAACATATCGTAATCTTAGAATGTTTGTTTAACTACATTATTCATTTATATGCTTGATTGCTATATGTGTTCAAATTGATTGATCACTCTTAATGATTCTTAATACAGGATGGTGTTAACAAAAGACATGGCCATGCATAGCATTTGTCGAGTCACATTTCAGAAGGCTAATACTCCTACACGTAGAGTTGGATGAGCTATAATCGTGGTGGCACACGGGCCATGCTCCTTCATAAGGAATTCACATTGATTGGGGAATGTGGCTGTAGGTTTGAAGCCGTGCCAACCAAACACTATAGATGAGTGCCTAGGTACTAGCAGTAGAAGATCGTGGGACCTTCATCAACAATTTTGCTAACCCTTGATATGGAGGGCGTAAATCCATTCTATATATAGGTTTTAGATAACTATACATATTTGTGATTTTCATGTGATTATTGTATAAGCATAGCATATGCTTTAACTAACAAACTTGTTTGCTTATTATTTCAGTGTGAGTGATAGGGAAATATCTCACTAAACATATTTTAAGCTTACACCCTTGTAGATCTTGTTTGAAATAGGTATACTTGAGACTTATCTTGAGGAATAAGATCACAAGGGAATGACTAGTGGATTTTGGGACTTTAGTAAGAGATCCAAGAGCTTAAGACGAAGTTTCTGTTGGAAACCTTTTATGTTAAATATTTTTACTTTGGAGATTATTATGATCAATTGTACCTTTTGAAATATTTGAGGACATTAGCGGGGGTATGCCCCTAAGAAGTGTAATCTAACTTATTCAAGTTTAATGATATATAGTTCTCATGCTTTGCTATTCAATTGCTACCTTCATAAATTGCGCTACTCTAATGTATTTCCTTTATTATGTAGAATGCCTTATGCATAATATAGAAGCCTTTGTGTGACTAAGGTAATCATTCTTAGGCTTTAATATATGTACGGTGGACTACTATGTTTAGTGAACTCTTTGGGGTATGACACCAAACACCATCCAAGCTCAAAGAGGAATTGGTTGAAAGGGACCACAAGCGTGCCGTGACATCGCTATGGATTAGCACCTCCACTAGGTAGTAGTCTACAGTTCGAATCTATACCCAAGTGAATATCAGAGACTTGGTGCTCCCAGAAGCTTAGTGAGAGCTACTTAAAGCATGTTGCGAGGACATACAATATCCTGGTACTCAGCTCAATTTACCTTGAGATAGTAAATAAAAGATGAGCGACATGCTAAGGCAGGGGTTATAGGTCTTGGCTTAACTAGAGCTCGCAGGAACAACATGTACACCCTCATTGCTAGGACACCCAGCTCAATTCTAACAAGGAGCGCATACTCAAAGAAATTAAAGATATGATGAGAAGGCTGTCAACAATTAGAGAAGGTTTTGGGGATAAACCTACTGCCAAAACACTGTGAAGCAAGACGCTCTTTTTGGCCGAGGTTTCATTTGAAGTACTCTCGACTGAAGCTCGACTACCTACCCTAAAATCCTACGATGGGTCAATTGATCTAGAGGACCACATCGCTTAGTTCCAGTCCACGATGGCAGTACACAATTTCTAACATGCAATATGGTGCAAGACTTTTCCTACCACCTTTTGAGGGGCATCTCAATATGGTTTAACAAACTTGAGCCTAACGTCATATGTTTGTTTGCTCAGCTCGACAACCTTTTCATGGCACAATTCATGGTAAGTAAACCGTTGAAGAAAAATGCTTCGTACCTTTACATGATACAACAAAGGCGAGGTAAACCCTTAAGAGATTACCTGGCAAGGTTTAACAAAGTGTGCTTAGAGGTCCCAAACCTTAACCAAGGAATAGCATTAGATACCATCAAACAAAGATTCCTCATAGATAGCCCATTCTTCGACTCCATATTGAAATGACTGCTCACTATGCTTGAGCAAGTGAGAGAAAAGGCGCATAAATATATTCACTAGGAGGACATCAGAAACACTAGAAGGGAAGTTAAAGCTAAGACCAAGCCCCTTTGAATTGAAAACAAGCCCACCTTGAGAAAAAGGATGATAGAAAGAACACCATGACTTCAACCAATGCACATCAAGGTTGCAGAGACGATGATAAGTAGAAAATATCTTCGATGTATGATGAGTTCACACCTTTAAAACTACTAGTGCACGATGTGTTCCTTGATATAAGGAACCAGGGCCTCCTACAACCATCCCCTCCAATGAGGCCCAGCTTGAGAAGAAAAGATGCAAAAGAATATTGTCAGTATCATCGTGACCTCAAACATGATACAAAAAACTGTTAGCAGCTTAAAAATGCCATAGAGGACTCCATACAACATAGCTGGCTCAAGCAATACATCGATCATGACCTCAAACCTGAGCCACCCTCATAAAAATGTAGGACTAATGACTAGGAGAAAGCTGCTAACACTTGAGATCTCTCCCGATCAACCTCAACCCCACCAATAATGCTATGGAGAAATCAATACTATCAGTGGGGGACCCCTAACCTTGACTAGAATAGGGCTACTGCCTGGCCTAAGCTCGTCCCAATAAGTGATGAACATGGAACCTAAAAGGACAAGGTCAACACTACTATCTCCTTTTTAGACAAAGATTATGAAGGGATCTAAACCCCCTAACACGATACCCTGGTGATCTCTGCCCATAATTTGGGCTGAAAAGTCAAAAGAGTATTGATCGACACTGGAAGCAGCACTGAAGTTCTCTTCAATCAAGCACACAAGCAAATGAAGCATGAGTTTAAACCAAAAGTTAAGGCCTAATGATCACAAACTATATGGTTTTGATAATCAGCCTATTTGACCTTGAGGATCATCTCTTTATCCCTCAAGCTCAGTGAAGAGTCATTTAATGCCATGCACCAAATAGATTTTCTTGTGGTTGACTACTGGTCCCCTTGTAATGCCATATTAGGAAAGGTCATGCAAATGATATTCATCACGATTGTTTCCCAAACGTAACATCAAAGCGAAGTTTCCAGCCCCAACTAAAGTACAGGTATGTCGAGGAGATTAGGAACAATATAAAAAATTGTAAATTAGAGCCCTAAAAGGAGACTGTATATGCATTGTAGACATTGAACCAGAAGATAAATCCAAGCATTAAGGTGAGCTAGCTGAGCTCAAGAAAGAAGTCTCTTTAGATGATAACCCCAAGTACACCACAGAGGTGGGAAAAATGATCCCTCCCGACATAAGAGGAAGCTTGATTACACTCTTATGGGATAAAAAGGATGTCTTCACGTGGTTACCTTTCGACATGATACGCATAAACCTGAACATGATTATGCCTTAGCTGAATATCAACAAGACCTAGAGAGACCAGCCACCATTGAAGAGGAGGTCTAGAACTACTTTGAGTGGGATTCATCAGAGAAGAAAAATACCTAAATTGGCTAACTAATGTAATTTGGTCAAGAAACCTAATGAGAAATAACGGATGTGTGTGGATTACATCGACCTAAATAAAGCATGTCCAAAAGACTGCTTCTCACTACCACAAATCGACCAGATCGTTGACAACACCTTAGATGAGAAGCTACTGAGTTTCATGGATGCCTTTTCAGGTCATAACTAAATCAAAATGAAAGAAACTGACAAGGTCCATACGTTCTTTGTCACGTCCTTCGGCATAAACTGCTATAAAATGATGCCATTTAGATTGAAAAATGTCGGTGCAACCTTCCAATGGGTGGTCAACGAGGTGTTCAAACCTTAGATAGGTAGAAACATGGAAGTTTATGTCGATGATATGATCGTGAAAAGTAAACAAGCAGAGACTCGCCTGCACGACTTGTAAGAGACCTTTGATCGACTTCGCTTTTACAGTTTAAAGCTCAATCCACAGAAAAGCATGTTTGGCATCTCGTCATGAAAATTATTGGGTTATGTAGTGTCTTGAAGAGGGTTGAAGCCAATCCCAACAACATCGAAGTGATCTTGACAATGATACCGCCTATATCGATTAGACAGATGCAACAGCTCGTCGATAAGATAACCACATTGAGCAGATTCCTTCCTAAGAGCACCAACAGGTGCTCGAAATTCTTCAAAATTCTTAAAAAACTCAATCAGTTTAAATGGATAGAAAATTCACAACAAGCCTTCAATGAGCTCAAACAATTCCTAACAAAACCACCATTGTTAATGTCACGTCTCAAGAGGTACCCTAAACGTGACAGTCTATCGTACACAATACTAAAGTCTAAGAATGACTACCTTAGTCATTGTAAACCCCGGTATTCTCAATAATTAAGAAAACCCCGGGAGTTGAAAAGCGAAACCCTAATCCGGTTCAGTTTAAGTCTAGTGAGAGAAGCTTAGGAACCCTAAATCCGGCTTTCCTTTGGTTTCATAATAAAAGAAGTTTTATAAAATAAATGAATATGAATTATCATTCTAAAGTATATCTTAGATCTTTGAAAGTTTTAAATTTGGGAATTTTTCAATTCCGGGCTTTCTCGAGCTCAATTACGGAAAAGCGTGCCCCAGGACCACGAACTCAGAAAAATGTTCTGGAATATTCATTAGAACCGTAATTTTATAAGGATTTCAAAAATATCAATTTTATAATTTTTTGGGCTATAAAAATTATAGTTATAGCCTTTTCCCGTGTTTTCGTTACAACCGATAAAGTAGATGTCTTGTCTACTATTCACAAGTACAACCTACACTACACACTACCCATACCCTATTCTTACACCTCCTATGGCCGGCGCCCCCTCCCCTTTCCCCCCTCTCATTTGATTTACTTTTGCTATTTTATTCAATTAAAAACCCTAATCTAATCATATATAAGCTCCTTTTTCTCTCTCTCTCCTCATTATCACTTGTTCAAATTTTTCTAAAAGAAGAAAACCCTCTATTTCTCTCCCCCTTGTGCCGTGACACCCTCCCCCTTCCACACTCACACACACAACTCATTTCCTCTTCATTTCATCTTCAAATCCTTTTTTAGGTGATGATTCTAAACCTTATTCCTACCTTTTCTTATAATGGCAAAGCTATTCATGTGTGTTTTTCATATTTAATCCCAATGAACATATGCTAGGGACATGAAAACACTTGTACAAGAATATCAAGCCATCACAAGAAGTGGATCTAGAGTTTAAAGGAGTTTTTGTTGAGATATTATCTTGTTCATGCATGTAAAGTAGGAATCTTGCATAAATATTTATGTTCATGCCATGAAACTCATAATTCATGCATTATATTTAGTAGATCTAGTGTTTAGACATTCACAACTTCATCTACATTTATGTTCATATGTTATTTTGATTTTCATGCATTGATGATCATAAAAATGTAGCCTTGCCTATGTATAGATAGGTTAGATGGTGGATCTACATGTATAGGAGACAAGAAACTTGAAAAGAAAAATATTTGGTTAGAAATGTTTAGTTGAAAATTCGGATGATTTTGGAACCCTACTTTAAAGACCACCAAAACCACTTTAAAACTCATATTTTTCATAGAAAATGGAAGGTATATGTAATAGATGTCCTTAAGGAATGATTTTCATAAGTTTAGATGAGTTTAGGCATGAGAAAAATGTAAAACAAGTAGTGAAGATTAGAATGAAAAATATTGATATAGTGGTTAATAGTCAAATTCGTATTTTAGGATGATGCCTACATAAACACTTAGTATCCAAGCTTAGATGGCATGTTTTATGAGTCAAATGGAGTCCTTAGACAATAGATAGAATGAAGCTTCAATTTTGATGCATTAAACAAGTTTTCTCATAAAGAAAATGCAAGGAAAGGAAATTTTCAAAATTCGGATTTTTGTGAAGGGCTTGTTCAAAAACATATTTGCCAAATGAAAAATGTGAATTTCTATGCATAAATGAAGGTTATGATTAGTATAGACATTGAGAACTCATTTTTATTTAGATAACAAGTAAATTCCAAGAATAAAATCATAAAAACCCTAGGAAATGTAAAGTGTGAAAGAATAGCTTGTATAAGTGATCATCATAGAATTCTTAATAATTAGAAGTTCATAAGAGTTCATCATCAAATATCATCAAAACCATGCATGTATTGAGCTCATTACATGATATTCATATTAGGAATTCATTCATATACCACTTATACATGAATCATCAACTAGGAACATTTTTATCGAATGCGAAACAATTTTTCGGAATTGGAAAAGTTACAGAACAGATCTGATCCCACTGTTCCGTGACCTTAATGTTTTCAAAACTTGAAAATAATACTAGAAATAGATAGATCTTTCGAAGTAGATAGAGATCGATATAAAATTTGCGATATTCCGAGTTAAAATGATCAAGTTATGGCCGTTTTAAGTCGGAGCTTCCGCAAATAGCAAGAATTCCGATTTTGTGTAGTTTAGATGTATGGCTTAAATTAGTTTAGTGATGAGATTCTTATTAGGTTATTCTTATTTGGTAGGTGATCCCGAGCAAGACGATACATTATCACCCGATTACTATTACTAAAAGATCGGCGAACCATGGCCGAGTGAGTACTACTTCCGCTCTCAATTATTGCTTGTGATTGTAATGATAATGGCATTAGTTGTTTAGGTAAAGATAAAAAGATGATTATGCATGATAGGGTATATGGGAATTATATACTTGTCTGTTGTTGGTATGTGAAGTTGAACTTAAGGGATATCGAAACCGGGTGTTAAGCTATCGCTTGTTTAGCTAGAATTTATATTGATTGTCTGCGAATAATTGTTGGTCACCTAAAAGAATTGAATTAATCTATATTTGACTTCAATTATAAATGGACTCATTCATATCACGAAGGGATGGAGCATTAGCATTGGTTGATTTTTTGTGATCCATAAAACGAATATGTTGGTTAATCGTGATCCATAAAACGAATTATTATTTTCAATTGACCGTGAGCTTAAATGGCGTCGAACCGCAGGATTCGTTAATTTGCTAACCCAGGATAGAGGGCGCAAGTCCATCCATATATGATTTCCGGCTGGTCATATGTTTGTTGAACTCATTTGTCTGATGCATACCATTTGCTTGAGTAATAAATTGTTTGAATGAATTGTCTTAATTGTGATATGGAAGTTTATACTCACTAAGCTAGTTAGCTTACGCCCCCATAGCTTTTATTTGTTGCAGCACGAGTTCATATGGCTTAGGCCGAGGCAAGTCACAGCTCAGGTATCGGAGATAGGAGTTTCCCTTAGAAGTTTACTTTGCTTTTGTTTAAACTTCCGTTGGAAACTAAAGGACTCTGGATGACTGTAATTGGACTTGATATTATTTTGCGGGGGAATGCCCCTTAGACTTTTGTAATGTATATATATGCGTTTTGGTTTATTATCTATGGCTAGTGAATGCCGCTTTAAACTTCTTAACTCCATTGATTGAGTATTCTATTTTCGTAAAGGGACGCTTTATATCTATACAAGACTCTCGAAAAGCTCGGATAGGGATTTCGTGAGTCTTATATAGTATGTAGCGGGCTGTTACGTTTAGGATACCCTATGGGGCGTGATAGTTACGTAAAGGCTTCCATATTATGTATAAGACGTACATAATAACCAAGAGCACATATCGGAGTAGCACAATTTATATGATAACGATTAAGTAACAAGATAAAGGGAATACTTATCATAAAACTTAAACAAGATAGATTACAAATCTTAGGGCATACTTCCGCTATTGTCTTCAAATCTATATCAATACATTCCTTTAGAAATCTCCAAAATACTAACATAGCAAACATTACATATAAGGAGTTTACTAAATAACTTCATCCTATGTTCCCATTACCTCCACAAGAGTTTAAAATCTACCCATGACTTTCTTAATGTCAGAATCTTTGAATAAAGCCATGGGTATACCAGCTTCAACAAAAATATATGGGGGTATAAGCTACAACTAGCTTAATGAGATATTCTCTTTCATTCGCACCATGATTTCAGATAAGTTTAGTTAATTTTTCATGCATATGCTATGCATGTTATGAAATAATCACATGATTACACAAATATATATAGTTATTCGGAAACCATATATAAAATGGATTTACCCCTCCGTGAAGGTTAGGGAATTGTTGATGAAGATCCTTGACCTTCTATTGCTAGTGCCCAGGCCCCCACCCAAAACGTTCCATTGGCTTGGCTCCGAACCTAAAGTGGCATTCCCCAAGTGATATGGATTCTCTAGGAAGGAGTAGGGCCCGTGCCACAGCACGATAGCAGCCCATCTAACTCTACGTGTAGGAGTAGCAGCCTTTCGAAAGAAATGTGACTCGATGGGTGCTATGCGTGAGCGTTTTATTTTTCTTAAGCTAGACCTAATTAAGGTTTATTAGGGGCGATCAAACAATTTAGCAAACAATAAGGAAGTACATGTAGGTAAACAAATACTTAAACAATAATTCGAAGTTGCGATATTCTTAATTCCCATTTCATCACATAAGCATAGAATCACATATATACATATCCCTGAATTCCTCATACATAACCATTTTTATCTTTTCTTAGTATACTAATGCCACTATTCTACAAACACAAGCAAGTAACAAATTTAAGAAAAATTACTCACTCGTCCATTTTGTAATCTTCTTATTTTGTAATCTTCTTAGTTGTAGGAATCCTCAAGAAGAGAAATCTCGTTTCCTTCATCACCTAGACAAAAGAAATACCCAGGATGAGTATTTCATAGAAGTTCTACTTAAACTTTCTAATTCTATTTCACTATGTTCGTCAAAATCGTGTAGAATGAAATTCAAACTTGAAATGGCCAAACTTGCTCATTTTAACTCGGAATGTCGCATATTATATACCATTTTCTACCTACTCGAAAAGATCTAGCTATTTCTAAGGTTATTTTTGTCATAAAAAGTTGTTTGGGTTCCAAAACCGTAGGGTATAGATTCATCACAAAAATTCTAGTTTTCAAAACATAAATTTGCAAACTTTCTTTTATCCAAAAATACTTGTTCCAAAAATGTAGATATTAGTATTGTTGGAAAAATCCTTTGAATATATACATATATATATATACTCATATTGTATGCAAAATTTTAATGGTGATGTCTCAACGATTACTTTTCGTAAAACAATTCCCCTTGAAGTGTTGAAACCTAAACTTGATAAATTCTTTTTCTAAGTATTTTGAAGAAACTTTATATTTTCTTAGGTTATTGTAAATGAGAGTATTCTCATTTTGTTTTCCCATCTCTTTTCTAAAAACAATAAAATTTTCCCTTAACTTTGGTCTTTTACAATTTTGCCTCTAGTGATAAAAGAATAAAGTTTTCAAAAAATTTTATTAAGTTATTGATAACCTATTTATGGATTTGCCTCTAGAATGGTTTTAATAAACGAGTCCCTTTCCTCTTATATTTTTGTTTATTAACTTCTTTCAAAAATAAATTTTATTTCTAAAACTTGGTCTTTCATTTCCTTTACCAATTTTATTTGAAGAGAAATCATCTTTTTAAGTTATTGATAAAATCCATTATTTTTTAAGTTATTATTTTTGTATTCTTTTTATTTCTTTGAAAATAGGTTCCTTCTTTAGAAATTTGGAGATCATTATTTTTCTAAGTGGGTTTATAAATTAATGAGTTGATTTTATCTTAACTTTGAAAATAGTTTACTTCTTGGTTTTTGTTATAAAGTTGGAAAGACTTTAATCTTAAGTTTTTTGTGAAAAATTTGTATACAAACAAATTATTTTTACTAAGCCTTAGGTTGTCTTATTATGAAAAGAAGGTGTTTATTTCCTTTGTTTCCTTGGTAAAACCATCATTGCTGTCATTTGAGAAAACTTTGAAAAAGCTTGAGAAAATGTTGCAAAAATCCATTTTCTAAGTTGGTGATGACAACTCCTTCATTTAGTGACTAGTTACATAATAAAAAGTTTAGTTTCAAATTCTTTTTTTTAAAGAAAAATTCCATTTTAAATATTGTTGAGACAATATCATTATGAAGATGCATGTATATGAGCATGTAGTATGATGAAAATATAAGATAATAAGTAAGATAATAATAAACAAGATAATATGGTCAAGTATTGGGAACCTTAGCCTCATCAAGGTATCCCGATCAAGTATTGGGAGCCTTAGCTTCATCAAGGCAACCCGGTCAAGTATTAGGAGCCTTAGCTTCATCAAGGCATTCCTGGATTAAGTCCCAAAACGAAAAAGAAAAACAATAATAGTAATAAGCTTGTTAGTGAGTTAGTGAGCATTTAGGCTATAGAATATATATAGATAGTAACATGGTTAAGTTAGAAGCATAATAACGACAAAAATAATAATATGTACATAAGCAAAACAACATAATAGTAAAACAACATAACATGAAATTTATTCATGAACAAGAACAAAATATAAACATAGTGTTGCTTTTATAACATTTGAATGTTTAATAAAAATACACCATGGTCATGTTAAGTTACATGACGTAGTAGAAGGAAATGGGCAATGACATTTACCTAAAGAGAAAAATATGGAAGTGGAAGTATAGGAAAGGTTTAGATAGTGTATGTGTATAGAAAGTATATAGGAAAAATGAGTAGTAGAGAAAAGAAAAGAGAGATTTTTTAGAGAGATTTTGGGAAGTGATTTTGGGAGAGTTTTGCTATGGTAAGTGAGTGTGAAATAAGTGGAGGGAAATGGGGTATTTATAGATAAATGTGGAGGGAATTTTGATGTAATAAAATAAATTGAAAAAAGAAAAAGAAATTGAGAGAGCAAGAGGAGGGTGGCCGGTGGTACACATGGGGAGGGGAGAGAGAGTACTTTGTTTTGTTTTGTAATAGAAAGTAATAATGTGTAAGATATGAAATATGTAAAGTAGTATTGGAAATATAAATTGTAAGAAAATAGATGTATAGGTAGTAGGAGCAGGTAGTAAGGAAAAAATAAATATACATGAATAGTAGAAATAGTACTATGAATAGTAGACTAGACAAATAAAATACTGGTAATAATAAAAATATGAGTATAAATGCGATATCTGTACTTTTTTGTTACCGAAAAATTATGAAATTGATATTTTTGGATTTCTTATATTATTACAAGTCTAATGGTATTAACGGAATATTTTTTCCGACCGGTATACCGAGGCATGGTTTTTGAAAACTAATCCCGTACAGATTTGAAAGACAGTAGAAATTTGTGAATATGATGTTTTTAAGCTTCCGTATATTGTTACAAACTATTATAAAAAATTATTTTAGTTCCATTGCTTAAGATTTAAGAACGCGGGATTACCAGGTCTTAAACACTAGGGTTTGTTGTAAACTTTATTGACTTTTAGGGTTCCGGTTTGACTTCCGACTTATTGATTTTATTCGTAAGATCACAAACTTTTGGGTTTTTGACCATGTTATATTTTTTGTTCAACTTCTATGGTTTATTTTATTTTATTTGTGATTAGTTAATATTTTTTAGTTCTTGAGATTGTTTAACTGAGTCTAGGGTTATGGGTTGACTCAGTTTGACTTTTGGTGGTAATTGAAAATTTTTATTGTAAAATTCACTGAAGGATTTAAGCTTTTAGTATTTTGTTACCAAGCTTTATTTGGATATATCATCTTGATTTGTGCAATAGAGATCGAGTAGATGATTTGGTTGGTGTATAGATATTGAATCAAACGATCGATGGATTCTCCATTTTATTTTGATGGTTCTCATTTTCTTAAAGTTAAGAACTTTCATATTTGACCTTATTTAGAATTTAGTTTTTAGCTTTAGGTTGGTTTTCAGGGTCTCAGCTTTAGTGTTTGACTTCTAGAATTATTTTCTAAGAATTATGAAAAACTCAGGGCTTTACGGTTAATGATCCTGCTTTAAGGCGAGTTGTTATACCTTTACTTCACAATGAGTGATTGAGCTCTCTCATTTGTGTTAACACGAGCTGAAGGGAAACAATACTGATATCCTTCAAGGGCCGAAACATAGATATACAAAACTGGAAAGCTTTACCTTAGTAGTTTTAATATCAGCACGTCAGCTATGCCCGTAATTTTAGGTACATCAGGTCATTGTCCTCACTGATGTACCAATAAGGGCAATCCTCCAAAAGCCAGATGTCTCAAGAAGGATGATGAAATATACTATCGAGCTTAATGCCCATATGGTGCAATACTACCCTCGGGATGCCATAAAGGCACAAGTTTTAGCAGACTTTATGGCCAAATATACCGGGACACCAAGGCCTGATGATAAGAAAAAGACTACCTAGATCTTCCATGTTAATGGATCATCCATAAGGGGGGAGCTGGCCTAGTCCTAGAGGGACCTCATGGAGTCAAGATTAGCTACTATTTCAAAATTTGGTTTTCTTGTAAGTAATAGTGAAGTAGAATATGAGGCCTTGTTAGCCGGACTCAAGTTTGCTATGCGTCGGATCTTTTCATATTCCTAACTTGTGGTACAACAGGTCAAAAGCTTGTATGAGGCAAAGAATGAAGAAATGGCTGGATATTTAGAAGCGATATGATCCTTAACCAGATAATTACCTTTGTGGGATATCATCTAAATACCAAGAACTGATAACTCAGAAGTTAATAAGCTTTCTAAGCTCGCCTCTGTGATAGTTCCTAACTTAGGAAAGATCAAAGGAAAAATCTTCGTCAAGTTTCTACCCAAAAAATCCATCATTACGAAGCTCTATGGGGTGCTAGACTTGCAATAAGCAACTCCACTCCTAAACTAGATAATGCCAATAGAGGAATACCTCGAGGATGGCACCTAGCCTTCGTATAGAATGGAAGCAAAGAAGTTGATGTACAAAGCATTCAACTATACCCTAATTAATAGGCTTTTGTACAAAAGGTGCTTGGGTTTCCTCCTCCTCCATTGTTTGTGCCTAGAGGAAGGACATTGCATTTAGCAACCATGTCAAAGCCCAATCACTATACACTCGAGTTGTGAAAGCTGGCTACTTCTGATCAACAATGAAAGTCGATGCAAAGGGGTTCATCCAACAATGTAAACATCGTCAAAAGATCTCCCCCATCAACCACGCCCCAAGTGCCGACTTACTCCACCTCACCAACCCATGATCGTTTGCTATATCAAGATTGGACATCCTTAGACCATTTCCTTCCTCAATAGGTTAGAGGAAGTTCATAATAGTCGAGGAAATGGCAAAGGTTACAAACAAAAGCATCTAACACTTCATCTACACAAACATCATGTCAGGTTCCCACAATCTATATTGATGGACAATAGAAGGCAATTCAGTGCCAAGAGAATCAAAGACTTCTATGCTGAGTATCATATCACTACGCATTACACCTCTGTTGTGCACCCCCAAGCTAACAGCCAGGTCAAAGCGATTAACAAAACCATCATGCAAAGCCTAAAAGCTAATGTAAACTACTAGAGCGGCAGGTAGACCAATGAGCGGCCCAACATCCTATGGGGATACCACACTACCTGGCGAACCCTAATAGAAAAATCCTGCTTTCATTTAGCCTTAGAATTGAAATCTATCCTACCTATTGAGCTCAAATTACCAAATCTGCGAACCCAATCTTATGAGGAGTTATTCAACGAGGTTGGTCTTTGAGTAAGTCTAGATGCCATAGAAGAAACTCGAGACACTATGAGCAAAAGGGTTACTACCTATTAACAGAGGGCAGCCTAATAGTGTGATAGGAAAGTCAAACACAAGATCTTTCTCTGGGATGACCTCGTTTGCAGAAAGCTAGAGGCAAAGGGGTGCTCATTCCTAGAATATGGAACAAACAACTTGAGAAAGTTCTTTGAATAGTTACAACTCACTTATGTATAAAATGTGACCATGGGGAAATCGCAAATGAGATAAAGATTTTATGTTAAAAAAACATCTCCAAGATCTCTCCCTTTTGTATGCAATAGGAAACGAATAAACGAATGATACTTAGCAAGGGCCTTGGGAGTTTAAAGAACTTTACCTACTCACGTTGAGTGAGCTTGGGTAACTCCCTCTTAAGGGTAACTCTCCTCGTGAGCTTAGGTAAAATTCAGCTTATTTCTATAAAAAAAAAAAAAAAGATGGAGGGTGTAGAAAATAATACTACCCATGCCAATTATATAAAAGCAAGTCATGAACGAATTGCAAACAAATTCATTTATTTAAAGAAAATCATTGCAGTAGATTTGACTGGCATCTTGGCCATATTAGTTTTTACTACCATCCGGGCCAAGGAATACAGAGTAAAATTTTTGCAAGAACAAGCTAGTTTAGGCTGAACGCAACTTTGAGCTGGAAAACTCCAAAAAGCATTTGAACCCCAAATTAGAGGAGTTCTCCTATACCTAACAAACCACAACTAAAAAATGTAGGTTCGGGCTGAACACAGATTTAACTCATCGACCTCCCAAATGCAGGCTTAAGCTCGTCTACGAGCCTTCAAGAGCGATAATGAATCTCAGTTAGACGAGAACTCAACATGCCCAAGAAGAGGAGGGCAAAGCTGATCCCCCATGATGAGAAAATGCCCAAAAGTCATTAGAAGACCGGGCTCAAAGGGGAGAGCATGTCACGCCCCAAAGGGTACCCTAAATATGGCAGTCCGCCACATATAATAACAAGACTTAAGAATGACTATCTTAGTCATGTGAAAGTTTCGATATCACATGTAAGGCATCTAATACGGTGATATAAGACGCTTTTGGGAAGTATGGTTTAAGCAAGTAAAATTGAACATACAAGAATCCAGAAACAAAATAGATCATAACATTAATAATTAAAGGTCTATTATATGATTCTTAAGGGCATACCCCTACTAAAATTCCAAGGATCGAAATAACTAATAGTCCTTACAACAAGTTAAATACTACATAACAAGATTTTAAAGGAATTCTAATTTAACCCTTCAAGTAGATTTCCTTTAAAAGCTCCCAAAAGAAAACTTACACGGATAAGAGGAGACCTCGGGTACAAAAACAGGTGCTCTTGTGAATGCAAATATCTATAGGGGCGTAAGCTTACGAGCTTAGTGAGTTTAATCCTAAAATTCATACTTGAAATAAAATATAACCAAGTTTATTAAACAAGCAAATGGAATGCAACAAGCATGTGAGCATACAAGACATATGATTTTCCAGAAATCATATGTTGAATGAATTACGCCCTTTGTTTGGGGTTAGGCATTCCGACCCATTACAGCCACTACTTTTTTTAAGAACATTTTTTATAGATCTTACCGGCTCCTATATGCCATCAAAATCATGTAGTTATTACCGGCTCTTACTAGTCATCTGTTTATATAATTTTTACCGACTACTACTCCCCACATATATAATATACCGGTTATGTCTACCACCACTATCATACACTTGTCCCACCAATTGTATAATAGCAAATGCAATGTGACTTAACATATGAAGTGCATGTATGAACTTTTGTTTAAAGCCTAGCCATTATATTTTAATTTCTTACAAGTGATTAACCAATTTCAGACACTTTAACATGCTAATAAACATACAATTTATTACGAGCATTTCATGCCTCAATATACTTAATATTCTTTCAACATATTATCATACAACTTCTATGTTATCTTTCCTTAAATCTAATGCAACTAATTTTACAAGCACAAATATAAGCATGAAAAATAAGGGGGGTAGACTCATTCGGCCATGTCGATACTTTCTCTTATGGATGAGTCGATCGGTAATTCCACTAATCGAAATAATCCTCCGGCTACAAACACTACTCCTCGAGATCACCTAATCAAGAAGAATACCCATAATGAGTATTTCTTGTTGATTATATGATACTTATCAAAAATTATGTTATAAGATCATCAAAATTCGTATAGAAGATAATTCCAACTTAAGACAATTATAACTTGGTCATTTTAACCCAAAATTGCGCATATAATATATCGTTTCATACCTATTCAAAAAGATCAATCCGTTTCTAAAACTATTTTCATCAAACAAAGTCGTTTGAGCTCCGAAACAGTGGCGATCAAATTCACCACGAATTTTCTTGTTTGCAAAACTTGATTTTGTAAACTTATCTTTATCTTCAAATACTTGTACCAAAAATATAGATACTAAAAATGGTTGGAAAAACTTTTAAAATGTATATATATATATATATATATATTGATTCATATCAAATGCATGAATTTAATGAAGTTATTTCAACCATGAATTTTTTGTAAAAACAAAGTTTTCTAAAGATTTGGAAAAACAAAACTCTTGAAAA
Source organism: Combretum micranthum (assembly GCA_024138025.1). Taxonomy (NCBI): domain Eukaryota; kingdom Viridiplantae; phylum Streptophyta; class Magnoliopsida; order Myrtales; family Combretaceae; genus Combretum; species Combretum micranthum. The sequence goes on from JAMXBD010000006.1 coordinate 1,734,001, forward strand.
CTTCTACTTTAGCTTGTTAGAAAATTTCTTAAGTTATTTTAAATTAGTATTTTCTTTTTTCTTAATTCAATTTCCTTAGTCTTTTAAATCTCAAAAGAAGGATTTTTGCTTTTTCTAAATTTCTTGTAGCTTAATTTCTAGGATGGTTAAATACTTTTTGAAAGTAATTAAAATCTATCAAACTCTATAATTTCTTAACCTTTCCTAAAGTTTATTTCACTTAAAAAGAAGAAAATGATTTCCTAATTTGTTCATTAATTCCATTCCTTAAGATCATTCTATTCTTATGAAAGAAATTTTATTGGTGTTTTGTCAAACTAATCTATTCCTTTATATCTAAAGTATTGGTGGGAAAATGAAGTTTAGTAAAACTTTTGTTAAATAAGAATTTGAAATCTTAACTTTAAAGAATACGTTTCCATTTTATGACTTTGTAAAGTGTATGTACGTATTGTCTAAAAATTCCTATGTTCTTCGATTACTAAAATTTATGATGAATTCCTCTATATTTTTATAAAAAATTTGATAAGATAGATTCATAAGTTTTTATGAAAAATCATTTCTTTCATGATAACATTTATTTTGGAAAAGAAGTCCTATTTAAGAAAACCTTTCCTTCTTTATCTTGTTGAGACAAAAATCAATATGTTCATACATAATCATGAATATGAAAACATAATAAAAACATAACAAGTAATAAAGTAAGCAAGTTAATAAAAATGTCAAGTATTAGGAACCTTAGCTTCTTCAAAGTATCTCGGGACTAAGAAGAGATTAGTCCCAAAAGAAATAAAGAAAAGAAAGAAAATATTGTTTTGACTTGATGAGGACACGTCTAAGACTAGAGACTAGTCTTAAAACAACATTGAATAAGTAAATAAATTGCATAACTTGGAAGTAAATAAATAACAATGAGCTTATATGCTCTAAAGATTTATATATAAGTACATAATTATTTTTCAGCTAAATATATATGAGAGGTTAACATAATATCAACAATGATATGAGCAAAATAAAATAACAACATAAAAATATATAAATACATAATCATGAACAAGAACAATATATGAACATAGTGTAGCTTTCATAACATTAAGTTTAGAAAACTGATACCATGGTCATGTAAGTTACATCACATGGTAAGAGAGTTTTCAGGAGATTTCTTACCTAAAGTAAGAATGGTGATACTGTTTGTAGTAGAAAAGGGCTTTGAGAAGAAAATTTGGGAGAGTTTTGGGAAAGTGTTTGAGATGGATTTTGGAGAGTAATTTTGTAGGTAGAAGATGTGTGAATGAAGCGAAGGAGGAGGGGGGTATTTATAGGAAAATCGGGAGTGAAATTTGAGTGTTTTAATTAAAGAAAAACATTAAAAAATGAGAGAGAGAAAGGGGGGAGGGGCGCCAGCCATTTAGAGTAGAGAGAGAGAGGGATTTAATTTTTTGTAATTTTGTGTATTAAAAGTAATAATAACAAAGGTAGATGCGATATAAAGTTATGAGAAAGATAAAAAGTAAAGATAATAGGTGTATGGAGTTGTAAGAGTAGGTGTTAGAAAAAGTAGAGATAAATGAATAGTGTAGAATAGTAATAAATAGTGTAATGTAAAATAGATGTGACTAGTAAAATACCGGTAGTAAGAAAATACGCGTATAATTGCAATATCTGTTATTTTTAGTTACCGAAAAATTACGAAACTGATATTTTTAAAATCCTTGTATTAAATCAGTCCTAATGGTTTCATCGGAATACTTTCACTATTTCGAGCTCCGAGACACACTTTTCGAGAACTGATCCCATTTGACTTTGAAAGATACTCGAAATACACAAATATGATATTTTAATGTTTCCTCAAATTATTACAAAATTATCACTAATTATTTTAACTTTGTTTTCTAGGGCTAAAGAGTATGGGAATACCGGATCTAAATTCTAGGGTTTGTACTAGTCTTTTGTTGACCTTTAGGGTTTTCGGTTGACTTTTAACTCTAAAATTAAACTTAAACTTAAAATTAACTGAAATTTCAGGGGTTTAAAACCTTAATTTTTAGGGTAATGTCAAGTTTGAATCCTAAACCAGAAAGTTAACCGAAAATCTTAAGTCAACAAATCCCCAAGAAACCCTAATAGTTTAGATTCGGTTACCCCGTGCTCCTAAACCAAGAAATTGAAATATGAGTGGAGAGTATAGATTGGTTCGTAATAATATTAGGATGCTTAAAAATATCATATTAGCGAATTTTCGACTTATTTCGAACCCGATCGAATATAGACTTTGAAAAGCATGTCCCGGAGCTCGAGATATTAAAAATATGTTATTAGTACCGTTAGATTCGTAATTTTATATGATTTCCAAATATATCAGTTATATAATTTTTCGGGTTATAAAAGTTATAGTTATAGCCTTTTTATCGTATTTTTATTACTACCTGTACTTTAATTGTCTAATCTATGTTTTGATTTCTAATCAACTATTCATCAAGTACAACTACCCATACCCTATTCTTACATCCTTACAACTTATTCTTACAATATTTCATCATTTTCCTTACATTTACTTTTCCAATACAACTTTTACTACTTAAATTACTTAATTTAATTTTGAAACTTACACAACACAACACATAAATATCTCTCTCTCTCTCCTTTATGGAGCCAGCGCCCCCCTCCCTCTATTCTCTCTCAATTTGTTTTATTTCTTCTTTTTATTTAACACACAAACCCTAATCCACTTTTCTATATAAACTCCTTTATGCCTTCACCTTTTCATTTTCTTTCTTTTCTCATTTTCACTTTTAGAAAGTTTTGCAAAACTCTCTCTTCTCTCCTCTTTCATTACTATGACCCTCTCCCCTCACACACCACACACACACACACATTTTTCTTCTTCAAGTTTTTTTGTTCCAAACTATTAATAGGTAATAGATCTACACTTTACCACCTTAAAAACATGTAATGACAAGATCATAAATGTGTGATTCCACTCAAAATCTCCATGCGCTTTAAACTAGGGATGTTAAAATACTTGAACATAAGATCCTTGCTATCACAATGTTATAGATCTTGTTATTTATGTTGTTTTACTATTACTTTGCTTTGTTATTAAGTTATGTTGTTATTATTGATGTTTTGTGCATGTATTCATCATTTAACCATATCTGCATAATGATCATAGTGCATTTGCATTTATGACTAGTATAGTAAACTAGATCTAGTTGTTTTGAGTTCATAAATGTCTTAGGTTTTTGTTTTATGTACATAAAGAGCTTGTAGTAGCATGTTAATAGTGGGAAAGTGTTAGAAAGCTTGAGATCTATTTTAGTTCCAACAAAAATAATTTTTGGAAATTCGGATCTAAAAAGAACCATATTTGGAAAAGATATTTTTCAACTTCAAAATGAGTATTTTACATTAAAAATGAAAGGCTTAGGGAATAGGTATCATAAATGAGTGGTTTTGATGAATAAAGCCTAGATCTACTAAGGGATATTTTCAAAATAAGGAAAGTTTACAAAAGTTATGTTAACATCATGTTTTAATCCCAACAACAAACTTAAAATTCGTAATAAGGAAAGCTTGATATATGAAAACCTATTTTTCAACCCCAAAATAAGATTTTTATTAAAGAAATGGAAGCCTTAAGGAGTATGTTTAATTATGAGATAGTTTTTGAAAGATTAAATGAGTTTTACAAAAGAAACAACCTGAAATATAAATTTCAAAATTCGGATTTGAAAGTGACCTCTATTTAAACACCTATTTCCAAATGCCAAAATGAGTATTTCAAAGGAAAAATAGAAGTCCTAGGGAATACATGTAATAAAGACCTAATTTAGACTAAGATAAATAAAATTTATCAAAGTATAATCCTAAAACAAGGAAGGGTTTCAAAGTATAGATTAAACAATATTTTTATTCCTTAAAAAGTTTGTAAAATTCGTAACTAATTAAACCCCCTATGAAAACATCTATTTTCCAAGTCCAAAATGAAGAATTTTATTAAAATAATGAAGGTGTTGAGCATATAGGTCATCAAGGTTGAGTTTTGATAAAAGCAAGTGTGATTTTGCAAGAAATAAAACTAGTTTTCTTAAGTTTAGTAATTTCAAAAGTTTTGCAAAGCAAAAGTTTCCTAAAAAGAATTCTTGATATCATATATCATTGAAGATACACATTTAGATAGCTCATCTCATGACATTCATGATAATAACTTGTAGGTAATGCATGTATATATAATGCATTTGGTAGAAACAAGCTAGGAAAATAGTGTCTTACACATCCCTCAAAGCATTGTTTAGGTACATGAAGAAATAGATTTACCAACACCCATGGATCATGCATGATATTGAGTTTTATATGTATATAAAAGAGTCTTTCAAGATATAATGATAGCTAAGTGTCTATCAAAGTTTTGGAATGATGCTTGGATTGAAATTAGGAGTTGATTTGTGGGATGGGAATTTCGTATAGCATTCTGTACCCTACCGTTCATGAACCTAACGACCTTGTTTGATGGAAATAACTTTAGAAATAGATAGCTCTTGTCGAATAGGTAGAAATCGGTATATGATATGTGAAATTTCGAGTTAAAATGACCAAGTTATGGCCGTTTTAAGTTGCAATTTCCTCTTAAGCGAACTTTGACAAACTTGTTAGAATATAATTTATGAGTTCATTCACACTTCATAGAAATACTAATTGGAGTAATTTCTTTTGATTAGGAGACTTGAGAGACGGACTAGACCTTTCTGAGGACTATTACGATTAAGTGGATTTTCGCGCCATGGCAAAGTAAGTTCACTATCTTTAAATTACATGCTTATGATTGTGCTTGTAATGATAGTGGCATTAGATTTATGGCAATATAAAATTTGAATGTGCATGTGAATTCTATTTGATTGAATTGATGATAAGAATATCGAAATGAGAATTGTTGTAAATATTTGTATGATTTACTATAGAATTGAAGTGTTTGCAATATCTATGATCGCCCATAATTCGTTAATTAATATGCCATGATCTTATAATTAAAATGTTCATGAATACCATACGTTGAGTCACATTGCATTGGTTATTACAGCTTTGTGGGAAGAAGGCATAATAGTTGGGCAACAAGGGGCTTGTAAACTCGAATGTGGGGCTTGTAAGCTCGAATGTTGGCATGACGGCTTGAATTAAAATGGTAGTGGTGTAGGCACTTGTGTCAACTAAAAAATTAGTGAGTGGGTGGGCACCTGAATCAACTACAATGTAAATGAAAAAAATTGAAATCTATGGTCGTATGGGCTCGAAACACCTAACCCCGAATTAAGGGCATAAATCCATTCAACATAGGACTCCCTGAAAGTCTTATGTATTGTATGCTAACGTGCTTGTGTGTTTCATAGGATTGATAATATAACTTGCTTGCCCTATTGCATGATGAAGTTTTTAATTTGGAAGTAAAACTCACTAAGCTTGTAAGCTTATACCTCTATAGTTTCCTGTTGCAGTATGATTATTTATGGCTATCCCCGAGAGGCCACTTTCCTCAAGTAAAGCTTTTGGAATTTAAGGAGCTTTTTGAAGAAGTTGGGACCTAGATGTTACGCATAGACTTCTAATTAAATCTCCTTAATCTATATATATATATATATGTGGTTGTAAGAGACTTTTAAGGAACTAAGGATTCTTAATATTTTGATGGGGGTATGCCCCTTAGATCTTTGTAATAGATTAATATTGGTTCTAACTATTATGATTTATATTCTTATCGCAATTTACATCTTCTTAATCTATTTCGATTCAAAGTATGGTTCCCTATATGATAAATGTGAGCCTTACACACGATGTCTAAACTCATGGAGTGACCAAGGTTATCACACTTGAGTTTAAATATCAAGTGCGGTGGACTGTCGCATATAGGGTACCCTTTGGGGCGTGGCAAAGCTTCTGTATCCTTAACAACCTCCAAGCTATGAAAATGGCCAAAAGAAAGGAGCTAAAGCAGGGGAAAGAATCAAATGGCCCCTCCACAACGACCTAAGCCTCAAGCAGCACCCTGATGCCTTAAATTGTTGATGGAAGATGAGCCTCTACTCACCTAGAACATGCTACCATAGTCACTAGACCTCTCCACTAAGTAATAGACCTTGATGACATTGATTTGGAGACTGCAAAAGAAAAGCACTACCTTATATCGAACATCTATGGCAGAAGTAGGAAATGGGCCTTGACCAGCATGCCTAACCCGTTACATGACCTCAGTGACAAACCCACGTAAACAAGGGCTGCAAAGCTTCCGATGAGACCGCAGAGCATCAATGACACCGCACGATGTCCAATCTCTAAGGGCTCAATGTCTCAACCCAAAGGGGGTTAATAGAAAGAAGATCTATGGTTATTCAACTCCTAGGAACTAAAGGGTGAAAGAGGAACCTTTGGTTTATGAAATGAAACGATAGAAATGAATTTAATATGTGAAGAAATACCTCACCCACCAATACTATTTATAAGCAGGAGAAAAATGCACCATATTCAGCATTTTATGCAGCTACAGCTCAAGGATCTCGAGTATAGGCCACCCTGACTGTCCGATCAAGCCTTAGAAACATGTAGATCTCAAAAATAATAAACGATTGGTATAGATAGGTCTGGTAATGAGATAAAGGCTTGAGTTGCAAACATCTTGCCCCCACTTACCACCATGAAACGCACAAGCAACATAAGATAAAACATAATAAGATTGCATACTAAAAAAGTGAACAAATGTCGTTTAAGCAATGAACTCGAATCACAGTTGTTTGTTGCCTTCAAGCATAGTTTTATATTTAGAAAAGTCCCTTCTTAATTCACTATAAAGGAAATAGGTAGTGCACCTATAGATTGCAAAATAGAATTACTATAGGTGTCGTCCTCTAGAATCTGAATATCAAGTACTAGTATTACCGTTTCTCTACTGTTTAACCTAACAATTTTGATGATTAATTTATACTATTAGCTAATGATTATATCTAAATTACTTGGAAAAACAAATAGCCAGAGATCACTAACAACAAGCGAGATTTAGATAAAATAAAACGACCTAGGTCTTGTCCTATATCTAATTTATCATGCGAATCCTTGGAAACTACAAATTATATTGTTAATATTTAGTTTCTAAGCTATTTAGTTCCTCAAGCAAAGTAATAATTCTCTCAAATCTGTCAATTTATCTAAACCTAGGTTAACCAATTAGGATCTCTCCTTAAATAATAGTAATCTAAGCTTGCTTTAAGAATGTGAACTCATAGGTTAGTCAACACATATAGAAGATTCTTGCTATTCTATCTCTAGAATTACAAATAAATCTCATCAGTTGCATAGATCTATTCATAGAAGCAATCTCTCAATTATCTTAAATGAAAATCAATTATAAATTTGCATTATGGATATACAAACTTAAGAAACCAATAACAAACATGTAATTAAACAAAATAACATAAATCTTTCATTAAGATCAAATCCTCATCACATGATCAAATTAGAATTCAAATAAGACCCTGATCTAGATTTTTACTCTTCCATAGTAATTAACGAGAACACATGAAATTCAAAATATAAATTAGAATTCATGATACAACTCGAAAAATGAAGCTCAAATTTGTGGATCTTCAATCCAAGATAATCTTGACTTGTTGTTAAATGAATCTCAAGAACTCTTTGTATTTTTTTGTTTGTAATTTTTTCTCTTTTTTTTTATTCTTCCCTCCATCTTTATTTTATAATGATCTTTACGTAAGTGCAATTGAATGGTCATTATGGGAAAGTGCGAAGTTATGGGAGTTATGGGTCTCTTGGCTTTCCAAAGTAATACCCATTTATTGCCCAATATATGTTTTTTGAATAAATGGGAGGTTACTATTCAATTAAAAAGCCATTTCACATTAATTAATGGACTGTCAAATCGACAGGGTTAGTGACAGGGCATGTCATTAGGCATGTCTAACTGTTTTCCTTAATGTGAAAATTGACACAATTGGGAACACGGCTATCCCACAACCGTGTCACAAGCTGTGCACTCCATGGAATTGACACGACTAGGGACAGGTCGTGTCATAGAAATGTTCCTTACAAGGTTAATTTTCCAGATTGACATGGTTTGTAACAGTTCATGTCGTTGTGCTTGTCTTTTCAAAACTTGAGATTTAGACCTCGATTGTGCTTTTCCTTGACATGGCTGAAAGACATGGCATGTTTTTATTGTGTTGATCACTTTTTTTTTTCTAAACTTTGAATTTTTGACCAGTTTTGCTTTCTTTTTGTAGAATATCTCCTTTAAAGATCTAGAAGCTTAGCTTAATGATTTTAAGTGCTAAATTCTTAATATTTTTCAACAAAATGATAAGTAGAAATATATTTTAACACTCATAAAATAGTAATAATTTTGGTTTATCAAATTCCCCCTCACTTAAACACTTGCTTGTCCCCAAGCAAGAAACTAAGGACAAAATTGTCAAATATACTCAAAATTTTCCACAAGTTACAAATTCACATAGCATTCATTTTGGATCATAGCAACTTGCTTTTGTACTTATTGCTCAAATCTATCATATAAATGTAGTTAGCATACTATAATCAAAATTCTAAAGATAATCCAGGTAAGTTAAACTTTACCCTTACTATTTAATAGCAGATTGCAAAGTCACAAAATAAAACCAAAGTCAAACAATAGTAAAATAGACCTAGTTACACTCCACCACCTACTAACGAGCATATAAGTCCTTCAACCACTTCTCTAAGCATACTAATCTAGAGTGAAAGTATTTTGCATCAATTTTTGCCCTGGATTTTCACCTTTTATTTTATATCCCTTCAAAATTTTTCTAGCCTTTAGAGAGAGGGTTTTAGGCTCTATCCTTTTATTTTTCAAAATTCAAGAATTGAACTTTTACCTTTCCTTTCTTCTTGTTATAGTAAGTTCATTGAGTCGGCACATCCCGAGTTCATCACTCAAGTGATCGAGTTTTAAAGGACCCCTAAGAACTCTTCCTTACTCTAATATTTAAGTTTAGATATTCTTGACTCAATTACCTGAGTCATTAGAGTAGAGGCAATGCTTTTTTTTTTTTTTTTTTGTTTTTTTTAAGGCATAATTGAATAAGAGGTTGGTATAGTCAATAGCAAGGTCAGACTTTACTTTTCTGAGGAACCAAAGCTCGCCCATATCAACTCAACTTCTTAGTAACAATCTAGCACATAAATTTTTTAAGAGATTTTTCTAAAAGAATCACCAAGTGAAAAACATCATATACCCTTTTACTAGAGATTAAATAAGCTCTCAAAATAATTGAAAGAAGAATATACAAGCTAAAAAACTTAGAAATATAACCGTTTAAATTTCAATTAAGGACTTCACTCCATTTCTAGACTCTAGATTCCATTACTAAATAGCAAGTAAGTTTACCCCACCTAGATTTCATCACACAATTTCAACTAAGTATACTAATCATAAAATATTTGAGTAAGGTACTATAAGTCGCTTTTAATATGAATGCTAATTCTAAACATTTTTCTGAGTATATTTCTAAGATATATCATTAAAATACAACAACAAAGTGTAAGTGGGGCTTTTTACATTCAAATTCAATGTCACAATAATATGATCATGAAAAACATGGAGAAACCAATTATTCCTTTCACAAGAATATCCTTCCCCTACATTTAATTAGGACATTGTCCCCTATGTCAACATATATGCAAAAAGTGAGGAAAGGTAAAATCAAACTTAAATACAATATTCAGCTGTAAGAGAGTCATATGTTTACCAAAATTGAGCAGCTATGATAACAAGTCAAATCATAGTGCATTTAGGCTGCAAAACAAAAGATAAAACAAAACAAAGAAATCAAAATAAAAGTTAGCACTCGTGATCCTACATATGAGCCATAAGAGTCATCCCAAGATTGTGTGCTCAATCAATACAGTCATCCAAAATTAGAAATCATAAAAATCATCATCATCCAATCATCAAATCAGCAATTAATCAAGGAATCAATCTCCTTGATAGTCAGGATCATCCTCATCCTCATTCTTTCTTTGTCTCTTTTTATTGCTGGTGGGTGGTGTGGGAGTTGGTGTGCCCTTTCCTTCTTCCTCTTCAATTCCTTCACCATCTTCATCATCCTCCTCCTCTTCATCAACTTCCTCTTCAGATGCTTCTTCATCTATATTCTCCCTAGACATCATCTGGTGATGAGGGAAAATTCTCTGATGGGCCAGCCAGTGGTAGAGAAAATTCCACATTATTATGTGTTGCAATTCCCTTTAAACAGGAATGAATGGCCTCTTGGTGTCGAGTCTGATGCTTAGATGTGCAAATGAGAGCCTTAAACAATGATTTCATCTTTTACAAAATGTGATAGTTCTTCTCAACCTTCTTAGCAAGCACTTCATAAGAAGATCGGTTAGGAGGAGAAGACTTTAAAGTGGAAGGTCCTGGTTTCCTAAACCACTTTCCAAGAGTAGAAGTTGTTATGATATGAGAGGAAGCAATAACATGCTTAGGTTCTTCAGTAGGAAATATCTACAACCCTTTTAGCAAGCGGGTGATGTGGGATCCACAATATATGTTGCCTTTGGCTTTATTAGTCTTGGCATGCTAGTGGAAAAAGAAAGCAAGCATCACTCCCAAGTTCAAGTGGTGTTTCTCAATTATACCATGTAAGTATAACATCTCATATGTCCAAACAACTCCGGTACTCTTCCCTTTTCCATTGACTGAATGAGTGATTATCTAATGAATTACCCTATGGTTGATGTCTTTAATGGTAGATGCCTTCACCTCCTTAGCTTCGTAGGGAGTAGCTGGACTAAGCTTTCCCCAATACAAATAATTGAATTCCCTTGGTGGCCAATCAACTGGAAGGTGTACAAATTTTTCTTGGCCATGCAAATCTCATGAATGGTTATAGTTCGTTCTTGGCCATTAATTCTGAAAGTGATGCTATTGTTTATTCCAAAGTGTTTTGCTTGACTTGCTATCCGAAATGTGGAGAGGAACTCTAGTGTGATCTGTCGATATACTTTTTCATTCACTTTAAACCATTTATCCCATCCATTATGACTAATCAAAGCACGTATTTCATCATCTTTATTATACTTTGCCAATCTCCTCCAGTTGAATAACATATTACCTGCAAGTTGTCTCCCAAAATACACATTATATCTCTTTTTTTCAATCCTCGACTTTGGTTGAGTAGGTCTTTGAGGGCCCGAGGCTCTTCTAATAGGTTGGAGTTATGAAGTAGAGCACCTTCCCACTACTTGTTTTTTAGTCATCCTAAAATTAACCAATAGTTGACTCCACAATTGAGACTATTAAATAATTCAAATGAGAATGGAAAATTAGTGATACACAAACTCACAAAAGTCATGCCAACAGCTCATTACAACAGATATCAATTGAGTTTGAAACAACAATTTGAAGAAAACAAAATTTTTAGCATGACATGGCCAAAAAGACAGGGCATGTCCATTCTACAGCCCCTGTTCTTCATCTAAAACTTGACATCTATCATTATGTATTAATCCAACCTTCCCTCACAACATTCTTCTTTCTAAAAACACTAATTTTGATTAGTCCCAAATTTTAGAACATGAGAATCACACATGCATTGCAATTCAACAGCCCTAAATCAATCTCATCGACGTATTCTTAAAGCCATTAGTATCACATTTTGTATATCATAAACAGCCTTAAATTTTTGAACATGAATGCATTTAAAACATCCCAAAATTTTAGAAAATCATGCATGCATTGTTCAATAGCTCACATACAAAAAAGATTAGAACAAAATGTATCATGCACGCAATAGAGATTCTCCATAATTTCGTGCAATTATAGTCTAACTAGAATGAATCAACAATAGCAAATCGTGATTGAAAGTGACATGCAACAAGTATCAAGACCTAAAAACCCTAGATGATATCCTCAACGTGTTCATGGAAGCTCAAAAATGGAGAAAATGAGAAAGAAGGAAGAAGGAAGAGAGAGGAAGAGAGACTTACTTGGATCCTTTGGTTTTTCTTATGAAATTTTGTCTATGAAGAAGATGGATTGTGTAGTGGAATATGAGAGGATTTTCTTTCTTTTTAAAGTGCAAAGCAGGATCCCGTATATATTCAAAAAATAAATGAGTTAAGTTAAGGGCATGCGTTACAAGTAAGGAGAAATGGGCAGTGAGTGACACGGTCTATCGACAAGCCATGTCCATTGAATGTCTACAAGACTGTTTTTTTTTTTTTAAATAGTGAGTTACACAATGTTAAGTTCTCTAATAATTTTATGATGATAACAAAAGGATTTTGAAATGTTTAATTGTTTATGTTTTCTTTGATAAGTATGATTTGACAGAAGCTAGTTCAGAACCTTTAAAAGGTTGAATAAATAAGGTTTTATAAAGTTGGAAGCTCTTTTGGAAGTTTCAAATAAGCTTTGGGGTCTAAATAAGTCTGACAAAAGCAGTTTTAGAATCTTTAGCGATAGTAAAATAAGTTTGACAAAAGCTGTTTCGAAACCTTCAGCGATAGAAAAATAAGTTTCACAGAAGTTGTTTCAGAACCTTCAACGATAGACAAATAAGCTTGACAAAGCTAGACAGAAGCTGTTTTAGAAATTTTAGGTATGACACGAAATTTCTAAACTCACACTAAATTATTTACAAACTTGGTTTTTAATATTTTTCAAGACCTATCTCCACTTGTCAAGTATATTTGGATAATATATTTGATGTGTTTTACTTAAGTTGGATTTCATATCATGGGGATCAAATCACATCAAGTAATTTTACAAAGATTTTATTAAAAAAATTTTTTAGTATCCTCAAACATGTTTTACTAAGTTGCATAAAAGTTTTACAGAGTTCTTATGGATTACGAATATGATAAGATATAATATGTTTGTTACAAGAAAAGATATGGAAGATAAAGTTTGTTTCAAGAGAGTATATGTTTATTACAAGAAAATATATGGAAGATAATGTTTGGCATATGAAGATAAGTTCTCATAATTTTAAGGGATATCACATTTTCTTTGGATAAACATTACAGTATCTATAAGTTTATTTTGTTGAGACTATCCAGATTTTAAATCTCATGAAAAGATCTCAACAACAAATGGAGGCTTATCCAAAGGAAGATCTGTAAACCCCGGAAATTCTCAGTAGCTAGAAAACCCCAGGAGTTGGAAACGAAACCCTAATCCAGTCAGATTGAGTTTAGTGAATGGAGCCTAGGAACCCTAAATCCGGCTTTCCTTCGGTTTCATAGTAAAATATATATTTTGGAGTAAATGAATTTGAATTGTTGTTCCAAAGTACTTTTCAAACCTTTGAAAGTTTTAAATTCGGGAATTTTTCAATTCCGGGCCTTCCCGAGCCCAATTACGGAAAAGCGTGCCCCGGGCCACGGATTCAGAAAGATGTTCCGGAATATTCATTAGAACCGTAATTTTATAAGGATTCCAAAAATATCAATTTCATAATTTTCCGAGCTATAAAAATTACAGTTATAGCTTTTCCCTTGTTTTCGGAACAACCGGTAAAGTAGATGTCTTGTCTACTATTCACAAGTACAACCTACACTACACACTACCCATACCCTATTCTTACATTCTTACAACTACTCATTTCAATTTTCTTTTCCAAGAAAATTTGTCTCTTAAATAATTATTACATTTATTACAATTTCATTTACTAAATTAAAAAAAAAAATCAAATTTTTAAACACACACACACACCATGCATGATGGCCCGCCCCCCTCTATTTTCCCTCTTCAATTAATTATTTTACTTCATTTTGTATAACTAAACCCTAATACACTTGATATATATACTAAATTTTTTCTCTCTCTCTTCATTTCTTCTCCTTTCAAAATTGGAAAAAGAGAAAACCTCTCTTCCCTTCCCTTCCCTTAGTGCCGAGCACCCCCTCCCTCTCCTCTTGCACTTTCAACTCAAGACTCCTCCATTTCTACCTTAGATCCTCCTTTGGTATGTTGATTCAAGCCTTGTTTTTCCTAGTTCTTGTCATGGCAAGACCATATCTTGTGTATTTCCTCATTAAAACCCCATGATGCTCATGCTAGGGACATGGAAATGCATGAACAAGAATGTCAAGCCATCACAAGACATGGATCTAGTGTTTAGATGTGTTTTGTTAAGATTTCATCTTGTTCATGCATATAAAGTAGTGATCTTGTACTTATATTGTTGTTCATGCCATGAGATCCATGTTATATATATCATATGTAGTAGATCTAAGGTTTAGACATTCACCACTTTATGTACATGCATGATCATAGGTTCATTTTGCTTTACATGCTTGGATGATCATAAGAATGAAGTCTTGTTCATGTATAGAGATGTTAGATAGTATATCTTCACATATAGAAGGCAAGAACATTGAAAAAGGAAGGGCTTTGCTAGATATGAAAAGTTGAAAATTCGGATGAAATGGAAACCCTACCTTAAAGACCCCCAAAATCAACTTTAAACTTATATTTCATAAGAAAAATGAAGGGTATGTGTAATAGACATGTTGAAGGAATTATTTTCATGAGTTTAGATGAGTTAGGCATAATAAAAACAAGAAAAACAAGAGGTGAAGTTAGAATGAAAAATGTTGACTTTAAATGTGTAGTCAAATTCGTAACTTTGTGTAATGCCTAAATAAAACTTAGTATTTAAGTCTAAAATGAATGTTTTATAAGCTAAATGAAGTCCTTAGATAATGTATACATTGAAGCTCCAATTTTTAATGCATTAGACAAGATTTCCCTTAAGAGAAATGTAAGAAAAGGAAATTTGGAAAATTCGGATTTTCACAAATAGCTTATTTAAAAACATGTTTACCAAATGAAAAATGTGAATTTTTATGCATGAATGGAGGCCATAACTATTATAGACTTTGAGAACCTATTTTAGTTAAATAATAAGTAGATTACAAGATTTAAAAACCAAAGAAACCCTAAGGAGTATAATGTGGGATAATAGCTTCTTAGAATTAGTCTTTATGAGACTTTCCCCAACACTTAAGAGTTCCTAAGAGTTTATTACTACAAAAATCATCATGACCATGCACATATTGAGTTCATTACATGGCATACACATTAGTAATTCATTCCTAAATCATTCATGCATGAATCACCAACTAGGAACATTTCTTATCAAAAGCAAAGCACATTTTCAAAATTGGATCAATTGCGGAACAGAACTGATCCCACTGTTCCGTGACCCTATTATTTTCAAAACTTGGATTTAATACTTGAAATAGATAGATCTTTCGAAGTAGATGAAGATCGATATAAAGTTTGCGAAATTCCGAGTTAAAATGACCAAGTTATGGCCATTTTAAGTCGGACTTCCAAAAATAGCGAGAAATCCGAATTCAACTAGTCTAGATATATAGTTTGATTTAATTACATGGTGAGAATCTCATTAGGATTATTCTTGATTGGTAGGTGATTCCGAGCAGGACGACACACTACCTCCCGATTATTATTATTAAGGAGTTGGCGTCCCATGGCCGAGTGAGTTTACTTCCACTCTCAATTAATGCTTGTGATTGTAATGTAGTGGCATTAGTGATGTAGGCAAAGATAAAAGAAATTGTATAAGCATGCTGGGGTATATGGGAATTATTTATGTTGTTGATTGTTGAGATGTGAAATGGAGTTTAAGGTATATCGAAACCGGGTGTTAAGATATTGACTGCTTTACTAGTATCTTATGATAAATGTCTGCGAATATTTGTTGGTCACTTAAAAGAATTGAATTAATGACTATTCGACTCCGACTATAAATTGAATTCATTCATGTCACGATGGGGTTGGAGCATTCGCATTGTTGGTTAATCGTGATCCATAAAACGACTTGTTGGTTAATCGTGATCCATAAAACGACTTGTTGGTTAATCGTGATCCACAAAACGAATTATCATTAGTTGACCGTGAGCTTAAACGGCGTCGTACCGCAGGATTCGTTAATCTGCTAACCCGGGATGGAGGGCGCAAGTCCATCCACATATGATTTCCGGTTGGTCATATGTTTGCTAAATTCATTTGTTTGATGCATACACTTGCCTGAATAATTACTTGTTTGACTGAAGTATGTTTAATTGCGTTATGGAAGTATTGCTCACTAAGCTAGTTAGCTTACGCCCCCATAGTTTCTATCTTTTGTAGCACGACTTTATATGGCTTAGGCCAAGACAGGCTACAGCGCAGGTACCGGAGATAGGAGTTTCCCGTAGAAGTTTAATTCATTCCTTTTTGTATAGACTTCCATTGGAAACTAAGGACTCTGGATGACTGTAATAGACTGTTATTTTTTTGCGGGGGAATTGCCCTTAGATTTTGTAAACTTTAACATTATGCGCTTTGATTTATTATCTATGGCTAATGAATGCCTCGTTAAACTGTTTAACTCCATTTGTTGAAGTATTCTATTGTCGTAAAGGAACGCTTTACATCTACTTAAGACTTCCGAAGGCCCCGGGTAGGGAACTCGAGAGTCTTACTTAGTATGTGGCGGGCTGTTACGTTCAGGATACCCTACGGGGCGTGACAAGATCATAAGAGAAGATCATGACAATTTGTTAGACGAAGATCATATTATCTTATCAAGCATATCTCGTTCAAATCATAGCAAATAAGGAGGAGAAGATCTTCAATAACTTCTAGATTAGTTTATCAAAAAATTTACAGCAAGAATAAAGGAAATAATCATGATGAAGATTATCTAAGATTCAAATTTAAATCAGGACGAAAGAAGCAATCCGGTGGTTTTCAAATTTTAAAAATAAGGATAAGGATTAACAGATTTATAGTCGACATATTTGGGAAGAGATATCAATCCTTCAAGCAGCTCTTGAATGTTGGAACAAGAAGCATATATGTGAAAAAGACAGAAATAACTTCAGAAACCACATGCTTTTCACGCAACAAACAAAAGCACTCTTCCCTCTTTTAAAATTGAGACTACATTGCTTTTAAAATTTTATCTCTTACGTCTAAAAGCATTCATTGATCTAAATTTGTGCAAGCCTTCTTTTGTGTTTATATTTGAAATCTCTTTTATTTGTAATAGAAGGAACGTGTTGTTTCCTTCTTAGCTTGGTAGTTTAGTTACAGGATTAGACTCTGTAGATCGATTGTTGCTAGAGGATAGCAGTGATAATCAAGCAGAGAGGATTGCACTATCTTGTAATCTTGAACTTTTTGATATAGTGAAACACAACCAATATAGACAACCAGGTCCCGGCATAGAGTCGGAAGAGTAGACTGATGCACAAAGCGGAATCACTATAAATTACTGGCTGATTCTCTTTTCCTTATTCTTTTATTTTCAACAATTTATTTTCATACTTGTTTAATTATTATATTTTTCTCATATTTAAAATTGAACGGGAATATTTTTAAAGGAGAAAATTTTTATTAATAATCAATTCAACTTCCCTTCTTGATTATTATTTGGCACCAACACACGGCCTCATGACAACTTATGTCTCAAGAATGTTAAACCTGGCCCCTTACCCACAACAAGTTACACAGTTTATCGATAGGCCGTGTCGTTGGGCGTGTTGACCTAGAAATGGTTGATATTGGGAAAAAATAATTGACACGACTAAGGGACAAGTCGTGTCCTTTGTGTGTCATCCAAAAACTTATCTCCACAATAAGTTACATGGTCTAGGGACGAGTCATGGCCCAAAAATGTCATTCCAAAACTTTAAGAAACACATTAGATCAGTGAGGGACACGACTTTTAGTCATGTCTAAAAAATGTCAATTTTTTAGCAACTCACCTGGCCTTTTTTTTCCTTGATTCCTCTCGAATTTCCATCATACGCTTAAAAAACAATACTTAATCATCAAGAATGATAAGATCATGAGTTCAAAAAGAAAAAGGAAAAAGAAAACTTAGACATGAGTTGCCTCCCATGAAGCATACTTTTTTAACGTCATTAGCTCAACATTTAATGTTAACTTGTCCACCTGGATCCCATGGGAATGTGTCATACTCTCATAATTTTGAAGTCAACAAAGGGAATTTCTTTCTCATTCTTATTCCAATTATTTTAAGTTCAATTCCCTTATTCTCAATTGCCATGGGTGTTTGATAGGGAGAAAGTTTATAAATCGGTGTTGGTTCAAACTCTATACTATAACCTATAGGCTCAACATCTCCCAAACATCCAATGATCTCAACAAATGGAGAGAAATTAATATCTTCAACTTCCATCTCTCTAAACATCTCTTCTTTTGGGATAACCTAAGGAATGGCCTCCAGATATGTGTTCTCAAGAATTGGAGTACTAGGGGAAGGATTAAGATACAACACCTTAGTCTCCTCAAAATCATCTTTTTCCTCAATAGACTCCAACTTATCTTCATGATTGTTTAGATCTACCTTATGATCTTCAATTTCATTTTTCTTCTCCACCAGTTCATCCTTCAATTTTGATGACTCCTCAAGTTGTATATGTGGATCATTTTCTCCTAAAGCATCAAAAGGACTTGTAATTATCTCCGTAGGTACTTCCTCATGTCTCCCAAGAGTTTCTAAAGATTCAATCAACCTACATACCCACTCTTGAGATGGTCCTAGAAGAGTGGCCAATTCTTCTAAACTTATGAGTTTGTAAATGTCAGAAGCACACAATTGCCATGAGTCTGCTTCAAAAAGCGTTTGCATAATCCTGACAAACAAATCCACGTTATCATTTCTTGAATCAAAGATCCATTCCAAAATAGATTTTTTTTAGGATCTTTTTCAATATGGCTCAAGGAGAAAGATGGCATAGTTAATGTAGCTAGAGCATGGTCATAATGTGAATATATAGAAAAATGTGAGACAGCTCTCTCACTTTGACATTCAAAAGTCCAATGTCATCCATCACACTACTTGCAAAACATATCATTAAGAGTCATAAGGTCAGCATCTGGAAATTGTTGATAAGAATCAATAGAGGATAATGCATTTGTATAACAAGAGTTAGAAGGATGACAATATGGATTGGGGCATTTATAAGACTTATGATTGCCTTCACAATACAAACACTAAAATCTAATGAAATTCATAGTTCACACAGTCATGAAAAACCAAGAACACATTCAATCAAAATGAATTACACTAAAAAGCATAAAAAAATTGTTAAAGTAGTAGATACTAAAGCTTTTCCTAGTA
This sequence comes from Combretum micranthum, assembly GCA_024138025.1. NCBI lineage: Eukaryota > Viridiplantae > Streptophyta > Magnoliopsida > Myrtales > Combretaceae > Combretum > Combretum micranthum. The sequence goes on from JAMXBD010000006.1 coordinate 1,753,203, forward strand.
TTGGCTTGCCAGATCCCCGGTAAAAGCGCCAAAAACTTGCTTTTTGCCTTTAAGTGTAGTTTTAAATTTATAAAAGCCGGTTCTTAATTCACTATAAAGGCAATAGGCAATGCACCTAGCGATTGCAGAATAGAATTACTACGGGTGTTGTCCTCTAAGATTTGGATATCAAGCACTATTATTACTGTTTCTCAACTATTTAACCTAACAATTTTGATGATTAATTTATACTATTAGCTAATGATAATATCTAAATTACTTGGAGAAACAAATAGACAAGGATCACTAACAACAAGCAAGATTCAGATAAAACAAAACGACCTAGGTCTTGTCCTACATCCAATTTATCATGTGAATCCTTGGAAACTATAAATTATATTGTTAAGATTTAGTTCTTAAGCTGTTGAGTTCCTCAAGCAAAGTGATAATTCTCTCGAATCTATCAATTTATCTAAACCTAGGTTAATCAATTAGGATCTCTCCTCAATTAACAACAACTTAAGCTTGCTTTAAGAACGTGAACTCATAAGATAATCAAAACATACAGAAGATTCTTGTCATTCTATCTCTAGAATTATAAACAAATCTCATCAATTGCAATGTCTTAAATAGATATTCATAGAAGCAATGTATCAATTAGCTTAAATAAAAATCTGTCATAAATTTACATTTCGGATATACAAACTTAAGAAACAAAAAACAAACATGCAATTAAACGAAAGAACATAAATCTTTCATTAAGATCAAATCCTCATCACATGATAAAATCAGAATTCAAATAAGACCCAGATCTGGGTTTTTACTCTTCTATAATAATTAACGAGAACACGTGAAATTCAAAATATAAATTATAATTCATGATACAACCCGAAAAAATGAAGCTTAAATTTGTGGATCTTCAATCCAAGATAATCTTGACTTGTTGTTAAACGAATCTTGAGAACTCTGTGTATTTTTCTGTTCATACTTTTTTCTCTTTTTTTTAATTCTTCCCTCCATCTTCATTTTATAATGATCTTCATGTAAGCGGAATTGAATGGTCATTATGGGAAAGTGGGAAGTTATGGGAGTTACAGGTCTCTTGGCTTTCCAAAGTAACACACATTTAATGCCCAATAGACATTTCTTTAACAAATAGGAGGTTACTATTCAATTAAAAAGCCGTTTCACATTAAGTAATGGACTTTCAAATCGACAGGGTTACTGATAGGCCGTGTCACTGAGCATGTCCAACTATTTTTCTTAATGTGAAAATTGAAACAACGGGGGATATGGCTTGTCCCAAAACCGTGTCACAATTTGTGCACTCCATGGAGTCAACACGACTAGGGATAGGTCGTGTTACAGAAATGTCCCTTGCAAAGTTGATTTTCCAGATTGACATGGTTTGTGACAAGTGATGTCGTTGAGCTTGTCTTTTTAAAACTTGAGATTTAGACCTTGATTGTGCTTTTCCTTGATATAGTTGAAAGACATGGCATGTCCTTATTGTGTTGATCACTTTTTTTTTTGTCCAAACTTTGCATTTTTTACATGTTTTGCTTTCTTTTTTGTAAAATATCTCCTTTTAAAGACCTGAAAGCTTAGCTCAATGATTTTAAGTGCTAAATTCTTAATATCTGTCAACAAAATGATCAGCATAAATATATTGTAGCACTCATAAAATAGGAATAATTTTGGTTTATCAACAGTTGAGATCGAAATTTAAACACTTAGTGAAATTTTCAACAAAAAATAGAAACGTATTATAAATTAGCTCAGGAAGGGATGTGGAGTTAAAGAAAGAAACTTCATTTAAAACAAAGTGACATCACACAAATGGCTATTATAAGTAAGTACATTGAGAAAACACTAAGCTTGATTCCTATGATCTAAATAAAACACAAGGTCAAACTAAAGCTATTCAATAGAATATCTGCCAAAAACCTCTTCACGGATGCTTAGCTAAGGGACAATAAGTATGATAAATCCTTTTTACTCTATTCTTTTCATAAGAATTTGGGCTTCATTTGATGCATTCTTGGATAAATTCCTACGAAATTGGTGCTTTTAATGTTTAAATGTTGTTTTTCAGCTCTTAGAATCAAAGGAAGAAGAATTAGAGTGTTTTGAATCAGATTAGGAGCAAAACAATAGCAAAATTCAAAGACAGATTTTTATCGAACCATGCAAAAGTGCCTATCAAGGCCTAAACATCAACGAAAAACCAGGTAAATTAGTTTGTTGTGTCATGAATCGAGCCCTTGACATGACCTTCAATGAATGTTTTGAGGCTATGGAGCTTTGGACTTAAAGAATATCTTCTATCACACCACATTGTCGAGCCTTAAATTTAACCTGCGACAAATGTTGGATGAAGATCACACCTTTGCTCAGGAAGTACAACTTGAGCTGAGCTCATGTGTCGAGCCCTCCACATACTCAAATTACCCTTCGGTTGAATAATGGATAAAAACTCGAGCGTTTTTGCAGAATGCCACAACTTAGGTTGTGCCCTGATTTTCATGCAATATTCAAGAACTCAACCTGCTGCGTGACAACTGGCCTCATGAGCTGGCATTTACGACCCGTGATGGAAATAAAGGACGAATTTTGTTATAAAGAATCTGCCACGTCATCCTTAAAAAAAAGTGCATAGGCATGCGATTAGTATGTTATAACAAAGGGTAAATTTCGTAATGTAATATTGAGAGAGAATTCTGAGGCAAAAGAATTATTTCTGCTAACCTCAGAAATCTCGATTTTTCTAGGTAAAATCATTTTAACCCATTGTTTGTATTTTTTTAAGATTCTAAACTTCAATTTTAATATTCTTCGTTAATTTCATTTTATTTCATCAGAATCCGTGCTTAATGTTTGCATCTATGGAGAAATAATCTCATACAGCTTAGGGTTTGTAAACTCAAATTCTGATTCATGTGATTTCAAATGCGCTTTCAAGTGATTATTGATTGGATGTTTGTAATTAGTAGCTTCAACTCATTTTCGTAAGTCTAAATGTGTGATGCACCTTTTAGATTCATGTTTGATTTCAACTAAATAAATTGAGAGATCATTCTTTTGAATAGATCTATGGCTACTATTGGAGTTGCCCATTATTACCTCGAGAGAGAGATGCTGAAACTTTTTGCTGCTTATTTTGAAATTCATTATGTTGGTTTCAAAAACAAAGGATTTTTAAGCTTTAAGTGGGTTTAAACCGTTGATAACTCGTGAAGAGATTCCAGTAATTTGGTTTAGGCCTAAAGCTATTGACCTTGAGAGAGGCTTTAACTTACTCTGGTGAATTCGATAGTGCAAATACACCAGCGTGCAACTCTCTCTCTAAGTTTATTAAGAAATCACATGATAAGAAATTGGTGAAGCAAACCTTGGGCTTCCAAGTTGCATTTTTACAAACCCATCTTTAATCTTTCCCTAAAACATCTGTAAATTTTCATTAACCTTAAGATAACTTCTGTTTTTATCATGGCTTTCTAAATTTTCTTTGGCTAGATAATAGATGAGAAGTGAGTAAGATAGATGCCAACGATTCCTTGGAGTACGACCTAATATTTTCTATACTACTTCGGTAGGTGTGCTTACCTGATGTTTATAGTTGCTTCCAAAGTTGAATAAAACCAATTAGTTTTGTAAATTTTCAAAAACTTCAACTTCATGGTCTTTTAAAATGGTTTTCAATCCAATAGACCAACAAAGACCCATAACAGAAAACAAAGAATGACCTCCCTTTGTAGCACATGTAAGCTTCTAGATTTTTCGATACTCTTAGATGAGAACCTTAAGGCTAGTATCAAAACTGGAACCCAAAAATCAAGCCAAGTAAAACCGAACCCTAGAAACCTTAAACGAGATTAGATTAAAATTCCAATAACCATAGAGTTTTAGATGTTTTAAGTGAAACCTGAAACCCTAAAGGAAAGTAGATGGTAAGGAATGTATCTTCATTAAAAGGGTTACATGCCCTACCTAGTTGATCTAACTCAATCCTAAAACTTAGAAACCCGAGAATCGATCCTAACTAATCACAAGTTTTGGAAACCTTGGACAATAGCAGATAAGTTGGATAACCCTAAATATCTCGTAAGTGCGATGGGAATAAAAAACTCTAAGTACCAAACTCTAAGAAAAAGAATACCTTCGAAAACAAAACAAACATCCGAAAATCGTTTGATTCGGAAACCTTACACTAAACAATTCGTCTATCTAATCTCTAACACGTAAATCGAGGTAGTATATCCAAATAATATTTAATAAAAAATGATTTTCTATAATATATTAATTCATCTAATCAAAACTTCACCAGTAAAGTAAAACCATTAATGTACGCGGTCATTGGCATGCATATCGAGATAACATCACTAGATAACAATTAATGATAAAACTGTAAACCCAAGATTCTTTGGAAGCTTTATAAGTGAACCTTAGAGTTGAAATTAAAAAGTATTACCCAAAAGTCAAACCGAGTCAACATTTAGCACTAGAAGTCCTAGACTTGATTATACAAACCCAAGAATCCTAAAATATTAAATAAATTATAAAAATAGAGTAAATTCAAATTATGAACCAAATATATAGTACAAGCGTAAACTCCTAAATTTTATAATCCTACAAGTAAATTTTAAAGCCGAAATTGTAACTGGAAGCCTAAAACCTAACGAGGTTATCATCAAGTTCTAGAAAATTTGGATCCGGCAAGACTGCCCCTAAAACCCTAAAATATTAAAAATAAAATAAACCTGAATTATGATCCAAAAATATGTAATATACCTAAAAATGATAAGATTTGGCGAAAACTCATTTGTTCTTTACCCAAATTGGATCAGTTTTCAAATCAGGGCATTGACACACAAAATAAGGGAAATATCTAGACAAACAATCTAGACTAGTAATGTAATGAGGATTCATAAAAATATCATATACAATTTTTATGGCTCATAAAAACGTTATATATAGTTTATATGCGCGTATTTTTATCTCTACTAGTAATTTATTTGTCTTTTTTTACTAATTATTATTATTTATTACTATTCACCTATCTCTACTCTTCCTTACAACCTATTTCTTATAACTTACATACCTATTTCTTACATTTACATTTTCAATATTATTTTATACATAACTTCTTTTACACTTTATTACTTTTCTCTACTAAAATTAATTTTTAATCACTTATTCTCTTCCTCCCCTCTTCATGGATGACCACTTCTCTCTCTCTCATCCTAGTTTTTTTCTTTTTCTATTATTTTCCCTTGTTAAATTCTCTCCAATTTCCATATATAAATACCCCTCGCTCCTTCATTTTTCACACACTTTTCACATCTCATAAGAAAACTCTACTAATTTTTCTCCACAACTTCTCTCTCTAAATTTTTTCTCAAACACTCTTCTCTCCCTCTCTCAGGATTCATGCCACGCACATACAAATTCTAAGTTCTCTCAAATTCTTCTTTCACCAACTACTTTAGGTGAAAATTAAACGAACTCCTTAGATTATGTTATGTAATATGAGGAATATGTATGTCAATAAATGTTTTCCACATAAATTTCCCATGATGTATATGCTAGGGAGTGGAAATACAAAGACAACATATTGTTCATATCATTTGTACATTCACGTTTATGTTCATGTTCATGATATATTATTGTTCTAACTTAGCTTGCTATATATATATATATATATGTATGTATATGTAATACTTATACTATTTTGAGTCTATTGCTCACTAATCTAACATTTATTTATTTCATGTAGTAATTTACTTCGAGTAAGGACATTACAACCCGCCTTAAAATAAGGTAGTTTTTCCCAACAACATTGTAATGTCCTAAAATAAGGACATTACAACCCGCCATGTATTCTTCTCTTTATAAGAACACGCCGAGGCTATAATTTTAATCTATAAATAAACAATATATAAAACCTCAATACTCACATAAGGATACTCGTTTATATTATCTCATGAAAACAAAGTCCTTAAAGAAAACATTTTGTTAGCATAAACCAAAGCCAACTTTAAAATAAACTTAAAACAAAAAGGAAAGCTTCTTAACTTAATCTTAAACTCATAAACAAGAAATCTCTCATAGAACATAGAAAATTCAATAAGCCTTCAAATTAATCTCATAACAGTCCAAGTGGTCTAAATATCTATAGGAATGTCTTGTCTACTATCGTCCTTCCCCTGATTCACAAATATATCAAAACTAGATAGATCATAATAAAACAGATCTGCACCTGTTCTTGAAAAAAATGAAAGGAATGAGCAAAAAGCCCAGTACGCCAAATCACATACAAATGCATATGTACACACAACATGTATAATCAATTACAACTATTACTAATGCAACAAACACCATTTCTTATCTTATATTAGCCAGCAAGCAACACAATTGAGAACCATATGCATCTAGTTCTAAATCTAGAGTAATTCATAACTACATAAAAACAAGCAATATAGAAAATAAGTAATGTATACATATATAGTGTTGGGAATCTCCCACATACTCGGAGTATCGTACTCTCACTACTCCTAAACTATAGGAATCATCTCTATACATGAGTCCACTCGGGACAACCCCACACATAGATCATCAAGGTGCCTCGTTAGTATCACACTATGTGTGGTTTTTACTAACCAAAGCCAAACATAAGCACCAAACATAATTTCTTATTATCATATAGAATTAAGTTAATTTAGAATTCTAATCCTACAACATACAACAAATAAATCTAAACGTACAGGCACATACAACAAACAAGGTAAGGTTGTACCTTAATCAAATTCCAGAAGCAAGACTTTAAATCACTCAAATCTCCTTTAGAATCACAACCCTAATTCACCAGAACCTGAAAATACTAACATATATATTTCAAAATAATATTTTCCTTACATAATTCTTACTCAAATTCCATCTAAACCCTAGTCTCAACAAAATTAAAAATTAATACCTTTCTTCTTGATTTCAATCCAACAATTCAACAATAGAATAGATTTCTCCAATAACTCCTATAAACTCTAGGATTCCATTTCATATTGTTCAGATCAAAGCCATCAAAATTATTACTTTATAATGATAGAGATCAAGGATATTCAAAACTTACCTAAAATTGATCTCAAAATCCCCTTTGACCAACGGAACCAGATCTCCAAACCCGATAGAGACGTCCTCCAATTCCACCTTAAATTTCAATAGAAAAAACCCTAAGAAAAATTGATAATCTTTGAAATCCTAAAGCAAAGATATCGGTTCAATTATCTGATCTAGACTTCAGAATCCCTTTGGCGGCTATGAACTCTAAGAAGATATCTAAAAAGGTTTAGGGTTTTGTTTTGAAGAAGAAACAAATGAGGAATATATAAAAAACTCGTACCCTTTCATCTCTTTTGCAACACATATGCTAGCAGTTTTGAAAACATACGCCAGCAGTGTAGATTGAAGGTCGACGGTGTAAACAGTAAAGCTAGTGGCTTAAAAACGGTATAAAACTCTCGAGTCATTTTTCTTCACGAGTACGCTAGCAAATACGCCACCTCAAATTTGGCGGCGTATTCAATTCTGGTCTTTTTTCACAAACCAACACCGGCCTTATGCTGCCTAAGCCACAATAATGTATGCCGATAGCGTTGGTTCCTATGCCGACGGAGTTAAAGTCGGTATACAGCTGTTGAATTTCCATTTCAAATCATGTCCCTGCTAGGTGATTACAATACAATTGTACTTAGTCTTTGACCACATAACCTTATGATTTTATACTAATTGACACTTTTATCCTTCGTTATAACTTATTTATCTTTATATTACAAATATAAATGTTGATTATTCTTTATTATAGAAAATATTTTACAAAAGTCTTATCCCCAATACTTGGGAAATCCTTTCATTAAGAATAAAGAATTTGAAAGAAAACACCAAAGTATATTTTTTCAAAACACCAAAAAGAACTTCTCAAATATGAATGTTGATAATTCTTTATTATGTAAAAGTTTCTAGAAATCTTGTATACGTATAAACCTTTTTATTAAAACTAAAATTTTAGAAGAAGTCATTTACTTGATTTTTCTCTTATGCTAAAACTTAAAACATTTTAATGATGATACAACTTAGAATATTTTTATCCACAAACACATAGAAACTCATGTTTTGGAAAATAATTAGTTAAAAGAAGTTTAATATGAAAATGAAATATTCATGGATTCAAAATAAATATAAAACCGTGATTTTCTATAGTTGGGTTCCACATTTACCAAATAAAAAAAATCTAAGAGTTAAAATTTTATTTGAAAACCAAACTTAAGAAAAATTCAAAGGAAATATAACTTATAGTATTATGCCACAAATGAGTAAAATCCATGTCTTGTAAAATAAATTGTTAAATGAAGTTTTTGAAATAAATATAAGAGCTTCAAGGTTTCAAAATATATATTGACTTGTGATTTTTGTTAAGTCTCATATTCATAAAATTTAAAGTAAATGATTTTATTACAAGTCTAAAAGTAATTATTTATAAAACTTAATATTGCTACTTTTCATAAAAAATTGTTTTGTAAATTCCTACTTTAGGACAACATCACTAGGATCATGGATGTAATATGAGTTATCATCACTATTATATGATTTCTAAAGATAAATATATATTATTCTTATCCTAGAATGTCCAAATGAGATAAAATGTTGAAAATATAAAAGGAACAAGGTCTAGAACCTACTGTATGCATTTTGTATAGTACATTTTGAGGCTTAAATGACATCAAATGCTTAAAATAACCTTAGAAGTGAATAGAACATTTGAAGTAGGTAGAAATCAGCTGCCTACACACTAAAGTCGGAGTTAAAAGAAGCAAGTCATGGCCGTTTTAAGATAGAACTTTCATAACTGGGAAATATAGCGCAAATAGAATTCCTAAAAATAGAAGTTTAGATGAAGTTGATTCGAAACACTCATTTTGGGTTTTTCCTTGTTCAGCTAACGAGGATCTCGAAGCCATGTTTTCTGAGGATCACTTTGATTGAAGATTTCGCTATAGACGAGTGAGTTTTCCCTTATAATTTTGTTACCTTACTTATGCTTGTAGATAGTTATACTAGAGTTGTAGGTATAAGATAAAATAAATATGCATGGGGTTATGAGTATATGTGTATGTGATTCTATGAATGAATGACAAAGGATGCTAAGCACATAGAAATGGATAAATGATTGATTAAGTGTATCATCAATATAATGTGTTGTTTGTATGATAATTGTATGATCACCTGTAAGCCTACCCTAGTTATATTTAGCCTTGGTATTTATAAAATGGACATACATTGCATTTGTCAAGACACATGTCAAAGATTGCTACTCTTACACATAGAATTGGAAGAGCTTGGGTAGCCAAGCTCATTCTTAGGGAACTATGATGTACAAAGGACACGGCCCAAGGATGAGTCACGTTGATCGATTGCTATGAGCAGAGTGCTTGGGGACTAGTAGTGAAGATCACAGAGACTTCAAATCCAATTCCCTAACCCTAGATATGAATGGCGTAAATCTATTCTATGTATGGTATCTAGATGCCCATACATATTTTTTTGTATCATGTTTGATGGAAACGTGGTAGGAAGACTAAGAATAGATCCAATTGTGATACCACCTGGACTGACTTTAAGGACCCGGGCTAAAAGATTCAAGGAAGTGATCAACGGGTTGATTCAGAAGATTCAAGAGGAGGAGACACAATTTCAAATCATCTAGAATGAATCCAAGCTAATCAACATTATTAAGGCAAGCTTGAGAATGGATCAGAATAAGTTTGAAGAGAATTGGATAAAAGCTGGCAAGGAAAGCCACCGACTTTCATTACAGGCCACTGACCTTTAAACAAGCAAGCCGACTGTGAAAATGTTCTCTACAGCTAGCCTATATGGAACACTGGTGCAACGCTGTCGGCGTTGAAGCTTACGCCAGTAGCATAGGGACTTAAGCAGCCGGCTGAAGTTGCTTTCGGATTTTTATTTGCAAATTAAAGGCCGCCAGCTTTTATTAGTTGATGATTTAATTTCTTGTTTATGTCTTTTGATTTGCCTTGGCTTTGTTATATATGTCCTTTGGTTGTATGAACAAACCAGATTATCGTGAATGAAAATTGAGAGTATTTCTCTTAGGTTCTTGAGTAAACTTTTTTCTGAACTTATCGGATCTAATCTATGGTGTTTAACTTTTTAACTTATCAATCGAACTTTCCATATTTGATTGTGGTGTCTTCGCTTGATACCAAGGTTCTTGTCTTTCTATAGACAACGAGTGGCGATGACCATACAAACATAGACGGTCTTAGGAATTGAAATCAAACGTATTGGTATCAGATTGTGTTGGTAGATTGGCGTGGTTCATATCAATGTAGTTGTTGCATAGCATATATAGCATATGCTTGAAATAAATAAACTTGTTTTGAGTTTTGGACGTATAATATGATTAAAGGGAATTATCTTATTAAGCATATTGTAAGCTTACAACCCCATATATCTTTGATGAAACAGGAATACTTGAGACTCCACTCAAGAAATGGGTCAATAAGGAAATCATTGGTGGAATTTTGAGCCTTAATGGAACAATTGTGAGTATAGGATGAAGTTTCATTCTAAAAATTTCTTTATGAGGGATATGTTATTATTTTGAGACTACTATAATATACTAATATACACTATGCCATTTGAGGACATTATGCTTCTAAGAATTGTAGTTAACTTTATTTATGTTTAATGAGATGTATTTCTCTTATCTTACTACTTAATTGTTATCAATATAAATCACGCTAATCCAATGCATTCCCTTTGTTGTTATGTACACCTTATGCATAATATGGAAGCCTTTGCATGACTAAGGTAGTCATTCAGAAGCTTTAATATTGTATGCGATAGATTACCACGTTTAGGGTACCCCTCGAGGCATGACAGCATAGTTAGAACGCCTCCACTTACCTCGCTATTATTCTACTAAGCCTTAGAAGCAGCCAACATCATTGCAACCTCCACCTCAGGGACAACCTCACTACCCCTCTGTACAGCAACATCAATGGTGCCTTTCCTTTGCTCCACAACAGTAAAGGTCCCCCCTAACTCCAATAGGCGGTCCCTGATAGGAATCATGTTGCTCAAAGTTGTGGAAAAGGGAAACGAAAAGGAAAGACAAAAATGAACAAGATCAAGAAGCAAAATAGCTAGTGAAGAGGACATAAGCCAACATAAAAGTCGCCAGCTTAAGTAGAAAAGCTTACGGCCTTCAAGTATAAGCCGTCGGCTTTCATTGTCTATCTTTTATTCTAGTTTCGTTTGTTATGTTTAAGCTGCCCAAGTCTAATAAAGGCCACTAGCTTTTTGTTATACGAAAATTTATGTCTTTTTATTTCTTTAGGGTTTGTTAGGGTTAGTACATATAGTTTTTTGTTATTTTTGTTTTAAATTTTTTGAATGTTATTGTTTTGAGAACACTTTGTGTGTTGAAAACCCTTTGTGGTGCTTTGATTATTGAGATCTTGCTTCTCTTTAATTATTGTGTTCTGATCAATTCTTGTGTCACATAGAATTGTGGTGAACCATTGTTATTTGAATCTTGTGATTCATTTGACATATTGAGTACTTTGTAGATCTTAGATTCTATCGATATGTAATTTAATCATAAACTAGCTTAAGTTTTATTGTTCATGGATCCTATCGAACGGTATTCTTATCCATATATTTAATTTTCTTTGTTCTTTCAAAACCTAGAAGACCCTAAAATTAAGATTGAATCTTTAACCCTTCAAGATCGCGTCATTCTCTTACGCTACCCTCCTCCTCCTCATCTTTATCACCTTCTGAAATTACTTTGCCCAGACGGGCTACCAATGAAATTGAGGTCTAGCTCAAGAAATTGCCTAAGCGCCTCATCACGAACGACCCAAGCACTTTCCTTATCAATCATTTGTTGGCACTCCCTCCATCTCTAACTTGCAAAGAGCTTGTCACGCCCCAAAGGGTACCCTAAACGTGACAGTCCACCACACCCGATATTTAAACTTAAGTATGACAATCTTAGTCATCCCATAAGTTTACATATCGAATGTAAGGTGTACTTACACAACTTTTAGGATCACACTTTGAATCGAGTAGTCTTAAGAAAGCATACATAGCATTAAGAATATAAATCACAACAAGGTAAACAGTTAAGTTTTACAAAAACCAAGGGGGCATACCCCCGCCAAAATATTGGGAGTCTTCATCATCTAGCTCCAAATTACAAATATCTGGGTCTACATTAAGGAGATTTTCCTAGAAGTCCACGCCTATACTAGGTCCTGACTTCCTCAAAAGCTCTTTAATCCAATGTGATAAATCTGCACAAAGTGTCCTCTCGGAACAACCAAAAATAGGGACACTGCAACAAAAAAAACTATTGGGGTATAAGTTAATTGCTCAGTGAGATTCATTTTCCAAGTAACATACTCGATCAAGCTAAAAATATCTATACAAGCAAGTTATAATTAAGCAACCATATGAATGCACAAGCAAATGAGCAAGCAAGCATATGACTTTCCGGTAGTCATATGTGAATGGATTTACGCCCTCCATTCGGGGTTTGGGGTAGTTCATAAGTCATGCAACTACAGTTCCAATGTTGGTCCATAAGACATGCAACCATAGTCCCAATCTTAAGTGGGGTGGTCCATAAGACATGCAACCACAGTTTTAATGTTGGTCCATAGGTCATGCAACCATAGTTTTCATTATTTGAATGGGGTGGTCCATAAGTCATGCAACCCTAGTCCCCTTCATTAAAGACCCGCTGCCTCCCAAATACACCTTTGTCCCACCAAAGGCATACTCGACAATGATATGTGACTCGCTACATGATATGCATGTACAATTTATTCATATAATCATGGCATATTAATTAGACAATTTAAAAGTGATCATACAGATTTCAGACACTCCAAATCTATACTAGCTCATACAAGGTTATTGCAACAAAGCTTGCATCGATATACTTATCATTCATTCATGGAAGTTTAGATCACCATTCAATCACAATTTTATCTTTTCTTAAGTCTAATGCCACTACTACTACAAGCACACCCAAGAGCATAATTAATTGAGAAATGAACTCACTTGTCCATGTAGTGAAATCCACTAGTCGTAATAGTCCTCGGGGAGTGGTAACCCGTCCTCCAAATTACCTATTTAACTACTTAGATTAACTTATTGTAGTCCTAAACTTGCAAAGAGATTCTCAAAACAAAATTAAGAGATTACACACTTATCTAATCCCAAACATAAAGTTCAAAAGAGACTTCTAAGAATCCATTTTTTATAAAACCGAAATTTGGAATTGAAACTCATTGTCTTAATTTGAGTGATTCCTTTACCAAAACTTACTTAGTTCAATGAAAATAATTTTCCTATATTATATATCATCAAGGCATTCCATTTTCAATATAAAATACTTGTTTTGAGATCTAAAAGGAGGTTTTCAAAATTGGTCTTCCCTTAGATACGAATTTCCTCTTTGAAGTTTATAATGAAAACAAGACCTAAATTTTGTCTTTTACAAAGCACTTGATTTTAGAAATACTTTTTAGGAAAACTCATTTAAACTTATGAAAATTCATTCCTTAAGATATCTATACCAAGAGCCCTTTATATTTTTGTCTAAATCTTCATTTTAAAGTTGAATGATGGGTTCCAAAAATGGGTCTTGGTCTAGATCCGAATTTTCATAAATTTATTTTGAACATATCTCTTGAGAAAATTCATCAAAACTCATGAAAAACAACCCATTACATATTATATCTTAAGAACCCTTCATTTCTTGAATAAAATCCTCATTTTTGAGTTGGAAAACATGTTTTTATTTTAGATCTTTGTCTTGATCCGAAAATACAATTTTTATTTTTGAAAATCAACTTTGATTTTTGTAAGATGAAGTCTTGATGATATACATCCATCAAATCTTCATTTTCTTAACAAAAACTTCCATTTCAAGACTTGGAAGAGGGTTTTTAAAATGGTGCCTTGACAAGTTACGAATTTACTTTTTCGTTCAAACTCAAATCCAAGATCTACTCAAAATACAACCATGGAAACATAAAAAAAACTTGGTAGTAGGCCTTAAACTTCTAGATCTACACATAAACATAACTAAAGCTTTGTAAAACTCTAGATCTACAAGTTATCACAAAAATAAGAATATAAACAAGCCTTCAAGATAACAAATATACTAATAACAAAAAGAGATCATCAACAAGAGGAGTGTTTCAATTTTTAGCATCATCATCCATAGCTTTTTTTTGCTTGTGGAACATCATTTGATGCATGAAACACCCATAATATCATCCTACAACATCCTATGGAAGTTAAAAGAGAATGATTACCTCAAATATTTGCAAGAAAAGTGTGTATGAGCAAGGAAAGAAAATGGTGGTAGCTTGTTCTTAAGAAGAACAAAGCAAAGAAGAAGAGAAAGGAAAGGGAAAAAGAGAGGGTTTGAGAGTTTTTGGAACAAATGGAATAAAAAGTGAAGAGAGAGAAAAGTAAAGGAGTATTTATATTAGGTGGATTTAGGGTTTGTTTGCATAATAAAAGGAGTTAAAATGAAACAAATTGGGGGGAAAAACATGGGGATATGCGCCGGCCAATGAAGGGAGTGAGAGGGAGATATATTTGATTTCATTTGAAATTTGAATTTGTGTAATAAATTGTATTAATTGTAATAATTTGTTAAGAGACAAAATTTCTTGGAAAAGAAAATGAATTGAGTGATTAAAAGGTTGTAAGAATAGGGTATGGGTATGTGTGTAGTAGGTTGTACTTGTGAATAGTAATAAATAGTAGATAAGACATCTACTTTACCGATAGTAACGAAAATACGGGAAAAATGCTATAACTATAATTTTTATAGCCCGAAAAATTATAAAATATATATTTTTGAAATCCTTATAAAATTCCGGTTCTAACGAGTATTCCGGAATATTTTTCTGAGTTTCTAGTTCCGAGGCTCGCATTTCCGTAATGGAGCTCGGGAAAACCCGAAATAGAAAAATTTTCAAAATCAAAACTTTTTATGGTTTGAAATATGCTATAAAATGATAATCCACATTAATTTAGCTTATAGAGGTTCTTTTATATAGAAATCGAAGAAAAACCGGAATTAGGGTTCCTAGGTTGCTTGTACTAATCCTATTTAGGGTTTTGATTTCCGATTTACGGAGTTTACTCGGTTATTAAGAAAACCGGGGTTTACAGAGCTCCTTTTGAGCACCCCTACTTGTCACCTTAGGAGTAGCTTGTCCATCATCGAGCTCAGCTATTCGGGACTGCAATAAGAAAACACCAAAAAATAAGCCTACAAGAATGGAAGTAACAAACAAAGAATAAAATAGGAAAAACAATCAACCTTAAGAGCATCTTTTTCTCCTTTGATCCTATTAAAGCTCGCTGAGATCTCCTTCATGTGAAACAACAAAGCATCTTACTCCTGCCCCGCATCCTTCTGCTTCTTCTCCAAATGACTGACGACATCTTTTTAGGGACAATTGTACCCGTAAAGCCTCATTCACCTCCTATTGTGCACGAATGGTCGTTGTGTCAATATAATGGATGAGTTGATCCCTCTCCTTAATCAACCTAGTCACCTCGCTCTGTAGCCTAACCCTCCCACGTCTCTCATTAGAAGCCTCTTTCTCTAGTTTGGCAACGCGAGCCTTCAACCGCTCCAGGCCATCACTTGCTTGTGGAGAGAACATTAAATCCAAGAATAAAAAAAAACAAAAAAAAAAAGCATCCCGCAAAGTAGAATTTACAATGCCCTAACTATATCTCTCGAGCAAATATAAGATAAAGAGAGAATGGTGGTAAAGAAGATACCTTGTACGACTTGTGAGTAGAAAAGTCAAAAACATGATCCTTGGACTTTAGATCGCCCAACATAGTTCTCACACTATTCCTATCCTCCACAATGGTAAGATCCTCAAATATTCCTCAGTTGATGGCTGTGTCACTACATTTAAGAGCCCTACCCTACATAACATCGATTTAAGCCCCACCCAGCCGACTTCTAGCATTAATCGATCTAGTGGAGTCATTAGGGCTTCCGCAGCCTCATTCCTAAGAGACCTCCGACCAGCAGAGAGCACAACAATAGGGGAATGAGAAGGTACACTCTATACTTTGGGTGAACGAGGACCTAGTGAAGTTCACAACTTCGACACTAAGGATCTACCCACAGGAGCCTCCTCACTACAATGACCATGCCATCTAAGACTCAGTGGTGACACAACTTGAACATCCTGAGGAGCGGGCTGACTTGACCCGTCAGTTGTCACTACCTACTTCTTCGTGGTCACTTAGGAAGAAGCTTGCCAATATCAATTGTCGGCATAGGAACATTTAGATGAGCACAACAAAAATCAAATCATTCTACAAGAAAATATGAAGCCTACCAAGTCGAGCTTACCTAGCAAACAAAATAAGAGCACGATAAATCGACACAGCCTCTCCATAAAGAACTCGACTTAACAACCTTCGATCGATGGGAGGGGGGATGATGTATAAGAGAGGAAGAAAGAGAGGTGATGAACATGAAGGCGACACTGCACCTCAGGAAACTGGGATTGCCTCACCCTCAAAAATTGTTTCTTCCTTTATAAAATTCCTCACTACAAGTGCGGCATTATAAGGCTTCCTACCTCGCACATCCAGTGCCTCTTTTAATTCCTTTGGCCTCCTAGCATGTTAAAGCATCAACCTCCATGGCTTTTCATGTAAGCCATTGTTCTCTTAGCAACCTGAATTCGATTTCGAAAATTGGAGCCGGGAACCGAAATCCTAAAAGAACACTCTAGGACTAGTTGGACTTGGAAACCCTAAGTTCGGCAATCTCGAGAACGAAACCTAGGAACAATAGAAACGAGTTAACTCTAGAATATAGCCCTAAATAATTTATCAAAACATAAAAGATCAGATTTCAGAGCAATTCATTCGTTTCGGATACGATCGGGATCTGTTCTGGAAAATAGTTCCTTGAGACTCAGAAATAGAAAAATATATAGGACTCGTTAGAAATGAAATTTAATAAGGAATTAAAAAATATAATTATAAAATTTTTCGGTTTATAAAAATTACAGTTATATCCTTTTTATCGCATTTTCATTACTACCAGTAATTTAATTGTCTAATCAACTTTTTTATTTCTATCACACTATTCACCAAATACAACCACTCATACCCTATTCTTACATCCTCACAACCTATTCTTATAACTTTACATCATATCCCTTACAATTTACTTTTCCAATATCTTTTTACTACTTAAATTACTTATTTAAATTTGAAATTTATACAAACAAAACAAAAAATCTCTCCCTCTCTCCCCTTAACCCCAAACCTCCCCCCCTCCCCCCTCCATCTTACACTCTCTTTCTCAAATTTTTTTATTTTTCTTCTTTTATTTATCTACACAAACGCTAATTTCATTTCCTATGTAAACCCCTTTATACCTTTACCTTTTCACTTTCTTTCTTTCTTCATAGAAGCAAACTTTAGAAAATTTTTCTCTCCCCTCTCTCTCTTTAGTGTGCCGTGAGTGCCCCTCCCTCTGACACACACACACACACACACACAAATTTTCCTTCAAGCTTTCTTGCTTCAAACATTAAATAGGTAATAGATCTATACCCTACCACAATAAAACATGTCATGGCAAGATCATACATGTGTGATTCCATCAAAAATCCCCATGAGCTTTATGCTAGGGAGTGGAAACACTAAAGCATGATATTCTTACCATCACAATTACCATCACAATGTGTGGATCTTGTTATTTAAGTTGTTATACTAGTATTTTGCTATATTATTGTTATATATTGCTCTTATGGATATTTCGTACATATAATCTTTCATTAAACTCATCTACATGTTGTTTATGTTGCATTTGCATCCATGACATGAATAATATAGTAGATCTATTTGTTTAGAGTACACAAATGCCATAGATATTTGTCTCATATACATAAAAGATTTGCAATATGGTAGTCTTAATGAATGTGTTGTCAAAGCTCAAGATTTATTTTGTTTCTACCAAAAAAATGATTTTTGAAATTTGGATCTTGAGAAATAACCATTTAGAAAACCTATTTTCTAACTCCAAAATGAAGATCTTACATGTAAAATGAAAGGCTTAGGTGATAGATATCATAAAGGAATGATTTACATGAGTTGAGCTTAGTTTTACTAAGAAAATTTTTCAAAACAAGAAAATGGTTATAAAAGATAGGTTAGAACTTGTTTCAACCCTAATGAGAGCTTGAAATTCGTAACTAGGGTGAAATGTCAAGAAAAAACCTATTTTCTAACCCTAAAACAAGAGTTTTATTAAAGAAATGGAAGCCTTAGGGAGTAGGTTTGGTTAGGACTTAATTTTAGAAAGATTAAATGAGTTTTTCACAAGAAATAATCTCAAAAACAAGTTTCAAAATTCGGATCTAAAAATGACCCCCATTTAAACACCTATTTCCAAATGTCAAAATGAGGATTTTAATAGAAAAATAGAAGCCCTGGGGAATAGATGTAGTAAAGACTTGATTTTGATAAGAGTAAATGGATTTTATCAACGTATAAACCTTAAACAAAGGAAAGGTTTCCAAACATGGATCAAACAATATTTTTATTTCATAAAAATGTGTAAAATTCGTCACTAGGCAAAACCCATATTTAAACATCTATTTTCCAACTCTTAAATGAAGAATTTTATTAAGATAATAAAAGTATTGGATATATAGGTCATCAAGGCTTTATCTTAGTAAAAATATGGATGATTTTCAAAGAGATAAAGCTAGTTTTTCTTAACCAAGTGTTCTTGAAATTATTATAACGTAAAGTTTTTCCAAAAATTCTTTTTAATCAAAAACCATTAAGGATATATGTAAGGCCCCGGATTTACCCCTATATTTAAAATAGGCAAACCCAGTTCCCCAACCATATATAATCTGCAGTATTATATGTAAGGTTGTAATCCAGGATCAATTTGTATAGTTATTTGCCTAAATGTCTTATAAGAATAAACTTTATTATTAATAGTACATAATACATTCCATAAAATACAACTTTTAACTTCATTACGTCATAAAAGATCCAACATAATACAACCATATATATATATATATATATACATATAAACATTACAAACAAGGCTCATAAACAAGCCATTTACAAAATATATCAAAAGATAACAAAAATCCGATTAACTAATACATAAGTTTTTAAAGCATATATGTGCATATAGCTACTCTATTACATAAGGGTTCCATCAACGTCAAGGTCGTCACTACTCCTCCCAATCATCTAAGAACTCTTCAAAATCCGATACATATCCCATACTTGTATAGAATTCGCCATCCATACCTGAAAAGGATAAAATATGAGCCGAAGGCCCAGTACACAAGTGACAACAACAAATGCGTAATGGCTCACACGATCTTAAACTATAATGCAATGTGACAATCACTCATTTATTAGATAATCTTTAATTAGTCAAACATCACTGGAGTATTCAAACTCCGAACAATAAGGATATCTGAGGGTTCTGAGTAACGATCACGACGCTTAGAGAGTTGATATAAGCAGCTCGGATACTTACATCTCCTAAATGACATATCCATAAAAAAGAAAATAACTTCATCTAGGGTTAACAGCCGTTACACAACTTCACTTATCTTAGTCCATAACATCACTTAGTCCAACTGTTCCCATAAACATTTGAATTAAATCATATTATTTCATTCTAAGCTTAAGTAAACGTTACGCCGATACCATTTTCCTCATCAGTTACCGTCGTACCACTTAGGAAAGTCTTATCAAAAGACAGGTGTGGCTTAAGCGCCTAAACTACCATGCCCTCAATCTAAGCAAGGTGCTGCTCCCCGAACTGGATACCGATCTACCATCTAGGCCAGATACAGATTTAAACAGCGTAAGAGACATCCAATTCAAATAAAGGTTTAAGTTTTTCTATATTAAAATTTATTAAAGACATACCTATCCTAAGCAAAGAACAAACACGTTATTGTGTACCTGTACTAGCTCGGGGATTAATGGGGGTAGCCGAGCAAGGATCAATAACTGTTTAATCAAATTATCACAATTTCACACTTAGTTCAAGTTCAATATCAACTAATCTCATACATTACCATTCAAAGAAATTCAAATAAGTTATCACAAGACCTTAAAACAAGCAAAGTAAATCATATATACAATATAACTAGTTTTAGCTTAAGACTCATAGAAAATCAACAATTTGTTAAATCTACAAATATACTTAAATCATACTTAATTATATCACTCAATCATCGTTACATATCAAATATCATTAATCTATCTCATTTTAGCTTAAAAGGATCACTTTCCTAAGCTAAAACACATTTATCAAACAAAAACAAGTTTTAAACTTTATTTATAAAAATATAGCAGGTGGAAAGAAGTAAAATTTAAGTATTGATGATTTTTGAATTTGTAAAAACTCAAAACATGAAAATTGTAGATCTCTTTTTAAGCTTTCCAACACAACTTGAATCACCTCAATCGAAGGTCAAATCAAAAAGTTATGATCAAATTACAAAACAACATTGTAGCAGGGGAGAGATCAGAAATTGAAACGCCCTCCCATATGGGGCCGTTTGGAAGGCCGTTTCAACCTAGTGAAATTGCACTTTTCCATCCGAGAGTGATACACCCTTGCATATGGGGTCGTTTCAATTGACACACACCCCCCCCCCCCCCCCCCCCCCCCCCCCCCCCCCCCCCCCCCCCCATACAGGGGTTTGAACACAATTTTTACAACTTTAACACTTTTAACTTCAACCAAAACACTTTCTTAGCTCTCTATAACTTGATATATGAACTCTACATCATCTATTATACATTTCCAACTCATTAAACAACGTCATTTCACTTCAATCTCTACCCTCCAACCAATACAACATTCAACAAGCTCAACCTCACTTAACCCTTACTACACCACTCATACATCATTCCATTTTCATCCTCGCACTTTAACTACTAAACATGCATATATTATACTTCATTGGTAGCCCAAACCTTCATCAACACATCACCAATTCATATATACATATCAAATTCACATTTAACAAACTCTACACTTTGAAACTTGCATCAAATGTAACTCAAACTTACCTCAAATCTTTGGGCTTGGTTTTCAAGGCTTTAAAATGATCTTTTGGTAGCCAACTTGCAAGAATTTGGATGTGGATCTTGGTCTTGAAGTTGAGGTAGCTTTGGAAGAGAAAATAATGGGTTTTGTGCTTGTTTGGGAGGTTGTTTTGAGGATGGTCTGATTTTGGACGAAAATGGGGTATTTTTTTGGCTTGTTTATCCAAAATTGAATTTTAAGGTAGCCCACATAAAGTCGTAAAGTAGCTTTTTAATTAGGCTTAATTAAGGTTATTAATTTAAGTAAAACAAAAGCATTTAGCTAGCTTTTAGTTTCCAAAAAAAATCTGCTACACTATATTTGGAATATATATATATAAATCTAATATTCCTCATTTCATATACAACATCAATATGTAATTCTATATCAAGTATTTATTATAATAATGCAAACATAATTATTCTACACTACTCAAATATATACATTAAATTACACTAGCTTAATCTATATGTAAAACATGTTAATTATTTTTTTTAATAAACAACTATAATCACTCATATATAATATGATATTGGGAATAAAAGCATGGCTATTACATCCTTTCGTCCCTGAAGAAGTTTCGTCCTCGAAGAAGTTTCGTCCTCGAAACTTAGCTTACCTTACTACTCAAAAAGCTCGGGATACAATATTCTCATCTCGATCTCCACTTCCCAAGTAGCTTCTCTATCTTCTTGTCCACTTCGTTGCACTTTCACCATTGGAATCACCTTTCTTCTTAACACTTTATCAACTCTACCCAAGATTTTAATCAGCTTCTCACTTGTTATTAAATTTGGCAAGACTTGTGGCTGATTAACACTAATAATTGCATTCGGATTCGAGACACATTTTCGCAATTGAGAAACATGGAATACATCGTGTACTTCGAATAAATGCGGTGGTAGTGCTAATCTGTAAGCTAGAGGACCAATCCTTCCCAACACTTCATAAGGATCGATATATCTCGGGTTTAACTTCCCTTTAACTCCAAATCGAAACACTCCTTTCGTTGGTGATATCCGGAGAAATACGTGCTCACCCACTTCAAACTCAAGAGGTCTTCGTCTCTTATCCATATAGCTTTTGTATCTATCTTGTGCAACTTTCATTCTTTGCTTAACCACTTGAATCTTGTCAATAGCTTGTTGAACCAATTCCGGACCCATTAATGCTCTTTCTCCTACATCATCCCAATGTAAAGGTGATCGGAATTTCCTTCCATACGGAGTTTCATATGGTGCCATCTGAATAGAAGATTGATAACCATTGTTATAGGCAAATTCAATCAATGGCAAATGATCGTCCCGTCGCCCTCCAAAATCTAATACACAAGCTCTTAACATGTCTTATAATATCTGGATTATTCTCTTAGATTGCCCATCTGCTTGAGGATGAAAAGCAGTACTGAACTGAGCTGGGTACCAAGTGCCATGTGTAAGCTCTTCCAAAATCTACTAACAAATCTCGCATCTCGATCAGAAGTGATCGTTCTTGGTACACCATGAAGCCTTACGATTTCCTTGATATACGCATGTGCCATTTTCTCTAAGGAATCTCTGACTCATAAAGGTATGAAATGAGCTGACTTCGTTAATTTGTCTACAATTACCCATATGACCTCATGCTTTGCAATGGTTCTTGGTAGAGCCAATACAAAATCCATAGTGATATCTTCCCATTTCCACTCGGGAATAGATAAGGGTTGCAGTTCTCCTCCCGGCCTTTGATGCTCTATCTTAACTTGCTGACAAGTTAGACACTTTCAAACATAATCCGCTACATTTCTCATTATTCCTTCCCACCAATAATACTTCTTCAAGTCCTTGTACATTTTCGTACTCCCAGGATGAACAGAATATAATGAGGAATGTGCTTCTTTCAGAATATCTTCTCTCAAACCATGTATCCTTGGCACAAAGATCCTATTTCCATGTCTTATCAGATTCTCTTCATCTAATCTCAACTCTTTTCTCCTTCCTCCTTTTATAGCTAATGTCAACTTCTCACTTTCTGGATCCTCTTTTTGACTCTATTTAATTCTTTCCAAGATTGTAGGCTGTAAAGACAATTGAGCAAGCATCAAATCAACGTTTTCCACTGTCACTTCAATTTCCATCTTTCTAAACTCTTCTTGAATTTCCTTATAACTTATAACCAAGGTTGCTATATCAATTTGCTTCTTCCTACTGAGTGCATCTGCTACCACATTCGCTTTACTAGGATGATACAAGATCTCTACATCATAGTCCTTTATTAACTCAAGCCATCTCCTCTATCTCATATTGAGTTCCTTCTGAGTGAATATGTACTTAAGGCTTTTGTGGTCGGTGTATATCTTACATTTTTCTCCAAAAAGATAATGTCGCCACAATTTCAATGCTAGTATCACTGCTGTTAATTCCAAATCGTGAACGGGGTAGTTCTCTTCATGTGGTTTCAATTGTCTTGAGGCATATGCTATAACTTTCCCATCTTGCATGAGTACAAAACCTAACCCTTGAATAGATGCATCGCTAAACACTACAAACTCCTTCCCAATAATAGGTAAGGCTAGGATTGGAGCAGATACTAATCTCTCTTTAAGTTCTTGAAAACTCTGTTCACAACTGTCACTCCAATCAAATTTAGCATGCTTTCAAGTCAATTTGGTTAAAGAAGATGCTATCTTTGAGAATCCGTCTACAAATCTTCAATAGTATCCTACTAAACTTAGAAAACTTCTTATCTCAGACACATTACTTGTCCTTAGCCACTTAACACAGCTTCAGTCTTTTCAGAATCTACCGTTACTCATTCTCTAAATATGATATGCCCTAGGAAAGATATTTCCTCAAGCCAGAAACTACATTTATTGAATTTGGCATAAAGTTTCTTTCCTCGGAGTCTTTGCAAAACAAGCTTAAGATGTTCTTTATGTTCCTCATGATTCCGTGAATAGATCAGAATGTCATCAATTAATACAATTACAAATGAATCCAAATAATCCTTGAATATCCGGTTCATCAAGTCCATGAATGTTGCTCGGGCATTCGTCAACCCGAATGGCATAACAACGAATTCGAAATGAACATATCTTGTATGAAATGTCTTCTTTAGTATGTCTTCAGGCTTGATTCTCAACTGATAGTATCCTGATCTCAAATCAATTTTTGAAAACACTGTGGCTCCCTTCAATTGATCAAATAAATCATCAATCCTAGGCAAAGGGTATTTATTCTTGATTGTGCCTTGATTTAACTCTCTATAGTCAATACACATTCACAAACTCCCATCCTTTTTCTTCACAAATAACACAGGTGCGCCCCACGGAGATATACCTGGTCTAATAAAACCGATATCTTGTAACTCTTGCAACTGTAACTTCAATTCCCTTAGCTCAGTAGGTGCCATTCTATATGGAGCTTTGGAGATAGGAACTGTTCCAGGTAAAACTTCAATCCTGAACTCAATCTCTCTATCCGGAGGCAAATTGAGTAACTTCTCGGGAAATACATCATTGAACTCATTCACTATTGGCACTAACTTGATATCTCCTTCCTCATTACTCATTGTAGCTACCACTGATCCTTCCTACAATTCCATGGAACTTATACTCCTAGGCCTCTGTCTTTCCAACACATAAGTAAACCTTCCCTCTTTCAAAGAAAAACTTAACTCCGCCTTGCTACAATCAATTGTGACCTTATATCGATTCAGCTAATTCATTCCCAAAATCACATCAAAATCAGACAAAGGTAGCGCAATCATGTCTGCAGGCATGCTCACATTGGAAATTAAAACATTTACATTTCTACATATACATGGTTGTCTAGTCTCAATCATCAAAGGAGTATTTACACACATCACGCAATCATTCAAGATCTCAGGAACAAGCTCACATTCATTCATGAAATTTTCAGATATGCATGCATGTGTTGCTCCCGTATCAATCAATACATATGTATTTCTATTGGAAACATTCATAGTACCTGCCAAAGTGTCTACAGAGGGAGTATCTTTAATTTGTTGCAAGGCAAAGACTCGAGCATTCACCTTTCCCTTCTCTAAATTAATTCCACCTTGGTTGTTGGGGCGGTCCTTACAATTAGAGATGTGATGACCCCTTTGTTTGCAATAGGCACAAAATATTGGTGGCAACTTCGGATTTTTGCACTCAGAAGATATATGTCCCACTTGTCCACATGTGAAACATGCACCAGGTGTCCACTTACATTCAGATATATCATGGGGTCCATAGCACCGAAAGCACTTTTTCTCAAATATAGGAGTCGGAGCTTTGAATGTCTTCTTTCCCAAATAAGGTTTCTTTCCTTTTCCTTGGTAGTTTGATCCTCTGGCCATGCCTTGATAACTACTATAAGAAGAAGTCGGTGAAGGCCTTTTTCCTAGAAATGCAGCTCTTTTGGCTCTCCTGACTTGACTATCATTTTGAATATGTTCTACTAAAAAAGCCTTGGCAACAGTATTGGCTAGAGGAAGTAATTCAAACTTTCAAACCTCCCCTTGTATATCCTCATTCAACCCATTTTGAAACTTTTGTATCTTTAATCTTTCTTCTCTATAATCTCCTCCTACAAAACGTAGTAGTCGACAAAACTCAACATAATGTTCATCAACTGATTTACTTCCTTGCTTAAGGTTCAACCAATCGGCTATCATTTTTTCTCTTACTGAATTCGGAAAATACTTGGCAAAGAAATTATCCTTGAAAGTTGTCCAAGAGATAGGCGCTTGCGAATTCTCACTAGCTAATCTCCACCAATTGTAGGCTTCCTTTTGCATCATAAATATAGCCAAATCCACTTTCTTTTCTTCGAGAGTATCACAGGCAGAAAAAGTCTTTTCTAATTCTTTAATCCAACTCTCGGCTATAGTCGTGTCGGCACTTGTTCCATCAAAATCGGGAACCAATTTGCTAAAACCATGTAACTTCATCTGAGTAGCTTGATCATTAGCTGGTAAGTTTTCATTTTGTCTCATTCCTTGCTGATTGCTTTGTTGCATGCATTGTTGCTACTGTTGATACATCATCACTTGACATTGTTGCATCATAGCCATCATATCCCTAAAGATGCCATACATTGATGCCGGGTTGTCCGTAGTCTCTTGAGACATCGATGGAAAGGTCGGGATTGGAAGAGGCTATGGAAACTGATTTAGCAGAGGAACTTGTGAAGCTAAGGCTGATGTTGGGGATGGATTAGCTTTAGTACTAGGAGAAGAAGTAGGAGCTGCTATAAAAGATGATTGAGGCGGTGGAGGCATATTCTCTCTATTTGATTGCTGATGAGAAAATCCACTTAACCTATCCATCTTAAATATGCATACAACACATTTATAACACACATTTATAAAATTTAAATCATCATTACATTTACATTCACATTCACATTCACAAGCAATAACAAACAATTAAGTAAGCAAACAAATAAGCAAACAATTAAACAAGCAAACAGTAATAGAGACAAAATAAATAAACAAGCAAGTAAAGAACAAGCAATAAATAAATCAAACAAACATAAACATTTAAACAAAACTTAACTCTTTTCTAGTCTAACTATTTGTGTCTAAGGTCAAGTCATGTCTAAACAATAACATCTTAAGCAAACAACTGTTCAAATTAAGCTCTGATACCAACTGTAAGGCCCCGGATTTACCCCTATATTTAAAATAGGCAAACCCAGTTCCCCAACCACATATAATCTATAGTATTATATGTAAGGTTGTAATCCAAGATCAATTTGTATAGTTATTTACCTAAATGTCTTATAAGAATAAACTTTATTATTAATAGTACATAATACATTCCATAAAATACAACTTTTAACTTCATTGCGTCATAAAAGATCCAACATAATACAACCATATATATATAAATATATATACATATATACATTACAAACAAGGCTTGTAAACAAGCCATTTACAAAATATATCAAAAGATAACAAAAATCCCATTAACTAATACATAAGTTTTTAAAGCATATATGTACATATAGCTACTCTATTACATAAGGGTTCCATCAACGTTAAGGCCATCTTTACTCCTCCCAATCATCTAAGAACTCCTCAAAATCTGATCCATATCCCATACTTATATAGAATTCATCATCTATACCTGAAAATGATAAAATATGAGCCAGAGGCCCAATACACAAGTAACAAAAACAAATGCGTAATGGCTCACACGATCTTAAACTATAATGCAATTTGATAATCACTCACTTATCAGATAATCTTTAATTAGTCAAACATCACTAGAGTATTCAAACTCCGAACAATAAGGATATCTGGGGGTTCTGAGTAACGATCACGACGCCCAGAGGGTTGATATAAGCAGCTCGGATACTTATATCTCCTAGATGATATATCCATAAAAGAGAAAATAACTTCATCTAGGGTTAACAGCCGTTACACAACTTCACTTATCTTAGTCCATAACATCACTTAGTCCAACTGTTCCCATAAACATTTGAACTAAATCATATTATTTCATTCTAAGCTTAAGCAAACGTTACGCCGATACCGTTTTCCCCATCAGTTACCCGTCGTACAACTTAGGAAAGTCTTATCAAAAGACAGATGTGGCCTAAGCGCCTAAACTACCATGCCCCCAATCTGAGCAAGGTGTTGCTTCCCGAACCGGATACCAATCTGCCATCTAGGCCAGACATGGATTTAAATAGCGTAAGAGACATCCAATTCAAACAAAGGTTTAAGTTTTTCTATATTAAAATTTATTAAAGACATGCTTATCCTAAGCAAAGAACATACACATTACTGCATACTTGTACTAGCTCGAGAATTAATGGGGGTAGCTGAGCAAGGATCTATAACTGTTTAATCAAATTATCACAATTTCACACTTAGTTCAAGTTCAATATCAACTAATCTCATACATAACCATTTAACGAAATTCAAATAAGTTATCACAAGACCTTAAAACAAGCAAAGTAAATCATATATACAATATAACTAGTTTTAGCTTAAGACTCATAGAAAATCAATAATTTGTTAAATCTACAAATATACTTAAATCATGCTTAATTATATCACTTAATCATCATTACATATCAAATATCATTAATCTATCTCATTTTAGCTTAACACATTTATCAAACAAAAACAAGTTTAAAACTTTATTTATAAAAATATAGTAGGTGGAGAGAAGTAAAATTTAAGCATTGATGTTTTTTGAATTTGTAAAAAATCAAAACATAAAAATTGTATATCTCTTTTTAAGCTTTCCAACGCAACTTGAATCACCTCAATCGAAGGTTAAATCAAAAAGTTACGATCAAATTACAAAACAACATTGCAGCAGGGGAGAGATCGGAAATTGAAACGCCCTCCCATATGGGGCCGTTTGGAAGGCCATTTCAACCCAGTGAAATTGCACTTTTCCATCTGAGAGTGATACACCCTTGCAACAAGGCCATTTCAATCGACACACCCTCCCCTTCCCCCCAATACAGGGTCGTTTCAACTTAGGAAAATTGCACTTTTCCATCCAAGAGTGATACACCCTTCCATATTGGGCTGTATGAAAATTTTTCGCCTTCCCCTATTTTGAACACAAAATGTTTACAACTTTAATACTTTTAACTTCAACCAAAACACTTTCTTAGCTCTCTATAACTTGATATATGAATTCCACATCATCTATTATACATTTCCAACTCATTAAACAACGTCATTTCACTTCAATCTCTACCCTCCAACCAATACAACATTCAACAAGCTCAACCTCACTTAACCCTTACTACACCACTCATACATCATTCCATTTTCATCCTCGCACTTTAACTACTAAACATGCATATATTATACTTCATTGGTAGCCTAAACCTTCATCAACACATCACCAATACATATATATATATATATCAAATTCACATTTAACAAACTCTACACTTTGAAACTTGCATCAAATGTAACTCAAACTTACCTCAAATCTTTGGGCTTGGTTTTCAAGGCTTTAGAATAATCTTTTGGTAGCCAACTTGCAAGAATTTGGATGTGGACCTTGGTCTTGAAGTTGAGGTAGCTTTGGAAGAGAAAGTAATGGGTTTTGTGCTTGTTTGGGAGGTTGTTTTGAGGGTGGTCTGATTTTGGACGAAAATGGGGTATTTTTTTGGCTTAATGTTTATCCAAAATTGAATTTTAAGGCAGCCCACATAAATTCATAAAGTATCTTTTTAATTAGGCTTAATTAAGGTTATTAATTTAAGTAAAACAAAAGCATTTTGCTAGCTTTTAGTTTCCAAAAAAAATCTACTACACTATATTTGGAATATATATATATATAAATCTAATATTACTCATTTCATATACAACATCAATATGTAATTCTATATTAAGTATTTGTTATACTAATGCAACATTAATTATTCTACACTACTCAAATATATACATTAAATTACACTAGCTTAATCTATATGTAAAACATGTTATTTATTTTTTTTAATAAACCACTATAATCACTCATATATAATATGATATTGGGAATAAAAGCATGACTATTACAATATACATGTAGATAGCCTATATCATGTCATTCATGATAATAACTTGTAGATATTGCATGCACATATAATATACTTGATAGGAACAATGCAAATTTCACAAAACAATTTTGGAAATGCAGCTTTTAGCTACTGATCAACTCTGATCCAAGCTTTCCAATACCTAAAAGTTTTCAAAACTTAATAATAACATCATAAATAGATATATCTTTCGAAGTAGATAGAAACTGATAGCTTATTTGCGAAATTTGGAGTTAAAATAACCAAGATATAGCCATTTTAAGTTGGAATTTCTATCAACCGCGAAAATTACGAATTTAAGAGCTTTTATTTAATAGGTTGGAATTAGTTATGGTTTGAAATACCCATTTGGGTATTTCTTTCATTTAGGTGACTTTGAATTGGGGGAATTCTTGTTTCCGGATTGCTACTATTAGAGATTGGTGTCCATGGCCAAGTGAGTTCACTTTCCCTAAATTTCATGCTCATGATTGTGCTTATAATGATAGTAGAATTAAAACTACAGCAAGATAAAATTGGAATGTGCATGTTAATTCTACTTGGTTGAATTGATGCTAAAAATATCGAAATAGGAATTGCGATATATATTTGTATGATTTAGTATAGAATTGAAGTGTCTGAAATATCTATGATCGCCCATAATTCGTTAATAAATATGCCATGATCTTATAATTAAAATGTTCATGTATAACATATGTGAGTCACATTACATTTGTTATTATACCTTTGTGGAAAGAAGGCATAATAGCTAGGCAATGGGTAGGGCTGAAAACTCGGATAATGGTGAGTGGTCGCCTAAAATAAAATGAAAGTGGAGTAGGCACTTGAATCAACTACATAAAAAATGAGTGGATGGGCACCTAAATCAACCACTATATAAATGAGAAAAATTGAAATCTATAGTCGAATGGGCCTGAAACACCTAACCCCGAATGGAGGACGTAAATCCATTCAACATAGGACTCCTAGAAAGTCATATGTATTGTATGTTCACGTTCTTAATCATTTCATATGATTGTCTAATATAACTTGCTTGCCCTATTGTTGATGGAGTATTTAATTTTGGAAGTGAAACTCACTAAGCTAGCATAGCTTATACCCCATAGCTTCTTTTTGATGCAGTTCCTGTACGTATGGTTACATCCCTAAACTTAGCCAAATCAGATAAAGGCGAAGTTAGGAGTCTTCCCTTATCAGTTTATGATTAGCTATGTATAGGCTTTCATAGGAAACCTTAAATGCTTGGGTTGTTATTAAAAGCTAATATCTAGACTTTTTGTTTAGCGGGGCGATGCCCCTTAGTACCTTGTAACTGATCTTGAGATCTCTATGGTTTGTGTTTTTATGCTTATTCTATCAAGTTGAACTATCTATCTCTAATTGCATATGTATTCTATTGTCGTAAGGGAACACCTTGCATCTAATACAAGACTTTTGAATAACTGTGGCAGTAATTCTTAAGCCTTGTTTAGCATGCGGCAGACTGTTATGTTTAGAGTACTCTTTGGGGCGTGACAGTTTAAGTTAGTATTAAAGCAGCAAAAATGTAAAGCATGGCAATAGAATTTAAAAACTTACAATGTGGCAATAAATAAATATAAAGGTAAGAATGAAGTTAAAGTTGAAACTAACTAGAAATCTTTTCTTGGTATAGGTATCCTTAGGTGAAACCTGGGAAAGAGCCAGAACGTTTCTAAAAGGGACTGGTGAGACATTTGTGGATTATAGGTTGAGACTGAGAACTCTATGCGAGGATTTCACTTTGGCCGAAAGACCTAGGACTCTAAGAGAAATATATGTGATCTGGAAAAGAGGCCTTAGGTATACCAGGTGGGAAAGGATAGTTGATCAGATTAGGTATGATCCAATAAGGAGGAGAAGATGGTCAATGTTGAAAACAATCTATGCTGTGGAGAGAATCATGGTAGATTATGGGAATGAACCAATGTTGAGAGAGGCCACTTTTATCTTGAAGAAGGAAGATAATCCCTCATACCCTGACTTTCGAGTATGGAGGAGCATTGGACCCTTGTATGTGTATGCCCATGATGACTTGATGACCCATAGGGAATGGCTTGAAGTAGATGCAAACAATCACTTCTATTGGCAAGGAATATATCTGGACCTTTTGCCGACACCTGCAGAGATTCAAGCTCCACCCCTTAGTGAAGTAGGCATACAATTTAGGAATGCCCCAATAGAGGTAAACCATGATGAGGATGAAAGTGAGGAAGAAGACGACCCCAAGGAAGACCCAAACTAGGTAGATGAGGAAGAGAATAGAACACCTCAATCGGCTAGAATTGAGGAAGATCCAAGCAACGAACCAAACCTGCCCAATCTGGATCTTGATCAGGAATTGCAAATCCCGGATAGCCATAGGGTAGAACCCGAATATGATCCTAGTCTGTGGTGGGACATATATGTATATGGAGAAGGTCCGAGAGTGACAAGTGAAACACCCAATAATCTTGTAGAGAATGATAATTCTGAAGATATCATGATGAGGGAAGCCCAAGAGAATGATGGGAGGATTTTGGAGGAAACTGGAGAGGAGATGATAAGAAAAGAGGATAGAGAGATGGAAGATAGGGTCAAAGAAGAAGAAGAGGAGGAGCCCGAGCAGGAAGAACATACTTTGGCCACTAGAAAGAAAAGGATGATAGTGAGAGAATATTTGAGCCTATTTGTTATGAAAGATGATGGAGCTCTTCTAGTAGAGATCGTCCTCTAACCCCTGCCCCAGGAGACTCCTAAGAGAGAAGAAAGTAGTGATGGCGAGCATGACCTACAATAGTCCAAAAAAATTTTTGTAATAGGCAATAAGGGATGCTAAGTTGCCTTAGTGATGTCTTTAGGCAGTTCTAGTGCGTTATGTTTTTCGTTTCTTGTCTTATGTTTTTCCTTCTCGGCTTAGTAAGAAATTGTAATTTTGATAGGTGTAAAGACCCGGTCCTCTAAATCCCGAGACTTAGAGTACCGAATCCCCAACCACATATAATATTTGCACATTATATATAAGGTTGTCCTAAAACTAACAGTTTATGAAAATTGTTTGATCAAAATCACAAAACTTTGTAAATAACTTTTAAATAAAACAAGATTGCTAACAAAAGCAATCTATACATACATTTACATCATATAAACATCGTTTAGTGCCAATACATGACACTACAAAAATTACATGTTTTCTCAAAACATGAGAATCCTAAAGGATCTTAAGGTCATTACAAAAAGAACTTGGCTTAACTAACAAGCCTTCTATACATAGCTTGTCCTTAGCAAAAAGTCTTCTAAAAGTCCCGGGTCACCGGATCCTATTCATCCCACTCATCCAGAAATCTTTCGAAATCGGACCCATAGCCCAAGTCATCGTAATACTCGTCTCCATTACCTGCAAAGCAGCAAAGTGAGCCAGAGGCCCAGTACACAATAACCAATGCATAACAAGTCATCCAATTCATGTAATGCATCATAGAACAAGTGGTTATCTTTATTACATTTTGATTCACAAATCAACAAGAGGGTATTCAAACCCCGGTCACACTTCGGGAATCCAGGGATCCTGAGTAACAGCAGCTGCTCAGGGGGTTGATATAAGCAGTCCGAATACTTATATCTCCTATATCTATTTCATGAAGATAATAGCTTCATCTAGGGTTTAAAAGCCGTTGCCCGACTCTACTTAAACTCAGTCCATAACATGAGCCTAGTTCACAAGTTCCCATAAACCTTGAACTAAATCATGGTATTTCCCCCTAAGTTTAAGCAAACGTTACACAGATACAATTCCCCCCTATCGGCTACCCACTTAACCAAAAGAATCGCTATTGCATCATAGCGTACCATTGCATCATGGTAAAGTCATTGCATCATGACTTGGTTAAGCGCCTAGCTAACATGTCATTGCATCATGACAGGTTTGCTACTCCTCGGACCAGATTAAACAGCGTAATGGACATCCAATTCATCCAAATGTTAAATCGAATCAAATTAGGTCAAATTAGAAATGTCTGGTCCTAGTAAACATCAGACAAGTTATTGCGTACCTGAACCCGTTAGTATAGAACTAGGATCTCTCGATGATGAACTAACCGAAGAATCCTTAACTGTAATAGAAATGTCACAATAATTAATAAATCAACAATTATAGATTTCATTCTCACAAATATATATATATATTATATCCGTATCACAATTAATCAAAGACATCCAATTCATTAATTACAAAGTCACCAATAAGCATTTAAACGTCCTATTACATTCTAAATCACTTAATAAACACTTAATTGCTCGAATAACAACTTTGGGAAATTTTTAGAAAAAGCTCTTAAAATTCAAAAACACAGGGGATACGTCGGCACTCAACGCCGGCGGCGTTGAGCCGGTGTTCAATGTTTTGAAAATGTACACTGCCAACGCTGGCAGCGTTCAAAGTGTACGCCGTCAGCCTTTGCAAACTACGTCGGTGGCGTTTAGCCGACGTATCATCCAAAGCCAAGGTTTTCAAAAACATCCAGAGAGGTGTAAGCCGGCCGCTTACATAAGTACGTGGGCAGCCTTCACATGTACGCCGGCAGCCTTGATTCCCAGAAGCCAGCGCACAAGATGGAAGGAAGAACGCCTGTTGACTTCCTAGCGAAAGCCGGCGGCGTTCAGTCGGCTTTAAGAATTTTGGTTCTGTGAACTTTCAACACCGCCTCTACGCCGGCGGCGTAGAGACTCAAATTGCCGGCGTACGTTCTGAAGAACAGACGCTGGCAAATTCTTAGCATTAAAGCCGGCGGCGTTGCAAACGGCGTTAGGAAAAACGATTCTGTGGGCTTTCTACACCGCCTCTACGTCGGCGGCGTAGAATCCCCAGATGCCGGCATACGTTCTAAAAACAAGCTTTAAACGAAAATTCAAATCCCCTGTTTTCCACTTTGTAAAATTCTAGGTTAAAACACTTCAAAATCTACTTCCATCAATTCTAAATTCTCCTACACAAATCCTCTTAACAACTTCCCAACCTTTCATAATCATACAACAATGCATGCACAACCTCACACACTCATATAACACATTCATAACTCATTCCATGCATGAACAACAATTGATCAATCTTAAACTCAATTCATCCAATAATCCATACAACTTCTTCAAGAAAGGAAAATAAAACAACACAACACCCTTAACTAAATTAATTCAAGTATATATACATACCTTGTCTTGAGAATACTTTGATTTTCAAACTTGATATAAACCCTAACTTAAGCTTGGAAATGGAGATGGAAATGGAAAAGAAAAGAAAAGGAAGAAGAAAAGGAAAATTTCGGATAAAATTTGGGCTGCCCCAAAAAGTAGTCAAATTAACTTAATTTTGACTTTAACACATTTCAAATTTACCCCTTAATGCATATATTAACTTAGGATGCATTTGGCTTTAATTTGAACTTCATTTGGCTTACATTTAGGGCATAAATACTACCTTAATTACAAGAAACTCAATCAACTAACTTAAGTGAAATTATGGTTGAGTTATTAATCTAACTTAATTTAACATCTTAAGATGTAAAAGACAACATTAATAATTTCATTACTCACACATTAATGCATATAAAACAAAATATTAATATCAACATATACACATACAAAATCATATATCTTAGACTACTAACAACATAACCATACTCATTCAATTCAACTCCTTAAAATAAATTAATAAACACATGGGATTTGATTAAAATGTAAATCTAGGTTATTTCAATAGGTCTACGTCAGTCAAGTAGCATGGTTTTCATGTTTTGTAAGCTTAATGTAAGAGACTCGACCGAACGGATGATCTCGGTATGATCTAATGAAATCTTATATGTATTTATTTAAAGAAGGAAGTTTCGTTTTCTTAACAAATGACATAAACAAGTATGCAGCTAATAAGGAACATTATACACAATATGCTCTTAAGAAACCATAATTAATAACAAGATACATGCACATCATTGCATCCAATGCATCATTATGTTTGATTTCTTTTGATTTTTTTTATAAATTGAGTTATGATTTAGATTCTACAATTGGATATTATCAAAATTTCTTAACTTAGATTA
Source organism: Combretum micranthum (assembly GCA_024138025.1). NCBI lineage: Eukaryota > Viridiplantae > Streptophyta > Magnoliopsida > Myrtales > Combretaceae > Combretum > Combretum micranthum. The sequence continues at coordinate 1,789,058 of JAMXBD010000006.1, forward strand.
CATGATTTGAAATTTATTATGACTTTTTGAAATTGCGATTGATTAATCGATTTTCGTGAATTACAAATTAAGTATTTAAGGGATAACTTAAGGAAAATCTTAAAACTTACATAGTAATGTACAAACTGACGAATCCGAAGAAATCGAAATCGTGAACAAAGAAATTCCCTAGTAAGGGCAAATGACTAACTTGCTTTACCCCAGCAAAACCAACAAAGGATAACACCCCAAAACCAGCAGATGGACTTTATAAATGCAATTGAACAACTAGCTAATCTTCTAAACACATTCATCCAAAATCCAAACCAAAAACAAATCCTAAATCAAAGCTAAATTGTGCAGGATTCCACATCACCACCACCGCCACCTTACCAAAGAACCTATCAAAGCTCTTTACCAGACTTCATAAAGAGTAATTGGTATTTTGACAAAGCCTTTGGTAAACTCGATGAAGCCGAGAATTGGTTGGCTTAAATTGAGAAATCTTTTGTGGCTTAAGAGGTTCCACCATACCTTCAATGGATTATAGGACTTACATGCTCAGATGCAATGCTAGAATATGGTGGAAATCAAGGAGAAGGAGTCGATACCTTCAATCACTTGAGAAGCTTTTTGTCAGGAATTTCTAGAAAACTATTTCCCTTCTAGTTTAACGGTGAGACATAGTGCAGATCTTCTGCACGTAAAGCAAAGGGGTAGAATGGTTGAATAATGTGAAACTGAGTCCACTCACCTTCCACAATATACACCTAAACCTTTCAAAGATAGTGAAGAACTGAAAAGACAAGAGTTCTTTGGAGGTATAGATAAAGACCCAAGAATTAAGTTGGAAGAACTCGGAATGAAAGTTAATCTAGAGATTGTGGAAAAAGGCTCGGATAATTGAAGGAGAAAGAAAAATGAAATCTCAAACGACGAAAAAGAAAGATTTTGAGAAAAGTCCATCTGATATCTCAAGTTCAAAATCCATAAAAAAAAGAGATGTAAGCCTTACTATGGATTCCAAGAAAGTGGGAGTGTAGAGCCCAACTTAGCAAAAAGGGCGAAAGTAAGAGTAGAAGTCGTACTGCATCAGCCAGGCATGGAATGAGACTCTACAATTTGGAAGAACAGTGGATGATAGAGGAAGAAGACGGTGATGAGATGGAATTGGTAGCCTTGGATTAAGGTAGAGAGTATGATCTTGGTTTAGTCACCAGGTATATAATGGTAAATAGATGCGAGGCTTATGTGTTGTTCTATAAGTAAGAAGAAGAAAACGTTTGAAGAAATTTGGCACCATTGCTGTGGTGAATGAAAATGTTCTATGAGTAAATGGATTTCACAAAAGAAACAATCCACCATATATATATATATATATAGGAATAATGGACCAATCCTTGGGAACTGTGTAGCCCAAATACCTCGGGCCCATCAATCTTCATAACCGACATGACCCTTGTCACATCCCTTAGGAACCTTACAAGGCTTCCCCAACAAGATTGACGAATGACAATGAACCTGCTTACCACTTGATGAGCTCACTAAGTACAGATCCCAACGGCTGTAGCAACAGGGGATGTAGCTTAGATGGTTAACATCCGCAGGTCGAAGCCTCGAGCAAACGACTTTGTGGACTATGCACTCTCTTTGTTCTTCCATAATGAGAGTATGGGGACAAATGTTGACATTGGGATGTAGCCATCGATCCACTCGGTCCTATGGGCCTTAAGGCCCAAGAATACTAACAAACCCAAAAAGAGCTTAATGCCTATGACGCCTCAACCTCCTGAAAAGGTAGGGAAGACCCAAGGTCCCATCAGGGAAAATGGCACGAGATCTTGCTAAGAACCTTCACCTCATAAAGGGTTAGTCGAGCTCATCTACAACTACTAGGTGAGCACAACCTTACGACCTCATGATCTCCAAGCTAAGCAAGCACTCCTATCACAACCCGTGGGGGGAGGTGTGAACATAGTCAGCCCAACCACACTCTACGGAGTCCCTACTCCTCAGCTCAAGCATCCCCATTAGCCCAAGTACCAGGTCGGCTGCTAGGAAGAAGTCTATCCTGGTGTGACCCTAAATGTTATAAATACCCCCTTTCCTAAGGGGTGAGGAGAAGTTTTTCTTATCTTTTTACAGACATACTATTCTTACCTATAGACTGACTTAAGCATTAGTGTAGCCGTGCCGGGCAAAACCTCGATGCCCCTTTAATCGCTTTTATTTTGTGCTTGCAAGAATCATCTCTACTAGTGAAAATTAGCTCGTGCAACAAAGACTTTTGTTAGTTTTTTAATAATTTAGGGTTTTTAATTAATCTTTTGCACAAATAACAATTTGAATGTCTCAGATGAGTCTAATTTATCTACAACAACGAAATTTTTAATTCGCATAGGTTCTCGGTTTATGATAAAATAATAATTTTGCAAAATCAAGGCTTTTAACTGCATTGTTTTGATTTTTCTTGTAAATATTTTCTTTTTAAGAAAATATTATTGATTTCTAATTCACTTTATTTTGATATTTGAATTGTTTTTGAATTTTATAAATATAGGTTTTCGGTTTAGAACTAATTTGGGAAATTTAAAAAAATTAGTAATTTAAATTTATACATGAGTCCAATTGGATTCCATTAACTTTATTTGATTTTGATTTTTTATGATTGATGTTTGTATCATTTCAACATCAATCAAATACTTAAACAAAATAGTCGAGATTTGTCCCACTATTAAATATTTACTATGAGCGAATTAGGAATTAATAATTATAATAATAATTAATTAATCAATTAATTAATTAAATAAGAAATATATCCAAATAATCGAGTCACATTCTAACATGATAATAAGGCAAAACCTATAAAACCTTTTAAAAATGGAGAGTTTTAATTAAGAATGTTTAGCGTTAATTTAGTATCTTAGGTTCTTATCCATAAACATGCTCTAAGAACATTCTACATTTCTTAACACAAAATCCTATGTTAAGTGAAATGATCCACACACCATCCATAACTAATTAAAATCCAAATAAAATAGCTGAAAAATAAATAGAAAATTAAAACAAAGAATGGACAAAAATTAATTAGTGGATTGGGGTAAAATAAAATTTAAAGATAACTATCTAATGGAACTAGGTTAGAAAATCTACTAAAGAAAAGCCTAATGCAAATGAACGATTGAGATTGTGCCATGTGACACTCTAGAAAGAGACCTACAAACCCTAGCCCCTGGTCCCTATATAAATACTCTTTATTTTCTACCTTTGCCCTTTTAGGAAACCTACTACAACCTTAAGGTAAGAACCCTAGATTCTAGCCTTTATTTAAGTGTTAACCAAGTGAGATTAACAAATGATTAGCTCTAACGATCTGAGATTACCCATTCATGATAGGAAATGTGGACAATGAGAAGGAGAAGCACAAGAAACTCAAGGAAATTTGTAATAAGGTGAGAGTGAAGATTTCAAGCATCAAAATGCAAAGTTTATGATGTTTTAAATATAGATTTTGACATAGGGATGTTGGTAGGTAGCAAAGGAAGCAAGGAAATCGACTTTGGAAGTGTTTTGAGCTTGGATTACCTCATTGTAACTGCAACAACAAGGTAAGACCTAAATATCAACTCTCAACACTATGAATGTGTGATTAGGAGTAAATGAAACAAGTATGGAAATGTTAAAGAGGAGAATAAACATGTTTCAAGTTGAAATCTTGCTAAAGTCTAACTTTAAGAAGAAATGAGTATTGCTATGTGTCTGAAATTATGGACAAGATCAAGGAATAAGCAGGGAGTGATGTTATTGTTCTTAGAATAAGCTAAATGAAGGATTGCACAAGAAAAGTTTTGAAAATTTCAGAAGAAGCATAATAACTTAGTACTTGCTAACAAATATAGATGGTTTAGTCTTTAATCTTGGATTAATCATGTTTTAGCATGTTAGAGACGAACATAGTTGAGCCTAAGCCTAAAATACGATCATCTAATAACCTTAAAGTCATCAAAATTTGTCCAAAAGATGTGTTCGACATAAATGACAAGTTTAACCACGAAATACACATCCCAAAAAAGTATGATGGGAACACGATGTCGTGCTTCCCATTGTGCTTCTCTCCATCTAAAAATGCAAAGGAAAATGTAAAACCCAGGAAAGCACGATGGAAACACGATACCTTGTTTTTCACCATGCTTCTCTCTATGTCCAAATCAGTGAAGAAGCATTGGGGAACACGGGCGGATACACAAGGCTGTATATCACCGGTGCTTCTCTTTGGGACAAGCGACCCCTTCTTCTCCAAAACAGCATGGGTAAAACATGATGTCGTGTTCCACCCTGTGCTCCTTGTTGATTTTCACAAATACAAGAAAATGCATGAGCATGGCTACCATATGTGAAACATGGGGTAATACATTTCCCTGTGTACCTACCCTACTTCTCTTTGAACCACCCAAACAAAGGAGAAACACAACCTACTTTTTTAGTCATGCTATGAAGCACTTGATGCATCCCCCCTATGCATTAGCCGTGCTTCCTCTTTTTCTCTAATCCTTCTTCATAATTTAACAGAACTTGATCTAATTTCCTCCCTAGACTCAATTAACCTTCTAAACATGATCTTAGGGCGGAATGGCTAAGTCAATACAACCTATGCATACTAAACAAATGAATGAGTTAGAAATAGCTAATCATGAACTAATTTCGTTTCCAATTATAAACAGTTATTGGATTTCTAGCTTGTAATGAGATAAAAGCTTGATTTGACCAACAGGTAATTGTTCATTACTTGTTAGGATAGTTTTAATAATCGGACTAAGAATTTAAACTCGGCTTGATTAAGTGTTGATTGTTTCTTGGTCGTTTACTTCAAGAGTGACACCCCCGAACTACGTTGCGAGTCTAATCATAACTTTAGGATGATGTGGTAGTTTAGGCAGTTAAGCCCTCACGGATGTATAGTTGGGCTCGGCAGGTAGTCAATAGGGAATTTTCGAGATCAATCGACTAACTAAGAGCAGGTACAAAGCTGTAATGAGTTATACGGCATTATGGGACCTTGTATAAAGAGTTACAATAGACCATGCTCGTTGGTAACAGCCTGTGAGGAGATGACTAGACGAGACTATTTTCCTTATTTTCTTTTTGGTAAGTTCTGGCGACTTATTGGGCCCCTCTCTTCAGTGCATGATCCGCTGAGAGAACCTACCTCTTTTGTTTAGTGGGAGTCTTGAGTATTTTTGTGAGTGTTGTATTTCTGGGACACTGGGAATATTTGATTGTTGACTTTAATCAAATTAAACTTAAATTGTACCTATTGCATTAACTTAGGCGTGTATGACATGTGTGAATGTGTTTGATTACTATCGTATTGGGCTTCGCCGCTTTCCTTTTAATGTTGCAGGTGATGACGAGAATTCGTATGTGGATCTCCACTATGATTCCATGGATTTTGGGATTAACTAGTACAACGAGTGACCTCGATGAATTGAGAGCTAGATGGAACTTTGAAAACACTTTCTTTTTATGAATATATGACTTTAAATTGATGTTAATGACTATAAACACTTAATTTTATTATTGCTTTTGGGCCGAGTGCCAAATTTGCTTTCTGGTTGAGCTTGGCTCTCCTTTTATCATTATCTTAAATGTTTTGGACTTTAAAATTTTGTTTTACTCTTTTCTTAAATAGCACTTTTATACATATCGATATTATGGTTTCTAAATCATTTATAAATTGTCATTTGATTCATTATGGTTTTATTAAAGAGTTTAATTACGATTTTCAAATGCAATCAGAAATTTACCTAGTTATCGGAAGCGTTGCACATATTACCCTTAAGCATCCTGAAGTTGGGTCATTTCATTAAGAATCCTTATGTAAGTGTTCTTAATGAATAAATTTAGATTTTTAAATAAGCACCTAATCTAGGCCATAAACCATGGTTAGTTTTGCTAACCATTATATCACCAATTACTTGTTCATCAATTGATAGATTAAACAATCGATTTATACATTTAAATTTCCTCTACTCATCATTTCTCCACTTTCCGCCTTCATCTCCCTCCTACTCACCTCGCTTCAAGACACGTGTCGCCATTTTTTTCCTCTACTTTTCCTAGAAACGACGCCTGCAACTTACCATACCAAATGCCATGCATTTCTTAAGCCTAAAGGGCAGTACGCGTGACCCGCCAATCTCTTACACGTGGCACTTTTAAGCTGGATGCATGAATCTTTTTAGATTTCCATTCTACTGGAAGCTTCACGCGCTTCCATATCTCCACCGTCCATTATCACGAGCGCTTTCTTAATCATAGCCGTTGGTTCTTCACGAGCACTGCTCGGGACATTTGGGAATACGGACACGTGGCAAAAATTTTACGGTCTGAATACGAAATTATTATTTTACTCTTATCCAACCGATATCCAACCGGAGCACTCTATAAATAATAATGTTCCTCCACCTTTCACTCCTCACTTTCAATATCTTCAAAAGCTCAAAAACGAAAGTGAAGAGAGAAAAGGGAGGAGAACGTGAAAGAAACAGAAAATAAGGGAACATATCTTGATCTATTTTCTTGGAGTTTCTCTGTTTGGTTCAGCTTTTCCGGGAAATTTTGTGCACTGAATCCGAAGAGGAAAAGTTATCATTTATGGCGCTGAATTTAACACATCAGATCGGAGCTTTGGCGGGAACGCCGATACAGTTGGAATCCGGCAACAGTAGCACCGGTGAGTCGACGGCGGCTGTGAGTGCGGCGGCCGTGTGGAAGAGTCCGCCTATGAATATCCGCTGCAGAGCTCGAAGGCCGGACGGCGCTGACGCGTTATCGCCGCCGGTGAGTCCGTGCCGATCGCCTGTGCTGAGTGGGATCCGAGCGGATCTCTCAGTGGCGTGCCAAGCGTTCGCAACGGATATGGAAATGGAGGTTTTGCCGGAGCCGGCGGTGAAGGAGTACAGGTAAATTGATTGTGACTGCAGAAGCATACATTATGTATGTCATTTTGTAGGATTGATTTATTTTCAATTTGGATTCATTTCACATAACTTACAAAGTGTTTGAACGTATGCGAAATGGTTATTAAAGGATATCATTTCATAATTGGTTTTGCATTCGCATATCAATTATGAAATGAAATGATTCTATAACTTCTTTTTGTTTTTCCCGGCCAATTTATATTACTATATTAGGAAAGATGGAATCGAATCTGGATATCTGGTTTTCCAACCGTTATCCATGTTGTTAAGTTAATTGCAAGAGTAGATTTTTGTAAGTACAACAGATCTTCATTTTCAATTATGTTGCTGAAAATTTACTTTTATATGATTGTAAGATAAAATCGCGAAATTGGTTTTTGGAGTAGTAATACAGATATAATCGATTAAAATCAGTTGTTTTTGTGTCTGGAAGATACATTCGCACTCCTATGAATGAAGTTATTTGTTACAATTGGAGATTGTGGTTAAATTAAGGTGCTTCTGGCTATGGTTGGTTACAGGGAAGGTGGAGGAAGGCAGGATGAGAAGGGGAAAGGGGTCCCGGTATACGTGATGATGCCCCTGGACAGCGTGACGCAGAATAACACGGTGAATAGAAGGAAGGCGATGAATGCGAGTATGCAGGCGCTGAAGAGTGCGGGTGTGGAGGGGATCATGATGGATGTGTGGTGGGGATTGGTGGAGAGGGATTCTCCTGGGAACTACAACTGGGGTGGCTATAAGGAGCTCCTGGAGATGGCTAAGAAACACGGTCTTAAGGTTCAGGCAGTCATGTCCTTTCATCAGTGTGGTGGAAACGTTGGCGACTCTTGCTGGTATGTTGTTAACCTGCTCCATTCTTATCCTTCTTGTTTTGGCCAATTATTTATCCGTCTTTCAATTATTGTACTTCTCGTCCTTCCGATTGTAATTTATATCATATTTTTATCATTTTCAATTAAATTTTTATCGTAAAAATAAATATAGATACAATAGAATCCAAACATATAATTAAATTTAAATTTGAACTAGTGAAAATGCATGAATGATAGGGATCGATTTTCTTCTTAGGCTTGAGCAACTTTTTTTATTTAAAAAACTGGGATATGCAAAATCCTTCATCGTCTGATTCATGATGTTCACTCATATTCTAATATTAAATTGAACTTTTTCTTATCAGTCGAGCGGAAATTTATAAAAATTTATGGTCAGGAAAGTTCTTAAATCTGAAAAGTAAAATAGTAATAGTAAAATGGATAAAACCTTAAAAGAGAGGTGAAACAAAAATACATCTCGTTTTGCTTTGCTTTCGTGTTTTTAGTTCGATTTCCACTTTATTTCCTGATTTTAGGTAAGCTATTTTCTATCGATTCTTCATTCCGTTCATAGTTTGTGCGAATTTGTTATGTAGTGGGGACGGGTGATAAGTGACAGGGAATCCTGGGAATCGTGAAGTATGTTTTACACGCATACGCATCAGCCATCAATGCGTCTAGGGCCTTGAGTCCTGATTTCTGTGCCGTAAAGTTTAGTGCATGTATGACCAATCTTTCATGGGAACCCGTGATTACTGATGGGATGCGAGAATTTGGATGGCTAGATTTACTTTTCGTTTTGCTTTTTTATTTTTAATTTACAAAATTTAAATTTAATATAGTCTAAAATTATCTAAATATTCTCAATATAACGTTTTGTCTTTTTTTCTGGGAATTTGCACGTGATGGTTTATCTAGTGAAATATTTAAAAGAAAAAAAGAAAAAAGAAAACTGAGAGAAATGAGTTGAAATTGTCTGATTTTTATTTATATCTTGCATCTTTTTTTATCTATATTTTATTTGTTTATAAAAAAATATATTTTTTCTCAGTTGAAATTGTCTGATTTTTATTTACATCTTGCATATTTTTTTATCTATATTTTATCTGTTTATAAAAAAAAATATTTTTTTATTTGTATTTTTAATAAATATTTATTTAAAAATGATAAAAGAAAAAAAAGGAATAAAAAGAGAGAGAAATAGAGCTTAAAGATTATTTCCCAAGTTTCATGGTGGATCTGACGAGGAAGCCCGTGCCATTTGACTGTAGATCACTTAAATGCTATAATAATTAAAAATGATAAAAGAAAAAAAAAAGTAAAAAAGAGAGAGAGAGAGATTAAAAAAAAAAAAAAAGAGAGAGAAATAGAGCTTAAAGATTATTTCCCATGTTTTATAGTGGATCTGACGAGGAAGCCGTGCCATTTAACTGTTGATCAGTTAATTGTTATCATGTCATAACAGTGAATCGGAAACCTGAATTTCCCGAATTAAGGGCAAATGTGACTGGGCTTTGTTTAACTTCCCTCATAAAGTACTTAACCTAGAGGTTTATTTGGATTGTCTGTTTTTCATCTGTATCGGTATTTTTTCTAAAATGATATGTGTAAATATATCCGATTTGCATATAAATTTTATCTATATTTGTCCATTTGATCTTTTGATGAGAACTGTCAATTTTTTTTTTTATCTATATCTATTTTTTGATAAATAATTTGTTAGAAATAAATTTGAAAAAGTGTCTGTATCTGCCGAAAAAAGCCAAAACAAACAGACATTAATATTGGTCCGTTGGACTAGCTTTTTTTACAATAAATATAAACACATTTTTTTCAAAATTTTATTTTTAATAAATTATATATTAAGAAATAAATATAAACAAAAAAAAAGTTGATAGTTCACATAAAAAGTTTAAATAGATTAAATAAATTATAAATGCAAATCAGGTATATTTATATGTATCGTTTCACGATACAAAATTGCTGTCACCTCTTGTAAGTTGTTCTCACATGTGAACAGTGACTGCTTGAAGCTCTCCCGTGTTTATACATGCAAGTCTAGTAGCAATAAATTGTGTTGAGCACTTAGTGCATAGCTGCATAGGATCACGTTATTGAATTATGACTAATGAGAATATAGTTAACGGCATCTAGCTTTACCTTTTGGTCAAATATTTTTTTTTTTTTTTTTTTCCCCCCCACCAATGTTTGTTCTGATGAGGGTCTTATTATTGCCGTTTTATAGTATTCCTTTACCAAAGTGGGTGGTTGAAGAAATCCATAAAGATCCTGATCTTGTATATACTGACCAATGGGGGAGAAGAAACTATGAATATTTATCACTTGGCTGTGATTCTCTCCCAGTTCTCAAAGGTCGAACACCGATCCAGTGTTACGCCGACTTCATGCAGGCTTTTAGGGACTCTTTCAGTGATCTCCTTGGCGATACCATAGTGGTAGTTGCTCATTTTTGTTGCCTTTTTCAGTTATTGGATGTTAACAAAATTCGTAGGCTTTTTATATATGTGTTTAAATACTTTTACTGATTCGTTGGAGCCTTTTCTCTTCCAGGAAATCCAAGTAGGAATGGGTCCAGCGGGTGAATTACGATATCCATCGTATCCAGAGCAGGATGGTGTGTGGAAGTTTCCTGGAATCGGGGCTTTTCAGTGTTATGATAAGGTATATGGAGATGCTATTATATTTTGTTCGTTCTTTATCTAGTATTTTCAATTAGTTTGTGTGCTTGACCTTTTTCTTTTGCATGTTGCAGTATATGCTCAGTAGCTTGAAAGCTGCAGCAGAGGCTGCTGGTAAGCCAGAATGGGGTCACACGGGTCCTACCGATGCTGGTCATTACAACAACTGGCCAGAGGATACGCCATTTTTCAAGAAGGATGGTGGAGGTTGGACTGGCCCATACGGCGAATTCTTCTTGTCATGGTATTCCCAGATGCTTCTGGACCATGGGGAGAGGATACTTTCATCAGCCAAGTCCATTTTCGAGAACACCGGTGTTAAGATTTCAGTGAAAGTAGCTGGCATTCACTGGCACTATGGGACACGTTCTCACGCCCCTGAACTTACAGCAGGGTACTACAACACGCGTTTCCGTGATGGTTATCTCCCTATTGCTCAGATGTTAGCACGCCAAGGTGCCATATTCAACTTCACTTGTATTGAGATGCGCGATCACGAGCAACCACAGGAAGCTCTCTGTGCTCCCGAGAAGCTCGTGAAGCAAGTGGCTATGGCCACCCGGGAGGCCCAGGTTCCATTGGCTGGGGAAAATGCCCTGCAGCGATACGATGAGTACGCACATGAGCAGATCTTACGTTCTGCAGCATTGTCCATTGACGGGTATCCGCATGAAGACAGGGAGATGTGCGCCTTCACCTATTTGAGAATGAACCCAAACCTGTTCCAACCGGATAACTGGAGGCGGTTTGTGGCGTTCGTGAAGAAGATGAAGGAAGGGAGAGATTCAAAGCGGTGTCAGGAGGAGGTAGAGAGGGAAGCAGAACACTTTGTGCACGTTACTCAACCTTTAGTCCAAGAAGCTGCTGTGGCTCTTACACACTAGCTAGTTCTTGTATAGTAGTAAAACTAGGGGAAAGGTTTGATTGTATCAATTAATTAGCAAGGCCTCAAATGGTGGGCCTTATGTAAGATGTTGAAGTATATCTCGCTACTTTTAATTTATATGTTTGAAGTATTCAATTGGAAACCAATATTAGTATATACGCTGTTTAATATATATATATATATATTTATATTTATATTCACATTTCTGAATTTGAAGATCTCTTTATCCAATTTGTGATATTGATAGTGTACTTTGATCGGTTGAATGGAACAAAGCAATCTCCATGTCATATTATCACTATTGTACCTTAAATAAATCAAATCTTCTTCAAACTACATTTAATCAAATCAGCAACCCAACGAAAAATTACAAAGATATGTTATATTACAATTTCAAAAATCCATTACATAGTAAATGGTATTGGAGCTTTATTGATTCGCTATATGAAGGATTTAAAGCAACTGTATATCGGTTGTTCGATGGACGATACAAGAGCATTTTGCAAAGTAAAGGAGGTGGTTAGAACCTTTACAAGTATAATTATAGGACCACCAGCAAAAATTGAGGATGGATTAGAAGGAAGAGAACTAGCTTTAAAGAGGTTAGATTTTCAATGGTTTGTTTTTTATCCGTATTCGATTTATATTTGTATTTTATATGTATTTGATTAAATATAATCTATAAAGTTTGTTTATAAATAAAAATATTTGCTATTGAAATATATTTATTTTTTATAAATAATCTAATTAAAATAGGCATTGAATAAATGTGAAACTAATACTAAACCAATGAACCTTTAATATATAAATGCAAAAAATAAAATAAAAAATCATATGAGCGTTTTCAATCTAAAGTCCACCTAATTTGGGTTGCAAGCAAGAAAACGGTGAGAGATTGAATTTACAAAAACAAAAATCAATCTAAACCTGCATTGAACTCCAAAAAGCTAGTATTTTATAAGCTTGGAGCTCATTCACTTGAGACGAATCCCTCTTTATAAATGGAAGGAATCACTGGTACTTAGTTAAGAGGAATAACAATTCATAATGACTTGTTATTAGGTAAAATAATAAAATACAATTCATAACCCTACACACATAAATTGCAACTTAGTAGTTTATTTTTAATTTTTATCATAAATACTCATATCTTGAAAATATCATTAATATAATTATTACCTTTTTATAAATATTTATAATAAAGAAGTGAGTTATAAATATTTTACATTTACTCCAATAATTCTTTATTTTATTTTATATATTAAGTGAATATCGTAACAGATATTACAACTTTATTGTATTCTTATAGTATGATGACATGGCAAGCTGGTGCAAGTATTAGTAAGAGTATGACAGTTAATGCTTAGCTAGCAAAGTTAGTTAGATTAGTGAGATATTGTTAGTGGAGCGATTGGTGGAATAAATGCTAGAGTTACACAGTTTCTAATTTCTTGTCCTTCAAGAAGAATATTCTTGGAGAGAAACCTTAAGCATGTCTACTCAAGAGCTTTCGTAGTTGAAGCTAGTGTAAGAATTCCCAATTGAATTTCAAGAAAATAGCCTACTATTTTGCCAAAAGTAGTGATAATTCACATCAAATCATTTTATGAATTGTTTGTTTTCTCTAGGTATTGTAAAGCGTTACATGTGGTGGTTGGTAATTGTTTTGTTGAGGTTGGTTATTATGTATATGAATTTAAAGGGGGAGAAGGGGAAGGAAGGGAGGGGTCGATCTCATTTTTAATGTGCAATTGAATTAAAATTGTGGAGAAGTTGAAATTGATTGGGGCAAAAAGGTGCTGAACTTTGTTCAGCAGAATCTTGGCAAGGTGTCGTGTTGATCCTTCCTTGACTATGTCTACAATTTTCTTCATTCCCTTGTGAAAAGGATCAACAGTCATTTTTTTACTTTGATGCATTCAAATTTCTTTGAGTCTCAACAATTATTGAAAGTAGGGTTGCAAATGAATCAAGCTTCTAAAATCTTAAGCTCAACTCGTTTAAAATTTATTGAGCTCAAGGTCATGTTGAGGTTTTTATTAAGCTTGAAATTGAGGTTCAAGTTTAGCTCGTTTATGTAAATGAGTTTTGATTCAAGCTGAGCTTTTTGTCGAGCTTGAGTTTACCTAAGCTTTTATTAAGCCTATCGAGCTTTTATTGGACCTAGAATTTAAGCTCGATTTGATTAGTTTAGATAGTGTGTTTTCTATTTTTTCAAACCTAAAATATAATATTTAAGTATTACTATAAATATATATACATACTTATTAAATACAAACTAGTTTTAGTCATTTTAATTATGTAGTTATATATAATACATCATGCTTAAAAATCCTTAAATCTATTAACGAACTTATTAATAAGCCTGTTAACAATCTTAGTCATGAGCTTGTTCACAAACTAGCTCGTGAACCAAAATCTAAACTTGAGCTCGGCTCGTTTAGATAAACAAGTTTTGCCTTAGGCTCGAGTTAGACTCATTTACTAATCGAGTTTGGGTTGAGTCAAGCTCAAGTGATTCACGAGTAACTTGGCTCATTTGCTGCCCTAGTTAAAAGGTTTTATTATAGAAATTTTTAGATGTTTTGGTTGAAGGGATGTTTTGTCTCCTCATAAGCATACTACTTGTATAATTCCTTTGAAAGAGGGTTGTAGTCTGATCAATGCTTGCCTTTATCGTTATGCTCATGTACAAATATATGAAATTAAGAAATTGGTTAAAGAAATGCTATAAGTGAGTATTTTTCGTCCAAGTAGTAATTCGATTTCAAGTTCGCTCTTTTTTATTAATAAAAAAAATGGGTCTTTGTGCTTTTGTGTTAGTTACACGGCTTTTAATGAGGTCACTACTCTTGACAAGTATCCAATTCCGATAATTGAGGAGTCATTAGATGTACTAAATGGTTGGTGCAATCATCTTTTCAAAATTGATTTGCGACTCGGCTATTATCAAATATGGATTTATCTTCATGATATTCATAAAACAACTTGTTATGTCATTTGGTTTTACAATTGCTTTAGCTACATTTCAAACTACTATGAATGACCTATTTCATTCTTACCTATGCAAATCCATGCTGCTTTTCTTTTATGGCATCCTTATTTATAGTCCTACTGATATGTTAACTAATCACAATTAATGAAATTAAATTGAATCCTATAAATTCTACTATTAATCCTAGTCAAACGTACATATCGATTATAGTAGATTAGCACATGGGTCGTTCCATCAAGATCTATAACTACTCGTACTTAACCAATTAACCTTAGAATTAAGAAATTCACACCTTCAACTATATATTGATCAATCGCGAAATAGTACTCTCAATCTTGATTTACCTCTAACCCCAGTTCTAATTCCTTATAATATATTCATTAATGGACCGTTAAGTTCTTAAACTGTAGGAATCTCTAATTTCATCAATCTTTCTTTCAAGATAATTGAATTCTAACCCTATATGTCTAATAGAAATTTCTTTCGTCATTAGATTGATACAAAATTACATAAGAGCTCATGATTCTCTAGTTGATGAAGAAAATTCATGCAATCTATGTTTAGAATCACATTCAAATTTCTCTATTCATGTTAGATCTATCTCATCAATCAATTCGTCAATTAAATCAATAAGAATCATACAATGATCTAATATTGCACATATATTAAATCAAGAATAATTATAAACACATGAATAATTTTAAGAAACATAAACTTCCATTAACAAAAGCATTAAATCTCTACATTAGGGATAAGGTCTACGCATGTATTAAATCAAGAACGATTATAAACACATGAATAGATTCAAGAAACATAAACTTCCATTAACAAAACCATTTAATCTCTACATTAAGGTTAGGGTTACTTAAGACCTAGGTTATAATGATCTATTTTTCCATATGATTATAATGACAAAGCAAAGAAAAATAGAAAGAAAATATGGTTACAACCATTATAGATGAAGTCTTATGATCTCTAATAAGCTCTAGCGTTTTTCTCTTTGAAAGCACTTATTTTTCTCTCTAGGGTTTCTAAGAATAAAGATATGTATGTATGAAGATGAGTATTGTGCACTAGTTATAGGGAAAGGATAAATTGGTCCTGCACAAGCATCCTACATGACCATGTTTGAAGCCAGTATAGGATGTAAACTGGTGAAAACTATGAAATTCAAGGCTGCACGACCCCCGAGCATGGCCTATGCAACTTGGTCCTGCACAATCTAATCTACTTTCGATTTTTTTTCCAGCTTTTACGTAGGTATTCTACATAGCTTGTCTAGCCTCCATGTACATTTTGGAATTGTTTGCTGGACGTCTTTCACATTCTACACTAGTATTCTGTACAACTTGTGCAGAATTCTCATGTATGCTATAAATCTTCATTTTTACAAATTCTTCATCATAGATCTTCATTAACTCATCTAAATATCTTCATGATGCTCAGAATCTTCTTTTATTCCTGAAATTGTCAATTTAACCCAATAAGTGTTATTTTCTTTAATAATTCACATAAAATTTATATAATATAATATAAAACCAATATGAATAATAAGGATCTTTTGACACTTATCACCTACTATGCATGATCATCTTTTACATTTATGGACCATTGCTTTCCATACGTTGCAGTAAGCTTTTGTTAGCCCCTATGCGGGCTATGCTAAAATTTTCTATGGATTTTATAAGAGTTATGATTTTGGGAAAGGTATTTTGGTGATTTAATGCATGAGGGTCGTCTTATTTCTTGCTTTTTAGTAAAGCACCAGTCAATTGCATGCGGACCAAATCATTGTCTGACTGAGCTTATGGTGCTTGTTCTTTCTACTTAACATTAGAAATCATATTTGCTTGGTAAAAAATTTATTGTTCTAATTGGTAAAAAGAGTTTATGTTATTTGTTGAGGTAGTGAATTACCACTCCAAACTAGCAAAATTGGTTAGATAAATTGCTTGGTTACGATTTTGATAATGAGCATAAGAAAGGTGTGGATGGTAGAGTGGCTAATGCATTTCTTAACTTCCTAAAGATATGGATTGTGGTGCTATTTTAGGACCGCAATGGATTGACCTACATGATGTTCGTGTCACAGTCATGTCTGATTAAGTTTTGTGTGCTACGGTGGTGGTCCTTATGTTTGAGAGTAAAAGATCATTTGATCAATGGTACACTTATTTTAATTGTTGACTATTGATTGCTGTTTCTTCTCCATGGGTATCACTCATGAATTTCATGGTTCTTCGACTAGTGTTCATTCGGGTGTATTGAAAACCTAAAGGAGATTAGCTCCTATTAATTTTAGGTAAATTATACTAGAAATTATCAATTTTTGAGAGTAAGTTCAATTAAGATATCAATGTTACATTTCAAGTGGTTAAAAGAAGAATTAATGTTTCATCAAATGAATCAAATAAAGTATCAATGTGTCACAAAGTTCATTTAAAATATCAATATTTAGATTAGTTTTCAATTAGTTTTCTTTAATTTTTTCAAACGATCAATTACAAATACCTTATGTGATTCACTTTATAAAATGTTCATTTTTCTTTTTAACTACTTGAAACGTTAATAGTTATTATGGGGTAGATCCGATTACAGTGGTCAATGCATGTAGCATACATCTCATGCTATATGTGGCTCAGAGGAGTAGTATGGAAGTACATCCAAAGAATGACTCGAAATAAAAAAGATAGGAAGGAAGAGCAAGTGGTCTCATGTTCGATTGACATTAAAATTAAGGCTTGGCAATCTTTAATAGAGGCATTGATTTTTGTATGAAATATGTAAACACATAAGCCATATATTGTTTAATAAATAATAGAATATGCTTCTTTATTATTTTTTGCAAAAAAGAAAGAAATAAGGAAAAAAAAAAACTGCTACAAAGAAATATAGGACTAAATTAGTCATGCATTATGATAGACTTTAAGAGATATTTAGCAGGCCATGGGCCATGGTGCTAAGATGACAAAGAAAAGCATGGGAAGATGTTGTGACAAAAAAATGAGGTAAGAGTTTAAAAGAGATACATAAACAAAAGTTAATAAACAAATCGAACCGAGTCAATATAGTACAAGCTCGAACTCGACTCGAATGAAAAACTTGAAACTCGAACTCGAACTCGAACTCGATCGAGCTTTAATTTTTAAGCTTGAACTCGACTCGATTTACTACTCGATAAGCTTGATTTCAACTCAATCATACTATATTATTCTTTTAAATATTGATTTAACTATAAAGATTATTTAATACTCGATAAACTTAAACTCGACTCGCCTCGATTTAATATTCGTTTAAGCTCGATTAAGCTCGCGAGCTCACCAAGTCGAGTATTCAAAGCTTGAACTCGAGCTTGGTAACTAATTAAGCAGCTCGAACTCAAGCTCGACTCGATTATAAACGAGTCAAATTCGAGCTTTCACCAAGTCAAACTCGAGTAGCTCATGAGTTGTCTTGACTCAATTACAGCTCTAACATAAACTCATCCAAATTGAAGTCCTACGATTGTGTAAGTGTTAGCATTGATGTTCAAACGGAGCCACAGATTTCAGCCGAAACAAAAGGCAAAAGCATGAGGTTACGAATGAAGAACTCCATGAACAAGAGGACGAGAAGATTCAACTAGCAACTGATGAAATGGATGATATTTTAAAGCTAGGCTAGGCCTCGTCTTTACTTGGAAGAAAATGTTTCTGGGGAGTTGGTCAACATCTAGATCAGGGAAGATTTACGCTTCACTGCATGATTCCTCAATTCTTGGGGACTAGCTGAGGAAGCATGGGATGCACCGCAAGTTAGCTATCAGCCATCGATCACACTACATTTTCTAGGTGGAGCTTTCATAACAATCAATCAAGTAAGCCATATCCATATGCAGTGAAAAAAAAAAATGGCCTAGTTGGAGAAGGACGGACATAGGACAATGGAGGTTGCCCTGAGCTTTAGATGTTGCTAAAATCTCGAGCATCCCTTACTTATACTGAATAATAAATCAATCTAGCTAGCTACTGGAGTATTTAAAGGGTAATTTGTTTAAACTTTCCTAACAAATGGAGATGGATGATAATACTATGTTGGTGTGGGGAATGTTTGTCTAATAGTTGATGAGATTATGTTGTAAAATACAAAGCAGAAAAGTGATGGATTTGTGACTCATCAATTGGATGAGTGCAGACAGATTAAATCACCAAATTGCATGCACCAGCTGAGAAGTCAATCAAGCTATCTTTCTATTGTTGTTTCGTTGTCACGTTACAACATTTTGTTTTAATTTTAAGCATTAGCAGCTTTAGTGAACTGGGTTTTTTGTTTTCTTACTTCGGATACCAACTCATACGGATAAATCCAGTGGGACTTCATGTGGGTTGTAAAATGGTTAGAAATGCTTGAACTTTGAAGATGTAAGAGCAGTGATTTATCTGCGTTGCTTTGAGTGAAGATGACTTGTCATGGCCTAATGGTACTAAAACACATTTGGTGACGTTCTTTTCATTCTCCTGCCGAATAATGATAATGCTTTCGAACAAAATAAGTAAAGTTCCATCAATTTCAAGGACGGACAGCTCGCAGACGACACCTAAACAGCACCATGTGATAGTGAGATATATCTTCTTTTTTGGCCTCCAAACTGGTAGTTGTATGCAACTACCAAAACTAAACCGAACAAAGAGATACAACAGCAGCTTGATTGATCACTCCATCTTGGGAGATAGCTGCTTCTATTTTGGAGCCGTTCAGTTCAGTCATCTTCAAAAGATTAAGCTATTTGTACATTTCAAGTTTAACTACTATTGCTCAATTGCTCGAGGATCTGACGTGAGATCGTAATATTACGTGCCTCTTGCAAAGCTAACACATTCGGCAGCCCATTCTAGATGGTTTTTACTCTCGCCTTCTTTTTTAGGTAGTTCTTTTCCAGGTCACCCCTTCACTAGCACCAATACTCTCAATGAGAATACTAAATATTAGATACCATACCCAAAAGAAAGTCAAACAAAAAAAACTAGCCTATCAGGTTGGAAAACTCCTAAAGCTTAAGTATCATTTTCCAATTACTTTAACAATTAATGTGGGATTGTAATAGTATTCTCTTATTTTCAACGGAAAATGCAAAACATCACAAGTACAACACATGATTTATTCGATGAAGCCAATGTCTAATATCTATGGAGGTGGAGTCTGTGTCTATTACAATCTACACGTTTCACTTCACTTTTCCGATCAACTCAATTAAAAAGGCACACTCTTTGCCTTTGTTGGATATGAAACTCAGAAGACTGAATAGAGCATTTTAGAGTTGGGACAAGCAGAGATCAGTGGTGGTATTATGGTATTATCAAAATAAAAAAGTGGTAATGTCCCGCTATGAATTCTATGATTACTAGCATAATATTTGTGATTAAGTCACATTTCCTTTCAACTTTGTTCTTGCTGTCGGTGCTCTTGAACAATGATTTTTTAATTTTTTTTAATCTTCCTTAATGAGTATGCAGAGAGGTGCCTTTTGTACTACATGCGGTTATGGGATGAAAGTCTTATATATTATCGCATTTTAAATGCGGTGGCAGCCTTGGAAAAAGGAATAAAATATTATTATTTATAAAAATAATTACGAATATACTATTAAGATCAAAATAATCTCAGCTTTAGGCAAGTTGGCCTCGTCTCTTCAAAAGACGAAATTGTTAATCATTACCGCGAAGAGACGAGGCCCTTAGTGACTGACCTCGTCTCTTCAAGAGATAAAATCCGTGTGAATAGATCCAACGCCAAGCTTATTCTTCCTTAGTCCGATAGCAACGAAAAAAAGCCCCAAATCGAAATTGAAACCCTAATTCTCATTCAACAAAATCAAACCACTTTTCATGTAATTAAGTCCATATATTGGATTATTTGGATCACCAAGCGTTGCAGAAGTGTTAAATTGGTGGAGAGGAGAAGCGATGCGATTTGTGCGAGGAGACCCACATTATTCCGCGTCGTAGTTGAATTGGTATTGCGTTTTTCTCCTAAATTTTTTCGTTTTGATGTTGTGTTGTTGTATATTGGGTCTCGTGGGTATTTTATTATTGAAATTGTTAAGTACATTATATGGTTTTTTATATTTGATTAGTAATCGCATTGTTGTATAACTGTATGAGATGATTAGTACTCATTTTTCTTTGAAGTAAATTTATTTTTTTAGTGGTACCAAAACTAAAAAAATATAAAATAGCGAACAAGTCTTGTTTTTGATATATGTGCTGAACCGATATTAAATAAATTCCAGAGCAAAATCGATTAATTTGAATTGAGCATGATTTAGACTTAATAAACTGTAGGTTTAAATAATTTAATCCCAATATAGCTGAATTAGATTATTTGTTAAATTAAAATAGGATAAATAAGTGCATATGGGCTAAATTAATAAAATAGGTCCATCTAACACGTAGTGTTAAATATACTCTTATAAGACCAATGTCGATATAGCAGTAGTAGGGGTTATGTTAAATATTATGGGAGTGCAATTGATAAGTGATAATGTAACTTTCATGCATTCGAACTATATTTTATGAGATGGTAGGGTCGGTTAGGAAATGGATAAGGTAAAATTTATACTGTATGCTTATGGGAATATTGTATAAGGCAATGATGGTTTTGGTTATGATAAACGGCCATTGTTATGATCAGTATTAGTAGGAACTCAACATATGAGCAAATACTGTACATCATTTGCAATAGACTCAAGGTAAATAAGTGTACACATCAGGTGGAGCTATATCATAAGGTAGCTATTGAAGATAGAACGCTGTGTTATGATATTATTCCAGTAACCGATGATGATGCTGCACAAGAGATGTTGGTGTATACTGAAGGGTTAGTGGCTGTTTATGTCTAGATATTCGAAAATGAGTTGTCACAGGTACCTGCAGGAGAAATGGACATTCATGGAAATATTGGGGGCCAACGCTTGGCAAACTCTAACACTACTCCAGTTCGGACAATAGGCAGCGAATAGCTACATATGGACAACTTTCAAACGTGTGCATTGGAATTGACAAGCAATCATGATACGGATGCCATTCTAGACTTTACGACAAGTAAATCAAGTGATGACTACGATAATGATAGAAATGACAATGTCAAAGCTTCCTCCCAACAAGATGCTTTTCCTGAAGTACAAGCAAGGAGAAATGACTAGCGCCGCTTTGTTGCTCCTACCAACGTTGATGTAATAGGGAGCTCAGTGCCAATGCCCTTTTTCACTGCTGAAGTTAGTAGTGGTTATGCTGCGTACGATGATGAGCTGGAAAGGAGTGCCGGCAATTGGAACTTCAGCGATGAATTGAAGGTTGGGATGCGGTTTGAGACTAAAGATCATCTAATACGGGCAGTTAAAATGTGGCACATATCGAACCATTACAATTTCAAGGTGGTGGACTCTAACCCAAGATCATGGGCAATTAAATATACTCATACTCATGACAGAGGTTGTAAGTGGAGACTTAGAGGCGGTTACAAGAAGCATGGTGGGTGGTTTCACATCACTAAATATGAAGGACCCTATACCTGCTTGGATGAAATAACTGGACATGATCACTCGCAGCTAGACTCTACCAGCATGTTCATGTGCATCATATTAGAGATCCGTAATTCTCTAGATGTGAGGGCGAAGGACCTCCAATTGACCATTTTAAAGGAGTTTGGGTACAATGTTCATATTAAGAGAGTTCGTGAGGCGAAGAGGAAAGCTATTCAGCAGGTCTATGGAAGTTAAAAAGATTCATATGTGGAGCTCCCACATGTACTTAATGTAATAACGGAGGCTAATCTAGGAGCAAAAGTTAAGTGGAGAACTATTGATTCAGATACCACCGGCCACGTATTTCTAGACAATCTGTTTTGGCATTTGGTCCTTGCATTGAAGCATTCCAGTACTACAGGTATGTTTTCCATACATGATTCATTTTACTTACAACATTAATATCCATGAACTAAGTTATATCTATTAATTCTTTATAGACTTGTGATCACAATTGATGGCACCTTCTTATATGGCAAGTACAAGCACAAACTGCTTATTTTAGTAGTAGTTGATGGGGAAAATCATATAGTTCCATTGGCGTATGCTCCAGTCGATGAAGAGAGTGCGGATACATAGAGTTGGTTCCTTAAAGTGTTGGAACACGTTATCAAGAACCGATCCAACATCTGCTTGATATCGAACCGACATGCCGGCATTAAGAGTGCGGTTGAAGGTGAGAATGTTATATGGCCTAAAGGATGGCCTTAGCTGTGGTGTATCCAGTATGTTGCTAGAAACTTTAATTCGAAGGCCAAAAGTAAGGAATGTAAAGAAATAGCTAAGATAGTCGCATACCAAACCCAAAGAAGAAAGTTCCATGGTTACTTCAATATAGCACTAAAAAGCATTCCTTGGACATTACCATATTTTCGTGAGTTGCCTCCATGTATGTGGACTTTATCTTACGATGGAGGCGTAAGGTTTGGGATATGTACATCAAACATGGCTGAAAGTTATAATTCAGTTATAAAAGATGCTCGATGCTTACCCGTGGCGGCAACTCAATATTTAAATAGAAAAAAGGGAGGCAAGCGAGGCAATGAGTATGGGTAAGTTGCTCACAGTATATGCTACAAACAAGTTCAAGAGATGGAACAACATCTCAAGTGCCCATCGAGTAACCTGTTTCGACTACCAAGAATGGATATTTGAAGTTATAATCGCTTCATGCCTAATAATGTATGGTCAAAAGGGGGACCATATACAAAAAGTTGGGTTGAGAGCAGACAGATGTACCTATAACAAGTAGCAGACATACAGAATTTCATACTCCTATGCAATGGTAGTAATGGGAACACTGTACATGGATTGTGTTGCTCAAGTGAGACATTGGTACAGGTGGGAGAACCAGCTTAGGGTGTATGGTCGTTCCTTCATACCTACAGCCGATAAGGCTAATTGGACTTCGTTGGACATTGCCACGTGGCAGCTCATCCCAAGTCTTATTAGGAGAAGGGGTAAGTCTAGGGAAAAGCGCTACCAAAACGAGATGTATATTCGAGAGGTCCCACGAGGATACCCATGTGATTCGTGTGGGCAGCGACGGCATAGCATTCGTAGTTGTCCAAATAGAGGGTCGGCTAGTAGAACAGTACCAGGTTAGTCGAGTCATAGTGGTAAATCTTTGTATGTTTTGTTTGACTGTACCTATCTAGCATACTTTACGATTTTATTTTAAGGTCATTACTTTCTCCACTAACAGTGTTCATTACTTTCTCTGTTACAAATGGATTCAGGACCTAGCGATGAATCTTTACTTTCGAGGCAGCCTGTTCATAGATCGAGGCTGGCCAGGGAGAGGCAGGTGAGCTTTTATCCTCAACCAGTTACTTTCCACATAACAAGATTGTTACTTATAAGATTGACGACTTTCCTGCAAAAGCACGTTGTTTTACATTGCCGTCGTAGGGAAGCGAGACTAAGGCGAGAGGATGGCATACCTACACATCTGGACGATCGAATGGTGCCATTCCTATCGCAGTCGGGTTTCATTGGGGCAGCATAGATTCTTTTCATCCAGCTCGATTAGCACCTCATTACAGCTTTAGTAAAGAGGTAGCACCTGGAGACCTGCACCTTCCACATGACCATGGGAGAGTGGTCTGTGACGTTAGAAGATGTAGCTGTCCTCACTGGCCTTCCTACCGATGGACAGGAAGTTACGAACACCTCTTGGATGGATTAGGCGGGATTGTGCCATGATTTGTTAAGACTCTAACCAGTACCTCTGATGCGCTCAAACCAATCGTATCAAACTTTAAAATTTATAAACCTAGAATTAATCCTACGATCGAGCAAAGGCAAGTATACCTATTCGAAATAGTATATGATTAAAATCAGGTATCGTCCTCAGGAATCTAAGAAACAATTATTAGTGTTACCCTTTCTCCACTATTTAGTCTAATTCTTAAATTGATACGTATTATCATCTGTTAGTGTTTTTGCCCAAAGCCAAATATTTGATATTTTCATTTTATGGGTTTATAATTAAACCTATAGGAATTATTATATTTATTATTTTTAAATAGTTTAAGAATAATAAATGATTATGACATATAATTAATATTTAATGAAATAATGTATTTTGTTAAATATTAAATAAATATCTCATCATATTTATCTTCTAGGGTTTCCTATATGTCTATATATATAGATTTATAGACAGCCTTTTAGGTCAGACTCTTTGACGTCACATTAGACGGTAGAGAAATTTTGCAAACCTAAAAGAAATTTTCGAAACCCTAGAGAGTGTGAGAAATTCGTATCTCTAGGAGCCTCTTCGAAACCAAATCTAGAAGCGTTCTAGATTGCACTAACACGCAAGAGAAGAATCCAAATCAAGGTCATTCTCGTGTGGATACCGTAGAGGGCGTTCGCAACGTGGCAACGTCTGCAGATCTGTATCATCAAATACCTTTTTGAAATCTAAAAGGTAATAAAACTTGAACTTTTATTTTCGTTTTTGTATCTAATAAAAAACACATGGATACTGGAATTAGGGTTTTAATTTTAAAAAAAAAATTCCGCTGCAAAACCGGTAATAAAACCCAACAGTGGTATCAGAGCCGCTTGTGTTTTTGATTTGATCGAAATTATGTTATGGTTTGCATGTGATGCGAATATAAATTGCCTTCCTATTTATGATTGAATTCGTATTCTATTCATATGATGATATGAAATTGTTTTATTTGAAAATTCGAATCTTTTATGTATTGCATATGATGATATGCATAAATTGTTTTATTTGATATTCGAAACTTGTATATATTTCATATAGATGATATGAACGAACGTCTGTTTAATGAATCGATGTAGCGATGTTATACGTTTTTGGATTGAGATTTGATTCGAATTAATTTGGATTATGACGTTTAATGCTAATGCATGTAAATATCTATATATGATGTAGTAATATTTCTGCATAAATTCAATTCGAATGTGTTAATGCCATGAATTACGAATTTATGAAATTCAGCGTTGTGGAAACTAATTTCGAAATCATTTTAATCATATGAAAAACGAAATCTTCAGATCTGAGATTTTAAAAGATAATGCCTTGATTCGAGGGGTTGAACAAATCCGATGTAAAATGGTTACAACGGATGTATATGTTGATATACTTGTTCCATGGGGTTATGTTATGGATTTTTACAGATGGACGAAATTGATTGTTTGTGAAAATTGAATAAATCTGTTGTAATTGGATTACAAAGTGCATCACGCATTATTTTGTTGAACAGATCAGGTTCAATCTTGTTGAACATATCTGAAATAAATAAATAAATAATCATGATCTGCAGTTTTCAAAACGGTTTGATTATCAACGTTTTCTTTCTGCTATATTTGAACAAATTGTTAAAGTTGTCTTAATAATTTTGAACTTAATATTTACATATTCTTATGGACATAATTTTATTAAAAATTCAATTTTTGAATGGAACTTGCAACTCAAATTTTCGATTTATTATGCAAATACTATGTTTAATATGATTAAGCGTAGGGGTCTTTTGTTGGTCGAGTTTCGTGTATGACATGAACCAAAAATTGATTTTTTAAAGAATTTTCATATACAAATTGTAAAAATCGTTTAGCTTCTGGAGCGCCGCCTCAGACCCCGCCCGCTATCCTGCTAGCGGGACCGCCATCCGGGGCGCTGCCCCCTGACCCTCGCAAGGGGGCGTTGCCCCCTTGAACTCCCTAAAGTATTCGACTTAATTACACTTAACATTAATGCGCTTTTGAAGTGTTTTATGTTACATGTTCTTGTGAGTGCTTAAGTTATATGTCTGGTGCATAGCATGGCCCCTAGGACTTATCTGAATGGCAGGTTCTATTTATTCATTTCATGGGTTGTAACTTTATAAATACAACCTGCGTGTCGTTTTGTTTATTGCAATTTAATTTTACTAGTTGTAGTAGGATTTTTTTTTTTTTTGGTATCTTTTTCATCATTGTAATGGAAGACATAAAGATGTAATGAAGACCTTTCCCAATCCATGATGATGGAGAAGTGAGAGCCTTGATGAAGATACAAGGAGTTTTTCAACTCAGATCCATGTTGATGGATCTTTACCTTAAAATCGTGCTATTGGTCTTCATATTTGCTTATGAAGATCAATATAGATTAAGGGTCATGCTATGACACGTTTTTTATATTATGCATAACATGATAATATGCTGACATGTATGTGATACTATGTTTACAACCATATACTTAATATCCTTTACATGTGATAATAAGATAAAATATCACCTTTTAAAATCCCTCAAATAATATTAAGTCATGAAAATGCCTTCCATGGTTCGACACTTGTCAAGACTTAGATCGTCTAATTGTAGGTTCTACCAAAGCAGGGTGCAATAGACTATCCTAGACACACAAGGTGAATAATGGTGCTATTCACATGTCGTAATGGTTAGACTTAAATAGGTTATCAAAACGGTTTTGGGCCTATGGCATTAGATGGGATTAGTAGGCCGGGACATGTGATGTCAATCCCATAATGAGAGTTACATTTGATGTAATTGGAAAGGGTTTCCTACCTAAAAAACTAAATTTTGGGTGTCATGCCATAATTGACTCAAGGTTTAGTGAAATATGGATCTTGACCCACTAAGAAACTTTATTTAATGGTTTCCAAATTAATACTAGAGGGTTGTTAATTTGATAAAAATAGTGGAACTATGAAAATGGCTTAAATAAAGATAATTAACTTTGCATACCTCTATATGTAGATCATGGCGACCAACAACACAACCTTGCGATCAATTCTTGAAAAGGATAAGCTGAATAGTAAAAACTTCCTTGATTGGTATCGTAACTTAAGAATTGTTCTTAAGCATGAGAGGAAGTTGTATGTGATTGATGAGGCAATCCCTGATGAACCTGCTGTAAGCCCCGGAAAATTTCAATAAATAATTTCAAGATGAGCTTTGAAAATAAACCCTAAAAATCACTCCAAATTAAAACCGAATTTCGACAAGTCCTAAATCATGAATGAATCCAAAAACTTCTTAATCTTGAGAAAATGAAAATCTTTAAAAATAAAATAAGAACACAGTGGTCTTCAAATTCAAAACCACGACGTACGAAAAATTCCATATTTAACTCCGACTTATAAAATCGGGTAATATAAAGCCCAACAACAAACTATTAAAAAGTAAATAATGATTGACCTTCGGAAATAAAACTCAATTCAAGAATTCCGAAAACATTAAGAGATATTAAATACTTACAAAAATAAAATTTAAAATAAATTTCTCAAATTAAATATGTTGTATAAACATAAATATCAGTTCCAAATTGGCAAAAGTCTAAACCGGAAAATCACCTGGAAATTCTAAGCAGAATACAATAGCTTAAGTCCGGCAATCTAGCGCCCCTAGCCCTAGAGGCCGAGATGTAGTTTAAATATGTAGAATAGCTCATAGTAATATGAGTTTGTTTAAAAATATCAGATTGGTAAATTTTTGACCTATTTCAAACTCGTTCGGATACAGACTTCGAAAAGCGTGTCCCGGGGCTCGAGACATCAAAAACATACCAATAGTACCGTTAGAATCATAATTTCATAAGATTTCTAAATATATCAGTTATATAATTTTTCGGGTTATAAAAGTTACAGTTATAACCTTTTTATCGTATTTCCATTATTACCAATAATTGATTAGTCTTTGGCACTATCCATTTTTATTTCATTATAAAATTTTATTATTTTTATAAAGCCTTATATTTTTAGATAAATAATTTATATATTATAGAAAATTTTGTTTTTCTAAAAATTAGTTAGTTCGGGCTTTTACGGGATCAGATTCTGTTTAAGACCCGATACTAAAAATAAAATAAATTAATTTAATAATTGAAAAATATTTTGAAAATATTTTTATTACCATAAAATATTTTTTTAGAATTTTTCGGGTTATAAAAATATTATTTATAGCCCATATTCACGTATTTTGACCGTACTGGTAACATATTTGTTAAAATACTAAAATAATTCAAACAATTATTTAATTTTAATTATGAAAAATCTGCTACAATTATTTAGAATAAATTTTTCAATTTTATTTTATTTTATTAATAAAGTACTTTTACAACCCATACATTCAAGTACACCTTACACATATCACTTCCTTTTCACTTCAATCTTTCTACACATTATTCCACACTCCTTGGCAGAATTTTTGACTCCTTTATGGCTGCCATTGTCCTTCATTTACTCCATTTTGACCAAATTAATTATTTTTCCACTCCTTCTTAAGAAAGTTACATTACACATTTATTACACAATTCAAATTCAAGTCAAATTTCATCAAACCCTCTCTCTCCTCCCTCTCTTTTCACGTGGATAGCAGCCCCCTCCCATTTGCTGCCTTGTTTTATTTTTTTTCTCTCTTTCATTCATTTAACACACTCATTTTCTCTCTCCCTTTCATTTACTCATTTTCCTTTTTCATTCTTTAGCTTTTCTCTCTCTTTTTCCTCTCTTTCTTTCTTCTTCTTGTTCTTCTTTCTTCAATGAACATGCTGCCCCTATCTCTTTCATTAGCTTCCACCCACATTTCTTGAAGATTTTTAAGCAAATCTTCATCTCAAAGCCTCCATAGGTGATATAGGTAAAGTGTAATGAAGGTTTCATGCATCAAATGACCTTCCATAAGCTTAAAAGTTTAGGATGATGATGCCAAAAATAAATCACTCTCTTCTCCACTTTTACTATCTTGTATTATAATGATTTTCTTGTTTAGAGTTGATATATATTGTAGATCTAACTTTCTATAGCTTTGATTTTTGTTTATGCCATAGATCTTGTATTTAAGTTGTTATTTTTTTTATTCCTTATGACTTATGCATAAATCTAGCATCCACATGTCTATCTTAGTGATTCATGCATGTAAAACTAGTTTAGAAAACTAGATCTAAAGTTTTGAGTTCATAGATGCATTAGATCTTTGTTTATGTTCATGAACAACTTGCTATAGCATGATGATGGTAGGAAAGTTGTAGGAAACCCAAGATCTAATTTGTTTTCAACAAAAATCAACTTTGAAAATTCGGATGAAAATGGACCCATAGTTAGAAAAGTGGTTTTTCAACTTCAAAATATGTATTTTTTATTTAAAATGAAGGGCTTAGGGTATAGATACCATAAATGAAGGATTTTGATAAGTGAAGTTTAGATCCATGATGTTTATAGCTTATTACCATGCATTTGTTTTATGTTTATGTTCATATTAAGTATAGATCTTAGTTATGAACTCAAACAAAATTGTGAAATTCGTATTTTGGCAAGACCCCCATTTAAAAACCACTTTCCAAGTGTCAAAATATAAATTTTTCTTAAGAAAATGAAGGCTTAATATATGTATATAATCAAGGCTTCTTTTTACAAGAATCAAAAGTGATTTCCAAAAGTTATTCTCAAAATAAAAATTCTATTTTCGGATTTTGGCCAAGGCCTATTTTAAAAAACATGTTTTCCAACTCAAAAATGAAGTTTTTATTTAAGAAATGAAATGCTCATAAGATATGATATGTAAGGAATGGATTTTCATGAGCTTAGATAGATTTTATCAAAAGATATAACCAAAAATGAATTTTGTAAATTCGGATCCCAACTAAGACCAATTTTTAGAACCCATGTATCAACTCCAAAACTCATGTTTTATGTGAAAAATGAAGTATATAGGTAATAGATATCATTAAGCAATGATTTTTACAAGTTAAAATGAGTTTAGGCATGAGTAAGGTGTTAAACAAGTAATGGAATTAAAATGAAAAATTTTGAGTTAGTGATCAATTGTCAAATTCGTAATTTGAGATGATGCATAAGTAATCACTTAGTATTTGAGCTCAAATTGCAAGTTTTATGTGTTAAATGAAGTCCTTAGGTAATTGATATAGTAAAGCCTTAAATTTTAATGTTTTAAACAAGTTTTCCCCAAATGAATCATTCAAAAAGTGGATTTTCTAAAATTCGGATTTTTGAGTAAATCATATTGGAAAACATATTTACAAAGTGTAAAATGAAATTTTTTATGTAGAAATGAAGGTCATAAGTAATAGATATAATGAAGACTCAATTTTAACAAAAATAATTATATTTTCTTAAGTAATAAATCTAAAACAAATGGAAATAATCAAAGTTAGGAAACTAGTATTCTTAAAAGTAGTTATCCTTGAAGTCTTGTAATATAAGGAGTTATGAAATTTTCTTTTAGCAAGAATCATCAAGACCATACATACATTAAGCTCATCTCATGTCATTCATGTTAGGAAATCATTCATATTGCATGTATAGCTAAGTTATATAATAAAAACATTACAAACATTTACAAAACTATTTTTCGGAATCAGAAACTGTTACTGATCAGATCTGATCCCTCTGTTCTGAGACCTAAATATTTTCAAAACTTAAATATAATATTAGAATTAGATAGATCTTTCGAAGTAGATAGAAATCGATATATAATTTGCGAGATTCCGAGTTAAAATGACCAAGTTATGGCCATTTTAGGTTGGAATTCCCGCTTAGGACGAGAATTACGAATTTAATAGTTCGTATAAGATCGTTGAGATTAGTTTGAGTTGAAATACTTATTAGAGTATTTCTTCCTTTTTAGGTGATCTCGAATTCGACGATTCCTTACCACCAGATTACTATTACTAGAAGACCGGTGATCCAATGGCCGAGTGAGTTTTCTCCTTGTTTTGTTACCTTGATTGTGATTGTAGTTAGTTGCATTAGAATTATAGGAACAAGATAAAAATCGATATGAATGGGGATGGGATATATTATGAGGTTGTGATGAATGTATGCCAAGGAATACTAAAGCATATCGAAACCACGATTTGATTGGATAACTGCACCGTTTATATTATTTCTGTTATGTGTATGATATTGGCTGGTCACTCTAAAGAATGTATCAATATTTTGACCTAAGCAAAAAGTAAATTGATCATGCATCGCATTGGACATATTGCATTTGGTAGCGTGCTACTCCTACGCAGGTCGATCGGTATGGTCCGAGGACTCGTTTGGATAATGAGACCCGGGATCAGAGCTCATTCATAGGGAACTAAAGCGCATCGGGGATGCATTCCATGTGTGAGCCTAGCCGAGGCGAGTGCTATGAGCCGAGGGCTTGGGGACTAGCAGCGGTCGTGTAGACTTCAATACCATCCCTAACCCAAGATACGGAGGGCGTAAATCTATTCTGTGTGTGGGTTCCGGATACCCATACATAATTATTTGCTCATGTGTTTGCTCATGCATAGCATATGGTTGATTATAACTTGCTTGTTACGGTACGGAATTAAGGGAATTCTCACTAAGCTCGTATAGCTTATACCCCAATAGCTGTTTAAATGAACAGTTTATCTCAAGAATGCAAAGTGGGGACTGAGATGGTTGAAGCCGAGAATAGATTCGGGATTCCAGCAAGAAATGAGAATATTGAAGTTATCAGCTAGTTTTATGATTCGTCTTGTAATAGTTTATGTAGGGAAGTCTGTGAATGAATGTAATTGAAGTTGAATGATTTGTATTATGAAGTATAGTGATTCGTATATGAAGTATAGTGGTTTGCATCGGAAGTATAGTGGATTGCATTTCCTTTACATTGTTACTCAATTGTATCAACATAAAATGTATCATTCCGATGTGTCTCCTTTATGTGTTAGATGCCTTGTACATAGTATGGAAGCCTTCGCGTGACTGAGGTGGTCATTCTTGGGCTTTAATATTGTGTACGGCAGACTGCCATGTTTAGGGTACCCTTCGGGGCGTGACACCTGCTCTTGATGCTCCAAGAGCTGAAAGAAATGCTTTTAGTAAGCATAAGGAAGACTCATTGGATGTGACCTGCATTATGCTTGCCACCATGGAACCTGAGCTTTAGAAGCAAATGGAAGACATGGAGGCGTACGATATGATCGTACACCTAAAGGAAATGTTCCAAGAACAGGCAAGACATGAGAGATTTGCAGTCACCAAGGAGCTGAATTCTTGTAAAATGGCTCCAGGTAGCTCCGTGAGTACACATGTACTCAAGATGAAGAGCTATATTGATAGACTTGAGAAGCTAGGTTCTCCAAGTTCTAGGGAGATGGCTACGGATTTGATCCTAGGCTCTTTACCTCCTAGCTATGACTAGTTTGTGATGAACTACAACATGCACAAAATGGATGTATCTATCATGGAGCTGCATGGGATGCTTAAGAATGCAGAACAAAATGTTAAAACAAATAACAATGTTCTGATGGTTCAAAAGGGACAAGGCAAAAAGAGAAATGCCAATGGTAGAGGCAAAGGCAAAGCAAAAGGTCAGCCCAAAGCTAAAAAGCCCAAGCCTCAACCTAAGGCCAAACCACCCAAGGAAGGGGTTTGCTTCTTCTGCAATGAACCAGGTCA
Source organism: Combretum micranthum (assembly GCA_024138025.1). NCBI lineage: Eukaryota > Viridiplantae > Streptophyta > Magnoliopsida > Myrtales > Combretaceae > Combretum > Combretum micranthum. The sequence goes on from JAMXBD010000006.1 coordinate 1,821,889, forward strand.
TTGGAAGAGAAACTGCAAACTTTATTTGGAGGATCTGAGAAAGAAGAAGGGTAGTGAGACTACTGCTTCAGGTATTTATGTCATACAAGTCAATCTATCTACTTCTACATCATGGGTATTAGATACTGGATGTGGGTCTCACATTTGTGTAAATGTGTAGGGATTAAAGCAAAGTAGAAAGTTAGCTAAAGGTGAAGTGGACCTACGCGTGGCAAATGGAGCAAGGGTTGCTGCATTAGCTGTGGGAAATTTTGAATTAACTTTGCCTTCTGGACTTATTTGATTTTTAATTGTTATTATGTGCCTGCTATGAGCAGTAACATTATTTCAGTTTCATGTTTGGACAAGGATGGTTTTAGATTTATTATTGAGAATAATAATCTCCATCTATCGTGGAGACATTTTATGGTATTGCTCATTTGATGAATGGTCTCTATATTCTAAACTTTGATGAATCTGATCATAAGTCCATTTATAACATTAATACCAAAAGGTTCAAATCTAACAGTTTGAATCCAACTTACTTCTGGCATTGTCGTTTAGGCCACATTAATGAGAAACGCATATCAAAGCTTCATCAAGATGGGCTTTTAGATTCATTTGATTTTGAATCATATGAATCATGCGAATCTTGTTTGATGGGAAAGATGACAAAGGTTCCTTTCACAGGACAAAGTGAGAGAGCTAATGACTTTGAGCCTAATACATACCGATGTATGTGGACCATTAAGTTCACCTGCTAGAGGAGGTTACTTATACTTCATTTTTTTACAGATGACTTTAGTAGGTATGGATATGTATACCTAATGAGGCATAAATCCGAATCATTTGAAAAGTTCAAAATGTTCAAAAATGAAGTACAAAATCAACTTGGCAAAAATATAAAAACGCTTCGATCAGATCGAGGTGGTGAATATTTAAACCAAGATTTCTCTGATTATCTTAAGGATTGTGGGATAATCTCACAGTTGACTCCTCCAGAACACCACAATGGAATGGTGTTTCTGAAAGGAGAAATCGAACTTTATTAGATATGGTTCGATCAATGATGAGTCAGACAGATCTTCCAATATCCTTTTGGGGATATGCCTTAGAAACTGCTGCGTTTATATTGAACAGGGTTCCATCAAAATCGGTTGAAAAGACACCATACGAGTTATGGAATGGGAAATGTCCCAGTTTGTCTTTTCTAAAGATATGGGGTTGTGATGCTTATGTTAAAAGACAGGTGTCTGATAAGCTAGCAGCTAAATCTGACAAATGCTTCTTTGTGGGATATCCTAAAGAGACAAAAGGATACTACTTCTACAACCAATCTGAGAACAAAGTGTTTGTTGCTCGTAATGGTCATTTTCTAGAAAGAGAATTTGTCTCTAAAGGAATCAGTGGGAGTACGATTCAACTCGAAGAAGTTCGAGAACCACAAACTAGCATAGAACCCATGATAGATGTTCAATCAGACTTGCAATTATTTGCTGAGCCTGAACCACTAACTGAAGGCCCACGTAGGACTGGTAGGATTCGTCACGAGCCTGAGAGATATGGATTTCTCGTTACTGACAATCGCGATGTCATGCTCATAGACCAAGATGAGCCCACATCATACCAGGAAGCAATGATGGGCCCCGACTCTGAGAAATGGTTATTAGCCATGAAAACCGAAATGCAATCCATGTATGAAAATCAAGTATGGACTTTGATTGATCCACCCGATGGTGTAAAAACTATTGGATGTAAATTGGTTTTCAAGAAGAAAACTGCATAGATGGCAATGTGCATACCTATAAAGCACGACTAGTTGCAAAAGGTTTTAAACATACTCATGGTATAGACTATGATGAAACCTTTTCGCCTGTAGTCATGCTTAAATCTGTGAGAATTCTTCTTGCCATAGCTGCGTATTATGACTATGAGATATGGTAAATGGATGTCAAGACAGCCTTCTTGAATGGAAACCTCATTGAGGATGTGTACATGACATAGCCTGAGGGATTTGTTAACCCGAGGAATTCACATAAGGTATGTAAGCTTCAAAGGTCCATTTATGGATTGAAGCAAGCATCTCGAAGTTGGAATCTTCGTTTTGATGAAGTAATCAAAGAGTTTGATTTCATCAAGAATGAAGATGAACCTTGCGTTTATAAGAGAGTTAGTGGGAGCGTAGTAGTTTTCTTGGTGCTTTATAGACGACATATTGCTCATTGGAAATGATATTCTACATTACAAAAGGTCAAAACATGGTTAGGAAATTGTTTCTCAATGAAGGACTTAGGTGAGGCTGCCTATATTCTAGGCATCAAGATCTATAGAGATAGATCTAGAAGGATAATTAGCCTAAGTCAGAGTGCATACATTGACAAGGTACTAAAAAGGTTTAGTATGGAGAATTCCAAAAGAGGATTTCTGCCAGTATCACATGGAATTAAATTGAGTAAGACTCAATGTCCCACTTCAAAAAAGAACGGGAACGGATGAGTAGGATTCCATACGCCTCAGCTATTGGTTCCATCATGTATGCCATGTTATGCACTCGACCAGATGTCGCTTATGCTTTAAGCATCACAAGTAGATACCAATCAGATCCAGGTGAAAGTCACTGGATAGCAGTCAAAAACATTCTAAAGTACTTAAGAAGGACTAAGGATGTGTTTTTGACATATGGAGGACAGGAAGGTGATCTTGTAGTAAATGGTTACACGATGCCAGCTTCCAATCTGATTCAGATGATTTTCGATCGCAATCTGGTTATGTGTTTTGTTTGAATGGAGTGCTGTAAGCTGGAAGAGTTCCAAACAGGACACAGTTGCAGATTCTACTACGGAGGAGTACATAGCAGCATCGGATGCACTAAGGAAGCAGTTTGGATCAAGAAGTTCATTAGTGCATTGGGAGTTATTCCTAGCATTGCAAATCCAGTAGACCTTTATTGTGACAATAATGGGGCCATTGCACAGGCTAAGGAACAAAGATCACACCGGCGATCCAAACACATACTCAGGCATTACCATCTCATTCGAGAAATCATTGAAAGAGGAGATGCTAAGATATGCAGAGTACCCACAAATGACAATGTTGCAGATCCATTGACTAAGCCTCTTCCCCAGTCTAAACATGATAGTCATACTAGAGCACTGGGCATTAGACTTATGATTGAGTAGAGCTAATGCAAGTGAGAGATTGCTAGTGATGTGCCATAGCACATATGGATTTTATGTCATTTAGATATTTATTATCTTTATAAGCCATTCTATTTTTCAAGGTTTATTATTAGCCTTTTTACCTTGATAAAATAATTCCATGAGTAATTTTGTTATTCCTTATGTCATTAAAGTATGTGACTTTAATAGTAAAACCATAAAGGAATAAATAACTTTATTCTAAATTATCCCTAATCGTTCATTATATGGAATAATAATGAATTAAGATTAGTATGTAGGCTGGATGATGGTCATGTTTTACTGATCATGGATATAAGATATCATTTCAGCACATAGATACATGTAAGAGTACCTTGTATTGGAATGACCAATTATGATAATACTATATGGATCAATATGATAAGTATTTCTCATTACAGTAATTATTTAAGTCCTTTGACCTGATGACACTATAGATTCCTACATAACAAACTCCATATTTTAATTCAGTTCTTTATCATCTTTAATCAGATGATTATAAGACTGATATTGGATATAGAATAAGTTATGTGGAGGAATGTGAGTGTTCATGAAGGAATTTGTCCCTCTCATTAAATTGAGAGAGATATCTTTTGGGCCCCTTGTTGAGTAAGACTGAGATATGCATGGTCGTGCTCAAATGAATTGATAAGGAGTTATCAATGTTATTTGTTTAAGTCAGTCAAACTCTGGATTCAAGAAATAGGTGATTAAACAATATAAGTGTGTATTGATCCATACCTTATGTTTAATCATAAGATATCATGTGACAAAGGGACTAAATAATTAACTGTCTATAAGGTAAAATCGGATCACCGATCTTCACTTAATTTGGATAGGCATAATGTCTTGCTAGAGGCCGCTTATGTCTTGTAGGTCAAAAGGGTTTTTGATCTACTGCTAACATTAAGTAAACCTACAGGGTCACACACAAAAGAATGAACTAAAAGGATCAGGGACTTGATATAAATAAGTCTGATGGGAACGATAAGTCATTTATTAATCTTAATTTTTAGATTGATAAATAATTATTTGGCCTAGTGCAAGTTGGAGATTGTTAGTATTTTTGCCCAAGGCCAAATATTTGATATTTTCATTTTATGGGTTTATAATTAAACCTATAGGAATTATTATATTTATTATTCTTAAATAGTTTAAGAATAATAAATGATTATGACATATAATTAATATTTAATTAAAAAAAATTCCGCTGCAAAACTGATAATAAAACCCAACATCATCAACTACTAATTAACTAATTAAATTAACCCTAAGATCCTTATGAAAGCTTTTAAGAATTATAGTTAATCACAAGATATGCAACATACCCCTTATCTTGTTCCACCCTAAACCCTAATTTTTCATATAAAGATAGATTGATTAATGACTTATTCACACCTTGCACTGCATGAACTTCCTATTGAATTAATTACTCCCTCGAGTTAATCAATTTCTAATCTTGTATGAATTAATAGAAACCTCTTCCTAACTAATATCAATACAAGATCGCATTAAAGATCCTAATTCATAAGCAAAGATCAAATCTTTATTGCAGCAAATCAAAGTTTCTCTATCTCTAGATGAAACACGTGACTTTCCTATTCATGAAGATCTAACTTACTAGATAAAACCTCTTTCATCTAATAAGAATCATGCATGTAATTCACTTTGCGCATAAATCAATCACAAAACAATTATAATACATGAATAGATGCAAAAGTATAAACTTTTCATTAATCAAGGCAATTCAACTCATATTGGGTTTAGGGTTTCACAAGATTTAGGGTTAGGAATCTACTCCTCCATGGAGTTTACATGAAAAACATAATATCTAGAGAAGTAGAATAGAAACATGATGTAGAAATACAACCCTTGAATGATCTTGTGATAATCTATGATGTTCAAGTAATCTTTCTCTTCCAAGTGCATCTTTTCTCTCCTAGGGTTCCAATGTACGGCCCAAGATCCCCAAATAAATCAACAAGGTGGCTATTTATAGTATGGGGAGAAGTTATGTGTGCATGGGGGGTCTGCACGGCCGTGCTTGGGGCCGTGCACAATGAGAAAATTGGTTTTGACATCTTTAAGTTCTGCACAACCTTTTGCACAGCCGTGCACAGGGTTGTGCACAACTCTAAATCTTCTTTTTCTTCTCGGATTGAGTTATTTGCTTTTGCACTACCTTGTGCACTCCTTATGCAGCTATTAGGGCATGAATTAAGATACTTGCTGGTCACCTTCTTTCCCTCTGCACAAGCATTTGAATGGCCATGCATGAGCATTATGCACACTTGAAAATCATCACTTTGTAGCCTTTGTTAAATCTTTCCTTGTTTTTGCTCAAATCATCCATAAATCCTCCAAATGAGTACTTGAACCCTGAAAAACAAATATTCAACACTTAAGTATTTTTCTCTTAACAATTTCACATAAAATTAATGCAAAATTATATCAATTGAGTATAGAAAATATGGGTCTTTTAACACTTATCAACCTCATTTGGATGGTGGTCATCTAAAGATGTCCTGGCTGGATGCCCACTTCAGAGTGCTACCCGATTTTGTTGATGAGGCGACTATTAGACGCCATGCCAAGGCACATCTTGGTGTTGCTTTGGGTTGAAATGGGTGGGGGGGGGGGGGGGGGGGGGGGGGGGGGGGGTGGGTGGTGGTGGGGTTGGGGGTTTATTGTTGTGGACAGGTTGTCCAATACGTTCATCTTATGTACTTGCAACTGCTTTAGGACTTCGAAAGAGCCAGCCAGTACGCGTAGGGAGCAGCCTGTTTGGCATGGCTGTACAGCTAGCTATGTTTGGCTTCCCACATTGATACCGGGGACATGGCTGGACCTTTAGTTGTCCTACAAATATGAGTCTGGAAGCACTTCCCTCACATTGCGCCAGTGTGTCGAGAGATTACCGCAGTTACAGCGAGATGCTCACTCACCAGCCATTAGGGTGCGACTTTTGATGTTACTCATTTAGCCACAACTTACTGATTGAGTATTGGGGATGTTTGGATCGACAAACCTAGGGTCAGGCACGATTTTCAATGTCTTACTTGCTTCAACTCTGACCGTTTAGATTCTTCCATTAATTTACATAGTACTTTCTTTGTTGAACAGGTCGTCTGGGAGCCTTACATTAATATCATGGACTCCCTACCTCCATACTACCAGGTGGCAGTGACATTTGGCATGCACGGGTCCCGTTGGTGTGCTTCCATATTGTTGAGCACTACTATCTAGATAGAATGCTTAGACAGTTTGGTGGCTTCCAGTGGATCCTAACTCTGCCTGCCAACATGAGGTCCGTCCATGAGATTGACATGCAAGGATGGTTGGAGTGGAATTAGGCATCGGAGCACGCCATGTGGGTAGCTGAGTGGGATGGTAGGCATGATCGCATTGTACAGCTGCTATATATGCCCACTTGTGTATCTGATGATTACTTCAACTGGTATTATGCGATCACCAGGCGTTGGATCGGTCATATAGAGGCTATTATACACTTCATGGTAAGCTTACCGACTACACAAGCTGTATATGAAATGTGTTGTGTGTTTTTTCATTCACTTATATACATGTTTGTTCTTGCTTGCAGGCAGATTTTATTCATAGAGTCCCCCATATGCCTCCAGAGAACACTCCTGCCACTGCACGAGATGTCATTCGGGTAGTGGATGAGTTCATGGGACTTAATTTGAATGATCCACCGCCACCACCATCACCAGTATCAGATGATCCACAACCTCAGCCAGCATAGAAACGACGTCCACATAGAGAGAGGCGTGGGCAGGGATGGGTTCAAGAGCGAGGTATGGCTCGACAGTTGGAGATCCGAGACAAGCCTGAGCCATCTGACGTGTTAAGATTTGATCAGCTAGGTCCTTCCTAGTTCCTTCATGAAGAGCCTAGTCCATCATTTACATCCTACACTTATCTAGGAGACACTCCTATGCTAGACCCGTCATATAGTGAGTTTCATATTCTCCTAGCTCTATAGAAGAGGCGTCTGTCACCATCACATGTTATGGGAGAGGGACTCACGCAGGTGGAGCCGGAGCCAGACCCTGTCCCATTTAGTCAATAAAGCCATAGTGGTGGGGATGATGAGGGCACACTTACACAGATTGATCCTTCTACATAGCACTCCCATCTACGTACACCATTGCCCTGAACATTTGTGAGATTAGGATGAGGGAGGCAAGCCAGACAGTAGTAGCAGCAATAGATATTAGTAGATTTTTCCTTTTCTAGATTATTGTCTATAGATTCTTACCTTCTATGATGCTTGTTGTATATAGATTATTATCTTTTATGATTCTTGTACATCATTTTTCTTTATACATTTGATGTATTCAAAGAAACAATCGACTGTTCATTTATTATTATGTTTGTGTTTGCCTGGATTGGGTTTGGAGCTGTGTTTTGGATGGATTGGGTTTGGAGATGTGTTTGGATGGATTGGGTTACGTAGTCTGGAAGTTGTTTTGCCATGATTGATGATAGTTAACAAATGATTTATATAGTTATTTACATATGATTTTGACAGGTTTCATTAACAATGTAAAAAGGAGTAATTTTTTGAGAAATAAACGAGGGAGAGAGTTACTTAGTCTAACCTCGTCTCTTGAAGAGACGAAGATAGTTTTGTGCACAAACCTCGTCTCTTGAAGAGACGACGTTTTCCACTAGTAAGAATCTCGTCTCTTCAAGAGATGAGGTCAATAACTAATGACTTCGTCTCTTGAAGAGATGATGTCAACTTGCCTAAAATTATGATTATTTTTATTTTAGTAGCGTTTTCATAATTATTTTTAAAAATAATAATATTTTATTCCTTTTCCTAGCAGCCTTTTCTTATTTAAATTACAATGAAATCAAAATAGAATTTTTCTCCAATGGAATGTTGATTAGTTGAAATAAGACAATACATAATTTGGTCACGTTTTATCTCTTCTTTTAATTTTCTTTACATAAACCAAACAAAAGAACAAAGATAATTTTTTTTTCTTTTACACCAATTCCCTTTTACTTCTACTTTTTATATCTATATAAAAAAAAAGCTATTTTCTTTCGAGTTCCTTCCTTTTTTTCTCCTTTTTCCTAAACATTCCATTGATTTCCATTTTATTGAAAAGATGCCAAACCTGTGTAAAGTGATGGAACAAATGGGGCTGTCTGAGTGTTCACGTGGGTTAGGCTTGAGATGCTGAACCTTCAGATTGATAGAGACAAATGCATTATTTAGAAGGGATTGCAAATTTAACAAAAAAAATTTTGGAGATTTTGATTATTTTGAGGTCTTTCTAGCACTTAAAACTTTCTTGAAAAATATATTGATTAACATGTTATTTTTTTCTTTTTTTTTGGTGATAATTAAATGTTACATATTATTTATTATTTAATATGCATAATAATTTGATCAGCTAGGTCCTTCCTAGTTCCTTCATGACGAGCCTGTTCCATCATTTACATCTTACATTATTTGGGAGACACTCCTATGCTAGATCCATCATACAGTGAGTTCCATATTCTCCTAACTCCATAGAAGAGGCGTCTGTCACCATCACATGTTATGGGGGAGGGACTCACGCAGGTAGAGCCAGACCCTGTCCCATTTGGTCAGTATAGCCCTAGTGGTGGAGATGATGAGGGCACACTTACACAGATTGATCCTTCTACATAGTACTCCCATCTATGTACACCATTCCCCTGGACATTTGTGAGACCGGGATCAGGAAGACAGGCCAGACAGTAGTAGCAGCAATAGATATTAGTAGATTTTTCCTTTTCTAGATTATTGTCTATAGATTCTTACCTTCTATGACGCTTGTTGTATATAGATTCTTAGCTTTTATGATTCTTGTACATCTTTTATCTCTATACATTTGATGTATTCAAAGAAATAATCGATTGTTCATTTATTATTATGTTTGTGTTTGCCTGGATTGGGTTTGGAGCTGTATTTGGATGGATTGGGTTACGTAGTCTGGAAGTTGTTTAGTCATGATTAATGATAGTTAACAAGTGATTTATATAGTTATTTACATATGATTTTGACAAGTTTCATTAACAATGTAAAAAGGAGTAATTTTTTGAGAAATAACGAGGGGGAGAGTTACTTGGTCTAACCTCGTCTCTTGAAAAGATAGGGATAGTCTTGTGCATGAACCTCGTCTCTTCAAGAGACGAGGTCAATGACTAACGGCTTGATCTCTTGAAGAGATGATGTCAACTTGCCTAAAATTATGATTATTTTGATCCCAGCAGCATTTTCGTAATTATTTTAAAAATAATAATATTTTATTCCTTTTCCCGGTAGCCTTTTCTTGTTTAAAGTACAATGAAATCAAAACAGAACTTTTCTCCAATGGAATGTCGATTAGTTGAAATAAGACAATACGTAATTTGGTCACGTTTTATCTCTTCTTTTAATTTTCTTTACATAAACCAAACAAAAGAACAAAGAGAAATTTTTTTCACCAATTCTCTTTTACTTCTACTTTTATATCTATAAAAAAAAAAAAAAAAAAAAGCTACTTTCTTTCGAGTTCCTTCCTTTTTTTCTCCTTTTTCCTAAACATTCCATTGATTTCCATTTTATTGAAAAGATGCCAAACCTGTGTAAAGTGATGGAACAAATGGGGCTGTCTGAGTGTTCACGTGGGTTAGGCTTGAGATGCTGAACCTTCAGATTGATAGAGACAAATGCATTATTTAGAAGGGATTGCAAATTTAACAAAAAAAATTTTGGAGATTTTGATTATTTTGAGGTCTTTCTAGCACTTAAAACTTTCTTGAAAAATATATTGATTAACATGTTATTTTTTTCTTTTTTTTTGGTGATAATTAAATGTTACATATTATTTATTATTTAATATGCATAATAATTTGATCAGCTAGGTCCTTCCTAGTTCCTTCATGACGAGCCTGTTCCATCATTTACATCTTACATTATTTGGGAGACACTCCTATGCTAGATCCATCATACAGTGAGTTCCATATTCTCCTAACTCCATAGAAGAGGCGTCTGTCACCATCACATGTTATGGGGGAGGGACTCACGCAGGTAGAGCCAGACCCTGTCCCATTTGGTCAGTATAGCCCTAGTGGTGGAGATGATGAGGGCACACTTACACAGATTGATCCTTCTACATAGTACTCCCATCTATGTACACCATTCCCCTGGACATTTGTGAGACCGGGATCAGGAAGACAGGCCAGACAGTAGTAGCAGCAATAGATATTAGTAGATTTTTCCTTTTCTAGATTATTGTCTATAGATTCTTACCTTCTATGACGCTTGTTGTATATGATTCTTAGCTTTTATGATTCTTGTACATCTTTTATCTCTATACATTTGATGTATTCAAAGAAATAATCGATTGTTCATTTATTATTATGTTTGTGTTTGCCTGGATTGGGTTTGGAGCTGTATTTGGATGGATTGGGTTACGTAGTCTGGAAGTTGTTTAGTCATGATTAATGATAGTTAACAAGTGATTTATATAGTTATTTACATATGATTTTGACAAGTTTCATTAACAATGTAAAAAGGAGTAATTTTTTGAGAAATAAACGAGGGGGAGAGTTACTTGGTCTAACCTCGTCTCTTGAAAAGATAGGGATAGTCTTGTGCATGAACCTCGTCTCTTCAAGAGACGAGGTCAATGACTAACGGCTTGATCTCTTGAAGAGATGATGTCAACTTGCCTAAAATTATGATTATTTTGATCCCAGCAGCATTTTTGTAATTATTTTAAAAATAATAATATTTTATTCCTTTTCCCGGTAGCCTTTTCTTGTTTAAAGTACAATGAAATCAAAACAGAACTTTTCTCCAATGGAATGTCGATTAGTTGAAATAAGACAATACGTAATTTGGTCACGTTTTATCTCTTCTTTTAATTTTCTTTACATAAACCAAACAAAAGAACAAAGAGAAATTTTTTCACCAATTCTCTTTTACTTCTACTTTTATATCTATAAAAAAAAAAAAAAAAAAGCTACTTTCTTTCGAGTTCCTTCCTTTTTTTCTCCTTTTTCCTAAACATTCCATTGATTTCCATTTTATTGAAAAGATGCCAAACCAGTGTAAAGTGATGGAACAAATGGGCTGTCTGAGTGTTCACATGGGTTAGGCTTGAGATGCTGAACCTTCAGATTGATAGAGACAAATGCATTATTCAGAAGGGATTGCAAATTTAACAAAAAAGATTTGGAGATTTTGATTATTTTGAGGTCTTTCTAGCACTTAAAACTTTCTTGAAAAAATATATTGATTGCATTTTTTTTTTCCTTTTTTTTTGGTGATAATTAAATGTTACATATTATTTATTATTTAATATGCATAATAATTTTTGTGTAATAAATAATAATGAAGGTCTTTGAATAAATTCTCTACCGTTCAAGCACAAAACGTTTACTGTGTCCTTTTTCTCTCTTGCTATTAAATTTGCCATTGTATCAAGTCTTTAATGATAAAAATAAATATTGAACTCGGGAATCTGGTTGACATATTCTCCTTAAAGAAGAAACCTTTGTAAATTAACCTAATTATATGGATTCTGCCAACCTAATTACTCAAATTGATTGTTGTAGGGTTTGTGGGAATGACTTTTCTTATCTTAAAGTTTCATATTCGCTTTATCTTTTACTGATGTTTTGACATCATATCCTTAATTAAATCATAGCTAAAAAGGTTTAAACTAGTAATAGAATCTAGGACCATTCTTACTTGCTACACAAAGTAAAGTCGGTCTCCTACATATAGAATATATATTTTTTATGATAAGGAAATCGTTATGGGTTCCTTTTAATACGCTTTTTTGTTGAAGTGGTTTACATTATTTTGCACTCATTGTGCCATTTTTTGGGGCTTAGCTTTGGTCTACTTTCTGCTGCTTTTTGTTACGATTTTGACCACTCCAACATAGGATCCGAGCAAAACGTTTGCATCATCCAATTTGCTTTATATATTAATTCTTTTTGTTTATTTTTCTTTTTTTTAGGAGAATATAAACTTTTAGCTAAGTACAAATTCACATCTTGAGCTTTTAAAATACATTTTAAACCTTTTTAAACTTTAAATAATTATAACTGTTAAGGATAATTAATATTTTTTCATTAAAAAAAAGGGTATAGTTTGAAAATTTAAAGGGATAAATTAGCATATACGTGAAAGTTTAAAGGTTAAGTCTCTACACATGTGAGAGTTTGAAAGGATCAATTTGAAAGATAAATCTCTGTTTAGATGAAAGTTAAGGAATTAATTTGCAAATTCTCCCTTTTTTTTAAACTAAAAATATTAATTATTTTTAAGCGTACTAATTATTAAAAGTTCAAAGGGTCCAAAGGTTACACTTTGAAAATCTGGGAAGTAAATCCATAGGTAGGTGAAAGTTCATAGCTAATTTGTGATTTTCTCTTTCTTTCATTAATAATTTTTATATTCATTGTATATCTGTTAAATGACTTTTTAAGTTTTTAAATAAAATGAAAAAAAGTAAATATAAATTATTTTATTTAGTACATTAAAAGGGAGATCATTCATGTTTAACCATCATTTAGAAAAAAAAATACATATATACAACTTAGATAAAAATAATTATATAATTACCATCGCTACATCGCATGTTCAACATGCAATAAAGGATTTCTTTGTGTATCGCATGTTGAACATTGATACGTGTGTAGTTATTCAACATGTATTGCATAATCAACCGTGATACACATTTAGACATATATGTCTTCTCCAACAGGCAATACAACTATTTTTATAAGTTTGGCTTAGTACTGTCGCTATTTCTCTTCTCCAGCATGCAGTACATATAGAAATTTTTATATCTATTATCCAACATGCAATATAGAGGTAGCAATTTGATAATTTTTTTTCTACAATTTTATTTACATATATATATTTTTGTTTTTTGCAAGAACGGTAAACATGTCGATCGTCCCATTAAAAATATAAGAAAAAATGTAGATAAACTTTGTATTATAAACAACATTATCCCTTATTTTATTAAGTAAATTTAGATGGTGGGATTTTTATATTCTTTTACACTCAATTCCACTACATTCTTTAGCTTTGGAGCTAAATTTGATGGTTTTAAAAATCAAAAAGTTTTTATAATTTCTACTTATTTCTTTTAGGAATTATGACTTTTCCTACATTACTATTTACAAACTACAAACTTTCCTTCATTTTCTTTTTCTTTTATTTTTATTTACTTATCTTCTTTACTTTTACTTAGACATCTTTAAGGGTCGAATCAAAATTGGGACCCGACTCAACCATAGTGGGTCTGTGAGTGTACCTACCCTGGTGGGGCAAGTATAACCTATAGTTTTGACTCACAACGTTCATAATTCCTAGTCAGATTTAGCAGCCAAACCTATGGACGTAGATACTCTATTGGGTCCCCTTTAAAAAAATAAATATTAATTATTTAGTATAAAAATAAGAAATCAAAACAAATAAAAATATAAAGCAATAGAAAAGTTATAAAGTAATTTAGATTAGTTTCCATGTGAATTAAAATTATTAATTATCTATTCACCGTATTTAATGTCTTAGTGATAACAACACATGTAATACACACAAATATATGTAATTTAAAAATATGTCTCTTGCTTTATATAAGTTCAACTAAGAAAACAGTCCCACTTCTAAATAATGTGGAGCATCATTTTCTTTTGTAAATTCCTTTTTTTTAAATGTGTTACTCTAATTTCAGGTTGTTTATATTTTAATTTAATGGAATGTGTCTATGTATAAATAACTGTACATCCTTGACGCTATTAAATGAAAATTGGCTAGAAAGTGGTATAATTTTAGGCCTAATTTTATTTTAAGTTAAGAATATTTGTTTTTTCATTATTAAACACAAAAAAGGGCAATTTAGAACTTGGTTTGGACTCGCCTCGAACCTAGTGGGTCCACTGGTAGAGACTTCCCCTACGCGATGACCAGCCTGGTTCCAAGTCCCAAGTTTTTTGGATCAGAACTTGGAAGATGTCTACTTTCACCTGTATTAAGTGTTAAAAACAACATAAAAATAATAATAAAAAGCAAAAAAAAAATAATAATAATGATAATTCTCAAAGTTTTTACCTCAAAGAGCATATACTACCAACTTCCAAACGTTGCAAATCTTCTCTTAAATTTTGATTAATTAATAAGAAAAACTGTCAAAAGTTGAAAGCAGCTTCTTAAACATTAACCAAACTTAGTGGTGAAAATATACCTTAAACCTATCAAAATGTACTTTGATACTAACTAAATGTTTTTACTTAAAATCAAATATTCTTAATTTGACCAATTTATTAACATTTAAAAGAGTTATTTATAATTTTTCTAAGTTCAAGAGTATAGGTATACCTAGATAAAAATTTATAAGATCATGTATTATCATGTGTACATATATATATAAAGAGCAGGACCACAAATTTAGATGGATCATCTTGTTGCTGCGTAGACAATCTAAATATGTTGGAGGTAGTGGACGGTGGGCCATTACTGCTTTGTCTCTTCCGCAATAAAATCAAGAAATAATCAAATAATGCCGATTGACAATACCTAAATAGAAAAAACCCAAGAGAGTCCCTTTCTTTGATTGATATAATAAATTTTCAAAGATAAGGACTATGAAATATGGAAAATCACAACAAAACATGGAATCTTGGACCCTCCCTAAAGTCGACTTTGTAGAAGTTATTTTACTAATTCCGTTTTGAAAAATAAAATCATGACCTATTTTATATAATTAGCAGTCCTTTTCTTATTTACATTAAAGTATAGGCATTTAGATTATTTCCTAAATAAAAATTCGTCACCATCCATATTGTCATTACTCTATTTTTCAATTCTATTAGGATATGAAAATTTCTAAGAAGATTGTAATTTATGGTTCCTTAACAATAATGTTCACAGTCCAATGCATATGATTTCGAACCTTGATAACCTATGACCTTAGATTTAGATTGAAAACATTATCATCTAAAAAATAAGTCATATTTATTAGCTAAAATGTCAGCTATATATATTCAGGCCAAACTCAGAATTCTATGTTAATATTGTTTCAACAGCTATATATGTATATATATGAGAAAATAGATAAAGTTAGGATTATGTTTACATAATATATGATACACAACCTAAAAACAATACAATTTTTTTTTTAATTATATATACTCACGAAAGATCAAATCCCTTGTAAACATATTAATATTATATAGATTTATGTAAATGCACTCTGTTTGAACTTAGCACAACCAATGATAAACAAATTTCTCATTTTCTCTTTAAAGAGTAATAGCAATACACTACACTCTGCTTAGTTAAAAATAAAATCAAGAAATTCTGCTTAAAAATTAAAATATTAATATAATTAATTACATAAACTTTAAAAATAATTAACTTAATACTTTAAAACCCAAAAAAAAAAAAAAAAAACCTGAAATCCATCTACGAATACAATGAGATCTGATTCATTACATCCAAATCAGATCACCTCCAAAAACGAAGCAAAATCATAAATAAATATGACGGCAGCGCAATTACAAGTGTATTAATGAATAGATTAAAATGGGTCAGTAAAAAACTTTATCTTTACAATCCGATAAGTCTAGTCCGTCCATCCATCGGATCGGAAACACGTTATATCTTCAAAATCACTTTCATTTTTGCCATTACCATCACCTATACACAAATCAATCATATCCAAACTAAGACAAATAAAAATAAAAAAGAAAAGGTTAAAAAAGCCATCCATTACTTTTATCCGGAAAATTACAAAATAAAAATCGTATATCCGGTAATTTAATTTAAACGGGGACAAAAGGCGGCTTCAACGGAGGGGTTTCATAACCGAACGGAGCTGCGGGATGCTGCCACATCTTGAAAACGGGCTTCTTCTCAGGCTCAGCTCGCGTGGACGTCTCCTCACGAGATTTAACCTCGGCAGTCCGTTCGACCAACTTCGGGGATGTTGGCGATGAAGCAAGAGGTGATAGGAGAGGTATGGCCACGTTCCATTGGGAAGGGCTTATCTGGAGAGAAGCCGGCGCCCGCTTCCTTAGCCTGTTCGATTGTCGCCGATTCCTCTCATCGGATTCCTTACTTCTTGTGGTACTGGTAACCCTATCAGCCATTTTATGTAAAGAAACAAACTTTATTGAAATTGGGGAAAATCAAATTATGGGTGTCTGGGTTTTCAGATCAGAAATGTATGGTTTTGTGCACAGAGACAGAGAGAGACAGAGAGAGAGAGAGGGAGATGATGTACTGTGGTCTGCGTGTGGAGAGAGAGAGGGAGGAGATGGGATGGAATTAAATAATAGGGAGATGGAGACACGTGAAAAGGGCACCAGACAGAAGTGGTCAAGGGAAGTTAAAAAAGACTTGGCTTTCAAAGGGGTTTTGGTATTTTACTTTTTATTTATTTATTTATTATGATGGAAAGAAATAAAAAAGTTTCACGATTGATTCAACTGGGGCCAGATAAATTAGTTGTATATGTGTGGTTAATGGTTATTTGCCATCCCCAGCTTCCATCTGTTCCGTGAATTTCTCAATAATATATTCTGCTTTTTAGATATGAAGTTGATTATATAATAAAATTATAGAAAAAAAATGGTGTTTGATGTGATTGATAGAAATATATTCAAGATTAATTACATGTAATATCAAATGTCTTTATGATAATTATTAATATTTTACAGACATTTTAGACTTGCTGGGGGAAAGTCATTAATTTCCTCTGGCGAAGCCGTGCGCGGCGAAAATTAATGAGAAAATATAGTAAATCCAGCATTTAGTTGTCATTAATAACTAAGGGGTCCTGAATTTGTAGCTTAATAGTCGGATGCATCCATTGATTAATTCCAATCTTCTAACTGATAAAGCTCTTTTACTCTGTAATTCAGACTCAAAACCACATAATCCAGATGGGTTAAAATGGTGTCGAGTCAAGGTGTCATAGTTCATTACAGCATAGTATAACAACTACAGGCATTCTTCTATCGTGCTTGATGTCCAAAATTCTAGATTAAAAAAAAAGGTTATTTTTAGGATTTTCTTTTTCTAAAACAGAATTACTTTATTTAGTCATGGTATATTATTACGTGTTTGAAATTACAGAATTTTTAATTTTTATTTCGCTTCTTTAGAAAATATGTTATTGGGGGTAACATTTGTCATTAGTCCAAATCTAATAGAGAAAAGCATTAGATAAGTCTACCAAATAGAACACGATTATTGAAATGTCAAGATGTTGTTTGACACAGTCATTTCAATACTTAAATTATATTGCATTTCAAATGCATAATAGATAAGAGAAATTAGGGTCATGAAAGTAACTTATTGGTTTCTATAGGAGATATATATAGGAGATGAGCTCTTAACAATCATCTATATCGTGCAATCGTTGAGTAGTAGGGGGTTAGTGATAGTTATAGTGGATTTAGGAACTAAATTACTAATCTATGTCCACTTGTGTCCCTTAGTGGAATAGGTGGCGGTTGGGATGGGTGTACCAGGTAGTCTTGGCTCAAAGTCCTATTGATACATGCTTTGGTAAGTGGCTCCCAAGTTGAGGGAGTTTGGAGTCCTCTTAGGATTAGAGATGAACCAAGATAGGGTATCATAGGTTTAATTGGGCCTATAAAGACCATAATCTATATTTGATCATTAAAAGCACCCATTTAGTAAAGGAAAAATATCAAATTTAATACATGAACTTTGCATAAAAATTCAATTGCAAACCTAAACTTTAAAATGTTCTATTTAAGGCCTATTTGGATAGCCCGATTTTCATTTGTATTTGTATCTAATTTGCATTTGTATCTTATATATATATATATATATATCTAATTTATATTTGGTCTATTTGATTTATTTATAAATAAAAATATTTATTTTTTATATGTATTTACTTCTTGACAAATAGCTTGAGTTGAAATGATGGCATGTCATTAACACCTCAAAGAACCAAACAGAGCCTTAATACTCAATCAAAGTTTTTGTGGCAATTTTTAATACTTCATTAACATATTTGCTCTGTTCTTAGCGTGAAAGAAGCAACCTATTAGCTCTATACAGTGATAGTAGCATTAGTAAAAATTCAATGATATGTTATCTTTTCTACATATAAAAACAGAGAAAATTTTATTAAAAAGGTAGTCAAAATAACCACAAATAATTTCATTAGGTATTAAATTGGCCACTTTAAAGTTTAGGTACTAAATTAAATTTCTGCACAAAGTTTAAGTACCAAATTTGACATTTATCTCTAGTAAATGAAGAGGCCAATGGCATTATAGCCTAGTGACATCTCCTAAATCTCTTAAGTCAAAGGTCACGTGTTCAAATCCCTCCTCCTCGGTTATAATAGCAAAAAAAAAAAAAAAAAAAGAGATAGAGAGAGAGAGATTGCTTGATACTTTATCTAGTCCAAATCTTTTGCAATTTTAGGAATAAGATGCTACAATAAACTCCCTTAAACCTTGTTAAGACCAAATCTATTATAAATATGAGAATGAGATGCTACAATAGAGTCTCTTACACCTTACCAAAGATCATATCCAAATTAGGATCTAATTCTATCCTAACCTAGTAGGGCAATTTAAGGAACTTACTTGTGATGTATGGGTTTGGAACCAACACATCTAGCTAATTCAAACGCTAAAACTAGAAAAAAAAAGTAAAAGAAAAAAATATATAATTAAAGATATTAAGATATTAAACTAGTACCATGCGAATTAGAAAAAAAAAATATTTTTTTCATTCCTTGCATTTAATGTGTTACCAACAAAAAAAGGAATGAATATACCCTTAAAGATTGTATATGTTGGTTTATATAAACTTTTATAGAAAAAATCTCATTATTTAATAATATGGAGATATTTTTCATCTTTTATTCTTAATTGTATCCCCTAAAGTTTTTATAGTTCTATATTGATATTATTAAACTTAAGTTAGATTATATTCTTTGATAATGTGTGAGTAGTGGTTTTTTCTTTTTATTCTAACATGAAAAACATTAAAAATCTAAATATATATCCTTCACAATTTTTCAAGTGATGAGTTAAACATTATAAGTAAAACTTTGTTTCTGAGTTTTCTATTTAATTCATATAAAATTATTTCATCTCAAAATTTTTTTTATAGTTTTCAATTAAATTAAAGAAAGAATAGTTGAATTGTGGTTCATGAACCAAAATCTAAGAGTGAGTAAGAAAACTTATCGTATAGGGTGCCTATCTATATCCTGCTTGAATGAGTAGAATCGAGTGGATAGTAAAGGTCACCAGGTAAAATACAAGAATAAATTTCTTCAAACATGTTTTCACAATGTGGGATATGAATATATGGTCTCCATCTCTTATACTTATTCTAAAACTTGTACTCTAATATATAAAGGGTTCGGGTCTTAGGATATCCAATACTCATCCTATTAAAACTTATTAAAAAATGTTAATAAATAATAATATTTTTATACATTAAAAAATAAAAATTCTCTTTGCTTCTACCTCTCATCTTATGTTATTTTTTTTCATCATCTTACTTTACTTATCCTTATTCTTGGTGATTTCAAACCCTAATCTACTGTATTTTGAAATCAAAGCAACAAAAGAAAATATATATTTACTACTTTACTCTTCGATTATTTTAGAAAAATTAAAGAAATAATTGGGAAATACGGGTTAAGAAATTTTAGGAAGAAGATTGTTGTAATATATTTATTTTATCTCATCCACTTGTTATTTTATGAATGATGTTATTCTTCTTATTGATAGGGTATTTCAAGTTTCACATATAAACAAAATCAGCATATTGCAAAATTTATGATATTAAGAAATTACTTTTAAATTTTTATATAGGCTATTTACATTAAGTATATAAAAATAAGATAATTTCTTCTATTACACAAAACCGTATATATTACTATAAACATAAAATTTAAGAAAAAGAAAAAAAAATATCAATACTATATCAACATTTATATGTTTTACAAACTACCTTGTACCTTGTAGGTCTTACAAGTTACAAAGTGAGCATAAAGTGCTATAAGATATGTCCTTAATACAAATTTCAATATCTTATACCTTAAGATAAGGTATTGTATAAGATTTTATATCCTACCCTCTCTATAGTTACTCATTCCTATTAAAACTATGAATAAGCAAGTATTAGGTACAACCTTGCCAGCATCTATCTCCTGATCTGATTTCCTTAATAATAACAACCACTATAAGGTATTTTTGTGTTATAACTCTTATCTACTCAACCACGTGTGTGTGTGTTTTTTTCCTCCTCCTAGAAGAGACTTTATTTATAGTATTTCTTACGAAAAGAAAAGCTTATTTTCAATATGGAAATGATGATTGGAGGAAAACATAAAATTCATTCGTGGATTTTGACATTATATTTTTATCATTTTCAAGCAAATATTTATCTAGAACAGATATCGATGAAAAATTAACAATTTAACTCATAAATTGACCAAACAAATGCAATATAGATATGATACAGATATAATATAAATAAGTTATGAATACAAATCATATACAAATACGGTATATATAAAAATCCGATAACCTAAATAGACCTTCATATATATATATATACACACACATGATTAGACGTCCGTTCATGTTTTAAGAAAATTATTCTTTTCCATTGTGCTCCCTCTTTATCCACCAAGTCCACATACACCGTTTCACTTAGCTTTATGCTATTTCTGAAATTATTTAAAAATGCAGTTATATCAACAAAACTCTCAGATAATTGTTTCCACAAATCCACAAATTTATTTCTAACCACCTTTCTGTTGTCACATTTATTCTATCTTAAAAGCAAAAAGATTTGGAGATCATCTTTCCAAAATGGATCTTCATACCACCATTCAACTAGATAGTGGAGTAAGGCAAGATAATATTTTGAATGGATGTCTTAATGCGGTCATCAACCGAAATTCAAGTTTGTGAAATTAAGGTTGCCAATTAAAGGAAAAGGTTGGTATTTGGATGTCCAGCAAGATGAAAATGTCAGCAAACGATTTACCTGTAACATTATCTGGTATGGTGAATTAAGGTCTCAATATTTCAGGGAAAGTATATTTTGGATTTTAATGTTTTGAGAAATTAAAAAAAGATTTTCATATTTGAGAGTAAGTTTATTTTAGGTCCCAACGTTTAAAGAAGTGGATCAATCTTAATCTCCAAGGATACGTGTCAACAAAAAAAAATATTTAATCAAAACTCAAAAGACTCTTCTCCTATTGAGACGTATCATTGAGGATTCAAATTGATCAATTTCTTTAAATATTGGGATCTTAAATGAATTTATCCAAATGTTCAAACCTTTTTTGAATTTTTCGAAACATTGGGATCCAAAAAAAAATTTACTTTCAAACACCGAAACCTTCTAGTATAATTTATCATTTTTCAGTAAGACATTAGCTACCGGCCAGAAGCAGTAAATTTTGACTTCCAGTCGCCATTTGTGTTGGACGATCGGTTTCGTGTTGAATTTTATTGGTATAAAAAGTACGTAGAATCAGATTAAAATCTCAAATAATTAACGTACATCATATTTGCACCCATTAGTGTTTTAATTTCATATCATATAAATATTGTATTCAATCTTCATAATAGTTCTATCTGGTCAGCAGCAGGTGTTATCTGTATTATCCCCTTGTGTCAAAAATTGCCATTCCTAATATTATTTTACCTTAAATTTTTGTTGAATAACTTTGCATGTAATCCTTAATCAATGTTCGGAGAAAAAGGTGCAAGAAAATTTCTACCTAATTTTATCAATCATAGTTGTTGAAATTACGAGTTTACTTACACGGTCCCACAAATGATTTTACAAAATCTTTTCAAGTTAAAACGACTATAAAATCGTTTTGGTTTAAACCTATGATAGATTTGTAAATTTAATTGTATAATTGTACGAGTTTGCAATTCCATTGGTTTTACATGATTTTACATATTTTCATCCAATTAAACTTGATTTAGGTTTAATGAGTTAGCAAAACTAAGAAAAAAGAACTGTGCTTTCACAATTTTTATAAGTTCATCAAATCATAAGTGAAATGATATCATATTTACTTCTTTAACTTAACTATACAATATGACTATCTTCACTATTGAATATCTCATATCTAATGATTGATAAATAGTTGAGGGAAAAGATATATTTAGGTTATTGAATAAAAACTAATTGGGTATTTATCTGATATTATGAGATAAGGAAAACAAATAAATTGTTATTATGGAGGAAATTGGTGCACTTGTTGATTTATAGAGTCAAATGAATAAGATTGACATGATTTGGTATTTATGACGATGTTGGAGTTGAAAATGGAGTATGAATAGGTATTTAAAGCCTTGGGATCAGCATATAAATATAATTGACAGTATTACAACGGAGGGATGATGATGATCATAATGATGATTGTAGATAAAAAAGATTGTGGTAGTTTTGATAATGACTTAATAAATTGTTTGTATTATATTTTATAATAATGATTTATTTCGTAACTTAATTCATATCAACGCTAATATTTAATTTTAGATATCTAGTAGTTTTATATTGAATTTTCTTACTTTTATCATGGATTTCTAGTTTTTATGAAAAATGTAAACATATATATATATAGTATCTAAATTTCATTTTTGAAAGCCGCTAAGGCCCAGCTTGTTTAAAATACTATTGAGCTCACACCGAGCTAATCTTTTAGCAATGAAAATTATAGTCTCAAACTTAGTACAATTCAATCTCAAGTTAAATAATTTCGAATAACTTCAAAGTGATATGGTCAGTTTGTAATTTAGGGTATAGGAGAAGAATAACATATAGAATTTACCTTTATTAAGATCTTGGATTTTAAAAGAAAAATAAAAAATTAAAAAAAAACCAACTGTAAATGATAAATTCTGTAGAAATAATTGTCAAAAGCAATAAGCTTTTCAAATTATAAGGTTACACAGTAATTTACACGTTTGGATTCTCTTTCATATTTGCTTTCCTTGAATTTGTTAGAAAACAAAAGAAAAAGGGAAACAAGTGCTCCACGCACCAAGTCCAACCATAGAAATCAAATTACTAGATAGAAAATTTCGAGGTGTTTTAGAGATCGGAAAAAGTCACACTGTGTTAAGGAAGTCCCATCTTAGGACCTCCGTTGGAGAATCGAATATGGGTACCGTCAGCACGTAGCTTGTGGAAACAGAAGAAAATGGAGAAGCCGAACATTTGGTATATTCTTTGAGACAGCATCTGTTCAACGGTCGGGTCTAAAGGCAAGGTTTCTGTGTGCTTTTTGACGCATCTAAAACCATTTCAAACCAAGCTAAAAAACTGTCACTTTTTTCCCCAAATTTCAAAAAATAAAATAAAACAATAACAATTAGATATTAATAAAATTGCGTCATATGTTCTTTTTTTTTATAAAATTGAAGCATAGTTGTTTGAGAAATTATTCAGTCAATTATAATATATACGTATGTAAATTTTTTTTTATATTTATATATATATGTCGCATAAAGGGATATGGAAAAATATAATAATATTTTCATAAAAATTTCAAAAATGCCACTAGATTGACAAAAATTGAAAAAAAAAACAGGAAAATTAAATTTGTCTTTTTCTTTTGACCCAAAAAAAATTGTTTTTTAATCAAACGGATTTGAATTATAATTAACTAATCTTTTGAAGAAACCAGTTTAGTATACTATAAGAAACAATTTTATGTGTCAACTCGTCTCTTTAATATATGAGTTCAAAACAATTTGAGATGAGTCCAATACAATCTAAACTGGTCTTTTTAAGAGAGGATTTCTTTTTTTTTTTTTTGGGTCATGCTTTAAGAGATAAGTTTAAGTTTAGTAGTTTTGGGATTGTTTTTTATTTGACATCATTTTTTTTATATTTTAAAAATACTGCTAAGTTTTTTCCTTTACCCTCACATATGGTATAACATTTAATAATTCTTTTCTTGATTTTGACATAAAAAGAAACCCGTTACATAAATTGTGTACATTAGAACGTGTTTCAATATTTTCAACCAATATCCTGCCTTTACTTAATGTTTATCGATTGTAAAAAAAATATATATATATATATATAAGTATTTTCTGTTATAACTTTGTTGTTATTATTATTATTATTATTTTAACTTGACCCTACCGCCAACTGAAAACCGCGGATTTGATTTTGCTCAATGTTTAAAAGCTTTATTCGCTTCAGAGATTCCCTCCGCTCCACCAGAGTTTGACCGCATATCTGCTAGTTTATATCCGATGTAATCGATATTCGTATGAATAAAATAGATATATAAGAATTCCTACTTTATAAAAGTAATCGACATACTTTAAAAATTCATATAATCTTTTATGCAATTTCTTATTATTAGTCTAATATATATATATATATATATATATTTGGTTTTGTGCTGAGTAGAGGAGATAGGGACAATATTAGCTGAAACTTGGCAGTAAGTTTTCAAAATAACTTCAATTTCTTGAATGTATTTGACCACGTAAAAATATTGAGGCTCCAAGAAGAATGAGCCCAAGTCAATTGGTGTTGTCAAATATGTCAAACCAAAACCAAATTATAATATGGTTAGGTAGCCCTCTCCTAATACCAAATCACTTCAAATAATTAGTGTCCAAACTGAATCTTATTAAAATGGTTCAGCACTTTGGTTCAATTTGTTTGGATTCAAACTCCATTTATTTTCTTGGGATATCTTTTGTTCGCCTTAGATTCTTGACAGTAGAGTATGTGGCTTCTAAAGCATTAGATTAATGTTATTGATTCTACAGAGTAGAAAAGAAGCGAGTTGAATAGCTAGACATTGTCTAATAAGGTCATTGTAAACTCACAAATTTTTCATAACTCTTAGAAAATAATTTTAGAACTAAACACAAAAAATTAAAACCCTAAAACCGACTAAAGTTAAAATCGAACTTTATAAACTCTAAACAAGATCAAATATGAGTTTCATAACCTTAAGAAAAAAAGTACCTTCAAAAACAAAATGAAAGATCCAATAATCATTCAACTCGAAATCCTTAAGCTAAACAATTCATCTATCTGATCTCTAATACGAAAATCGAGATGGTAATCCAAATAACATTCAATGATAAAGCTATAAAACTGTAGATCCTTCCGTGAATTTCAGAATAAAAAATTTAAATTAATATCAAAAGTCAACCCAAGTCAACACATAACCACTAGACTCGATTCAACAATCCTCAGAACCATAAAATATTATATAAACCATAAAAAAATAGAACTTAAATTTTTGAACCGAAAATATAGTATAGTCATAAACGCCAAGATTTTATAATCTTACGAGTAAATCTTAAAGCCGGAATTGAAACCGGAATCCTAAAAGTCAACTAAGTCAACAACATGCTCTAGTGAGACTAGATCTGGTAATCCTATGCTCGAAATTATTAAACAATAAGAATAAGATAACCTTAGATTATAGACCAAAATAATGTGATACAACTTAAAAAAATTAGATTCGTCCAAACTCACTTGTTTCGAACCTAAACAGGATCAGTTTCCAAAATTAAGGTATCGATACGCAAAACGATGAAAACATTCCGACAACATAACTAAACTTGTAATGAAATAAGGAATCATAAAATATCAGTTTTAGAATTTTTCTACTTCTAAAAATATCAGATATAACATGTTTACACGTTTTTATTACTATCGATATTTTATTTGTCTTGTTTACTATTTAATTACTATTCACTACTTTTCATTACCATTAATTTATCTTTACTTTTTCTTATTACCTATTTTGTTACATTTACTTTTATAACATTACTTTTTAAATAACTTTCATTGCTCTTTCCTTACTTTTCATTATTAAAATTAATTTTTAATCTCATTTTCTCTCTCGATCTTCCCATGGCCGGCCACACCATCTCTCTCTACGCTCTATTTCTTTCCTTTTTTATTTATTTAATTAACTCCAAAATTCCATCTTAAAACTCTATAAATACCCCCTCCCTACTTCTTATTTTACAAACTTCTCTCTTTACATAACAAAACTCTTGGAAATTGAAATCTCAACACACTCTTTCCTCTCCTTCCCTCTTTCACGCCATCTATGCAACACACACACACAGACACACCATTTATTCTTTCAACTTTCTTCAATCTTAGGTAAAAAACAAAACCTTCTTCATAAGTTCATGTTAACATAATATGAAAAACATGTGAGTTTGGTTTGCAAATTTTCTATGAGCTTATGCTAGGGAATGGAAATGTAGAAATAACATATTGTTCATGTCTTATTCAACTCTACGATTTCATTTATGATATGTTATATTATTGTTTCTAACCTTAACTTGTATATGTTACTAACTACATGTATAAATATACTTTTAGAGCCTAGAAGCTCACTAATCTAACATTTTATTTATGTTTTTATTTCCTTGCTTATTTATTTATTTCATGCAAATAAATAAGACTACTCAACTTCTAGTCTTAGACTTGTTCTAAATCAAGTCAAAACAAAGGGAGCTGGTCCATGATCTAAATCCTAGGGAGCCTTGTAGATTAATTTAAGAATCTCATTATTCATATTTATTTGCTTTGCTTTATTTATGAGATTAGATATTTTTAAGTCTCGGGGAGTCTTGCTAAAGTCTAAGACTCTCATAATTATGTTCTTGCTATTTTTTTATTTTATATATGGGACTTATCCATTTCTAAGTCCTGGAAAGCCTTGAAATAAATCTAAGACTTCCATGATCTTCTTTGATTTTGCTTTTCTTATTTTCATGGAACTTTTCCACTTCCAAGTTTCGGGAAGTCTTGATAACAAGCTAAGACTTTCATATTTTGTTCTTATATTTGCATATTTAATTTTCTATTCTTTTATTTCTCTATATGAATTTATAAATTATCTCATAACGTAACTACTAAGTTCATATTCATACATGATTATATAATAATGTTGTTGTCTTAATAAAGTTTTCAAAATGATAATATGGATTATTTTCTTTTATATAAAAATGAGATTAAACACCCAAAAGAAATTATTTTCAATACCTAGAAAGAATTTTTATTAAGACATAGGATAATAGTTCAAGCTACACTCTTTTCAAAATACTAAAATAACTTTATCATAAATTTCTAATCCTTTGTTGTGCAAGTTTTTTCTTAAAAATTTATTTATAAGACATATGCCAATATTTTGACAAACACGTTGAGTAAAATAATTTTTCTAAGACAAACTTAACAATCGACTCACTAAGTTAAAATCCACTTAGAAGTAAAATCGATATACAACTTAAGGAACCAAGTTTTAAGAAGCAAATTCATTTTAAAAGGTTAAGGGAATATAAAAATAATAGTTATAATAATTAGATACCTACTTGTAACAATTAAAAATTTTAGTTTTTTTCCAGCAATCCCTAAAGGCTCATGTATTGAAAAAATTATGAATTAAGAAAGAATTATTGTGAAAATAAAAATTTTAGAACAAGTCATTCACTTAAAACATCTTAAGAATGATATAACTTAGAATGATTTTTCTTCACAACCATATAAAGATACATGTTTTGGGAAAATAATTAGTTAAAAGAAGTTTAGTATGAAAATAAAATATTTATGAAATCCAAATAAATATAAAACCACGATTTTCTTTAATTAAGTTTCATACTTACAAGATCTAAAAAGTAAAAATTTGTTTAAGAATCGAACTTAGGAAATTTTTTAAAAAGGAAATACATTTGGAGTTTTATGTCACAAAAAGATGAAACCATGTTTTGCAAAATAGATTGTTAAATAAGAATTTTTGAAAAAATATAAGGCCTTTGAAGATTTCAAAATATATATTAGATTATGATTTTCTCGTTGGTTATATGTTTACAAAATAGCAAATTTAATCACAAGTCGAAAAATGAGCTTTCACAAAATGGTTTGCAAATTTTACTTTTAAGACAACATCACTAGGAACTTGTATATAATATGAGTTATCGTGAATATTAAATGATTTCTAAAAGTAGAATATTTATATGTTTGCTATAAAGTGTCTAAGAAAAGTAAAACTTTAAAAAATGAAAAATTTGAAGGCTGGAACTTGTAGGTCAGATCTATACCAATCTATTTCGAAACCTAAATGGCTTTAAATGTTAAAAATAACATTAAAAATAGATATATATTTTCGAGTAGGCAGATAACAACTACTAATATGCGAAATTGCAAGTTAAAATAAGTAAGTTATGGTCTTTTTAAGTTAGAATTTCTCTTAATCTGAATGTTGTCAAAAATAACAAGATAAAATTAAAAAAATTAGTAGAACTTTTATGAAATACTCATTCCGAGTATTTCTTTTATCTAAGTGACAAGGAATACGGGACTAAAGTCCCTAGATTTTATGCTACGTTTTATGCTTAAACCCTAGAATTGGAAGTCAACTGAAAACCCTAAAGTCAACCAATCTATAACAAACCCTAGTGAATCTAGATCCGGTAATCGCGTGCTCTAAACTCTTAAACAATAAAATTGAGCTAATCATAAATTATAGTTCGTAATAATATAGTGAAGCTTAAAAATATCATATTCATCGAACTTTTGTTTGTTTCAAACTAGAACTGAATTAGTTTTTGAAAACCGTGTCCTGGTACACCAAACGGCAAAAATATTTTGATAACATTGTTAAACTTGTAATAATATAAAGATTCCAAAAATACCAGTTTTAGAAATTTTTTGATATCTAAAAATATCATATATAGTCCGCTCACGTGTATTTTTTCTACTACCGGTATTAATTTGTCTTGTCACTATTTGTGTTATTATTCTACACTATTCACTACTATTCTTCTGTCTCTACTTTTTCTTATTACCTATATATTCTTACACTCTACTATATATATTTCTTACAATTTACATTTCCCATAAAATTTTAGTCATATCATACCTTACACATTATTACTTTTCATTACAAAACAATTAAAATAAACTCTTTCTCCCTCTTTCTCACAAAATCGGTGCCCATCCCACCCCCCCCCCCCCCCCCCCCCCCCCCCCCCCCCCCCCCCCCAAACCCACACACACACACATCTTATTTTTTTTTCATTTTATTTAATTAAAACTAATTTCCCTTCACATTTATCTATAAATACCCTATCTCCCTCCATTTCTTTTACACATTTCTTTACCATAACAAAACTTACTCAAAATCACTTCTCAAATATTCTCTCTAAAATTTCTTCCCAACTCTCTCATCTTTCTATATTCTTACTGTCTCCATACAATATCAACCCCTTTTTTTCTACCACTCATTTTTCTACATTAGGTAAAAATTCTTTCGATTATTCCTTATGTTCATGTAACTTAACATGATCATAATGTATGTTTTCTAAACCCATGGGAGTTAAGAAAGCAAGAGTATGTTCATGTTTTACTCTTGTTCATGAAAAATTTTATTATTGTATTGTTATCATGTTATGTTATATTATTCTTGCTTCTAATCTAACTTCTATATGTTATTAAATATATTTATGTATATATAATTCTTAGAGCATATAAGTTCACTAACATAACTTTTATTTATGCTCATGCAATTTGTTTATTTCTTTCTTACAATTTATTTATTTATTTCATGCTATTATATTAAGACTAGTCTTTCTAGTCTTAGACGTATCATCTTCAAGTCAGAAAAAGTTCTTATTTTTCTTTTTGGACTTGCCCATGTCTAAGTCTAGAAAGCCTTGATACAAGCTAAGACTTTCCAATACTTGATATTTATTATGTGCTTATTTCGTTTCTATATCTTCCATCTTTCATATTAATTATTTTTATCATGATATTTAATTATAAATTCATGTTCATGCATGATCATGCTGTTATTGTCTTAATAAAAATAAAAGAACTTCTTTATTTGATAAAGAAAATAAGTTAAGCTCACTATAAAAATGTAATTTTATCACTTAGGAATGTTCTATTAAAATTTAGAATTTTGTTTCAACAAAATTCTTTTAAAAAATTTTAGACAAATTCATCAAAGGTTTTAGTGTTGTTATTATGCAAAAACTTTTTAAAAATTTAACTAAGTAGTTCTTTACTCTCTTTTCAAACTAACAAAATAAAATTATTACTTAAAACCTTAATATTGATAATTCTTTGTTATGCAAATTTTTCTTAAAAACTTATTTATAAGATCCTCACTAATATTTTAATAAACACTAGGATCAAGATAAGCTTTTCAAAGCAAGTTAAAATCAACTCACCAAGTAAAAGTCTACTTAAAGAATAAAATTAGTAGATAACTTGAAAAGACTAAAATTTTAGAACTTAAATTATCTTTTGAGAGTTAAGAAAAATAATTATAATTAGAAATCACCCACTTAATAACTTAAAAGTTTTTAGTTTTCTTCTCAACAACTTAAAATAAATTTGTAAAGTTTCACTTTTTCAAACTAAGATAAGTTGTTTTATGAAAAATCATTGTTAAGACAACATCATTAGAATCATATATATAATATGAGTTTATATATGTACTAAAAGGATTTTCAACTATATAAATATTTATGTGTTTGTTTATGGATTTTTGGATAAAGTAAAGTTTAGAAAATTCATGTTTAAGGGCTGCGAAATTCATGACTATTCTGTACCTTAACATTTTGAAACCCAAATAATATTTTATAATAAAAAATAACCTTAGAAATATACAGATATTTTTTATTAGGTAGAAAACGACGTATTAAATATGAAATTTCGAGCTAAAATGAGCAAGTTACGGCCATTTTAAGTTGGAATTTCACTCCATCCGAATTTTGACGAACTTAGTAAAATAGAATTGGCAAGTTAAGTAGAAATTCCACAAAATAAGCATTTTTGCGTATTTCTCATGTTTAGGTAACGTGAAGGGTGATTTTTCCTACCTAGAAGACTAGTTTGTCTAGTAAAGTACTGCAATGGCCGAGTGAGTTTATTTCCTACGTTCGTACTTATGTTTTTGCTTGTAGTATAGTGGCATTACAATTAAGAAAAGATAAAATGGAAAAGTGCATGTACCTTATATACATGGTTGAATTTATGTTAAGTATATCAAGGCGGAATTGTCTATAATCAATGTTGATTTAGTATAGAAATGATATGTCTACAAATTCTATGAGCACCCCTAAAATATTTAACACTATGCCATGAGTACTTACTTAAATTGATGTATGCATAACACGTAGTGGGTCACATTGCATTCATTACTATACACTTAGTGAGACAAAGGCATAGTAATGAAGTCGTAGAGCCTGAAACTCTACATAACGGCGAATTGTCGCCCGAATTAATTTAATGGTGAGTAGACGCTCGAATGAACTATATTTTAGCAGCTAGTAGTGGCTTGCATAAACTACAAAAATCTTATTTGCAAATAGCGGTTTATATGGCCTTGAACAACTAACCCAATTGGAAGGCATAAATCCACTCAACATATCATTCTCGAAAAATCATATGTATTGTATGCTCATATTTTTATTACATTTCATATGCTTGTCTAAATAACTTGTTTTATTAGTAGTTGTACGAGTACTTTATTGTGGAAATAATTGTCACTAAGCAAGTAAACTTACCCTCTCTTAGATATCTTTTGTAGTACCCATACTTATGGTTGAAGCCCTGAGGCTACTTCTCCCAATTACTACCCCTTTTGGATTCAAGAGATTTTGGATGAATTTGAGGACTACAAGTAGACTTAGACTTCTAAGTAAAACTTCAGTGTAATTATTTTGATTAAACTATGATGGACTTAATATATTTTGATAGGGAAATGCCCCTCTGATATTTGTAAGGCTCACTATGTTTTATATTAAGATGCATTTGTTATGATTTCCATTCTTAATTGCTATTATGAATATCTTCTTGAACAACTTGTTTCAAAGTTTGGTCCTTTATGATCGCAAAGGTATACCTTATACCTAGTATCGAAGCTTTTGGGATGACTAAGGTTGTCATACTTAAACTTTAATATTGAATGTGGCGGACTATCGCGTTTAGAGTAGCCTTTGGGGCGTGATAACTCCCCTTCTTGAGGATTATTACGACTAAATAAATTGCATTATGGACAAGTGATTTTTCCCTCATGATTTCGTTACCTTACTTGTACTTGTAGATAGTTACACTAGATTTATAAGTAAAAGATAAAATGAATATGAATGGGGTTATGGGTTTATACGTATCTGCTTCTATGAATGTATGACAAAAGATGCTAAGCATATCGAAACCAACAAATGATTGTTTAAGTGTATCATCAATATTATATGTTGCATATGTGTGTATGATGTCTGCTTGATCGCCCTTAAGTATACCTTAATTATAATCGGCTTCAGTATAAATTAAATGGACATGTATTGTATCCATCAAGTCACATGCTGAAGGCTGCTACTTTTATGTGAAGAATCAGGAGGTTCTAAGGCCGGGAGAGTCCGAGGCCATGCTTATTCTTAGGGAATTAAGGTGTACTGGGGATACATCCTAAGGGTAAGCCGTGTCGATCGATCGCTATGAGCAGGAGGCTCAGGGACTAGCAGTGAAGATCGCGTAGAACTTTAAATACCATTCCCAAACCTTTGATATAGAGGGCGTAAATCTATTATGTGTATGATTTCTGGATACATATACATAATTGTCTGTATCATGTAGTTGTTGCATAGCATGAATAACATATGTATGAAAATTAATAAACTAGTTTGAAATATGGTATGAATAAAAGGAACATCTCACTAAGCCCATTGTAAACTCACATCCCCATAGATTTTTTATTGAAACAGGTATGCTTGAGACTCTATTCGAGGATGGGACCTTAAGAAAATCAATAGTGGATTATTGAGCTTTTACGGAAGAAGTAGGAGCATAGAAGAGATTTACCTTCTTGAAATTTCTTTATGAGTAATATATATGTTATGTTAATATTTTGGAGATTTCTAGAAAATGTATTTATGTAGTCTCGAAGACATTAGTGGGATTATGCCTCTAAGAATTATAATTGACCTTATTTATGTTTAATGTTAATTATTTCTCTTGCCTATTACTTAATTATTATCAAAGTAAATTGTACTACTTCAATGCATTCCCTCAGATGTGTTGTATGCCTTGTGCATAATATGAAAGCCTTTGCGTGACTAAGAAAGTCATTCTTAAGCTTTAATAGTGTGTACGATGAACTATCACGTTTAGGATACCTCTTGGGGCATGACAGTCATTCCAATACTTAAGCTAGTAATTTAGAGAGAAAAGATGTCCAAGAAGTAGAGTGAGGCCAATATATGTGTCTGAGGATATGTTACCATGATCTTGATGGCTAATTTATAGGGGAGGTGGTTGTTTTATACTTGGTAAGTGGATCTTCTTTAGTGGGAAAGTGTATCCAATATAATGAGAGAGCATATCTTTCCATGAAAGTAAGTTTCAAGAATGTTGGAGGTGTTGAAATACAACAAACCATGTCTAATAACCATTCACCTAATGAAAGACTACCCTTTGGTGAAAGACCGAACCTCTAAGAGGTCATCATGTGGTATCCAGTGTAACATTGTGTTAGAAGTGATAGAGTTGTTACTGGGTAGGTTTGCTTAGTCTGGTCTAGCACAACATGTCCAATGCCTATAAGAGCTCAAGCAAGACTTAAATAATTTGGCTCATTGACCAAAGAAGTTGACCTAGGCTTAATGAGTCATAATCTAAAATGATCTATAAACAATTTCAAAATTATTACATGAACATAGATGTTCTCCTAACTTTACTTCTAAAGTTCAAAGATACTAAATGTCAGAGCTAATCAAGCTTTTGCTTTTTAAAGCTAATACCTTCCTTCTAACTTGTACGCTTTGACTAATGGGTACTTATCGCATCACCTTATGAAGGTAGAAATTTGACGAATAAATATTCAAGTATGGGTAACCTTTAACATATTCAAATTTCAAGCATAAAATTAGATAATCAAAACTTTAGTTGAGTGTAACATTTAGCAATTTCAAGCATCATGTATGGAATTGGAAAGTGTTGAACCAAAGGGTTTAAATTGAATTTTGATAAGGAAATACATTGAACAATTATTGAAATAATATAATGAAGTTACACCAATTGACAAAATATGTCTGTGATGTGATAAGCTTTTTCTTGCAATATGTATGACTTTGTGTTTGTGTTACTTATGTTTTTTAAAAACCTTGCTACACAGTAGCTAGCATTCAAATGATACGATTGATACATACGATCAAAATGCTTCTGCCTATTTGCATTTTGGTTAGGGTCCAGACAATAGAGTATGATGTCCAGCAAATAGAAGCATTTTTTATTAATAAGTTGTGGATGACTCAGATATCAAGTGAAGATAACATAGATTTTCTAGATGGTGTCGGTGTTGTGAATTTAAGGATCAAAGAGTAGCGGAAATATATATATATTTTTCGAAAAAAATACGAACCTTAAATCCTCAATTTTGGATCCATGCGATTCAATCAAATTTATAAGCATAGAATTACGTTTTTGATGCTTTAGAACTCTAGAACTTAGGATTTGAGATGTTGCAAATGCGAACACCCTCTACTGTATCCACATGAATGAATTTCCAATCGAATCTAAGTGTGTGCTAGCACCTTGGAAAAATTCCAAGTTATTGGGAATCTCTCATAGAAGGGTCTCTCTTGTTTTTGTTACAAAGTTTCTCTGTAATTCTAATATGATGGCAAGCGTTTGTTAAACTCTAGAGGTGACCATCACCTCCTATTTATAAAAAGATGTGACTGTTGATTACTTACCTTAATCTAATTAGGGTTTTCTCCTTTAAATGACACATATCTTATAAAATAACAAATTTATTTAATAATTATTTATTATTCTTAATCTAATTAAGAATAATTATATAATTATATAATTCCCAATATGGTTATCTAAAACAACCCATGATCCAATCAATTCATTCTTTGTGTGTGACCATGTAGGTTCACTTAATGTTGGCAGCAGCCCTAAAACACCTTTTAGACCTACAAGATATAATAGGTCTCTAGCAAGACATTATGCCAACTCAAATTAAGTGAAGATCGGTGATCCGACTTTACCTATTAACAGTAAGTTATTTAGTCCTTTTGTTAGACGATATCTTATGATTAAACATAAAGTGTGGATCAATACACTCTTATATTATTTAATCACATATTTCTTGAATCTAGAGTATGACTGACTTAAACGAATGATACTAATAACTCCTTATCAATTTATTCGAGTATGGCCATACATTTCTCAATCTTACCATCAAGGGCCCAAAAGAACCTCCCTCAAATTAATGAGAGGAATAAATCTCATCTTAATCACTCAACTTCTTCTATATGATTTATATTATACCCAATCTCAACCTTTATAATTATCCAATTAAAGATAACATTTGATTGAGTTAAAACACAATTTTCCTTATGTTGGAATCCATGGTGATTTCAGGTCTAAGGACTAAAACAATACTGCAAATGAGAAATACTTATCGCATTGATCCATATAGCATTGTCATATTTGGTCATTCCAATATAATGTACTGTTACGTGTATTCATGTGCTAAATTAATATCTCATATCCATGATCAATAAAATATGATCATCATCCAGCTAACATACTAGTTTTAATTCATTATTATTCTACATAATGAACGACTAGGGATAATTCAGAATAAAATTATTTCTCACCTTATAATTTTACTATTAAAGTCACATACTTTAATGACATAAGGAACAACTAATTTATTCAAGGAATAATACTTTACCAAAGAAAAAAAGCTAATAACAACTTTGATAAAGAAAATGGCTCATATTATATAGATAATAAACATTCAAATGACATAGAATCCATATAACCTAGGGCACATCACTAGCAATCGGGATTGTAAAAGACAGAAAACCAGCCATTGAAAAATTTAAGGGAAGAGCATTTTTGCAAGAAAAATGGGCAATGACTACAAAATCTAATGGCCCTAAGGATTGGAGGGCATATTTTATAAGTGATAACTCCTTTTAACTCTATTCTTTTCATAGGAATTTAGACTTAATTTGATGCATTCTTGGATAAAGTCCTATGAATCTAGTACTTTTAATGTTTAAATGTTGTTAGCTTCTAGAATCAAAGGAAGAAGATTTAAAGTGATTTGGATCATTCTTGGAGCAAAAACAACAATAAAATTCAAAGATAAATTTCTATTGAGCCCTATAAAAGTGTCTATCGAGGCATAAAAATCAAGGTAAAACAAGTCAAATTGGTCTATCATGCCTTAAATTGAGCCTTCGATGTAACCCTCGATGAATGTTTTGAGGCAAATAGCCCTGGACTTGAAGAACAACTTCTGTCGCACCACATCGTTGAGCCCAAGATTTAACCCATGACGAATGTTGGATGAAGATCAAACCTTTGTTCAGAAAGTACAACTTGAGTCGAGCTCATGTGTCGAGCCCTTAACACACTCAAATTACCCCTCGGTTGAAGAATAGACAGAAACTTGAGTGTTTTAGCAGAATGCTATAGCTTAAGATGAGCCTTAACTTTCATGCAATATTCAAGCGCTCGACCTACCACGCAACAACCGACCTTGTGAGCTAGCATTTACAACATGCGCGTGGAAATAAAGGACGATTTTTGTTATAAAGAATCTGCCATGATAGTGAATAAAATCATTATGATTTCTATGCTCAAGCCTATAAATAAAGGTGCATAGGCATGCGCTCAGTATGTTGTAATAAATTGTAAATATCCTAACGTAGTATAAAGAAAGATTTATTTGGCGAAAGAACTATTTTCTTCTTGCTTTAGAAATATCGAGTTTTCTAGGTAAAAATCATTTTAACCCATTGTTTGTATTTTTGTAAGATCCTAAACTTCAATTTTAATATTCTTCGTTAATTTCATTTTATTTCTTTAGAAACCGTGCTTAATTTTTGCATCTATGGAGAAATAATTTCCTATAGCTTAGGATTTATGAACCCAAATTCTGATTCATGTGATTTCAAATATACTTTCAAGTAATTATTGACTGGGCATTTGTAATTAGCAGCTTGAACTTATTTTCGTGGGTTTAAATGTGTGGTACATCTTTTAGAATCATGTTTGATTTCAACTGAATAAATTGAGAGATCATTCTTTTGAATAAATATGTGGCTACTAATGAAGTTGCTCATAATTGCCTTGAAAGAGGGATGGTAAAACTTCATGTCGCATGTTTGAAATTCATTAGGTTAGTTTTAAAAACAAAGGATTCTTAAAACTTGTGCTGGTCTAAACCACTGATAACTTGTGAAGAGATTCCGGTGGTTTAGTTTAAACCTAAAGCTACTAACCTTAAGGGAGGCTTTAGCTCCCAATGAATCTGATAATGCAAATACACTAGCATACAAACTCTCTCTCTAAGTTTGTTAAGAAATCATATGATAAGGAATTAGTAAAGCAAACCCTGCATATTGCATTTTTATAAACCTATCCTTAATTTTGCCCTGAATACATCTGTAAATTTTCACTAACCTTAGCATAAATTTTGTTTTTATTATGACATTCTAAATTTTCTTCGACTAGATAACAGATGAGAAGTGAGTAAGATAGATATCAATGATCCCTTGGAATACGGCCTAATATTTTATGTGCTGCTTCAATAGGTGCGCTTGCATGATGTTGGTAGTTGCTTTTGAAGTTGAACAAAACATATTAGTTTTATAAATTTTTTAAAACTTCAACTTTGTGGTCTTTTAAAATGGTTTTCAATCCAACAGACTAACACAAACATAATGGCCACCATACCAACAACAGTAGGGTTAGGTAAGCTTAAAGAGTGACATTTAATCGTATTATCTCACTCTCTTTAAATGATGTCTATTGTATATTATTTGATATTTACTTAAGGGAAAGGACAAGTAGTGTCATTAACAATTTAGTTGTCAAATCTTTGTAAAACACCACACGTGTTCCTAACACCAATTTTAATTATTAAAAAATTGTGTCTCATAAAGTGGAGAGAGTGTGGAAAAAGGAGGGACATGTAAAGGACCTTAACGAATTGTTAATCGTTGTAAAATGCAATGCCAATTTTACTAAAAAAAAGGTTATAACTTGTTAAGTGTATAGAGAGCGGAAAGAGAGAGCAATGATAAAGGCATTAATGATTTATCATGTAGCATAAGAAAATGAAAGAGATAAGAACAAAAATTACAGAAAATTAGAAAAATTAAAATTACGTATAAGTAAATGAAACAACGGGATAAAAGAAAATCACCGATGGTAAATGACGTGGAACTATAACCTTAGCAATTCAAAAAATTAGCTTGGAAGCACCCATGCTAGTTTCAAATATTGATAAACCTTTTTAAACTTGTCACCTAACGATTTCGAGTCTAGGTTTTGGTATAGAATAGACTCGTGCCTCCTTCTAGTTATGCATGATTAACCTCGCAAGTAAAATGAACAAAAAAAAAAAAAAAAACAAATTGAATAGAATTGCATCACTCTAATACAATTCCGTAACCCTTAATGATGCCCTTTAACAACCAAGTGCTACATATAAGATTGAAATAAAATCTGATATCAAATAAGAGTCAATTCAATTACTTACCATTTCTTTTTATTCCTATAAGAGATGATCGCAATTTATGCTTTATAATAAGGTTAGTGTTAGTATCAATGGATACAATGTAAGAGAATTGCAAATTAAGAGAATTTAAGAAATACTACCATTGACAAAGTTGAGATTGCTTTAATTATGAGAGAGAGTAATGGCACCTATATGTAAGAAGATAGAGGATATGGTTTTTCTCATGAGGATATTGTGTAAAAATACAATACAAAACCCATTAGTTCTTCTTCCTTTTAATAAAATAGATCTTATTATGGTGATTTTACCAATATGCTCAAATTCTAATTTGATTTATAAGGTATTTTATTTAATTTTAAGATGATTTTTATACTAATTTAGGGTATGTTTGTTTTGGCTTTTTTCCGGCAGATACAGGTACTTTTTCAAACTTTTTGCTAACAAATTTTTTATCAAGAAATAGATATAGATAATAAAAAGTTGACAGTTCTCATCAAAAAATCAAATAGAACAAATATAGATAAAATTTAGGTGCAAATCGGATATATTTACACATATCATTTTAAAAAAGATACAGATACAGATGAAAAACAGACAATCCAAACAGACCCTTAGCTGGCTTAGATCCTTTAAGTTCAAAAATAATTTCATCTTCAACAAAAAGAAAGCCATTGAAATTGAATTTACAATATCAAATTAGGATTCTATAGACTTACATGTAGGTACTAAATTTGATGAATGAAAATGTATATTCAAAATAAAACTTAACTTAGGTAGATCTACAAAAATAACAAAGCAAAAAAGTTATAGAAGGTTTCAGTCGCAAAAAAAAAAAAAAAAAAGTTATAATAGATTTTACTTAAAAGGAAAAATATGTTTGCTCATGTAAGTAAAATCTTTTTTATTCAACTCTTGCTTACTTTAATTTGGATCCATGAACCAATTGTTCAACAAATGTAGGTTACAATTGCTCGATTACTTAGAAGAAGAAATCTATATAGTCAATCTTAAAGGACGTGTGTTATTATTAGCATAGAAAATGAAACTCATGGTTTATGAAAATCCTCATACGGCATTATGAAAGCATAACCAATAACATTAAAAATTTGATCTAAGTCATGCTATGTGATGATTCTTCTATGGTGGAGGTAGATAAATGTGTACTTTCCAAAATTATATGTTGTTATTGTATTTTCATCAATCCATGTGTAGCTTTCTTGATAAAGTTTGGAAGGCTTTCAATCAAGTCTCTACTATTAGGTAGGGCATGTTTGCATGACCACAAACCACTTACATGGGAACCTACAGGTTAATTACCAAAACAATCATTATGTTGGTCAAGGCTCTCAAACTCGCGATTCTATGTATAATCGTCAAGGGATTAGTAGAATCAAAATATAAAATTGAAACGTAGAAACATAAGTTTCTACAATCTTTGCAAAATAGTTTTGAAAAATTATAAAAATGCTTATAAAAGACGTAAAAAACTTAGAACACATAATGGATGTAAGAAAAATAGAAATTAAGTTATTTTTTTCATACTAACTCTTAATCCATGGTACAACATATATAAAAAAAAGGGAATAGAGTCAAAATTAATTTATTTTCTATTTTCTTTGTTTAAAATAAGTGATAAATCGAAAGAGAATCAAAATGTTTAACTTATTAAATGCTTAATTATATAAATAAAATAAATAATTTTTCTTATGAATTTTACTATAATAACTTGACTTGAATGAATTCTATAAATGTACAATAGAAGTTATCGGGGGAGGGAGGAAAGAAGATAAAGAGAGTGTGTGAAAATCAAATATAAACAAAAATAAGAGAGATGCATCATCCTAATTCCTAATAGTTGATGAGATTGTAAACACATAATTGTATTTTTTATATTTTAGCTTATTTGACTAGAATAGGTAGAATTAGTAAATTCAGTTAGAATCATAAGATTCTACCAAAATATGATTCTATCCATGAGTTAACTCGGAAGGGCTCTTAAAATGGTAAACTCGTAGAATCATATGAGTAAAATCGCGATTTTAACAACTATAATGTTGGTAGTAAGAATGATGCCACATGATTCTAAGCAATTATGACCTATTATTACCAATTCGATAACTTGTGCTAGCAATCAATCTATACGTAGATGATATGCTTTTGTTTGATATAAGTTTTATTGTAGTTGAATGTACCAAGTTATGTTAGGCTTTTGATGATACCAATAAGTATTCCTTATGCTACTAACTCTCAATTAAATAAACACTTTTCTGGATTCAAACGCATAAAAAATATTCATATTTCACTGGAAATTTGATGGACATGATGTATGTTCTCTATCTAATATGATATATATTTATAGAGGGTCATTTTGG
Organism: Combretum micranthum; assembly: GCA_024138025.1. Taxonomy (NCBI): domain Eukaryota; kingdom Viridiplantae; phylum Streptophyta; class Magnoliopsida; order Myrtales; family Combretaceae; genus Combretum; species Combretum micranthum. The sequence goes on from JAMXBD010000006.1 coordinate 1,863,037, forward strand.
TAATTAAGCTTTCGACCCAATTTAATGCCATGGGCCGATCTTCTGGGCTAGTGACAAGGCTTAGAAGACCAAGTCTAATAAGGTATGTCATAGAGTGACTTGGCTTGGTAGGCTCAGAATAAGGACCGTTGGACCAATTTATTCCACTCTAGACTTTATTTAGTTTTCTCGTGTGCAGAAAGTAGACTCCAAAAATATCTTCCTAGGTTAATTTAGGCTTTATTTGGCTAAAATAAAGCTTATTTGGAATAAAATGAGTCTATTTGTCACATCCCAAGGGTACCCTAAACGTGGCAGTCCGCCGTACAAAATACTAAAACCTAAGAATGACTACCTCAGTCTCGCAGAGGCTTCCATATCATGTACAAGGCATACATCACAACTACTAGTACGTATCGGAGTAGCGCAATTTACATTGATAATAATTAAGTAACAAGGCAAAGAGAATACTTATCATAAAACATAAACATGTTAAATTACAATTCTTAGGGGCATATCCCTCTATTGTTTTCAAATAAATATACATCTTAGAATTTCCAAAACACTAACATAGAATACATTACGTATAAGAAACCTTACAAAATGACTTTATCTTATGTTTCCATTTCCTTCATAAAAGCTTAACATCCTCCCATGACTTCCTTAACGTCATGATCCTCAATTTAAGCCATGGTTATATCTGTTTCAACAAAATCTATAGGGGTATAAACTACAACTAGCTTAGTGAGGTATTCATTTTCATTCGCACCATGTTTTCATACAAGTTCATTTAAATTTTCACATATATGCTATGCATGCAATGCAACATTCATGTGATTACGCAAACATATATAATTATCCGGAAACCATATATAGAACGGATTTACCCCTCCGTATCGAAGGTTGGGGAATCGATGTTAAAGAGCTGCAACCTTCTACTGCTAGTCCCTAGGTCCTCACCCAAAGCGTTCGGTTAGCTGGGCTTCGAACCTAGAGTCGCACTCCCCCAGGCGATTTGGATTCTCTAGGAAGGAACATAGCCCGTGTCACAGCACGATAACAGCCAATCCAACTCTACGCATAGGAGTAGCAGCCTTCTGAAAGAGATGTGACTAGATGGATGCTATGCGTGAGCGTTTTACTTTTCTTAAGTCAATCCTTATTAAGGTTTATTTAGGGGGCGATCAATCAATTTAATAAGCAATAAGCAATCATATAAGCAAGTAAATAAAACACTTAAACAGGCAATTGGAAGTTGTGATATTCTTAATTCTTATTTCACACATAAGCATAGAATCACATATATATACATATCCCCCAATTCCCCGTACATATCCATTTTTATCTTTTCTTAGTATACTAATGCCACTACTTTACAAACACAAACAAGGTAACGAAATTAAGAGGAATAACTCACTCATCCATTTCACAATCTTCTTAATCGTAGAAATCCTCAGGAAAGGTAATCTTGTATCCTTCGTCACCTAGACAAAAGAAATACCCAAGATGAGTATTTCGTAGAAATTCTACTTAAACTTTCTAATTCTATTTCACTATGTTCGTCAAATTCATATAGAATAAAATTCCAATTTAAAATAGCCATAACTTGCTCATTTTAACTTGGAATTTTGCATATAATATACCGTTTTCCACCTATTCAAAAAGATCTATCCATTTCTAAGGTTATCTTTGCCATATAAGATCATTTGGGTTCCGAAACCGTAGGGTACAGATTCAAAAAGAATTTTTCTAGATTTTATGAAACAATTTTCCAACTCAACTTCATTCAAAAATCTTTTGATAAAAATATAGGTATATATATGATTTATAAATCCCTTTAGTATATAGATAAGCTCACTTTATATGCAAAAATTCTAATGGTAGTATCTTAAAAATTTATTTCATTAAACAATTCATTTTGAAGTGTTAAAACTTAACTTGACAAATTTCATTTTTTATGTATTTTGAAGAAATTTTATATTTTTCTAGGTTATTATAAATGAGTATATTTTTATTTTATTTTCCTCATTTTGGTCTTTTATAATTTCTACTTTTAGTGATAAAAGAGCAAAGTTATCAAAAGTCTATTAAGTTGTTAGTAACCTATTTATAAATTTGCATTTAGAATGATTTTAGAAAATGAGTCTTTTCTTTTTATATTTCTTGTTTAAAATATAAGTTCTTGTTTTCTAAAACTTGGTCTTTTATTTCCTCTACAAATTTTAGTTGAAAAGAATCCTCTTTATTGATAAAACCCTTTGTTTTTTATCTTATCATATTTATATTCTTTGAAAATAAGTTCCTTCTTGAAAATCATTATTTTTCCTAAGTGGGATTATAACGTTATGAGTTGATTTGATTTTAACTTTGAAAACTAGTTTGTTTCTTGGTTTTGCCATGGAGTTGAAAAGAGTTTAATCTTAAACTTTTTGTGAGAACTTTGAAAACTAACAAATTATTTTACTAAAACTTTGATTACCATATTATAAAAAGAAAGTATTTATTTCTTATGTTTCCTTGGTAAAACTATATTTGTTATTTGAGAAAACTTGTATTACTCCATTTCTATGTTGTTGATAATAACTCCATTATTTTGTGACAAGTCACATAATAGAAAATTTAGTTTTAAGTTCCTTTAATAAAGTAAAATTCTACTTTTAAATTAGTTGAGACAATATCATTATGCAGATGTAAGTATTATGAGCATGTAAAATAATAAGAATATGAGAAAATCCTAGAAACAAATAATAATAAGCAAGATAATAAAAATATCAAGTATTGGGAACCTTAGTTTCATCAATGTATCTCGGTCAAGTATTGGGAGCCTCAGCTTCATCAAGGCATCCCGCGACTAAGAATAGAGTAATCCCAAAAAGAATAAAGAAAATAAAGAAAAGATTGTTTTGACTTGATATGGACAAGTCTAAGACTAGAAAAACTAATCTTAAAAATAACATGAAATAAATACATTGCAAGGCATGAAATTAAATAAATAACAAGTGAGCTTATATGCTCTAAAGATTATATATAAATACATAAATATATTTATTAGATATGAATAATAAAATCAACATAATAACATAATAAAATAGGAAGTTCATGTGAAAGAACAAAACATGAACATGCTGTTACTTTTACTGCTCATATGAGTTTCGAAACAACACCATAGTTATGTTAAGTTACATGACATGGATAAACTAAATGGTTGGAAGAAATATTTACCTAAAGTGTTTATGTGGTATGAAGATGGTGGTGAATGTATGGTTATGTGGTTATTGAAGAATGATAGTTGTATTGTGCATAGAGAGAAATTTTGTAAGTATTTGGTAAAAGAGAATTTTTGTAGAGGAAAATTTTATAGAGAGTGTTTGTGTAGTGAATTTGAGAGAGTTTTGGTAGTAGAATGAATTGTGTGAAAGAATGAATGAGGAATGGGGTATTTATAGAATTTTGGAGTGAAAATTAGAGGTAATTAAATTAATTAAAAAAGAAAATAATTGAAGTAAAGAGAGAGAAGAAGGTGGATGGCAATGGCAAGGGAAGAGAGAGAAATTTGATTAAAAATTAATTTTAGAAGAAAAGTGTAAGAGAAGTTTGATAATATGTGGTGTAGAATTTTTATGGGAAAAGAAAATTGTAAGAAATAGGTATGTAGGTCTAAGAATAGGTAGTAAGAAAAAGTAGAGATAGAGGAATAGTAATGAATAGTAGAAAAGTATTATGAATAGTAAACTAGACAATTAAAATACCGGTAGTAATAAAAATACGTGTATAAATGCAATATCTGTAATTTTTAACTATCGAAAAATTCTAAAACTGATATTTTTGAAAACCTTATATTTTTATGAGTCTATTGGTGATAACGTAATATTTTTTCCATCCGGTGTACCGAGGCATGGTTTTTGAAAAGTGATCTCGTTTGGATCCGAAGAACATTAGAATTTTGCGAATCTGATATTTTTAAGCTTCCCTATATTATTACGAACTATTATCAACAATTATTTCCATTTCGTTGTTTAGGGTTTTAGAGCACGGGATTGCCAGATCTTAAACACTAGGGTTTGTTGTAAGCTTTGTTAACTTTTAGGGTTCTGGTTTGACTCCGGTTTTGTTGAGTTATTCGTAAGATCATAAAATTATGGTGTTTTGCTCATATTATATTTTTAGTTTGTCGTCTATGTGTTATCTCATTTTATTTATGATTATTTAATATTTTTCAGTTCTCGAGATCGTGTAACTGAGTCTAGGGTTAAGGGTTGACTCAGTTTGACTTTTGGTGAAATTTGAAACTTGTGATTCTAAAAATTGGATAGATGATTTGATTAGTGTACAGATGTCAAGTTAACCGATAGTTGGATTTTATATTTTGTTTCGAGGGTTCTCATTTTCTCAAGATTAAGAATTTTCATATTTGACCTAATTTAGAATTTAGTTTTTAACTTGTGTCAATTTTCGGGGTTTCGATTTTGGTATTAGACTTCTAGGATTATTTTCTATGAATTATGAAAATTTCAGGGGTTTACACTATTTCTATTTTATATTAAAGATAGGCTATTTTAATAAGAAAATGGGCTCTTTTTTATTACAAAACCCTCATTCTATTCCAGGCCTATATCCAAATCACATGCCCATATACATGAAAGGAGGAATGGATTGTGGCTTTCAGATTCATGGAAGAGATCAAATGGTTACAAGCAATACTTCATCTTAACCATCCATCCGGAAGTAATCTAATGGCTACTACTAGCCTACAACATCTATAAATAAGATGCCTCTTCTCTCATTTAGGAGAATTTTGCACATTGTTAAGTTTGAAAGCAATGCAGGAACTCTGATTGAATATGTCCAAAAGGATGAAGACATCCACTTCATGAAGAACGTGTCAAGAAAGATCGAATCTATCTGAGTAGATCTTTTCTTACACTTGCACACTCGAGAAATCGAGTTTGTATGTTCCTTTTCCTACGCTTCTCTCTACGACATCCTACACATGTCATCACTTCAAGACTTCTCTTAAGTCGACTGCTATGCTTATTGCACATGATCAGCCAGCTGTAGTAACCCTACAATACATTATTTAGCGACTTTACTAAGGACAAGAGTAAGCTCTTGAAAAGAATGGCACCTCCACGTAGGAGAACTGGACAGGAAACAAACCCCTTAGATCAAGAGAATCATCCTGATGAGGCTGAGCATACTCATACAGTAGATGAAAATGCTACTACTGTGGTTGTACAAGCTCTTGCAGTTGATAGTGCACTTATGATACGCACTATGCAAGAAAATACTGAGGCTATCAATCAATTTTTGAATACTTTTAAGCAATTCCTACCCGGTATGGTAGAAGCTGCTACTACATTAGGAAGTTCACTTCCCAGGATAGCTTTCCCTGCACCAGGCATGCAAGTGGCTGGTACTGCGCTAACTACTATTGTCCTAAAGAGTACTCGCCATGAGATCTTACATGATGCTCAAACGGAGTAAACAACTATTTCTGCTGCTAAAAATGAGGAAGGACATCGGCAAGAGCCGTTACAGCCATTGTAGCATTTACCGCCTCCAACTCCAAGATATTCTACTCTTGCTATTGAAGAAGGGGTAAGGGTCTATCTCGGAGGTTCCTCTTCCTTTACATGTAATGTCCAACCACTTACAACTAACATAGTTGTGCCTTGCAGCATTACTCCAACTCTTCAAGTGGGAGTTAATATAACATCTGCTCCTGCTTCATATGTGAAGAAGGAAGACCATGAAAAGTACCTGAGACAAGTACGAGCTGTGTCTGGTACTAGTGTCATCAATTTGACGCTTCCATGCCCGCAAAGGATTGCAGAGAAACCCTATCCTAAGGATTACACTAGTCCAAAGTTTATCAAATTCGATGGGAAATAGGGTGTGTTAAGGAGCACTTTCTTAAGTTCGTTGAGACTTTTGAAGTCTATGGACTTGATGATGCCTTGAAGCTCAAGGAATTTTCTAAGTCCTTGATAGAAAAGGCATACACCTAGTATGTCAATCTTACCCCCGGCTCTGTTGATTCATGGGGTACTATGTATAGGATGTTTCTTGAGAAATTCTTTGAAACTCAAGAACGGGTGACGTTGACCGACATGGGGCATATTAAACAATGCCCAAAGGAAGATATGATGGATTACATCTAACATTTTAGGGAACGCTCCTTAGATATCCAAGATATGTGTGATGAGAAAGAACTTGTAAAAATATGCATCTAAGGTATGTTCACAGAGTATGTTGTGCATTTGAAGAATTTATCACTCGGGCCCTTCTCGACATTGGTAGAGAATGCTCGAAGGACAAATAATTCTATCATCAAACAAAGGAGTGACCCAAATAAGAAGCGACACTCATGGTTGAGCACTACTTAAGGGGGAAGCTTTTAGGATAGAAAGAAACCCAAAAGAGATAATACTCAAGAAGTTCCATTTTTCCCGTGTACTATAGATAAAGCTCATGCTGTCATTGACTGATGGTTGAAGGATGGTTTCCTTATATTACCAAGGGTTAAGCGGAAACCCACTGCACAGGAGAAAGAGATGCAAAGTTCTGCAGGTTTCACAGGATGATGGGACACCCAACAAAAGATTATCGAACGCTGAAGAGGATTTTTAATGAAAAAGTTTGCAATGGTGAATGGGAACTTGAAGGCAATGATGCGCGAATGATGGATGATGAATGCACAAATAGTGAATAATTTTTTTTTTCAGTAATATCAATTGTATACTAAAGGCAGACTATTGCTCATCCTCATTTTGAAACATGAAAGAGAAATGAAGTAAACAATAATGATAATCTAGTATCTTTTTTTTTTCCTTTCCCCTCTCATCCATCTTCTTCTATACTCACTTTTACTTATGTTTAAAACACTTCTGATAAGCATATGGTGCATAACTATATTTGTTCGGTGTTCTTCACTTGGGATCCAAGCAATCTCAGCTGTGATGAGTTGAAGCGACTCCATAGTAGACTTGGCAGTCGTAACGTTATTTTGCAAAATCGAGGTCGAAGTGACCTCATCCATGGTTGATTGAAGCGATCACTACATGGTGGTCGCTATCACTTGGTAAAAGCATTTGCTCCTAAGTATGCGGCAGGTGTAATACCTATTTCTATAACATTATTTACGAGATCAAAGCGATCGCAGTTGTGATGAGTCGAAGCGACTCCACAACATGCTTAGCAGTCGTAACGTCGTTTCATAGAATTAAGGTCAAAGCGATCTAATCCGTGGTTGATTAAAGCAATCACTTCATGGTAATCGTTGTCGTTTGGTAGAAGTCGCTATCTCTTGGTAGAAGCATCTACTCCTAAGTATATGACGGATGCAATACCCATTTCTGCTACATCATTTGCGAGATCGAAGTCATCTCGACTGTGACGAGTTAAAGCAATTCCACAGTAGCCCTAGCAACCGTAATGCCATTTCGCAGAAACGAGGTCGAGCCGACCTCATCTATGATTGATCAAAATGATCACTTCATGATAGTTGTAACCATTCAGTAGAAGTATCTACTCCTAAGTATGCAACGTATGCAATATCTACTTCATCAACATCCTTAATGAAATTGAAGCAGTCTCAGCTGTGAAAGATCAAATTGATCCCACAACAGGATTGGTAGCCATAACACCTTTTACGAAGATTAAGGTTGAGACAACATCATCTATGAATGATTGGTGCGATCGGGTCATGGTAGCCCTGATTGCTTAGTAGAAGCATCTTCTTTTAAGTATGCAATAGGTGCAGTGCCCCTCTTTGCAACTTATTATAATCATGTGATTAAAGTACAGTCGGTTTGCAATCTCGAAGTGAACCCATGACAAGCATGGCATCAGTAATCCTATATCATATGATCTTAAGAGTTGAAGCAACTCTACAATAGAACAAACTATAAGTGATAGCATGGTATGAGTTGCTGCCCCATCATTTGATGATGTACCATCAATTGGGGGAGAAGAAGTCAATACATGAGCTTTTTTGAGGTTTTCTTGAATGTGACTACTACAAGAAGCATATACCTATCTTGGAGAATAGTCACTTGACATAAGCACTTGAGAATGAAGCATGCTGAAGTCATGTACCTATCTTGGTACTCATAAGCAATACACCTCCAACACGAAGAGAACAACACATTGAGATAAGGAATCAATACACGCATGCGAGTACAATGTTCAATTGATGATGACAGACATGAGTTCCCAATATCTTGAAAGCTAACATGCCACTCAGTACTGGTGATAACTTTTAGAGTATGCTTGATGGGTGAGTGGAGTGTGTTTTCTTGCTTTCGACCTCCCCTTGGTATGCTTTCCTGGCTTTACAAATATGGAGCCTTGTTTGACTAAGTATTACAATAGGAAAGTGGAGATGACATTAAGGTTATTCTAACTCCCATAATGAAACGTTGACACTTAGTTGACAAAACATCGATAGTTTGCTTGTAGAGTGCTACTAACATGATGAAGAACAAATCTTTTATTGACGAATTGATTTGCTTCATTGACAAAATTAATCTTCGATATTAGAATGACAACGCTCGTGACTATGTTGAGATTTTTTTTTCGATTATGAACAATACCCATGAAGACTGGTCTTTGATAACTGACTTTAGGAGGCAAAATTGAATATAGGTAAGAGGTGTAGGCGCGTGTGATCCCTCAATCTTTATTGAAGTATAATTAAGTATGAAGCAAAAGTGTAGGAACATGGGATCCTTCAATCCTTATTGAAGTAGAATTGAGTATAGAGCAATAATGTAGGTGCATGTAGACCCATATCAAGGCTAGAAGAGGCCAGGTGCCAGAATAACACAAGTCCACTTGTGGGCCATGCCAAAAAGTCGATGCCAGAGAGACACAAGATTATGCATGGGCCCATGCCAAGTCTAACAGAGACCAGTGCCAAGGCAATGCAAGATTACTCGTTGAGGCCCTGTCAAATGTAGAGGAGATTGTGATGGCAATAGTGACCCATATCAAGACTAGAAGAGGCCGGGTGCTAGAGTTGTAAACCCCAGAAATCTTTAAAACTCTTAGAAAATAATTCTAGAAATAAAAACTGAAATCAAAATCTTAAAATCGACCCAAGTTAAAACAAACTCTAGAAACTCTAAACATAATCAAATTTGAATTTCATAACCTTAAGAAAAAGAGAACCCTAAAAAACAAAATGGAAAATCCTATAAATGTTCGGTTTAAACCTGTACGCTTAACATACCATATATCTGATCCCTAACATGTAAATCAAGACAATACGCTCAAATATTATTTAATGACAAAATTATAAAACCTTAAGTCCTTCAGCGAATTTCAAAATAAAAAATTAATGCTAAAAATCAACTCAAGTCAACACATAACTTTAGACACGATTAAATAATCCTAAAAATTGCAAAATATTGAATAAACCATAAAAAAATAAAGTAAAACTTAAATTTTGAGCCAAAAATATAAGCATGACATAAACCCTAGATTTTAAAATTGTACGAGTAAATTTTAAAGCCGGAATTCAAATCGGAATCCTAAAAGTCAAGTAGGTCAACAAGAAGCCTTAGTGAGACTAGATCCGAAAATCCCACGCTCGAAACCTGAGAACAATATAAATGAGCTAATAGTGGATTACAGTTCAGAATAATATAAGATAGCCTAAAAAGATTCGTCAAAAATTTAATTGTTTCGGACCTGAATGGGATCAGTTCTGGAAAAATGTGTTCCAGTACTCGGGATGGTAAAACTATTCTGGAAAGCAATATAGATTTGTAATTTCATAAGGATTCATAAAATATTAGTTTCGTAATTTCTTGGTCTCTAAAAATATTAGATATAGCCCGTTTACTTGTATTTTCTTTACTATTGATTGTCTTATTTACTATTCATTATAGTATTTATATTATTCATTACTATTCACTTATCTCTATTTTTTCTTACTACCTATTTCTTACAACTTATAAACCTGCTTCTTACATTTTCTTTTCCCATAAAACTTTATACTTATCATATCTTACATATACTTACTTTTTATTACAAAAATATAAATTAATTAATTTCTCTCCCCCTCTTCACATCATGGCTATCACCCCTCTCTCTCTTTCGCATCTAATTTTTTTATTTTTCAATTAACTTAATTCACTCATAATTCCACTCCAAAGCTTTATAAATACCCATTCCATCCTTCATCCTTTACACACGTTTTCTAAAACATAACAAAACTCTTGCAAAATTTCTCCACAATTCCCTCTCTCTTCTCTACAAAATTGTGAGCCCCTCATTCCCTTTCCAAACAAATTTTCACAGATTTTCTTTCTTCCATTCATCTTCCAAACCCATCTACAATCTTGGGTAAACATCCTAAACCTCTCTTTCTTTTATCAAAACATAACATGAACACTTTGTATGTTTTGATTTCCAAAAAGCCATGAGCATTATGCTATGATGGAAATCATGAAAAACAAAAATTTATTCATGTCTTGTTCATTTATTTACATTGTTATGTTCTTGTTTTATTCTTGTTCCTAACCTAATTTCTATATATATTATTAAATATAAGTATGTTTATATATTCTTAGAGCCTAATGCTCACTAATTTAACTTTTATCATATGCATTTATGTTTCTTGCATTTATTCATTTTCATGCTAAACAATCAAGACTAGTCGTTTTCTAGTCTTAAACTTGTCCTTATCAAGTTAAAACATTTTATTTTCTTTGCTATGGGACTTGTCCATAAATCTAAGTCCCTAGGAGCCTTGACATAAATCTAAGATTCCCATATTTTTTTATTTATTTTTTTGGTTTTCTTTATGGGACTAATCTATTTCTAAGTCCTCGGAAGACTTGAATAAAAATCTAAGAATTCCAAAATTTTCTTATTTTTCTTTTTTTTTATTTAAGCTTTCTCATGCATTTTCTTTTCTCTTTTTGGAACTTATCCACTCTAAGTTTTAAGAAGCCTTGATACAAGCTAAGACTTCCCAATGTTTGACTTCACATTTATGCTTATTTAATTTTCAATATCTCTTATATGCTATATGAGTTATTTTTCTTTTGTCATACAACATAACTCTAAGTCCATATCCATGTATGATTACAATTTTGTCGTTTTAATGAGATTTTTTTTAAGAAATAAAAGGAGTTCTTTTCTTTCATAAAAATAAGATTAAACTCTCTATAAAAAAATAATAATTTTTGACGCCTAGGAAAGATGTCCACTAAAACTTATAATCATGATTCAACAACCTCCATTCCAGAAATTTAAATAGGTTCATCATAAATTTTTGGTGTTGTTTTTATGAAAAGTTTCTTCAAGACTTAATTATGTGGAACCATTACTCTCTTTTCAAATACTAAAATAAATTTACTATTAAATTTTAATGTTGATAATTCTATGTTGTGCAAACTTTTCTTAAAAACTTATTTATAAGATTTATACCAACCCTTTGATAAACACTAAGAACCAAACAATTTTTCTAAGTCAAGTTTAAAATTAACCTATTAGTTAAAAATCCACTTAGAAATGAAATCAGTATACAAATTAAGTTTTAAGAAGTAAATTAATTTTCTTTTTATTAAGAAAATATAAATAATAGATATAATAACTAGACACTCACTTGTAACAAACTAAAGATTTTCCAACAACCTCCTAAAGGTTCATGTGTTGAAAAAAAAATTATGAAGTTAGGAAACGAGTTATTACGAGAATAAGAATTTAGATTAAGTCATTCATTTAATTTTTCCTATATACTAAAAATTAAAACATTTTAGAAATAATAAAACTTAGAATGATTTTTCTTCATAAACCATATAAAGATTCATGTGCTGAAAAATAATTAGTTAAAAGAAGTCTAATATGAAAATGAAATATTCAAGAACTAAAAATAAATATAAAATCATGATTTTCTTTAATAAAATTTCTATAAGGAAATACACTTAGAATTTCATGCCATCAATGAATAAGACCATGTCTTGTAAAATAAATTATTAAATAAAATTCTTTTCAATATGGGACCTTTGAGATTTCAAAATATATATTGAACTATGATTCTTATTTTCTTGTTGTTGAGTCACATGTTTACAAAATAGCAAAACTAATCACAAGTCAAAGAATGACTTTTCAATAAACTCTATATTTCACAAAGATTGTTTATAAATTTTATTTTCGAGATAACAACACTAGAATCATGCATATAATATGAGTTTATGCATATATATTTAAAGTATTTTTTAACCATATAAATATTTATGTATTTGCTATGGAACTTTTGGATGAAATAGAATTTAGAAAAATTACAAATTGAGATTGGAATTTTCCTATTAGAACCGTATAACCCATTTTCAAACTCAAACAATGTCAAATGTTAAAAATAACCTTAGAAATAGATAGATCTTTTTGAATAGGTAGAAAATGATATCTCATATGCAAAATTTCAAGTTAAAATGAGCAAGTTATGATCGTTTTAAATTGAAATTTCACATAATCCAATTTTGACGAAAATAACAAAATAGAATTAAGAAGTTTAAGTAAAACTTCTATGAAATACTCATTCCGAATATTTCTTTTGCCTAGTAACAAGGAATCCGAGACTCCCCTTCCTGAAGATTATTACAACCAAGAAGATTGTAAAATGAACAAGTAAGTTTTCCTCCTAAATTCGTTACCTTACTTGTGTTTGTAAAGTAGTTGCACTAGCATGATAAGAAAGATAAAAGTGGATATGTATTGAGGATTATCAAGGTTTAAGCATGTGTTTCTTTTTCTTATGTAATTAATTGAATGCTAAGCATATTGCAACACTAGAATATTTGTCTAACTCTATTTATTCATTTGTATGCTTGATTACTATGTGTGTTTAAATTGATTGATCACCCTAATGAATCATAATATGGAATGGCGTTAACAAGAAAACATTCATGTATAGCTTCTGAAATAGCCATGAATTTCCCAAATTATATTTTATAAATGTGTTATTTAAATTATATATGATTTTGAAATGAGACATATGTGTATGAACAATATAATTAGTGCATGTGTTGAATATGTGTCATTTTGTATGTGTGTTTATGTAATGAAATTAATGTTATTGTTTTATATATATTAATGGGTGCATAGTGTAATTAATGTTTTTGTCTTTTATGAATTAATATGTATATGTTATATTTAAATTTATCAAAACAACTTTTGAATTACCTAAGATTTTGATGCCAGAATTTTTCAAAAATTAAGCCTATTTTTCAAGCTCAAATTCAATCCAAATGAACTCCAAATTAAGACAAATTAAGTCTAAGTCAAATATACCCCTAAAATCAAACTTTGGATAATTATAAATCTCAAATATGATAATTAGAGCCTCCTTTTTGGCAGCCCTAATTTTCATACGAATTTCCCTCTTTTCTTTTCTTTCTCTTTTCCTTTTTCTTCAAACCATAAGCCCTAAATCAAAAACAAAATCAAGCTCTTGGATTCAATAATCTCACCAAGCCAAAGCCTCTTCATGGAAGTTAATGCAAGTATAATCTCTTTGTTGTATTTCCCTTCTTGTATTTTGGATGTAAAACCTATGGTAGGATGAGTTCATGTCACTTGAGTTGATTGATTTTATGCATTGATATATGTTAGATTGAGTTTTGTTATTGTGTGAACTTGGTTAAGTGTTAAGGAAGTTGTAAGAAGTGTTGGTGAGTAGTGAAGTTAAGTTGAGCAGTTGAAGTGTGAATTTGTGTAATATTGTAGTTGAATGATTGATGGATTTAAGAGGAGTTAATACTTATTGAATGGTGTTAAGAACGTATAACAAGTTTAAGGAAACTTAGGATGACTTTAAAGAAGGTTTGAAAGTGTAAAAGTTTACAAAATTTTGTAAAGAAAACAGGGAAAGTAAAACATTTTCAAATAGGTTTATTTTTGAGTGTACGCCAACATCTGGTACTTCAACACCACTGACGTAGAGGCGGTGTTGAAGATGATTAGAATCGATTTTTCTAAAGTCGCTTAAAACGCCGCTGGCTTTTGTAAGGAAATTTGTTAGTGTTTATTTTCCAAAACGTATGCTAGCCATTAAGGTTCCAACGCCGCCAGCTTAGAGGCAGTATGGAATACAAACAGAATCAAAATTTTTAACTCCAGGCTTAAAGCTATCGACGTAATAACCCACGCTGCCGGCGTAATATCCCACGCTGTCGGCGTACATGGAAACGCTGCCGATGTTGGGGGTATCCAAGGGCGTGGACCAACCCCATGGAACTCTCGAAAATTTTTGAAAATTTGGAGTTGTAGTCTACACCGACCCAAAGCCGCTGGCGTAGACTAAAGACTACTGGCATATATTTTTGAATGCTACCAGTGATGGTAAGCGTTGAGTTTAGTGCATAGTGCATCGGTTCAACGCTGCCGACGTGTCCCCTGCAGTTTATATTTTCAAAAACTTTCTTCAATATTTTCCAAAGCTTGATATATGATCAATTGAATAGTTGTTGAGATTGTATGATATTATATGATGTTTAAATGCTATGTTATGACTTTGTAATAATTTATTTGAATTTCTTTGAATGGTTATGTATGAGATTAGTAAATATTGAGCTTGAACTAAGTGTGAAATTGTAATAATTTGACTAAACAATTATTGATCCTCGCTCGGCTACCCCCATTAGTTCCCGAGCTATTTTAAATACGCGGTAACTTGCTTGTTTCTTTGCTAGGATAAACATTATTTAAAGTTACTATAAATTAAGAAATTTAATAATTTTTTTGTTGAGTGTCTTTTATACCATTGAATCTGGTTCGGAGAGTGGTAACCCTGCTCAGATTAGGGGCATGGTAGTTTTAGGCGCTTAGACCACCCCTGTCATTTTGATATGACTTTCATAAGTGGTTCAGCGGGTAATCGATGGGAAATTTGGTATCGGTATAACATTTACTTATTCTTGAAAGGATGTAATATGATTTAATTCAATGTTTATGGGAACACTTGAATTAAGTGATATCATGGATCAAGTTAAGTAAAGTTGAGAAACGGCTAGAAACCCTAGATGAGATTACTTAATCGTTATGGATAAATTTTATCTAGGATGGTATGAGTATCCGAGCTACTTATATCAACCCCCTGAGCATCGTGATCATTACTCAGGTTCTCCCAGAAATCCTTATTGCTCGGAGTTTGAATACTCCCATGATGTATGACTAACTAAAGATTGAATAATAAATAATCAATTGTTACATTTTGCATTTAGCTTAAGCATGTGTGAATCACTTTGCATTTGTATTCGTTACTTGCGTACTGGGCTTTTGGCTCATATTTTAACCATTTCAGGTGATGAATCCGATGAGTTTTATACGAATATAGGGTATGGAACTGATTTCAAGGATTTTCTTGATGATTTAGAGGACTAGAGATGGTCTTAGACTTGATGGAATCCATATTTTGTAATAAACTAGTTATGATATCTTTTGTGGTTGTATTTAAAGTTCTAGTTGGATTATATTGTAATTTTGTTAAGGCTTGTAAGAAGCCTTTGGTTGTAATATATATACATATATATGTACTTAGCTATGTATGACTTGAGTTTATTTTTCTTGTGAAATGAGTTGAAAGTGTAGCTATATTTTGCTAAAAGTTTTCAAAAACTATAGTTTCAATCATGTTAATTATGTGGAATTAGACAAACAATTCATCAAACACTTCTTTTTGGACAAATTTACATATATCCTATAGGTTATATGTGGTTGGAGAACTGTTATCGCCTATTTTATTATAGGGGTGATAGCGGATCCTTATAGCATCCATCGAGTCACATTTTCGGAAGACTACTACTCCTACGGATAAAGTTGGATGAGCCACAAGCATGCTGGGACATGGACCATGCTCCTTCCTAGGGAATCTACATCGCTCAAGGAGTACGACCTTAGATTCGGAGCTGTGCCAACTAAACACTATATGCAGGTGCTTAAAGACTAGCTGTAGAAGATCAAGAAGACCTTCATCAACAATTCCCTAACCCTTGATGTGAAGGGCATAAATCCATTATATGTATAGGTTTTGGATAATTATACATATGTGTATTCTTCATATGATTGTTGCGTAAGCATAACATATGCTTGACTAACAAACTTGTTTGTTTATGAGTGTTGGTTTGAATGATGAGGAAACACCTCACTAAGTTCGTTGTAAGCTTATACCCCACAATTTTTATTGAAACAGCTATACTTGAGACTTCATTAGAGAATGGGACAATAAGGAAATCATTGGTGGATCCTTAAGCTTTTGCGAAAGAAGTGGGAACATAAGATGGATTCACTTTCTTATAATATCTTTATGAGTTATGTATGATATGTTGGTGTTTTGGAGATTGCTAGGAAATGTATTTATGTAGACTTGAAGACATTAGCGGGGGTATGCCCCTAAGAGTTGTAATTGACCTTATTTATGTTTCATGTTAAGTATTTCTATTACTTTGTTACTTAATTGTTATCAAAATAAATTGCACTACTTTGATGCATTCCCTCTGATGTATTGTATGCCTTGTGCATGATATGGAAGTCTTTGTGTAACTAAGGAAGTTATTCATAGGCTTTAATACTGTGTACGAAGGACTGTCATATTTAGGGTATCCCTTCGAGGCATGACAAGAGTAACAGAAGTCCACTCATGGGTTATGCCAAAAGGTCAGTGCTAAAGTGACACAAGATTACCTATGGGCCCGTGCCAAGTCTAGCAGAGAATGGGAGAGAGCTAGAGCAACACTTGAGCCCATTATGAAGCCCACAAACAACAAAACATGATTTTGCCAACTTACAAGAAATCAAAACACATTAGATCACAAAAAATTGTGGCAAAACATGTAAAAAAATAATATAAAAAAATTAAAAAAAGGGACATGAAAAGGAAAAGTAATAACTTTGCTCCCGTGATTCGACAAAAAATATCCAGATGATTGGCACTTACATTTCTTCAAAGCAAACGACACTACAAAGCAAAAGACACTCGACCATCATCGAAATTGCCATCATCGTCATCAGAACTTAATGAAGCCAAGTCTAAGGAAATGGCTAAGGAGATCTTATCATAGGACTTTAAAAACAAAGAAGAAAAAATGTAGATGATCATTTTGGTAATTGGGCTTTTGGCCAAATTTAATGCCACGGGCCAATCTTCTAGGCTAGTGATAGGGCTTAGAAGACCGAGTTTAATAAGGGATGTTGTAAGGAGACTTAACTTGATAGGCTCAGAATAGAAACCATCATATCAATCTATTACGCTCTTGACCTTATTTGGTTTTCTCATGCACAAAAAGTAAACTCCAAAAATATCTTCCTAGGTTAATTTAGGATTTATTTGGCTAAAATAGGGCTTATTTGGGATAAAATGAGCCTATTTCTATTGTATATCAAAGATAGGCTATTTTAATAAAAAAATGGGCTCTTTTTTATTATAAAAGCCCTCATTCTATTCCAAGCCATATCAAAAGCCCATGCCTACATACATAAAAGAAGGAATAGATTATGGCAGCCGGATTCATCGAAGAGATCCAATGGTTGCAAGTAATGCTTTATCTCAACTATCCATTTGGAAGTAATTCAACGGCTACTACTAGCCTCTAACACCTATAAATAAGATGCCTCTCCTCTCATTTGGGAGAATTATGTGCATTGCTAAGTTTTCAGCAACGCAGGAACTCTTATTGAACATCTCTAAAAGGATCAAGACATCCACTTCATGAAGAACATGTCAAGAACAATCAAATTTATCTGATTCGATCCTTTGTCACACTCGCATACTTGAGAAATCGGGTTTGTCTGCTCCTCCTCCCACGTTTCTCTTTGCAACATCCTACACGTATCATCAGTTCAAGATTTCTCTCAGGCCGACCGCTATGCTTATTACACATGATCGGCTAGCTGCAGTAACCCCACCATGCAATATTTATATAGGTTGAGTAGATATACACATAACCCAAGTCATGATCATTACATTGCATTCTTCAAAACTATTATATATATGAGAGTCACAATATATGAACTATAGTATCTTGTATTATTGGGCAAGAGGGTAAGTGGTTGAGAAGCTTCTTAATAGGAATCAAATTAAATAAAAAGTTAAAACAAAAAAGAGGCATTAAAAAAAAAGGAGTGAAGATAATTACAGTCTAACCTACTAAATTAATTTTATATGCTATTGAGATGTTACTTTCCTATTTTTGTTTTAGACATTTTAGGACGAGATCATATTTTCAAATATGTTACCTTTCTATTTTGATTCTAGGTGCTTTAGGTTCGGGTCATTTTATCAAGTGTCATAGTTTTATTTGGAATATTATTGTTTGATCAGTTTCCAAATATATTAGGTCTCGTTTCGATTTATGTACAAGTTAAATCTTATCATCTAGGAATAATTGAGTTTTGAGTGTTTACAAGATTTGTGAAGTCTTCTATTCTGAATATTGAGTAATATCTCTCTCTATTCATTATGTTCTTATCAATCTTATTGCAAACACATTAAATGAATCCTTGATACTTTTAATGCCTATGGTAACTTTTATTATTCACGATCTCTATCAAAGTATAACTTAGATCATAACCACATCCATATCTTAACCTTATGTTTATTTGAATAAATTTGAAAAAAAATTGTTTTCACATTAAGTTGTTAACTTCGTCAAGCATACATCAATTTGGTACAAAGCTATAAAGATCTCACATCAGTAGATATTAAAGCGAAGGTTCTACACTTCATGGTAAGTTTAGTAATCTCTTTTTATTTCAATTTATGAGATTTGGGGTTTTTATTATCCATGGAGATTTAAAAGATCTCACGAAGCAATGTTGATAGCAAAAAAGTGTTGAAACAGGAGTTTAATCAGATTCAAGTGACCATGAGAACTATTCTGGAAAGGCTTGATACACAACATAGGAGGAGAGGTGAATAGGATGGAAAATATTAAAGGATTGATATTATTCTACCTTTCACTGAGACTAGCAAGCTCAAGGAGTTTTCATATTAGGTGTCACAAATCGAAAAGTTGTTTAAGTATTATATTTAGGATGAGCAAACCAAGGTAAAGAAGACATCTTTAGCTTTTACCAAGTATGTTAGCCTATGTGGGATAATTTACAAAAGGATTAATGAAGATCAAGTGCATACATGGGCTTTGATGAAGAAAATGATGAGACGCAAGTTCGTGCTAGATTATTACCAATAGGATAAGTAAAGCAAGGTAAAGGTATTAAAAGTGGAGCCAAAGAAGAGTGTTTGTTGTGATTAAAAGGTAGGAAAGTAAATTGTTTGTGAAAGGATTGAGTAGACTAAAAAGGTGATTACATCAGATGAGGTGAAGGTTATTGTTGAAGGAAAAATGAACCACTTGGTAGAAAAAGAGGGGGAAGTTGAAAGTTAATACACCTAAAAGGGTAATTGTCAAAGAAAATTCACCATGATTAATGACCAGGTGATTGAAGTAGTAGATAAGGAGAATATAATAATTGAGACCCATGAACAAGCTTATGTAGAATAGATGTAAAGTCTCAAGATGTTGAAACTATGGAGAAAGAAGATGACGATGTTATAGAAGAGGCAATTATGGAAATTGAAGAGACAACAAAAAAAGAATTTGTGGAGGTCATAGTGGATAAGAAAATAGTGCCTATTATTGATAATTCACAAATTGATTGTGGTAATATCTTATTTGATACATTTGAATAGGATCATAAATCACCATACATGAGTACAATTCATGGTTTTTTTACCTTCATAATAGTCATGTAATCATTTTGTTACTTTCATATCTACCTTGGAAGTGTAGTAGGTTTTGAAGATTCACATTCATATAGTACATGACGGATGGAAGAAACACAAGCTATCGACAACACTCCTCACATTGCAGAGCTATTGTAACAATGATGTGTTTTTCTTTTATAGATTTATCTATGACCCAAGTGGATATATTTTCCAGCAGTCAAGGACGAATCTTTTTTAGCCCTGTGGCAATGATAGGAATTAAATTAGGAGAAAAAAAAGAAAGAAAGAAAAACAAAAGATAAATGGAGATACTTATAACCTATCAAATTAATTAATTATACATATAGGCTATTGAGATTTTACTGTCCTATTTTATTCTAGATATTTTAGGACTAATTTTTTTTTTTTAAATATGTTACTTTCCTATTTTGGTTCTAAATACTTGAGGTTTGAGTCATGTTTTCCATTATTTGATCTCTTATTATTTAGTCGATTTTCAAATATATTAGGTCCTGTTATGATATATATATATATATATCTATATATACACATATATATGTTGAGTCTTGTCATTAAGGAATAATTGAGTTTTGAGTGTTATTATTTTGTGAGAATTATGAAGTCTTGTGGTTTGAATATTAAGTGATATTTCTCTTTATTTGTTGTATTCTTATTCATTTTTGTATAGATTCTGACTACCATGTTAATTGAATCCTTGATTCTTTTAACGTCCATGGTAGTTTCTATCGAATTATAATTCAGATCACAAAATAGTTCATTTTTAATATATGCGATATCTATCAAATATTAATTAGGAATAATGTCATGAATGGCACATTGACTTTCTATAAAATCAATAAATTTAATACCTGTCAAACTTTAAAATTGAGCAATTTGCTATCTAAAAGAACTTGATAGATGTATTACTGCTATATACGAAAAGTTTTTTCAGGTACTAAATTGATCAATTTTAAAGTTCATATATCTAATTATATATTTTTTTTAAAATTCATATACCTTTTGCGACACTAACCCTATTAATTATGTTTATATCTTAATTTTATATTTATTTAAATAAATAAATAATAGAAAAGTTAGTCCTCACATTAAATTAGTAACCTATCTAATACGTATCGGTTTGATATAAGAGTTATAAGGATCTCACATCCCTTATTTTCGAAACTTCTTCTATGTCCATATAATAGCCATGGTTAAAAAAAAAAAAAAAAATCATTCCAAATAAAAAAAAAAATGCACATAAAGGAGAGACTTATATAAAAGAGTAATTGCTCAAAGATGGTGCTGTATCAACCAATTATGTTAAATCAGGAGTTAACTCGGTCCACTCCCATGAAACATTTAAGGGAGAAATTCATTCAGGAAATATCAACGAAAATGCAAGTGAAGCCAATTTGAGAAGACAACTTGTAGTAGTATGACTTATGTGATCATATATCCCATTCCTCATATATGGTATAAATAAGTTATTTGTTCGCTTAGTATAGCATTAAATATTAAAGGTTCATGTTAAAAATGATTTATAAACTTTTGTAAAAATTTCAATCAACTATCTAAAGTTTAATTTTAAACAATTTGATACATGAACTTTTTTAAAAAGTTAAATAAGAGATCTGAAGTTTTATTTTGAACAATTTGATATATGAAGTAAGTTTTCGTGTGTGTTTTTCATATCTGATTGAATTTTGCTTCAAATAAAAAAAATATGTGCGAAAATATACTTCAAATACCTAATTAAACTTTTTACAAAAATTTTTATATGACTTATTACATCATCCCAAATGTTGATGTAGTTACTTCACCTGATGTTAGATTTGCTAATCAATGATAGAATAAGGATGAGCCAAAGCTCTTAATTATTTTCATATCCATTATTGGTGGTGTATTAACCACAGGATATAATTAAAGTGACGCAAGGCTGCATCTATGACACCCGTGATGAAATTATTAGAGCACTCTTAAAATATCCAAGCAGAGCATAACCTATTTGAGCACCACCGCATAGAACAAGAAAAGTGAGAAGGTGTAAAGTGATTATTATGAACTATATTACATATGAACTCCACGTGTGTTTTCAACTATTTACAAATACATGATCTATGATGATTTAGGTTTATTTCATATTATTTAATAATTTTATAAAGACATGTGTCAATATCTTAATTGTCTTAAAAATTTTAATTTTACATTTTTATAATTTTTTGGTTTTTTAATATTTTATTTATTTAATTATAATTAATAATATTTTTTATTAAATTAATATTTTTAGACCAATAAGATATTAACATGTATTTCTCAAATAGTATTTTAATAATATTGACATATTTGCATGAAATTCAGGTCACTAATTTATCAAAAAAAGTTAATACAGATAATATATTTGTAAATAGGCCAAAAAAAAAAGGTAAAATTTTTATAATTAACCCAATACTTTGAACAGTAGGCGCCCCCCCCCCCAAAAAAAAAAAAAAAAAAACCCATACTTTACTAACTCCGCATAAATTATATCTCCTTAATCTTTCTAATTTGTAGTCTTAATAATATGCTGGATTCAATGCTTTACAGTTGGATCTTTTCATCGAGAAAGCTGTTTGATTAGAATTCTTATTAATACTTTGACATGTACGGGATATATATATATATAATACTAACTGCTAGTTCACTTCACGGAATGAATAAAATTATAATGAAATTTTTATTTTTAAGAAATAAAATAAAATTCTAATATGGTTTTTATTTTTTAATTTTTTATTTAAATAAGGTATTTTAGGGAAAAAATATTTTTGATATTGAATTATTATTTATAAATTTAGGTACAGATAACTATTCAATACTTTTATAATAAAAATTAATAACTCTTGCTAAGGAATATAATACCACGGGGGAGATGAAGGAGCAATAAATCCCTATTTTGCTTTTAAATGGGGCTTTTCAATAAACATCATTTATTTTGTGATGAACGATTAGAATAAAGGGTTGGCCGACGTGCACATTATTTAGGTTAAATCAGGTGCTGTCGGTAGATCAGCTGCCTTGGACAGGACCCTTTATTTATTTATTTATTTATTTTTTCTGGCCATCGGACAGTACTTATTTTAATTTGTTCAGTTCTAAGGGTTGAGCCATCGATCTTATCTTTTTACACGTTTTTATTAATTTGAGTGTGCACTAATTAAAAACAAATAAAGCCATACTTTGAAAATGAAGATTTTCAATACTTGTATGCCACACAACACAAGTATAAGACGAACGAGGGTTAAAAATTATCAACTCGTCTTTTGATTTTGAAATCGTCGAACATGACATACATTATCTGGCGTAAAAAAGAAAGAAAGAAAGAAAGAATAAAAGGGGCATTAGATTAGATCCGTGAATGATGTGACTGCCAACTCAACAAATTTAAGAACTTATGAATAACGGATAAAAGAAAAAGTAGTAGTAGTGATTGATTTTAAACAAAAGAGAGATGCCTTTGATTATTTTTAACAGTAGACCTGCAATCTACGAAACGTGTCAGTTAGGCAGTAATGATTCAGCAAAATATAAAGAGTTCATTGAATTTTAGGATAAAGTTAAGACATGTAAAGGATTTTAAATAATTTTCTGTTTAGGATATTAATTGAAATTAATTATTTAAACAAGATTAAAATAAAAATAATTATCGAAATACAATTAAAAAACACATGTATAAAACATAATATACGATAGAAATATATCCACATATATATCATGGGTTAGTAAAATGATATAGTATCATTTATCGTATTCATTTATAATAAGCGATATATGTAAGGTTATATCACATTTAAAACTCTTGAAATATATATTGCTTTAAAGATCTTTGGTATAGCAATGGTATTAAAACTTGATATTGTAATTTATCCACGAGATTTGTGTTCGAAATCCGATATCTTATTTAACAAACGTAATTTTGTAATAAGATATTGGTATTTAATTTTATCAACTCGTATAGTGATAATTTTTTTAGCAATGGTAGATAGGTGTTTTAGCCTTAATGATTCAATTAGAATTTAGATATTTTACAATAATGTAAAGGCTTTAAACGGATAAGTGGTCATAATGCAAGTAAGTGAAGTAAATCAATAATAAAGGTAGGAGTATAATAAAAAAAAAAAAAGAAGGGAAAAAATTAATCCCACATAAATTTGGGATGAAAAATCATAAGAAATGGGGCAGCAAATTCACTATATCAAAAATTAAAATGTTCGTTTGTGGTCTCATAATATGAGAAACATACAAAATGGATTGTCTTGAATAGCCCCGGTAGTCCATCCTACTCGGTCAACCGTCACACTTAATCAGCCAGTCCGTGTCCCACTCGATCACCACAAGCTTCTAATTCTCTCGATTGATTTGCGCGTATGACAGATTCTGGGGGCATCGCTTCAGCACCGCCAAACAGCTCAGGCGTCTCATACAAGGAGTAACTCCATGTATCAAACAGGTGTCAATATGTAACATAAAGGGACCACCGACCTTTTAGACCTAAGATGCCAGTCGTAATCCAACAATAGAGAATTGAATTGTGACACAAAATATAAGGAACCTTTAATGTAGCTGTCCTAAAATTAACTCTATCTTCACAAATTGCGATTAATGTTGACCATCCCACTTTCTCAATACTCACAGTTCGTTTTGCGCGAGGCACTTATCTACCGAAATGAGAAATAAGGGAAACCGTTAAAACCATGTAGATCTACTCTGTTAGCAAATCATAGGACATAAGTTATGCTAAACTTGAAATGTGAACCAGCAAAGTAGACATCTTCACAAGTCAGTTCCGAATCAAGAATCAATCTCACCCGTCACCAGCGGTTCCTGAATTGAGAACTGATCTGAGGATGATGGATTCGAACCACTGACAGGTCCTTACGATTTCAGTGGTTCTACGCTACCAAAAAATTAAAAAAAGAAGAGAAAGAAAAAGAAAAAATTTATAAAAAAATTGTAATTAAAAATAAATATTTAAAAATATTTTCGCATGAATTTAATATATTATTTATTAATAACACAAGTAATAAATATGTTTGAAATCATGTGTTGTTGACTTTACATAGACTTCTAACCAAAATGAATTTTTCTTTCTTAATTATACATGACTTGTTTTTGTATTGTAGAGACTTATTTGTATCCTAAATATTTTATAGTGACATTTTGCAAATATGGTAACTAAAAATATATAAGTAATTGTATATAAATAAATACATAACTATAGAACTTGTTTTAACTAATGAGCTATTAACAATTATTATTAGGCTTAATGTTATTTTAAATTAAAAAATTTATTTTGCAATTATTTTCTTACTTAAATTAAGTAAGTTATCCAATTGATTTTTTTTTTAATTTCACAGTTCTCGGTTCCTTTGGAACCGCAACGAAACCATGAGAACCAACGGTTCCTAAGAACCGAGAACCAGACTGCTTACCATGGGTACAATTCCGGTTTCACCATTTTAGAACCAGGAACCAATAGATCGGGTCCTATTCGGGTTTGGTTCTAACTCGTAACGATGTCTACAACAAAGGTTTTTGACACAGCAACGCATGAGTCAATCCATATAGTAAATTCTATGATACATGGCAGTTATGATGAAACCGATTCTATTATATCCATAAACGATATAGATCTTTTCCAACCATTATCAAATTCCTTAAATTTTTTTATACACTGATTTTTTTTATAACAAATTCAATTTTATAATAATAGACATCTGTTTTGATAGGATCCAAACAGGGGTCCGACCTAGCCTGGCCACATATTTGACCCACATATGCCCGACTCGGCTAGATGGGTCTTGCCCGCAAAGCAAACCCAACGAGTCCATATGAGTCCACCATTTAAATAATAATAAAAATAATATGATAAATTAATAAAAAGAGAATGGGTCGATCTGACCCGCTCTAGGACCTGACGGGTTCATGAGTACACCCACCTCCATCCTCTCCCTAGGATGGTTTTGAGTTCTTTTTCTGAATCCAAACCCAGCGAGTCAAGTCACAATTCTGATTCGACTCACCATGAGGAAATCTCTATATAATAATAACAATATTGTCCTATGATGATACTATAGAAGTTTTTGCCAATCCTATTAAAAATGTTCAATGACTAGTAAACTCCAGAACCGTGCCTGAGTTGACAAAATTGGAATTGGTGAATCGAGTTCCAGAAGAACCTAGACAAAACACGTTCAACAAAAACTGTTGGCTTATTCCATGAAAAATTGATTTACCAGAAACTATTTGTCGTACACAGCGCCTAATGGGAGACAAGAAATAATCATGCAATAAGTCAATGGTCGTGATTGCATGTGAAAGTTCATCATATTGTTCAACTGCTAATAACGATAGGAAAATCTTTCTCTTAAAAAAAATTCTTATTTACCTATAATTTATTGTAGATGAATGGAGGTTTTTTCTTTTCTTTTTTTGTTTTTTCAGTTATCAAAATGTAAATTTACCATATTACGATGAATAAACCATTGTGTTGAAACAAGCTAAAATTTGTGCAATCCATTAAATTGTTAAATTAACGAATAACATTTCCATTTTTGCATGAGTTTATTTTAACTAGGGTAAATCTCAATTGATACCTCAACTTTAAAGTAATTAAGTTAATACCTAATCTAATTATTTTATATCTATTTTTATTATCTCTTTTAACAACTTTTGCTTTATTTGTAAACCTTTAAAAAAAAAAAAAAAAACAGAATATCTAAATTTTTTCTAATACCTTTAACTCTAATAAGTTATTTTTTCCCCACCTTAGTTAACATAACAAGTGGTATTAGTGAAGTAGAAACTGGATACCGTAACAAAATCTACATTATATCCTGATACAAACTTTTTTTTCTCTATCTCTCTATTTATTGTTGAATTGCATAATTAGGCACTAAGTTTTGAAAAATAATTAAAATTAATCATAATCCGCATTTCTTAGATGTTACTAGTTTTCTAAAAAAAAAAATTTACTTAAATATGCTTCAATACTATGTTAAGATTTATTAAAGCAAACTAATAAACATTTTATTATAGGATCCTATTGAACTTTAGCTAAACATGCAAGTTTTATGTATAGAAATTGTTTCCTTTATGTATTAAAATTATTGGATTAAGGAAAAAAGTAACCATTTTTTCAAAAAAAAATTACACAAATCCATTAGATGAAAAAATAATTTCAAGAATAGGCAAGTTGATCTCGTTTTTTCAAGAAACAATATCAGTATATTTTGCACTAACCTCATCCCTTAAAAAGATAAGATTGAAAATGACCGATTTAACCTCATCTTTTGAAGAAACGAAATCACTTTATCTATTTTTGAAATTATTTTTATCCTAATAGTATTTTTATAATTTTTTTAAAAATCAATATTAATTTCCTTTTCCCTAAAATTATTATCTTTTACAAGCAATGTCAAACCAATAATCCATATTTGTCCAGGTATATTTTAAAACCTACATAGCATATTAAAACATATTTTATTTAGAAAAAGAAAAGCAGTTGTACTTTCTAATTTCAAAACTTGTTTGCTTTATGCTTTATACCCCGTATCATTTCTCATTTCTTCGCAGAACCCACGTGCCCCCCGTCCGTTCCACCTTCCGAAAAACCGCCACTCCCTCTCTTCCAAAAAAATCGCAATAACAGGATTTCACAGTAAATAAAAAGAATCGTTTAATAAATGTTTCTTAAGATTCCATAGTAAATTGATAGGGATTTTAAAATAGATCGTTCTCTAATTTGAACTTTTACACATTAATTTTTTATTTTTAAATTAGTTTGTATTTTTTCTAAGGGAATGTGTATGTTATCAATTATTGATGGTAAAAAATTTTATAATCAATATCAATGATGATAATAACACCAATATTATAATTTGAGCATTGCTCTGCAGGTATGTCATTGCCTAGTTTGATATAATTTTTTTTTTTCCTTCTATTACAAATGGGAGAGGGGATTCGAACCCAATAACTCTCACTAAAAAGACCAGAAAAAATATCAATAAACTACAATGCCATTAGCTATAATTACAAACCTCGATATGGAATTAAGGTAAATGGTCACATGGCCTAGAGAACGAAATACTCTTTCTAACTTCTCTATTAGAAAAATATAAAAATGGCTTAAATACTTCTCACTGCTACTGGCCTCTATACTATTTCTCTTCTATTTATATACCACATGGCAACATTTGCTTGAACTCCCTGATAAACTATCCTAATACTAATACTATTTAATACCTAACAATGAGCTAATAGCAAAGTCGGTAAATCCAGGCCTTTATAGAGGAAATTCATTTAATAATGCTGCGACTTACATGTAGAACCAAAACCCAAATTTATCTCACAGGAATAGAAGCTGAGGCCTGTGGGAATTCATATCTATGAGAAACTTGTCTGCTGAACTGCTGTATATACAAACTTGTGTTAATTGCAATAGGTGTTGACAAGCAGGAAGCATACCGACTGAAAGCAAAATACAAAATTTAGATCAGTAAGCAACAAACAGAGGCTCAAAACATTCTCAAATAGGCTGCCAAATAACAGCAGCAATAAACAAAATAGAATTAAATTAATAGATAAAAAATCACAGAGGCGTCTGCTAGATTAGGCCTTTTCATCTCTATCTTACCTGCATTTATTCTCATCTGGGACTTGTATTAGCTAAATTTAATAAAATAGAAATATGAAAAATGATTCTAAAAGTAGCTCCTAACTATAAAAATGATTTTTGAGGAAACAAATCATTAATATAATGTAATTTTTCTTATTTTTAAAATGGACATTATGGAAAAAGGAGTATATCCATTTAGGAAAATAAGGCTTTATAAATAGTTGTTGGGGCATTTCAGGTGCTTTATTCTGTGGTTGAAGAACGCATGTGTTTTACATTCCTCTCTTTTACATCTTCTTTTGACACCACCCCCACCAAAGAATAAAAAGTTAAAAAAAAAAAAAAAAAATCCCATCAAAGCAGAAAGAATGCCAATCCCAGGAAAGAAATTCAGCTTTCTTTACCTTTCAAGAATTTATGTAGCATGACGCTAAAGCTTGGACATAATAAGAGTCCTTGTACCTTCGACCACTTCCGATGTGTATCCCATTACGAATCCAGTCTTCACGATGAATCCATGCCTCTCGACCAAAGTCAAGAACTCCAAGAATCTAGGTTCACGGAAGATAAGATATTGAATTAGAAAGTAGATCCTAAGATTACGAATTTTACTTGCTTAACATCAAGACCTTTATTGCTAGAGTTGACAAATATTATTATATAGAACTTATTTCACCATTTATTCCACATAGTTTAGAGTCAACAATTGTGTGGAGTACATGACAATTGATCATGACATTTTAAGCAGAGAACTAAAAATTATATCTGCATTATTTTCAGCAAATATTTATTAAGAGAAGTTCTCAGCTTGAAGCCCAAGCAAATACCTAGGGAAAAAAAGGCGAAAAGTCAGGCTGCAAAGCAGAGACAAGATTTTCTTACCACTCCACCTTTCCATGAGACAAAGGTAGGGTTTACTCTTGATTGCAAAACCTGTTGAAAGATACAGAGATCAAAATATATTAGTCGTGCCAAAACTTCCATATCAGATGAGAGATGATGAGGGAAGGTTCAAATCTGACATGTTCCAAAGACAACAGCTCTTCTTTCCCCTTTCAAATTGTGAAGCTTTTAATGAAAATATTTTTCCAGACCATTCTAGCTCCTCCACCCCCCACCCACCCACCCGCCCACAACCACATCCCCACCACCACCACACACACCCTCCCAACCTCTCTTTCCCCCCTCTTAAACTGTTGAGCTTTTTAATGAAGGTATTTTTTTCAGACCATTCCTCTCCAATGCTTACCCAAATCTACAGATCAATTGTATCTACCTTGGTAAGCCAGAAGAACCATAATTGACATAAATTTTCAGCATATCTTCATGAACCTCTGAAACTTACTACCACAACTGACTAACTTAAAAGTATATATGAATAGATTTAATATTTAAATGTCACTTTGTTTCCTCATATGCAGGTTGAGTTGATTGAGACTGTACACACAGTATTGAATAAATGAGAACTCAAATGATAGTGCAGGAAGTCAAACTTAGAACCTCAAATTATATAACTGAAATTTGATACCACATCCAACTCAGCTAAAACCTAGAATGCTAAATAAGACTTATCGCTTCTTGTAGCTTTTTCTAGGCTCACAAAAGGATCTTAATAAGGCTTATCACTTCTTGTGGCTTTTTCAAGGCTCACAAAAGGATATTAAAAATTGAAAGCAAAAAAAAAGCTCATTTATAAAATAAAATATTGAAGATACTCAATAGAAGTTAACAATAGTTATGCATTTTTTTTTCTTGATATGTATCCAGCAATTTTCATGGAGATTCAGATTTCTCCTTATCTATTACTATTGCATCTAATCATGTCCACATGCACAATCAATCAATCAATACAGTATCAGGAAATTTTATTCATAAAATTACCTAAACGATATTAGAACACTGGGCAACAGGAAATAATCAAAATAGTTACAATAGAGACAACGGTATTCTACAGTGGCCATAATAGTAGCCATAATTGGTGGAGACAGGATGCTGTGATAACAGAGGATTAGCATTATGGTGGAGTCGGGTTCCATGGGTCTGCTACCATGTAGAAATAACACAAAATATACAGAAATTACATGCATATTATTTTGAACCACCACCTCTTCCTTTTTTTAATTTATTAATTATTTAAAAGGTAGCTTTGGAAGTTCTAAAGCTTTTGGTGTTTTGCAATTGAGTCTGCATCTTTTAATTACAATAACTGAGTCCTAAAACTTTTTGAAATCATGGAATCAAATTATAATATGCAATGTAACACATTCGAAATATGTTAATATTTTTTATGACAAGGCAACTGTGTGGGTGCCATGTCAGCAAATCAAAATTGTTAATTATAACTTTTAAATCTTAAAGAGAGAGAGAGAGGGGGACGGAGGGACGGAGGGAGAGTTCAGAGTTCCAAAGAAATAAACTCAAAGCAAGAGCAGCCACTTAGCTACACTCCAATCACTGGAAAACTCTGGGGCAGTGGGGTGCACCAGCCACCACCTGGAGAGGGTCAGGTGATACTGGGGTGGCAGGCAACCACACCATCCAACTGTTGCCAAGCCACCAACATCACACTCATTGATGGTGCAACCAACTATAAAAGAAATTTACAAGGGCCACCCATTATGACCCGGATAGAGCTAACAGCACCATGACTTGGATGGAGGCATCAGCATCTGTAATGGGTGTAGCAGTGGCCATAACTGATGGAGGAGGATACGCAAACAGAGGATTAGGATTATACTGGAGTGGAGTTCCATGGCTCTGTAACATGTTGAAATTACACAAAATATCCAGAAACTATATTATGTTATTTCTGAATCATCACCTCTTTTATTATGATTATTAAAAAATAGGGAGGGTCATGTGACACTTCCATGGTGGGCAGCATCATGAAAATATTAGATATGCTAAACGAATAAAACATGGCATATCAGGACTTGCATGATTTCAAAAAGTGTTAGCACTTGATTCCTGCAATCAAAAGAATTAGGACGTGACTGCAAAACACCCAAAGTTTTTAGACTTTTGAAGATCTTTTCCCTTAGTTATATGAATGACCACCTCCCTTTACATATAGAACAACAGATCATCAATCAAATCACTAAAAGTGCAGCATAAATAGAATGTCATGCTAAGTACTAAATGTCTTTAAGATATCTAAACATTTTTTTTATAGAATAGGATGTGTATGCATATCCTGAATATAAGTGTAATAAGGATATGTCAGAAATACAATAAAGATATCACAAGATTCTAAGAGTAAAAAGTAAGGCAGAATCAGCTCTAAAGAGAAGAAGATGATAATAATGGTAATAATAATAATAATAGTGTGTGTGTGAGAAAGAGAGAGAGAGAGAGGACAGCATCAATAGTGCTTTCAAAGAGGTTAATAGTCCATTGAAGAACATAAAGTTACTGAATGATCAACCTTCTTCCCAATAACCTCCATGCATATGAGACATTAAGTATTACAAGAATTTCCCTTCCTAAGATTATGTGCACCAAGAAATTTTTTTTTTTAAATATTGCCCAACAAATAGAAGGCATACTGAGAGAGTATGTAAGTGAGAGAAGAAGAGACTAAAATAAATCCACTCAAACCAAAAGAAGCTGTCCAACCTAGTGCTTACAGTCCCAGTCTTTTAAAGCTCCACAAAACAGGAGTTTACAAGAAAAAAGGAGTGATTGACAGATAAGGAAAAGTTCAGAAGAAAGTCAATCATACAAGAAATTAAGTAGAAAAGCAAAGCAAACTCTCAAAGTGCATCAGATTCTACAATTGCAAACTCTCAAAGTGCAGCTATTATGGCAACACATGTAATGATCCTTACATATAAATGAAGCATGCATTACAACACAAATAAGTACTAACCTCAACTGTATCAATTGCTTCATTTGGAGGAATTGCATGCAATACTCTGCAGAAGAATTTTAGATGAGCAGCTTTTACCACTGTTTTACATGGGGATTTGGGATTATGTAATGCTCATTGAATTTTAAAATACTCGGCGATTATGGTAAATAAAAGAGAATGTCCAAATATTTCAGTGAAGTTCAATGTCCCACCTTATTGATATTTTCTTAATTTAAAGAAAGCAAATAAGAAAGAAGTACAAAAAATGGAAAGGAACAAAACTCATACACGAGAACGATTTTCAAAGCATCTAAAAACTCGGGTCATTCTAATTGTATGGTGTATCCACTTCAGATGAGCTCCATATTTCATGGAGCTATAGATCAATGTCCATGATATGTGCTCATATGTATTCTTTGAGGTGAAGCAGACAAAGTTGTAAAATTACTCAAATATTGAAGAGATTAGTTAAACTACCTGTCCTCAACCACAGGAATTAGACCACCAGTCAAAGCCACTCCACCAACCTGCAGCACAGAATCATGTTTGAGTCTGCACTGAATCATATTTTAATCAAACAGTAAACTTAGCAGCTCACCAATTGGATGCTACAGAACAATTTTCTCTGTAGATCAATTCTCCCTGCAAAAAATAAGATACGTAATCAAAAAGTTATGATCAATATTGAACCAAATTAAAGTCTTAATGTAGAAGTAGAAAAGCATTAGACTTACCGGTTGAAAGAATGCTACTTGTGATGGCTTCTGCAAGACCAACTTTCTCTTCCTTCTTCGGTTTAATTTGAAAAATTGGGAAGCTTTCCCACATTGGCAGTCCAGTACTTACCCCAGGAAACATGGTATCTGGCATATCAGGTCTTCTTGGATAATCTATCTGCCAGGTGTCCTCCAGCATATCCTCATGATCCTTAAACCTTGAAAACATTATAGAGTGGGGTAAGTCACTTTATTTGAATAAGAGCACTGTCTATGAACAAGTAAGCATCCAACAACTAAGTGTTAGAAGAGGAAACAAAATGGCACAAACCAAGTACGAGGTGGGGGAGGGTACACATCTGGAACTAAAAGCATTGGATAGAATAAGCCCATAGGAGGCACCTGTGGGAGAAGCATCATTGGTAAACACAAACTGATGATATCACTAAATAAGAGAACACACATTTCTTTTACTATATTTTTTGACTAATTACAAATAAGCTCAACTTGATCCTGTAAAGCATACATTAAGAGCAGTTAGCCTTGTCCTATGTGAGGATGCTGGCATGCCAATCTCATAAGAGTGCACAACAGCAGTAGCATCAACCTCTCCCTCCTAAAAATCAACAAATTAAATTCATTAGATAAAGTGTGACAACATAGACATCATAATTATCAAAAAGCAAATAGAACAATTTGAAATATAATCTTAATGTTGTGAAAATATATAAAAATCCACTAAATTTCATGCAAAGCAACAAAAAATTATAATCTAAAACAAAATCTTGAGGAAAATGCAAATAAACCCACTAAACTTTATTTTCATTGTAGATGTATCTCTTGAACTTTCAAATATTGCAAATAACCATTTGGACCTTGATAAATTGATAAATAACCCTCAAAAGCCAAAAATGAACCCCTCAGAACTTAACCACAATGCAAAAACATCTCTTTAACTTATCAAAGTGTGTTTTAATGCTTCTAACTTTGATCTTAATATGTTTTTATTAAACTAAAAAGGCCAAATTTCCTTTACGTTGCAAATTTATCAAAGTTCAGGGAAATTGTTTGCAATATTTGAAAGTTCATAGGGTATAACCATGCCTACTGCATCCACCCTACCTCAAAGTTTAGAGGGGTTCTTTGCAATGTGCTCTACAATCTTTAAACAATTTACAAGTATATCTTCCATCTAAAACTTTAAGGCTGAAGGTGACCACCAATCATACAGTGCTAGTTATATAGGGGCAAAAAAAAAAGAAGAAGAAGAAGATAAGTGCAATTTTAGTTCTCATTGTTTTATGATATTTCTATTTAAGTCCTAAAACTTTATTTATTTATTTTATTTGAGTTCTCTACATTTGCAAATGTTCATGAAGGAGGGTTTCTTTTAATACTATTAGTTTTTCCATAAAAAATGGCATGTGGCACACTCGAATTCGTCTAGATTATCAATCTAAATAAATCACTAATTATATAAATTATACGAATAAAATAAAAATAATGAATAGACAAATTAACCCAAAAAAAGGAAAAAGGAAAAAAATGTTGAGAACTTTATATTTTAAAAGGACAATTAGGGCTTTCTATTAGGGTTTTTGTTTAGGGATCATAGTAACTCAACGGACAATGATAACAGGTACAATCCTTCATATATGGACGACGAGGACAAGGATTACACAAAAAGATGCCTGGGCGGTTATCTCTACGTATTCAGAAGATAAAGGCGTGGTCAATCAACAGATTTGTTCAATGAGTTTACTCAAAACACCATGCAGGAGTTTGTGGACAAGGCAACCGAT
Organism: Combretum micranthum; assembly: GCA_024138025.1. NCBI lineage: Eukaryota > Viridiplantae > Streptophyta > Magnoliopsida > Myrtales > Combretaceae > Combretum > Combretum micranthum. Next base: position 1,897,769 of record JAMXBD010000006.1, read on the forward strand.
ATCACGATATCCCTGGTCCATAGCGTAACTCAGGGCATCAACCTGATATTGCCAAGGTCTGTGGGTGTTGTTCTGGTTCATTTTCATGGATAGTTTATTTTAATATTTGGGTTTCACCAAGTGTTATTGCACCAGCAGTAGTTTTTCACCTTTGATTGAACTTGGCATAAAGAGATGCTGTGAAGTAATTTTAGTACTTGGTGTAATTTTCAATTGTAATGGAAGGAGGAGGAGGAGCTGGTTGCCAGCCAATGGCTGGATAATTTTTTTTAATAATTTCTAGGCTTTTTATTAATTTTTTTCAATTTTTCATTGTTTGTTTGGTTTATGTTTATGTAGTTATTTTATTTATTTAAATTAGTAATTACATGACTCAAATGGAGCCATGCGTTATTGGTTGACAAAAAAAAAATCAATGTATTGAAAAAGAGAAGTCTTATTTTGTACACGATATTAAACCTTGAGAACTTAAATTGAAAAAAACATTCCAAAAGGAAAAGAGAACAAATCATCATCAGGGAATCAAGAGACAGTATCCATGACATAGTTGTAATGGCAAGCACACACCCCTTAATAACATAACTTATTCATATTGACACGAGTAAATGATTGATCCAATAATAACATGGAAGCATGCATAACTCTGCAAACACACTAGCAACTTAAACGTCTTATGGCCCATTCACTTCATTGAATGAAATAAAGGGAGAATAGAATTTCAATTCAAAGGGATGTAATAGGATTGTAATGACTGTTATAATGTTCACTTGATGTAAAAAGTAAAACAAGTAATTATTAGAGTAAAAGGTAAAATATCTATAATGTCTCATGTATTTATTATAGAGAAAAGATAATTGTATAGGTGTTATTTTCAAGACAAGAGTATTTATGACAAACTTAAAAAACAGACCATTTAATGACAATTCATGAGTTGGAGACATGAATTACTATTCATTATTTTATGTAATAATTCATTATGAATTGTTATTCCTTCGAAATAAACCCCATAATATCAATTTTACATCGAACGAGAAAGTAATGAATGGCTATTCATGTCAAGTGAACAAACTGTTAAGGTCACACCCTGTCCTAGGTATGTAGAACCCATTCAACAAGTAAGATTAAGACTGCTAATGCAATCAAGGGACTTGCTTGATAAAATCCACTATTTATGATAAAATAAGCCTTTATGTATAGATTTAACTCTTTTTTTTTTTTTTCCCAAATTGATAATTCATAGATATTCCTGGCAAAACTATTAAATTAGTACTTTTCTTCACTCCTATAACAGTGTCAATTGCTGCAAAAAAGGTCTAGATTACAAATCTATCATATAGACAATAGGACATGCCAACTATACTTACTCTGGTCAAACAATACGACTCTTTCAATTCATTTAGCATCAAAAGATCTATAGGCTTTGTCAACATGTCTGTACGAACTTGTGGCCATGTCTGATGGTGTCTCTGCGTCCACAGGAGGCATCTTGATATATCCTGAAATTTTGCAAAGCATATGCTGCTAATGATGGAAATATAGGGAAAATCAGCCCCAATATTAAACATAAGAAGTCTAGAGTCCCGGATCATACAATACAAATGTGGCTATATGACTGAGATTCTTAGAAACAAGATGCATGGAGAATGAAGCATCTTTTTACTGAAACAATATGCTTAAGACATATCAATAGATATTGTCATGAAAAAATGTTAATCCAGTTGGGATAAAATTGTGAAAGATTAAAAACAACGTACCTCTCCACCAAAGGGCAAAGTTTTCTCAGTGGTAGGCAATGCTACCCCATCCTGAGATTAAACAAAACAAGGCGCAACATTGGTGTTAGTTTTACAGAGTGGAAAGCTCAGCCTCTATTTACAAACATGCAATTAGAAACAAGATAGTGAAGATGGAAAAAGCCAACACTTAGTTCAAATGGGGATAAGAAGATGTATTGAGTGAAGCAACCCAATAAATTGCAATAGACAAAATTGGCTAGATGCATGTCACGAAGATCCTGTCGTGTATTGATGCAGCTATGCTGCCAAGACAAAAGTGGTATCGTCAGTGAAAGTGAAATCATTTCAATAAGAAGGATGGAAGGGAAGAGGAAGGACACAACGCAATGCAATAGAGTGGATGCTTGTTTCCGTGTGTTTAAATAGGAATTAAAGGAAATGAATGGAACGGCTTTCATTTATTTGGTTAGGGCTTTACAAATGGAATAGCACAAAATATAGTCAACTCAGAATTTAAAATAAAATGTTAATGTGTAGCAAATAGGCATGGTAAGTAGGCCATGTCATGCCCTCCGTGTGCCATATTTTGCGTGCTTTGCATACCGAATGCTCACACATGCCCGGCCCATTCATGCTCATATGCCATGTCTTGCGAAACATTTTTTTTTTTAAAGTCTCATACCATGCTAGCCCATTTATTCACATGCCGTGTTACGTGCCTCCGCATACCGGTTTGCATGCCTTTAATCGAGTTCGATTTCACATTGTTTTTTTATTATTTCCGGCTCGCAGTTTTTTTTCAATGGTTTTCAAAATTTTAATTAAACTAATTATTCAAATTAGTTATAAAAAAATTCGACATTTAACATAAATAAAATTTAGACGATTAATAAAGCAATATTTTTAACTCCACTAACAATAATCCGCATTATATTATTATTACATTGTTACTTAAAAAAAAAATAACTAATTTCATTTTAGAAAATATAGTACGAATATGATGATTGGCCGCCTTGTTGACCGTTTTGACTATCAACGTCACACAGGGGCTAAAATGGTGGCGGGGGAGGATACACCGGTCGATAACCTACCCAATCAAAGAACTGATTCATTTAAGTACTTATGATTTTAAGCATATCCCCATGCTCTAATTGGACCCTAGCTACCTATCCTAAAATATCCATTATGTCATCCATGTTTAATGTACCAGCTTGTTGCTGTGTTTGAGCTTAACCCCACCATTGTCCATGTCCGTCTCCCATTCCTTCATCGTGTCATGAAAGGGAGAGGGATAGATTATCCAAGTTGAGATCAAAGCTCTGTTGTCTGATTCATTTCCGTCTCCTAGTTGTGCTGCACGGCCTTGATCTTTATAATATTGGTTGGCTTTAGGATTATATCCGAAACCCAACTTTCTTGCTATATTGCCCTTTATAAATTTGGACCTCGTTTTGACTTTCATGTAATTTGAAAGGTCAAATCCCTACGATTATAGAATGATAGTGATGAGGCGGCCATATGCGAGACAGACGTCCTTTTCCCAAGCACCCGACGCATACATTACATCACCAAATAGCCGACATTTAATGCTCAACAATCAATCATTGAATCCCTCATAAAGATGTCTTCAACAAAATCATTATTTAAATTCATACATGTACATATATTGTAACCAATTATATGATGGATTTATCTACAAATTGATAAGAGATTTTTTTACTTTAGGTGGTTAATTTGACGCTCACCAGCACATATTGGAGCGCTAGCTGGGTTATAAACCTGGTGGAACACATTAGCCATATCCCAATTTTTACGCAACTTATCAATAAACCGTCGATGTAAACTGTGGTAATACGGAGTACACAACTAAACATGTATGTAGTGATAGAGACCCAAGTTCTAAGTCTACTATCCACTCAAGAAAAAAATCTTCTGTGACATTGTTTACAATAGCATTCGAGTAAAACATATGAACGAGATCGACATGTACCTCATTCAGAAGGTCTATGAATGCAATTAAACCAGTGGCACTTAAAGTGCTAGTAAAGTTATGTCATTCGTTTAATCCGTCTATGTCATAATATTTATCCAGAATGACGGATTAAGAATAAAACTCACTTTCGTACCATGCTCTCATAGCCGGGGTAGCCGAATGGATATCAGTATCACCACGTAGGTAAAAACTAGATGGAGAAGGTGGGATGGCAACGTAAAGTTTCTGGACGCTTCATCATTTATAATAAAAACAAGCTCTAAAGCAATTACAAGTGTAAGTGTGAAAGACGAGTGGGCTTGGCAAATCATCTGGTAGCAATGTGCCCACATCCTAGAGCACATTAGCCGCCGGCTATATATGTGGAAATCGAACACCAAGTTGTAATGCTACCCGTTTTGAAGCATTTTGAACCTTTAGTATTTCTGATTAAGCTACGTTACCCATTTCTTATTCCAACACATTTGATACTTTCTGATTTTACATTTAAAAATTGATATGACTGGAAACAACAACACAAGCAATCTTCCCAACTTCAATGAGTTTGACGACTTTAGATTTTTGGTAATGAATATACAAACACTACACAAGAATTCACCACATTGATCAATTAGATGGAGAACCCGAAATATTCAGCACCAATGTCCTTGCCACTAATGTTGTTATATATCCCCGAACAAGAAGCAAGCGGGGTATTCACAATTTCCACCAACAATTTTATAACCGCTTTCCATGGCAAATGGGAACAATGGAGGGTAACTTTTCGTTGTGTTCATTTTTTTTGCTATCATCACTATAAAATTGACTATAATTATTTTTTATTTGTAGGCAACAGCTTTCACCCCACCCAAACAATCATTCTCAATGCAAAATAAAACTGACCTTATCATGACCAATGGTTCTTCGAGACATCCTAGAAAGAAGACAGCAATCGTTTAGAAGTGTTTCACAAAAACTGAAAAATCCTCTTCAAGTGAAGAACCCACTAAATACACCATTGTTGAACTTGTGGCAATAGATTGTCGTGCAAGTCTCGTAATGGCACAGCACACTTGAAGCAACACATAAAAGCATACGTCCAAAGGACATGTTTTGATGGATGACCTCACCGCTGAAAATTACTCCCGTACCAAGCGTGTTGATCTTACAACCTGGCAGTTCAATAAACAAGATGCACGAGACCAGTTGGTGGAAATGACGATAGTTACGAATATATTATTCCATGCAACCAGTCATGAAATTTTCCAAAGTTGGAGCATGCGAAGCATGCAATGCCTATACGAACATGCAAGGCGGCAAATGTTAAAAAATGATACGATTAACCTTTTTGTGAGAAGGCGTGAAACTTTGAAGAAGGTTCTGCCAAACCTCCTTTCTAAGTATAATCCTATAAAACAATTTGTTGTTCATATAATTTTTTAGATCATATGTTGATTTACAATATTTATTTTCAGTTTAAATAATGCACTTGATTTTGTGCAGTATCTCCCTCACCTTAGACGTATGGAAATCTAGCTTTATATGGATTCTAGCTTTATGTGTAATCGCTCCCTGGATAGACGAACAGTGTTAATCTAGAAGCGGATTATTGCTTTCAAGCCGTTCTAGGAGAAGCACACCAGCTAGACAATAGCAAATAACATCCTAGAAACTCTCTAAGCATACGATGTATAGACCATATTAAGTATATCGTTCGACAATACATCAAACAACACTACTTCCATTCGATATCTGAAGCAGTCGTTAAATCCAGCATACCATGGAAAGTTTTTTCACATCCGATGTGTCAGTCATATTATGAATTTGGCAGTGCAAATAGATCTTGAAGCTTGTGGCTTTGACATACATGTTGAAAAGATAAGATATACAATCAACTGTTTTTTATGTTTCGTGGAGATATAAATAAATGTATATGGAGTTTGTTAAACCACACTATTTAAAGAAAGGCTGACCATACTTGATGATAAGACCAAGTGGAATTCTACATTCAAAATGTTTCATTCGACATTAAAGTGTAGAAGAGCTCTAACTTATACAATACCCTACTCAATCCCCTCCAATCCTAACATTGGTCTAATAGAGAGTCGGGATTGGAAAATAACACATGCACTTAAAAAGATCCCGAAGACATTTCTTGACCCAACACAACCTTTATCAGGTTACTACTATCCCCTAGCAACTACATACTTCCCCACTTAGTTGACATATCGAATGTGCTGATTAACTACAATTCCGATCCTAATTTCGCCATCATTGTCTACAATGGCTGGTAAGTTCCGAGATTATTTTGTCCCTCTCCCCCCACTAATCTAGCCCTTTTTCTTTTTAACCTTGCCGACGTGGGCACGTCATCACCAACACGCCCATGCCAATTGCGTCGGCCTTCTTCTATGGGTACATTGGTTGGAAACATGCCTACCCTGACGACCAATGTAGGCACAATGGCCGATTATTTGTCCACATAAGCCTTCTTTTTTATATTTTTTATTGCCTGACGTGGGCATGTCGCTAGCCAACGTGTCTATGTCAGCGTCTTTTTCCCCCTTCAAAAAGCTTGCCCACACTATGTCCTATAAATACCTTTGAGGACATAAGCACGTTGCTACTATACCATTCGCCAAGCCCACCCGTCTTTCATCCTTACACTTACAATTGTTTTAGAACTTATTTCTACTATAAATAATTGAGTGTTAGAAAACTTCACGCCATCATACCAAAACACATGTACAATGCTACTAGCTGGAAAGAACACCTACCCTATTCCCATCTTCTCAACTTAGTCCTTACCCACGTAATGATATTGATATCCATTTGCCCACCTTGGTTGTGAGTGCATAATATAAAAGTGAGTTCTATTCTCAGTCTGTCATTCTGCATAAAGATTATGACATAGACGGATTAAAGTAGTAGCACAAATTCACTAGCGTCTTAAGTGTCACTAGTTTGATTGCACTCATGGACCTTCCAACCGAAACACGTCGACCCCGTTTGTTTGTTTTACTCGAATTCCAGTATAAACAATGTCACAGAAGATGTTAATGTGGCTCCTTGGATGGACAGTGGATGCCAAGCTCGAGTCTCTATCACTGCAAACATGTTTTACTATATACTCTGCATTACCCCAGATTACATCAACGGTCTATCCCATCAAACCAATGAAAGTGACAAGTTATGTAAAAATTGAGATAAGACCAACACATTCCACCAGGCATTTAACCCAGCTAGCGCTCTAATATGTGATGGTGAGCGACAAGTTAATCACCTAAAGCAAAAGGATCTCTTATCAATTTGTAAACTAATTCATCATATGATTGGCTATAATATATGTCCACGGGGGAATTCAAATAACGTCTCTGTTGAAGACATCTTCCTAATGGACACAATGATTGATTGCCAAGCATTAGATGTTGACTATTTAGTGATGTAATACATGCATCGGGCGCTTAAGAGAAAGGACGTCTATCTCGTATATGACCATCTCATCACTGTCATTCTACAATCGTAAAGATTTGACTTTTCAAATTATACGAAAGCAGAAACAAGGTCCAAATTCACTAAGGGCAACATAGCAAGAAGGTTAGGTTTCAGGTTTGATCCTAAAGCCAACTAATATTGCAAAGATCAAGGTAGCACAGCACAATCAAGAGACGGAAATGAATCAGGTAAATAGAGTTTCGATTTCAACTTGAATAATCTGTCCTTCCCTATCCCATGGCACAAAGAAGGAATGGGAGACAGACATGGACACTGACAATGGCCAAGTTAAGTTCAAATACAGCAACAACTTAATACATTTAATATGAATGACATAATGTGATGCGGATCTGGATATGCTCTGATGCACAAACTCGATAAAGATGTAAACTTTCTTTTTAGGGTTTTTCTTTCCAATAATATGAAACTAGCAAAAACAAGATGGATATGAATAAGTATATTGTTCGATAGATGCCACGAACAATAAAACCTAAACTAGTTTGTGTTTGGATTCGAGATTGATAGATGCCACAACCTAGAAAACTAACACGGAGTCAATGAAACAATATGTTCAATGACAATATTCGCCACAACACGATATAACTCACGAATTGATAAGAATATGTATGATCCAAAGAGAAAAACAATCTCAATAAAATCAATTCAACCTTAAATAGGTTTCCACACTCAAAGTGTTCTAATAAAAATACTCCAAAATCTTATTTCTATATCTCTTACTAGCCTTAATATATAGGCTATTACAAGGCAGTTACGTAACTGAAAAATCACAATTGTGGCAGTTACGTAACTGATAACGTAACTGAAGGAAAAACATAATTACGGCAGTTACGTAACCGATAACGTAACTGAAAATCATAATTGTAATTAATCCCTATATCAATTAAAAATAAAGAAATTCAAAAAGACACAAAAACTAAAAAAAATCGAAACCCTAATAAAAATAAATAAAATATCTGGGCCAGCCATGTGAGCCGGCGGCTCACCCATCTGCGCCGGCGGCGCAAGCCCTTAGGCCGGCGGCTTAGTAGCCGGCCTACTTTTTCTGGACACCCCAATTCACCCCGTTTCGTGCCTTGAACTTGCACCGTGTTGCTCGGACCTTTGGTACTCCTTTTCCATGACTTCGGATGCTCGGATTCCTATCATAATGGATAATCTAGGATAGACAACCAAGGTCCAATCAGAACATGAGGATATGTCCAAAACCATGAGTACTCAGATGAACCAGTTCTTCGATTGGGCAAGTTATTGACCGATGCATTCCACACCACCACCCCCACTACCATCATATTAGCCCCCGAGCGATGCTGACAGTCAAGATGGTCAAAAAGGTGGCCACCCATCACCTTCACACTATTTTTAAATAAAATTAATTACTTTTTTTAGTAACAATGTAAATAATAACGTAATGCTTATTATTATTAGAGTTAAAAATATTGCTTCATTGATTATCTAAATTTTATTTATACTAAATGCATAATTTATTATATTTACTTATAACTAATTTAAATAATTAGTTTAATTAAAATTCCAAAAACCATTGAAAAAAAACTGCAAGCCAAAAATAATAAAAAAACTGTGAAACTTGACCCGATTAAAGGCATGCAAACCAACACGTGAAGGCACAAGACACGGCAAATGTATAAACAGGTCAGCACAGTACAGCACACGAAGAATGGCACACAAGACAGGCAAGCATGAACGGGCCGAGAATGCAAAAGCACTCAATTGGGCACATAGACGGCATAGCACAGCACACTTGTCATGCTTCCTCTTCCCCGACTCTTCTATGTTGCAACACTGCTAGATTTACGTGATAAGTTACATGCGACTGAAGCACTCAAGGAATTCCATAAGAATATTGGTGTGACCGATCTTGAATTAGAAGCCATAAGTCTTTATACTGAAGCAACAAATTTGCTCAAAGACTTATATTGGTATCGTGATCAAACGAATCCACTATCACCCCAATCACAGCGATCTAGTAGTCACTCATCTTAGGGTTTTTCAAAGGAAGTAAACAAATTACTCAGGATGTTAGGAGCAATCGCGTGGCTTCCCAAGAAATCTTTAGCAACATACTAGTGTTCCAGGTGCAGTCACTTGAGGAGAAGGAATTAGAAGAGGGAGGGAGGAACAAGTGGGATGATTTTAATATCCTCGATTGGTGAAAGAAGAGGATGAGTATACACATGATGTCGGTACTTTCTACAGTGGAATAAGATGTTTTGGCTTCTCCAGCTTCTACAATTTCATTGGAGTCAGCTTTTAGTCTAGGCGGACTAGTTCTCAAGTCACGCCGCCATAAGCTAAATGATGACACTATTGATGTGTGTGCTTAAAAGATACTGATGCCGTTAGTAGAAAGTCGATGAACCCATACTTTTGGTGTCCTAAGGATAGCGACTCGAGATCGAGGAGTTATTATCACCACTAAATTTGCAACCATAAACAAAAACAGAATAGTGGAGTGAGGCTAGAGGAGGTTTCTAGGAGGGTGTATGGTTGATAACTTTTTTTTTTTTTTCAATATTCTATGAATTTTTTTTAGTAAAAAATGTTGCTAATAAATTTTAATTTTCCACCGATCTCGATGCATTTATTAATTTCATCTATTTAATAATTTACAATTATTCTAAATAAATTAATTAAGCAAGTTTAGCATTTAATATAAATTGATTATTATTTTATTATTATTTTATAATTTTATTTCCTAAAAAAATTTGAAGTGAATATATTAATAGTAATACAATCGAAATCAGTTTTTAAAAAATAAAATATATAAATATATTATATTCTTTAAGAAGACAAATATATTATTTTTATTTAAATACAATTTACAATAAATTAAAAAATATAAATCACTATTTTTTATATTATTATTTAAAAAAAAAAAGGCCCGAGTGCTAGCTCTCATGAGTGTCGTGTCGTGCCGTGCCATGTAGCCGCCTGCCCGTGCTCATGCTTCTGTCTTTTCTTCTCATGTGCCTTGCTAAAACCATGCCTAGTAGTAAGATAATATTAACTTAACACTAAAGAGATATATGGTTTTATTAGAATTGAGTATTGATGTTATAAAACTATTAATCAAACAAAATTTAAGCTATAATCACATCAATCTATTAATACAATATGTATTTGATGGATTCAACATAAAACTACTAGTTTTGAAAAACAATGGTCACTCCAATCTATTCCCTACCACCTCCAAAGATGATATAAGAGGAATAAAATAATTGGAGCAACGAGATAATTAATGTTGTTTAGTGTTAATATATGATAATCACTGTAGATGGACTTAAGTCAGAGAAACACAGTTAAATCTAAAGCTAAAGCTGATATTAACTATGCAAATGACAAGTTCAGGTAGACTTGGCACTGAAAACAGGCATGTTTAATGTACCTCAATGCATACAACTGATGTCACTTGGGCACCCATATTGACTACACATGCAGTCGACAAACCGCTCCCAAATACAGCAGCAAGACCTTCCTATGTTAACAAAGTGTAATAAGGTTCAATAACATTTAAGAAGGAAATACTATATCAAATAAGCCATGATATAAAAGGACGCAATCGGGGCATTGATCATGTCCCAGAACAATAAAGCCGAGGCCATGACACTAGCAAAAAGTAATAGGCACAAGTTGTTACACAATCATGGAGGGATGTTGTAATGTGGACTGCTACGGTGGATTAGTATGTATTTCAGATTATTGGTTGTTACTGTTGTTTAATACAAGCTTCTAATTCTTGCCTTCCCTAAATAAAAAGTAAATATAAATTTAACATCGTCTTCTAAAGATGAATGCATCTATCCGGAAAGAATAAGATAAATATCTATCAACTTTTTTTTTTTAATAAATAATTTTATTAATAAACAAAAGTGAGAAAAATACAACCACTCAAGGCGTGCAAGGGGTTAACCCAACAAAAACATCAAGATTAGATGAAACCACTGAAATACAAAAGCAAAATGGTAGCAATCCGCAAGAGGAAAGCATACAAAGCAAACAAAACTAAGAAGAAATCAAACAGCTAGGATTTGAAAAGTCTATTCTAATAAAAGACTTAGCAAGTCAAAGTAGAAGGATCCAACAATGGTTTTCCCAAATGAATAGAGTTTCCCAACCTCTAAAGGCAGTAAACAAAAGTTGCAAGAGCAACAAAAAAAGGGATTGATGACCTAAGATTTGAAGTAGAAAGACCATTCAACATACCCTGTCAAGTGTTGAAAGATCAAGGGCAACCAACCTATAAGACCATGGCAGACCAAACTTGGGAGGAGTACGGATAAAGGAATAAGAGATGCATGTGGTCTTCTGCTGCAATATTACAAAGGTAAAAGAGAGAGAGAGATGATATCCCATGACTATAATTTATCCAAAGTATAAAACTTACGGTTAATAGCTAACCAAAGAATAAAGCAACATCTGGGATAGACTTTTTTCCCCATATAAACTTGGACCAAGGAACCGGACTTCGTTGTGGGATGAGTTAAGAAAGCACTTTTGATAGAAAAATAACCTAAAGATACAAGGTACCATACCAACCTATGTTGTCTTGAAGAGTTCAGCAGCATCAAGAGAGGAATATGGAAATTCAACCACAAAGTAGTAATAAGAAAGCTCCAACCATCATCTTCAATTAAACAGCAAAGTCTAACATTTAAAGACAACCCAGAGTTTGCAATTTCCCTTATTCCCTTATACTATAAGTTTTGATTAAGGGACCTTAAGAGAGCCAGAAGTCTACCCAAAGTGATATTGAAACTCCATCACTCACAACCCAATGTATATATTGACGAGCTACAGCTGTAACTTAAGAAGTTTGTGCCAAGTCCAAGAGCAAACGAAGGGAGATTTAACATTCTAAAAGCCATTACCTTCAAGAAAAATGGAATATACCCAATCAACCTATAAGCCACATAAACTATCATTGCACAAATTTCATTTATGCTTGATCTATGCAGCTTTGTTCCATATTTTCAAGTTAGGAATGCCAAGACCACCTTCTATCAACGACAAACAAACTATGCCCCATCTAACCTTAGCCTTAGTAAAGATAAAAGGACTAAGAAAGTTCCTCATCAAACGTTCAATAGAGCTAACAATCCTCTTGGGAAGGAGGAAAATGGAAGCCCAATAAACTTGCATGGAAAAGATTACCAAATTGATGAGTTGGAATCTTCCTACCTAAGACAAGAATCTAGTAGTCCAAGTGTTAAGGAAGCAATAATTCTTGTTATCACAGATCACAATATGATTTCTTCAGTTTGGTTAATATTAGGGCAACACCCAAACATTGAATAGGTAAAGAGCCTTCAAGAAACCCTAAGAAAGAAAAGGCAGAACTTCTAATGGTCATCCAAGTTACAAAGGAAAACCTGGCTTTTGAGCCTATAGGTACACAAACTTGATAAGCTCACAAAATCTACAAGGGCTACATTGAAAAGGATAATAGAAGGGAGATCACCTTTGAAAAAATTCATTAAATCATCTGCAAAGTAAAGATGGATGATTCTCACCTCCTTGCATCACCAATGGTACGAGAAAAGTACTGAAGTTGCCACTTTTCAAAAAACATGTACTATACCTTGGTTTCAAGACTTGAAAATAATTGTTAATACACCATAATAAGAACCAGTTCACTACAAAATCAGATTCAAACTTAATCTTTTTTATTATCTTCCACTCTTACTTATCTTGAAGGTAAGAATTTGAGCTCATTAAAGAGAACCCAATGATTTCTTAAGAATAACAATATTTTTGAGAATCTAGGATTGTTTATTTTTCATTCATTTCTCAGTATAAATGTTTGTCTCATTTTCTGACACACACTCCACCCAAAATAACTGCCCCTTGTGGCCGCCTGACAGATGTTCAGTACAGCATCAAATACCCACCACATCAGCCCTTATACAAGATAAATAATACAAAGACACTTTCCATAGAGACATCACATGCATTCCACAGACACCATACACGTCAGCCTCTTCACCATGTCACACAACAGTAATATTACTCAAAACATACTAGAACCGACACAACAACATCAGTACATTACTGTTGAGTTTTATTCCCACGACAGTACACACATTTGAATGGAGTTTACAATTTCTAAAATGAGGAGAAAAAAAAAAAAACCAAAGGCACCTACAAGGCTTAGAAACCATGTAAAAGTGCCAGAATTATTGTCCATGCTAAACTTAATGAGATTAAGCTTATTTGGTAAATCAAGTTGGAAATTGAAGATACTATCCATCTAAAAGAAAACCCAGCAAAGATCACAGAGGTAACATGGTTTTTGTTCTTACAGGAAAGGAGAAATACCTGTCATAGTTGCTAAGTGGAAAGTAATTTACAAGCTGGCAAAATCATAAAGAAGAAAAGGAAAAAGAAAACTAACAGACCTGATGTACAACAGCTGAGATAAACTGCAAATCACGCAATACTATTGAGAGAACTTCCTTTATTTCTGTATGATGCAGATGGAAAAAAATTAATTAAAATAAATTCTAAATTCTAATTATTCATACAACATAAGCAATATAAGAAATAAAAAACTGATGTATGAGCCAAAGTTTACCAAATAATGCAATGCCAGTTGGATTATTTGCCAGAAGAAACTTTCAGGGAAATTGCAAATATACCCCTGAAATTTGATCCAGGTACAAATATACCTCTAGACATACAAAGTGTACCTTAACATCCCTAAACTTGTTTAAATTTGCAATGTTATAATACATTTACTTTTTCTGTCTAAGGAAACATAGTGAGGTCAAGTTTACAAGGTGTTAAAAGTATATTTCGGAAAGTTTAGAGCTATATCCACCAATTTATAAAAGTTTATGAGGTGCTAAAATTCACTTTCTAAGTTTAAGTTATTTATACCAATGTCAAAATTAAGGGGAATTATTTGCAGTTTCTCTCAAGCTTTCTTGAATACCAGTACTTGCAATGATCAAAGGAACTATGGCAATACGGAAAAGGATAAATAACAAACAAGGCTAACCTAGTAAAATATAAAGCAAGTACAACATCAGAGATGTGATTGCATCATTTCTTACTTTCATCAAGATAAAACCACAAGTACTTCGGCCTACTCTGCTCAAAACAGCGAATTTAAAGATCAAGAACCAACCATACAATCATGCAAAGGTTCATTCCATCTTTTCCTTAAAATTGCAGTCACTTTTAACATGTTTGGAACATCAGAATGTTTGCATTTTCATGGAATTTTTATTAAGTTCTTTTAAAAACTATGCAAATTTATTAAAAAAAAAATTACAAAAATTTTCTAACAGAGTGGTTTAAGGAAACAAGCCATAGAATCTTATTATTTTCTTTAAAACATGCCACATGACCAGAGGAGACACCAATATTGAAATCAAGGTATCACAATGCATAATGATTGCTTAAGCTAGCATGAATTTCACGAAGAATAAACATAGTGGAGCACCAAGTGTTTTCTTTTTGTTTTTTTAAATTACACAAGCTTCGATTGACTAAGGTGCTATTGCCAGCCAGCCATAGGTCCTGGGTGGATGGTTAGCTGAATCCTGTTTACAACAGCATAATGATGGAACTCTTGAAAGATCTAAATCAAAATATTGAATGGAATGCTCCAACTTCGTTGCATTACCACTTCCTTCCACTTCAAAACTTAGAAGTAGGGCTCTAAACCTCAAGATTCTTAAATATCAGCTTCAGTCCAAAACAAAAAAAGGCTGAGAAGGTTGATATGTTTCATGCTTTTATAACCTGAACTTGAACTGTTCCTCCTCTGACTATGAAGAATCCTACATAAAATTGCCAAGGTTTCCAGCAGGTAGCCAGTCATGAATGTCATTCTAGAATTCCAAAGCATTATGGCTTCTAAAATACAAGGCCAATAAAAGACAAAAAAAATCTCTACTATTTGAGTTGTCTCCGTTAATTACCCAGAATGATATTACGTCCACCTCCAAATCATATTATGGATCCAGAACAGTTCTTGAAGTTATAGAAGTTAAGACAGCACATTCAGCCCTCCTCTTTGGATATTTTTGTAATCAATATAAATAAAACTTAGCAGCTTTAAAAGATAGACTTAAAGATAAAGAAGAGCCAAGATTTGTTGGCTCATGAGTGATTTAATTTACCCTTCCTTTTTCCTTGTTTTTTTGGGGAATCTTAGGAATAGTTTCTGGGTTGTTTCACTACATTATCTACAGATCTATATCTTTGCTATCAATCAAGCACTGATGCGTTTTGGAAAGGTATGGTAAGATCAAGCTCAGAAGGAAAGGAGGATTGCATGGAAAAACAAAATCAGGTCAAACATGAGAGCAATAAATTAATATTATAATTATTCTACAAAGTTAAGACCATGATAAAATAGTAGAGATATTATTCCGTAGCATAGTCAAGGCCTTGACAAAGGTAGAATCCCTATTACTATATGCTACCTAAACTAACATCTTAGAATTGCTATTTAAACAGTGGAATGTAATGACAGAGGGGAAGGAGAAAAAAATTACAATTTGAGATAGGCAGCTCTCTCTCTTTGAGCTCCACCCTTCTTTTATTTCGATCTACCTTTCTTTCACCACAGGTTTTCATAAAATTTCAAAGCAAAATCATCTCATGACTAGATCTCAATCCAAAGCTAGCAACAATTTGGTATTAGAGACAGAAATAATGGGAGATTCAAGCAGCTACATGAATCAAATAATGGAGATAGTGAAGCGATTGCCAGAAGAACATTGGGTTGAGCATCAAGCAGCACTTGCTACCCTGACTGCCAGAATAGACGACATATCACAGACTCATGAAGGTTTAACAAACCAACAAAATGAGTCAAAAAAACAGTAGCAGCAAGGGATCAGCAGCTGCACGACCAGTTTCTGCATTGGGGCAATATTTAGAAAGCAGTTTTCTCCCCCAGTATACAAAGTTAGACTTCCCTTCCTATGATGGAAATAAGACCCACTAGGATAATTAAATAGATGCGACCTGTTCTTTTGCAACAAAGAAACAGCGAAGGAAGACAAGATTGTTTAGGTGTTTGAGTGTTTGTGCTGTTGGAGAACAAAATATAAATGTTCGAATTGTTATTCTGTTGTTACCATATTCATTTTTAATAGTGGAATTTAAGAACACTATTATTTTCTGAAATCTTGATTTTAAATTGTTGAGTTGTAATATTTTTTGTAGATAGTATTTTTTCCTTTATCTTTTAGATAGAATATTTAATGATGCATTATGTGGAAGTTGGTACACCAACTTTTAGTACTCCCACCAAGCATACATTATCTATATATATTAATGTTTTTTATAATAGTTATATAGAAAAAATATACAAAATTCTCTCTTTCAAATTCCTCTCTTAAAGAAATTTTAACATGGAATCGGATAGGACTTTTCTCGGGGATATTCCTTTATCTAGTAGCCTTCATTGCTACCATCCTCATTTCTATTACACTATTGTTTGGGAGCCTTCATTGCATACTTATTATTGTCAATTTTACATCAACTGATTATTTATTCTAGTCAAATTTCCAATATATCACCATGTCTACTTCTACCAAGGAAATCATGATTGATGAAACCTCAAAGATAAAGGGTCTCATCAGTGAAGAGATCGAAAAGTTAAGAAAATTACTAAGATCTATTAAGATGTCTTCTCAGGGTACTTCATTAGCCCTCTCTAGTAAATCTTTAATCTCATAGGATATGCATCCTTAGACAAGTTCTACACCAGCTTTTAGATTCTTGACGCCGAAGCTACCAACCATATGGCTCATTCCTCACAACTTTTTCATTCATATACACTGTGCCCTAGCAATAGAAAAATATCAATAGCAAATGGTGCTCTTGCTACTGTTGCAGGAATAGGAGATATCTATATAACCTCTTCTATTGTTCTTAAGACGTTCTTCATATGCCAAAATTATCGGCCAATCTTCTCTCTTTTCAAAAGCTTACTAATAACCTTAGTTGTCATGTTGTTTCTTTTATGTCTCACTATGATATTCAGGATCAGATCCCCAGAAGAAAAACTGGACTCACTAAAGAAAGGAATGAACTCTATTATCTTGAATTGTCTTAGAATACTATGAGTAATGTGTTTATGTCATTTCTCTCTTCTTCTTCTAATAAAGATGTTATTTGGCTTCACCATTTCCGTTTAATCCATCGTTTAAAGTTTTAAAGGTTATGTTTCCTAAACCATTTCAAGGATTAAATATCTTTGAGTTTCAATGTGAGGCTTGCTAATTAGCAAAACATATTCGTGTATCTTTCTCCATCAGTAGTAAAACGAGCACTTTTCTTTTTCATTTGATTCATAGTGATATTTGGGGACCTTCAAATATTCCAAATATTTCAGGAGCTAAATGGTTTGTGTCATTGATTGATGATTGCACAAGGTTACATGGATCTTTCTACTTAAACAAAAGTTAGATGTTAGCGCTGTCATCCCAAATTTTCATTATATGGTTCAGAACCAATTCAGGGTCAAAATTAAAATTTTGAAATCTGACAATGCAAAAGATTACTTTAATCAAGTTTTATCGACTTATTTTCGAAAAGAGGGAATCATCCATGAATCATCTTATGTTAACACACTCCAACAAAATGGGATAACTGAGAGGGAAAAAAAAGGCATTTGCTTAACATTACCAGAGCCTTATTGATTCAAGGGAATGTTCCTAAACCCTATTAACGAGAAGCTGTTCTCACTTCTACACATATGATAAATAGATTGCTATCACGAGTGCTAGACAATAAAAACCACATGGATATTCTTAACCATTTTTTTCCTCATTTCAAGATGACGAGTAGTCTTGTTCCTATAGTCTTTGGTTGCACTGCATTTGTACATGTTCACAACCAATGTAGAGAAAATTGGACCCCCATGCAATCAAATATGTATTTCTACGTTATTCATCCACTCAAAAGGGGTATAAGCATTATGACCCCACCTCATGAAAATCCTACGTATTGGTAGATGTCACACTCATTGAAAAAAAACCATATTTCACAAAGTCTCATATTCAGGAAAAAAGTACCATAGAGGGTAATATTCTTGAGCCATGGAGTCCTTCTGATTTGCCTACACTTGCTCATAAATTCCTATCCAACATAAGTCCAACGTCCACTTTAAACAGTGTTACACAAGAGTCAGTCCAAGAGTGTCTTTCTTCAGACCATGAGTCTTCTCTAGAGTCACCAAGCATATTTCATGGTTTTCCAAGACTTTCGAAAGTATAATCAAGCAGAGCAATTGGTCCAAACCAAAACCAAGTGCAAGAACCCAACTTTAGCTCTAAAAATGCGGCCACAATAAGAACCAATTCTCCCTTGCAGTTAGAAACAATTGAAACACTAGTAGATGATAGTGATTTCCTTATTACTATTCGAAAGGGTACTAGAGAATTCACCAAAAGGCCATTATACCTAATATCCAACCACTTATCACTCAAACACTTGTCACCAATCTACAAAAAATTCTGTTGACTGATATAAGTGTAATATTATTATGCTAGCTATAGGAATTAAATATTATGTTGACTGACATATGTGTAGGAATTAAATATTAGATTAAGAGGTTTTATTAGGATTTATTGTCTTTCCTAATATAGCATTCTTGTAATTTTATATAAACACTATGCTATTATGTAAAAAATCATTAGAGCACAATAATAAGAATTATTCTCTACTCCTAAATTCTTCATGGTATCAAAGCATAAAACCACTTTTTAGGTTATAATTTTTTTCAAAACCCTAGAATATCGTAAATTGGGTTTCCTCAAGTTAGGGTCGAAGGTAGTCGACACCACCCATCCTGAAAGGTGTGCCACCAATTTCCAACCGACCCTCGTTTCTCTGACCACCTCACACGCGCCGCCTGAAGCTTCGGCCAGCTTTGGCGCGTGAACACTATTTCGACCACCTTTTTTGTTGGCTTTCCACCGGTTTTGGTCGGCATCCTCTTCTAAAGCCATCTGGCTATTTTCCAAGAGATTTTGATCAATTTTAAATCGTGATTCTCCCTGTTGTTCTTCCTTTGACGCTATTACGTTGTTCTGTTGTCTTGATTGCTTGGGTTAACTCCTTGTGTTACATTATGGAAAGTGATAAGAGAATTGCAGCCATTAGTACTGATGATCCTTCACTGCAAATTAGTCCTGTCAAGCTTGATGGGAATAATTATCTTGCCTGGTCAAGGTTTGTTTATTTTTTATTAAAGCTAAGGGAATGTAGGGGTATATTACCGGTGCTAAAGTCAAACCAGCAGCAATTGATCGATTATTCAATCAGTGGGATTCTGAAAATTCGCTGGTAATGGCATGGCTTATCAATTTCATGCAGCCCCAAATTTCAAGAACATACTTATTGCTTAACACGGCAGCAAAAATATGGAATGTTGTTACTCTCACCTATTTACGAGTGGGAAATGATGCCCAGATTTATAAGATTCGAAACAAGGTTCATGGTTTGAAGCAAGGAGAGATGACAATCTCGCAGTATTTTTCCGAGTTGAATGGTTTGTGGCAAGAACTTGACTACTATCAAGATTTTCAAGCTGATTGTGCTGGAGATACAGTCAAATTTCAAAATTTGCTTGCAAAAAAAAGGTCTATGATTTCTTGGCCGGGCTGAATAATGTATTTGATCAGATCAGAGTTCATGTTCTGGATAAGACTCTTTTCCCTTCTCTTGAGGAGGCATATTCCTATGTTCAGCAGGAAGAGAGCAGGTGCAGTGCCATGCTCTATATCCCACAGATTGAAAAGTCTAGTTTGGTAGCAGCTAGTGATTCACCTAAGAAGCTGAAGGCACATAGTTCTCATAAGGATCATTTACAACGTGATTATTATGGGAGACCACGTCATACTAAAGAGACTTGCCAGAAGCTACATAGACACCCAACGAGAGGTCGTGGAGGCAAATGAGTTAATTCTACTTCGGCAAATTTATCTGAAACTATAGAGTCAACTCCTGAGATAACTCCCTCTGACTTCTTCTCTCCTGATGAGATTCAGCATCTTAAACGTCTGATTTCTCATAAAGAATCTTTCTTCGGTGCCAAATCCAACTTTGTGCAGTCAGGTAATGTTTTTTTCTGCTACCCTTGATACTAATTGTTGTATTATTGATTATGGTGCGAACAGACACATGATGGGCTCCTTAAAAAAAGCTTCTTGAATACTCACCATATTTAAAAAGAGACAATGTGCGAATAGCCGATGGTTCTTTTACCCCAGTATTTGGAACATGTTCTGTTTTCTGTACTCCCCATATCAAACTATCCTCTGTGCTTCATGTCCCTTAATTTCCTGTCAATTTGTTATCTGTCAGCACACTTACAAAAATTCTCAACTGTAAAATTGAGTTTTTCCCTAATCATTGTCTTTCAGGATCCTCAAACAGGGAAGAGGATTGGCAATGGTAGATTGCACAATGGCTGATATATGCTGAATGGGAGTCAGGGTTCTAGTCTTCAGCAGGCTTTTTATGAGGGAAATAAGGATGTTAATCAGGAAATATTGCAGCAGCACAGGCGTTTGGGACATCCTTTTTTTTTCTTTTTTCTTTTTTTTTTGTTTTAAGCAAATTATTTCCTCGTTTGTTTTCAAAGACTCAGTTTGATTCATTATTCTGTGATGCTTGCGAATATGCAAAATATTCTCGAAACTCCTATCCTTTGAGTAATAATAAAAGCAAGTTTCCTTTCATGACTATTCATTCTGATGTTTGGAACCCTACTCAAACTACTCCCTTGTTTGGTAGTAAATAGTTTGTCACTTTTATTGATTGTTGCACTACGATAACTTGGGTATATCTACTTAAGGCTAAGAATGATGTGTTTTTCAGCTTTCAGTCTTTTCATCAGATGGTTTACACTCAATTTAATGCTAAAATAAAGATTCTTAGGACTGATAATGGCACTGAATACATGAATGGAAGATTTAGTTCTTATTTGGAGTTATATGGGATAATTCATCAGACCAGTTGTCCTTATACAAGTGCACAAAATGGAGTAGCTAAAAAGAAGAATAGGCATCTTTTGGAAGTTGCTAGGTCACTTATGTTTACCATGAATCTTCCTAAGCCTTACTGGGGGATGCAATTCTAGTTGTTGCATACCTTATCAACCAAATGCCTCTTAGAGCTCTTAACTACAAGAGTCCTTTAGAAACCTTAAAAGGACATAATACATACACTGTTCCTCCAAAGGTATTTGGATGTGTTTGTTTTGCTCATACTAAGGATGCTGGGAAACTAGATCCACGAGCCCTTAGGTGTGCGTTTATTGGGTACTCAATAAGGCCACTACAGAAAGAGTTACAGATGCATCACCTTCCATCTAAGATTTTTATAAGTATGGATGTACTTTCAGAGAAACTGACCTTACTTCAGCCCAACCCCGTCATCTCTTCAGGGGAGAATAATGCAAAGGAAGAGATATGAACCTAGTTCTAACCCTTACTGATCTTACCCCAAGAGAAAAGTGATGGTCAAAAAAGACTATTATCCAGGGAGAAAATTGGGTTGTTTAGACAAACCTGATTTGAAGAGGTACTCAAAGAGATAAAGACATGACAGAAAAGCCATCGTGCAACCTATTCTGTGCTGCCAAGAATCATCTTCTTCAGTGAGTTACCTTTTGATGATATAAAAACCTATTTCTCAAAGGAAAGGTGTTAGGGCCTGTACTAAACATCCCATTTCTAATTTTGTTTCCTATGATTCTTTGTCTCCTGCCTATAGAGCTTTTGCCTTGTTCATTTCGTCTGTGTCAATTCCACAAGTTTGGAAAGAAGCACTCAATGATCCGAAATGGAAGGGAGCAATGGTTGAAGAAATGAAAGCCTTGACTAAGAATAAGACTTGGAAACTTGTCACCTCTCCACCTGGAAAGAAACCGATAGGCTGCAAATAGGTGTTCACTGTGAAACACAAAGCTGATGAATCAATTGACAAGTTCAAAGCTAGATTGGTAGTTAAAGGATTCACTCAAACTTATAGGGTGGACTACCAGGAAACTTTTGCTCCAGTGGCTAAAATGAATACCATCAGAATCTTATTATCATGTGCAGCCAATCTTAACTGGGATTTACAGCAATTTGATTTGAAAAATGCCTTTCTACATGGAGATTTAGAAAAAGAAGTGTATATAGAGATCCCTCCTGGATTTGATA
The DNA here is from genome assembly GCA_024138025.1 of Combretum micranthum. Classification (NCBI taxonomy): domain Eukaryota; kingdom Viridiplantae; phylum Streptophyta; class Magnoliopsida; order Myrtales; family Combretaceae; genus Combretum; species Combretum micranthum. The sequence goes on from JAMXBD010000006.1 coordinate 1,920,184, forward strand.
ATGAAACAACACATGGGAAAGTATGCAGACTGAAAAAGGCCTTGTATGAATTAAAGCAATCTCCAAAGCATGTTCGACAGGTTCCGCAAAACCATGATCTCTTTCGACTATCAATAAAGCAACGCAAATCATACTCTATTTATTAAACATAACGAGAGTAAACTTACTATTCTCATAGTTTATGTTGATGATATAGTGATGACAGGAGATGATAAAGAGGAAATGGCTCGATTGAAGAAACTTTTGGCCCAGGAATTTGAAATCAAGGATCGAGGAAAACTGCAATATTTCCTAGGAATTGAAGTTGCTAGGTCAAGAAGGATATCTTCATTTCTCAGAAAAAATATATTCTAGATCTCTTAGAAGAAACTGGCATGTTGGGTTGTAAGCCAATAGAATCTCCTATTGAAAACAACTACAAGCTGCAAGCTGGAGTTGGTGATTCAGTTGATTTAGGGAGATACCAAAGAATAGTGGGAAGACTGATATATCTCTCACACACTATACCAGACATTGCATATGCAGTTAGTCTAGTAAGTCAGTTTATGCAGGATCCACGAGAATCACACACGCAAGCGGTATTTCTCATCTTGAGATACCTAAACTCTGCTCTAGGAAAAGGACTGATGTTCGCCAAGCATGGTCACCTTTAGATAGAAGGCTTTACAAATGCAGATTGGGCAGGATCTCCAAGTGATAGAAGGTCCACCACTGGTTATTGCACACTTGTAGGAGGAAACCTAGTAACATGGAGGAGCAAGAAACAAAGTGTAATTGCTCGATCAAGTGTTGAAGCAGAATATAGAACTATGGCTTAAGGGGTTTGTGAGCTTCTGTGGTTGCAGAGATATTAGAAGAATTAAGTCTGTCAGGCCAAAAAACACTATTCTTGTATTGTGACAACAAAGCTCCTATTAGTATAGCACAAAATCCAGTTTAACATGATCGAACCAAGCATATAGAGATTGATCGATATCAAAGAGAAATTAACTGATGGTGTCTTGTGCTTACATCATGTGACATCTGATAAGCAACTGGCTAATGTGTTCACTAGAGAGTTGTGTCACAGGACCTATCATACTTTAGTTTATAAGTTGGGCATGTGTGATATCTATACTCCAACTTGAGGGGGAGTGTTGACTGACATAAATGTAATATTATTATGCTAGCTGTAGGAATTAAATATTATATTGACTGACATATGTGTAGGAATTAAATATTATATTAGAAGATTTTATTAGGATTTTTTGTCTTTCCTAATATAACATTCTTGTAATTGTATATAAACGTTATGCTATTATGTAAAAAATCATTAGAGCATAATAATAAGAATTATTCTCTACTCCCAAATTCTTCAAATTCATATGGAGCTTAAACACCATTTCCACACATAATACCGTGTCTGAGGCATTATCAAGAAGGGAATGGAGAAATGCTATGAGAGAGGGAAAATGGATGCTTTGGAGAAAAACAAAAGATGGGAAATTGTTGATAAGCCAAGAGGAAGAACACAGTAGACTATAAGTGGCTATATACTCTAAAAACACAAGGCATATGGGACACTTGAGAGATACAAAGCAAGATTAGTTGTAAAAAGATACACTCAAACTGAGAAAATTGTATGATTACCTACTCTCCAAAGAGAAATTACACAAATACAAACTATATAAAATTAATTACCAAAATACTAATGCAAAATCACATCTAGTATATACGATTCGGGTTTTTTAAAATTTACGCATGAATTACTCGTTAAACATAAGATTCATGTGTAAATATGAATTGCATATTATAAAGGTAATTCACCTTTGATATATATGAATCACATTTACTGAGAGAGATTCATGTAGAAATGAATCGCCTCAAGGAGATATGATTTACGGAGTCCAAACCTTTAATAGTGTATCCGTAGGTAAATCGCATCTCTTAAAGGCAATTCACTTAAATTATACATGAATCTTCCTTTGTAAATGCAATCCAGCACCATACAACCTTTGACTGAATCGTATTTGCAACAGGCGCCTCATGTAGAAAAATGTGAATCCCATGTTACACATATGATTCTGCATTGGTATTTGTTAATTATTTTTGTGTAATTTTTATTTATGTAATTTCTTTTTAAAATATTGGTAGACATGTGTTTCACCCATACTTGTGGGCTTGACTATCAAGAAACCTTTACTCAACTTCAAAGATGAACACTGTAAGAATATTGCTCTCTTTAGCAGCTCATTTTGATTGGTCACTTTTGCGATACGATATGAAAAATGCTTTCCTCCATAGAGATTTAGAAGGAGAAATTTACAAAAACATTCTATCAGGATTTAAAAAAGAAAAGTTATGAATAAAGTTTATAGGCTAAGCAAAGCTCTTTATAGTTTAAAACAATCTCATACGGCTTGGTTTGGTAAATTCACTAAAGTCATCAAGGCATCAGGCTATGAATAGAGCCAAGGTGACCATACTTTGTTCATTAAGCACTCGGCCTTAAGGGAAGTAACTGCACTCTTGGTTTATGTTAATGATATCATTATGACTGGAAATGATAAGAAAGAGAAGCAGGAGTTGAAACGATAATTGACCAAAGAATTTGAATTGAAAGAACTTGGAAAGTTGAAGTATCTTCTTGGTACTAAGTTGGCTTATTCAACTAAAGGGATCTTCATATCACAACAAAAATACGTGCTTAATCTCTTGACGGAAACTGGAATGATGGGGCATAAACCGGTATCTACTCCAATGGATCCTAATCAAAAACTTGGAGAAGCTAAAGAGGAGCCAAAATTGATAGGAGGATGTTCCAAAGACTAGTTGTAAAACTCATATACCTTGCACATACTTGACCTGGCATAGCATACTCTATTAGTGTAATAAGTCAATTCATGCATGATCCAAGAAACTCTCATTTACAAGTAGCTTGCAGGGTTTTACACTATCTTAAGGGAAATTCTAGAAAAGGAATTTTTTTTAAAAAGAATGAGTCTCACATTAGAAGCCTATGTTTGAGAAATATTATGCAGGATTAACTGTGGACAAAAAGTCAACTTCAAGATATTATATATTTCTTGAAGGAAATCTAATATTACAGAGAAGCAAGAACCAAAATGTTGTAGTTAGATCAACTAAAGAATCAGAATTCAGGGCAATTGCACAAGGGATTTGCAAGCTACTATGGCTAAAGATTATTTTAGATGGCTTAAAGGTTAAGAGGGACAAACCAATGGAACTTTACAATGACAATAAATAAGCAATGAACATTGCCCATAACCTTTTGCAATATGATAAGACAAAACATATCAAGATTGACAGACATTTCATTAAAAAAAAGCTAGATGACAATTCAATTTGTATGACATGTTCCTTCAAGATGGTAACCTACAAATGTTTTAACAAAAAGATTGAATGGTACGAGTTTTCATGAGATAATCTCCAAGCTAAGAATGATAAACATGTATACGTCAACTTGAGGGGGAGCATTAGGTTGTAATATTTTCTGTAGATAGTATTTTTTCCTTTATCTTTTAGATAGAATAATTAATGATGTTTTATGTAGAGGTTGGTACACCAACTTTTAGTACTCCTACCAAGCATACATCATCATATATATTAATGTTTCTTATAATAGTTATATAGAAAAAATATAAAAAATTCTCCCATTCAAATTTCTCTCTTAAAGAAATTCTAACATAAAGAAATTATTTATTTCTACATAGGGATTACATCTACCGCATCTTGCTATTTTCGTAATTCAAGAGTGGAGTCACATGAACACTTATTCTTTATGTGTCCACTCTCTTGCTCAGTTTGGTCATTGATTATTGACTACCAACATCGTCCTATTGTCTTAACCTAGAAAGAAGCTTTGGATAGTCTCTCTTAATCTCCATCTTCTCAGCTCACTAATAGATGGAAATATAGTTTTGGTGCAATCGTCTATTGCATATAAAGGGCAAGAAATTCCATCGATTGGGACAACACATTCCAAATGTTTCTACTCTAGCAAGGTTTATTTTGAATTATATTTTTGCATTGAGTAGTGTTTAAGTTTGTTTAGTTGGTTTAATGTAATAGCTTAGGTGGTTTCTCCTAGTTTTGAGCTCATAAATATTGGGCCCTTACCCTATCCCGCACATGCGATTGTGTACCTTCCTTTCATTTATGAATTTTTGGAGTTAAAAAAAAAAAAAAAAAAAAAGGAAAGAAAGAAAGGAAGAAAGAAATTGCTTGTTTGTAGAAAAGTGATTTATGGAGGTAAATTTTTTAATTTATGTATTTCAAATGGTCAAATTATTATAAGTTTAAATTTAACAGAAAAAAAGGGAGACAGTAGTATTATCAAATCTTCAAGGTTACCATATACTAACATTGAAGTTCAATATAATTTGATCATAATCTTCTATACCCCTCATTTATTCAATATTTCCCATTTGTAATTCCTTATTAGATTAAAGTGTTATTCTCTCTTTTTATATCTTTCTCCCATTTACCCTTTTTTTTTCTCTTTTTATATATATAGCTTATGTCTATATGACAAGGTATAGATATATAAAATAGAAACAATTATATTAGGTTTTTATTCTTCCTCAACACTAATCAATATTGCAAAACATTCATATCCAAAAATACGTGTATATTTCAATATTCTACATATTCATCCTAGTTCATTCTATGTATCACGTTTGTCTTTACTTATCTTCTATGTCAAACCATGTTGCTTGATATAACAGGAAAAATGTCCCAAAGTTATATCATTAATCGTATTTTACCACAAATAAATGGAGCTAATAATTCATGTATCCTTTCTTTTTGGTTAATTCAAAAGTTTCATTTAACCAAAGGATACACAACGTAGCCCAATATCTACAAGTCTCAAACTAGGACAAAGCCACTAAGCTGATTACAATCGAGCAACACATACAAGAAACAAGGTAACCTAGGAACTATTTATGACAAAAACATAAGTCAAATTACGTCTTGCTAGAACATGAGAGTTAGGTAAAGTTCGAGAAAAATATATATATGTATATACTTGTTATGATTGATATGAAATTAGGGTTTGTGAACATTACATCTCATATTCTATCAATATAATCCTCTTTGGTTTGTATAAAGAATTATAGAAAAGAATTCAGTTAATACCCCGATTGTCAAATGTTTCCGGAACAACAATGACCGCAGAATACATGCTTCTTTGATTGCGAGCAATATTTAACTTCTCTGTCAAGATCCAGTCCCAAATCACATAGAGGTCTTCACATACCTGCAATCAAAATGTGAAACAGAAAAAAGTTGCTTGCATGAAGAAACAAGGAACTACTTCCAGCATTCACCATATTATGGCATGATATTATGTCATTCTGTTGTCAAAAATGCTAATATTTATCCAAGGGTATCACAAATTAGAGTGGAGATTGGAAATCCAAAAACTAAGTCAATAATATTCTAAAGAGAAAATCATTCTGGTTAAATCTTTAAAAGATTAAAAAGTTAGAAAGTAATTTAATGATTTGCAATGAAGCTTCTCAAAAATGAAGCAAGTCAGGATGTTTGCTTAGCAATTCTTCACCACATGCAGCAAATTCACAGCCTTAGCTCTGGTTCCTACGGTCAAAACACTTTCTGCCCTATCTAATTACCACCCCATTGCTTGCTGCAATACTCTATAAATGCATATCTAAAATTTTGGTGTAGAGATTTAAAGAAAAGGGTTCCTACTTGGTAGGGAGAGCAAACAGATTTGTTAAAGAGACAGAGGACAGGAGACAATGTTCCAGTAGCACAAGAGCTTTTAAATGGCTAACATAGAGATGCTAATGGCACCTGATATGCTATCAAAGTTGATATCATGAAAACTTATGACCATATGCAATGAAGCTTCCTTGACATGATTCAATGGGCTTCAAATTTCCCACTTGATTCATTAAGTGGATAATGGAATGTGTAGTCACACCAAATTTTCAATAAACCTGAATAGAGAGCTTATTAGGTACTGCACAAGCTCCTGTGCCCTTAGGCAATGGGACACATTTCCCTTTACCTCTTTGTCCTTGCTATGAAAGTCTTATCATCATACTAAGAGAGTTAAGCAATGATCCTTCCATTAAATTTCATTGAAAGTGCAAAAGAGAAAGGTTAAGCCATCCATGTTTTGCTGATGACTTATTGATTTTTTCTAAAGGTGATGTGCATTCTGTCCACCTTATAAAGAACAGCTCATGGGAGTTTACTGCCTTATCTGGGCTGAATTGCACTAGTCAAGCGGTGAGAATGAGAGTGAGCAACCTCAGCTTCCAGCTTGGCACTCTTCCAATCAAGTACTAGGAGTCCCTTTGATATCAGCAAAATTATCTAGTACCCTATGTTATGTTTGATGCTTGTAAAACATTTTACCTCAAGAATTAATCATTGAACTCCAAGTACCTATCTTACACTGGACAGTTAACAGATCATAAAGAGCACCTTAGTCTCCCTAAAAGTATATTGGACATCAATTTTCATTCTCCCCAAGAGCATCCTAAAGGACTTGACAACAAAAATCAAGTCTTTTTCTTGGAATAGCTCAGATGAAGAAAGGGTGAAGGCAAAAGTTGCTTGGGATGACATTTGTAAACCCCAATAAGGAGGGGGTCTGGGTGCTTTGTATCTGACTCTGTGGAATAAGGTTGCCAAACTTAAAACAGACATGGCACCTCTGTACAGATGTGCAGGACACATTATCGCCTAGTTGGGTATGTTTGAAGTTGCTCGAAGGCAGAAAAATTTGGGTAATCAAATCCCTAGGCAAAGCTCATGGTTGTGGCAGAAAATTTTGCAAGCTAGAAGCTGCACTTGGCCTCTCTTCAAACGGGAGGTTGGAAATGGTCTGCAAATCTCATTGCGGTATGAAGTATGGCATCCTAGGTGTCCCCTAATTGACTGGCTGGGGAAAGGATGATCTTCAATCTAGGTTGGTCAAAGGAAGCTTGACCATGCTCCATCATTAGAGAAAATTCATGGGACTGGCCTTCTGGAGATGCTTGGGATCCGATCAAAGCCAGTGTTGCAAATGTTTTTTAATTTAAAGCTAGACTGAGGAACAAATAGTTCAAGAAAGGTTGCTCACCATGGATAAGCTGGTGAGAAGGGGTATCCTAGGAATCTCATTTGCACTTGTTCTTAACATGTGATTATACTTCCAATCTCTTAAGGAAGATCCAGCTGAATGTCCCTTGGTCTTGTAACAGTTTTTCCACAGTCAACAATCTGATTGAGTTACTGGAGGCATTCAGATCTTGTCCTAGTTTGAAGTGGAGGAAAATTCCTTCAGATATCCTATATTATCTTAAAAGGGAAAGTAATGAGAGATGGATGGGGGCTGCTTCCAACTCTTTTGATTCTTTAGGAAAAGCTTGTCTTGCCTTGTTTGTAGAGTTTATCTTTTGCTTTGAGTTTAATTGCCAAACCATCAATCCAAATACCCTTTTTGTTTTGTTTTTATTTAAACCGGTAGTTATGTCTCCATTTGTTTCTGTATTGGGGTATTATCCCCTCCTCATTCTCAACTGGAAGTGTGAGAGAGAGAGGGGAGAAGAAAAATCCTGACATTAAACCCCCCCCCCCCCCCCCCCCCCCCCCCCCAAAAAAAAAAAAAAAAAGATTGGGAGAACTCACCTGCTGCACAGGATAATATTGTGAAACATTAAAATGACCTCTGCGGATTGGACGATGTATGCAATAAGGCTCCACTGGTGATACTTTTAGGGCATCCTCCCCACAGATGAACTTTTTATATTTCCATTCAGTGGAATTAATTTCATTGGGGTTGCTGACTTCACTTCCATCCAGCGATTGCGATTTATCTGTTGGCTGTTTCTCCACTGAACTTTCGGGTACAGCTTCAACCAGAGAAAACTTGCTATATGAGTCTGCATAGCAAATTATCTCATGACAAAGAAATTATCTAATTAAGCATGCACCTTGCTATGCTAAGCAACCTGTGACATTAATGAAGGGTAAAATAACTGTTGACAAAACATTATAAGATGCATGAGAGACAGTGGCATCTAATGTTTGTAAGACTAAACGGGTGCATTAACAAGCACAACCCTTTCAAAATCCTCAGAGATATTCGGGTCAACTAAGAACTGCATTTGCATGTAAAGATGTTAGAAGTAGAAAAAGAAAAAGTAACTCCTAATGCAGAATAGAACTTGTATAATTGTCAATTTTTCAGAAGCCTACTCCTTCCAAAAAGGGACATTGTTCCTCTAAGAGCTTAGTGAAGGACACCTCCAGCTAAAAAGATGCAGTTATTATTTAAATATTATCATATGCTACCACTAAGGCCTAGTCTTCTGATAACTACAAGTGAATAATAGATGCACCTAGGATTTATGACATTAACTGTGGGCGTGACAAGGCAGATAACATAGCAGCCTAAAGTGATTTCAAGCATGGACTAACCCCATGCTAATTCTTAGCAGAAAAAGAGTGGATAAGATGTATATCTCATGTTACCAGAGTTGTCTGTATAACCTGTTGTTGTGGGAGGACTAGTTTGCTTCTCGTACACATCTGTCCAGGTGAAGACCTTATCCTTCCTTAAGCCTTGTGGATGATGACCATCAAGGCGGGCCAACTGCAGAAGAAGCCTATCAGTTCAACAGCCACATAATGTAAGACCAAAAACATATGCACTCGGAAACAAGTGATTTCATTCAGAAACCATAAAATCCGCAAGGGCAATTATAAAACAGATAGAAGCAGAAAAGGGAGTCCACTGTGGTGAGTCATCTAGCAAGGGATAAAATAAAAGTAAAGCAGACAATACACCAAAAAAACACTTCCATTAAACTTGATAACCCTGTTTCCTTATAGATTGAAAGTTTGATTGACTAGCTTCAGACCATAAAATATTTCTTGTCACACCTATAACTTCGCAAAACGACATTGTGAATTTATTCACTGCCAAAAAGACCATGATTTTTCAAACCAAAGGCTCATACTAACATTCGCAAGCATATTTGTAGTTTTTTCTTCAAAAGATGCAGATATCCTATATCAAGGCTTCAAGATGGTCAAAGAAATATTTCCTTCAGCTGCTGATCTCAACAAACAAGGAAATCTGAAGCAGATTAAACATGCAAACACTTCGCATAAGAGCAAGACTCAAGGGTTGCTCACAACAACAATTAAGTGGAATGGTATAGAAAACATCTTTAATTATGTAAACACGGGGCATAACATACCTTCCGTGAGTAAGAGTTGTTCCCAACTTCTTCATCCAGAAATGGAATCTTCAACAATGACGCAATCTGCAATATAGAGACAAAAAGTTTACTAGTAGTTCCTCCAAAGATCATTTGAAAAACCAACCAAGAGAGACAACTGACCAAATCATATGCCTTCTCTCGCTCCATGTGCTGCACTGTAGTGACCTGAGAGTTCAGCATCTACAAAACAAAAGAAAATAATAAGGAACATTATAGATGCAAAAGAAAAGAATGAAACTGAAAAGGCATTCTAATTAATCACAAATTTTAACCAGTACATGGAACTTCAAGAATAAATGTATTAGTATTAATTTCTATAATTTTTTATTGTTGAGCTAATATATTATTTCTGATCTAATAACTTCTAAATTTAACCAGAAATTTCCTCAATTTCCTTATAAACTAAGGATCTCATTTCCCCACATAGATAGCCACATCCATACGACACATAATTAAAAGTTGGAATATGCTGTAGTTTTCAAAAACTTAATAGAAACATGAAACTGATGAGGGACAATTGCACAAAAATCGATTCACATGTCATAATTAACCACTGCATTGCAAACTTAGTAGCATATGATAACAACAAATTAACGTTCCCTTTTATGTTGTGTTGGTTGAACAAACATTTATGAGGGAAAAATGTTGGATGTCCACCTAATGGTTCGAGAAGACTTTAGTTTGACAAATTGGATAACAAAAGTCCTATAATAAATTTATCACATGTCAGGAATTTGTTCATGAAATTACATTGGCAAAAGGACATTTGCTCCCCATTATTTCCCCAACTCTCCTAATAACTCGTTAGCCAGCCATTTGTTTGAAGAGTAAATAATTGTCATAATTTACATTAATGAGAATAGAATGAAATCAGGATTACACCTTCTAAACAGCGTATCGAATTCCCCTAAAAGCAAAAATTGCCAATTCCCAGGATTTGTGACTTAAAACTTTTAAAAATGTGTCTAAATATAGGAATGAGAATAACACCCGTAATCGCAATTCCATTCCAAATCCATTCCCATATACCAAACATAACATAAATTGAAATTTTCAATTTCAGGTAGTTAATTACTAAAATGGTTAAAGTTAAGCAACAAGTAATGCATTTACCCTTTGTTTGAATTGTGCAGGTCTGTAGCAGATTATAAGATTATTCTCAGAAAAGGAAACATTGAAATAGAGTAAGAGAATAAGAATTGATATTTTTATTTAGAAGTAGCATTGATAAAAGTAATAATGTGGGTTGGGTTGGGGGGGGGGGTGGGTGTGTGGCTGGGGGGTGGCGTTCGCACTCTAGATAGGGTAGTTAACCTGAGTGGAAATTATAGTTTTTTGCAACAAGTTTTTGAAAACCATGTAAATCTGGCCTTTAATATACATGGTCATTGCCTAGATAGAGAAACAGAGAGGAACACTCTCCATGTTCACAAAGTTGAGACATTTATTTACAACTCAGCTGCATTCATCTAATGTATTTTTTACCTCATTTCTATAATGCAAAATGGAACAAACATTAATTCCAAGCATTCTCAAATACACGGAACATATATGCACGCACACTCGCGCAGAGAAAGACGATTCAACAACAACTTCGCAATAGAAGAACAGATAAACACGCGTAAACTTGGCAATCATCCCTCTTACCTGATCTTTTACAGTTTGCTTTGGCACCTGATTAGCATACCAGGCAATACAATGAGGAACATTTAATGGATTCTCCTGGGAAGCAAGTCCAATTCTAACGTTTGCAGAACCTGTGACGATCAAAACAGCAAAGAATTCAACAAAATTTACAAATAGTAAATGCCATCAAGTTTTGAAAAAAAATTTTGCTTATAATTCAGCATTAAGTTAAGGTTTAGGGTTTAGTGTTTAGAGAAGTACCGGGATTGATTACAACCAAATTGGAGCCTCTTTCAGATATGAGCTGCGAAGGGACCACTGTTTTCAAGTAATCCTGTGTAAGGAAAGACACCCAAAAAAAAAAAAAGTGAGGACAGAAAAATAGAGAAGTTGTGAGGAATCGTGTTGGAATGGATAATCACCATTGCAATGGCAAAAAATGCTAATGGGAAGTGAAAGGTTGAGTTTGGCACGAGAAAATTGAAATGGAAATAGAGAAAGGTGGGCAGTGGGCTTTAGAAATGGAGTAGACGATGAGAAGCACAGCCTGTTAAGCCCTTAGTTTGCAACCGAACAGCAAAACCTTTGTCCATCAAATTGGCAAAATTGGAATTATATGTTTTATGTTTGCTGTACGTATTTTTTTCATCTACATTTTTCCAATTTTCTCATTCAAAAAATGCCCTGAGTGGTGCTCCCTGGGCGGGGATGGAAGTTGTAAGAGTACAATATATATATAAGGTTTTTATACAAAATAATTATTAGTGTATCATTTGGATAAAATTAATTATCAATTTTTAGTTATAAAATCGTGTTTAAGAAACATGGTATGTAATTTTATACAAAAATCGTGTGAAAAAATTGACTACGATCGTAACATCGCGATTAATAATTGCGATATAAGTATTTTGTGTGGATATTGTGATTATTAATCGCGATATTGATCAGTACTTCAAATATATATCGCGTTATATAGTCGCAATATGCATGTATATATCGTATTTTAAAGACGTGATATACGTGCATTTACTATTCACTTGTATATCCTGTGATAAAAACGCGGATTTTGTGTGGTAAATTGATAATTATTTTCATTTTAACCTTATTTAATGAATTAATTTCAATTAGTGTCCTAAACAAGAAATTAATTCGATGTTCTAACATACTATTTCTTTTGTCAGAATAAATATCTAATACATGTTATGAAATATTTTTTTCATAAAAATTTTTTTAATTCATTTAACATATATCAAATATTTATTTACTGAAATATAAAAGGAAAAACATTTTAGAGACAGCAAACATATTTCTATACGGATGGTACCTTTAAAATCGAATTTATTAGTCATGATGATTAGCTAGTAATTTTTTTGAATAAAAAAGAAGAAAAAAAAAGTTCAGTACAATTTGATTTGTGGTTCGAGCTGCTTTTTATTTTTTAATTAAAATATATTCTATCAAAAAAGCTTCGATTACATATTCTATATCACCAATGCAAATATAAAAAATAATATTTAAAATTAATTATTTACATAAATAAACTTATAAAGCTTATAGTAATAATAGGATTTATCCATTATAAAATTATTATATAACTAAAATATAATGATATACTAAACTTGATAAAATAAGAATATGTTATATCAATAAAAAGACACAAATTATAATTTGTTGTATGATTCTAATTAAAGCATTATCAATTATATAAACCAATAAGTAACTAAGTAATAAAAGTCAATTAATTAGTAAAACAAAAGGAAGAAAAAAAAAGTAATATTTAGAACATTGGATAGTAAAATCTAAAAATTATCTTATTTGTAGAAATACCAAAACAATTGAAACATGATATGACCATTTTAATTTCACTCTCATGAATGATACATATTTAAATAAAAAAATTAATTTTTAATAAAAACTTAAAAGAAGAAAATAATATTTTTGAAATTTTTTTAATATGTAAAATGATTTGCTTTAATTTGATTCAAAGCATACAATTCGATTCAAGGTCCCAAACCAAACTGCGAAACATTTACTCATTACCGAACCAAATCACGAACCAAACTGTTTATTTAAAAAAAACAAAAATTTCAATGCAGATTGATTCGGCCCACTTCAATTTGCGATTTGATATGTTTTTTTTTTTTTTTTTTTGCACAACTCTAGCTGATGTTATCATAATATACTAGTTATAAAGTTAAAATGACATATTAAAAAGCTTTAATGTGGTTTCTTTTAGTTTAAGAACTACAATGAGCCGCAAAATCATTACTATATCAATATATGATGTAATCTATAATACTAGACCAAAGGGGAAAAAGGAAAAAATAATATTTTAATAAATAATTACAAAAATGTCATTGGATAAAAATAATTACAATTTTAGACATTTAAACCCATTTCTTTAATAGATGAGTTCATTAGTGACTAAACCCATCTCTTCAAGAGATAAGATTGACAAAATTGTATTATCTCCATCATAACTTCACAACAATCTCATCTTCGTCGATTTCTTCTCTCTTCATCACCATTAGCTAATAAACCCATATCCATCTCTATCAAACCATAATTGATTCGACTCACTATTGCACCACAGCCACAAACAATGGTAAACCAATCTCCTACCAAGCCTTATCTATTCTCTAACTTCTGTCTCCATTGCAATCTCCCCATTGAACACCCATTCACCACTCACCAAAACCTAAACCAAAGACCATTGCCAAAATCACAAGCTCATCTTCTCTAAACACACCAAGTCAACGCCAAGTTAACTTGAGCATCCCATAAACCAAGGATCAATTTGACATATCCCTTGATACAACCATCAAAGTTGTTGATCTTCACCTCAATAAAAATTTTAGGGGTGTTAATAGAGAATATCTGGCCATGGTGTAATATAGGCCAAACATCCTTCTTATAGGCTAATGGGCCACGAAAAGGCTTGTAAGTGCCTGTACAAAGAAGCTCCATAATGGTCCCTGGGCCATAAGACCTCAATCTAGCAAGAACCTTAATTTCTCGCCCAACATCATTCCCTAGCCTCACACATACCAAGGACCATGTCTCCACGCCTCACTCTGATTCCCTCAGAGGGAGCAACTCTAAGCCCAACTACCATCAATCCATGCAAGGACCAATTCGAGTCAAATCACCTACGTTCCTATGGGCTAAAGCCCATAAGGAGCAAAATTCCATAGGCCCTCAACTATGGTATGACCAACGACTATAAACAGATCCACGTCCCTAAAAGTTTGTGTATTTTAAGCTATCTTTTCTTGGCTTAGCTTATCTTAGGCATTCTTATTATCGTAATATCTTACTCTCTCAAGCCAACCATTAACTTAAGTATAGGAGTAGCAACCCCCATGGTGCTCCACTAACATGTTCCGTACGTATAAGTCCATCGTACTCTAGCACCTCTCTCTCTCTCTCTCTCTCTCTCTCTCTCTCTCTCTCTCTCTCTCTCTCTCTCTACCTACCTACCTACCTGCAAATTACTACCTACATTAAAGGGAAATTAAGGATTTGAAATGCGAAAGAAGAAGGTTAGTTAAGAAGTGTATTGCACTGAACTCGTTTCTTCAAGAAAGGAGTTCATAAGACTATACCGATCTCATCTCTTGAAAAAATAAGTTATGTCACTTATGATATCGTCTCTTCAAGAGATAAATTCAAGTTGCCTAAAACTAAGATTATTGTTATCCCAGCAATGTTTTATAATTATTTATTAAAAAATTATTTCATTTTCCTTTCCCAATACTTAAGGCCAAATTGTTCATAATGCTCAAATAATCTAAGCTCAAAGTTTTGATATCTTTTGAATTTTAAAGCATTTCAAGGGATATAGAAGGGATGTGTATATACCTAGCATGAAAATGATTCACCAATACTAAATCCAAGCTAGTTTTAGAAACTCCTGGATTTTTAAGGAAACAACCAAACAACAAAGGGGTCGGTAGTCTAAGTTGTTAAAGAATTCATGAATCCAATATTTTGTCTATTCACTTCACTTATAATGGAATTACTACTATGAAAGAGTAGAATGGAGTTGTAATAGAATTTTTCATTTGTAATTTCTTATTTAGATGAAAGTATTTTGGGGAAAAAATAATTTTAGCATTGAATTTTCATTCATAAGAATTCCTTATGGAATTGTATTAAGGTCAATAAATTCGTAATAGCTCTTCACAAAGAATAAGATTGTAAGTCTGCAGTGAAATTACTATTATAGCAAAGAAAATGAGCAGTAAATAATTGATAAAAACCTAATATATAAATGTGTTAATAATCAAAATAAGACTCAATAAGAATTAATACATTCAAAGGATAATGAGAAGTGCTTAAACCCCTAAATATTTGTTAGTAAACCCTAACATAAGCCCTAAAAGCATGTTAAGAGTAAATATGTAAATAAATAGAAAATTAAAATTTAAAACAAGTCTAAAATGTAGAGTTTAAATTGTTGATTTTGTTCGGCCAAAAAAAATTGTTGATTTTGTAACTATCTCATGGGTAGTAGCTCGATTATCATTCACATGATAAGTTAGAGCATTTTATGGATTGTTATCATCTAAATGGTATGGAGGCCATTAGTTTGCTCTTTCTCCTTTAGCAGTTTAGTGCCTCAATTTCACTTAATTGTTTCCACACTGATCTCTTCTCAACTTACTTGACTTTTCATTTAAAGCATGATACTAGAATTGCTTAGACCAATTCAACACTTATCCATTTTTCTAGAATGGGTCTTCTTAGAGTTGTGTTTTCCAAACTTGCTTATGACCTTGTACCACTTCAAGTAATATCTCAAAATCACCTTAGTTGGGGCTATTAGCTTAGTGTTGTGATTCATTAATCCCATGATCATCTTAAGGTGATTTAAGGTTTTAACTAGACGTAGATGATTGACCTTTCCTAAAACAAAACAAAGAGCAAGTAGCAATGAACTCCTTTTACCTCTATTCTTATTGACCAAAACCAAGTGATGTCTAAGCTTCCTTCATATTGATTTACCGTAAAGTATAGCCTTTACCATCTTTCTACAAATAAGAGCAGGTGTTCTGATATCTAGGATATAAAGTCCACCAATTTAGTTGTTAGGTCTCCTACTATGAGCAACATTTTATGAAAACTACATTATACGGGACCTCTCCTTCATACTTTATAATCACTAATGGCTCTTCAAACTTGTTTATATACATATATTACCATCTTATTATTAAACTAATTAAGCCCATACTCTTTTAGGTACATGTCTCTCTATTTACTTACACTTGAAAGATAACAACCGCTAGGATTTTAAAAAATCTATTTAAAGTGATTAATAACTTGCAAGTATATTAGGTCATGCTTACAATATATGTGGTGAGTCAAGGATTGTTTCTACATGGAGCTGGTGCTAAGAACTAGATTTCAAAATTTTCCCTAATTTAGACTATGGAAATTGATTTAATTAAAAACTACAAATAAATGTCTAGTTAAACACTATAACCACATGTCTTACCAACACTATTAAAGGTCCCGATATCAAGAGATGGTAGAATTGAATTGGAAAATACACATATTTTCATTTGTACTAAAGTGATGCCTCAAATTAATATTTAAATTGATTATTTGGTATTTAACCAAACTCACCGATGTAAACCCCTGAAATTTTCATAATTCTTAGAAAATAATCTAAGAAGTCTAACACTGAAACCAAAACCCCAAAAATATACCCAAGTTAAAATCAAATTCTAAATTAGGTTGAACACGAGAATTCTTAATCTTGAGGAAAAAAGAACCCTTAAAACAAAATGGAAAATCCAACTATCGGTCGATTCAATATCCGTACACCAATCAAATCACCTATCCAATTCCTAAAACGTAAATCAAGACGATATATTCAAATGATGCTCGACAACAAAATACCAAAATCTTAAATCCTTCAGTGAATTTAGAGTCAAAAGTTTCAATTTTTACCAAAAATCAAACTGAGTCAACTCATAACCCTAAACTCGGTTAAACGATCCTAAGAACTGAAAACTATTAAATATCAAAAATAAAATTAAATAAACCTTAGACGTCGAACTAAAAATACAATACGAATAAAACCCCAAAATTTTATGATCTTACGAATAACTCAATAAGAACCGGAAGTCAAACCGAAACCTTAAAAGTCAATAAAGTTTACGACAAATCCTAATGTTTAAGCTCCGGCAATCCCACGCTCTTAAACCCTATATAACAAAATTGAAATAGTTGTTGATAATAGTTCGTAATAATATAAGGAAGCTTAAAAATATCAGATTCGTAAAATTCTAATGTTCTTTAAATTCGAACGGGATCAATTTTCAAAAACCGTGCCTCAGTACACTGGATGGAAAAAATATTTCGTCAATACCAATAAACTCGTAAAAATATAAGGTTTCCAAAAATATCATTTTTAGAATTTTTCAGTAGTTAAAAATTATAAATATCACATTTATACGTGTATTTTTATTACTACAAGTATTTTATTTGTCTAGTTTACTATTCATAGTACTTTTCTATTATTTATTACTCTTCTTCTATCTCTACGTTTTTTTACTACCTATTCTTACACCTACATATATATTTTTTACAATTTTCTTTTCCCATAAAAATTATACACCACATATTACTAAACTTCTCTTACACTTGTCTTCTAAAATTAATTTTTAATCAATTTTCTCTCTCTCCATCCCTCTTTGCCGTCCACCCCCTCTCTCTCTTCACTCTCATTTATTTTTCTTTTTCAATTAATTTAATTACACCTAATTTTCACTCCAAAATTCTATAAATACCCATTCCTTTTTTCATTCTTTCACACAACTCATTTACTACCAAAACTCTCACAAAATCTCTCAATAAATCCTCTCTCCAAAATTTCTCTCTACCAAAACTCTCTTAAACCAATTCTTCATAAAAATCCTTCTTTATACACAAACTACCACATATCATTACCCACATAATACCCAATTCATCTAAAATCTTCATACTACATAAACACTTTAGGTAAACTTCTTCCAATCATTTATTTACCCATGTCATGTAACTTAACATAACTATGGTGTTGTT
Source organism: Combretum micranthum (assembly GCA_024138025.1). Taxonomy (NCBI): domain Eukaryota; kingdom Viridiplantae; phylum Streptophyta; class Magnoliopsida; order Myrtales; family Combretaceae; genus Combretum; species Combretum micranthum. The sequence goes on from JAMXBD010000006.1 coordinate 1,938,132, forward strand.
TTGAAACTCATATGAGTAGTAAAAGCAACAACATGTTCATGTTTTGTTATTGTACATGAAATTCAACTTTTATTTTTGTTGTTATTATGTTCATATATATGTTGATTTTATTGTGTTATTATGCTAATTTCTTATTCATATCTAACTAAATATATTAATGTATTTATATATAATATTTAGAGCATATAAGCTCACTTGTTATTTATTTAATTTCATGCCTTGCAATTTATTGATTTCAGGCTATTTTAAGACTAGTCTTTTTAGTCTTAGACTTATCCATATCAAGTCAAAACAATATTTTCTTTCTTTTCTTTATTATTTTTGGGACTAGTCTATTCTTAGTCCTAAGATGCCTTGATGAAGCTAAGGCTCCCAATACTTGACCAGGATACATAGATGAAGTTAAGGTTCCCAATACTTGATATTTTTATTGTCTTGCTTATTATTATTTGTTTATAGTATTTTCTTATATTCTTATTATTTTACATGCTCATAATACTTGCATCTACATAATGATATTGTCCCAACTAAATTTAAAAGTAGAATTTCACTTTATTAAAGAAACTTAAAACTAAATTTTCTATTATGTGACTTTTCATTAAATAATGGAGTTATTATCAACAATATAGAAATAGAGTAATACAAGTTTTCTCAAAGATTTCTCAAATAACAAAGATAGCTTTACCAATGAAACATAAGAAACAAATACTTTCTTTTTATAATATGGTAACCTACGTTTTAGTAAAATAATTTGTTAGTTTTCAAAGTTTTCACAAAAAGCTTAAGATTAAACTCTTTTCAACTCCATAACAAAACCAAGAAGCAATCTAATTTTCAAAGTTAAGATAAAAATCAACCTATAAAGCTATAAACCCACTTAGGAAAATAATAATTTTCAAGTTTCTAACGAAATAACTTATTTTTAAAGAATACAATTATGATAAGATAAAAAACAAAGGGTTTTATCAATAAAGAGGATTCTTTTCAAATAATATTTGTAGAGGAAATAAAAGACTAAGTTTTAGAAAACAAGAATTTATATTTTAAACAAGAAATATAAAAAGAAAAGACTCATTTTATAAAACCATTGTAAATGCAAATTTATAAATAGGTTATTAAAAACTTAATAGACTTTTGATAATTTTGATCTTTTATCACTAGAAGTAGAAATTATAAAAGACCAAAGTTAAAGGAAAAATTTACTTGTTTTGGAAAAAGGAATGAGAAAAATAAAATAAAAATATATTCATTTATAATAACCTAGGAAAATATAAAGTTTCTTCAAAATACTTAAAAAGAAATTTGTCAAGTTAAGTTTTAACACTTCAAAATGAATTGTTTTACGAAATAAATTGTTGAGATACTATCATTAGAATTTTTGCATCTAAAGTGAGCTTATCTATATACTAAAGGGGTTTATCAATCATATATATATATATATATATATTATCAAAGGATTTTTAAATAAAGTTGAGTTAAAAAAATTGTTTTGCAAAATCCAAAAATATTCGTTTTGAATCTGTACCCTATGATTTCGAAACCTAAATGACCTTATATGATAAAAATAATCTTAGAAATGGATAGATCTTTTTGAATAGGTAGAAAACGGTATATTATATGCAAAATTCCGAATTAAAATGAGCAAGTTATGGCCATTTTAAATTGGAATTTCATTCTATATGATTTTAACAAACATAGTAAAATAGAATTAGAAAGTTTAAGAAGAATTTTTACGAAATACTCATCTCAGGTATTTCTTTTGTCTAGGTATGAAGGATACGAGATTACTCTCCCTGAGGATTGTTACAACTAAGATGATTGCGAAATGGACGAGTGGGTTATTCCTCTTAATTTCATTACCTTGCTTGTGCTTATAAAGTAGTGACATTAGTATAGTAAGAAAAGATAAAAATAGATATGTAGGGGGAATTCGGGGATATGTATATATGTGATTTTATGCTTATGTGTGAAATGAGAATTAAGAATATTGCAACTTCAAATTGCCTGTTTAAGTGTTTTGTTTACTTACTTATATGATTGCTTATTGCTTGCCAAATTGATTGATCGCCCCTTAATAAACCTTAGTAAGGTTTGGCTTAAGAAAAATAAAACACTCATAGATAGCATCCATTGAGTCACATCTCTTTTGAAAGGTTGCTACTCCTATGCGTAGAGTTGGACTGGCTGTTATCGTGGTGGGTCACGAGCCATGTCCCTTCCTAGAGAATCCAAATCGCTTGGGAAATGTGACTCTAGGTTCGGAGCCGAGCCAATCGAACGCTTTGGGTGTGGACCTGAAGACTAGCAGTAAAAGATCGAGGATCTTTATTAACAATTCCCTAATCTTTGGTACGGATGGGTAAATCTGTTTTATATATGGTTTTCGGATAACTATATATATTTGTGTAATCACGTGATTATTGCATTGTATGCATAGCATATGTGTGAAAATTTAAATGAACTTGTTTGAAACCATAGTGCGAATAAAAATGAATACATCACTAAGCCAGTTGTAAACTTACACCCCCATAGATTTTGTTGAAACATGTATACCCTGGCTTAAATCGAAGATCATGACATTGAGGAAGTCATGGAAGGATGTTAAACTTTTATGAAGGCAATGAGAACATAAGATGAAGTTATTTGTAAGGTTCCTTATATGTAATGTATGCTATGCTAGTGTTTTGGAAATTTCTAAGAAGTGTATTTATTTTGAATAGAAGACAATAAAGAGATATGCCCCTAAGAATTATAATTTACCATGTTTATGTTTTATGTTAAGTATTCTCCTTACCTTGTTACTTAATTATTATCAATGTAAATTGCGCTACTCCGATGCGTTCCCTTGGTTGTGATGTACGCCTTGTACATGATATAGAAGCTTTTGCGCGACTAAGGTAGTCATTCCTAAGCTTTAGTATTGTGTACGGCGGACTGCCACTTTTAGAGTACCCCTCGAGGCATGACACATACATATCTAAATTCATACATCACATTCATCAATAAAGTTAAGCTTTTTAGCAGCTCGTATATGAAAAAACCAAGTCTACACCCCACTCACTGCAAATACCTAGCAATCCGCCTTTAATAATCACCAAAATCCAACATCATAAGCAAGTATTGTAGCTTGTAGTCCCACTGTCACGCCCCAAAATAGGGCCTAGTAGTATCATCCTATAGTCATCATACCACGTGTGCACCCGTAATATGAGAACCGTCTTGCAAGTCAGATATTACAAGACTCTGTCTTATAATTGTTACATGTAATACAGTCATACCAATATATTATATAAATACTAAGGATTCCGATTTTCCTTAGTTTGCCAGAACCGCAGAGAATCGGTATCCCCTACCAAATAATGAAATTGAGATCAAACCTATAAAATACAAGATTGTAATCAATTATACCATTTATCTAATTTATTCTTTGAGACCAATATAATCTATGAAACTATCTTCAGCAAGGGCTTTTGATGTAGCACTCTTCACTCATGCTTAACCCAATCCTAGCTAACGTTATACCTGCACAAAGACTGTTGGAGGGTGAGCAAAACCACACGCTCAGTGAGATGACCTGACCAGACCACATATCAAACAATGGAAATCAAGTTTACTTAGCAAGCATATGTAATGCCATAATCAAGCATATGAACAAATACAAGCCTGGAGAATCCGGAGTCCAAAGCAGGATGAAGATTTACCCCTCTCATCAGGGTTGAAGGAACCAGTAGTACATAGTCTATCCAGAAGAAGCCAAGCATACAAGGGAATCTACGATTTCTCGTATTAGAGTTATCACTTTTAATATGATAGCTTACCAAACCATCCCCTGTACATACCTTTAGCAACTCCCTAAGCATTAGTCATCCAAACAATACCATAAGCGGCGTCCTTCATTTACCACTTAGTTCTTATGGTACCAATAGAATCAAAGGTAACCTTGCGTTGATCTAATAGCCTTTAGCCTAGGTCAACCAAGCATTATCAAAGTCCCGGATGGCCAACACGTAATAGACTACTACGCTTTTAAAAATGCAAATATGCAATATATGCGATGCATGCCCATTTCATTTTATGGTACCAATCGTTTTTAGTCAGGTTCAGGGCGATAATACAATTACAGACAAACATCAACATGCTCCATACAATTGTCATCATACAAAGGAATTGTTAATTATAATAAGATGTTTTGGCAATCATACATACACCAAGCAGCGTGTAATTTACCCAAACCCACATGTAATTCAGTTTGATATGTTATTATCAATGCCACTAACTACAAGCACAAACAATATGATAAGGTCAAAGTCCCTCACCTGTGGTCCTCGCTAAATTATTGGAATATGCTACTGGAAATTCGAGAATTGATCTATTCTTCCTATGAAAACGAAATAACAGATATTTATTATTTAATTAATCTATTCTTCTATTAGTTCCGAAAATAACATATTTGAAATAACATATTCACCAGATTAGTTTTTTTTTAGAAATTACGTACTCCTTTCTTTTTATGGTCTTACTGACTATATTAATCTAAGCTGAGTTAATTGGAAACTCATCGCCTAATTCAATTACTAAATCTATTTTAATTAGTTACCAAAAATCATATATTCTATTTATATAATATACTAATCTTAGTATTAGTGATACTCATAAAAGTAGTAGTAATACTAGTATCAAAGATAATGATGATTATATTAGTTTTAATATTACTACTAATAGTAAAAACAATTTTAATTACAAAAACAATTTAATAGTTTTAGTAACGAAATCAATAATATTAATAATAATAATAAACAATAATAACAATTATAATAACAGTAATAATAACAAACTTCCGAAAATAGATTATTTTCATCACATTAGGAATTATACTAATTGTCTTATATATTTTAATTAATATTATTACTAAAGTAATTTTAGTCTTACATCTAGATTTATTATTATTTCAAAATAATATTTTTGAAATTCTAAAAATTCTTTTAAGACTATTAAGGATATTAATAATTAGAATCTATTATGCAGAAATTATTTAACAAAATAATTTATATTTCTAAGGAAAATTTCTTTTTAGATTAATAGTAATATATCAAATAATTAAACATCCTATATCAGAAAAATAATTTTATTTGTAAATAAATAACTTTCGGATTGAATATGATTATATTATAATATTACTATTACTATTCCAGGAAAATAAATACAAGAAAAAGAATAAACATTCTAAAATTATTATTTATTATATAATTATGTATACTTAATTTCGTTTTTCTTTTCTTCTGGCCGAGAGGTGCACGGGGTTAAGTACGCTCGTACACTGTGGATGGCCGAGGGTTGCACGGGGTTAAGTACGCCCGTACAACGTGCTAGCTGAGGGTTGCACGGGTTATGTACGCCCGTATAACGTACTGGTTGAAGAGTATACGGGTTATGTACGCCCGTACACGTTGCTAACCAAGGGGTCTACGGGCCATGTACGCCCGTACACGAAGCCTGGGCCCATCGGAAAGCACTGTTCATCGTCTTCAACCTTGGTTTTGATCCGATTTTCCATTGTTTTACACACATAAATTTATTCTAATTCATTCCTAAGCATTTATATATGATATTTATATACATATAACAACTTAAAAACATCAAAACTCGCGGAATGAAAAATCACTTACCTCAAGCTCGTTTTTGAACGTTTTTCCCAGTTTTTGTTTCGAATTTTTGAACGGAGTGGATATGAACGTTTAAAATTCTTTTTCTGGGTTGGATCGACTCCTAAGAAGCTAAGGTTGTATTCTGGAAAGTTTGGGAAAGTTTGGAGTTCATTTGCTTGTCCATCCGAATTGGTTTGCATATGTATATATATATATATATATAATGTAGTGCAGTTCCGGCCGCGTTGCTTCTTTAATTTGAAGCAAATTGCTCTTGTTTGTTGTCCCTTTTAGATTGGCTTAAGCTAGATATATATTGACTTTCATGTACATTATTGGAGGAAATTCGGCTCACAACAATTGAGAAGATCACAGCCCTCCAAAGCAACGTAAATGTTGCCTGCAAGTTGCAATTGTATATATATATATATATATATTAGATAGTTGATAATTATTTTAGGTTTAGGATATATATAAATAAAGTATAAAGATAAGATCATGAATTTATAACCGTATAAGGAGGGAATAAAACATAATTTTGTGAAAAAAATCAATTTTGCGGGTTTAAGTGATACGTATATTAAATACTGATTTAGTAATATTTTTAGATGAGAAGTTCCATATTCGCGTTATTAAATATTCTGAACAATATAATATACATAGAATTTCTATTAAAGATTTGCATATATGTGTTTGAATTTGCGCTTTTTCTTTTGATTGTCCGCGTCCAGGAGTTGAATTTGAAGTGAATTCAATATACGTAAAACGTAACAAAGCAAAAAGGAAAAAAAAATGCAAGTTAGTTTGGATATATGGAAATATAAAAATAAAAAGAGATGATAAATTTATAACCAATAAATATGTAAGGAGTGGGGAAAATATAAATTGGTGAAAAAAATTAATTTTGTGGATCTAAATAACACGTATGATAAATACCGATTTGATAATATTTTTGGATAAAAATTTACATATTAACGATATTAAATATTCAATATGATAGTATACATAGAATCTTTAGTTTAATACTTTTACTTTCTGTTTTTATACCTGCTATCATAAATTATATTTTATTTGTTTAAAAGTTTCGTTTCGTAGTATTTTATAAATTAATAATTATATTGCCTTAATTCGATTTATTATAAATCTTTAAGATTTGAAATTACATATGAAATCATTTCTATTTATAAATTTATTCTAGACTTTTTATTAGATTAGAAATTTAATTTTAATTTTATATTTGTTACTCAGTTCTTTTTACTAATTATAAATTACTGGATTATATCAGATTTTAGTTTTTATAGACTCAGAATTATTTAACTATATATATATATATATTTTACATTAAAACTTAAGTTCATAAATATTAAATAGTATTCTTTACTCTTTATTATGAACTTTTATAGTCTTAGTGATAAAGATTCTTTATTTTAATTTGTTCATATTTTAATCGCGAAAAATTTGGAGTGATTTCTAATAAATTTGTTATAGTTCTTTTATGATTCTATATCATATTCTTAATAATTAATATAATTGGGTTATGTAAAATTTGGGTGATTACATTCTCCCCCCCTTAAGAAAAGTTTCATCCTCGAAACTTGTTAGGGTTTGTCTAAATTTTAGGGAGTTCAGTACTTATAATTCCTTCTACTATAATTTTTATTTCTTTCTTATAGTCTTTTATATTTTTGTAATACTAGTCAAATATCATTTTTAAAGATCGAGGATAAAAACTGCATAATTATTTGAAAAACCTATTGATTCATATATTCACTTAAATGGTTGAGGTATCTCTTTAGTACCTATATATTCTATGATCAAATAATTAGTTTGAGAGCTGTACTTATAGCAAACGAGCCATAAGTTAATCGATTTAAATTACTCTATACAATAAGACTTATTATCGCCTTATTGATAATCTAACCCAACTCATTCTCATTATTAGGTCTTCTTATTATTTCAGCCACTCATAGTAAAACAAGACTAAGCATCTTCTAGGTTCTCATTGATATGTCTACTACACTTCCATTTCATTGTTTATAATTCCATTCTCATCAACGTTCCATATCATTTAGTAGTTCCTTCTTAGTACAAACAACTTTGAAACTAAGATATTACAGTAAGTCGTATAAATCTCTCATCGGGAAATCCTTACTATATTCCCAAGTTTAGAATTCCATCACTATAGCTTCATCTAACTCTTCAAATTGGAATGATTTGTAGCGTCACTTTGTCTTCTGAGAACAATGTGTGGAAATGTGTCCAGATTCCTTACATATAAAACATATTCTTCGTGTTCTTTCCGGACATTTTTAGCTATATGCCCAACATTACCACAGTAATAACACTTATGTTGTAGTTGAGGGCATTTTCTTGGATAATGAGGTCCTTTACACTTCCAGCAAACAAGTTTATTTTTTCTTCAATACCTTTATTTCATCCTTTTGAAGTGGCTCAGAACTTTTCACTTTTTGGATGCAGTACTTGTTTCTGAATGGTCATACATTTCCTTTGTAGATGTTTGTTTCCTTTTCTCAAGCCATCCTACTTCATTTCTCCTTTCATACTCCAAGTCCGTGCTTTTTCAACAGAGTATCGAAGTCAGGAAGTTCAAATTCAACAATCTCCTTGAAGGTATGGTTCTAATCCAGCCATGAAAAATTGCTTTTTCTTCTCTTTATGTCTTTATAAGTGTCTGGTGCAAATTGAAACAATTGATTAAACTTTTGTTCATATTCATCAATAGTCTTATCATCCTGGGTCAATTCCATCAATTTGGTGTTGTACTTTATCTCCATGTTGCTCATGACGTTCTTCTCATGTGAAACATCTTGTTGTTCAGTTCTTGGTTGTTCAACTTGTTGGATTTCAGACATTTGTTCGTTTCTTACTTTAGTAGCTCTTGTCCTTGAGCTTGTATCCTATATTCATCACAATATAATTGTCTATTAAAACTCCAAGAACTTCACTAATATATCCAAGTATACTTAAATCTTCTACTTCATGAATATCATATAATCTCCAAGTGAATATTTATATCATCATTGATTTATTTCCAAGGTTTAGTTTGCAAGCAACCATTGTTATGCATGCCAATTTGCATAAACAAGACTTGTATTAACTGTTCCATCAATCTTTTGTTAATCATTGGGGTTTAAATCAAATAAACTACCTTTCCAATTTCCTATTGCACCATTTATATTCAATATATAAGGACTTCTTTTTCTTAGTATAAACATCCAATTTAGGTTATGTCTTGTTACCAGAACTATGACCTTATTCATGGTAGCATGGGTAGCAATGGTTGATGTTTCTGATACTATTTCCTTACCAAATTCCAATTTTCCTTAGAACCCTTATGAATGTATCAGAATCATATAATATCCTTCTTACGTCAACTGATAATATCCCAATACAGGAGAAAGTTCTTTCTTTCATTCACTTTCCTAATGTATTATAAGGTCATAGGAATTCTTGCCTACTATAGTAGTACAACCAAAGATCTTACCGATTTTTCCGCTAATGTTTTGTGTTGTACTATCTATAGCGGTTATGTCTCTTTGTCATTTCCAATTTATCTAATAGAGGGTGGGGTATGTAGTGTTGTAATCAGAAAATCTAACTGACCTAGAAGCTTGTGGTTTGGCTTCCATTATAAGACTATACTGTCCTTGGTCATAAGAACAGAAGATAAGACATCACATTTATATGGACAACAAGTGCCCATATAATACTTGTAATATATAACTATATATAGTCTAAATGTCTACATCTTTTAGTTTGTAAACTTAATTTATCTACCCAGGTTCTACCCAATCTCACATTTGGTAGGTTACTCCTATCTCTGACAACCTAAAGCTCTGATACCAAACTCTGTCACGCCCCAAAATAGGGCCTAGTAGTATCATCCTATAGTCATCATACCACGTGTGCACCCGTAATATGAGAACCGTCTTGCAAGTCAGATATTACAAGACTCTGTCTTATAATTGTTACATGTAATATAGTCATACCAATATATTATATAAATACTAAGGATTCCGATTTTCCTTAGTTTGCCAGAACCGTAGAGAATCGGTATCCCCTACCAAATAATGAAATTGAGATCAAACCTATAAAATACAAGATTTAATCAATTATACCATTTATCTAATTTATTCTTTGAGACCAATATAATCTATGAAACTATCTTCAGCAAGGCTTTTGATGTAGCACTCTTCACTCATGCTTAACCCAATCCCAGCTAACGTTATACCTGCACAAAGACTGTTGGAGGGTGAGCAAAACCACACGCTCAGTGAGATGACCTGACCAACCACATATCAAACAATGGAAATCAAGTTTACTTAGCAACATATGTAATGCCACAATCAAGCATATGAACAAATACAAGCCTGGAGAATCCGGAGTCCAAAGCAGGATGGAGATTTACCCCTCTCATCAGGGTTGAAGGAACCAGTAGTACATAGTCTATCCAGAAGAAGCCAAGCATACAGGGAATCTACGATTTCTCGTATTAGGGTTATCACTTTTAATATGATAGCTTAACAAACCATCCCCTGTACATACCTTTAGCAACTCCCTAAGCATTAGTCATCCAAACAATACCATAAGCGGCGTCCTTCATTTACCACTTAGTTCTTATGGTACCAATAGAATCAAAGGTAACCTTGCGTTGATCTAATAGCCTTTAGCCTAGGTCAACCAAGCATTACCAAAGTCCCGGATGGCCAACACGTAATAGACTACTACGCTTTTAGAGATGCAAATATGCAATATATGCGATGCATGCCCATTTCATTTTATGGTACCAATAGTTTTTAGTCAGGTTCAGGGCGATAATACAATTACAGACAAACATCAACATGCTCCATACAATTGTCATCATACAAAGAAATTGTTAATTATAATAAGATGTTTTGGCAATCATACATACACCAAGCAGCATGCAATTTACCCAAACCCACATGTAATTCAGTTTGATATGTTATTATCAATGCAACTAACTACAAGCACAAACAATATGATAAGGTCAAAGTCCCTCACCTGTGGTCCTCGCTATATTGGTAATGCTACTGGTTCCGAGAATGATTATTCCTATGGAAATGAAATAACAGATATTTATTATTTACTAATCTATTCTTCTATTAGTTCCGAAATAAGATATTTGAAATACATATTCACCAGATTAGTTTTTTTTTAGAAATTACGTACTCCTTTCTTTTTATGGTCTTACTGACTATATTAATCTAAGCTGAGTTAATTGGAAACATCGCCTAATTCAATTACTAAATCTATTTTAATTAGTTACCAAAAATCATATATTCTATTTATATAATATACTAATCTTAGTATTAGTGATACTCATAAAAGTAGTAGTAATACTAGTATCAAAGATAATGATGATTATATTAGTTTTAATATTACTACTAATAGTAAAAACAATTTTAATTACAAAAACAATTTAATAGTTTTAGTAACGAAATCAATAATATTAATAATAATAATGATAACAATAATAACAATTATAATAACAGTAATAATAACAAACTTCCGAAAATAGATTATATTTCATCACATTAGGAATTATACTAATTGTCTTATATATTTTAATTAATATTATTACTAAAGTAATTTTAGTCTTACATCTAGATTTATTATTATTTCAAATAATATTTTTGAAATTCTAAAATTCTTTTAAGACTATTAAGGATATTAATAATTAGAATCTATTATGCAGAAATTATTTAACAAAATAATTTATATTTCTAAGGAAAATTTCTTTTTAGATTAATAGTAATATATCAAATAATTAAACATCCTATATCAGAAAAATAATTTTATTTGTAAATAAATAACTTTCGGATTGAATATGATTATATTATAATATTACTATTACTATTCCAGGAAAATAAATACAAGAAAAAGAATAAACATTCTAAAATTATTATTTATTATATAATTATGTATACTTAATTTCGTTTTTCTTTTCTTCTGGCCGAGAGGTGCACGGGGTTAAGTACGCCCGTACACTGTGGATGGCCGAGGGTTGCACGGGGTTAAGTACGCCCGTACAACGTGCTAGCTGAGGGTTGCACGGGTTATGTACGCCCGTATAACGTACTGGTTGAAGAGTATACGGGTTATGTACGCCCGTACACGTTGCTAACCAAGGGGTCTACGGGCCATGTACGCCCGTACACGAAGCCTGGGCCCATCGGAAAGCACTGTTCATCGTCTTCAATCTTGGTTTTGATCCGATTTTCCATTGTTTTACACACATAAATTTATTCTAATTCATTCCTAAGCATTTTATATGATATTTATATACATATAACAACTTAAAAACATCAAAACTCGCGGAATGAAAAATCACTTACCTCAAGCTCGTTTTTGAACGTTTTTCCCAGTTTTTGTTTCGAATTTTTGAACGGAGTGGATATGAACGTTTAAAATTCTTTTTCTGGGTTGGATCGACTCCTAAGAAGCTAAGGTTGTATTCTGGAAAGTTTGGGAAAGTTTGGAGTTCATTTGCTTGTCCATCCGAATTGGTTTGCATATGTATATATATATATATATATATATATAATGTAGTGCAGTTCCGGCCGCGTTGCTTCTTTAATTTGAAGCAAATTGCTCTTGTTGTTTGTTGTCCCTTTTAGATTGGCTTAAGCTAGATATATATTGACTTTCATGTACATTATTGGAGGAAATTCGGCTCACAACAATTGAGAAGATCACAGCCCTCCAAAGCAACGTAAATGTTGCCTGCAAGTTGCAATTGTATATATATATATATATATTAGATAGTTGATAATTATTTTAGGTTTAGGATATATATAAATAAAGTATAAAGATAAGATCATGAATTTATAACCGTATAAGGAGGGAATAAAACATAATTTTGTGAAAAAATCAATTTTGCGGGTTTAAGTGATACGTATATTAAATACTGATTTAGTAATATTTTTAGATGAGAAGTTCCATATTCGCGTTATTAAATATTCTGAACAATATAATATACATAGAATTTCTATTAAAGATTTGCATATATGTGTTTGAATTTGCGCTTTTTCTTTTGGATTGTCCGCGTCCAGGGAGTTGAATTTGAAGGGTGAATTCAATATACGTAAAACGTAACAAAGCAAAATAGGAAAAAAAAATGCAAGTTAGTTTGGATATATGGAAATATAAAAATAAAAAGTAGATGATAAATTTATAACCAATAAATATATAAGGAGTGGGGGAAAATATAAATTGGTGAAAAAAATTAATTTTGTGGATCTAAATAACACGTATGATAAATACCGATTTGATAATATTTTTGGATAAAAATTTACATATTAACGATATTAAATATTCCGAATATGATAGTATACATAGAATCTTTAGTTTAATACTTTTACTTCTCTGCTTTTATACCTGCTATCATAAATTATATTTTATTTGTTTAAAAGTTTCGTTTCGTAGTATTTTAATAAATTAATAATTATATTGCTCTTAATTCGATTTTATTATAAATCTTTAAGATTTGAAATTACATATGAAATCGCTTCTATTTATAAATTTATTCTAGACTTTTTATTATATTAGAAATTTAATTTTAATTTTATATTTGTTACTCAGTTCTTTTTACTAATTATAAATTACTGGATTATATCAGATTTTTAGTTTTTATAGACTCAGAATTATTTAACTATATATATATATTTTACATTAAAACTTAAGTTCATAAATATTAAATAGTATTCTTTACTCTTTATTATGAACTTTTATAGTCTTAGTGATAAAGATTCTTTATTTTAATTTGTTCATATTTTAATCGCGAAAAATTTGGAGTGATTTCTAATATTTTTGTTATAGTTCTTTTATGATTCTATATCATATTCTTAATAATTAATATAATTGGGTTATGTAAAATTTGGGTGATTACACCCACTTTTTTCAGCTTCTACACCAAATGGATATACCAACCAATTACTTAAAATTTAGCTGCTTTAATCATCAACCTACAAACTTATGTTAATTCATATGCTTAAAATGCTATGAAACTCACAATTACTCACTTCGAAATATCACCATTACTTTACGATGCATTTTAAGGACCCTGAGTAGTTTCTCTATCTTTATTTCCTCTATATTCCAAACCTAAACTATCACCTAAGGATAATATAGGGTTTGTTTGGTTAGTACTTTTTGACAGAAACAAACACTTTCTTCAATTTTTTTTTAACAAATTGTTTATAAAAAAATAGATACAGATAAAAAAAAAGTTAGTAATTCTTATGAAAAGATCAAATAGATAAAATATAGATACAAATAGGACATTTTTACACATATTGTTTCGATATAAATGCAAATATAGATGAAAAACAGACCATCCAAACATACTCATAGAACTAAGAGAGCTTGTTAAGTACTAATTTAAGCTAAAAGTTAAGTTTATAACACTTTTCTTAACTTAGTCTTAGGTATTACAAATTTTGCAACTATTAATCTCCTTGAATATTCATGTCTTCTTTATTTCTTAGAGAAAAAGAAGAAGAAACATTAATTCTAACTTAATTTTACATTTATTAGCTTAAACATGGACAAAAAATGCTTAAAAGATGGATTTTAGTTTTAGGTACATTTCACATTATGTGGGTCTTGGGGATGATTTAATGAAGAAGAAATGAAGAAAATGAGAATATAAGAGGAAGAAAATGGGGGGTAATGGTTGCGGCACGAATTTTAAGGGTAGGAAAGGTCTAGTAGTTCTATCTTTTTATTAGAATGTGCCATGTGACACAATTTTAAGGGTACACTTTTACATATGTGTGTCAATTTGAATAATTTTTGTATCCTATTGATTTTTCTTGTATAATTTTCATTAAAAATATATATTTTTATCTCGAATGTACCTTATTTTGATATTTTTTAATTGGTTTTGAATTTTCAAATATTTAGGTCCTCAATTGAGGGTAAATTGGAATTTTTTTGAAAAAAATTTGACAATTTAAGCCTTAAATCTACTTTAATTAACTTTGATTGACTTCAAATAATTTTAATTACTAATGATTAGTATATGAATCATTTTATTCATTCACTCCTTATTTTTCAGGTTACGTAGATGAATGTTAGAATTTGTGATAGTTGTGCAAGTGAGATGGTGCATTAATTAGTTAAGATAGAGTTGTATCTTGCGAATTGTTGTGAGACTTTTAATTATTTTGTTTTAGTATTGTTAAATTTAATATTTAAAGAATTATGTAATGACATTGGAGAATGGAGATAGTTTGGCTATTATAGAATTCCATATATGATTTTATGGTCCGCAGGTTTTTAGTAGTCCTGTACGTGCTTTTCTATACATGTGTAGGACAAAACTCATGGCATCCTTATTTCAAGGGTGTTACACTTAAATAATCTTAATACAATCATGTGGTAAGTTGCTACATAAATTGATGCTTTCAAAGCATGACTTTTCATAAATAATAATCATTAAGAAAATAATGTAAAATTATTGAAAAAGTTTTAAGAAAGGTTATGAAAGATATTCCAAATTTCTCGTGATTTAAATATATTGAAATTTAAATAATTTGATGATCATATAAAAATTTGAATTATTACGTTTTGACATAAAATTCGATAAAAACAACAAGGATGGCGTTAATATATATATAAATATATATATCCAAATAAATGGAAATTAGATTCAAGTTTGTAGTAATAATGACCAAAGTTATAAAACATAACATTAAGGATAATTAAAGAAATGAATGATGAATAAATAATAATTATAAAGGAATGGTACTAAATCTATATAACTTGAATATTAAGACATTTTATGGAAATAAAAGTGTTAGAACAAACCCTAAATTAATATAGCAAGAAAGCATAACTTAAGTAAAAATATTAGATGGATTAGATAATGGATATAGATATATGAGATATTAACTCAATAAATAATGGATTTTTTGATAACTTAGAATTGCAATGAAAGTGGAAACAATATCAAATTTCAATCTAAATTAATTGGAATAAAACAATGAAAAGTGAGTGCAAGAATAAAATCTTAAAACCATCAAAAGCCTTTGAATCATGAAAACTAAAGTTAATTTGTTGTCAACTACCAATGGATGATTAATCTTGAAATTGATTAGGGTGTAATTAATAATTGAGTTTAAATAGTTTAATTAAAATAAGTAATGTGAATTATAGGTTATAAATGGATAGACTGACATGATAAATTAGTAAATAGATTTATTTGAAATTGAGATTTCGAATACTCCTTTTCAATATTTTATTTACTTCAATTATTCATTTCATAAACCAAATTTCTTAAATCTCTTTTAGTTGACAAATTTGAACTCTATTTCTTTCAACTTGTTTGATTACTTTGATTATTTTTCTATCAAACCAAATTTCACTATTTTATCAACTAATTTTAATTTGGATATCCATTTTTTCTTAATCTGTAAATGATCTAAGATTTTATTAAACTTGATATTTAGATTTCTAAAATACTTAAAGGTAGTCTCTATAATCTAAACTCTATACTTTCAATTTTGATGAATTTTGAGATTGCCTACTTATATAAAAATTTCAGTTTATAAGCTCAAATTTAACTAAATATCAATTCTACAAAATTGAATTTCTAAACTTGGTTTACAATTTAAGTTAATGATATTACTTATTTATATTCTAAAATCTTCTTCTAATTATTTTTAATGCTCAAGATGATGATATGAAAAGTTTAAATCAAGGTCCTTAATCCTTAATTAGCCTTATTCTTATCTTATTTAACCTTCCTGTCTCTCCTCTTGGCTGCTACCCCTCTTCTTTCTTTCTTTCTTTCTTCTTTTGTTCCCTTGCGTTCTTCTTCTTTCTTCATCTTCTCTTCTTATCTCTCAATTCCATTAACAAACTCAATTCTAAGAAGTCTTTAAGAGAGATTAAAGCTAGGAAGGAAGTTAGGAAGTGAGGAATATGCTAGAGGAAGCTTCATCAACCTTGAAGTAATGGTTGTGGTGAAGAAAAGGAAATTGAAAATTCATCAACCACGTAAGTATGATGCTATCTCTTGTTTTTTTTTATTGTTGTGATTGTTGTTATATGATAATTTAATGTTGGTTATGAGTAAAGCTTAAGTAGAAACTTGTAAACTTATGATATATGAGTATATGCTAGAACTTAAGCTTGATTGAGTATGTGTGGATCAAAGGAATTGATGATATGAATTGATTAAATGAGAAGAAGAAATATGAGTAGAAGTGTCAAAAGTTATATTGCTGAGTTAATATGGTGTTCGGGATGGTGTTTGATGATTAAATCATGTAGAAAAGTGGCTTGAAGAAGTAAAAGAAGAATAGAGGACGCATTTCTTAGTTGGCACACCCCTCACCATGGGTCGTGGCAGGGGGCATGGCAGCCACTGTGTCCCACTGTTGAGCTGCCATGGGATGGTGGCAAGGCCCCCCTTTTCGAACTTCTACATGGTCTTGATATAAGGGGTGGCCGCAGGGGGGTAGGGGGAAGGGGGAAGGGGGGGCGTGGTGATCACCATCACCCTTGGCATAGCTCGTATGGATCCAAAACTCCTTTGTTCTTCTTTCCTTTGTCAAGTTAACTTGATTTCGTCATCCGAATTCGGATTAAAGTGAATTCAAATGCTATGAAAAGCTTAGGAAGAATCCTATAATTGCTATGTTGTAAGTTCTAGGAAACACTAGGGATAACAAAGCTTAAGATGGATTTGTTTCATTAGTTGTGTGCAAGTAGTTAAGCTTATTAATATCATAATTTCTTCAAGACCATTAGACTAAGGAGTTAATATAACAAGTTTAGACTTCTTAGACATAAAATGAACTTAGTTAACAAATCTAAGTCTCACTTTTCTTAATCTAATTTAGTAACAAAATGAGACTTAAAATAGTTTATGCATATCAAATGAATCCAAGTTCATGAATAAATGTTTGCTTTTGTGTTGTATTCTCTTCATTAGCCTTTAGCCAACTTTTTATTCTTGTTTGGATTTCATATGAAGGATGATGATGATTTAGTGATGTTGCTAATGTTGTTGATGATTGGATGGTTGTTGGGGGTAATGCTTTGGTCTTCTTAGAGAATAGTTAAGGCTTAGTTTGGATGCTAGGTAGGTAACAACAATCTCATCACCTTGCTTGTGTTTGTATTGTAGTTGCACTTAAGTTAATATTAATATAATCGATTATGCATGGGGTTGGGGGTTTGTTTGTTGTTTGATGATTGAATTGAGTGATAACTTTTGTGTTGTGTGAATTGTGCATTACGAATTGTTGAGTTTTTGCAATTTTATATGGTCATTAACTAATATGATATAAATCTTAGTTGACCCTAAATGAATTGGTCATGCATCACATCAAATCACACTTGCATTGGTTGGGGTTCACGTCACGTATTAATATTATGATTCAATAGTAGTTCATGTTGGGACCAATGGGTCTGCTTGTTGGCTACTAGTAGGATTGTCAGCTTCACGGGAACCAAGCAGGCACCGAAAGACGTCGCTCGTGTCAGAGTCAGCTTAAGGGATTAATACTCAGGGAAGGTTCCATGGTTCTAAGGAAGTGGGTCATTCTCCAAAAGACTACTTGTGTCCTGTAGGGCTCTGGTGTGGGCTATTTCCCCAGGCGGGTTAGGTGAGGACATGGGTTTAAAAAAGAAAATTGATTGATGAAGCAAATGTTTTGGTTATATGAACAAAATTATTTCAAAAAGAAGTCCTCACTCCTTAGTCTTGTCTAGGGGGTAGATTGTCACGCCCCAAAGGGTACCCTAAACATAACAGTTCGCCACACTCAATATTAACGCTTAAGTATAACAACCTTAGTTATTCCCAAAAGCTTCGGTATTAAGTGTAAGGCATGCTCTCACAAATTTAGAGGATCATGCTTTAGAGTTATGAGACTTAAGAAGATATAATAACAAATTAAGAAAAGAGGATTCATAATCTTCATTCATTCATAATAATTGTCTTACGAGTCTTAGGGGCATCCCCCTGCCAAAATAACTATAATCTATTACAAGAAATTTTCTATGTAGTCTACATCTAAACTAATGCTAAACTTCATCTAATAATTTCTTAACAAAAATGGGAAAATACTTGGCTACAGGGTCCACGTGGCCTCAACCACAAATAGTTAAACTACAAAAGATATCTATAGGGATATAAGCTAATGGGCTTAGTGAGAATTATTTTCATAAGTAAATTCTTGTGTAGGAAAATTCAAACAAGTTATTTATGCAATCAAGTGAAATGCAACATACACGTGAGCAAGCAAGGCATATAGTTTTTCGGGAACTATATGTTGAATGGATTTATGCCCTCCATTCGTGGTTTGGTGATAAGAAATCTCAAAACGAGTACTTTTAGTTGAGTTATGCTTTCAATCATTACCTCCAAGCATATTAAATCTACCTGGGTTGAGCCAAGCCTTCGAATTTCCACCAAGCATTGGTTTGATTCCATGTCGCCAAGCAATTACTTTCAATCATAGCCGCCAAGTGTTGCTTTCGACCGTGCTACTATCCTTTTCACCCAAGGATAATAACCCCATGCAATGTGACTCACTTCGTGGTATGCATGAATCAATTTATTTAAGATATCATAGCATTATTATTATCAATTCTAAGGTGATCATAGAATTTCATACATATCAAGTGCTATACTAAAACAAACAATTACTTACAATCAATTCAATGCGACTAAACTACAAGCATAATCAAGTAAAGCATTTTAAGGAAATAAACTCACGTTGCCATGTTAACACTTCTTCTAAATGGATGAGTCGCACAAACAATCTACTTAGTCGAAATAATCCTCGGGATACGGGTATTCTTCCTCGGAATCACTTAGTCAAGGAAAATACCCAAAATGAGTATTTCTTGATAACTTTCTTGAAACTTGTTAAAACTATGTCATAAGAACGTCAAAGTTCGTATAAAAGATGATTCCAATTTAAAATGACCATAACTTAGTCATTTTAACTCGGAATTGAGTATATAATATACCGATTTCTATCTATTCAAAAAGATTTATCCATTTCTAAAACTATTTTCATCAAACTAGATCATTTAGGCTCCAAAACAGTGGCAATCAGATTCACCACGAATTTTCCCATCCCACAAGCATTTTGTTTCAAACATTAAACTATCCAAAAATTGCTTTGATAAATACTTAATTATCTATATAGTTGAGAAATTCATTTTTCATTGATATATAGCTCATTTTTCATTCATGCTCAAATGTTTGTTGTCTAATTAAATTTCTTGAGTAAAACAATATTAATTAAAAGTTTACAAAACCATAGTTTACAAGAAATCCATTTTGTAAATCCTTGAAAATGAATATTTTGATTCTTTTGTTTTTAAAGAATTATTTCATGTTTATCTTACTATTTTTCTTAAAGACTTTTCATTACTATTAGATTTCTCTATTTTCCTTTTAGGATTTTTTAATATCGGTGCCACTTTTTCTATTAGTTTTTCTATACCGCTTTTCTTTGATCATTACTTGGAAAATCTTGGTTTGAAAACTCTCATTCCCTTTTTATGGGGTTTCCTTATATTATGTTTTTATAGAAAACATTTTAGTACCAAAAGTCATCTTCTTTTGGAAAACAAGGTAATATAGAAATGATTAAAAAGCTTTTTAAAATAAGAGTAGCTTTTAAAATTATAGTGAGTTCTTCCTAAAGTTTTGGAACGAATAAATTTACTTTTTTTAAACCATAGATTCTAAATTTCATATAAAACCATTCTTTGGTGATAAAATCTCCTTTTGTAAAAGTATAATTGAAGCTTAAAGGTTTAGACAACAAATTTTATGGGCATGATTATGAGAAATAATAACAAGCAAAAATAACATAAATAATAAATAAAGTCAAGTATTGGGAGTCTTAGCTTCTTCAAGGCTCCGGGGACTAAGAAATAGACTAGTCCCAAAAAAAAAAAAAGAAAGAAAGAAAATTATTTTGATTTGATGGGGACAAGTCCAAGACTAGAGACTAGTCTTAAAACAACATGAAATAAACAAATTGCAAAAAAAGAAATAAATAAATTACTTTGCATAAAAGTAAATAAATTGCAAGTGAGTTTATATGCTCTAAAGAATATATATATATATATATGTAGATACATAATTATATTTAGTTAACTATACATAAGAAGCTAACATGATATGTAAAACAACATAAAATTAAAGAAATAGATTTCCGTGAACAAGAACAATACATGAACATAGTGTAACTTCCATAACAATAAGTTTAGAAAACTTACACCATGGTCATGTAAAGTTACATGACATGGTAAGAAGAACATGATAAGAAAAATTTACCTAAAAGGATTTTTGGAGTAATATGGGTTTTGTGGTTGTAGAATGGGTTTGAGAGTTTTTGGGAGTGTATATGAAGAGAGTTTTGAGAGGAAAATTTTAGAAAGATTTGGTAGTGAATTTGTGGGTAGTAAATGTGTGAATTGAGTGATGGAGGATAGGGGTATTTATAGGAAAATGATGAGTGAATTTTGAGTGTTTTAAATAAAGAAAAATTAAAAAGAAATTGAGTGGGAGAGAGAAGGGGGGGTACTGCGTCGGCCATCAAAGAAGAGAGGGGAGAGAGAGTTTTATTTTTGTATTTTTGTTGATTAAATGTAATAATAAGTAAAGTAGATGTGAAATAAAGTTATGAGAAAGGTAAAAAGTAAAGATAATAGGTATATAGAGTGTAAAAATAGGTGTTAGAAAAATAGAGATAAATAAAAAGTGTAGAATAGTAATGAATAGTGTAATGTAAAGTAGATATAACTAATAAAGTACCGATAGTAAAAAATACACGTATAATTGCGATATCTGTTATTTTTACTTACCAAAAAATTATAACACTGATATTTTTGAAAACATTATATTGTTACGAGCCTAACGATATATCTGGAATATTTTTACTATTCCGAGCCCCGTGATATGTTTTTCAAGAACTGTATCCGTTCGAGTACAAAACGATTTGTGGTTTTACTAATCTGATCTTTTTAAGCTTTCTTATGTTATTATGAACTATTCTACATACTAATTTTTCACTTACTTTCTTAGGTTGTGAACACGGGATTGCTGGACTTAAACTATTACGTCTAACTAAGGTTTTGTTGATTTTAGGGTTTCCAGTTGACCTTCCGATTAGGGTTTAAGTTAAACCGATTACAAAACTTTGGGGGTTTACATAAATAGAGGCTATGTTTCAACAAAATGAGTTTAAAAGAAAATCCTCCATCCTTATCTAAGTCTATGGAGAAGTTAGAGGTTAATTTTCAATGAAAAGTATTTATAATGAGATCCTCCCTCCTTAGAGATATTTAAAGGGTAGTTGATGGTTATATCTATGGTATAAAGAAATGGTTTTTGTGCTAAGAAAAATATGAGCTAAGGCTCAAGTTGAGTATGCACCCCCTTCCTTAGGTTACAGTTCTCCTGGGCGAGAATGACATGTATTCAGTCCTTCAACCCCCAAGAGAAGGCATAAATCTCCATTAGCTTAGATTTCGGTCATCCAAACTGTGCATATCATATGGTTGAGTGAGCGTTATATATGTTTGTTAAATAAAACTTGTTTGACATTTGATTGTGTTGTGATTTGATTTTGTTATCCACTAAGCTATGTTTGAGTTCACATCCCTACAGTGTTGTTGCAGGAATAGCTGAGGCTTTTGTTTGGAGATAGATCAGCGTTGAGAAGAACCTTTGAAGATAGAAGACAAGTTTGAAATGAGAAATAAATAGATGATATAGTTCGTTAAGATTCTATCTCTTGTATAATATAAGCTTTGTTTATGGATTAGAAATGTAATGTTGTAGTTTTAAGTTGGAAAAATATAGATGTTTTATTCTATTTTACTATTTGGTAGGGGATACCGACTCTCTGCAGTTCTAGTGGACTATAGGAAATCGGATTTCCTTTATTTATTACAAATATAATTTCATATTAGATGTTTTACACAATAATTATTCAGGTAGAGCCTTGCAAACTTTGACTTGCAAGACGGTTCTCATATTACGGGTGCACAAGTGATATGATAATTCCAGGTTGTCCGTCTAGGCCTGTTTTTAGGGTGTGACAATGACAAAAGTATTGTGAAATTAAATGGAAGTAAAAAACAAAAAAAAAAAAAGAAGAAGTGATTTAAGGTTTTTATGTGAAAACATTTGAGAATATATTCAATAGTTCTATAAATTTGTTTAAAAAAATAAAATAAAAAACAATTTTACATTTGAGAAAATTGCTCTCCAGCAAGTATACTAGAAAGCTTCTCACTCAATTTTTTTTTTTTATAAAAAACTCTATGAAAAAAAAATTTAATGCTATGAATATGCCACATATCTAGTAGGTGGCAGATAGATACAAAAAGAGAATGATAGTGGATAGTTTTTATTTGTACTTATAATTCATGTGCCTTGATAATACTACTAAAGTCTTTCTCCCATGACTAAATGGGTTAAAAATATTGAGCTTGTCTATGGGCTTTCCTAAAATGACATCTTTTTTTGTCCATAAATATGCCCACTGCGTCCCTAATTTAATCCAATTGGAGGATGATAAATACAAACTTATATAACCATATCTACTGGATAAACGAAAAACTCCTTTGTAATATAAAGGCAAAGAGGAAGATGGTGATAAATACATATTTATTATATTATGAAAATAAACTTTATCGTATATTTGAAACTCTAAAAAAAGTACAAAAATATTTTTTACATATAAAACATTTATAAACTATTTGTTTAGATTACTTAAGATAAATAATGATCACTTGATGAAAACTTTACTAATAGTTTACCCTGGAACATCAAAATATAAAACATCACTAAGATGATATCGAACACTGTCCTAAGAAGAGAAATAATAATGCTTCAAAGAAAAAAAACAAAATGAAAAATTTCAATTGAGGTTGCAACTATGGTCTTGAAGCATCATCCTATTGTTAGATAATCCATAATTTTAATTGCTACTTTTCTCTCATTAAGCTTGGATATGCAAAATAAATAGCTAAATTAGTAAAATAAGCTAAATAGTTATTGATACTTTGTTTTATTTATTAAGAAAAATGAAACGCCCTAACAATTTAATGTTATTAACTAAATCGATTAAGACGCTGCCAATATGTATAATACTCTAAAGTATTACATGCAAAGACTTTTCTTTAAAAGATTTTGTTTATGTTGAACATTGCTACTTAGTTTTAGGTTATAGAATCGTTTAGTTAAATTCTCAAATAACTAGATTTAGCAACAAAAAATCAATTTTATAAAATAATTTCTAAATAAAAACATTTCAAAACTTCCATTCACTCAAGTGGAAAAACTTTCACTTAAACAAAGCTTTATAAAAGCTTAATTACAAAACATGGGCATCAATAAGCCCATTTTTAGGAAATATTACAACTTAAAATATAAATCCAGCTCTTAAAACAAAAAGAAGAAATAAAACAACTGAAATAAAACCACGCCCCTAACTCAAACACTCATCCACCATTCCTCGCTGAATCAACTGAAGTGCCCAAACCCGAGACAACACCACAACATCAATATTATCATCATCATAATCATCCATCATCAAACATCGCCATTGATAAATGCTAAAAGATCATCAATTGTAGCACTCATTGTATATAGTTTTATATGGATTTTATGAGAAATTATCAAGAAAATGGTAATTAATTGCTTAATATTTCATTTCAGGGTTTAATGAAGACATTTCAAAGATTTAACGATGATTCAAGCAAAAACAAGATGAAAGTTGGCAAAATACACTAAAGGTTGATTTTTCAATGTACACAACCAACTACATGGCCATGTACATGCTGGTGTTTAGCCACAAAAAGTGATCAGAAACTACTTCAAAATGTACACTAGCAACTGCCAAAGGAGTGTATGAAGTAGTGTTCAAGGAAGAAATGTGGCCGGTGAAGAAATTCATGCTTTTTTAATTTACACGGCCATGAACACGACCATGTACTTCGTGGTCCACTTCCAAAGGTGGTTACAACTATATATATATCCGCTACAACTTTTCAGAGATCTTTCCTTATTGTTATTCTAAACCCTAGGACAAAAAAAAAAAAAAAAACGAACTTTAGAGAGAGAATTGTTGGAGTTTCATTGAAGATTACAAGAAATTCAAGAAAAAGGTTTTTATTGTTTTAATCGTGTATTTAGATTACTTCTCTAGATCTCTCTGTGTTATTGTTAAATCCATGGAGGAGTCATTCTGTATATCCTGAATCTTATGAAACCTTAAACCCATGTGATCTGAATTGTTTCATGATTAATGAAAGTTTATGTCTTTACATCTATTCATATGTTATAATTATCTTGTGATTGATTTGTGTATAAGATTGATTACATGTTTGATTCTTATTAGATAGATAGAGGTTTCGTCTAATAGGATAGATCTATATGAATAGAGGGATTACATGTTTTACCTAGAGGTAGGAAAGCTTTGATCTTTTGCAATAAAGATTCCATTTTTATTTAAGAATCTTGATCTTGAATGTAATGTCTTTTGGCTTTAGTGAGGGAGATGTCTCCATTATCTCATATGAGATTAGGAATTGATTAACTCGAAGGAGTGATCGATTTATTTATGTGATTCTGCATTGTAAAGAATAAATATTTCATTAGTCAATCTTTTGTTATGAAAAATTAGGATTTAGGGTGGATCAAGATGAAGACTATGTCTTGTAATTGATATCTATTTGTTAAAGCAATACAATTGATCTTATGTAAACCCCGGAAATTTTCCACATTAGTACCTTACTCTAAAGTAGAATGTATGAACTAGTTAATAAACTTAGATTCCAATAAAAAAAACCTAAGAATAGATAAATGCATTGAATTTGGCTAGATAAGGATTTAGAAATCAAATAAGGAACTTCTTTAACCCTAATTGATACCAAAAACGATATTTCGTATCTTGAATGGACAATTCAAGATATGATTAAAGGAAATCTAAATTTCAAACCCGAAACTTGTTATACAAATAGATTAAATAGAAAAATATAAACATAGAGATTAGATGACTGCTTTTGAACTCAATAATGATTTGAGATTAGAACAATGAGTAGTAATGAGCCTATGCTTGGATTTAAACCCTAAATTCAAGATTCCTAGACAGTATTAAACGCTACTAATAAGATTTCATAATATGTATCAAAAGTTAAAGATAAATAGATAATTTAGCCTCTATATCAATTGCGATATTAAGCAGCTAATCAACTACGTTTATAGACAGGAAACGATAACCTATAGATAAACTGTTAGGATTATAAATACACAATGAAAACATAAACTGATGTATAACTCAAGATTTAAACTTCAAATAAATAATTGAATCACACTATTGTTCTAATTAGGGTTTTCTTAAGATATTGGATCCTAAAACAAAAATTGACCTAATAAGCTTAGGAAACCTTAATCGCGAGAGATAAAATTTTACAAATAATTAATCATGTAAATTTAAAACTTAAAGTTGTATTGTTTGATAACCTAAGTATTTTGTAGAATCCTATAAACATATTTTTGTACAAAAACTCTCAAATATTAGCTAATTTGTACCCGTATACTTAGTAAACTATCCTAAAACTAAGTTAATAAACTAACTAATATATATATGATTATTGTTGTGATTGTTTTCGGTTGCAAACTATTCATGGAAAGCTTGGATCTCCTTGGAATGGCAGCACCGAAATTCTTGCTCAATAATGCAAAGCAAGTCAACAAGATCAACCTTATAACCAATCAAAGATTGCCAACTCAGTTCCTCATTTATGGTAATGAAAACAAGTGACAAAACAATGCTAAATGTAGAGGAAATTCGGATCAAACAACAAAGCAAATGCAACCACAAGCTTCTCCTTCTTCTTTCTATATATATACCTTTAAGTCTCTTAATGAATAAACAAACAATCACAACTTTCTCTCAAACTTTCTAGATTAAAACCACTCCTAAGTAGCAGCCAAAACTGTCACGCCCCAACGGGTACCCTAAACGTGACAGTCCGCCACACCCAATATTAAAGCTTAAGTATGACAACCTTAGTCACTTCCAGAAGCTTTTATATTAAGTGTAAGGCTTACTTTCACAATTTTAGAAGACCATATATGGAATGATGAAGTTTAAGGGGATATAAAAACATATTAAGAAAAGAGGATTCACAATGAATATTTGTTCATGGCAAGGACTATGCATACTTAGGAATAATTCCCTAAATTACCAAGCTATTGTGTAAATATTTGCATGCTAATACTAAGATGTACTTTATCCAGAGTTCTAATATTCAAAGGGATTACCTGCCCACATGGTCCACGGGGCCTTAGCCATAAGTATGGAAACTGCAAAAGGTAGCTATCGGGGTATAAGCTAATAGGCTTAGTGAGTAAATCCCAGAATTCATACTCGAAGAAAATCTATCATTCAAGTTCATTATTCAAAACATATGAAATGTAGCAACCACGTGAGCATACAAGACATATGACTTTCCGGGAATCATATGTTGAATGAATTTACGCCCTTCATTCGGGGTTGGGGATTCAGGCCAATTACAGCCACAACTTTTGAAAAACACTTTTATAGATCTTACCGGTTCCTATACGCCATCAAAACTTGTAGTTTATTACCGGCTCCTACTAGCCATCAAAATCTTGTAGTTTATTACCGGCTCCTACTAGCCATCAGAACTTGTAGTTTATTACCGGCTCCTACTAGCCGCTTTCATGATATACCGGTTCTGTCTACCACCACTATTATACACTTGTCCCACCAATTGTATAGTAGTGAATGCAATGTGACTCAACATATGAAGTGCATGAATAATTTCTTTAATTAAAGTCTAGTAGTTATATTTAACTTCTTTCAGGTGATCAATCAATTTCAAACACTTCAAGATACTAATTCGCATACAACTCATTGCAAACAATTCCAATTCCGATATACTTAGTATTCCTTCAACATATTATCATACACTTCCTTTTTACTTTTCTTAAATTCTAGTGCAACTAATTTTACAAGCACAATCAAGAGTATGAGAGAAATCAACGGGAAGTAACTCACGATGCCATTGATGTCTACTTCTTCTAAGCGGATGAGTCGTTCACACAATCCACTAAACCGTAATAGTCCTTGGGGTGAAGAAATCCTTCCTCGGGTTCACCTAACCAAAGAAAATACCCATAATGAGTTTTTCTTGAAGATTTTCTTGAATTTTGACAAAACAGTGTCAAAGAACGTCAAAGTTCGTATGGAAGAATGTTCCAACTTAAAACGGCCATAACTTGGTCATTTTAACTCGGAATCGCGCATATAATATACCGATTTCTATCTACTCGAAAAGATCTACCCATTTCTAAAATTATTTCCCACAAACAAAGACATATAGGCTCCGAAAAACTGGTGACAAAATTCACCACGGATTTTCAAGTAAAACAACCTTGGTTCAAGAAATCAAAATTTGTTTGATAAATACTTAGTTATCTATATAGTTGAAAAATTTTCTTTTTGTAACTATATAACTCATATTCAAGCATGCTCAAGTGTCTTATTGTCCAAATTATTTTTCTTATGTAAAACAATGTCGATTTGAAGCTTTTCGGAAATTGTTTTTGTGAACTTCTTTGAAATGAATACCTTGTTTTCTTTATTTTCTAAAAACGTTTTATGTTGGTTTCATTTATCTTTTTCTAAGTGACTTTTGAAAAATAACTCTTTTCTAAGTTACATTAATACTATATTTGAAGTTTTCTTAGGAAGTATTCTATTCTTCACTTTTCTTGTGTAAATTCTTTTGTTCACTTGTTTTGTAAAAATCGTACTTGATATTTCTCATTCTTTTTCTCATGTCTCATATTTTCAAAAATAATTACTCATGCATGAAAATTGGTTTCTTTATAAAAACAATATGAAACAATGAAGGATCCTTTGTAGAAAAACTAATTTCTATAATCTTATTAACTTCTTCTTGTAACTTGAAAAGAAGTAACTTTATTATTTTCAAACCATAAATTTTCTTTGCCTATTATTTTGCAAGGGTCTTTACTTAAAAATTTCCTTAGTCATTTATTTTATTTTCTTCCCTTTGAGAAGAACTATTTTAACAAAAATATCTCCTTTTGAAAAACAAGGTGGAAATAATAAAGATTTTAGTATCTTTGTAAGGCAAAAGTAGTTTATAAAATTATTGTGAGTTCTCTTTTTGGTAGCATGAAAAGAAATGAGTTTATTTTGTGTTGATTTTATACTTTACATAAACTTATTCCTAAGTGACAAAAGCCTTCTTTTATTTAATTAACTTTAGAAAATAAAACCTTTGGACAACAATCTAAATGAACATGATTATGAGAATAATAATAAACAAAATAACATAAATCATAAATAATGAGTCAAGTATTGGAGTCTTAGCTTTTTCAAGGCTCCCGGGACTAAGAAATAAACTAGTCCCATAATGAAATAAAATGAAAGAAGAAAAACTTGTTTTGACTTGATGAGAACAAGTCTAAGACTAGAGACTAGTCTTAAAAACAACTTGAAATAAATAAATTGCATTGAAGTAAATAAATTGCATGAAAGGTAAATAAATTGCAAGATTATGAGCTTATATGCTCTAAATAGTATATATAGCTATATAGATATAGTAGATAGTTATGATCATAAAAGAAACATAAATGAACATAAGAAAAACATAATGAATATATAGAGGAACCATGAACATAAAGGAATTGTGGTTATGAACAAAAACAAAGTATGAACCTATTGTTGCTTTCTTAACCTTCATGGTTTTAGAAAACATACACTAAGCTCATACTAAGTAGATGAACATGAAGACTTCTTGAAGAACTTTTACCTAAAGAAGATGAGCCTAAAGAGAACTTCTTGAAGAGCTTCTTGGAGAGAAATTCTAGAGAGATTTTGAGAGAGTAATTTTAGTGTAGAAGTGGTGTGAAAGAAGTGAAAGAGGAGGGGGGTATTTATAGGAAAATGTGGAGGGATTTTTGTGTGATTAAAATAAAAGAAAATTAAAACAAATTGAGGGAGGAGAGAGAGGGTGTAGCGCCGGCCATTGTGTAGAGGGGGGGGAAGTGTGATTTATTTTTTGACTTTTGTTAAATAAATGATGTAATTTGTAAGATAGATGTGATATAAAGTTATGGGAAAGGTAAAAAGTTAAGATAATAGGTTATGTAGAGTGTAAGAGTAGGTGTAAGAAAAAGTAGAGATAAAAGAATAGTGTAGAATAGTAATGAATAGTGTAATGTAAAGTAGATATGACAATTAAAGTACCGGTAGTAAGAAAATACGCGTATACTAGCTATATCTATTATTTTTACTTACCGAAAAATTATGAAATTGATATTTTTGGAAAACTTATATTTTTATGAGTCTAACGGTATATTCGGAATATTTTTACTATTCCGGGCTTCCGGGCACGTTTTTTGAGAACTGTATCCGTTCGGGTTCGAAAGACATCCGAAATTCACGAAACTGAAACTTTTATGAAACCTATGGTTATTACGGACTATTTGAGCTAATTAACCTAACTTCGTTTTTCCGGGCCAAAGAAAACGGCAATGCCGGAGTTAGATTAATACGGTAAACTAGGGTTTAGTTGACCTTTAGGGTTTCATTTGACTTCCGGTTAGGGTTTTTATGCTAAACCGATTCCGAAAATTTTAGGGGTTCACAAAAACAACCTAAAAACAGAGATCAACTAGTCCAAAACAAACCAATCCGAACCAAGAAAAAATACAATATGTAAGACGCTTGAAACAAGTTCAAGGTGAGTTGATGTAACTCGAATGGTTTTCTGTTAAAACTAAGGATTAGAACTAACTTTTGATAATCATAAGAACATGATCAACACAAAAACAAGCTTCGAATTCCATTGGATCCACTCAACCGAGGTAAAAATTTGAAACCCTAGTTATACTTTATTAGAATCAAAATTTAAAAATATATGTTTGTAGAAGTGTTAGGAGTTGTTGTATGTCTATATACAAGATATAGAAACACTTAGGAATGGTTTAGAAATGTTTTTGACGTAGAAAATTTAAGAAATATTAATTGGTTCATCAGGGAAGATGATGAACATTGCTAACACTATCCATAAGCCGGCAGTGTAAACGTCCAACGTTGACGGCTTACAATGGTAGGCTGGCGGTGTAAAGACGGCTTACACTGGAACATAAGTTACGTAAAAATTATTTTCACGTAAAATGAATTAACGCCGGCTATCTAGGATTTTACGCTGGCGATGTATAGTCCGGCGTACGTTGAAAGCCGACAGCTTTCAAGCCGGTGCAAACGATATGAAATAATATACAAATCAAAAGAACGCCGGCACCTGGGTTTCAACGCCGGTGGCGTAGGAGCCGGCGTACAAACCTGTTTTCCTTTTTAGACAATCTGTATTTCATGAATGAATAATTATATAATAATTATAATTATTTTATATATATTTATATGTCAAAATAGAAGTTACTAAATAGAAAAGTAAATACAAATATTTAGAATATTTTGGTTAATAATTGATAATTCTTAAAATCCTAAAATTAGAGAAAAATATTAAGTGTTAATAAAAATTTTAAATAATCAAATATTTGTTCTAGATAGATAAAATAGGTAAGAATAGAAATTGAAATAGGCTAAATTTATAAATAATGTGACTTCTAAAAATGACAAAATAATTATATGAAATAAATTAAGAGAAACACGATGACACTAAATAATAATAAATAAATATGATTTTCTATATTGAGTTTGGTATAGAATAACATAAAATTAGTATTAATCACTACAAAACTTGATAAATATCAAGTTTAGGACACTAGCCACGTATAGGAATTTAACTATATAATATATATTATATTGTTGAATACTTTATTCATCTTAATAGGTGACTTTGATGCCCTAGAAGATTGTCCGGCAGATTATTACGATTAAGTCACTATGAGCAGGTGAGTAATTCAGTCATATTGTACTGTTTGTGCTTGTAAATTGCTGAACACATATAATACAAAGACAATCAAATGAATGTTTTGTTGGAAATATGTTGTGATCTGATTGTATGACTGTTAATCTACCTTTACAAAAGTGATAATACAATGATTTGATGTTGTGAAGTAATATGATGATGATTGTGTGTAATGTATGATCACCATGAAATTGAATAAGAACTATTGACTTAATAAAATAATCTGGTCATGCATTGCACGTACTGCATTATTGAATATATAAATGGGTGACAGCCTGCTATGTATTAATATTTCGGTTCTCTGTTAACGCTTGGTTTTTCTAAAGTGTTAGTTCTTCCAAGGTTTTCTTTGTTCTGTTGATTCTACGGGAACTAAGTGGTAATGAAGAACACCGCCCATAGTATCACTTTGAAATGATTAATACTTATGGAGTTTCTAAGGATGGATACAGGAAATGGTCAGTTAAATCTATGATATTTAAAGTGGTAACCCTAAAACGAGAAATCGTTGATTTTTCTGTAAACTTAGTCTCTCCTAGGCAGGTGGGTCATGAGGTAAATGTTCTTCAACCCTTAAAAGAGGGCGTAAATCTTTTCCTGTTTGGATTCTAGATCATCCAAGCTTGTATCTGCGCATGTGATTCAGTGCTTGCATTACATATGATTTGCTAATAATTTGTGTGATGTATGATATGCCTGGTTATTCACTGAGCCGTGGTTTCGCTCATACTCCAACAGTCTTTTCAGGTTTACACTTCGACCTTGGTTAGTCACTTCCAAGAATATGGCTCCGGTAAGAGCTTAAGAGCTGGAAGTCTATGGTTATACTTAGGATTTATGGTTATGTTTTCCTAGAATAGATTAGCTAGTATTATTTTATCAGTTGTGAACTACAAGAAGACTACATGGTTTGTAATAGTTCTGTGATACTTATGATTAAAATAGCAGTTATTTACCAATTTATTTCTTACATGTATTTATCATTTCTTATCAAAGCAACTAAAAGATCCTGTTGTTTGAAAACCTGTCACTTTTTGAAGGCAATCTAGCGATAGTATTCAAGTGTGACTTGTCTACTTCTACTAGGGTACCATTGGGGCGTGACATCTTAGGGTTGATAGTTTAGATAATTAATTAGGGAATTGATAATCTTAGTCAATATTTATCCCAAAGATTAGACTAAACAGTGGAGAAAAGGTAATTATGGTAATTGTTTTCAAGATCCCTATGGATGACACCTCATTTAATCATTTACTACTTCAGATAGGTATATTTGCTTAGAATCGATCGTAGGATTTAATTAGGGTTTATAAATTTTAAAGTTTGATACTATCGCATCAACCATCAATAAAAACAACTCATCAAAATCAGCTCATTATCTTCAACAATAAATCCTGTAAAAAGAGTAACAACAACAAGAATGAGCCGAAGCCTAGTACACGGTAACACAATCACATACGATGTGGCACAGAGCTTAAGCTATATGCATATGCATAATCATTAATTTATTATATAATCTTTAGTTAACTAAACAACATAGGAATATTAAAACTCTGGAACAACAAGGAATTTAGGGGTCCTGAGTAACGATCTCGACACTCAAGGGATTGATATAAGCAGCTTAGATACTTATATCTCCTAGATGATATATCCATAAATGAGAAATAGTCTCATTTAAGGTTCTCAGCCGTTTCTCATCTTCACTTAACTTAATCCATAATATCACATAGCTTAAGTGTTCTAATAAGCATTGAACTAAATCATATTATTTCATCTTAAGAATAAGCAAACGTTATACCGATACTAATAACCCTATCAACTACCCACCTTCCTAGTTATGAAAGTGATTATAACATGACAGGGGTGGCCTAAGCGCCTAAACAACCATGCCCCCAATCTGAGTAAGGTACCGCTTCAAGGACCAGATACTGATCTTCCACTCCAGGACAAGAATTTGATTTCAACGGTAGAAAACACAACCAACATTCATCACTTAATTAAGCCGTTTTTAAAGTTCTTAATCCATTTTAGATGCCTATCCTTACATCCAACACGCAAGTTACTACGTACCTTATATACGGACTCCAAATAAAGGCTCAGACACCAACCTAGAAGATAATACGAAAGATTTAGAAGCTAAACTCAAACATCTATTTAACAATTTAAACTCTATAAGAAATCTAATAAAAATCCACTTATCTCAAACTTGTTTTATTACCCTATTTGGTTAGACACTAAATAGGAACCCTGCTATGGCTGCGAAGATCGCCATGCCAAAATACGGACAATTTTCCTTTGTTTGTCAAAGTATTTCTTTTCACTTTGATTATAATCTCTTATTACAAAGGCATTAATAAAGTGTTCATATTAAAAAACACTTAAATCCCAAAGTAAAGAAACAATTATTTGAAACAACATATTTCTCATGTTACTCAGAGATCATCCTAACACATTCATCTAAACCAATTATTAGCTATTAACCCATTTTAGGTTAACCTTAGCTAAATTGATTAAAATTAGTCATTTAATTCATTTACTAAGTCAAGTTAATTAAACTTTAACAATCTAACTCATTTTAGCTTAATGAAGTTCATTAAGTCATGTTGTACTTAGATTCATTATTAATTCATTATACATCTAGGATCCATATCAACTTGAGCTTATATTTACTTAAACTTAGCCAAATTAATTAACCTTAATCATTTAATTCAAAAAAATAAGTCAAAGATGGTTAAACTAATTCAATCTAATTCATTTTAACTCGTTCAAGTCTATTTAATCAAGTTGAACCTAAGTTTGTTAGCTAAGTTTATTTTATAATTAAATTCTATATTTAATCTAATTATTTGTTAAATCTATATATCCACTTAATTCATGCTTAATTATATCACTCAATTAACATAACACATCAATTATCATATATCCATCTCATTTTAGGTCAAAAAGATCCATTTCCTAAGCAAACACATATTTAACAAACAAAAACAAGTTTTAAACTTTGTTTATAAAAATATAGTAGCTAGAAAGAAGTAAAATTTAAGCATTGATACTTTTGAAATTTGTAAAAACTTAAAACATGAAAGTTGTATATCTCTTTTAAGCTTTCCAACTCAATTTGAATCACCTCAATCCGATATCGTATGAAAAAGTTATGATCAAATTACGAAAACATATCAAGCTACAGGGGACCTATCACGCCCATGATTTGAGAAAAATGCACGATCAGAACGTATCACGCCCATGATGTTTGAAAAATGCATGATCAGAGTGTTCCACTCCCTTTATCATGCCCGTGATTGCTTCCCTGACAGTTGTTACGAATTTTCTTTATTTTGAAAACTCATTTTTACACATTTTCATTAATTCATACGCCTCCTACACCAATTCTAACATCAAATAAACACATATAAAAACTTCTAACACTTCAAACTTCATCTAACAACATCAAACACAACCTAACCATCCCAATTCACTATTCATCATCTTCTCCAATGTGCATAAATCACATATATCTATCATTCATCCATTGTTATCACAAACTCAACCTAATTTAGCATCAATGTATCATATACACATGTAATAATAATAAAAACAAAAGAAATAGAAGAACTTATCTTTTTAGGCAAACTCCACTTCTTGATTCTTTTCACTACTACTCCTTATTTGTCGTTGAGACAACTTCTAGCTTAATTCCTACTTTAAACTTGTTTTCCATCTTTGATTTCTCTCATATATTTGTTGAATTTGAGATTTGGAGCTTAGATTTTGAGGAAGGAGAGAAGGGGAAAGAAAGAAAAAAACAAATGATGGAAAAGAAGGAAGGGAGAGAGAGAAAGCAGCAAATAAAGAAGAGAGAAGGAAACAATGCTTATATAAAATGAATTAAGAGATAATTTAAGATAAACATATTGGGTTAAAACTTTCAGATCAATATTTTCAGTTCTAGAAATATTTAGGAAACGATTTCAGAACCATTAGGTTAGAATTAAAACTTAAAATAAGAACTTAATTTAGGAATTTATTTTAGATAAAAAGATATTTAATTTGAGTTCGGATTTAAGAACTAATAGTTATATAGAAGCAAATGAACTTAAATTTTATGAGGATTTAAGAATTGGGATTTAAACTAAAGATCGAGGATTTAGGAATCCTCTAAACATTTTAATGACATGTTTAGAGATTTAGGAATCCAAAGTCTCAATTTCAACTTAATTTATTACTATTATAATTATTTCAACTTGTCTAATTATCCTATAATTCATTTAATCTATCTAAACTTATTTTTTAATTTAAGGTGAAGGTTTAGGGTATTTCAAAAGAAGATTGAAAAATATTACTTGTGATATTGGATGAATCATTCAAGCTAGTTCCATCCATTCTTGCCATTAGAGAATTAAAACTTTTCATTGAAACTAGATGTGCAAAGTAAATAATTAAATTACTAAAATAAGCTAAACAATTATTGATACTTTGTTTTTTTTCTTTTTTTAAAAGACAGAAAAGTATTTCTTGTGATATTGAGGAATCATTTAAGCTAGTTCCATCCATTCTTGCTATTAGAGAACTGAAACTTGTTATTGAACTTGGATATACAAAATAAATAACTAAATTAGTAAAATAAGCTAAACAATTATTGATACTTCATTTTATTTATTAAGAACAAAGATTTGAAAGTATTGCTTGTGATTTTGGATGAATCATTTAAGCTAGTTCTATCCATTCTTGTTATTAGTGAACTTTAACTTGAATGCTCCTAACATTTTAAAAAGTGAAGCCATTATTGAATTTTTCCTCAACAAAAAGAATATATATACACACACACACACACATAATTGTGTGTATCCATATAGTGACAATAACTTAAATTCAATGAATAAGATGTTAAAGGTAAGTGATTTAATTATTTATATTCATGGAAAAGTTATAAAAGAAAGTTTCAATTTCCTGCAATGTAGTTTAAAAAAAAAAATAGTGAAGAACACCTAATAAAAAATATATAAATAATAGATAATAATATATTGGAAGATTAGCAAAAATTTGGATATTGAAAATGATTTATCAGAATATGATGAGATGATGAGTTGCTTTCGTTTGTTGAAGGAACTTGAAATTATAAACATGTAATCAATTATTTGAAAACAAAGATAAACATAAGAAATTTGTATAAGGATGAAATAAAATTTAATAAAAAGTTTATTATAATACTACATGATACTAAAATTGATCATTGTATAAATACATTTGGAGAATCTGTAATTGACTCAAGCGCAGTAGGAACAGACCTTTGATATTAAGATAAAAATAATATTAGAAGGGAAAAGTACATCGACCATCCTTATAAACTTTTGAAAAAAAAAAAAAACATGGATACGCTACTTTTTGGAAATGCTACAATTTTCTCCCTACTTTTTTATAGGCCTCACAAAACTTAATAAAATAACATATGATGTGTAAATATTAAGTCACATTATAATAAAATTTAATATTTATTAATTTTCATGTATTTTAAACTTTACTAACAAGTATATAAATAGGAAAAAAATACAACTTATTAAAATATATAAAAATATATATCTAAGACGTATAAGCTAAACCAATAAATATTTATATCATTCATAATCTAAAAATAGAGATCGTTGATGGCATTGAGTCAATTCCTATTTTTAGACATAAACCATTTATATTCATTTTCATGTTATGCTTATTCTTGATGTTAAATTTTTTTTTTTTCCATGAGTCATGAAGATAGAAAAATTGAACAAAAAAGAGATGATGATGATGATATCATCTTTATACTTTGATATCTTATGTATCCTTTGGTTGTTTTTTTTTAAATAAGTAGCAAACTATAAATGTTTTTCTTTTATCTATTTAGCTTATATAGGATGTAATTCATTTTTTCTTTTTATATGTTAATAAGTGATATTATTTTACTATCTTTATTTTTAATAAATAAGTTTAAAATATTATGGAAATTGATAAGTATTTATTTTGTTTTCATATCAACATAATATTTACACATCATATAATATTTAATTAAGTTTTGTGGGGTCGCACAAAAGCAAGGGGGAAATTGTGGTATTTTTAAAAAGTGGGGTGCGCGTGTTTTTTCAAAAGTTTATAGGGGTGCTCGATGTTTTTCCATATTAGAATAATATATATGGATAATAATAATAATAATAATAATAATAATAATAATAATAATAATAATAATAATAATAATAATTGTTTAACTTACATACTCACGTATATGTTGAGCCTTGCCTTTTTGTGGCTTTCTCTAAGCTACTTTTCTTTCTCGTGGATGTGCTTCCTCAATTTTTCCAATGATATATCCTCATGATCTTCAATTGCTATCATAAGAGACCCATCCGTTAAGGCAGCTTTTGCTGCTAAATGAGCAAATAATCTTGTTATTACGTTTAATGTTCTTCAATGTTTGACTTTGAACCTTGCACTTCATGTGTACAATATGCAACCATATACCTACTCTTTGCATCCTTGATTTATCTCTTTAGATTGTATTTTTTAGGCATGCACTCGATATTTTGAGACAACATAACTTTTAAGGCATGTGAATATAAAATTTCTAAAAACTTGAATTTGTTACAACTACAATCAACTCAAAGATTATATGAGTCAAAATGGACATTATGATGATGAGATCTTTTTGGATGATTGACTTTATATTTAATTGTAGATCCAATCTGCTCAAGAATGCATACTTTACAATCCCATGTTTACCACAACTCATCATGAAATATCTTAAATATTATTGGAGTATAGACTTTTACAACATGCTCCAAGATTTCTACTCTATTTGGCAAGTATGGGATACTTTCACTAGCTTTAAAATCTGTTTTCAGCTCTTCAGAATGTTTATGATCCACCAATCCTTTAAAATGTTGAAAGTAAAAGGTCAAAATTGTAGCCAATATACTTCTTGATTTGATTGTTCATGCTTCCACTTATTTGAGTGGAACTCATATTAGCACAAAACATTATACGACCATAAACTAATGCATATCTATCTCATATTTCAAATTGTTTCTATAATCATGTATTTTCACAAAGATCACATTGATGAAGCATCTCATGTTATGCTTTAATGAAGTCCTCTTTAATATCGTACTCATATATACATGTACTAAAATCTTTAGCAAATGTACTGAATTTTTCAAAAACATGACTTGGATGCTTTGCGGCGTTTTGGTACATATGCTATATACATAAATGATGTCTAGTTTCTAGCAAAACTTTTGGTAATGC
Organism: Combretum micranthum; assembly: GCA_024138025.1. Taxonomy (NCBI): domain Eukaryota; kingdom Viridiplantae; phylum Streptophyta; class Magnoliopsida; order Myrtales; family Combretaceae; genus Combretum; species Combretum micranthum. Next base: position 1,977,077 of record JAMXBD010000006.1, read on the forward strand.
TTTTGCCATTGCAGAGGCTTCATCAGTGATGATTGTTTTTGGTTTTTTTGCCAAACACCACTTTAACAAATGTATTGAATAATCACTTGACTATATCAATCGGATCATCATATAATAATGTAGCCCTAAATATGATGCTCTGTTTATGGTGGTTTATGCAAGTGGTTTACCATCCTTTGATTTATTTGTATGTCATGTCAAAACAACCATAACGAATGTTTGTTCTAGCACAGGAATTATTATCTGAAATTTTTATGATCACCCATAAAACAACTAATCATGCCATGAGTATTTAATTAAATTGATTCGTGCATATCATTGGGTGAGTTCATCGCATTTATTACTATACCTTTGGTGGGACAAAGGCATAGTAAGGAGGATCAAAGAGCCCTTAAGATCTATAAAACGGCAAATGGTCGCCTGGATTAAAAGGTGAATATAACACCTGAATAAAATATGTTTTATAGCTGGGTAGTAGCTCAAACAAAACTACAAAGGAATTATATTTATAAAAATCGGTCTATTCGATCTGTAACACCTAACCCCGAATGGAGGGGTAAATACATTCAACATATGATTCTTGAAAAATTATATGTATTGTTTGCTCACGTGTTTGTGCATCTTATATGATTGTTTGAATAAACTTGTTTGATTATTTGTTGTTAGGTGTTTAATTGAGGAAATAATTCTCACTAAGCGTGTAGCTTATACCCTCTTAGATATCTCTTGCAGTACTCATATATATAGTTGGAGCCCAGGAGATGCTTTACCTAGATAATACCTTTTGGAGCCAAGAGTTTTTTGTTAGAATTCAAGAAATAGAAGTAGAAATAGGTTTCTAACTAGAAATTCAAAAATGTAAATGGAGTTTGATAGAATTAGATGTTTTATAGGGGAATGCCCCTTAAAAGTTTGTAAGACTCTTTATATATCTTTTAAGAACCTTGATTTTATTGTTATGATTTACTTTCTTAATTGCTATTATGTATAACTGCTTAAACGGCTTCATCCAAAGTTTGGACCACTACAATTGTGAAAGTATGTCTTATACCTGATATCAAGATTTTTGAGATGACTAAGGTCGTCATACTTAACTCTTATATTAAGTATGGAGAGCTGTCACGTTTAGGGTACTCTTTGGGGCGTGATAGTTTAAGTTGGTATCAGAGCATGGTTAAGGACTTAATATCATAACAATAGGAATAGTCTTAAGAAGAAACAAGTAGAACCAAAGTAGAAAAGTTAGTATGGGTAGAATAAGTTTGCTAATTTTCTCTTCTTTTCTTTTACATGAATAGATAACCCTAGGTGAATCCCATATGGAAGCTCAACAATTTCATAAGAGACCTGCTGAAACCTTCACAAATTATCGTTTAAGGCTTAGAGTGCTATGCGAGGAATTTACCTTAGCAGGAAGAGTAAAGTCTATTAAGGAGATGTTCACTTTGTGGAAAAGAGGGTTCAAGAACATGGAGTGACAAAGGATTGTAGAGACAATAAGGTATTGCTCGATATCGAGAAAGAGATGATCCGAGTTGGAAGTGATATATGCTATTGAGAGGATCACTGTGCATGTTTATGGACATACCATGCTGCGAAAAGCTACCTTCTTGTTGTGAAGGGAAGGAGAACCGACCTTTCTAGGTTTCCAGACCTAGAACTTGATTGGACCTTTGTTCGTGTATGCTCATGATGAGTTGAGGGATCATAATGATTGGTGCAGAGTAGACTTTGAAGATGCCTTCTATTAGCAAAGAGTGTATCAAAACATTCTTGAGGCATCAGGCAATATGTTAACTCAATCACCTCCCTGAGCCAGGATCCAACTTGCTAACAACAAAGTGTTAGTGGATGTTACCATTGGAGAAGTTGAGAGTGAAGAACGCAAGGTAGAGAAGGAATAAGCCAAAGAAGAAAAAGATCTAGAAGAGGATCTGAATGAAGACTCGGGAGTGGAACCGGTACAAGACCTAGTTGGAGGAAGCCCCAATATAACATGGGCAGAAGAGGAACCAGAACGAGGACTGAATGAAGGAAATCTTGATATGGCTCGAGTGGAAGAAATATGGGCCAAAGGAGAAAGTATATATCCTAGATGCAATGAAGAAAGGTAAGCTTAGTTAACTGCAATGATTCGTGAGGCCACATCTCCGAGGAATGAGGATGCAACAAATGTCCCAGTGATGAGCAATACTGAGTTGGACATCGAAGCTTTGGACTCTCGACTTTGGAAAAATGTGTATGTGAAAAGAAGTATTCGGCTGGCTATAGAAGCATGTCACGGGAATCCACCCCTCATTGAATTGCTGAAGAAAAAACCGATCAGGACCATGTGATGACCACTAAAAGTGACGATAGTGCCAGAATGTTTGAGCAAGTAAGGGAACACACGAGATGTAAGCCCAGAAAATTTCAGCAAATAATTCCAAAATAAACATCGAAAATAAAGTCTAAAAATGACTCTAAATTAAAATCGAATTTTGACTAGTCCTAAATCACAAACAAATCTAGAAATTCTTAATCTTGAGAAAATAAAAATCCTTAAAAATAAAATAAGAACTCAACAGTCTTTAAATTCAAAACACTATTTATGACAAATTCTATATTTAACTTTGACTTGTAAAATCAAGTAATAGAGAATCCAAAAACAAATTATAAAAAAAATAACGATTAAACTTCAGAAATAAGACACAATTCACGAATTTCGGAAACGTTAAGAGATATTAAATACTTACAAATATAAAAATTTAAAATAAATTTCTCAAATGTATTATATAAACAGAAACCCTCAGTTTCCAAGTTGGCAAAGATCTAAACCAGAAAATCACCCGGGAACCCTAAGCGGAATATAGTAGTTCATGTAACCCCTAATTTTTAGGGTAATATTAAGTTCAAACCCTAAACTGGAAAGTCAACCGGAAGGCCTAAGTTAGCAAATTCCCAGAAAACCTTAGTAGTTTAGATCCGACAATCCCATATTCCTAAACCAAGGAGTTGAATTATGAGTAAGGGTGTAGTTTGGTTCCTAATAATATTAGGATGCTTTAAAAGATAAGATTAGTAAATTTTCGATCTATTTCGAACCCGATCGGGTATAGACTTAAGCGTGTCCTGGGGCTCGAAATATTAAATATATGATATTAGTACCGTTAGACTTGTAATTTCATAAGATTTCCAAATATATTAGTTATATAATTTTTTGAGTTATAAAAGTTACAGTTATAACCTTTTTATCATATTTTTATTACTACCGGTACTTTAAATGTCAAACCTACTTTTTGAATTCTTCTACACTATTCATAAGTATAACTACCCATAACCTATTTCTTACATCCTTACACCTTACTCTTACAATTACATCATTTTTCTTATAATTTACTTTTCCAATATAACTTTATTACTTAAATTACTTAATAAATTTTGAATCTTACACAACACAAAACAAACAAACCCTCTCTCTCTTCCTATTGAAAACCGGTGCAACCCCCCTCCCATTTCTCTCTCTCAAATTATTTTATTTAATTTCTTTTATTCAAGCAAACCCTAATCCACAAGTCTATATAAACTCCTTTATGCCAACCTCTTTTCACTTTCTTTTCTTCTTCTTTCTCACTTTAGAAAATTGTTGCAAAACTCCCTCTCCCTCTCCTCTTTCAAGCCGTGAACTCCCCTCCCTACATACACACACACACACACACTTTGTTTTTCTTTCAAGTTTCTTACTCTCACAACCAATAGGTAATAGATCTATATCTTAGTATCTTAAAAACATGTAATGGCAAGTTCATTCATGTGTCATTTCACATAAAATCCCCATGAGCTTCAAGCTAGGGATGTGGAAACACTTGAATATGAGATCCTTGCCATCATAATGTTTTAGATCTTGTTATTTGAGTTATTTTGCTATTATCTTGTTTTATTATTAAGTTATGTTATTATTATTAATGATTTGTGCATATATTCATCATCTATTCATGTTCACATAACCATCATAGTGTTCATGCATTTGTGATTAGAATGGTAAACTAGATCTAGTTGTTTTAAGTTCATACATGCATTAGACTTTTGTTTTATGTTCTTAAATATCTTGTAATAGCTTGATGGCAGTAGGAAAGTATTAAAAAGCTCAAGATCTATTTTGGTTTCAACAAAAATAACTTTTGAAAATTCGGATAAAAAAGGAACCGTATTTAGAAAAGCTATTTTTCAACTTCAAAATGTGTATTTTTCATTTAAAATAAAGGGCTTAAGGAATATATATCATAAATGAATGATCTTGATGAGAAAAGCTTAGATCTACTAAGGAATATTTTCAAAACAAAGGTAAGTTTACGAAAGTTATATTTCAATCTCAAAAATAAGTTTTAAATTCGTAATAAAAGAAGCTTGAAATGTAAACACCCATTTTTCAACTTCAAAACAAGATTTTTATTAAAGAAATGGAAGCCTTAAGGGGTAGGTTTGATTACGAAATATTTTTTGAAAGACTAAATGGGTTTTACAAAGAAAACAAACTCAAATAAATTTTTCAAAATTCGGATTTAAAAATAACCATTATTTAAACACCTAATTCCAAGTGCCAAAATGATAATTTTTATAGAAAAATGGAAGTCCTAGGGGATACATGTAATAAAGACTCAATTTTGGCAAGAATAAGAGAGGTTTATCAAAATATAATCTTAGAACAATAAATGGTTTCCAAGAATAGGTTAAACAATGTTTTCATGCTTTAAAATTTTGTAAAATTCATACTCAGGCAAACCACCTATTTAAACGTCTATTTTCTAACCCCAAAATAAATATTCTTACTAAAATAATGAAGGAGATGGCTATATACGTCATCAAGGCTAAGTTTTGATGAAAGCAAATGTGATTTTTCAAGAAAGAAAACCACCTTTCTTAAGTTTAGTAAATTTCAAAAGTTTTGCGAAGTAAAAGTTTTTCGAAAAGAATTCTTGATACTATATCATTAAGAATATACATATAGATAGTTCATATCATAACCTTTATGACAATAGCTTGTAGATGTTGCATAAATACATGATGCACTTGTAGAAACAAAGTTAGGAAAGTAATGTCATATACTTCTTATTTGACATTATCTAAGTACAAGAGAAATTAGAATTTTCCAACACTCATGAATCATGCATGATATTGAGTTATATACGTAAATAATAGAGTCCGATAAGATATAATGATAGCTAAATATCTATCAAAGCTTTAATATGATGTTTGTTTTGAGGTTAGAAGTTGAATTGTGGAATAGGAAATTCGTGTAGTATTTTGTACCCTGCTGTTCATAGACCAACTGACCTCAATTGTTGAAGATAACTCTAGAAATAGATAGATCTCATCGAATAGATAGAAATCGGTATATAATATGCGAAATTCCGAGTTAAAATGACCAAGTTATGGCCGTTTTAAGTTGGAATTTCCTCTTAGATGAATTTGATAGAATAGTATTTATAAGTTCATTCGAACTTCATAGAGATACTCATTAGCGTTATTTATTTTGATTAGGAGGGTTGGGAGACGGATTAGACCTTCTTGAGGGTAATTATGACTAAGTGGATTTCCGCGCCATGGCAAAGTGAGTTCATTTCTTAAATGATTGTGCTTATGTGTGTGCTTGTAATCAAATTGGCATTAGAATTAGGAAAAGATAAAATTATGATGAGTTGTGATCTAATTTTGGTCGAATGAATGATAAGTATATCGGCGCAAGACTTGTCGCAAAATTATTGTATGAGCTAGTATAGACCTGGATTGTCTGAAATTTTCTATGAACGCACTTAACCTACATAATTAACATGCCACGTGTTGGTTTCTCTCAATCAAGGATTTTGATGATAACAAAAGTAATGAAACAACGATTATCTTAAGTTATGTTTTGTCAGAAAGTTATCCAGAAAGTTTATTCAAGATTCGAATTTTTTATAACAAATAGCAGAAGGTTTAGCAGAAGGAAAAATGAATAGTCAGAAGCTTCGGCAGAAGGAACGTTAGTTATGAACAAGTAAACAGATAAAAGACAGAAGGAATGTCAGAAGGTATGATATGAAGAAAAACATGTTATTTGATATGATGAAGACCTAGCTCCAATGATTGAATATATTTGGGAAATATATTTAATCTGTTTCACAAAAGTTGGTTCATAATCCACAGGGTATTATTATTTTATTTAAACTAAAATAATTTGAGAAAATCTAAGTGATTTGAAAATTAAATTGGAATAAGATTATACAAATAATGTTCGAATTTTTAATACATATACAAGATTTCAGGAGCTTGTCGGAAATCAGTTGAATTTCAAAATTTATGAACCAGGAAATTCGAAAAATAAATATTTCAGACGTGATTTTTGAACAGATTCAAGACGTGATTAACAAGAAGAATATTGAATTTGTTTGTTTTGAGATTTTGATGCAAGATCTGAAGTTATCTCAATCTCAAGGAAGCCTATCAGATGTTCAAATATTCAAATACAAGTGCAGATAGACTTGAAGAGATTTTGTATTCGAAATATCAGGAATCATATCTTTAATTTTGCGAAAGATAAGGAAATGAAGTATATCTGGAACGGCAGCAGATTGTTTTCAATTGTCGAAGAGAACAAATATATATACGAACAACTTCAAAACAGAAAGAAGCACACAAGAAGAAAGAAAACGAAAATTCAAAAAGCATTCAAGAGCGAAATTACTGTCATATTCTTTATTGTTCATTTGGATTGATAAAAAACAGTCAAGGATCTTTACTATATTTTCCTCAGATTTTGCTGAATTATTTTTGAGTGATTATGAGTTGCAAGTAGGCTCAGTAGATTGGTTGTTAAGAGAATCAAGCTGAGTGAATTGTGAACTTCTTGTAACTATTCTTATTGATTGGATTAGTGGAACAAAACCGGTGTGGATTACCGGTGACCCTGGCTTGGAGCTGGAAGAGAGGATTGACGCTCAAGGCGGAACCTCTATTATTCGTTTTGCATTTCTCTCTTACTCATCTCTCTTTAATTAGTGCAATTTTAATTTGTTTTATTACATTTGTTTGTCGGTTAGAAGGTCAATCAGAGAGTATTGTTCTTATTGTTCCTGAGTCAGAGAGTTGGTCAGAAAGTTCCGAGAAGAAAGTTTTCAAACTTGAGTTTACATTTTCGTGAGATTATTCATATAGGATTATTTTGATTTATTCTTTTAAAGAAGTTATACATCAAATTCATTTATTTTATAAAGTTCAAAAGCCATTTTAGTAGTATAACCAAGTGTTTGAAAATTTGTATAAAATTTTCAAAACAAAGTATTATAACCAATTCACCTCCCCTCTTGGTTATCATTTCGGGACCAACACCACGATTATATGAATAAACTGTACATGCATATCACGTAGTGAGTCACATTGCATTAGCTAATATACCTTTGGTGGGACAAAAGTATATTAGCGGAGGTGAGAGGGCCTGTGTTAACATTAAGGATGTGAGATCGCTTAAGTTAACGGAAGTGGGGTAGGCACTTAAAACTACCACAATGAAACAACAGAGGTTGTATAACTAAGAGAAAGAGATTAGCATTATGGTTGCATGACTTATGGACCACTCCAACCCCGAATGGAGGGCGTAAATCCATTCACATATGGCTACCGAAATGTTATATGCTTGTATGCTCATTTGCTTATGCATTTCATATGATTGTTAATAACTTGTCTGTCATATACTGTTGTTGAGTATTACATATTTGAGAATGAATCTCACTAAGCTTGTAAGCTTATATCCCAATAGTTTCCTATTGCAGTATGAATATTTATGGCTATCTCCGAGAGGCCACTATCCTTAGGTACGGCTTTTGGACTCTAAGGAGCTTTTTGAAGAAGTCGAGACCTAGATGTAGGCATAGACTTCTAGTTGAATCTCCTAATTAGGTATTTGATGGATCTTGTAAGAGACTTTTGAGAACTTAAGAATTCTTAATAGTTTTGATGGGGGTATACCCCTTAGATCTTGTAATAGATTAAATCTAGAATAAACTGTTATGATTTACATTCTTGTTGCTACGTATGTCTCTTTAAATTATTTCGAAGCAAAGTATGGTGCCTATATGTTGAATGTGAGCCTTACACCCGATGTTTAAACTCATTGAGAGACTAATGTTGTCTTACTTGAGTTTAAATATCGAGTGTAGCAGACTGTAGCGTTTAGGGTATCCTTTGGGGCGTGACACGAAAGAAAGGAGAAGGGAAATTGCAAGGTATTTAAGGTCGTTTATGGGTGAAAGGCAAAGAGGAATGTCGAGCCATAATCCGGGTGATGCATCATCTCCTCGAGAGGAGGAAACAAGAAGAAAAGAAGAAGGAAGAATGAGGAAGAAAGGAAGAAGAAGAAGAGCTAGAAGAAAGATTGAGCACCCCATAAGTCCAATAGCAGATTTTGTAATCAAGACCTTGGCTATTAGGTCGCATAATTTAGCTTTTGTTAGTGGGAAAAGTGTTATGTTGTGTTTTCTTTATGAATTGTTGTTTCATGCATTTTGTAACCTTTCATTTCAATGGTAAGGGTCTTGAACCCACTATCTACTTCCTTATTGAATGAAGTTATCATTTTGAAATTTCGGTTTAATGATATCGTATTTCTCTTGATGATTTCATGACCCTTTATTTCAAGATTTATGATTATTCATATTAGTTCAATTTCTGTGATTTCTGGCAACACATGCTTAAAAACTTAATAAAGCTATTAAAAGAGAACATCAAGCTCATCTAACTAAAAATCTAAACAACCTTGGAAGAAGAAGGAGATGCCAAGAGCAAAGCGCTTCGAACTAGCCTATAGAGGAGATAAATCAACCTGTGACACCACCTCAAATCTCCTAAATGCCGAACCTCAAGTGAATTTACAAGCTGCTTTCAACCAGTTCATTCAAATGATGGAAGCTTTGAGGCAAAATAAACCCAGTATCGTCGCCAGCTCCGCTGCAACCTACACCATATGTATCTATGGAAGTGCACGTCCCGAGAAATGTGCAACCCTAAATTGTGCCTTTACTGACACACCCATCCCCTGTACCATATAGGAACATGTTACCTGAGTTCATCAAAAGCAATCGTTATTTTGATGGAACCTTTAGAAAGCCAGAGGAGGCTGAAGACTAGCTAGCTCATATCGAGAGGTCTTTCGACACCTATGAAGTGTCGTAACCCCTAAGGATCACCTTTTGGTTCCTACATGCTTTGCCTTAATGCTCAAGTTCGTTGGGAATCCAAGAAACGTGAGTTGATACCTCCGGTTACATGGGAGACGTTTCACCAAGAATTTTTGGAGAACTACTTCCCCGGAAGTCTATGAGTGCAATATAGTGCCAATATCTTACCAATTATTCAAGGAGGAAGAACTGCGGAACAATATGAGACCGAATTTAGTAGATTGCTCCAGTTTGCATCTGACTCTTACAAGTACAGTGAGGAATTGAAAAGGCAAGTATTTTTGAATGGTTTGGACAAGAATTTACGAGTCAAGTTAGTGGAATTTGATATAAGATCTTTTCAGGAACTAGTAGAAAGAGCTCGAATGTTGAAGGAGCCAAGAAGGGAAAAGCAAAAATATCCAAGAAAGAAGCACCTAGTTTTGAAAGAAAGTTTCAAAGGGAAACTAATTTTAATCCACCGCAAAATAGGATTAAGCTTTTCAATAACTTCAGAAATGGTGATAGTAATGGAAATTTTGCATGGAGACCCATCGTTTTATTGGAAGTGCAAACAGACCCATTACCTCAAGAGATGTCCACAATTGTAAGGAAAGTGTCACTTTTGTGGAGACCCGAACCACAAAATGATAGGATGTCCAAAGAGGTCAACCAACACCTACGTATGTAAGTAAGTGAGGCATTTTGCCAAGGAATGCATGCAGAAGAAGGAAGTTCAAACCAGATTCTCTAAGGGACCCGCACCATTAGAGATCAGAAATGGGAATGGAAATAGAAATTCATCTAGAACCCAAATGCCCGAATTCCAGATTTACAACATGGAGGGTCAATGGATGTGTGAGGAAATTAGTAAGGAGGAAGGATGTGAGTTTGATACCACAGAATGAGATGAAACTACAACAATGACTTAGTTACAAGTTAGCCTTAACCTTAAGTTATCTTTTTGCTTATTTGTAGTATCTTTATATATGATCAAATCCGTGGAAATAGAATCCTGACATCTTTAAAGCCTAAAAGCTCTAGATAAGTATAGAGTGCCATACCCGATCTAATAGTGATTAGTGCATGTATCTAGCAAGACTTGCTTATGTCATGTTCAATACTGAAGCCATCCATTCATTTGTCACCCCTATCTTTGCTAAGAAAACTAGTTTATCTATAATCATCGCCTCTGATAGCTTCAGAGTAAAGATACCACAAGTAATAACTACCCGAGAAATGATAAAGGAATATGCCTTATAGATCTTAGATCACCTTACGTCAAGCAATCTAATTTTGTGGAGGAAAACAAGTATGATGTGACCTTGGTATGAGTTGATTGAAACACATCAGTGTTGTATTGGAATGTCAAGAGAAGAAGACGAACCCTAAAGAGATAAATGAAGAAGATGTAGAGTTTAAATGGAATATGTCATTGGAAGGAATCAAAGGCTAAGTTCACTCAAGTTGATATCCAAAAAGGGAAGACACAGAAGAGATAAATGATAAGCTAGCTCCACGAATGAGGAAGTAAGAGACTGAAGGTGAAAGATCAATTAATGGTTTGATCATTCGAGTATAATGACACAAGAAGTACCGAGTTAATTTGATAAGATATAGTGAATTGGTGAAGTTATGAATCAACCACCAAGAATAAGATCAAGAACGAGCATCCTTTTTTTGTCATGAACTTAATAATATCCTTGATTGGATGCAAGGAGCAAACAGTCTTTCCGGTATTTATCTAAGATCCAAATACCAACAGTTAAGAGTAATGTCGAAGGGCATATGAAAGGCTAATTTTCCAAACTTGTTAAGGAAATTATGAGTTTTAATTTAATGGATACACTTATTGATCTCAAGGAATTGATGGACCAAGTGTCCAAGCCATGTTGAATAAGTATGTTTATGCGTTTATGGAAAATACCCTCATATGCCCAAAGAAACCTAAGTGACATAAGAAACATCTACGGATGATGCTACAATATTAAGACAACATAAGTTGCATGAACAAATTGTTTAGTGTGACTTTTGGATGTATAAGATTTCTTTCTTGAGTTATATCAAAAGAAAGGCATCGCGATAAAACCAAGAAGATATAAGTGGTAGTCGAACGGAGAACCACCAAGGATAGTGATGGAAGCAAGGAATTTCTTAAGTCTAGCCAATTATTATTGGAAGATTCATACAAGACTTTTCGAAAATAGTCAAGACATCAATCCAGATAACTTAAAAGAACAGGAAATTCCATGGATAAAGAGGCGAGACCTGCACCAAATGCAAAAGTTTCATATGATCGCTCATTCAAAAGAAGTCGAAAGCATAATAAGATAAATGACTAGAGTTTGTAAAAGATTCTGATATGGTATCAACTAACACCCTAGAAGACTAAAAGTTGTAGCCAATGTCTTAAGTTGAAGAAATCATGATGAAGTCGCCGCTTTACTCGCCAACTAGGAGGAGTTGATCAAAGGATTTGAGGAACAAGTATTCATTGGATAAGATGAAGGAATGAAGATTTTCCAATTCAGATATGGAACCAACCTTGATAAGGACAAATCGGGGAAGCCTGACGTTGTAATAAAGCCTTCCTAAAGGATAAGAGTTTAGAAAGTTGAAAAGTTTAAAGTTTGATAAAGAAAATAGGAATGAAGGAAACACCGTGTGATAAGGAGATTGTAGAGAAAAGCTTGTAGATCTAAGGAAAGCTCATGAAACCTTATATGGATAAAAATACAGATTACTGTTGTTTGAAATAATATGGAGAAGTTGGTTGTGAACCCAAAACCCATTTAAGAATGAGAAGGTGAAGTCCATGGAAACCCGAATTGGCCAAGAGAATTGGGTGAAACGGAGACAACAAATCCTCAAGTTTGACATGATGGTCGTACGTGCTTGAAAGACAAAATTCATAAAGAAAGTACATCAAGTACGAACTCAAGGAAACCTAAAACCTGTGAAACTTTAAGATTCTCAAAAAGGTGGAAATTTGACTTATCGTATGATTGGACTATCAGGAACACCACAAGGTCTATGTTTCGATAATACAGAAATCTAAAATGTTAAAGTGAATATGGAGGAATTATCCTTATGATGAGGCCGCATGGGAAATTGAAAATTGGATTCGGTAGAGACATTCGAGTCTTTCGAAGAATCGGAAACACAAGCCAAGTTTTGAGAACAAAACTTTCTTTAAGCAGTAGGTTGTAAACCCTTAGATTTTTATACTGAGTTTAAGTTTAAACCCTAGAATCGGAAGTCAACGAAAAACCTTAAAGTCAATAAAATCTATATTAAACCCTATAATTTAGATCTGGCAATCCTGTGCTTTCAAACCCTAGACAACGAAATCAAGGAAATGATGGATAATAGTTGGCAATAATATATAGAAGTTTAAAAATATTAGATTCACCAATTTCTAGTGTATTTTGGATTTGAACGGGATTGGTTTTCGACAAATGTACTCCCATACACTGGACAGTAAAAATAATGATATCATTGGATTTGTAATAATGTAAGGAATCCAAAAACTATCAGTTTTGTAATTTTTCGATAATTAAAATTTTCAAATATCGCATTTATACACGTATTTTCTTTACTACAGGTAAATCATTAGTCTTGTTTACTATTCATTATACTTCTCTACTATTCATTACTATTCATCTATCTTTATTTTATCTTACTACCTATACACCAATTTTTTTTTTTACTTTTTTACCTTTCTAATACATCTTATATCACATCATATCTTACATATTACTCATTTTTCTTTACAAAATACAAATCAAATTAATTTTCTCTTCCTTATCTCTCCAAACTGGTGCTTCCCCCTCTCTCTTTATCTCTATTTATTTTTTTCAATTTATTTTATTACACACAATTTCCCTCCATCTTCAACTATAAATACCCCATTTCCCTCCATTTCTTTCACATACTCATTTTACATAATAAAACTCTCAAAATTTCTCCATAAATCCTCTCAACACAATTCTTCTCTACCAAAACTCTTTTCAACCAATCTCTTTCAAAATCCTTCTCCACACATAAACCATTTACCCCCCATCACTATCCATAAAGTTTTCCAACTATCATCTTCTTCCTTCAACATAAACATACTTAGGTAAAACCTTCTACCAATATTTTTACATGCCATGTAATTTAGTATGATCATGGTGTTGTTTCCTAAGAGCTCATGTGAGTTATGGAAGCAACATCATGTTCATGATTTGTTCTTGCACATGCCAAGAATTTCGATTTTATTATTTTGTTATTATTATGATACCATGTTGTTATTATTGTTATTATGATCCTAACTTAACTTTGTATATATTATTATCTATATGTATATCTATAAATTTCTTAGAGCCTAAATGCTCACTAACTCTCTAATAAGCTTATTATTATTACTTTTCTGTTCTTTTCTTTTTTTTTTTTTTGGGACTGGTCTATTCTTAGGCTCAAGTTACCTTAATGAAGCTAAGGCTCCCAATACTTGACTGGGATACCTTGATAAAGCTAAGGTTCCCAATACTTGATCTTATTATCTTGCTTATTATTTTGCTTCTTATATCTTTCATATATTTTCATCTTTTTCATACTACATACTCATAGTCACATACATGCATTATTATAATGATATTGTCTTAATAAAAATTTAAAGTGGAATTTTCTTTAATAAAAGAAAATGAATGAAACTAAACTCTTTTAATATATATATCCTTGTCACTAAATCATGATTTTGTTATCCAACACATAGGAAAAATTATTTTACAACTTTTCAAACTAATCAAGATTTTTCTTAAATGATATAAAAGGAATTAACTAACGAACTAAACCTTTTTTTTTTTTGTAATAAGTCTCATGAAGTTTATTAAAACTTATTGTTAATAGTTCTTTGATAAGCAATTTTTTCTTACAAAGCTTACTTATACTATTTTTACCAACTCCATAATAAAAATAAAAAACTAGACTAGTTTTCAAAGTTAAGATAAAATCAATTCACTAATTTATAAACTCACTTAGAAAAATAAAGGTTGCCAAGATTCTAAATGATAAACCCATTTTCAAAGAAATAAAAAGAATGTAAACATGATAACTTCAAAAAAAATAGATATTATCAACAACTTAAGAAGATATTAAAAAAATGATTTCTTTCCAAGTGAAGTCGGTAAAGAACTTAAGAGACCAAGTTTTAGAAATAAAATTTATTTTTAAAGAAGTTAATAAATAAAAATATAAGAGGAAAAAGACTTATTTATCAAAGTTATTTTAAAAGGAAAATATATACAACTCAAATTATTATAGGTTATTAACAACATAATAAAAATTTGGAAACTTCATTTTTATCACTAAAGGTAAAAATTTGCAGAAGATCAGCGATAAGAAAAATTAACTTATTTTAGAAAAGAAATAGAAAAAAAATTAAGAATATATCCCTTTATAACAACCCAAGAATTTATAAAGTTCTTTCAAAACACTTAGAAAAGAAATTGTTAAAATTTAAAGTTTCAACACCGTATAACAAAATGTTTTAAGAAAAATAATTATTGAGACAATACCGTTAAATATTACGTATAATATTAGCCTATATATATGTATTCAAGATATTTTTCAACCATATAAATATCTATAGTTATTGCTAAAGGATTTTTGGAATAAAAAAAAGTTTAAAAATGGTGTTTTAAGGGCTGGGATTTTTGTGGAGAATATATACCAATCTTTTTCGTGATCCAAAGGACTTTTAATGACAAAAATATATACTTAAAAATAGATAGATCTTTTTGAGTAGGTAGAAAACGGTATATTATATGCGAAATTCCGAGTTAAAATGTACAAGCTATGACCATTTTAAGTTAGAATTTCACTCTATACGATTTTTGATGAACTTAGTGAAATAGAATTAGCAAGTTTAAGTAGAAATTCCAAGAAATACTCATTTTCGGTATTTCCCTTATATAGGTGATGTGGAAACCGAGTTTCTGTATCCCGAGAATTACTTTGACTAGAAGTTTCTACGCGAATGGCCGAGTGAGTTTATTTCTTACATTTTGCACTTATGTTTTTACTTGTAAAATTGGTGCAATTAGAATTAAGAAAAGATAAAATAGGAAGGTGCATATGCTTTACATATATGGTTGAAATTATGTTTAAGTATATCGAGGCAGGAATCATTCATAATGAATGTTTGATCTAGCATAGGAATGATTGTTTGAAATTTCTATGATCACCCGTAAAACAACTAATCATGCCATGAGTATTTAATTAAATTGATTCATGCATATTATTAGGTGAGTTCATCACATTTATTACTATACCCTTGGTGGGATAAAGGCATAGTAAGGAGATTGATAGAGCTTGTAAAATCTATAAAACGGTGAATGGCCGCTCGGATTAAATTACGATGAATATAACACCTGAATAAAATATATTTTACAACTGGATAGTGGCTAGAACAAAACTACAATGGAATTATATTTATAAAAATCAGTCTATTCGATCCGTAACACCTAACTACGAATGGAGGGGTAAATACATTCAACATATGATTCTCGAAAAATTGTATTTATTGTTTGCTCACGTGTTTGTACATCTCATATGGTTGTTTAAATAAACTTATTTGATTATTTGTTGTTAGGTGTTTAATTAAGGAAATAATTCTCACTCAGTGCAAGCTTATACTCTCGTAGATATCTTTTGTAGTACTCATATCTTTGGTTGGAGCCTAGGGGATACTTCACCCAGGTAATACCTTTTGGAGCCAAGAGCTTTTGGTTAGAATTCAAGAATTGGAAGTAGAAATAGGTTTCCAAGTAGAAATTCAAAAATGTAAATGGACTTTGATAGAAATAGATGTTTTATAGGGGAATGCCCCTTAAAATTTGTAAGACTCTTTACATATCTTTTAAGAACATTGATTTTATTGTTATGATTTACTTTCTTCATTGCTATTATGTATAATTGCTTAAACAACTTGATCTAAAGTTTGGTCCGCTACGATCGTGAAAGTACGCCTTACACCCGATATCAAGACTTGTGAGATGACTAAGGTTGTCATACTTAACTTTAAATATTGAGTGTGGCGGGCTGTCAAGTTTAGGATACCCTTTGGGGCGTGATAGCTTATGGTAAAGAATTTAAATTCTTGTGTGCTCTAAGAAACATCCTTTTCTTAAGAGAAGTTAAAGGATGTGTATGATTAGATATAAATTTTATGACTTGGAACTTACCATTATTTTACCTTGTCATTGGTTGATGATGTTGGACATTACTCCTTCTTTTGTCATTTTCCCTTAAGTCTTGATATGAGCAGTAAAAAATACGTTCTATCTACTCACCTTTAGAATCATTATGTGCCTTACTTCGTTGAATACTAAATCTAACTTCTTTAGCATATTGATTATAAAAATTATATTCTTACCTTAGTTTCAAATACTATTCCAATCTTGTTTTTTTTTTTTTTAATCTGTGACACCAATATGAATATCCATTTTCTTTTCATTATTGCCTACGATAAGATCAATATTCAAATGAACATTGTCTTTGTAATATACAAATAAATAGATCATAGTGTAGAGTAATATTGTCATATATTGTTGTTTAAGAGGGTAGTTTTGTCATGTAATAGTTAAAATTGAACTCGAGGAACTTGTTCATGAAGGATCGGAAGCAGAGGATGAAAGCTAGATCTAGGCTGCCAGCCTAGACAAAGAAGGCTGCCGGCCTTGGATCATGAGCTACCAGTGTATGTTCAGTGGTTGTTTTCTTCATATTTGTTGTAGCATCGTACGCCGGCTAAAGGCCACTAGCGTAAATGTTCTGAGCGCCCGGCTTTATGTTGGCTTACAATGAAAATTTTCATCCTTTCATGTTAAGCCGCCCCCTAAGCCACCAGTTTGCCCTACCAGGCTACATCTTGTGAATCTTTTTGTAGTTTCCTTTTTCCTTAAGTCTCCTAAACTCTATAAATAAACCCCCAATTTTCTTCTCTTTTCATAGCTCAACCTGACGCAAATTCTAGGTAAAATTACTCTCAATCTCTATTAGTTAAATTTTGATTAGGTCTTAGTTTCTAAAGGTTGTTTTCAAATTGGTTTTTGAGGAATCAAGTTGGTGGAGACGACTTCGTTGGAGACAAACCCTAGGTGTTGTTGGATTGTGAGTTCTTGGTGATCAAGGAGGATTGGAAATCTCATCTTAAGTAATGTATAAATCTATTTTATTCTTATGGTACTAAAGAAATAGTCTTTTCTGATTTGTTGTGTATATTCTAAATATTTTGTGGATTGTAAAGAAAACCTTAAGTTCTTTTAGAGAAGTTCTCTTTCTGTGATTAAGAATAAGGTATGATCTAGGGTAAATGCTGCTTCTATGATATTAAGGTTTGGTTTATCTTGAGATTCGATTATGTATATGGTTGTGTTGAGATGGTTTTGTTTATGTGATCAGGGCTCTGTTGATATTAGGGTTTTGTGAAAAAGTTAATTCAGGTACGACCTTACCTTGTTTATTAATTGTGCTTATAGGCTTAGAATTGTAAATAGACCTAAAATTTATTTGAATTTAATTGAATCGCACGCCGCTTGTGCTTAGCTTTGGTTAGTAAATACCACATAGAATGTGATACTAATAAGGTGCCTTAATGATCCTTACATGTCATTGTCCTTAGTGGAGTTGTAGTTAGAGACGATTCCGGTAGTTTAGGAGTAATGGGTGTACGGCACCCGGGTATGTGGGAGATTCTCAGCACCATATATGTATATATTACCTATTTTCCTGTATTGGTTGTTTTTAGGGAGTCATGAGATACTCTACGTTTGGGATTAAGCTGCAGAATGTTTTGAGCTGTGTTGGTTGCTTGGCCAAATTAAAGATAACAAAATTATGATTGTTGCATTAGTTTTAAATTGTATGTGATATTGTTTATTGCTTGTTCATGTGTATGTGTTTTTGGTTTGGCGTATTGGGTATTTTCACTCACCCCATTTATCTTTTTCAGGAACAAATGTAGATCAAGTAGTTTATGATTTATTGGGATTTGATGTCTATGTGGACTTCAGGGTGGACATTAGCGGACCTGATTATCCTGTAGATCTCTAGATTGTTTTTGGATAGCTATTAGTGGTTTGAAAAAACTATAGGAAGTTGTTTTTAAAAGTTATATTGAATTTATGAGATTTTTGTAAAGACTTTTATTTGAGTTTAGTTGAAATAGATTGGCTTTGGTTTATACCAACTAGTTAGTAATGAAGATGTTTTATTTTTATGACGTTTTTAAAGTATCCCTATTTTGAGAGTTTTAAAGATATATGTTTTTAATTATTGGTGGTTTAGAGTTTTAATAGCCTTAGCATGTTCTTTCCAACTGAGGATACGTGGTGAATCATAAAGCCTTTAAGTTAGGGCGTTATAACTTATTTGGTATCAGAGCAATAGGTTTTGATCTTAATAGATATAGATTATGAACTCCTTAGGATAATGAGCATTGATGAGTGAGGTAGCAATAATAGGTTTTGTTTATCTAGCTTAGTTTGGTTTTACCTAGTAAATATATATATTATATATATAGTTTTGATCTTTAAGTTAGATTTACCTTTATCTTATGTGGTATGTTTGTTTATGTTAGAATGCCTCCAAGAAGAAGAGCCCCTGATGCTAGTTCCTCTAGGACTAGTGAGTAGGAACAATCACTAAAGAGCTAGCCACCTTTGAATCAAGTGCCTGAAGATTTACCCCCGCCTCCACTAGCTCCACCTATAGGACAATAGATGCTAGTAGATGTTGCCTACTTGATGCAGGCTATCAATACTCTTATGGGAGTAGTCACTCAACAGCAGTGGAACATGAGGAATGACCTACAAGTGATTCAGGCTAATGGTGATGCCTAGAGACAAGAAACACAAAGATTAAATGGTAATGGTGGTAATGGAGCTAGGCATGCTGATATCTTGAGTTTGAACAGGTTTGTAGATCTAGTTTATAAGTTTGAGCCTACGCCCAGGAGGCCTTTGGATGCCCAACTATGGATAGAGGAGGTTGAGAAGACATTTGATGCTTTGGACATTCCATAGAACAAGAAGGTGGAGTATGCCTCATATTTGCTGATTAGGAGGGCAAATAATTGGTGGTTGAGCATCGGAAGACACATGACTAGAGTAGTTACTTGGGAAGCATTCCGGTAGGCTTTCTATGGATAGTTTTTCCTTGATAGTGTTAAGTAAAAGATGCTTTAGGAGTACTACACTCTACAATAAGGAAAGATCACTATAGAGGAGTATGAGGCTGAACTTCATAGATTGATGAGATTCCTACTTGACCCCTTGAAGGAGAGTGAAGAGGCTAAAGGTAGCAGGTTTATCACTGGGTTAGAGCCTAAAATCCAGTATTAAGTGAACTTGATGGACTTGACCAACTATTCTACTATGGTCAATAAAGCTAAGACTGTAGAACAAGGATTGAATAGGATGAAGAGTCGTGAACCATAGAAGGACAGATCTATTTAGGGAAGAGGCCAGCTACTAGTGTTCTTACCTAGGATTGAGGAAAGAGACCTCTCACATAGCAAGTTGGATCAGCAGATTAGAGTTCTGATAGAAGATGCTTCAATTGTCAGAGAACCCATGAAGTTAAGGATTGCAAGTGGCCAGAGAATGCTTGCTTCACTTGTGGGAAGATTGGACATAGTCATAAATTTTGCACTGAGAAAGCTATGATTCCACAGGTGTTTTGCTTTAAATGTGGACAAAGAGGACACATGGCCATAGAATGCAAGGAGATTGGAAAGCAAGTAGTTATAGGTGTTCATATAGGCCAAGCTTCGGGTGGTCAAGGACAAAGAGCACCAACTTTAGTATATGCTTTTCAGAATAGTGACACCTCCAGCATAGACATGGTTACAGGTACGCTCCGCATATGCCTGCATAATGCATATGTTCTTTTTGACACGGGTGCAAGCTTTTCATGTGTATCTGATTCTTTTGTATCTGTATGTGGTATGAATATTGAGCCTATGTCTAGATGTTTGTCCGTAAATACTCCTTTATGGAGTGGAGCTTTACTGAATAAGATGTGTAGCGATGTGGATATAGAGATAGAGGGTAGATATCTATATGCAAATCTAGTAGTTTTGGATATGTTGGATTTTGATATAATTTTGGGAGTAGACTGGCTAGCAAAATATCATGCTAAGATTGATTGTCACAACTTAGTTGTAGAGTTTGACTTGCTAAATGGGGATCAATTTGTATCTAACCTGGATGTATAAAGATTGCCAATTTTGCCTACATATGAGTTGTGAGAAAGGTTGGTGTTAGTAATGGCAGCTATGACTATTATAGATGAATTGAAGATAGACACTCCCAGGATACCGATTGTGAGAGAATATATTGATGTTTTTCTAGAAGATCTAACGGGATTACCACCACACAAAGAGATAGAGTTTTGTATTGATTTGGAGCCAGGTACTTTGTTTAAGTTTAAAGCACCATATCGTATGGCTCCAATGAAACTGGCAGAGTTAAATGTTCAATTGGAAGATTTGCTTAAGAAGAAGTTCATTAGACCAAGTGTGTCACCCTGGAGAGCTCCTATGTTATTTGTGAAGAAGAAAGATGGAAATATGTTATTGTGTATTGACTATAGAGAATTAAACCAAGTGACGATCAATAACAAGTACCTGTTGCCGAGAGTAGATGATTTGTTTGATCAGCTAGCAGTAGCATAGTATTTTCAAAGATTGATCTAAAATCAGGATATCACCAGTTGTGGGTTAAGGTAGAGGACATTCAGTAAGTGGCTTTTAGGACCAGGTATGGATACTATGAGTTTGTTGTCATGCCTTTTGGTCTTATGAATATGTCAGCAGTTTTTATGGATTTAATGAACAAAGTTTTCATAGATTATCTAGATTTGTTTGTAGTGGTATTTATTGATGATGTGCTGGCGTACTCTAAGTCGAAAGAAAAACATGAAGAACATCTAAGGTTACAAGAGGAAAAGTTGTATGTTAAATTCACGAAATGTGAATTCTAGTTTGAACAAGTAACCTTGTTAGATTCTCTTAAAATAGGTTTTGATGATAACAAAAGAGTAAAAATGATTACTAATGAGTTTATTAAGTGTGTAGTATCGAGATTAAAGAGAAAGAAGAAAAATGATGAAGAGTATCAGAAATCCAGAATGTTTTTTAGAAGGTTGCTTTAAGGATAAAGAATTTTTCTAGAAATCCAGAACTTTTACAGAACCTTTCACAGCAGCTCTATATCACGTTATTTCACTGTTCATCTTCTCCAACTTGATACAAATTATTCTAGTTTAGTCTAAAAATGAATCTTGAAGACCTAGCTCTGAGTAAATGAGTTTATTTGGATAATATACTCATTTGTTCCACTTAAGTTGGTTTAATCTAAGGGGATTTAAAGTTTTTTTCAAAGTTTATCTCTCATCAATGACGAAAACCTTCATGAACAGTACTGGACCTTGTTTGGACAGATTCTACACGTTTTTCTCCTTTAAGACAAGTGATTTATCAATGTCTAAGACATTTATCTTCATGGGATTTTGCCTAGAAGATTAAAAAGAGATAAACATTATCTTGGATAGGATGAGGAAGAAGATTACGAGGAAGAAGATCACGATGAACAATAATAACAAATAACAACAAGATTTTCTACGAAAATCAAATAAGGCTTATCATCATCCTTTCGTTACAGAATTTGAATTTGAAAAAGGATAAAGCTCACAAGATTTCATCTGATAAATACAAGGAAAAGTCTATTCACAACTTGCAACCAGTTTTGAAGATCACAACAGAATTTGAATTTGAAATTGAAAATCAAATAAGGAAGAATAGATTTTAATCAAGATTATTAGGAAAGTTTATCCATCTTCCAATAGCTTTTTGAACGTTAGAGAAAGAGTATATTTATCGAAGCCAAGGAAGAAGAAAAATAAAGATGTTGATATACTTATGATACTTTGAAAATAAAATAGAGAGACTTACACCTGCTGTGAGAAGGAAAAAGGAACACAACTGATACTATTCACGTTGCTAACAAAAGCTTTCTCTTTCACCAAGAAAATACAGAATCTTATATAGAACCTCACAAAACTTTGCTATTTCTTCTTCTAGTCTTTTAAATTGATCTCTCTCTCTCATCTAGAAGAAATACGATGCCAAGAAATACTCGGCTACAGAAAAAGAAAAGAGAGATAGAGAAGGAAGAAAAAGAACACTTACTTGACTAACCCAGAAGGTTTCACAGAATCTTGTGATTAAAGAAAAGAACATCTTCTTTACCATAAGAAGCAAATAGAAACCGCTACTACTTACAATACTACATGAGCTTATTAGTGCAATTTTTTATTCTTTATTGCAATCTTGATTTTGTTATTTCCTTATCGACAGAAGGAATGTGTTGTTGCCTTCTAGTTTGTTTGATTACAGGATTAGACTTTGTAGATCGATTGTTGCTAGATGATAGCTGCGAGAATCGAGCAGAGAGGATCGTATAGTCTTGTAATTTGAAATTATTGGATATAGTGGAACAAAAACCCGTAGGATAACAGGGTCCCTGGCTCGAAGCTGGAAGAGTGGACTGACGCACAAGGCGGAACCACTATACATCACTACCCGATTCTCTTATTCCCTATCTTTTTAATTTCCGCAATTTATTTTCATATTTGTTTAAGTGTTCATACTGTTCCCAAATTGGAAACCGGAGTGGTATTTTCATATTTGTTTAAGTGTTCATACTGTTCCCAAATTGGAAACCGGAGTGGAATATTTTTCAAAAAGCGAAAAATTTACAATTTTTATTAATAATCAATTCAACCCACTTCTTGATTATTTAAGTGGGACCAAACAACCTTCTTAGGACATGTCGTTGATGGGAACGAAATTTCTATGGATCTTGAGAAAGTGAAAGCAGTAGTAGAATGGCCAACTTCGAAGAACATGTTAGGGATTAGAAGTTTTATGGGAATAATAAGATATTACAGATGATTCATAGAAGACTTTTCCAAGATCGCAAGTCCATTAACCAAACTGACATAGAAAGGAGTGAAGTATGTTTGGGACGAAGATTATGAGAATAGCTTCTAGCAGTTAAAGGACAAACTTGTATCAACCCTAATGTTAGCTTTACCAGTTAGTGGTGAAGAATATTATATTTACAGTGATGCCTCTATTCAAGGTTTGGGTTGTGTTTTGATGCAATGAGGCAGAGTTATAGCATATACCTCAGACAACTAAAGCCCCATGAAAGGAATTATCTTATGCATGACCTAGAATTGGCAGTAGTGGTTCATTCTTCAAAGCTTTGAAGACACTATTTGTACGGAGAAGATGCAAAATATTCACGGATCACAAGAGTTTGAAGTACATCTTTACCCAAAGAGAGTTGAACATGAGGCAAAGTAGATGGTTGGAGCTTATCAAAGATTATTATGTAGATATTCAGTATCATCCAGGAAAGGCAAATGTTGTAGCAGATGCCTTGAGTAGGAAGAGAGTTGAAAATTTAGCGACTTTGATAACTTCTGAAAGACATCTGATAGAAGACATGAGGAAGCTTGAGTTAGAGGTAGAGACTAGACAAGTAGGCTACTCTTGTAGATAGAATCAAAGCGGGACAAGTGGACGATCCAAGTATAGATGAGATAAGGAAAAGAATGGAAGTTAGTAGAGCACCTGAGTTTTATATTAATAAAGAAGATGTTATGTGATACAATAGAAGGTTATGCGTGCCAGAACAAGGAGACCTTAAGAAGGAGTTGTTAAAAGAGGCACATTTTTCAAGTTATTCAATCTACCCAAGAGGCAACAAGATGTATTAAGATATCAAGCAGCTATATTGGTGGAATGATATGAAGAAAGAGATAGCGGAGTATGTATCAAAGTGCTACACTTGTCAATTGATTAATATTGAGTATATAAGACCAGCACTGAATTAAAACCTTTGCCAATACCTCAATGGAAGTGGGGAGCACATCACCATGGACTTCATTACTGCTCTGCCCAGAACTAGAGAAAAATTCGATTTGGTATGGGTGATTGCTAACAGACTTACCAAAGTAGCCTCACTTTATACCGATATAAATTGCGTATCAATTAGCAAATTCATATATCAAAGAGATCGTAAGGTTGCATGGAATACCAGTATCTATAGTATCGGATAGAGACAACAAAATTGTTGGAAGATTTTGGAATAGTTTGCATCAAGCTTTACGCACCAAAGTTGTTTTTAGCATGGCCTATCATCCTCAAACCAATGGACAATTTGAGCGGACTATTGAGATTTTGGAAGATATGTTAAAGGCGTATGTTTTGGATTTCAAGGATAGTTGGGTGGAGCATTTACCTTTAGTGGAGTTTGCCTATAACAACAGTTACCAAGCATCAATTAGAATGCCACCTTGTGCAGCTTTGTATGGCAGAAAGCATAGATCGCTAGTTCATTGAGATGAAGTTGGTGAAAGATAGATTTTAGGACTAGAATTGGTGCAGGATTTAAAAAAAAAAAAAGAAAAATACTTGCAAGTCCACTCGAAGAGAAAAATATATACATAAAAAGATTACCACAAATACCTAAGGAGAGAGAGACTGTTGTAAGCCCCTAGATTTTTTGAAACTCTTAGATGAGAACCCTATGTTGGGTTTTATTATCAGTTTTGCAGCGGAATTTTTCTTTAAAATTAAAACCCTAATTCCAATATCCATGTGTTTTTTATTAGATACAAAAACGAAAATAAAAGTTCAAGTTTTATTACCTTTTAGATTTCAAAAAGGTATTTGATGATACAGATCTGTAGACATTGCCATGTTGCGAACGCCCTCTATGGTATCCACACGAGAATGACCTTGATTTGGATTCTCCTCTTGCGTGCTAGCGCAATCTAGAATGCTTCTAGATTTGGTTTCGAAGGGGCTCCTAGAGATACGAATTTCTCACACTCTCTAGGGTCTCGAAAATTTCTTTTAGGTTTGCAGAATTTCTCTACCGTCTAATGTGACATCAAAGAGTCTAACCTAAAAGGCTGCCTATAGATCTATATATATAGACATATAGGAAAGCCTAGAAGATAAATATGATGAGATATTTATTTAATATTTAACAAAATACATTATTTCATTAAATATTAATTATATGTCATAATCATTTATTATTCTTAAACTATTTAATGATAATAAATATAATAATTTCTATAGGTTTAATTATAAATCCATAAAATGAAAATATCAAATATTTGGCCTTGGGCAAAAACACTAACACCCTAAAGCTAATATCGAAACAAAAACCACAAAATCAACCAAAGTTAAAATTGAACTCTAGAGACCCTAGACAAGATAGGATTAAGAATCTATAACGTTAGGATATTAGATCATTTAAGCATAGCTTGAAACCTTAGAAGTAAGTAACTTAAAAAAAATGTACCATCATCGAAACAATCTCATATTCTATAACCTAGATAGTCGAGTTGAACCTTAAAACCAAGAAACCCCACAATCGATTCAAACCATTCATAAGCTATGGAAACCTTAAATAACATTAGATAAGCGAAATAACCCTGAATGTCTGATGAGTATAGTGGTAATAGAAAACCCTAAATATCAAAACCTAAGAAAGCGAAACAAAATCCAATGATCGTTTGACTCGAAGACCCTATGCTAAACAATTCATCTATTTTATCTCTAATAGGCAAATTGAGGCAACATATTCAAGTGATATTCAATAATGAAATAATTTCTTATAATACAGTATTAATTTATCAAGCCAAAATTTTATCAGTTAAACCAAACCATTTTCGTACCTAATCGCTAGCATGTAGATCGAGATAATGTCATCGGATAACAATTAATAATAATATTGTACACCAAAGATATTATGGTAATCTTAAAAATAGAACCTTTGAATTGATCACGTGACTGGAACACCAAGGTTAAACCGAGTCAACCTTAAACCTTAGAAACTCTGGACTCGATTGGATGGCTTCTAAAACCCTAAAATATGGAATAAATTAGAAAAATAAGATAAACTCAAATTATGAACCGAATATATAGTATAAGTCCTAAAATGATTAGATACAGAAAAATTTCAATCGTTTCAAGCCTTCATGGGATCAGTTTATGTGTCCGGACAACAACACACAAAATGAGGCAAAATGTCTCGACAAACAATTTATACTAGAAAAATATTAAAATGCTCATATAATATCAAATAAAAACTTTTTGGGTTATAAAAACGTCATTTATAGTTAATATACACATTTTTATTCTATCGATAATTAATTTGTCA
This sequence comes from Combretum micranthum, assembly GCA_024138025.1. Taxonomy (NCBI): domain Eukaryota; kingdom Viridiplantae; phylum Streptophyta; class Magnoliopsida; order Myrtales; family Combretaceae; genus Combretum; species Combretum micranthum. The sequence continues at coordinate 2,003,538 of JAMXBD010000006.1, forward strand.
CTTCATTTTACTTTTTACTATTCATTACTATTCATCTCTCTATTTTCCTTACACTTACTCTTACATACTTACACACTTATTTCTCACATTTACATTACATATGTTGGGTTTCCATAGAATTCTAAAATTATAAAGATCAAATCTTTCGTAGCGGAATTCAAAAAGAAAACCCTAACCCAGTATCTATGTGTATTGATTAGATTAAAACAAAACAAATAGTTTGATTTCGTACCTCTAAAAACTTGAAACTTGAAATCAATTTGCAGATTGGATTTGTAGGTACCGCAAAATCACAATACCTTCTATGGTATCCACACGAACGAGCACTCTTCAAAAGGATCCTTCAAGTGCTAGTGTGATCTAGAACATTTCTAGATGATATTGGGATTTTCACACACGACTCTTCGTGCTTCACTCTTTAGGGTTTGTGGATTTTCTCTGCCGGTTTAATATCTGTTGGTTTTTCTCAATTATAGATTTTGATGATAACAAAAAGAATGAAATAACAATTATTTTAAGTTGTGTTTGTTAGAAAGTTTGTAAAAAAGTTTAGAAATTAATTCTTTATACAACTCAGAAGAATACTCAGAAAGTTAGGCAGAAGGTACATTACTTATAAACAAGTTCTTAAAACAAGGCAGAAGGTATATCAGAAACAAAAGTCAGAAAGTGTGATATATTTTTTTTAAGAAAAACAAGTTTTAATCGATCAATTGAAGACCTAGCTCCAAAGATTGGATGTATTTGGGAAATATATTCAATCTGTTCCACATAAGTTGGATCAATATCCACAGGGTTTTCATTTTATGGATTTAAATATAATCATGACAATTTAAGATTATTTCTTATTATGAATATTTTGGATAAATTGCATAAGAGTAAATGAAGGAAATAGATATTACAGGATAAGACACAAGCGAAAAATTATAGAGCTTGTCTAAAATCAGATTAGAATCAATAAATCTGATGAGCGGTAATAAAAGAAGATGAAGCATGAACAGTGGCAGATGAGTTCAACGGAAAAGTATTCGAATTTCTTTTGTTTGAGAATTTTATGCAGGATTATAGTGATTTGAGGTTATCCTAATCTTATGGAAGTTTATCAGAAGTTCTAGTTTCAAAAGCAAGGCAGATTATGAAGATAAACTTGAAGGGATTATGCCAAACGAAAAATATGGAAACAGAGCTTATCATATCATCTTTCTCGGAAATTTGAAATTGAGGCTTATCTGGAAAATTCAAATTCGAACGTTGAAGGAAACAAATAAAATCCAGGAGCTTCTAGTCAGAAATAACACAGATAGAGGATAACATTTTCGAAAAAGAAAAGAGCGAAATTGTGCATTCGTTACTGTTCATCTTCTTCATTGCAATACTGTAGAGGATTGTTATTGTTTTCCTCAGATTTTGAACTACTTATTGTTTGAATGTGAGTTACAAGTAGGCTCAGTAGTTTGATTGTTTAAGAGAATCAAGCTGAGTGAATTGTGAACTTCTTGTAACGATTTTAATTGATTGGATTAGTGGAACAAAACCGGTGTGGATTACCGGTGACCCTGGCTTGGAGCTGGAAGAGAGGATTGACGCTCAAGGCGGAACCTCTATATATCGAATTTGCTATCTCTACTCTCATCTCTATTTATTTTCGTGCAAATTTAATTTTACCTGCTGCATGTGTTCTTGAGTCAGAAAGTGAAGCAGAGAGTAGTGTGATTATTGTTCTTGAGTCAGAGGGTTACTCAGAGGGTATTTCAGAAAGTTCAAAGAAGAAAACATTTAGAACTCAAACTTATTTTTCAAGTGCTTGAGCATTGTGTTTTGATCTATTGTGTTGTTTTTAAGTGTTCATTTGTGATTTTCACTTTTACGAGAAATCTAAAGCCATTTTAAGTATAATCAAGTGGTGTGGATTTTTTGAAATTATTGTTAAAAACAAGTTTTTATAACCAATTCACCCCCCTCTTGGTTATCTTTTCGGGACCAACAATTGGTATCAGAGCAGTTCTCATTTATTTTATTTGAGTGATCTTTTCAAATGGCTGAAAATAACATTGCTATTAACCGAGCTCCATATTTTGATGGATCAAATTATCTATATTGGAAAATGCGCATGTCTACCTATGTGAAAGCTAATGACTATGCTTCTTGGCAGGTGATTGCATTTGGAGATATTCCAGTGACTATGACTGATGAAGATACATATACTACTGCTGAATTAAGGATCATAGAAAGGAACAACACGGCTAAGAATCTCTTACTTACTACAATAGCTCCTTCTGAATTTTATCTGATTTCTTCTTGTGAAACAGCTAAGGATATTTGGGACACTTTATCTAATACTTATGAAGGAACTAACACGATCAAGGAAACAAAAATCAATTCCTTGATACAACAATATGAATTGTTCAAGATCAAGCCTAATGAGAAAATAAAAGAAGTTTTTAATCGCTTTACTGCTATTACTAATGAACTAACCTCTCTTGGAAAGAAGATGAATGATCCTGATCTTGTCAGGAAAATACTCAGGATTTTACCAAAGTCATGGGATGCAAAAAAGACCGCGATTGAGGAAGCTCAAGATTTGAACAAGCTGAGCCTAAGTCAATTGAGGGAAAAATTGCTAGCCTATGAGTCACATCTTCACACGACAGAGGAAGTTGAAGAAAGTCCGAAAGCAATAGCATTCAAAGCAAAGAAAGTAGTCAATGATGAATCTGATTTTGATGATGATGATTTTGAGGAAAATGTCGGCATGTTAGCTAGAAGATTGAACAAGTTCTTCAAAGGTAAGAAATTCAAAAATTTCAATAAAGATAACAAATATGTTTCAGGAAAGAATTTCAAAGAAAAGGAAGAAAGGAAGGAAAAGAAAGAAATTGTTTGCTATGAATGCAAACAACCAGGCCACATCAAGTACGAATGTCCAATTCTTAAGAAGAAGATGAAGAAATTCAAAAAGAAAAGTCATGCAATGATGGCTACATGGAGTGACCTCGATGCCTCAGAAGGTGAATCAGAAGGTGAAAGTGAAGACGAAGAAGAGGCCAATCTTTGTCTCATGGCAGCTTCCGAGGTACGTATTGATTCTGATGAAGAATTGAGTGAATCTGACATGTATTCTGAAATGAAGAAACTTCTTAGAGCACTTAAAAAGGCAGATTCGAAAATATCTAAACTAGATATTGAGAATAAAGCATTAAAGAATGAGAAGGATGTTATGCGCCAAACAAACAAGTTAATCATTGATGAAAATGATATGTTGAAAAATAATGAGAAATTGTTTAATAAAACCGATGTTTTAAGGAAAGAAAATGAAGTATTAAAAAACGAAATAAGAGAACTAAATGGTCGAGTAGAGGATCTGTCACGATCTATCAAGAACACGTTCAACAAATTTAATGAGAGTGATAAGAAGTTGAATATGTTAATTAATAGTCAAAGACCTTCATGTATAAAATCTGGGATTGGATATGAATCTGGTAGTTCTTCAAATAATGTAAAAAGGACAACATTTGTTAAAGCCCAAAGTTCTGGAAATATCAAAAGTACTGTTCATCATCTTAAAAACATCAAGAACAGCGACGACAGAGGCAGACTCAGAAGGTATAGCAGAGGGAACAGGTATGAATCTAACATTTATCCAAAACGAAATCACTATCAAAAATCAAATCAAAGGTATTATACACATACATATTCATGCTCTTTTTGTAACAAAATAGGTCATATTGAAAAATTTTGTTTCTACAAAAGAAACAAGCTCAGTACATATCAAGTTAAGAAACAAGATAAAACGAGCTTGATTTTTAAAGAACCCAAGTTTTTTGGGTTCCTAAAAGGGTTTGATCACCTTGTTTATATTTTGTAGGAACAAGGAGCAAAAATAAAAGGAACATGGTACTTGGACAGTGGATGTTCAGGACACATGACTGGAGATGCTTCTTTGTTTACTAGTCTAATATGGAAAGAAAAAGGGTATGTGAGATTTGGTGATGACAGTCGTGGTAAGATAATTGGTCAAGGAACAATTGGTTATTCTCCTTACATGATTGAGAATGTTTCTTTGGTTAAAGGTTTAAAACATAATCTCTTAAGCATAAGTCAATTATGTGATAAAGGTTATCAAATAAATTTTGAAAAAGACAAGTGTTTTGCATACGATTCTAATGGAATTAAATTGTTTGAAGGATTTAGAAAAAGGAATGTGTATCTAATTACTCCATCTGATATGAGTATTGAATATTGCTTCTTATCTATGAATGATAGTATACATGTTTGGCATAGAAAACTTGGTCATGTAAATTTCAATCATTTAGAAAAACTTTCAAAAAGAAATATTGTTGTTGGCTTACCTAAAATAAACATAAAGCATGATATAAAGTGTTCAACATGTTTAAAGAACAAGATGGTCTCAGTTTCCCATAAATGTATAAATGTGATTTCAACAAAAAGACCTCTTGAGCTTTTGCATCTAGATTTGTTTGGACCCACTAGAACTAGGAGTCTAGGAGGCAGTAAATATGGACTAGTCATAGTAGACGATTTTTCTAGATATACATGGGTGTTCTTTTTAAAACGCAAATCTGACACTTTTGAAATATTTCACAAGTTTGCTAAACAAATTCAAAATGAAAAAGGACTATCTATTATTTCATTAAGAACTAATCATGGAACCGAATTTGATAATGCTATGTTTATCTCATTTTGTGAAGAACATGGAATAAGTTACATTTAATCTCTGTAGATCAGTAAATAGCTTGAGTGAAGCTAGATAGGCTGAGCAGAGTGTTTGAAGTTCTTTGTTGAAGAACAAGCTTGTATTCTCATTTCTTTTGGATATAGTGGAACATACCGGTGTGGAATACCGGGTCCCCGGCTTGGAGCTGGAAGAGAGGATTGACGCTCGAGGCGGAACCTCTATAAATCGATCTTGCAATCTCTTCTCTACCTTATCTTTTTAATTTCGTGCATATTTTATTGTTTATTCTTGCTGCATTATAAACTCAGAAGACCAGTCAGAGAGTAACTGGAAATTTAAGTTCTACTGAACATTGAACTCAGAAGATCAGTCAGAGAGTAACTGGGAGCAAAATAAATTTTTATTAACATTTTTTTTAATTATTTGCGAACTTGATCTTGTCTGATATTATTCGAAATTTATCAATATTTTTTATTTAAAATAGAGTTTTAGAAGCCATTTAATTTGAGTGACTAAGTAGAGTGAATTTGGTTGAATTTTAAAAAGGTTAAATTTTATTGAATAACCAATTCACCCCCTCTTGGTTATTCTTTCGGGACCAACACAATATAATAGAAATGTTTATGAATGGCAATATCTAGTAATTGGCCTAGGGCATGATCACCAACAACGTACATTACTTTTTACTATACTTTACTTAACTTCTCTTATATTTTGTTACACTTTTTCTACTTAAATTAATTTTTATTCCCTTTCTCTTCTCTTTATGGCCAGCTGCTGCCCCTTCCCTTTTCTCATATATTTCATTTTCCTTTTCATTTATTTTTATATATTTAATTCCTCATTTTTCTCTCTATAAATACCACCTCCCTCTTTCACTTTTTTTATACTTTTTCTTCACCATAACAAAACTCTACCAAATTTTCCTCTTAACTTTTCTCTCAAAAAATTTTTCTCTTCTCATCCTTTTATTTTTCTTTGTGATCGCCACCCTCTCCCTCTTTTTCACACACACATCTTTTTTACAAATTATTTAGGTAAACACTAAATCATCTTCATAGATTATGTTATATAAAATACATATTTATTAGATATTTTCCATGTCAAATCCCAATGATGCATATGCTAGGGAATGAAATTGCAAAGATAACATATTGTTCATGTCATGTTTATGTTCATGCTTATGTTATGTTTTGTTATTATTCTAACTTTTTATATGATAATATGTATATGTAATAGTTATAATTTTTAGAGCCTAAATGCTCACTAATCTAACTTTATCTATATAATTTAAGCCAAAACCCTTTCATTCGTCACACATTTTTATCATATAATTTTATATGGTTATTTATCAATCTCTCTAATATTTTTATTTGATCGTTTTATTTAAGAAAATAAAGTTATCATTGCATTTACGAATATTGACTAAAGAAAAGAATCATCATTGCTATTTAATCTATACTTATCTATCTATATAATTTAAGTCAGAACCCTTTCATTCGTTGCGCATTTTATCATATAGCTCTTCTATATAATTTAAGCCAGAACCTTTTTATTCGTTGCACATTTTTATCATATAATTTTATATGGTAAGTTATCAATGTCTCCAATATTATTATTTAATCATTTTATTTAAGGAAACAAACTTATCATTGCATTTAAGAATATTGACTAAAGAAAAGAATCATCATTGCTATTTAATCTATATCTATCTATCTATATAATCTAATTGCTATTTAATCTATATATCTATCTATCTATCTATATAATTTAAGCTAGAACCCTTTTATTTGTTGCACATTTTTATCATATAACTCTTCTATATAATTTAAGTTAAAACCCTTTCATTCGTCACATATTTTGGTCATATAGTTTTATATGGTAATTTATTAACCTCTCCAATATTATTATTTGATCATTTGATTTAAGAAAATGAACTTATCATTGCATTTAAGAATATTGACTAAAGAAACCAGAACCCTTTTATTCGTCGTATATTTTTATTATATAGTTTTGTATGGTAATTTATTAATATCTCTAATATTATTATTTATTCATTTTATTTAAGGAAATAAACTTATCATTGCATTGAAGAATATTGACTAAAGAAAAGAATCATCATTATTATTTAATCTATATCTATCTATCTATATAATTTAAGTTATAACCTTTTTATTCGTTGACATTTTTATCATATAGCTTTTCTATATAATTGAAGTCAGAACCCTTTCATTCGTCGCATATTTTGATCATATAGTTTTTGTCACACCCTAAAAACGGGCCTAGACGGATAACCTGAAATTATCATATCACGTGTGTACCCGTAATATGAGAAACATTTTGCAAGTCAGAGTTTGCAAGGCTCTACCTAAATAATCACTTTATAAACATCTAATATGAAATTGTATTTGTGATAAATAAAAAAAATATGATTTCTTACAGTCCACCAGAATCGCAAAGAATCGGTATCCCCTACCAAATAGTAAAATAGAATACGTCGTCTATATTTTATAAACTTTAAGTTACAACATTACGAATCTGATCCATAATCTAAATTTACTTTTTACATGAGAGAAAATCAAAACAAACTATATTATCTATCTATTTCTCATTTTAAACTTGTCTTCTATCTACAAAGTTTCCTTTTCACTCAGACTTATCCCATAACTGAATATTCGGCTATTCCTACAAAAAACTGTGGGGGTGTGAGCTTAAACATAGCTCAGTGGATAACAAAATCAAATCACAACACAATAAAAAAGTCAAACAAGTTTGATTTAACAAACATATGTAATGCTCACTCAACTATATGATATGCACGATTTGGATGGCCGGAATCCAAACCAATTGAGATTTACACCCTCTCTTGGGGGTTGAAGGATTGAATATAGGCCATTCACACCTAGGAGAACTGTGAACGAAGGAAGGGTGTGCACACTTAACTTAAGCCTTCAGCTCGTATATTTCTTAGCACAAAAATCATTTCTTTATACCATAGATATAACCGTCAACTCCTCCTTAGATATCGCTAAGGAGGGAGGATTTTAGTTTGAATACTTTTGATTACAAAATAACCTTTAACTACTCCATAGGCTTAGCTAAGGATGGATGATTTTCTTTGAAATTCATTTTATTGAAACATAGCCTCTATGTACTCCCTAGACAAGACTAAGGAGTGAGGACTTCCTTTTGAAATAATTTTGTGCATAGAACCAAAACATTTGCTTCACCAATCACTCCTCTTTTTAAGCCCCACCTCCTCACCTAACCCACTTGGGGGAATAGCCCACACCACAGCCCCATAGGACACGAGCCGTCTTTTGGAGAATGGCCTACTTCTTTAGAACCACAAAACCTTCCCTAAGTATTAATCCCTTAAGTTGACTCCGATACGGGAGACGTCCTTCGACACCCGCTTAGTTCCAGTGAAGCTGACAACCCTACTAGTAGCCAACAAGCAGACCCTATGGTCCCAACATGCACTACTATAGAATCGGAATATTAATACGTGACGTAAACCCCGACCAATGCAAATGTGATCTGATGCAATGCATGACCAATTCATTTAGGGTCAACTAAGATTTATATCATATTAGTTAATGACCATATGAATTTCAAGCACTCAAAAATTCATAATGCACAATTCATGCAACACAAAGGTTATCACTCAATTCAATCACCAAACAGCAAACCAATCCCCAACCCCATGCATAATAGGTTATATTAATATAATAAGTGCAACTATAATATAAACACAAGCAAGGTGATGAAACTGTTGTTACCCACGTGGCATCCAAACTAAACCTTAACTATTCTTTAGGAAGATCAAAGCATCACCCCCAACAACCATCCAATCATCAACAACATTAGCATCATCACCAGATCATCATCATCTTTCATATGAAGTCCAAACAAGAATAAAAAGTTGGCTAAAGGCTAATGAAGAGAATACAACACAAAAGCAAACATCTATTTATATACAAGGCACTCATTTCTTAACAATCTTAGTAGAGCTTATTAAATCAACTAATTCTAGTTATATTACTATTTCATTTTATTTCTAAGAATCATGTTAATTCAAGTCCAATAACTCATTTGTTTTATATGTATAGACTATATTAAGTTTCATTTAGTTACTAAACTAGATTAAGCTAAGTGAGACTTAGGTTTGCTAACTAAGTTCATTTTATGTCTAAGAAGTCTAAACTTGTTATATTAACTCTTTACTCTAATGGTCTTGAAGAAATCATGATATTATTAAGCTTAAGTACTTATACACAACTAATGAAACAATTCAATTTTAAGCTTTGTTATTCCTAGAGTTTCCTAGAACTTATAACATAGCAATTATAGGATCCTTTCTAAGCTTTTCATAGCATTTGAAATCACTTTAATCCAAGTTCAGATGATAAAAAGTTAACTTGAAAAAGGAAAGAAGAACAAATGAGTTTTGGATCCATACGGGCCATGCTAAGGGTGCTAGTGATCACCACGCCCCCCACCATGCCCTATATCAAGGTGCATGTGGAAATTGGAAAGGGGGCAGAGGCCACCACACCCCTTGCCACCATCCCGTAGTGGCTACCATGCCCTTTGCTACTACCCCATGGTGACCCAACAGTAGGGCACAGTGGCTGCCACGTCTCTCGCCACGGCCTGTGGTGAGGGGTGTGCTAGCCTAGAAATGCGTCCCTTGTTTTTCTTTCACTTCTTCAAGCCACTTTTCCACCTGTTTTAATCATCAAACACCATTCCCAACACCATATCAACTTAGCAACATAACCCATAACACTTCTACTTATATTTCTACTTCTTATTTAATCAATTCATGTCATCAATTCCTTTGATCCACTCATACTCAATCTAACTTAGATTCTTGCATATACTCATATATCACAAATTTACAAGTTTATACTCATGCTTTACTCATAACTAACATTAAATCATCATGTAACAACAATCACAACAACTAAAAACAAAAGATAACATCATACTCACATGGTTGATGAATTTTCCATTTCCTTTTCTTCATCACAACTACTACTACAAGGTTGATGAAGCTTCCACCTACTTAATCTTCTTTTGCATCTTGTTTACTTTCCTCATTCCTCTTTAATCTCCTTCGAAATTGAGACTTTGAGTTGAAATTGGAATTGAATTGAAGAAGAAGAGAAATAGAGGGAGAGAAAAGAAACGTATAAAGGAAAGAAGAAAAGGAAAGAGAAAATTATGGCAGCCAAGAGGAGAGGGAGGAATTAAAAAGGATAAGAATAGAGCTAATTAGGATATTTGAGGTTAACGACCTTGATTTAAATTTGTTAGATCATTATCTTGAGCATTAAAAATAATTAGAAGAAGATTTTAGAATATAAATAAGTAATATCATTAACTTAAATTGCAAACCAAGTTTAGAAATTCAATTTTGTAGGATTGATATTTAGTTAAACTTGAGCTTAGAAACTGATATTTTTGGATAAGTTGGTAATCTCAAAATTCATGAAAATTGAAAGTATAGAATTTAGATTATAGAGACTACCTTTGAGTATTTTAGAAATCTAAATATCAAGCTCAAGAAAATCTTATATCATTTGTAGATCAAGAGAAATGGATATCCAAATTAAAATTAGTTGAAAAAATAGTGAAATTTGGTTTGATAGAAAAATAATCAAAGTAATTAAACAAGTTGAAAGAAATACAGTTCAAATTTGTTAACTAAAAGAGATTTAAGAAATTTGGTTCATGAAATAGATGAAAGATTGAAAAAGAGTATTTGGAATCTCAATTTCAATCAAGTCTATTACTAATTGATTATATCAATCTATCCATTTATAACCTATAATTCATATTACTTATTTTAATTTAACTATCTAAACTCAATTATTAATTACACTCTAATCAACTTCAAGATTAATCATCCATTGGTAGTCGATAACAAATTAAATTTAGTTTTTGTGATCCAAATGCTTTTGATTGTTTTAAGATTTTATTCTCCCACTCACTTTTCATTGTAAATCCTTGTTTTCTAAGCCTTAACCTTAAGCCGGAAAGTCTACCGGAGACCTTAAGTCAGCGGATCTTGAGTAAAACCATATAGTTTAGATCCTGCAAACCCGAGTTCGTAAATTGAGGAGTCGAAAAATAATTAAAGTGTTTAGAATAGTCCGTAATAATATTTGATTTATTAAAAATATCATATTGGTTTATTTTCGGCTTATTTCGAACCCGTTTGGAAACTGCTTTGGAAAACTTGTCCCGGGGCTTGAAAAATTAAAAATATATTTTTAATATTTTTAGACTCTTATTTTTATAAGGATTTCAAAAATATCAAGTTTATAATTTTTCGGATTTTAAAAATATTAGTTATAGCTCATATAAGTTTATTTTACTCTTACCAGTAACTTAATTGTTAAATTTCTAAAAATAATTTAGTTGATTATTTTATTTAAATCATAAAAATTCTTCCACTTAAATAAAAATATTTTTCTTAATTTATTTTATATATTTTTTAGTCAAAAAGCCACTTTTTCAATCCATACCTCTAGTACACATTCATTATCATTACTACACGTTATTATGTTTTCTTTTGCTTTTTCTTACACTCCAATTCCCCAAGATGGCAGCTGACCATCCCCCAAAAATTAGCCACTTTTCTTTATTTTTAATTATTTATTTGATATTTTAAAGTCTCTTTTAGTTAGATATGGAAGCAACTTGTTACACTTTCAAAAATGTAAGTTAAAAACAAACTACACACACTCCTACACTACATGGAAATCACGCCAGCCCCCTCCCTCCTTGCAGCTACTTGTTTTATTTTTTTTTCAATTATTTAACACACTTACATCTCTATTTAAGCATCTCATTCCTTCCCTCTTTCACCTTTACAAACCCTACATTTTTCCTCTCTCTTTTTTCCCTTTCTTTTCTCTTCTTCCTTGCCTTGTCTTCTTAAGAACAACCTGCCACCATTTTCTTTTCTTGCTCCCACATACTTTTCTTGTAAATATTCAAGATAATCATCCTCCTTTAGCTCTCATAAGATGTTATAGGATGATATTATGGATGTTTCATGCATCAAAGGACATTCCACAAGCTTAAAAAGCTATGGATGACGATGCCAAAAAAAAAATTGAAATACTCCTCTTGATGATGATCTCTTTTGTTATTAGTATATTTGTTATCTTGAAGGCTTGTTTATCTTCTTATTTTTGTGATAACTTGTAGATCTAGAGTTTTACCAAGCTTTAGTTATGTTTATGTGTAGATCTGATGTGCTGTTTTAGTATTGAATTTTAAAGCATCTTTCTAGCAAGCATACTAGGCCTCCTATTGTAATATAGCATGAATAAAGTGTCGATCCCACGGAGATTTACTAACTACTAGACAATTATCAACTAATACTAATATCTAGGCAATTGATCTTTTTAAGATGATTAAATTAAACTAAATTATCTAATTGATTATCTATATGAATGCAATGACTTTTTAAAGAGAGGGATATAGTGGAAAAATGTGGGAAGGAGCAGAATCCACTTTAAACGATTGCCAATCAACTTGAACTCATGTTATAATGATAATTAAATTCATGAACATTCATAAGAAATTGTCAAGATTTAAAAACAGAGTTTAAAAATCTTTTAAACCACAAAACAATTCAATAACTTCCGCTAAATAAATTATTAGTGGAGTCAAAATTACAATTATAAATCTTCCGATTCTATAATTGACTAATTCTTTATATTAACATCTCCTAATCCCTTAGTGAGAAATCAACATAAAACATTGCATTAATATTTATGGATAATTTCAAAATTAGATTAAACTCCGCCGCTTCCGCAATTGCAATTTAATCTCAATTTATGAATTTATATGAACCCTAATTTCCCTTCCGAGTTACTAGAATTCTTATACACCAAAAGTATGATGAATAATCAGAATTCAATATGAATGTTTCATGATTCTAACTATCTTATAACATGGATTCAAAGATCATTTTAGCATGTTTAAAGTTTCATCAACTTCCCACAAAAATAATTTAGCTACTCATGGATGATGATTCAAAAATTAGATAAGAAATTGCAAATGATTTCATTATGATCAAACTATTCAGATATATGAATTGCATAAAAGAAATAAGATTAGATATCACCAATTCAAAATACCAAATCTTCACTTGCAATTTCTTGAATAACTTCAAATATCTCTTCAAAAATCTCTATGAAATGCCTAGTTCTAAGTATTCTAGAGCTACTTGGATTGTGGAATGTATGCTTTGATGATTCTGAAAGTGAGAAAAAGACCCCCTATTTATAGGAAAAATTTCGTGCAAAACATTAAATGAACTTTGCTGTTTCACATTCTACGCCGGCCGTTATGGATCCTATGCCGGCGGCTTACAGGCGGCGTATCTTCAAATTGTCCTTTGCACAGGCAGTGTACTGACAGCCTTCAAAATCAGTTATAATATAGGCCGCTTCTACGCTGACGGCTTAGATGTAGATCTAGCCGGCGTATATGGTTAGAACTGAAGCGTTGGGCTGATTTATAACGAACGCCGTCCCAAAGCCAGTGGCTTTCATGCCGGCGTAGACAGTCTAACAGATTTGTCTCTTTAATTTCCTTCAAGCGTTGGATATCTTCATGTCGCTTCAAATATATGATGTACGCTGCCTCAAAGCCGGCGGCTTAAGTGCCGGCTTATAATGTAACTACTTCAAAGCTGGTGATGTTTCATTTCTGGGGTTGTTGGCCTTCATGTACGCTGGCTGCTTCATCTTCTACGTCGGCAGCTTTGAGACGGCTTTGAGTGTTGTTTGAATTTAAGCTGGGCAAAGCTGGCAGTGCTGCAACGGCCTTGGATGTAAGCCGTCTGAACGCCGTTGGTTTTGAATGATGAATTGCCGACCTTGACTTCAATTTTTCCTCTTTTCAATTCAAATTCTCTTGTTTTGATTTCTTTATCCAAATTAGTCTTGAAACATAAAATTTAATCAAAACAAATATCCATTCTAGCTCTTTTGATCATCAAGATTTGTATAAAATATGATCTTATCAAGATCTAGAAGTTTAAGGCCTACTACTAAGTTTTTCTTATATTTTCATGGTTGTATTTTGAGTAGATCTTAGATTCAAGTTGGAATGAAAAAGTAAAATTCGTAACTTGTCAAGGCACCATTTTAAAAACCCCCTTCCAAGTCTTAAAATGGAAGTTTATGTTAGGAAAATGAAGGTTTGATGGATGTATATAATCAAGACTTCATCTTACAAGAATCAAAGTTGATTTTCAAAGTTTATTTTCAAAAACAAAAATTGTATTCTCGGATCCAGACAAAGATCTAAAATAAAAACATGTTTTCCAACTCAAAAATAAGGATTTTATTCAAAAAATGAAGGGTTCTTAAGATATAATATGTAATGGGTTGTTTTTCATGAGTTTTGATGGATTTTCTCAAGAGATATGTTCAAAATAAATTTATGAAAATTCGGATCTAGACCAAGACCCATTTTTGGAACCCATCATTCAACTTTAAAATGAAGATTTAGACAAAAATATAAAGGGCTCTTGGTATAGATATCTTAAGGAATGAATTTTCATAAGTTTAAATGAGTTTTCCTAAAAGGTATTGCTTAAATCAAGTGTTTTGTAAAAGACAAAATTTAGGTCTTGTCTTCATTGTAAACTTCAAAGAGGAAATTCGTAATTAAGGGGAGACCAATTTTTAAAACCTTCTTTTAGATCTCAAAACAAGTATTTTATATTGAAAATGGAATGCTTTAATGATATATAATATAGGAAAATTATTTTCATTGAACTAAGTAAGTTTTAGTAAAGGAACTAATCAAAACAAGACAATGAGTTTCAACTTGTAAATTTCGGTTTTATGAAAATGGATTTTTAGAAGTTTCATTTGAACTTTATGTTTGGGATTAGATAAGTGTGTAATCTCTTAATTTTGTTTTGAGAATCTCCTTGCAAGTTTAGGACTAAAATAAGTTGGTCTAAGTAGTTAAATAGAGTAGATATGGCAATTTTTCACAAAGGCTCAAATTTTGGATTTTCGCAACCCTACTGTACAGTAAGTTTCCGACCCCTAAATGACCTTAAATGTTTCAATTCACTTTAGAAATAGATATCTCTTTCGAAGTAAATAGAAATCGGTATATTATAAGCTCAATTCCGAGTTAAAATGAGTTAGATATGACTTTTTTAAGTTAATAATTCAACCTAGGCGGAAATTGACGAACTTAGTAAATAAAATTGTTAAGTTTAATAGAACTTCTTAAGAGATACTCATTGAGGGTATTCTTTGTACTTAGGTGAATTGGAGGACGGGTTACCACTTCCTAATGACTATTACGACTAGTGGATTTCACTACATGGACAAGTGAGTTCATTTCTCAATTAATTATGCTCTTGGGTGTGCTTGTAGCAGTAGTGGCATTAGACTTAGGAAAAGATAAAATTGTGATTGAATGGTGATCTAAACTTGCATGAATGAACGATAAGTATATCGAGGCAAGCTTTGTTGCAATAACCTTGTATGAGCTAGTATAGATTGGGAGTGTCTGAAATCTGAATGGTCACTTTTAAATTATCTAACTAATATACCATGATTATATGAATAAATTGTACATGCATAACACGTAGTGAGTCACATATCATTGTCGAGTATGCCTTTGGTGGGACAAAGGTGTATTTGGGAGGCAGCGGGTCTTTAATGAAGGGGACTAGGGTTGCATGACTTGTGGACCACCCCATTCAAATAATGAAACTATGGTTGCATGACTTATGGACCAACATTAAAGATTGTGGTTGCATGTCTAATGGACCACCCCACTTAAGATTGGGACTATGGTTGCATGTCTTATGGACCAACTTTGGAACTGTAGTTGCATGACTTATGAACTATCCCAAACCCCGAGTGGAGGGCGTAAATCCATTCACATATGACTACCGGAAAGCTATATGCTTGCTTGCTCATTTGCTTGTGCATTCATACGGTTGCTTAATTATAACTTGCTTGTATAGATATTTTAGCTTGGTCGAGTATGTTACTTGGAAAATGAATCTCACTAAGTATTAGCTTATACCCCAATAGTTTTTGTTGCAGTGCTCCTATTTTTGGATGTTCCGAGAGGACACTTTATGCAGGTTTATCACATGGAATTAAAGAGCTTTTGAGGAAGTCGGGACCTAGTATAGGTGTGGACTTCTAGGAAAATCTCTTAATGTAGATTCAGATATTTGTAAATGGAGCTAAACGATGTAGACTCCTATTATTTTAGCGGGGGTATGCCCCCTTGGCTTTTGTAAAGTTAACTATTTATCTTGTTGTGATGTATATTCTTAATGCTATGTATGCTTTCTTAAGACTACTCGAATCAAAGTGTGATCCTAAAAGTTGTGTGAGTACACCTTACACTCGATATATGAACCTATGGGATTACTAAGATTGTCATACTTAAGTTTAAATATCGGGTGTGGTGGACTGTCGCGTTTAG
This sequence comes from Combretum micranthum, assembly GCA_024138025.1. Taxonomy (NCBI): domain Eukaryota; kingdom Viridiplantae; phylum Streptophyta; class Magnoliopsida; order Myrtales; family Combretaceae; genus Combretum; species Combretum micranthum. The sequence continues at coordinate 2,019,736 of JAMXBD010000006.1, forward strand.
GGTACCCTTTGGGGCGTGACATTCATTGTTTTATTCCAATTACTTTAGATTGAAAATTAATATTGTTTCCACTTTCATTGCAATTCTAAATTATCGAATAATCCATTATTTATTAAATTAATATATTATATTTCTATATCCATTATCTAATCTATATAATAATTTTAATTAAGTCATACTTTCTTGCTATATTAATTTAGGGTTTGTTCTAACACTTTTATTTCCATAAAATGTCTTAATATTCAAATTATGTAGATTTAGTACCATTTCTTTATAATTATTTATTTACTCATTATTCATTTCTTTAATTATCCTCAATGTTTTGTTTTATAACTGGATTATTATTATTACTAGCTTGAATATCACTTTCATTTATTTAAATCTATATATATATATATATATATTCTAATTTTATCCATGTTATTTTTATAAAATTTTATCTCAAAACATAATAATTCATAATTTGTAAACAATCATCAAATTATTTAAATTTTAATATATTTAAAAGGCGAGAAATTTGAAATATCTTCCATGAATTTTCTTAAAACTTTTTCAATAATTTTACATTATTTTCTTAATGATTATTATTTCTAAATTTTATGAATTTGGGTTATTACAGTTTTATATGGTAATTTGTCAATTTCTATATGATCATTTTATTTAAGGAAATAAACTTATCATTACATTTAAGAATATTGACTAAGGAAAAAAAAATCATCATCTATATAATTTAAGCTAGAACCCTTTCATTCATCACATATTTTTATAATATAGTTTTATATAGTAATTTATCAATCTCTCTAAAATTATTATTTTAATCATCTTTATAATTTAAGTGAGAACTTTCTTATACGTCTTTACACTCATTTGAAGGAATAATAAGTTATCCCACATTTACTTTAATTCACATTAAATTATGTAATTCCTCTTGATACTTGGTTGACTAATTTAAAGATTTTCACAATATATCCCTAACAATCCTTTATACAGTATCTATATCTATCACATATATTTTCTTTTTATTATATGTTTTTAATTTTTGGATTAAGATTTTTCAATTCAAATAAGGTATGAAATTTTACTAATTACATAAGTCCTTTCCTCTTGCAGAGAAATTATTTGAGGATTTATAGTTTTGTTGGGCATTCTCTATTAAAATTAACAAAAGAACATTCATTAAGATGATAAAACAAGAAATTGGAAAGCTTCAACAACACTACTATATAAAATTATGTGCAAAAGTATGATTTCCTTTTCATTATATTGTCAATTACTTGTAAATATGAAGATGGTCTTAATCATCAAGTACAACACAAATAATATGTGCAATCTGATAGGTAAGATAAATCTAATTATGATTATCATATATGACTGTTGTTACAGTATGATATTATCCCTTTTATATGTTAGTTTTTATTTAATTTATATACGTTACTTCTTTCATTTTGTAGAGCGAAAGCTTGATCTGACTAGAATGTGTATATAAAATTTCAGATACTACCAGCAAGTACACTGGGTCTTGATCAAGTAATATAGAATGAGTAGAGTATCTTTCCTACAGAGACTAAATTAACTACTAGATTGGTATTAGCTTATACTAATATTTAGGCAATCAAAGTGTATCAGTTAACTATAACTAATCAATTATATCTACTTATGAATGCAAATGAGAATGTGAGAAGTTTATATAAGATGAATGTGGGAAGGAACATAATCCATCCTAATCTTTACTAATCATGCTGAATTTATATTATATGAACAATTAGGATTATGGATATTTGTAAGAAATTATAAAAACCTAAAACAAATTTTTAGTTAACCATAAAATAATCTATTAGCTTCCGCCATACAAATTATCAATGGAATCTAATTTATAATCATAAATCTTCCAATTCTATGATTAACTAATATCCTAGGTTAACTTCTCCTAATTCCTTAGTGAGAAATTAAAATATAATATTGCATGAAGTACATAGAACAATTTCTAAATTAATATTAAACTTGATTGTTTCCACAATTGTTGTTTAATTTCAATTCATGAATTCCTATGAACCTTAATTCTTTTTCCAAATCATCAGAATTCTTATCAATTCAATTTCAGTTAGAAATAAAATAGATAATTAGGATTCAATACAAATATTCCATAATTCTAACAATCCTATAACATAAATTCAATAATCATTTTAGCAAAATTAGGATTTCATCACTTCCCACAAAGAAAGATTTAGCTACTCATGGATGATGATTCAATAATCAGATAAGAATATGTAATTGATAACATTATGAACAAATAATTCAGTCAAATGATTTGCATAAGAAAGAGAATAGATATCACCAATTCAAGTATCCCAAATCTTCAATTACAATTCTTGAAAGCTCAAATTCTCTCACAAATCTCTATGAAAATGCTAGACTATTTGTATACTGGGTGTACTACTTTGCTTCTGCTTGTTGATGATTGTTGGAGGGGGGTAGAACCCCTATTTATAGGAAGAATTTCGTGCAAGGTATTAAATGAGAATTACTATTTCACTTCGTACGTCGACAGCTATGGATCCTACGCTGGCGGCTTACAGACGACGTATCATCAATTTCTTCTTTGCGCAGGCAGTGCACTGGCAGCTTTCAACTTCGGTTGTAGGTATAGGCCGCTTCTACGCCGGCGGTTTAGATGTAGATCTAACCGGCGTATGTGATGAGAAATGAACGGTTGGGACAATTTATAACGAAAGTTGCCCCAAAGCCGGCGGCTTTGGTACCGGCCTAGATACTCGAACATATTTGTCTCTTCAATTTCCTCCACGCATGTGTTGTCTTCATGTGGCTTCAGATCTGTGGTCTACACTGCCTCAATGCCGGCGGCTTAGTAGCCGGCGTATATTATAACTCTTTTTACACTTGTGACTTTTTAAGTCTGAGCTGCCGGCCTTCAATGTACGCTGGCCTATTCAACTTCTACGCCGATAGCTTTGAGGCGGCATAAGTTTGGTTGAGTCAAAGGCTGGCAAAGTTGGCAGTGTAAGCAGCGGCCTTGAAGGTAAGCCGTCTGAACGCCGGCGGCTTTGAAGGTTGAAATGCGGGCATATACTTCAATTTTTCCAATTTCCACTTCAAAGTTTCTTGGTTTGATTTCTTTGTCTAAATTAGACCTGAAACATGAATTTTAATCAAAACAAATATCCATTCTATCTCTTTTAAATATCATCAAGTTGTATAAATATGATCTTATCAATTCCCCCGCACTTAAACTTTTGCTTGTCCTCAAGCAAAATGAAGAACAAAATGAAATCTCTTATAGATAGTACAATTTTTCCCAATTTAATCACAATTTCTTTAACTTGTTTTTCTTATCTCTATTGCTCTAACCATACCAATTTCTTGTAATTAGAGTACTATAATTAAAATTTAGTAGTTAATCTAAACAAAATAAGTTTTAATCTCAACTTTTAACAAAAGAACATTCTATTCAAAAGCAAATACTCAATCCACTAAGGAAAAATACTCATTTAAACTTCATTGGATTTCTAGCTTATATATATATTCTAAGTAACACTAAATGAAAGCATGTGGTATCTATTTTTTCTTTAGAATTTCTCCTTCTTTATTATAAGTCTCCTTTATTTGCATATTTGCATTCATTTTTCTTTTTTCTTTTTCGAGCATTTATTTTCTTTTTGGGAGGTTTTTGCCTCCATCTTTTTGCTTTTCAAAGCTCATGAATTGAACTTTTGCCTTTCTTTCCTTCTCGTTATAGTGAGTTCATTGAGTCGGCACATCCCAGGCTCATCATCTAAGTGACCAGGTTTCAAAATACCCCTAAGAACTCTTTCTCACTTTAACATTCAAGTTCAGATACTCATAACTCAAAATTTCAAGTCAGAGGAGTAGTGGCTATGCTTGTTTCTTTCTTTTTGAATGCAATAACAATATCAAAGATTTATTTTTATAAAGGATCACTAAGTTTAAAAGTTTCTTCTACCTCTTTCACTAAGTGTTATAATTCAAAGAATATATACAAACTAAAATTTCCTAGAAGTAAACCTGTTTATTTTTCACAAAAGGACTCGACCAGCTCTTAAATTTCCAATTCCAAAATTAAAAATAAAGTAAACTTGTTTCTTAAAGATTTTACAACTTAATTTTAACTTAGTAAACCAATCACAACAGCAGGTGAGTAAGATACTTTCACAAGTTAATTTCATTGCTTTTAGTGTTTACTTTGTACTATCTCCAATTTCTAGAGATTTTTGAAAAATTTTGGCAGAATTTCCTCATAATTTGCTTTCAAACCAAAAATACAAGATGGAGAATTTCAAATATAAATAACAGCAGAAAATAGATCATATTCATAACTTTAATTCAGCACTTCATTCAATTTATCCCTTCCCCCACACTTCAACTAAACAGTTTCCTCACTGTTTTGCAATGAATTAAATCATAGGAAAGGAATAAGAAAAAGAATTTGATACTTCCCTGAATTCAGTTGTTTCATAGTCATCAAAATTTGCATTGCAAGAGAATTTTTGCTTTGCTGGCTTTCCAGTAATTACTACAAAAGAAAAACAAAAACAAAAACAAAAAGAAAAAAATAAAAGCAGAAATAAAAGCAGAAAAATAAAGGAGTCTACCCACAGGAACTTGGGTGCTCAATATATATATAGGCCAATATGAAAAAAATAAAAAGTCAATGAAGATCAAATGAAAGCTAGCAGGATCTCTAGCTCTTTGGCCCTGGACTGGCTTATGTCTCTGAGTGTCTCCTGGGCTAGCTGTATGTGTATGCTTTGAACTGAGTCTATCTGTGTGATGTGACTCAGAGGAAGTCTCGTATGTCATCCTAGCCCCTGTCTCTGGGCTCAAGCAGCAGATAGCCGTCTTCAACACCTCAAAGATAGACTTTCTAAATTTCTTATTTTTCTTCCTTTCTTTCTCCTGTCTATCCCTGAGCTCCTGGCTTTGCTTGTTCAGCTCCTTAACATCTAGCCTAAGCTGGTCCATACCATATGTGGAAGAAGTGCCTGCAGGAGGAGGAGGAGTAGATGTAGATGGGATCTCGAATGGAGCATCTCCAGGAAAGATATCCTAGAACTCGATCTCCTCCATAACTGGTGGCTGAGCTCCTCTGGGGTTTTTCAGTAATCCCCAGCCTCGGAATGGTGCATATTAAATTTTCCTACTCTCAAATATTTCATCGTCTTGTGAAGGCTCAAAAATATCCATGCCCTTCAGTAATCTGCTGATGTAGCCACCACAACACATGACTCTAGTCTTGGTATCATCTGCCTGCCTATAGATGAAATTCGCTATCTCCACCCCTAGATCAATCCTGTAGCCTCTAATAAGGCTAAACAAATAAAACATGTCGAAACTAGTCACCTTGCTGTGACTAGTTTTCTTGCAACTCAGGGTATGTGCAAGAATGTAGTGGAGTAGCTTATGCTCAATAGCACCAAAAGACGTGGCCAATGATTTGGAGGGGACGAAGGGCTCCTTTGCTCTATTAGGAGCAACCAACCGAAACTAGTAGGCCTCCTGAGTCATGTGATCATCTCCCTCAAGCCAACTGTTAGGCAAATTCCTATTCTCCTCTTCCTGATCATACAATCCCAGTAGCTTGCCCATCTGCTTTAACTTGACCTCCTTGATCTCTCCATATGCTTGGAACTGAATAATGGACTCAGCTCGGTCTGGGATATTCTTCAAAGTAGACAAGAACTCAATAGTCAAGTTCTTGTATGCAGGCTCCCTGAAGTCAAATAACCTGATCCAAGCTGGATCTTGGATCATCCCTCTGATCCTGTCAGAAATCCCGAACTCATCTAATAAACTCCAGTCTAGATACTGTGTGTTCAGGAAGTCCATCTTTACAAGCCTCTTTTTCTTATCTTTCACATATTGCTGACTAGACAGCATATTTCTGGTCTGAGAACCAGATGTAGAGGCGTCTATAGTCTTTTGTCTCTTTTGCCTAGGAGCCATTCCTACAAATAATTTGAACTTAATCAGAACAAGGAATGCATAATTTCAATGAAATTCTTGATGACTACATTCCTAATTTATGCCTAAAACATGATTTTAAACAATTTGGAGATCATAGGCATTGAAACTAAATATCATGGAATTGACTTGAAAGATATATACTTGCAAAACAAAGTCAAAGCTGGCAGCTTAGATTGGCCAGCTTAGAATTGAACGTTGGAATTTTAAATTTTTCAAAGAGAAATGAGTTTCAAAAATTTTTTTCATTAAAAGTCCCAAAAACATTTTTTATACCGAATTTATCATAAAATTCGAAATCCCAACTTCAATTGAAGCACAATTGAGCATATTTCATCAATTGGAACTACTAACTAGTTTGAAAACTCACAAATCCAGCAGCTATATCATCAATTTCATATCCCAAATTCGAATTTTAACAATGCACATGAGCTCAAGAACCCTAATTCGAATTTATACACAGCTCACATAACAACTAAGCACAAATTGCAAGCAAAATTATATGGAACCGAAATCCACTTTCAACAGATTATCGAAATCATCCAAGCAATGTATTCCATTAAGATCCAACATTCATGTCCCAATTTTTTTTTTCGAATTGCAATAATCCATGAGCTAATTGACAGATTTAAACAGATACAATGTAAAGTAATAGATTAAAGCAAAGAAGTAAGAGCAAAGATCAGTGGAACTTACTTGGGAAGTTGGATTAAACGCAGTGGATGAGGGGAATAGGCAATGGATTCGTCGAGTGAGAGTAAGAGAGAGTGAATATGAGAGGAATGAGAAAGAGAGAGAGAGATCGTACCTATTAAATGCAGATCTGCAGAACGTACGCCGACATTTCTGTCGAATACGCCGGCGGCTTACCTGCCGGTGTAAGTAAAATAAATTCATGCCGAGAGCAAATGGCCGGTAGCTTGCTCATATACACTGCCGACGTACAGGTCTACGCCGGCTCAAAGCTAGCGGCTTTTAATCCCAAGTGTCGGCTTTGATCGGGATTTTTCAAACCCCAAGAAATCATTAACATATGCTGCCTGAACACCGACGGCTTACGAGCCAGTGTAATTGTTGCTCCAAACGCTGGCATGTAAGCCGGCGGCCTTTGCCTTCCCCTTGCCGGCTTCTTCTGTGGTGCTCACCTACCCTTGTACTGACTTTTACGCCGGCTTAAAGCTGGCGGCTTAAGCCCGACTTTCCTTGAATTTCCAAAGCTTGCTCAAGGCTGGCAGCCTTGAGTCGGCTTTCAGTATTTTCAATTTTTTTTCCATAACCTGTCTACACTAAAAACAAAGTTAGTAAAAACAAAACAATTAAAATTACTCTACAATTAAACATGGGTTGCCTCCCAAGAAGCGCTTAGTTTAAAGTCGCTTAGCTCGACTTTTCCAATTCCTTTCATGGTTCCATCAGATTCATGATAGTGGAAGCACTATCATGGTTTTCCCTTTCATAAAAATGTTTGAGTAAATGCCCATTTACCTTAAAAGTCCGATTATCATCAGTTTTTAATTCTACAGCACCATAGAGAAAAACTTTGGCGATCTCAAACGGTCCTGACCATCTTGATCTCAACTTTCCTGGAAACAACTTCAAACGGGAGTTATAAAGTAAAACTTTTTGTCCAGGCAAAACTGCTTGATATGTTTCTATCATGCCATCTTTTGCTCGTTCCTTGTAGATACGAGAATTTCATAAGCTTCATTCCTCCATTCATCCAATTGATTCAATTGAAGCAATCTTTTCTCACCTGCAGCTTTTTCATCAAAATTAAGGAATTTAATGGCCCAATATGCCTTGTGCTCAAGTTCTACAGGAAGATGACATGATTTACCAAAAACAATCATATGGGACATTCCAATAGGGGTTTTAAAAGCAGTTCTATAAGCCCATAATGCATCATCTAATTTTAAAGACCAATCTTTTCTAGATGCATTAACAGTTTTTTCCAAAATTCTTTTGATCTCCCTATTGGATACCTCAACTTGTCCACTTGTTTGTGGATGATAGGGGGTAGCAATTTTGTGTGTAACACCATATTTTGATAAAAGCTTTTCAAATTGCTTGTTACAAAAATGTGATCCCCCATCACTAATGATAGCTCTAGGCACCCCAAATCTGGTAAAAATATTCTTTTTCAAAAATTTCAAAACTACTCGGGCATCATTTGTTTGTAAAGCAACGCTTCCACCCATTTTGAAACATAATCAACTGCCACAAGTATATATTTTTGAAAAAGATGAAGGGAAAGGACCCATGAAGTCAATTCCCCATACATCAAAAAGCTCAATTACCAATATGTTGTTTTGTGGTAATTCATGTTTCTTGGAAATATTACCAGTTCTTTGACATTGAGCACAAGACAATAAATATTTCCTGCAATCACGAAACAAATTAGGCCAATAAAATCCAGATGATAAGACCTTAGCTACAGTCCTTTGAAGACCAAAATGACCTCCAGCTTCTTTTGAATGACAATGCTCAATAATGCTAAGCTGTTCAGATTCAGGCACACAACGTCTAATTACTTGGTCAGCACATTTTTTGAACAAATACGGTTCGTCCCAAAAATAGCTTTTCACATCATGCAAAAACTTTTTCTTTTGTTGATATGACAAACCATATGGAATGATTTTGCTAACCAAATAATTGACATAATCAGCATACCAAGGCAAATTTAGGATGTCTATTGCATGCAATTGTTCATCAGGAAACTTTTCATTGATAGGAATATCTAAACTCTCAGATTTTAGTCTAGATAAATGATCAGCAATTACATTCTCAGTTCCCTTCTTATCCTTAGTCTCAAGATCAAGATCTTGCAGCAACAATATCTATCTAATCAACCTTGGCTTTGCATCAGCTTTAGCAAACAAGTATTTCAAAGCAGCATGATCAGTATATACTATGACTTTAGATCCTATCAGATAAGGCCTAAACTTGTCACAAGCAAATATAACAAGAAGTTCCTTTTCAGTTGTGGCATAGTTTCTTTGAGCCTCATTCAAAGTCCGGCTAGCATAGTATATAACATGGAATAACTTACCTCTTCTCTGACCCAATACTGCTCCTACAGCAAAGTCGCTGGCATCACACATAAGTTTAAAAGGCAGCTCCCAATCAGGTGCAATAATCACTGGTGCATATGTGAGCTTCTCTTTTAATAAGTTAAATGCCTGCAAACAAATGTCATCAAAATCAAACACTGCATCTTTCTCAAGAAGATTGCAAAGGGGTTTAGAAATTTTAAAGAAATCTTTAATAAATCTTCTATAAAAACCTGCATGTCCTAAAAAACTTCTAACTCCCTTAACAGTGGTGGGTGGTGGTAATTTCTCATGATCTCAATTTTGCCTTATCAACTTCAATTCCTCTAACTGAAACTTTGTGACCCAAAACAATCCCTTCTCTTACCATAAATGACATTTTTCCCAATTTAAAATCAAATTTGTGTCTTTGCATCTTTGAAGAACACAAGCTAAGTTTTCTAAACATGCTTCAAAAGACTTTCCAAAAACAGAAAAATCATCCATAAAAATTTCAATAAAATTCTCAAGCATGTCAGAAAAAATAGCCATCATACACCTTTGAAAAGTAGCAGGTGCATTGCAAAGACCAAAGGGCATCCTCCTAAAAGCAAAAGTGCCATAGGGACAAGTAAAAGTGGTTTTTTCTTGGTCATCAGGAGATATAGAAATTTGATTGTAACCAGAATAACCATCTAAAAAGCAATAATAATCATGCCCTGCAAGTTTTTCTAACATCTGATCAATGAAAGGGAGGGGAAAGTGGTCTTTTCTTGGCATCATTTAATTTTCTATAATCAATGCAAACTCTCCACCCAGTTACAGTACGAGTAGGAATCAAGTGATTTTCTTCATTTTTCACTACAGTCATACCACCTTTCTTTGGTACAACTTGAACTGGACTTACCCACTTACTATCAGAGATAGGATAGATAATACCTGCATCAAGGAGTTTCAAAACTTCCTTTTTTACTACCTCTTAAGTGTTGGGTTAAGTCTCTCTGTGGTTGAACTGTAGGTTTGTACTCAGCTTCCATCAAGATCTTGTGAGTACAAATGATAGGGCTAATTCCCTTGATATCAGCAATAGTCCACCAATTGCTTCTTTATGCTTCCTTAGAACTCCAAGCAGCTGCTGCTCTTGTTCACCTGTCAAATAAGATGAAACAATTATTGGCAAAGTATCTCCAGTTCCTAGAAAAGCATATTTCAAATGTGAAGGAAGGGTTTAAGCTCAAGATTGGTGGCTATCAATGATGGTACTGGCTTGCTTTCACTAGTGCCTAGCTCCTCATAATATCTTCCTTTGATTTGGTGCACTTTCTCAACTTCTTCTCTCTTGCTCATCATCACTCCAATCATCAAGATTTAAAACAGATCCATAGTCTCTATACCTACATTCTCTTCAACAGACTCAGAAATAAACTCATCAAATATCAATAGTATAACAGGAACCTTTATCAAATCTTTTCATTGCATCATAAACATTAAAGGTTACCTGATCATTTTCTACCCTTAAAGTGAGTTTACCTTGTTCCACATCAATTAATGCTTTACCGGTTGCAAGGAATGGTCTGCCAAGAATCATTGGGACTTCACGATCTTCATCCATTTCCAAGACTATAAAGTCTACAGGAAATATGAATTGTCAACCTTCACCAGAACGTTTTCAACAATACCACGTGGGTATTTGACACTTCTATCTGCAAGTTGCAAGGTGACATGAGTCTCCTTGCATTCTTCAAGTCCTAATTTCCTGAAAATGGATAAAGGCATAAGATTAATACTTGCACCAGAATCAATAAGTACTTTATCAAAATGAAATTTTCCTATAGTGCAAGGAAGTAAAACTCCCCTGATCTCTTTGTTTGGTAGGCAAATGAGGTAGACTTTTCTGCAAAATCATGGAGCATTCTCCTGTAGCATCACTGGTTCATTTCCATCATCCTTCTCTTCTTAGTAAGCAATTCCTTGATAAATTTTGCATATGAAGGCATTTCTTGAATCACTTCTAAGAATGGAATATTGATTTGCAACTTCTTGAAGACATCCAGAAATTTTGAAAATTGTTCATCCAATTTTTTGCTTCAATCTTCCCGGAAAAGGAATGGTGGAACATAAGATCTACTTCAGGTGATTTTTGCACAGGTTCCTCCATCTTTTGTTTTCCTTTGTCTTTGACTGGAATCTCCTCAGTTTCTTGAATTTTTGACTCAGCGGTCTCAACTTCTTTGCCACTTCTCAAAACAATTGCATTCACAGTTTTAGGATTTTCCTCGTGTTGCTTTAAAGAACCAGATGGTCTATTACCAACTTGTTGAGCAAGTTGATGGATTTTCCCTTGAAGATCTTGATAATTGCATGCTGATTGTTGAGTGTGGTTGAGTAGTTTGAATGAAAGTCTTCAACAATTCATCAGTTGAAATTTGATTTTGCTGAGGTGGAGGTGGAGGCTGAGTATTTCTTATGGGACCTTGTCTTTGAAATCCAGGTGGGGGCTTGAAAACATTTGCATCATTCTTGTAGAAAGATTTGGATGATTACGCCATTCTGGATTGTAAGTATTTGAATATGGTCCATAATTAATCTTCCAAAATTTCCAACATAGTTGAGTTGCTCTCCACTTGATGATGGTGTATTGCCATGAGGACAATCATAAACTGGATGTGGTCCTGAGCACAACTCACAAGTAGCAACTTGATTAGAATTTAAAGAACTAGATGCTACAAGTTTACTCACTTGTGTAGTTAAAGCTGAAACTTGAGCGGTGAGTTGTTGCATGGATTCACTATCTTGAACAGATTCCACCTTTGATCTTGTCCTTTCACAGCTCCAGTTGTGAGCACTAGAAGCTAATTCTTCAATTAAGCACTAGCTTCATCATATGTTTTTCCCATGAGTGATCCTCCGGATGTAGCATCCACCAATGATTTCAAAGTCTCATCTAGACTGAGATAGAAATTTTCAATTAAGAGATTATCCTGAAGTCCATAATGTGGGCATTTCCTAACTGCTTCTTTGAATCTTTCCCAAGCTTCATATAATGATTCTCCATGAAACTTCGTGAAGTTGGTGATTTCATTTCTCAATCTGGCAGTTTGGCAGGAGGGAAAAATCTCTTCAAAAATTTTGTTGTCAAGTTTGCCCATGAAGTAATTGATTCGGGTGGTTAAGAATTGAACCATGCCAATGCTTTATCCCTTAAAGAGAAAGGAAAAAGCTACATTCTAATGGCCTCATCAGTAACACCATTAAGCTTGACAATGTTGCAATATTGGAGGAATTTGGCAATGTGCTCATCTGGTGTTTCATTTGGGTATCCTCTAAATTGATGTGATTCAACCATCTGAATCAATGCTGGTTTAAGCTCAAAATTGTTGGCTTGAACTGCAGGTCTTCTCACAGCAGGACCTTGAATAGTTGGTACAGTGTAATCCCGAAGTGCTCTAACAGGTACAGCTTGAATTTGATTATTGTTGTGATCATTGTTTCCCTCATTGTTTCTTGGATCGTTTTCTGCCATTTCTTCTTGTTTTCTACGATTTTCTTTCCTTTGTTGACGTAAAGTCCTTTCAATTTCTGGGTCTATTGGTAGAAAATCAGCACTTCTACTTCTTTGCATATAACCTATGAAGAGGAAAGAATCAATTCCTTGGAAAAACACCTAAACTACTAGCAAAACTAAAAGTAATCTAATATTCATTTTGGTCCTCGGCAACGGCGCCAAAAACTTAATCTGACTAGAATGTGTATATAATATTTCAGATACTACCAGCAAGTGTACTAGGTCTTGATCAAGTAATATAGAATGAGTAGAGTATCGTTCCCATAGAGACTAAATTAACTACTAGATTGGTATTAGCTTATACTAATATTTAGGCAATCAAAGTGTATCAGTTAACTATAACTAATCATATTACTATGAATGCAAATGAGAATGTGAGAAGTTATATAAGATGAATGTGGGAAGGAACAAATCCATCCTAATCTTTACTAATCATGCTGAATTTATATTATATGAACAATTAGGATTATGGATATTTGTAAGAAATTGTAAAACCTAAAACAAAGTTTTAGTTAACCATAAAATAATCTATTAGCTTCCGCTATACAAATTATCAATGGAATCTAATTTATAATCATAAATCTTCCAATTCTATGATTATCTAATATCCTAAATTAACTTCTCCTAATTCCTTAGTGAGAAATTAAAATAAAATATGCATGAAGTACATGGAACAATTTCTAAATTAAATTAAACTTGATTGTTTCCACAATTGTTGTTTAATTTCAATTCATGAATTCCTATGAATCCCTAATTCTTTTTCCAAATCATCAGAATTCTTATCAATTCAATTTCAGTTAGAAATAAAATAGATAATTAGGATTCAATACAAATATTCCATAATTCTAACAATCCTATAACATAAATTCAATAATCATTTTAGCAAAATTAGGATTTCATCACTTCCCACAAAGAAATGATTCAATAATCAGATAAGAATATGTAATTGATAACATTATGAACAAATAATTCAGATAAATGAATTACATAAGAAAGAGAATAGATATCACCAATTCAAGTATCCCAAATCTTCAATTACAATTCTTGAAAGCTCAAATTCTCTCACAAATCTCTATAAAAATGCTAGACTATTTGTATACTGGGTGTACTACTTTGCTTTTGCTTGTTGATGATTGTTGGAGGGGGGTAGAACCCCTATTTATAGGAAAAATTTCATGCAAGGTATTAAATGAGAATTACTGTTTCACTTCGTACGCCGGTAGTTATGGATCCTACGCCGGCGGCTTACAGACGGCGTATCATCAATTTCTTCTTTGCGTAGGCAGTGCACTGGCAGCTTTCAACTTCAATTGCAGGTATAGGCCGCTTCTACGTCGGCGGCTTAGATGTAGATCTAGCCGGCGTATATGATGAGAAATGAACGGTTGGGCCAATTTATAACGAAAGCTACCCCAAAGCCAGCGGCTTTGGTACCGGCCTAGATACTCCAACATATTTGTCTCTTCAATTTCCTCCACGCATGTGTTGTTTTCATGTGGCTTCAGATCTATGGTCTACATTGTCTCAACGTCGGCGGCTTAGTAGTCGACGTATATTGTAACTCCTTTTACGCTGGTGACTTTTCAAGTATGAGCTGCCGGCCTTCAATGTACGCTGGCCTATTCAACTTCTACGCCGGTAGCTTTGAGGCGGCATAAGTTTGGTTGAGTCAAAGGCTAGCAAAGCTGGCAGTGTAAGCAGCGGCCTTGAAGGTAAGCCGTTTGAACCCCGACGGCTTTGAAGGTTGAAATGCCAGCGTATACTTCAATTTTTCCAATTTCCACTCCAAAGTTTCTTGTTTTGATTTCTTTGTCCAAATTAGGCCTGAAACATGAATTTTAATCAAAACAAATATCCATTCTATCTCTTTTAAACATCAACAAGTTGTATAAAATATGATCTTATCAAAGCTATTACATATGTCAAATTCTGTTTTACTACAATTTTTTTTGCAAATGAGTTGTTATACAAGGAGTTCAATAAATTAATTACCAAATAACTTAAGTGTATATATAAAAGTATCATTTGATTAAACAAATTCTCATTTTAATATCTCATTTGTTTTGTAGGTATATGGCTACGTCTTCAATGAAGCAAAATAATTTTGATTACGATTCATGTGTTATAAACTTCGTAATAAATATTTACAGTGTATTAGAGTGTTATTTCATTAATCTTTCGATTTCTTTTTTATGTATTTTTATGCAATTTATGCAATGTTTTTAGTTTCTTCTCTCACTCCTTCATTTACTCACTTTCCCTCTTTCATTCATTAACTTTTCTCTCTCATTTTTCCTCTCTTTCTTCTTCATTTTCTCTTGTTCTTCCATGAAAAACAAGCTGCCCCCTTCTTCTTCCATGGCTTCCACACTTCATTCTTAAAGATTTCTAAGCAAATCTTCTTCCCAAAGCTCCATAGGTAATATAGGTAAAGTGTATTGAATGTTTCATGCATCAAATGACCTTCCATAAGCTTAAAAGCTTAGGATGATGATGCCAAAAATGAAACACTCCTTTTCTCTACTTTTATTATCTTGTATTTCAATTATTTTCTTGTTTAAAGTTGATATATATTGTAGATCTAACTTTTTATAGTTTTGATTTTGTTTATGCCATAGATCTCGTTATTTAAGTTGTTATATATGTTAATTCTTATGATTTATGCATAGATCTATCATCCACATATTCATCTTAGTGATTCATGCATTTAAAACTAGTTTAAAAGACTAGATCTAGTGTTTTGAGTTCATAAATACATTAGATCTTTGTTTATGTTCATGAACAACTTGCTATAACATGATGATGGTAGGAAAGTTGTAGGAAACTCAAGATCTATTTTATTTTCAACAAAAATCAATTTTGAAAATTCGGATGAAAATGGAACCATATCTAGAAAAGTTGTTTTTCAACTCCAAAATGTGTATTTTTCATTTAAAATGAAGGGCTTAGGGTATAGATAACATAAATGAATGATTTTGATAAGTAAAGTTTAGATCTATGTTCATATTATGTGTAGAACTTAGATTTGAACTTGAACAAAAGTACTGAAATTCGTATTTTGGCAAGACTTATATTTAAAATCCACTTTCCAAGTATCAAAATATAATTTTTACTTAAGAAAATGAAGGCTTAATATATGTATATCATCAAGACTTCTTTTTACAAGAATCAAAAGTGATTTTCAAAATAAAAATTCTATTTTCGGATTTTGGCCAAGGCCTATTTTAAAAACATGTTTTCCAATTCAAAAATGAAGTTTTTA
The DNA here is from genome assembly GCA_024138025.1 of Combretum micranthum. NCBI lineage: Eukaryota > Viridiplantae > Streptophyta > Magnoliopsida > Myrtales > Combretaceae > Combretum > Combretum micranthum. Next base: position 2,035,589 of record JAMXBD010000006.1, read on the forward strand.
TTTAAGAAATGAAAGGCTCATAATATATGATATATAAGGAATGGATTTTCATAAGCTTAGATAGAGTTTATCAAAAGATATGACCAAAAATAAATTTTCTAAATTCGGATCCCAACCAAGACCAATTTTTAAAACCCATTTATCAACTCCAAAACTCATGTTTTATGTCCAAAATGAAGGGTATAGGTAATAGGTATCTTTAAGGAATGATTTTTATAAGTTAGAATGAGTTTAGGCATGGGTAATGTGTAAAACAAGTAATGGAATTAAAATGAAAATTTTTGAGTTAGTGATCAAATTGTCAAATTCGTAATTTGAGTTGATGCATATGTAATCACTTAGTATTTGAGCTCAAATTGCAAGTTTTATGTGTTAAATGAAGTCCTTAGACAATAGATATAGTAAAGCTTCAAATTTTGATGTATTAAACAAGTTTTCTCATAAAAAATATGCAAGAAATGAAATTTTTCGAAATTCGGATTTTTTGTGAAAAGCTTGTTTAAAAACATATTTGCAAAGTGTGAAATAAAATTTTTTGTGTAAGAATGAAGTCCTTAGTAGTTCTATATGGTTGAGCCCTAAACTTTCTAAGTATCAAATGATTTTTACTTAAAGGAATCACTCAAAAACTAATTTTTACCAAATTCGGATTTTGGAATCAACCCCACTTGAAAACATGTTTACAAAGTGTAAAATGGAAATTTTTATGTAGAAATGAAGGTCATAAGTAATATATATAATGAAGATTAAATTTTGACAAAAATAATTATATTTTCTTAAGTAATAAATCCAAGACAAATGGAAATGATCAAAGTTAGAAAACTAGACTTTTCATAAGTAGTTGTTATTATGGTCTTGCAAAAATAAAAAGTTATAAAATTTTCTTTTAGCAAAAATCATCAAGATCATGCATGCATTAAACTCATCTCATGTCATTCATGTAGGAAATCACTCATATTCCATGTATAGCTAATTTATATAGTAGGAACATTACAAATATTTACAAAACTATTTTTCGGAAATTGAAATTGTTGCTGCCCTAATCTGATCCGAACTTTTCGGAGCTTCAAAGTTTTCAAAACTTAAATATAATATTAGAAATAGATAGATCTTTCGAAGTAGGTAGAAATTGATATATAATTTGTGCGATTCCGAGTTAAAATGACCAAGTTATGGCCGTTTTAAGTTGGAATTCCCGCTTAGGACGCTAATTACGAATTTGATAATTCGTATAAAATCATTTGGATTAGTTTGAGTTGAAATACTTATTAGAGTATTTCTTCCTTTTTAGGTGACCCCGAAATCGATGATTTCCTGCCATCGAATTATTATTACTAGAAGACCGATGATCCAATGACCGAGTGAGTTTTCTCCTTGTTTTGTTACCTTGATTGTGCTTGTAGTTAGTTGCATTAGATTATATGAACAAGATAAAAATGGATATGAATGGGGACGGGATATATGATGAGGCTGTGATGAATGTATGCCAAAGAATACTAAAGCATATCGAAACTACGATTTGATTGGATAACTGCACTGCTCATATTATTTCTGTTATGTGTATGATATTGGCTGGTCACTCTAAAGAATGTATAAATATTTTGACCTAAGCAAAAGGTAAATTGATCATGCATCGCATCGGACATATTGCATTTGGTAGCGTGCTACTCCTACGCAGGTCGATCAGTATGATCCGAGGACTCGTTTGGATAATGAGACCCGGGATCATAGCTCATTCATAGGGAACTAAGGTACATCGGGGATGCATTCCATATGTGAGCCTAGCCGATGCGAGTGCTATGAGCCGAGGGCTTGGGGACTACCAGCGGTCGTGTAGACTTCAATACCATCCTTAACCCAAGATACGTTGAGCGTAAATCCGTTCTGTGTGTGGGTTCCGGATACCCATACATAATTATTTGCTCATGTGTTTGCTTATGCATAGCATATGGTTGATTATAACTTGCTTGTTATAGTACGGAATTAAGGGAATTCTTACTAAGCTAGTGTAGCTTATATCCCTATAGTTGTTTAAATGAACAAGTTATCTCAAGAATGCAAAGTGGGGACTGAATTGATTGGAGCTGGGAATGACTCCGGGATTTTGGCAAAGAATACAAATGTTTGAAGTTATCAGCTAGTTTATGATTTGTCTTGTAATAGTTTATGTAGGGAAGTCTGTGGATGAATGTAATCGAAGTTGAATGATTTGTATTTTGAAGTATAGTGATTTGTATCTGAAGTATAGTAAATTTGTATTTCCTTTACATTGTTACTCAATTGTATCAACATAAAATGTATCATTCCGATGTATCTCCTTTATGTGTTAGACGACTTGTACATAGTATGGAAGCCTTTGCGTGACTGAGGTGGTCATTCTTAGGCTTTAATATTGTGTACGGCAGACTGCCACGTTTAAGGTACTCTTCGGGGCGTGACATGTATCGTTTGCTAGTTTATTTCATGCACTTATTTATTCATGCACTTTATTTACTTATTTATTTGCTTATAAGACTAGTCAATCTCTAGTCTTGGATTGATTAATAAATCAAGTCCAAAAGAGACCAAATTTTATAAGTCTTGGAAAGTCTTGATAAAATCTAAGACTTCCATATTTTATTTCATTACGCTTGCTCTATTTTATTTAGAAGGAGACTGGAATATTTCAAATCTAGGGGAGCCTTGTCTATAATCTAAGACCCCTATTTTCTTTCTTTCCATACTACTTGTTTTTATTTATTTTATATGGTGATTGATTACTTCAAGTCCCGGGGAGTCTTTATAACAAGCTAAGACTCCCATACTTTTATTTTGATACCTTAATGTTCTTGTTTATATATTTCTAATTTTATGTCCTTGGTATATGTAAACCCTTGGTTTTTAGAGTAATCCAAAGCCTTAACTCTAAGTCGTGAAGTCAACCAGAAACCTTAAGTCAACAGATCTTAAGTTAAACCCTACAGTTTAGATTCGGAAATTCCCTGTTCGTAAACCAAGAAGTCGAAAATTAAGTAAAGTGGGCATAATAGTCCGTAATAATATTTGATTTCTTAAAAATATTAGATTGGATTATTTTCTGCTTATTTCGAACCCGATTGGATACTGTTTTTGGAATGTGTGTCCTGGGGCTCGGAAAATTAAAATTATATCTTTAATATTTTTAGACTCGTATTTTCATAAGGATTTAAAAAATATCGAGTTCATAATTTTTCGAAATCTAAAAATATTAGTTATAGCTTATATAAGTATTTTTAGCCGTACCGGTAACATATTTTTGAAATACACAAATAATTCAATGAATTATTTAATTTTATTTATGAAAATACTGCCACTCATTTAAAAATATTTTTCTTAATTTTATTTTATATGTTATCTTTAAAAAAAGTACTTTTTCAACCCATACTTCAAGTACACTTCAATTGTCACTTCTACACATTAATCATGTTTTCTTTCACTCTTTCTTACACTCAATCTCCCATACATGGCAGCTGCTATACTCTCAAAATCATCCACTTTTCTTTTATTTTAATGATTTATTTAATGATTTAAAGTCTCTTTTAATTAGCAAATTAAGTAACACAAGTTACAATTTCAAAATTCAAGTTACAAGCAAACTAAACACTCCTCTCTCTCCCTACAAGAATCACGCAAGCCCCCTCCAAAATTCTGCTATGGTTTTATTTTTTTTAATTATTTAACACACCTTTGAACACACTCATCTCTCTATTTAAAGACTTGTACTTCCACACTTTTATTCCTTTGCAACCCTACATCATTTACACTTTCTTTTTACTCTCTTTATCTCTTTCTTAGCCTTGTTCCTACAAGAAAAACAAGTTGCCCCCATTTCAATTTCTTGTTTCCACTCTCCATTCTTGAAGATTCTTTAAGTAAACCTTCTTCTTAAGCTTCCATAGATGCTATAGGTTGATTATATGGGAGTTTCATGTATCAAAGGACTCTCCATAATGCCTAAAGGCTAGAGGTCATGATGCCAAAACTTTGAAACACTCCTCTTGTTTATGATCAATAATAATATTGCTATATTTGTTGTCTTTAAGACTTTATTATCTTCATATTTATATTATACTTTGTAGATCTAAATTTTTATGAAGCTTGGTTATGTTTATGTTTAGATCTATAGGTTTAGGGCTTCCTACCATGTATTTCTTTTATATTTATGCTCATATTATGTGTGGATCTCAGATTTGAACTTGAATAAAAATAGTGAAATTCGTATCTTGGCAAAACCTATATTTAAAAACCACTTTCCAAGTCTCAAAATGGAAGTTTTAGTTAGAAAAATGAAGGTTTAGTGGAAGTATATCATCAAGACTTCTTTTTACAAGAATCAATGATTGTTTTCAAAAATAGAAATCTTATTTTCGGATTTAGGCCAACACATGGTTTAAAAACATGTTTTACAACTAAAAAATGAAGATTTTATTCAAGAAATGGAAGGCTCTTAAGATAGGATATGTAAAGGATGATTTTTCATTAGTCTTGGTGGATTTTATCAAAAGATATGTTCAAAAACAATTTTTGAAAATTCGGATCTAAGCCAAGACCCATTTTTAAAATCTATTATCTAACCTCAAAATGAAGATTTAGACAAAAATATAAAGGGCTCTTGGTATAGATATCCTAAGGATTGGATTTTCATAAGTTTAGATGAGTTTTCCTAAAAGGTATTTCTAAAATAGAGAGTTTTGTAAAAGACAAGTCTAGGTCTTATTTTCATTCTAAAACTCAAGTAAGAAATTCGAATTTAGGAAGAGATGAATTTTCAAAACCTTATTTTTAGACTTCAAAACAAGAGTTTTATGTGGAAAATGGAATGTTTTGATAATGGTGATATAAGAAAATTATTTTCATTGACTCCTATTAGTTTTAGCAAAGTATTTTTCTCAAAACAAGAAAATGAGTTTCAACTCAAAATTTCGATTTTTGCAAAAGTAGATTCTTGGAATTTTCATTTGGACAATATCATTAGGATCATATAAGTATTTAATCTTTTATCTTTGGCTAGAAGTTCTCTTTACAAGTGTAGAACCAATATAAGTTGATCTAAAAAGTTAAAAAGAACAAAAGTAACAAATTTCAACAATAGCTCAAAACTGAAAATTTCGCAACCCTTTTGTACTGTGGTTTTTCAATCCTCAAATGACCTTGTATGTTTGATTTAACTTGATAAATGGATAGATCATTCAAAGTAGATAGAAATCGATATATAATATGCGCAATTCCGAGTTAATATAAGTTAGATATGACCATTTTAAGTTAGGACTTCAACTTAGGCGAAAATTGACGAACTTAGTAAATAGAATTGTTAAGTTTATTAGAACTTTATAAGAGATACTCATTGAGGGTATTCCTTGTACTTAGGTGATTTAGAGGACGGATTTCCACTCCCCAAGGATTACTACGACTAGTGGATTTCTCTCAATGGCCGAGTGAGTTTATTTCTTAAATAGTTGTGCTCATGTATGTGCTTATAATCGTAGTGGCATTAGAATTAGGAAAAGATCAAATTATGATGAGTTGTGATCTAATCTTGGTTAAATGAATGATAAGTATATGGAGACGAGACTTTTTGAAAATCATTGTATGAGCTAGTATAGACTTGGATTGTCTGAAATTCTCTATGATCGCACTTAACCTACATAATTAACATGCCACGATTATATGAATAAACTGTACATGCATATCACGTAGTGAGTCACATTGCATTAGCTAATATACCTTTGGTGGGACAAAAGTGTATTAGCGGAGGCGAGGGAGCCTGTGTTAACATTAAGGATGCGAGATCGCTTAAGTTAACGGAAGTGGTTTAGGCACTTGAATCAACTACATAAAACAACAGATGTTGTAAAAATAAGAGAAAGAGATCAGGATTATGGTTGCATGACTTATGGACCACCTCACTTAATATTGAAATTGTGGTTGCATGACTTATGGACCACCCCAACCCCGAATGGAGGGCGTAAATCCATTCACATATGGCTCCCGGAAAGTCATATGCTCGTATGCTCATTTGCTTGTGCATTTCATATGGTTGCTAACAACTTGTCTGTTATATACATTTATTGAGTATTATATATTTGGAAATGAATCTCACTAAGCTTGTTAGTTTATACCCCTATAGTTTTTTGTTGTAGTGTTCTCATTTTTGTGTTGTTCCGAGAGAACAGTTTTCACAGGTTTATCTTTTGGATTAAGGAGCTTTTGAAGAAGTCGAGACCTAGCTATAGGCGTGGACTTCTAGGAAAATCTCTTAACATAAACTTTAATGTTGTAAGGTAGTTTTAGACTGGATAGACTTCTATTATTTTTGGCGGGGGTATGCCCCTTGACTTTTGTAAAGACTTAACTTTTTTATCGTGTTGTGATTTCTATTCTTAATGCTATTGTATGCCTTCTTAAGACTATTCGAGTCAAAGTGTGATCTTAAAAATTATGCAAGTACACCTTACACCTGATATGTAAACTTATGGGATGACTAAGATTATCATACTTAAGTTTAAATATCGAGTGTGGTGGATGCCGTGTTTTGGGTACCTTTTGGGGCGTGATAGTTTAAGTTGGTATTAGAGCATGTTTAAGAGTTTACAATCATAACTACAACTAAATAACCTTAAGGAGGAATAGAAAGAAAAGATAGAATAGAATTAAAAAGGAAGACTTAGATGGATGACCATGGTATGAGTCTTAGGATCTTATTTCCTAACTCTTGTGGATAGTAACCACTAGGAAGCAATCGGCTTAGCATCGCAAAACATCCATAGGCGACCTAATGAGACCCTTGTAGAATACCGCTTAAGTTGTCTTGATTGTTCTCGGAATTGAATTGTTATTGTTAAATGTTGGTTGCTTCGTTGTCGCTTAAAACACAAAATTTTACTTGAATGTCATTTATGAGGATTTTTGCACGTACTGTTTAAATTTCTATAAAGTTACAGTTATGTTTTATGATTTCAAGATTTTATTATTTAAATTCCTGATTTCCTTTTTGCACTTTTATTTTCCATTTGCACTATAATTCCCTTTATTTCCGCTTTCTCACTTGAAAACATTAATAAATTATTGAGAAGATTACTTAACTAGACAAAATAAAATTTACAACAGCCATGGTAGGAGAAGGAGACGTCGGGAGGAAAGCGCCTCCAACCAACCCAATATGGAAGAAGGGCAACAAGCTGCCCCCCTCTAAACCCTCCCACTGATGCTACTCAGGTAGCCTTGCAGGCCATGCTTGGACAAATGGCACAAATGACTCAAGTGCTTGAAGCACTTCAGTAGACTCTACCAGCACAAGCCCCAGCTCTGCTACCATCGACACCACAAGCTTCTGTAGGGATGTCGGCACAGGAAAGCATGCATTCTCATACCGCGCCTTTGCCTCCTCCACCACCAATGAAGCCATACAAGAGCTCGCTACCTGAGTTTATTAAGAGTAACAGATACTTTGAAGGGGCTTTTTGAAGACCGGATGAGGCTGAGGATTGGTTAGCTCAGATAGAGCAATCCTTTAATGCTTTTGAGGTGCCGCACCGCCTGAGAGTTGACTACGGCACTTATATGCTTAAGCTCAATGCGAGAGTTTGGTGGGACTCCAAGCAAAGAGAGCTCATGCCACCGGTCACTTGGGAAAGGTTCCGTCATGAGTTTTTGGACAACTACTTCCCTGGAAGTCTTTGGGTATAGTTTAGTGCAGATTTTCTGCACATTCTCAAAAGGGTTGAACAGTAGAGCAATATGAAACTGAATTCAGTAGGTTGCTGCAATATGCTCCGGATTCTTACAAGTATAGCGAGGAGCTAAAGAGACAAATTTTCTTAAATGGGTTGGATGAGGAATTGAGAATGAGGCTGGAAGAATTTGATATTAGATCTTTCAGAGAATTAGTGGAAATGGCTTGGAAGTGGAAGGGGCTAAAAAGAGAAAGGGAAAGACCGCAGAAAAGATGCCTTCGATTTTTGGAAGGAATTTTTATGGGGGATCGAGATCTGGATTCTCTTAAAAGAAGTTCAAGCCGTCTTATGACTTTAAGAGTAACACTAGTGGGGGACAACTTATCGCTAAGGGTGTTAGTTGCTGGAAATGTAAGGGGGATCACTACCCCAAGAGATGCCTACAGTTAAAGGATAAGTGTTAATTCTGTGGCGATTCATCTCACAAGATTGTTGACTGCCCAAAGAAGGCTACCACCATATGTTTTGTCTACAAGCAAAGGGGTCACTTTGCCAATGAGTGCCCACAGAGGAAGGATACCCCAGCTAGATCTTTTGGAGGATCAACAGTAGCAAGACCCAGGAATGGGATTGTTGGAAATATTGGTAGCCGCTCTAGGTCAGCGATGCACAGGATGAAGATCTATAACCTCGAAGGACAATGGGTATGCGAGGAGATGGGAGATGAAGATTACGGATTGGCTGCCCTCGAGGAGGATAATGGTCCGGACTTCGGCCTTGTCACAGGTAAATCTCCTACCTTTTTGATTTTGTTTTTTGCTGTTTTTAAGTTGTTAAGGTTCAAGTTTAAGGAAAGAAAAACAAGCTTATTTAAGTTAATGAAGTTAGGAAGATAAGTTAGGATGGTATGAAGTTAGTGATTAGTAAGTGTTGGACGCATGACACATATGGGTAACTAAGGCGACCGCCTATGCTTTGTTTGACATGGTAGCGACACACTTGTTTATCACCACCAGATTGGCTAGACAAGTTGGTTTACCAATAGTCACTGTTGCCTCTAGCTTTCATGTTAAAACCCTTACTGGAAGCATTGTGATAACAAATGAGATGTTAAAAGATTGTCCAATGGAGATTCACGGACATGGTACAAGGTGTGATTTAATAGTGTTGGAGATGAGTAGATGTGAAGTGATTTTGGGTATGAGTTGGTTAGCCGTTGCTAAAGCCGTCGTGGACTATCGAAAGAAGAAAGTAAATTTTAAGGATGTTAATGGAATGGATGTTGAGTTCACGGGTAAGACCGTAGCTTCAAGAGGAACAAATCTAGGCTCATTTGAATTGTTCATGGATGGAGATGTTGAGAATGAAAGTGAAAATTTTCTTAATGCAACGGAAAAGGAGGAATGATTACCTAAGATTGAGGACATAACAGTTGTCAAGGAATTTTCCAATGTCTTTCCGGATGAGCTACCGCGTTTGCCTCCTAAGAGAGAAATTGACTTTGAGATTGACTTGGTGCCGAACAGTGAGCCGATATCAAAAGCACCTTATCGTATGGCCCCTTTTGAGTTAAAGGAATTATAAAGGCAATTGCAAGAACTCTTGGACTAAGGATTTATAAGACCAAGTGTGTCACCATGGGGTGCATCTATACTATTTGTTAAGAAAAAGGATGGATCAATGAGGTTGTGTGTTGATTATAGGGAGTTGAACAAAGTTACCATCAAGAATAAGTATCCACTTCCAAGGATTGATGACCTTTTTGATCAGTTACAAGGAGTAAGTGTATTTTCATGGATTGATTTACGATCGGGATATCATCAGTTAAGAGTCAGATCAGAAGATGTGCCAAAAACTGCTTCAGGACTTGTTATGGACAGTATGAGTTCCTAGTGATGTCTTTTGGATTAACAAATGCTCCTGCTGCTTTTATGGACTTGTTGAATCGGGTGTATAAACCCTTATTGGATAAGTGTGTGATTGTGTTTATTGATGATATTTTGATTTACTCGAAGACGAGGGAGCAACATGAAGAGCACCTTCACATGGCATTACAAACCTTAAGAGAACATAAATTGTATGCCAAGTTTTCCAAGTGTGACTTCTGGTTAGACAGGATCTCGTTTTTGGGACATGTTGTGTCAGGTAAGCGCATATCTGTAGACCCCCAGAAGATTAAATCTGTGGTGGAATGGAAGCTACCTAAGACCACGATTGAAGTAAGAAGCTTTTTGGGTTTAGCTGGATATTATAGGAAGTTTGTCCAAGACTTTTCCAAGATAGCCAAGCCGTTAACTTAGTTGACACAAAAGAATGAAAAGTTTGTTTGGATGGAAAAGCAGGACCAAAGCTTTCAAGAATTGAAACAAAGACTTGTTTCTGCACCGATCTTGGTTTTGCCAAATCCCGAGAAACCCTACACGGTACATAGTGATGCTTCGAAAAGTGGTCTCGGATGCATTCTCATGCAAGAGGGGAAGGTGATTGCTTATGCTTCAAGACAGCTAAGGCCACATGAGCTAAATTATCCTACACATGACTTGGAACTAGCCGCGGTTGTGTCTGCCTTGAAAAGATGGAGACATTACCTTTATGGACAAAGGTGTGAGATCTACACCGATCATAAGAGTCTTAAGTATTTGTTCACCAAAAAAGAATTGAACATGAGGCAGCGAAGATGTTAGAGTTAATTAAGGATTACGATTTGGGAATTAATTACTGCCTGGGAAAGGTAAACGCGGTTGCCGCTGCCTTGAGTTGTAAGAATCATGGTGAAGTTGCAACTCTTTTGACTGACCAAAAAGAATTGATAAAAGAATTTGAGAAGTTAAGCATCGAATTTGTGGGGCAAGACTTAGATATGGAAATAGTAAGTTTAGTGTTAGAGCCAACTTTAGTGGAAAGGATTAAAGAGGCCTAATGCCATGATGAAGTGATTCAAAGGATAAAGAAGGAAGTTCAGGAGGGGAAGTATACTAATTTTACAATAGATGAAGATGACGTGATAAGGATGAAAGGACGACCGTGTGTGCCCTATGATGAAGAAATGCGAAGGGAAATCATGAGCGAAGCACACAATTCGGGATATACGATACACCTGGGAGGAACCAAGATGTATCAAGACCTTAAAGGACATTATTGGTGGAATGGAATGAAACGTGATGTGGCAGATTTTGTGATTAAGTGCCCAAAATGCCAACAAGTGAAGGTAGAACATCAAAGGTCGGGTGGATTGTTAAAACCTTTGCCTATACCAGAATGGAAGTGGGACCAGATTTCCATGGATTTTGTTTGTGGTTTACTAAGGACACCGTCAGGTCATGATGCCATATGGGTTGTGGTGGATCGGTTAACTAAGTCTGCTCATTTCTTGCCAATAAGTATGATTTTCTCCATGGATAAATTGGCGAGATTTTACATGAAGGAAATTGTTCGCCTACACGGAGTACCGGTTGAGATTGTGTTGGATCGAGACCCAAGGTTTGTGTCTAAGTTCTGGGTGAGCTTGCAGAAGTGTTTGGGAACAAAGTTGCATTTTAGCACAGCTTATCATCCGCAGACTGATGGACAGTCCGAAAGAACAATCCAGACTTTAGAGGATATGCTTCGGGCATGTGTGATGGAGATCAAGAGAAGTTGGGAAGCGCATTTACCTTTGGTTGAGTTCTCTTACAACAATAGATATCACTCGACCATCAAAATGCCACTTTATGAAGCCTTATATGGACGTAAGTGCAGATCCTCGTTGTTTTGGGATAATGTGGAGAAGATGGTTCTTGGACTTGACCTCGTGCAAGATGCGGCCGACAAGGTTCGAGTAATCCAACAACGGATGAAGGAAGCTCAAGATGGATAAAAGAGTTGGGCAGATTTAAAAAGAAGGGTTCTTGAGTTTCAAGTAGGAGATCATGTGTATTTAAAGATAAATCCTATCAAAAGTATTCACTGAGTTCGCTCACAAGGAAAGTTGGGCCCTCCGTATATTGGTCCCTTGAAGTGTTGGAACGGATGGGAGAGTTGGCATACCACCTTGCCTTACCACCAAATCTTTCGGGAGTGCACAATGTTTTTCATGTCTTGGTTATTCGCAAGCATGTAGCCAACCCGGAACAAGTCATAGAATTGAAACCAGTGTTGTTAAAAGAAAACCTCACTTACGAGGAGCACCCGGTACAGATCTTGGATAAAAAGGTACAAAAATTAAGGAATAAGGAAATTAAGTATGTAAAGGTTCTTTGGAGGAATCATACGCACGAGGAAGCAACTTGGGAAGCAGAAAGTGAGATGAGACAAAAGTATCCAAATCTGTTTAAAGAATCAGGTACGTCATTCAAGTTTTGAGGAAAAAACTTTTTTTGAGGTGGGTAGGTTGTAAACCCTTGGTTTTTAGAGTAATCCTAAGCCTTAACTCTAAGTCGTGAAGTCAATTGGAAACCTTAAGTCAACAGATCTTAAGTTAAAACCTACAGTTTAGATTCGAAAATTCCCTGTTCGTAAACCGAGAAGTCGAAAATTAAGTAAAGTGGGCATAATAGTCCGTAATAATATTTGATTTCTTAAAAATATTAGATTGGATTATTTTCTGCTTATTTCGAACCCGATTGGATACTGTTTTTGGAATGTGTGTCCTGGGGCTCGGAAAATTAAAAATTATATCTTTAATATTTTTAGACTCGTATTTTCATAAGGATTTAAAAAATATCGAGTTCATAATTTTTCGAAATCTAAAAATATTAGTTATAGCTTATATAAGTATATTTTAGCCGTACCGGTAACATATTTGTTGAAATACTCAAATAATTCAATGAATTATTTAATTTTATTTATGAAAATACTGCCACTCATTTAAAAATATTTTTCTTAATTTTATTTTATATGTTATCTTTAAAAAAAGTACTTTTTCAACCCATACTTCAAGTACACTTCAATTGTCACTTCTACACATTAATCATGTTTTCTTTCACTCTTTCTTACACTCAATCTCCCATACATGGCAGCTGCTATACTCTCAAAATCATCCACTTTTCTTTTATTTTAATGATTTATTTAATGATTTAAAGTCTCTTTTAATTAGCAAATTAAGTAACACAAGTTACAATTTCAAAATTCAAGTTACAAGCAAACTAAACACTCCTCTCTCTCCTACAAGAATCACGCAAGCCCCCTCCAAAATTCTGCTATGGTTTTATTTTTTTTAATTATTTAACACACCTTTGAACACACTCATCTCTCTATTTAAAGACTTGTACTTCCACACTTTTATTCCTTTGCAACCCTACATCATTTACACTTTCTTTTTACTCTCTTTATCTCTTTCTTAGCCTTGTTCCTACAAGAAAAACAAGTTGCCCCCATTTCAATTTCTTGTTTCCACTCTCCTTCTTGAAGATTCTTTAAGTAAACCTTCTTCTTAAGCTTCCATAGATGCTATAGGTTGATTATATGGGAGTTTCATGTATCAAAGGACTCTCCATAATGCCTAAAGGCTAGAGGTCATGATGCCAAAACTTTGAAACACTCCTCTTGTTTATGATCAATAATAATATTGCTATTTGTTGTCTTTAAGACTTTATTATCTTCATATTTATATTATACTTTGTAGATCTAAATTTTTATGAAGCTTGGTTATGTTTATGTTTAGATCTATAGGTTTAGGGCTTCCTACCATGTATTTCTTTTATATTTATGCTCATATTATGTGTGGATCTCAGATTTGAACTTGAATAAAATAGTGAAATTCGTATCTTGGCAAAACCTATATTTAAAAACCACTTTCCAAGTCTCAAAATGGAAGTTTAGTTAGAAAAATGAAGGTTTAGTGGAAGTATCATCAAGACTTCTTTTTACAAGAATCAATGATGGTTTTCAAAAATAGAAATCTTTTTCGGATTTAGGCCAACACATGGTTTAAAAACATGTTTTACAACTAAAAAATGAAGATTTTATTCAAGAAATGGAAGGCTCTTAAGATAGGATATGTAAAGGATGATTTTTCATTAGTCTTGGTGGATTTTATCAAAAGATATGTTCAAAAACAATTTTTGAAATTCGGATCTAAGCCAAGACCCATTTTTAAAATCTATTATCTAACCTCAAAATGAAGATTTAGACAAAAATATAAAGGGCTCTTGGTATAGATATCTTAAGGATTGGATTTTCATAAGTTTAGATGAGTTTTCCTAAAAGGTATTTCTAAAATAGAGAGTTTTGTAAAAGACAAGTCTAGGTCTTATTTTCATTCTAAAACTCAAGTAAGAAATTCGAATTTAGGAAGAGATGAATTTTCAAAACCTTATTTTTAGACTTCAAAACAAGAGTTTTATGTGGAAAATGGAATGTTTTGATAATGGTGATATAAGAAAATTATTTTCATTGACTCCTATTAGTTTTAGCAAAGTATTTTTCTCAAAACAAGAAAATGAGTTTCAACTCAAAATTTCGATTTTTGCAAAAGTAGATTCTTGGAATTTTCATTTGGACAATATCATTAGGATCATATAGTATTTAATCTTTTATCTTTGGCTAGAAGTTCTCTTTACAAGTGTAGAACCAATATAAGTTGATCTAAAAAGTTAAAAAGAACAAAAGTAACAAATTTCAACAATAGCTCAAAACTGAAAATTTCGCAACCCTGTTGTACTGTGGTTTTTCAATCCTCAAATGACCTTGTATGTTTGATTTAACTTGAGAAATGGATAGATCATTCGAAGTAGATAGAAATCGATATATAATATGCGCAATTCCGAGTTAATATAAGTTAGATATGACCATTTTAAGTTAGGACTTCAACTTAGGTGAAAATTGACGAACTTAGTAAATGGAATTGTTAAGTTTATTAGAACTTTATAAGAGATACTCATTGAGGGTATTCCTTGTACTTAGGTGATTTGGAGAGCTGATTTCCACTCCCTGAAGACTACTACGACTAGTGGATTTCTCTCAATGGCCGAGTGAGTTCATTTCTTAAATAGTTGTGCTCATGTATGTGCTTGTAATCGTAGTGGCATTAGAATTAGGAAAAGATAAAATTATGATGAGTTGTGATCAAATCTTGGTTGAATGAATGATAAGTATATCGAGACGAGACTTTTTGAAAATCATTGTATGAGCTAGTATAGACTTGGATTGTCTAAAATTCTCTATGATCGCACTTAACCTACATAATTAACATGCCACGATTATATGAATAAACTGTACATGCATTTCACGTAGTGAGTCACATTGCATTAGCTAATATACCTTTGGTGGGAAAAAAGTATATTAGCGGAGGCGAGGGAGCTTGTGTTAACATTAAGGATGCGAGATCGCTTAAGTTAACGGAAGTGGTTTAGGCACTTGAATCAACTACATAAAACAACAGATGTTGTAAAAATAAGAGAAAGAGATCAGGATTATGGTTGCATGACTTATGGACCATCTCACTCAATATTGGAATTGTGGTTGCATGACTTATGGACCACCCCAACCCCGAATGGAGGGCATAAATCCATTCACATATGGCTCCCGGAAAGTCATATGCTCGTATGTTCATTTGCTTGTGTATTTCATATGATTGCTAACAACTTATCTGTTATATACAGTTATTGAGTATTAAATATTTGGAAATGAATCTCACTAAGCCCGTTAGTTTATACCCTTATAGTTTTTTGTTGCAGTGTTCTCATTTTTGTGTTGTTCCGAGAGATCACAGGTTTATCTTTTGGATTAAGGAGCTTTTGAAGAAGTCGAGACCTAGCTATAGGCGTGGACTTCTAGGAAAATCTCTTTAACATAAACTTTAATGTTGTAAGGTGGTTTTAGACTGGATAGACTTCTATTATTTTTGGTGGGGGTATGCCCCTTGACTTTTGTAAAGACTTTACTTATTTATCATGTTGTGATTTCTATTCTTAATGTTATTGTATGCCTTCTTAAGACTATTCGAGTCAAAGTGTGACCCTAAAAATTATGCAAGTACACCTTACACCCGATATGTAAACTTATGGGATGATTAAGATTGTTATACTTAAGTTTAAATATCGAATGTGGTGGACTGTCCCATTTTCGATACCCTTTGAGGCATGACAGTATAAGTTCATGTTATTAATTTTATTTTATGATTATTATTTTAAGCTCATGCACATATATGATCATTGATGATGTTGTTACTATGCAAAATAGGCTTTTCCAAAAACATGAATGTTGATAATTTTTTATCATGCAAATATTTTCCAAAAATCTTATCTTCAATACTTGAGAAATCCTTTCACTAGAAATAAAGAATTAGAAAGAAACACTCAACTATATTTTTCAAAATGCCAAGATGAATTTTCCAAAATATAAATGTTAACAATTCTTTGTTATATAAAATCTTATAGAAATCTTATTTGCAATACATGTACAAAGCTTTTTATTAATATATATATATATATATAATTCTAGAGCAAGTCATTTACTTAATTTTCCTTATATGCCAAAACTTAAAACATTTTAAAGATAATACAACTTAGCATAATTTTTCTCTACAAATACATAAAAATTCATGTTTTGAAAAATAATTAGTTAAAAGAAATTTATTATAAGAATAAAATATTCATGCATGCAAAATAAATATAAAACCATGATTTTTAGATAAGTTTCACATTACAAAAATCTAAGCATGGAAATTTTCTTTAAAACCCAAAAGTAAACTCCCATAAACTTAATTTTTCAACCTCCCATAAAAGATTATTTTACAAAATTTGTATTTTGGGATAACATCAATAAGATCATGCATGTAATGTGAGCTATTATCACTACTATATGATTTCTAAGGATAAAAATATTTTATACTTAGCCTAGGAAGCCCAAGTGAAACAAAATTTTGAAAATTAAAATGGTTTAAAGTCTGGAATGGTCTATAAGCAATATGTACTGTACCGTTTTGAGACCCAAATGACTCTAAATTTTAAAAATAACCTTAGAAATGTATAGAGCATCTAAAATATGTAGAAACCGACTACTAATTTGCGATATTTCGAGTTAAAATGAGCAATTATGGCCATTTTAAGTTGGAACCTCAGTAATCGAGAAAAGCAATAAATAGAATTAGAAATTTAAGCAAAACTTATGTGAAATACTCTTCTCAGGTATTTCTTTTGTCCAGGTAACGAAGGTTATGAGACCCCCTTTCCTAAGGATTATTTCGACTAAGTGGATTACAATATGGACAAGTGAGTTTTCCTTATAATTCGTTATCTTATTTATGCTTGTAGATAGTTGCACTAGATTTGTAAGTACAAGATAAAATGAATATATATGGAATTATGGGTACATATATATGTGCATTTATGAATGTGTAACAAGGGATGCTAAGCATATTGAAACTAATGAATGGTTGTTTAAATACATCATCAATATTACATGTTACTTATGTATATATGGTACTTGTTTGATCGCCTTTAAGTATACTTGACTTTGATATGAATGAAATGGACACGTATTGCATCCATTGAGTCACATATTGAAGACTGCTGCTCCTACGCGAGGAATCGGAAGGGCTTGAATAGCCTTGCTCATTCTTAGGAGAATTATGTCGTACAGGGAACACGACCCCAAGGATAAATCACGTCAATCGATCGCTATGAGTAGGTGCTTGAGGACTAACGGTGAAGATCGCAGAGACCTTCAAATCCAATTCTCTAACCCTTAACATGGAGGGCGTAAATCTATTATATGAATGGTTTTTAGATACCCATATATATTTGTTTGTAACATGTGCTTGTTGCACAGCATGCATAACATATGCTTGAAATTAATAAACTTGTTTAGGTTATAGATGTACGGTACAAATAAAGTGAATATCTCACTAAACACGTTATAAGCTTATATCCTCATAGATCTTTGTTGAAGTATATATACTTGAGACTTCAAGAAAATCACTAGTGGACTTTAGAGCTTCAAAAGAAAAGATTTGAGAAATTAGAATGAAGATTCTCTTGGAAGCACTTTGGGTTTGATATGTGATAATTTATTATTTTGGAGACCATTATGAATGACTAAAATATTCTAATCCATTTGAGGATATTAGCAGGAGTATGCCTCTAAAAATTATAATTGACTTTGTTTATGTTTAATAATATATAGTTCTCTTGTTTTGCTATTTAATTGCTACCTTCAGGAGTATGCCTCTAAAAATATAATTGACTTTGTTTATGTTTAATAATATATAGTTCTCTTGTTTTGCTATTTAATTGCTACCTTCATGAACTGTGCTACACCAATGTGTTCTCTTGGTTATGAAGTAAGTCTTGTATATAGTATGAAAGTGTTTGCATGACAAAGGAAGTCATTCCTAAACTTCAATATGATGTACGGTGGACTGCCATATTTAGGATACTCCTTGTAGTGTGACAACTACAAAGTCTTATTTAAGTTATTAAGCAATTTTAAATCTTGAAAGAATGTATTTGCTATAACAAGATATGATAAGCTAGAAAAGAAATAAATTTCAATGATGAATTCATGTATTAAATAATATAAAAAAGACCCTTAAAATACTGTAAGAGACTTCCAAGAAAACATGAAAAGTTGGATGAAGGTATCAATTGAATTTTTTTTTTTTTTGTGAGAAAAATATTAATTGAATTGTAGATCGAAAAAAATCTATTTGAAAACTTGTAAAAGTAGATAATAAAACGTTTATTTTAGTTTTTCATGTATCTAATAGATATGATTATATAATTTTACAATTATCATCTTCTAATTGGATTAAATGGTTGCACCAATTTGGAAAAGGTATGACTTTTCCTTGCTTTTCTTTGACCATCCACCTTTCAGGTTCTGAGGAAAATTCAGCAAGAGAGACGATGCATTATTTGCAAAAATATAATGTGACATGTGCCGTATTATTTTTGCTGGGACGGCTATCAAGTGGCACATAACTAGCAAGTGCCAGCCACTACCTGTTTATCTTTAAATATTGTTAAAATGCTCCGGTGTATTTTTCTTATATATCTACCTGCTTTTATTTAAATGATAACATTTTTGTTTTTACTTCTTTTACTAATTACTACACGCATGACATCAATTAAAAGAGAAAACATAAAAAAGTGATTATTATTGGGACATAACCATCCTTCAAAAAATCAAAATATAACTTGATTTTTTCCTTCATAATAAATACCCTTTTTAACATAAGCCTTCTAAATATTTTACATCATTTATTAAAAAAGAAAAAAAAAGAAAAAAAATTCAGCAACAGCTACTCTTATATGATATCTTGTATCGTATATGTGTCGGGTTAATATCTATAATTTATTTATATTATATCTGATTTAATATCTGTGCTATTTCATTAGGGCCTAAATCTGATTGTAACTCTGCTTCTTATTATCTCATTCCTTAGTCCTTACCTGACGCCCAACAAAGTTTGTTTATTCTACTTAGACATTCCCGTGCTAATTTCATCAGATTCGCTTCACAATAATAATCTAGTATTTCAATCTTGCTTGTATCCGAGAAAAAGTGAAGCCAATAATGGCCGAGCTAAACCATGATAGAGCCAGTGAACTCAAAGCATTTGATGATACAAAAACTGGTGTAAAAGGCCTAGTAGATGCAGGACTCACTAACATCCCAAGGATGTTCATCCAACCAATAGACACATCACAAAACAACTCAAACTCCAAACCTCCAAACTTCACCATCCCTGTAATTGACCTTCGAGGCATTGACAAAGACTCGGTACTTAGAAAACAAGCCATTGAGAGACTTAAGGAAGCTTCTGAGACATGGGGTTTCTTTCAAGTGGTCAATCATGGGATTCCTGAGAGTGTTCTTGAGGAGATGAAGGATGGCGTTCGTAGATTTTATGAGCAAGATGATGAGATTAAGAAAAAGTTTTATACTAGAGATATAACAAAGAAATTTGTGTATAATAGCAATTTTGACTTGTATACTGCTTCTGCTTCTAATTGGAGAGACACTTTCTTTTGTTACATGGCTCCTAATCCTCCTGACCCTGAAGATTTGCCCGAAGCTTGCAGGTATTCCTCTAAACCTGTGTCGTCTTTACTTCAATTTGTACAAAAAATTATCTTATATCTAATCACGATCATGCTTTCTCTATATATATGTATTATAGAACTTGACAAAATTTACAGGATTAAACTTTTAAATTAGATGGAATGGACAAAATAAAGAGCGGGAGACCTTCAAGCTTCGAGCAAGTAATGCTAACATAATATACAGCAGGAATCTGCTATATTAAGTTCTTAGATTAGACAGTTGTAATGCTAAACTTTTCATCTAATTGCATGGTGTTGTATTTATTCTAGTGAGCCTGGCAAATTCTTTTGTAATTGTTTGAGGGCACTTGTATCTAACTAGATTCTTAAATCTTATTTACAGAGACATACTGATTGAGTACTCCAAGCAAGTGATTAATTTAGGCATATCATTATTCGAACTGTTGTCGGAAGCGCTTGGATTGAGCCTCAACCACCTAAAGGAGATGCATTGTGCAGAGGGACTTGTAGTTATATGCCACTACTATCCAGAATGTCCACAGCCAGAGTTAACATTGGGTACAAGCAAGCACTCTGACAATGACTTCCTTACCATTCTCTTACAAGACCAGATTGGAGGTCTCCAAATTCTTCTGGATGATCAGTGGGTTGATATTCCTCCGGTTCCTGGAGCTCTAGTAGTTAATATTGGCGATCTTCTTCAGGTAAGCTCTCTGGCTTCATGAATTGCTGGGGATAATTGCAATATTAGCTTCTAAACTATTGATCAGTAGCAAAGAGACCCATTAGACAAATTGTACCTTTACTCCCCATAACTTTTGAAAATCTACAATTACCTTCCCTGCCATTGCTAAAGCTGCCAAAACCACCACTGGAATGCTCATAAATAGCCATGTCTGTGGGTTTATGGCAATAGTTAGTGAGATGGATGCATACTTTCCTACGAGTTTTTAAATGTGTATCCACATCTAAACAATAGACTGGGACTGGATGTTGAAATGAAACAGGAGCTAAGATGTAACATGGAAACTATGAAACTAAAACTTTTTTCTTTTATCTGCTGAATGCAGCTCATTACAAATGATAAGTTTAAGAGTGTGGAGCACAGAGTATTGGCAAATCCCATTGGGCCAAGAATATCAGTGGCATCCTTCTTCAGTACAAGCTTTCAGCATTCTTCAAAGCTGTTTGGTCCAATTAAGGAACTGCTATCAGATGATAATCCTCCAATCTATAGAGAAACCACCATAAGGGATTACCTTTCCTACTTCCAGGAGAATGGACTCGATGGAACTTCTCCTCTTCGACACTTCAGGATCTGATTGTGGCATGGTTTATGCAGTCATACCTTAAAACTCTTGTGCTATCTTCTTGGTCAGACTTTCTTTGATCTTCAAATGATACATAGCTTATTTTCTCGTGTTTCTTTGGCTTTGTGTTGCTTTTCCTTAAGGCCTTGGATGTGTTGTTCAACTGTTAATGGTATAGATTCCTTTTAAGGTGCCATCTTAATGAAATTTCTGCTCATTTTGTTTTAGGGCAAATCGCACATGCACCTAAATATAATGGTCCGATGCAAATAAACCCTCCAAAATTTTCAAAGAGTAGTTTTACTTTTTCATAATTTTTAAAATATACAGATATCTTCAAAGTTTTGTTAAAGCTGAACCATTAATTAGATGAAAATAAACCCTCTAAATTTTCAGAGAGTACTTCTATTTTTTCATAATTTTTGAAAATATACACATATCTTGAAACTGTTGCTAAGGCTAAACACTCTCACTATCTATAATGGTGAGCTTAAAGATGTTCTTTCAGAATCATAGAGGCTTATACACATCTAACTAATTGTTTTGGTGGTGCATTTACAATTGTACCTTTGTTTTATATGGCCTTAGTTGTTTATGAAAAAGAAAGTCAACAGTGCAAACTGAAAGCCACTGCTTGGTGCTATTTGAATTTTCATATCTGGCTTGTTCATGAAGCTCTGAAGACGTCTCCTGGAAGCAAAATATCGCATCATACCTTGTTCTTTGTGAGGAAAGTTCCAAATATAATATGGAAAAAGTTGTCCTTACAAGGAGGATAGGAGGGGCACCGTAACATCTAATGCAAATGAAAATGGTCTGCATTGTTAGAGTAGTTTTCAATTATGGCAGCAATTCTGTCCTTATCAAGTGAACATAGAAGAGTTTGACTGGCAATTCTCACATATTATAGAAAAATCTAATATCTTTTGGCAACGAGACAAAGCCTGCTGTATAAAACTGAAGTTTCTTCTTAGTGAAAATGGAGCAAGAGAAACTTTAGTTTCATTCACACTAATACAAGGTTCAGTTTGAAGTGCTCCAAGGTTAGTTCCTTGCTAAACAAAATTGATATATCTCATACTGCTGCAGTTGATAACGATAAAAAAGATTATGACCAAATGGAAGAATCAAAGGCTTTTGATGAATCAAAAACAGGTGTGAAGGGTCTTGTTGATGCAGGTATCCTCCAGGTTCCTCGGATATTCATAAATCAAGAGAACCCTGTCAAGATCTCACCTTCTGAGGATTACAAATCCAGGGTTCCTGTCATAGACCTCAATGGCATTCACACTGATATCTGCAGTTGAAAGGAGATAGTAAGTAGAGTTCTAAGTGAATGTGAAACCTGGGGATTCTTTCAGGTGGTGAATCATGGGATTCCTGTGAGTTTACTAGATAATATGTTGGCTGGTGCTCAAAATTTTCATGAGCAGGACACTGAAGTGAAGAGAAAATATTACTCGCGTGACTTTACAAGAAATGTTGCTTATCATAACAATTTTGATCTACATAAATCTCCAGCAGCTAATTGGGGGGATACTTAATACCTTGTGATGGCACCTAATCCCCCCAAACACGAGGAGCTCCCTGAAGAATGCAGATAAACTAGCTCTCACTACTTAAGATAATTTGACATCTCCAGTCCTAATGGCTGTGAATCTAGTCCATTTTGGTTTCAGTAAGGTCTATATTCTTTCTGAGCTGAGGGTGTGTCTGCAAAACTGGGAATTGATAATTCCTTTTTGGTTGATTGAATGTTCGTTAGATTGACGAATTAATTTTCCCCATAAAAGAAAGCAAACTTACGTTTAGTGATTTTCTAGACTTTCCAAAGACATCCTACTTGAATTCAAAGAGCAAGTAATGAATCTGGGGAGTTTACTATATGACATTGTGTCAGAGGCCCTCGGTCTGAATCTAAACTTCCTCGAGGACATTGGACTGTGCTGAGGGTCTGGTAATTATGAATCAATACTATCCTGCATGTCCACAGCCGAATTTAACTTTAGGTGCAAGCAGTCATGCAGATAGTGAATTTCTGACTACTCTTCTAAAAGATCAAGTCTGCGGCCTTGAAGTTCTTCACCACAATAAGTGGATCCCTGTTCTCTCCACACCCAGAGCTCTTCCTATCAACGTAGGAGATCTTCTCCAGGCAAGTTTTAAGATAATTAAAAAGTGTTTGGATGACAGGTTTCATTTCACTTGCTCTGGAGATTTTCTTTAGGATTTTCATAGAGGAATAGGCAATTCCCTTTCCATTGGAAAATGTCAGATTTGTGTATTTGCTCGATGTAATCTAGCCCTCATAGTTGCTTTAGATACTTTTCGGCTTATATCAAATTACAAGTTCAAGAGTGCTGAACACCGAGTGCTGGCGAACAGCGAAGGGCCTAGGGTGTCGGTAGCATGCTTTCTTTACACAGCAATGCCTCCATCTTCAAGAGTGTATGGACCCATCAAGGAGCTGTTATCAGAAGCAAATCCACCAAAGTATAGAGAAACCACCATCAAAGATTACATTTTGCATTACACTGCAAAAGGCCTTGCTAGCACTTCAGCCTTGCAGCATCTCAAGGTGTGACAGCGGTCCTCATTTCCATTTAGTATTTGCCTTCTTTACTTTTCTAGGCAGTGAAAAAAGCAAAAAAACGATCGAAAATCCTCCATGATTGTGTCAAATTAATAAATCCTTTACGTTTTAATTCGAATTGAATAAACATCCTAAATTGATAACATAATTCCATTAAGTTTTTCTTTTTGATTTTTTTTTTGTTTAAATATCTTAATATGTCATTTAAATCCTTTTTGCTTGTAGCGGTCCTTATTTTAATCAAAGACTTAAAATTATCAAAATCGTACTGAAAGCACTGGTGGGAGGCGAAATTTATAGCCCAAAGCAAATAGTAGTACTTTTGATGATTGCTAGCCAACATTATTGTTAGTCAGTAGAACTATAAGTGATTCGTGCCTGCTTGCAAGCCAGTTGGATTCAACTTAGTCATAGGTCAAGTTTGACTAGATTGGAGTTGAGTAGTGCTAAGTTTGGGTTTTAAAATATTTGGTCAATCAGCTTGCATACTTATTCTAAAGGGTTAATGATAAAAATAATACCTGAATTTTCATAGAAAGAATAATTAGATACTTGAAGTTTAGTTTTAAATAATTTGTTACCTAACAACTTGTCAGGCCATACGAGCTGCTAATGGGAATAATACAACCATCACCAATGGCATAGATATATTCATTCGTCTAAGATGTGCTTGTCCTACAAATAACTAACATGATGCTTGTCACGCCCCGAGAGTATCCTAGTAGTAATAAAAAAGTCACACTTAAATACTATTACTAGATTACCATCGGAGAGTGACATATTTTTCAAATAACAAGATCTTTTAGTTGATTGGATAAGTAAAGATAAATACATGCGAAATATATTAGTAAATAACTGCCATCTCAATCATAGAGTATCATAGATTATTACAAACCATATAGTCTTTTTGTAATTCTCCACATACATAACTGATAAGATAATACTGGCTAATCTATTCTAGGAAAATGTAAACCATTTATCCCAAATAGAACCATAGGCTTCCAGCTTTTAAACCCTTATCAGAGCTATATTCCTGGAAGTAACTAACCAAAATCGAAGCGTAAACCTAAAAGGACTATTGAAGTGTGAGCGAAACCACGGGCTCAGTGAATAACCAGACATTTTGCACACCAAAAAAGTTTATTAACAAATAATATGTAATGCAATCATTCAAACATATGCTCATATGTAAGCTTGGATGATCTAAAATCCAAACAGAAAAAAGATTTATGTCCTCTTTTAGGATTGAAGAATATTTACTTTATGACCCACCTATTTAGGAGAGACTAAGTTTATCGGAAAATCTACGATTTCTTGTTTTAGGGTTATCACTTTTAGCTTAATGATGTTTTAACTGACCATTCCCTGTATCAATCCTTAGAAACTCCATAAGCATTAATCATTTCAAAGCGATACTATGATCGACGTTCTTCGTTGCCACTTAGTTCCTGTAAAACCGACGGAGCAAAGAAAACCTTGGAATAACTAACATTTTTAGAAAAACCAAGCATTAATAGAGAACCGAAATATTAATACATAGTAGACTGTCACCCGTTTGTATATGTAATAATGCAATACATGTAATGCATGACCAGTTTATTTAATAGGTCAATAAATCTTATTCAGTTTCATGGAGGTCATACATTACACACAATAATCATTATATTATTTCACATCATCATACCATTGTATTATCACTTTCGTAATGGTAGATTAACAATCATACAATTAGATCACAACACATTTCAATCAACACAATCATATTATTATCTTTGCATTACTTATTCAACTAATTACAAGCACAAATAGTGTAATATGATCGAGTTACTCACCTGCTCATAGCGGCTAATCGTAGTAATCAACAGGGAAGTCCTCTATAGTATCAAAGTCATCTATTGAGATGAATAAAATATTCATTAGTAAAACATAAATTATATAACTCAACTCTTATGAGGGTCTAAGTGTCCTACATTAATATTTGGCTTTGTTTCTATTACTTATTTTGGTCCTTTAATGGTTTTATGATAACAATTATTATCTAATATTTTATTTTCATTTTGCTTGTCTTGATCTTGTTTGATATTTATACACATTTATTGGTATTTGAAAAATTGATATTTAATAAGCTTATATTTTTATAGTTATTATTACTATTTTTATATTATTCTCTATCTAACCCATTATAGTAACTCATATCTGTTTACTATTTTTTAGTGTCGTTGTGTTTCTCTAGATCTACTTCATATAATTAATATGTTATTTTTAGAAGTCACACTATTCATAAATTTATCTTATTTCGATTTCCATTCTTATCTATTTATCTATATAAAACAATTATTCAACAATTATAGTTGCTGATAATACTTAATATTTTCCTATAGCTTTTAAGGTTTAAAAGTTCTCAAATATTAAACATATTATTATTCTAAGTATTTGTATTTATTTATTTACTTAGTAAAATCTGTTTTGGTATATATATATATATATAATATGTTTAGTATTATTTATATATATATATATATTGTTCATGTAAAACGGTTTTCATGCAAAGGAGTTAAGTGTGTACACTAGCTCCAACACCGTCAGCGTTGATACCCAAATGTCAGTGTTCTCAGGTTTTACATGTTATTCTGTATCAGGATATGCTGGCTTGTAGGCTGCCGGCTTTACCTCATATGTCGGCTTCTACGCTGCCGACATAGAATTTAAGTTGGCCGGCGTTCGTTCATTTTACGTAAAAATAAATTTTACGTAACTTCTGTTCCATTGTAAGCCGTCTCAACACCGTCGACCTACCCATATACGCCGCCAACGTTGAGCGTATACACTGCTGACGTAGGGGCAGTGTTGACACTATTTATCATCTTCTCCGATTTTCTTCAATTCAAAATTTATTTTTCTTTTAATATATATGTATTATACTTGTGTTAAAACTTCTCCTAAGTGTTTCTTTACATTCTACATATATTGTACGTGATATATTAGTACATATTACTTCATGTAATTATTATTTAACCTAGTTTCTAACTCCAGCGTGTAATATGCTATGTATAGAGAGTGTTGGAATTAGATTTTGCCTTGTTTGAGCAAATTGGAAGGTGCTACACTCACCTTTAGTGTTAGATTCGAACCTAGAGTGAGTAATAACATTGTTTAAGATAGTGTTTGATATATCACTAATTCAAATACGAATTTATCTTACCTTGTTATGCTCCTTATCCTAAGCTTGGTTGATGTTTATTATAAACTTCTTCAATGGAATGGGTTTGGAAGTGTCTTGTGTATGTTTTGCTTGTTATTTGAGTTCGTTGTTGTTGCTGTTTGGATGGTGTTTTATGTGAGTTATTGGTTTTGGTTTGTAGTTCATTAAGGAAACATATATATATATATATATATATAGATGAAGAAGGAGAAGATAGCTACAATTTGAGTCTTTCAAGAGCAATTCTCCACCGAAAATTTAGCAACTTGCAAAGCTTGTTCCATATACATTTAATGTATTGGCTAATTTGGGACATCTCCATTGGTTTATCCATTTTTTTCCTTGACTTTTGTTAACTTAACTTGACCAAATTGTTATGGTTTTCGGTTGGGAAAGATACGAGGAGATATCAGCCATAATTTAACCACAATTTGCACTGAATTGTGCAAATATTATTATAATGATGTATAATTAATTGATTAGATTAGTTTTATGATAGTTTATTAAGTTTAACGTTTACAAAAATGACAATTATTCAAGAGTTTTATCTTCAAAAATTTATATAGAGTTCTACAAAATTTCTAGATTATTAATTAATTCAACTTTAAATTTAAAGTTTACGCGATTAATTATTTTTAAGTTTTATCTCACCTGATAAGGGTTTTCCAAACTTAATAGATTAATTTTCGTTTTAGGCTCCAATAGTTTAAGAATATCCTAACTAAAACAATGGTGTAATCCAAATATTTATTTGGAATCTAGATTATTAGTTATACATTTGTTTATATTTTTATTGTGTATTATAACCCTAATAGTTTATTTTTATGTTATCGTTTTCTAATTATAAGCGTATTTGGTTGATTACTCTTTATCGTATTTAAAATCTTAACTAAATTATTCTTATATCTTGAGTTTTTTGATACCTACTATGAAATCTTATTGGTAGTATTTAATGCTATCTAGGAATATTTATTTTAAGGTTTAAAACTATATATAGGCTCATTACTACTCATAGTTCTATTTTAAAGTTTTTGTTGAGTTCAATTGTAACCATCTATTTTCTATATCTGTATATTTCTATGTATTTGTATTTGTATGAAAAAAAATCTCGAGGTTTACAATGGTGGAGTAGACTCACTGTTGACCTTCGTTGTGGGGAATGGGGATACAATTTCATCCAGTAGTAAACAACCAAACGTGGACATCCAGAGTAGAAGTGAAGTTAATGTTCTAATTTCTGAGGACATGGTCGTTTATCCTTTTCCTACACTACTAATACCTGTCGTGATGAACGTAACTTCCACTTCAGAATCAAGGTCGAAGGCTCTTTCAAATGGGGCAATTGGAGGCATTGCTGCTGCTGCGTTTGCTGCTCTAGTCGCCTTTAGAGGAGCTGCTGTCAAATTTAAGTTATGTGGGTCTATAATCAGTTGCTTCAACTGCACCACTAATATAAATAATTATGAGACAAAGGAACCAAAACTAGCGATGAGCCGAAACCACCTAAGTATTATGAGATGAATGATCAGAAAATTTATTTTGATGATCGTGCCCCCGTGTGAATTACAAAGCTTCCATTGTATTTTCTTTTGATTAGTTTATTATCAAGGTTTTATCTGTCTAACTGTTAACAAATGTCTCTATGATACTTCAATAAAAAATAAATGATTAGTATCACAAATGATACGTAAACCTTAAAATTGATCAATTTAGTGCTTAAAAATATTTTTCGTACTTACTAATAGTACCTCTCTCAAGTTTTTTGAGGTGTCAAATTGATTAATTTCAAATTTTAGATATTAAATTAAATAATTTTACAATTTAAAAGTCTAATTACATATTTTACCAAACTTGATATACTATTTGTAATATTAACCCAATTATAACAAGCTTCGTTCTCGTAATTATTCTTTGTCATATATGTATTTCTTTGCTTCGTTTATGTTTGCTTGATATCATTACCCATAATGCTTTCTAATTTTACTTTTTAAAAGGTTGCTGCATATTTTGGATCAAATATCTCCAATGGCTGCAAAAACTTTTTATAAGCCCTACGTCTAGAACGAATAATTGAAATGGTAAATAAGATGATGGTACGTCTTAGCGTATTCTACTAATGGAGAAAATGAAAAGTGTTTGTAAAGACTACAATTAAAAAAAAAAAAAAAACATAAAACTAAAGTGACAGGCGCAAAATGGTATGATAATTGAAAAGTGATTTCGAAATCATGGTTACATTGATTTTTATAAGCCTATCAACCGTAAACATATAAAAAACTATATAAAAAAATAATAGTAAAGTTTCACATCCTATAGTAAGGATTCAGAATAAAAATAGAATAGGAAATTAATAAAATAAATAGGAAAGAAAATTAACTCAACAATAACATTTATTTGCTTGAAGTTTTTATAATATAAAGATAAATGATTTATACTAAAGGGGTAAAATATTAATTTGATTAAAAATAAGAGGGTTTTATGATCTATCATAAAGTATAATTAAATGTTTTGTCAAATGATAGAGACGTAATAGAAGACGAATGAACGCAATTGTAAGCCACCTTAAGGGTCGCTGGCCTTTCCTCTCTACGCCACTGGCCTTCACCTGTGCACCGTTGGTGTTGGGTTGGCCTACATGACCTCAGAATTCATCCTTTGATGTTTAGGCTACTAGCTTTCGTACATAAGCCTTCAACTTTCGTACTTAAGCTGCTAGCCCCTCCTACAAGAAAATTAAAAGTGTTTTTGCAAGTTTCTTTATAACTTAACCTTCCTCCTTCTCCAAATTCATACCTACCTCATAGAATTCTCTCATAATCCTCTCTATCTGTGATCTTAGCATCAAGGGAGATGAAGAATCAAGGTCAATGTGAGTTGATCATCTTTAATTTTTTAGAGATTTAAAGAATTGACGTCTCCCTAAAGTTTTCTTTTCGGTTTCTAAAGGAAGTCTTGGAGTTTTAGTGTTCTGCAATTAAGGAGAAACAAGAATCAAATGATAAATGAGAATTATCCTTTTCTATTCTTTTAGTGATTTAAAAATATAATATTTTCTTAAGTTTCTTAGTGGATTTTGAAAGGGAATCAAGATCTTGGAGATTTAAGAAAACCCTCATTTGTGAAGTATGGGGATTTTGTTGTTTTACAATCAAAAGAAGAAAAGTGTGTATGGATTTAAGAATTGTAATTATTTTGGGTTTAGGGTTTAGATTATAGAATGATTATGATATTATGATTATTTTTTTGGTGAAAACATATATTGAATGAGTATTTGATGATTCAAGTGTTGATGAAATTAAGCTTCCTATTCCTAAAACTGTTTTAGGTACGATCTTACCTTGTTTACTACTTGTGATTGTAGGTTTAAAATTTGCAAGTGAATATAATACTATATGGTATAAATTTGAGTTTGCTACTTGTCTATAGCTGGGTATAGTAGATTAGGAGGACCGTTGCTACTAGAACATCACCTTGATGATCTATGTGTATTAGTTGTCCCAAGTGGAGTCATGCATAAAGATTATTCCGATAGTTTAGGAGTGGTACGAGTACGGTACCTCGGGTGTGTGAGAAATTCCCAACACTAATATAAGAATATTTTATTATTTTTTGTATTAGTTGTTTTGACAGAGTCATTAGTTACTCTAGGTTTAGGATTATTTGCAAATGGTTCTAAAATGTATTGTATGTTGGCTAATCAAATATAATAACTTGTGATTATTGCATTAGTTACTAGGTTGCATGTGGATTTGTATACTGTATGCTCATTTGCATGTGTTTGTGGTATGTCATACTGGACCTTTGTGCTCACTCTTTTATTTTTTAGGAACAGTTGAGGATCTTGTAGTGTTCGATTTATCTGGATATAATGAATATGCCCATTATGAGAAGAACGATAATGGAGCCGACTTTCTTGCTGATTACTAGGTATACTAGACTAGTGATAGACAAAGTTGAAGATCCTTTGAGGTTTTATATGTTTTTATACTTCTAAAAATTTTATGCGACCTTTTCTTAAAATGTCTTTAAGATTATATTAAGTAGGCTTTGGTTTGTGCCAACAAAGTTGTCCTGAAGTTTTGTTTCATGAGATATTCTAAACATGTACCCTTATATGCGAGTGATTGAAGTTATATGATTTATTTTTGTGGATTAGTGAAATAATAGTCTTAGCGTATCCTTATCTAGTGAGGACACGTAGCGGGTTGTAATGCCTTCAAATTAGGACATTACAGCTTAAGTGGTATCAGAGCATAGGTTTATGATCTTTAGGGAATTTAGGTTATGGACTCCTTAGGATGATGTGATGAAGAGTGGGGGTGGATCATGGGATCGCTAATAGCTATTGAAAGCTTAGAATTATTACCTTTAATGAAAATTTTCTAGGTTGACCTCTTCATTATGATTTCCTTATTATTTCTTTCCTTACAACTTACCATTTATAAGTATTATATTTATTTTATTTATGTCATTATGTTTTCATAATTATTTTCGTGTATCTTTCTTTAAATATTTGTTATTTTATTTTTTTTTTTGTTGTTGTTCCCTAAAATATGTAGAAAAATAATCAGTAAAACAACTAAAGCTTAATAAAATCAAGAAATGGTAACTTATAAAACCAAAATACACCTTTATTAAACATATAACCTTCTACACTTTTGCCATAATACATGTACATGTTTATACAAGAAGTTAATGGCATCTAGTGAAATACACACACACATAAAGGAATTAATAATTGTAACTTGCATGAAGAAATCTAGAACTCAACAATCACAATTTCAATAACTACATTTTGTAGAATTAACTAAATGAAACAAATGATTGAAACCTTCTCTTAAGTTAACCAAGACACAACTCACAATAGTCAACAAATCTTTAATCATTTTCAATTGATAATTTCAAGAAACATTTAAAAGGAACTATATTTGAATTAAATAATGCAAATTCAAAAGGCACAAGATTTAAGACAAAATTTTACAAGCATCTCCAAAGATTGTAAATAACAAATAACAAAGCTAAAATATTAGAACTATAATCAAAAGAGAATGAAAATGAGAATTACCACACCAAATTTCAATAGTAGTAGTGACGACTATATAATGGCAACTTATAAAATTCAAGGATTAAGAATAATTATAGCAATATGAACCTTTGATTAGTATACAATTATGCAATAATAATGAATCTAACACAAGAATATATAAGATAGGACTGATGAGTTCATGGTTTATTTTGTTTGTTAAATGACATGTTGAAGGGTAGTAAGTATTATCTACTGTTCTATCGTGTTATGTCAAGTCTTGTCACCTCCATTTTTATCGTGTTTAGCCTTTTGTTTTGAGTCAAGTCATATTGAGTCTGTCTTAAAAGTCAAGTTATATGTCAGCTTAATACTAATCAGTTTAGCTACTCTAGATACTTGTCAGCCCCTCTCACTATTAAATTTATGCTAGAATAAAAGAATGAAAATTCATTGATCATAAGTAAAACAAAAATGAAAATTTATTGATTACAACCAAAACAAAAAAAATATATGTGAATATATAAATTTATAAATGTATAACATGACTAAATGAGTGAAGACCAATAAATTAAAGACAAAATAAAAGTATAGTTATGATAGAAAAATAAGAAAAAACTTTAACACAGAACAAAGTACCAAAATCAGTAGACCTTATAACTGTAACATTGAAAGTAATAACAAATGTAATAAAAGTTGTCAATTATGACAAAGTCTAAAATTGTTAATGTAATAGTAAACTCATAAAATCAACTAAAATGAGAAGGAAGAATGTAAAATAATTTCGAACAAAATCGAGAATCAAAACAACAAAAGTATAAAAAATGATACTTCAAGCAAGTGAAATATATAAATAAAGAACTCATCTATTAATGATTTGTTGATGATGAATGGAAGATAACCTCCAAGACACAAGAAGGGTTGTATGAGTGGCTGGTTATGCCATTCGGATTGTCTAATGCAACCAGCACGTTTATGAGAGTGATGAACCAGATTCTCAGGCCATTCATTCGTGAGTGTGTTGTCGAAGACTTTAACGACATACTAATTTACAATGCTGATTCAGAACAACATCTTCAACTCCTGCAGGATGCTTTTAGTGTATTATATAAGGAAAAATTATATGTTGCCATGAGGATGTGTGTATTCATGATTGTGAAGGTACTTTTTCATGGCTACATAATTTCTATTGATGTTTTGCAGGTTGATATGTCCAATGTAGAGGCAGTTAGACAATAGCCTAGACCTACAACATTAACTGAGGTAAGAAGCTTCCATGGGCTTTTATCTTTCGATAGGTGATTTATACCTCACTTTAGCAATATTATGGCTCCCATCACAGATTATATGAAGGGTAGGAAATTTCTATGGACCGATGAAGTGGAGAGGGCGTTTAAGTTATGCTTTACCATAGCCTCAATTCTAGAATTATCAGATTTTCATAAGTCTTTCGAGTTACATGCAGATGCCTCAAAGGTAGGAATTGGAGTAGTCTTGAGTTAGAACAGCAGGTCAATTGCCTTTTTCAGTGAGAAACTAACAAGGTCGAATTTAAGGTATAATACATATGATGTAGAGTTCTACGTTGTGGTACAAGATGTGAAGCACTAGCGTCATTACCTGTTTCATAGAGAATTCATCATAGAGAATTCATCCTCTATACTGACCATGAAGCTCTAAGGCACTTGCATAGTCATGATAAGGTATCATGTCGATGTGCTTTGTGGGTAGCCTATCTAGAGCATTTTACCTTTGTTATGAAACACAAGAGTGGTGTCATCGGGTTGCTGATGTATTGAGTAGGTGCAAGAGTCTTTTAGGTAGAATGTAAGTGGAGGTACCTAGTTTTAATTCATTTGCTAATTTACTTGAAAGCGATTCATATTTTTCTGTTATTCTAGCAAGAGTTAAAGCTGGAGAGAGAACATAATATTTGTTGCAAGATGGATTTGTATTCATGGGTAATCAGTTAGGTATCCTAAACTGCAACTTACGAACTTAGATCATTAAGGAACTACATTGAGAAGGTCATGTAAGGAGAGACTGAACTTTATAGCTGGGATAAGCATCTTATTTTGGCCGACCATTTGCAAAGAGGTTGAGAGATATGTGTAGAGGTGCATAGTCTGCCAAGTGTCCAAGGGGACAGCTACTAATGTAGGCTTATATATGCCATTGCTCATTCCTCCACAGCTGTGGGTGAAAGTAAGCATGGACTTTGTTTTAGGCTTGCTGTGTACTCAATGGGGTAATGACTCCATATTTGTGACAGTAGATAGGTTCTCCATGATGGTGCGCTTCATTCCATGTAAGAAGACCACAGATGTTGTACGTGTTGCATAGTTATACTTTTAGGAGGTGTGTCGGTTACATGGTTTGCGTATTACTATTATTTCTGAGGGGATACTTGATTTCTTAGTCACTTCTAGCGAAGTCTGTGGAAGATGGTTAATACCTAACTAAATTTCAATAGTGCCCATCATCCACAAACGAATGGGAGACTGATGTGGTGAACAAATCCGTAGGAAAAACTATTGAGGAGCTTAGTAGGTGAACATGTGAAGAGTTGGGATCAGAAGTTGAGCCAAGCCAAGTTTGCATATAACCATTCTATGAACTGCGGTATTAATTTTGTTACTCCTAGGAATCTACTTAATTTAATATCTATGCCAAATAGGACCAGGATTCATGGGAAGGCAGAAGACTTTATCCATAGCCTGTTGGAGATTCACAAGGCTATTTAGAACAACTTAGAAAGGGCTGCAGGTAAATATAATGAAGCTGCTGATAGGAAGAGGTGGCATGTAGAGTTCGACTTTAGAGCTTATGTTTGGGCTGTCCTTACTAAAAATAGGTTTTTTGCTAGTAAGTATAATAAATTGTTCACTAAAAAGATTGGACTAGTGGAGATCATATAGAAGATCATCCCAAATGCATAGAGGTTGAAGCTACCTAGCCACATTCGAACTGCAGATGTGTTTAATGTGAAGCACATTTTTCCATACATTGCTAATAACTCAAATGAAGATACTTCAAGGGTGAATTATATCTAACCAGGGGAGGATGATGAGGTATAGATAGTGGTGAATAGGTACCTAGAGAACTTAGACAGAAACTGAAGTGTTACCGTTAGGTGATCTGAAGATCCTATCTTGAAGGAAATGAGCTAACTCGAAGAAGTTACCGCTTGTGATAGTGAGATAGGCCGTTTTTAGTCAAATTCCTTTGTTTAGGTTCTTAAACGGGTGTTTTTAGTAGGTTTTGTTTTACTTATAACTTTTACAGGAGTGTCGGTTTTGCACACCATCTATGGCATTAGTGTTGTCTTTTCTTGTACCTTTTGTCCTAAAGTTTTAGACTTTTCTATATTTGGTAGATTTTTAGGTTTTTATTTTTGGCTGCTTTAAATTCCATTATATTGTATAACCTAAGGTAAATGCATAGTCACTTATCAATTTTTATGTAAAATTTTATAGATTTGACATTTCTTTTTTTTCTTTTCTTCCCAAATTCTCAAATTTCATATAGAATTCAAATTTGGATGCTAAAAACCTAGGAGTTTTCAAAATAAATTAGTATTTGAGAATCACACTTTGAGTATTCGTTGAATTAATGGTTTGTGATACAAATCCTAATTTTCTTTGTTGCGTCAGATGTGACTCTTAAAAACCAATATTTTTGTAACAATGTTGTATATTACATTACAAAGACTTATAGCCAAAATTGACCTATCTGTCTTGCACCCTTTTTTTTTTTGGAGAATATTTTCCTCATTCTCTCCATGTTTAAACTGATTTCAAATTTTTCCTTAAGCACAAAGTTTCCTATCAATTTATTTCTCTTCCCACATAGAGGATTTATCCCAAATCCTCTTGATCTTTAGAGATAAGGAACCACATCTATGGGTATTCCAAAAATTCATTCCACTGAAAATAAATAAAATAGCCACAACTTCAGGATCTAAAGAGCAATAAAATAAATGGATGCAACATACACAACCATGAGTTCAAAATATTCCTAGATGAAGAAAACTAATATTTAACCTATCTTATACCTGATGGCTGATCCTTTCCTACTCGGCAATATTTTGAAGCTTCGGCATTGAATTTAATTAAGCTCCATGGCAAAGTCTCAAAATAGCCTATTAATATTGCTTAATGAAATTGTCCTACAATAGTAAAAATAAAATGCATAAGAAATAAACAATGCTAGTAAAGGTAAATTATAGTAACTCTAAATAATAATATAACATAAAAAAGAAATGTTCTTCACCAATAGTCTTATAGCATAATAACCTTACTACTGATTTTATAAATGAGATGAATTAGGTTTGGTATTATAAGTAGAAATACTTTCTTCTCAAATAGACCTCCTATGCCTTCTAATTCTTACTATCTCCATGGTACTTTTATAGAATGAGTTACGACTATTTGCTTAAAGAAGGGGCTACTAAAATAAAGTTTTAGAAGCAAGAACGAGTTTAGATTTTAATTTACTGAATAGCTAGGATTGTATTTTGAGTAAAATCATTTTTGAGTCCGTAAAAATATGTTGATATTGTTATTAAGTACGACTGAGTTATATTTGTCTCGGTAAGGTATTATGTGTGAATCACCACTAAAAATCTAATAGAGATACAAATAAAGATAGATGTGGAGAAAGCATGCGGATGAAGCCGTGATTGCGATGTTTAGACCAAATGTAAATAGATGATTAGAAGTGTTTTGCTTCAAAAATTTTGCCAAATTTAGTGAATTTCTCATGGGAAGCTTGAGTTGTTATTTAGAAAAAAAATTGAAACATATGGAGAAATCTTGTCATCTTCCAACTCACTTTCTTCTACTCTTCTATTGTCATTTTATCTATATTGTTATATCCTGATTAAATCAAATTGTGTGCTTATGTGTGTGTGTGTGTTCCCCCCCATCACGCTCCAAAGGATATTCTAAACGTAACAGTCCGCTACATGCTAAACGAGACTTAAGAATCACTACTATAGTCATTCAAAAGTCTTGTGTTAGTATGCAAGATGTTTCCTTACTACAATAGAATACATAAACAATTGGAGATAGATAGTTCAATTTGATAGGATAAGCATAAAAACATAAACCACATGTATCTTAGGATCAGATACAAAGCATTAAGGGGCATTCTCCTGCTACACAAGAGTCTAGGTATTATCTTTTAGGTAAAACTTGATTGTTCAAAGTTTACTACTAAAGACTACACAACTAATCATAAACTTCTAAGGAGATAACTCCTAGTTTCGCATTACCCGATTTGGCTAGGTCAGGGGATGTAGCTATATGTACGAGAACTGCATTAGAAAGAAATTGTGGGGGTATAAGCTACGCTAGCTTAATGAGTTTCACTTCCAAAATTAAACACTTCAACAAGCAATATATATCAGGCAAGTTATATTAACAACTATATGAAATGTACAAGCACGTGAGCATACAATACATAAGATTTTTTTGGGAGTCTTATGTTGAATGGATTTACACCCTCCATTCGGGGTTAGGTGTTTCAGTTCGATACGGTCATAGATTTTAATTTTTCTCATTTACATTGTGGTTGATTCAGGTGCCCATCTACACATAATTTTGTAGTTGATACAAGTGTCTACACTACTACCATTTCAATTCCGGCCATTACGCCAACATTCGAGTTTATAGGCCCTTTGTTGCCCAGCTATTATGCCTTCTTCCTACAAAAGTATAATAACAAATGCAATGTGACTCAACATATGGTATGCATGGTCAATTTGATTATAAGCTCTTGGCATATTAATTAACGATTTATAGGTGATCATAGATATTACAGACACTTCAATTCTATACTAAATCAAACAAATATTTACAACCATTCCATTTCGATATTCTTATCATCAATTCAATCAAATAAAATTCACATGCACATTCCAATTTTGTCTTATCCTAAATCTAATGCTACTATCATTACAAGCACAACCATAAGCATATAATTTAAAGATAGCGAACTCACTCGGCTATGGTCTCCGGTCTCTAATGATAGTGATCCAAAAACACAATTTCCCCCGATTTCAAAATCACCTAAATGAAAGAAATACCCCAATGAGTATTTCATACCATAACTAATTCCAACTTTTCAAATAAAACTCTTTGAGTTCGTAATTTCTGTGGTAAGTGGAAATTTCAACTTAAAACGGCCATAACTTAATCATTTTAACTCGGAATTTCGCAAATAAGCTATCGATCTCTATCTAGTTCAAAATATCTATCTATTTATGATGTTATTCTTGAGTTTTGAAAATGTTTAGGTCTCATAATGCTCGGATCAGATCTGATTAGTAACTAGAATTTGCAATTCAGAAATTGTTTTGTGAAATTTGCATTATTTCTACCAAGTATATTATATGTGCATGCATTATCTACATGTTATTATCATGGATGACATGATATGAGCTATCTATATGTACTTCCTTAATGATTTATGGTTAGAAGTGAAAACTTTCACCTTTCAATAATGTCATGAAAACTTGGTTGAGAAAACTAACTTTATGTCTTTGAAAATCATACATATTTTTATTATGATAAAGCCTTGATGACCTATATACCTATTCCCTTCATTATCTTAATAAATTTCTTCATTTAAAGGTTGAAAAGTAGATGTTTAAATGTGAGTTTTGCTTAGTGACGAATTTTACATAATTTTTGGAAATGAAAATGTTGTTTGATCTTAGTTGGAAAACTTTTCCTTTGTTTCAAGTTTCTACTTTGATAAAACACATTTACTCTTATAAAAATCAAGTCTTTATTACTTCTATTCCCTAAGGCTTCTATTTTTCCATTAAAATAATCACTTTGACATTTAGAAATAGATACTTAAATGGGGATTATTTTTGGATCCAAATTTTGCGAAATTGTTTTGAAATTATTTCTTGTGAAAAACTCATTTAATCTTTCTAAAATTAAGTCTTAATCAAACCTACTCCCTAAGGCTTTCATTTCTTTAATAAAACTCTTGTTTTAGGGTTGGAAAATAGGTGTTCTTTTGGCATTTCATCCCAGTTACAAATTTCAACATTTTTGTTGGAGTTGAAACATAGATCTAACTTAACTTTTGTAACCCTTTTCTTGTTTTGAAAATTTCTCTTAGTAAAACTAAGCTTATCTTATAAAAATCACTCCTTTATGATACTTATCACCTAAGCTCTTCATTTTACATGTAAGACCTTCATTTTGAAGTTCGAAAATAGGTTTTCTAAATGTTTCTTTCTCAGGATCCGGATTTTCAAAATCACTTTTTGATAGAAACAAAATGAATTTTGAGTTTTGATCAACACCTTCATTAAGACTATCATGTAGCAAGTCTTTCATGCATGTAAAACAAGTAACTATGTCATTTTAACTACTCTAAACAAATAGATCTACTATACTACTCATGTTATGGATGTAGATACAACATGTTTTAATGAAAATATAAGCACAAAATTTTCCTAAGAACAATATATAACAATAATATAGCAAAATACTAGTATATCAACTCTAATAACAAGATATACACATTGTGATAGCAAGGATATCGCGTTTTAATGTTTCCACATCCTTAGCATAAAGCTCAGGGGGAGTTTTGGTGGAACCACAGATGTATGACCTTGCCATTATATGTTTTTATAGTGGTAGGGTCAAGATCTATTACCTATTTAGTGTTTGGAGAAGGAAACTTGAAGAAAAAAAATGTGTGTGTGCGTGTTGGGGGGGGGGGGGGGGGGGGGTGGGGGTTGGCGTAAGGGAGCTCACGGCAAGGGTAGAGAGGGAGAGGAGAGAAAAGCTTTCTAAGTTTGATTTGTGAGAAATGAAAGAAAGTGAAAAGTGAAAGGTAAAAAAGATATTATATAGAAAAAGAATTTAGGGTTTTGTATGATTAATTACTTAAAAAAAATCAAACAAATGAGAGAGAGGGAACAAGGGGGGTGCCAGTTCTTATAAAGGGAAAGAGAGAGAGAGTTTTGATTTAATTTGTGTAATAAAATTCAAACTTAATAGGTAACTTTGAGTACTAAAATATATTAGAAAGGTAAATTTGTAAAGAAGTAATGTAAAATTATAAGAATAGGTTGTAAAGATGTAAGAATTGAGTATGAGTGGTTATACTTGGTGAATAGTGTGAAAGAAATTAAAAAGTTGATTAGATAATTAAATTACTGGTAGTAATGAAAATACAATAAAAAGGTTACAACTGAACTTTTATAACCAGAAAAAATATATAACTGATATATTTAGAAATATTATGAAATTACGAATCTAACAATACTAATATCATATTTTTAGTATCCTAAGCACCGGGACACACTTTTCAAGGTCTGTATTTGATTGAGCTTGAAATAGGTCGAAAATCCACTCATCTGATATTGTTAAGCATCCTAATATTAATATGAGCCAATCTACACCTCCCATTCATATTTCGACTTCTTGGTTTGAGAACACGAGATTGCCGGATCTAAACAGCTAGGGTTTCCTGAGGTTTTGTTAACTTAGGATTTCTAGTTGACTTTCCGATTTAGGGTTTTATTTTGGAGTTAACTCATTTCTATTCTTCCGGGGTTTCACTCTTGGCATTGCCGGACACAGGGTTTCTAGGTCCAATTGGTCAAGGGGTATTCTTTTAGGGTTTCTGTCATGCTTCGAGGGTACCTTAGTAGAAGTAGACAAGTCACACTTGAATACTATCACTAGACTATCTTCAGAGAGTGATATGTTTTCCAAAATAACAGGATCTTTTGGTTGCTTCAATAAGAAATGATAAATACATGTAAGAAATAAATTAGCAAATAATCTGCCATCTTAATCATAAAGTATCATAGATTATTACAAACAATGTAATCTTCTTGTAATTCCCTACATACATAACTGATAGGATAACACTAGCTAATCCATTCTAGGAAAATATAAACCATTAATCCCAAATGGAACCATAGGCTTCCAGCTCCTAAGCCTTACCGGAGTCATATTTCTAGAAGTAACTAACCAAGGTCGAAGCGTAAACCTGAAAAGACTATTAGAGTATGAGCAAAACCACGGCTCAATGAATAACCAGACATATTACACATCAAACAAGTTATTAACAAATCGTATGTAATGCAATCACTTAAACATATGCTCAGATACAAGCTTGGATGATCTAGAATCCAAACAGGAAAAAGAGTTACGCCATCTTTTTAGGGT
Source organism: Combretum micranthum (assembly GCA_024138025.1). Taxonomy (NCBI): domain Eukaryota; kingdom Viridiplantae; phylum Streptophyta; class Magnoliopsida; order Myrtales; family Combretaceae; genus Combretum; species Combretum micranthum. Next base: position 2,076,601 of record JAMXBD010000006.1, read on the forward strand.
TGAAGAACATTTACTTTATGACCCACTTGCCCAGCAGAGACTAAGTTTACAGGAAAATCAATAATTTCTCATCTTAGGGTTATCACTTTAAATTTAATAACAGTTTTAACTGACCATTTCCTGTATCCATCCTTAGAAACTCCATAAGTATTAATCATTTCATAGCGATACTACGGGCGGCGTTCTTCATCGCCACTTAGTTCCCGTAGAACCGATGGAACAAAGAAAACCCTAGAAGAACTAACATTTTAGAAAAACCAAGCATTAACAAAGAACCGAAATATTAATATATAGCAGGCTGTCACCCATTTGTATATGCAATAATGCAGTACGTGCAATGTATGATCAGGTTATTTTAATAAGTCAATAGTTCTTATTCAATTTCATGGTGATCATACATTACACACAATAATCATCATACTACTTTACATCATCATACTATTGTATTATCACTTTTGTAATGGTAGATTAGCAATCATACAATCAGATCACAATACATTTCCATCAAAACATTCATTTTATTATTATCTTTGCATTACATAGCTAGCTAATTACAAGCACAACCAATATAATATGACTGAATTACTCACCTGCTCATAGTGACTAGTCGTAGTAATCTGCTGGAAGGTCCTTTATGGTATCAAAGTCACATATTGAGATGAATAAAATATTCATCAATATAATATAGATTATATAACTAAACTCCTATATGTGTCTAGTATCCTAAATTGATATTTGACTCGGTTTCTATTACTTATTTTGATTCTTTAATGGTCCTATGAAAACAATTATCAAGTAATCTTTATTTTCATGTAACTTGCCTTAGTCTTACTTGATATTTATATACATATATCTGGTATTCGAAAAATTGATATTTAACAAAATTATATTTTATAGTTATTATTACTATTTTTATGTTATTCTCTATTTGACTTATTGTAGTAACTCAAATTTGTTTATTATTGTTTAGTGTCGTCGTGTTTCTCTTAATCTACTTCATACAATTATTTTGTCATTTTTAGAAGTCACATTATTCATAATTTTAGCTTATTTCAATTTCCATTCTTACCTATTTATCTATATAAAACAAATATTTGATGTTTATAGTTGTTAATAACACTTAATATTTCTCTATAATTCTAGGGTTTTAGAAACTATCAAATATTAAACATATTGTTATTTTAAGTATTTGTTTTTACTTTATTTCTTAGTAAATTCTGTTTTGACATATATATACATATATAATATGTTTATTAGTATTTATTATATATATATATATATATATTTCTGTTCATGTAATACATACTTATCGTAGAAAAAACATGGGTGTATGTCGGCTCCAACGCCATCGGCATTCAAACCCAGATGCCGGCGTTTTTAAGTTTTACATTTTATTTCGAATTAGATTGCGCTGGCTTGTAAACCGCTAGCTTTCCTACGTACGCCAGACTTCCCATGTACGCCGGACTATATGCTGCCGGCGTATAACCCCGGCTAGCCAGTGTTTGTTCATGTTACGTAAAAATAAATTTTACGTAGCTTCTGTTCTAGTGTAAGCTGTCTCAACACCGCCAGCGTTCAATGTTTACACTGCCGGCATAGAGAGAGTGTTGAAACTATTCATCATCTTCTCCGATTTTCTTAAATTCGAAACTTACTTTTCCTTTAACATAAGTATATCAAACTTGTATTAAAGCTTCTCCTAAGTGTTTCTATACATCAACTCATAATGCATCTACGTGTATGTGATTTTAAATTTTCGAATTTAGAAAAGCACAACTAGGGTTTTCAAATTTTACCTTGTTGGAGCTGATATGAACGTTTTGAGCTTAGTTCCAGAGTTAGTTCCGATCCTAAATTAATGGAAATGTTATTTAGATTAAAATTCAATACTTAAAACAACTTAAAACGGATTTGTTTTACCTTGCTTTTCCTTAATCCGAGCTTTTAAGCTAGAGTTTTGATGGAGTTTTATTGATTTGTTTTTGGTGTTGTTTGTGTGTGGTCTGTGTGTATTTGGTGGGCTGTTTAGAAGCACGAATTGAGAGCACTAGAAGTTGTTTGATTGTAAGTTAAAGTTTTGTTTTTATGTTCATTAAGGAAACACACACACACATATATATATATATATATATAGATGATGAAGGAGAAGGCAGCTGTAAATAGGTCTGCCAAGAGCAATTTCTCCATCGAAAATGCAAATTGCATTGCAAGTCTTAGTGCATATAATAACCTTGGCTGACTTGGGAGCTCTTAATTGGTTTGTACATATTTTATCTTGACTCTTAGTTGCATTTGTTGACTCAAATTGGATTGATTTTGGCTGAGGACAATTGATAAAACTTCAACCACATATTTGCCCCATTTGCATCGAAAATCATACATATATTAATATAATATTAATTATTTAATTGTTTCTCTTAGTTTTAGGATAGTTTAATAAATTAAACGGGTACAAATTAGCTAATATTTGAGAATTTTCGTACAAAATTATTTTTATAGAGTTCTACAAAATATTTAGTTTATCAAACAATATAAATTTAAGTTTTAAGTTTACGAGATTAATTGTTTTTAGAATTTTATCTCCCACGATTAAGGTTTCCTAAACTTATTAGGTCAATTTTTGTTTTAGGCTCCAATAGCTTAAGAAAACCCTAATTAGAACAATGGTGTGATTCAAATATTCATTCGGAGTCTAGATCTTTAGTTATACATCTGTTTATGTTTTTATTGTGTATTTATAATCTTAACGGTTTATTTTTAGGTTATCGTTTCCTATCTATAAGCGTAGTTGATTAACTACTCAATATCGTATTTGATATATAAGCTAAATTATCTATATATCTTCAGTTTTTAATACCTACTATGAAATCTTATTAGTAGTATTTAATACAACCTAGGAATCTTGAATTTAGGGTTTAAATCCATGTATAGGCTCATTACTACTCATTGTTCTAGTCTCAAATCATTGTTGAGTTCAATAGTAGTCATTTAATTTCTATATCTATATTTTTCTATCTATTCTATTTATAAGGCAAGTTTCGATGTTTGAAAATTTGGGTTTCCTTTAATCATATCTTGAATTATCAATTCAAGATACGAAATCTCGTTTTTGGTATCAATTAGGGTCAAAGAAGTTCTTTATTCGGCTTTTAGATCCTAACCTAGCCAAATTCAAGTCATTGATCTATTCTTAGGTTTTTATTAGATTCTAAGTTTACTAACTAGTTCATACATTCTATTTTAGAGTCGTGTAATAATGTGAAAAGTTTCTAGGGTTTACAGTTTCGGTTTTCGGTTTTAAGTTTTCCGAAATCGAACTCTAGGTTTGCTCAGAAAACGAGAGTTTACAACACAACACCACCCACCCCCCCCAAAAAAAAAAAAAAAATCTAATTGTGCTTAATCTAAGCTATTAAGATGGTATAATAAAATAGCAAGCTAAAGAAAGGGAAACAAAAGAATAATCGCATATGCAAAATCAAGAGTCTTTTCATATTTAATTCCAATTTATCATGAGTTTTTTGGATCTCATTTAGTGGAGTCATTAAGATAATTTAGTTATATCGTAAACTTAGTTTGATATGTATATGGTAAAATTCTACATGGATCATGGAAAAGGTTTAGTACTATTGATATATAATGCAAAAGTAGTGAATACTAAGTTAACACTAATATGGTAACATTTATATTAAGTGGTGTTTTTTTAAGCATAAAAAAAATTTCATGGTGGCTTCGGCTCCAGTTACCATCATAGGAGGCCTAGCTACCTTCCCTTCTTTTTGCAGAAAGATCACTGGTGCGACACCATACCTAAATTTGGATAGGTCAAGTGACCTACTAGCAGTGTCCTAACATTAGCAAGGACCAACCCTATAAATCCAGGTATAAGGAAGATATCTTTACCTATGGCAAGAATCGATTCTTTGACCATTGAGGACCAAGAGGGAACCTTTACCAACCGAGCCAACCTCTACTGGCTTATATTGAGTGATTAAAGCTTGTTAAATGGGAATCATAAACTATTTTTTGGGTTGCAATCTTAATTATCTTCACACTCATAAAAGAATATGATATTTGTAAAGTCAATTTATTAGTCTTTAAATAGAAATTCAAACCTTTTCGCTATACTGTATTTACTATAGGTACACTGGGATTCTTTGCTTTCTATTTACAACTTCTCTATATACGACAAGGAAAATGCAATTAAACTTTTACTTTCAATTTTCTACGAAAGTCTCATTTGCAGTTTTGTGAATCAGTGTTTTCTCAAGTTAGTGTTTCATTAACTTATACAAACCAACAATAGTGATGCAGGATGCATATCTGAATTAGATTATTGAAGCAATCATAAGAAGAGCATATTTATTATTTTTGGTAGATTGCGGATTCTTTTTGTAGATTTAATAGGATTAGTGCCATTATAATAAGGGCGGTGCCTTTTTTAATACGATTTGTATCTTACTATATATCAAGTCTTTTAATTTAATTTTATTTCAATCCTATAAATAAACAGGAGTTATAAAAGTTGAGATAGATACTTATTAGGGAATAAAAATATTGTTTTGTCTTTTCTATCTCTTCTGGTATTCTATGGAATCAACAAGTTGATTGAATATTGCTTTTTGGTATTTACGTGCAAATCAATAAATTGCAATGTTTATCTCGTTTCCAAAATTCGCACTCTTATTGAGTTTTCGAATTTTGATGCCTATTTGTCTAGATATTCTTAGAATCAATAGACATATAGAAGATCGCCTTTCAGGTACTTTGAGAATCAACATATCGTGATAGTTATCTATTTTCTTCTACTGCATCAAATAGCATATGCTTATATAACTACTTTCATGAATTTAAAATAATTAGCACATGTGAACACACAGACACACATATGTAAAAGTAACTACCCAAGTCGTCTCTCAAGTCTTAGTTCTTTAATATATCTAATTGGTATCACCCGTGTATAGTGTTCTTATGGGTGGGGTTAACAGCTGGTAAGCATGCAAAACCTCATAGAAACGGCCTATGTAATGCATCGATATTTCTCTCTTTTCATACTAACTAAGTTTCATACACTAATGCAAAATTCTAGTCGCTAGGTCTCGCCTCTTCCTCCATTTTAGCCTAAAAATGAAACTTCCCCATCTTTTAATCGCAACCTGCACACCCATTGTATACACCTCATCACTAGTTCACGTGCAACAACCATATATTGGCGATCCAAAAGCCGCATGCGATAGCAACTCCAATGTTGCCATCTACCTTGGTTATGGTTGGAATGGAGGACTGATAAGATGCAAAACAAACCTTACATTTCGATCTCAATATCTTTACAACACCCTCTCTGCTATTGCATCACTATTGAGCTTCAATACAAATGACATAGCTCAAACCAATCCTAACTACAACATGAATTCTGTCGAATGGAACAAGCTTGTTTATGTTCCTATTAGTTGCTCCTGTGAGTCTGGTCAATATTATTGTAAGTTTACAAGTCGTATCGTCGGTCCAAATGATTCTTATCCTAACATGGCCAATAATACGTACCAGGGCCTAACAACATGTCAGGCCATATAAGCTGCTAATAGTCTAAACCCTAGCAATTTCGTCGTTGGCATAAACATCACCATCCCTATTTGGTTATGTTGTCAGGGAAGGGGACGTAACAGCGTCCATAAGTACACAACTAAAAGTGGACAGTAAGAGTATATGTGAAGATAACCAACTTCTTGAGAATCCCTCCGTTTATGCTTTTACTACTATTCTAATTCCTGTCATGAACGAAGAATCCACTTCCACTATTTCAAAGGGAGCCATCGGAGGAATTGTTGCTGGAGGGGTGGCTGTATTGCTTGGCCTTGGAAGTGTATCAGAATTGGTTTGCAAGGAAATTGATTCAATTACTTCGATACTATAAACAACGTTATTCATAATCATGGGCAAAATGATGATGAACGGGGCGAGGAGCCAGCTACCAAGAAGGATAAGAAGGCTAAAAAAGTTTCCGACGATTCCAGAGTTTAAATTATGAAAATTAACCCCATTCTCTTTTCCTTTTTCTTCTAATTATTTTCATTCATTTAGCGATTGTTTTGTTTTTGTTTTTGTATGCATTGTTGATGTGTGTAACAAAAATAAAAAAGTGCTCTCATGTTAGTTCTTTGTGTAATATTATTTGAATTTTTTTGTTTTATTTTTTTATATTATTTAGTCAAAATTTTTTATTTTATTTTTTATTTTTACATTTTAAAAGATTGTTGTATCAATTCTCTACTCTTAAAGACCCCATTAAAGTTCTTCGATGCAATGCAACGTGTTGAAAATTTCAGACCTCAGTGTATCTTGTTATTCTAAAAAATAAATCTTAATATTTGTTTATATTATTGATAACTCACAATAAATAAAAAAACTATATAAAGTAAACAAAAAAGAAATAAAGGAAAAAAAATATTTACTCTAGGAAGTTTATTAAAAAATAAAAAAAACTAAAGGACTAGGCTAAATTAGACAAGGAGCTCTTAGACGTCTCCTTAGTCCAGGTTTTCAAAAATGAGGACTGGGATGGAGGGGCAGTTTGTAACTATAGACCTGCTTGTTTATGAGGTAGGTCTTTCATGAGTCCGATCTTTTTAAAAAAAAAAAAAAAAGTTTTGCACAATTTTTTTTCTTTTTCTTTTTTTCCCCATTCGGACCCGTCGGTTTAATGGGTCTATAGGATGGATCTGTGTAAGACCTGCTAACTCAAAAGGTTCCCTTAGCCGTTCTGAACCACCTTGGTAGGGTGGGTCTTGTTACGCCCTAAAGGATACTCAAAACGTGACAGTCCGCTACATACAGTATTAAAACTTAAAAATGGCTTCCTGAAGTCATACGAAAACTTCAACACCATATGTAAGGCGTCTATCAGAACACTAGGAGACTCCCATGGGATGTATAGTTCGAGATAGTAAATATAGCATATAAGAAATCTAGATAATTATCTAACTTCAACATCAAGAATATGGTCCTTACATCATCATAGGGGCATTCCCCTGATAAATCTCCAAAGAGTAAAATATCAACTTAGTCTTTCACATAAAGGAACAATACTAGAATCAAAAGATATTAAAGGAAATCTATTCTAAGATCTTTAAAAGGATTTCCAAAAGCTTCCCATAACAAATTCCACTCGGTTATGTGAAGTCCTCAGGCAAAAAAGATATCGATCCTGTGTCAATGAAAGTCTATTGGGGTATAAGCTCAACTAGCTTAGTAAGAATATTTCTGGATTAACGTACTCATATCAATGAATTCAAACAAATTATAAAACAAGCATATGAGTGCATCAACCAAGTGAACAATCAATACATATGATCTATTGAAAATCATATGTTTGAATGGATTTACCCCTTCATTCGGGGTTAGGTGTTTCGGGCTCTTTATAACCCATCTTTGAAATCCAACTTATGTAGTTTATTTCACGCTCTTACTCGCCCATCCTGAAATAGTTCTTTCAGGCTTCTATTGGCCCATCCTTGAATAGTTCTTTTAGGCTCCTATTCGTCGATCCTTAAATAGTTCTTTCTTTCTCCTATTTGCCCATCTTGCAGACTTACGAGTTCTCGCAAACCCCACTACTATATTCTTGTCCCATCGAGTATAGTAGCTAATGAAATGAGACTAACTACATGATATGTATGAATCAATTAATATAACTCGAAATATGTAATTAAGGTGATTTAAAGGCGATCATAGAATTTGCAGACACTCCATCATGATAATAATAAAACATAATTTAATTAACAATAATTCATGTATCGGTATGCTTAATGTTCTTTCAACCAATGTTATCATGCATAATCCATTTTCATCTTTTCCTACTTCTAGTGCTTCTAACTACAAGCACAAATAAGTATGTAAAAGTAGGAGATAAACTTACTCGGCCATCGCTGCCATAAATTCTTTACTCGCAATAGTCCTTTGAATACGAATCCTCCCAAGCTTCGTTACCTAAACAAAAGAAATATCTGAAATGAGTATTTCATGGTAGTTCTATTTAAACTTTCTAACTTTATTCTAGCATTTGCGTCAAAATTTGGATAGGAGGGGATTCCAATTCAAAATGGCCATAACATGCTTATTTTAACTCAGAATTTCGTATATTATATATCTTTTTCTACCTACTCGAAAAGATCTATCCATTTCTAAGATTATTTTTGTTATAAAAAGTCATTTAGGTTACAAAACATCATGATACAGAATAGCCATGAAATTCCTAGCCCTTAAAATATGATTTTCCAAACCTTTCTTTACCCAAAAATCCTTAAACAAATACATGTTTATTTGTATAGTTGAAAAATCCTTTCAATATATATGTGTATATAATTATATATATATATATACTCATATTGTATGCATGTTTTTTGTATTTTTGTCCCAACATTAATTTTTGACAAAACAATTTGTCTTTAAGAGTTTTAAAAGATGAAAACTTTGAAAATTTTTCCTTTCTAAGTTGCTAAAAGGAAGATTTAAAAATTCTCGGGTTGTTATAAGTAAGTGTTTTCTTATTATAATTTCATTCCCTAACTTTTCAAAGATAAATTAATTTCCAAAAATTTGGTCCTTTAAGTTATTTAACAATTTTATTTCTAGTGATTGAAAAATAATGTTTTCAAAATTTTTCTTAAGTTGTTAGTGTTGTCTAATATTTGGAGTTGTGTTAAATGTATGTTTTCCTTTCATTTTTATATTATTCTACTTCTTTAGAAAAAAAAAAGTTTAACCTTTTTAAAATTTCACTTTCTTGGTAAATTTTATTTCTCTAAGTTGGTTACTAAAACAGTGAATTGATTTTTATCTTGATTTGAAAAATTTATTTTATTCTTAATATTTATCAAGTGATGGCATAATCCTTTTAAATAAGTTTATAAAAAAATTTTTCATAATAAAGAATCATCAACATTGGAACTTAGCAAGAATTTATTTTAACTTTGAAAAGAGAATAACAATATTAAAAATTAAGTCTTGTAGAAGCTTACTTAGTAAGAAATTTTCAAAGTCTATGATGAACCTATTTAAGTTTTATAAAATATATGGTTGGGTTAAAATCTTGAGTTTAATGCTAAGAATTATGCTTTTATGGAGTATTTGGTTCCAATTTATAAAAAAAAATGAGTTCTTTTTATTATTTGAAGAAATCTTCATTACTAATACTTTAAAATTTATGATTAGCTTATCTAAGCTTTTAAAATGAATTTATCAAAAAAAAAACTTAGATATTTTTGTTGAAAATTCCTATGTTAAGTGATAATAAATTTAGTTTACTTTTATTTATTAGTAAAATAACCCATTTTTATTTTTATTAAGAAAACAACATTCTAATCATGCATGAATATGATTATGTAGCAATGAAAATGTAAGAATAATACATAATAAGATAAAAAGAAATATAATAAGCATATAAACAAAATAATATGGTCAAGTATAGGGAACCTTAGCTTCATCAATGTATATCGATCGAGTATTAGGAGCCTGAGCTTCATCAATGCTTCTCGGGACTAAGAATAGACTAGTCCTAAAAAAAAAGAAAAATCATAATAATAAGAGCGATAATAATAAAAGCATGTTAATGAGAGGTTAGTGAGCAATTTAGGCTCTAAGAAATATATAGATATACATATATTTAATAATATATAAATAAAGTTAGGTTAGGAGCATAATAACAACATAATAATCATAATAACAATAATATAACAAAATAATATAATAGGTATTCTTGGCATATGCAAGAACAAAACATGAACATGTTGTTACTTCCACAACTCACATGAGTTTTGGAGAAACAACACCATGGTCATGCTAAGTTATATGACATGAGAAAAACAATGGTAGAAAGTTTTTACCTAAGTTGTGTTTATGTGTTGAAGGTGAATGAAAGAATATGTGGGTAGTATTATGTGGTTGATGCTTTTTGTGTAGAAAAGAATGTTGGAAAGAATTATTTAGAGAGGATATTTGGTAGAGAGGATTTGATGAGTGATTTTGATAAAGTTTCGTTATGTAAAGGTGAATGTGTGAAAGAAGTGGAGGGAGAGAGGGTATTCATAGTTATAGTTGAAGATGGAGGGAAATTGAGAGTAATAAAATAAATTGAAAAAAAAAATTAGAGAGAAGAGAGAGAGAGGTTGGCGGTACACATGCATGGGGAGGGGAGGAAGTTGAGTTGATTGAATTTGTATTTTTGTAATGAAAATTAGTAATGTGTAAGGTTTGATGTGAATAAAGTCATATTGGAAATGTAAAAGTGTAAGAATAGGTATGTAGATTGTAAGAAATAGGTTGTATGAAAAAGTAGAGATAGTGAAATTATAATGAATAGTAAAAATTGTACAATGAATAGTAGACTAGATAAATAAAATATCGGTAGTAATAAAAATACTCGTAAAAGAGCTATATATAATATTTTTAGTTACCGAAAAATTACGAGACTGATATTTTTGTAATCCTTGTATTATTACGAATATAACGGTGTCGTTGGAATATTTTTACTATTTTGAGTCTCGTGATATGCTTTTCAAGAACTGTTCCCGTTCGGTTTTGAAACACACTAAAATTTAACAAATCTGATATTTTTAAGCTTCCCTATATTATTACGAACTATTATTCACAATTATCTCAATTTCATTGCTTAGGGTTTAAGAGCGCAAGATTGTCGGATCTAAACACTAGGGGTTGTTGCAAACTTTATTGACTTTTGGGGTTCCGATTTTACTTCTGACTTTTTGATTTATTCGTAAGGTCATAAAATTTTAGGGTTTTTGACCGTGTTATATTTTTGGTTCAAAATTTACGTTTTATTTTATTTTTTGCGACTTGTTTAATATTTTTCGATTCCTGAGATTATTTAACTGAGTCTAGGGTTATGAGTTGACTTCATTTAACTTTTGGTGGTAATTGAATTTTTTTATTCTAAAATTTATCGAATGATTTAAGGTTTTAGTATGTTGTCGTCAAGTGTTATTTGGATGTATAATCTTGATTTGCGTGTTAAGGATAAGACAGATGGTTTGGTTGGCATACGGATATTGAATTAAACAATTGTTAGATTTTCCATTTTGTTTTGAGGATCCTCTTTTTCTCAAGGTTGAGAATTTTCATATTTGATCTTATTTAGAATTTGGTTTTAACTTGGGTTGGTTTTCAGGTTTTTGGTTTTGGTACTTAACTCTAGAATTATTTTCTAAGAATTATGAAACATTTCAAGGGTTTACAACCTATCCCACTTAAGGAAAGTTTGGTCCTTAAAACTTGTCATGTATACATAACTCACGATGGATTCTCGAGCTTCTTAAGGTGAAACACTTAGCCTATCAATTTCTTAGTCCAAAACTATAAACCCCTAAAGTTTTGTGATCAAATAAGCTTAAACCCTAATTAGAAGGTCAACCAAAAATCCTAAAGTCAACAAAACCCTAGTTAGACGTAACCGAACCGGCAATCCCATTTAAGCAACCCTAAGAAAGAAAGTAAGATATTAGTATGTATAATAGTTCGCAATAACATGAGAAAGCTTAAAAATATCAGATTAGTTAAACCGCGATTTGTTTTGGGCATGATCAGACACAATTTTCGAAAAGCATGTCATGGCACTCAGAATGGTAAAAGTATTCTGAATATACCATTAGACTCGTAAAAATATAAGGTTTTTAAAAATATCAGTTTCATAATTTTTTGATGATTAAAAATATCATATAATGCAATTAGACGTGTATTTTCTTACTACTGGTACTTAAATTGTCATGTCTACTTTACATTATACTATTTATTACTATTCTACACTATTTATCCATCTCTACTTTTTTCTTACAACCTACTCTTACAACTATACCTCTATTTTTTTACAGATTTTTATTTCTAATACAACTTCACATATTTCATTTATTACTTTTTTATTAACAAAAATACAAAAAAATTAATTTCTCTCCCTCTCTTACACACAAAATTGCGCTGGCCACATTTCCCCATTTACACTCAATTGTTTTATTTTTCATTTATTTAATTAACACAAATTTCCTCCCACATTTTCCTATAAATACACCCTCTTCCTTCCACTTCCTTCACACCTTCCATACATTAAAATTACTCTCTAAAAATCTCCATAAACTCTTTCAAGTTTTCTCTAGTTTCTACTTCTTCTATAGGTAATAGTTTTACCTTTCTAATTGTTCATTACTTAGTATGAGCTTAGTGTGTGTTTTCTAAACCATGAAATTTAAGAAAGCAACAATATGTTTATACTTTGTTTTTATTCATGAATCTATTTTCCTTTATGTTGCTTTCATAATATATATTATATATTTAACTAAATATATCTGTGTAACTATCTATATCTTTTAGAGCATTTAAGCTCCTTTGTTATTGCAATTTATTTACTTTCCTTGCAATTTATTTATTACCTTGCGATTTATTTACTTTCAATGTTATTTTAAGACTAGCCTTTCTAGTCTTAGACTTGTCCTCATCAAGTCAAAACAATTTTCTTTTTTTTTTGGGACTAGTTATCGAGCTTGAATTTTGAAAATCATCCGGTTTATTTCTTTTAACCCGATTCACATTAAACCCTAACCCATTTAACATGAAATCCTCAACTAGGGATTAAAAAAATTTTAATTTTGAAATTATTTTGGAGTCACCAACCGATAAAAATCGGAAAAAAAATGAAAAGTTAAGATTAATGGGTCGGTTAATCCTAACTTAGCTACTAGTCTACGGAAAATTTGATTTTAAAACCAAACTTTAAAAAAATACCAGATATCTGAGTCTGGGGGCTGGAAAGGCTCATTATCTTCCATATGGACCAGAAAGACTCATTGTCTTCCATATGGACCCGTTCAGCAAAAGACTGGATGAGATCATAACTCGGGCGGATAAGGGACCCATTAGCTAGGTCTTTTCCGTAGTACTTGGTGTGACTAGCAAACCAAACCATCAATAGCTGCATGCTTGCCTTGAAACTGCCCCTGCCCTTAGACTTGATGTGATTCAAACTTTTAATTTGTTCTGCTAGGAGGGCGGGAACATATGACTTGCCAGTTAAATATTGTGCTACAAGCTCGATGACTCGGAAGTGAATGAACAGGTTCCCATGTGGAAAGAGTATGGTAGCAAAAGCAGCCACTATGAAGCATTAACTCTGTTTTCATTCCAGGTCACAACTGATACCGTAAAGGAATTCCGGTTGCTTATGTAATTATCAAGGTTTCCAAACCAATCCATCAAGGTAGTTAATCGGATGGAGAATTCATTGCAATCCTTCATGGCTTCAATTATTGCTTCTCTTTTTAGTCGCAAAAATTTTGAAATGATGCGGATCGGACTATGAGTAAAGTTTGGTACATAGATCCCCTCAGAAGTGGGTGGGGCTTGAAGCAACCTAGCATATTCCTCAATGGTAGGACTTAGCACATGTTGACCTAGACGGAATGCCACCTCATTGGGTTCCCAGAGATAAACAAGGGCCCGAAACATGGTGAATGGAACTTGGACCTTAGGTAAATTGAGGATCGGGCCCAACCTATCCTTAATGAATGATTGTTGATCGGGGTCAAAACTAACCAACCATCGGTCCAGTAACAGCATTGGATCCTTGAAAGTCTCTACTCGGGGTTCCTTGATGAGACGAGCCTATAGGCTATTGCTACTGTCCGAACTCGAGGAAATCATTTCCTGAGGATTTATAAAGACCCTATTAGGAGACAAATCCTAAATTTTAATTTTTTTTTAAAAAAAATTTACAACTCCATTTAAAAAAAAAAAAATTGATCAAATCCCATGAATGCATGACTTGGGTAAGGTTCTATAGGTTCCCCGGTCTAGCAAATCATAAGGCTAAACCGGAGTGGGAGTCTTTTCTTGATCTAGAGGGTGGAAACATAGCCCCTGGACCTTAGAACTCCTCGCTTAGGCTCTTAAGACGGCCTGGGTTCGACCGTATCTAGCACACATTGTGTGCATAAATGCAAATGCAGATGCGAGTGAAATGAACTAATTTAAAATCTAAGTTACAGACATATATACAAGAACACATACCAACAGATAATTACACAATATACAAAAATAAAGGATAAATTTTAAATTTTAAACTTAAGTGGCTAGCCCTCTTTTTTTTTTAAAAAAAAAAAATTAAGCGAGTCCCCAGTGGAGTCGCCAAGCTGTCGAGCTTGAATTTTGAAAATCATCAGGTTCATTTCTTTTAACCCAATTCACATTAAACCCTAACCCATTTAACATGAAATCCTCGACTAGGGATTAAAAGAAATTTAATTTTGAAAATATATTTAATTTTGAAAATATTTTGGAGTCGCCAACCGATTAAATCGGCAAAAAATGAAAAGTTAAGGTTAATGGGTCGGTTAATCCTAACTTAGCTACTAGTCTGCGGAAAATTTGATTTTAAAACCAAACTTTAAAAAAATACCCGATATCTAAGTCCGGGGGCTAACCTATTAAAACCTAAGCGGTTACCACTTTAAGTTTAAAATTTAGAATTTATCCTTTTCTAAAAACTTCCAAAAAGAATATAAAAAATAATAACAATATGTATAAGTCAGAAATCATTTTTAATAATTTTTCTATTTAATTTTTAGAAAACTTATAATATTTACAAAGAAAAGCAAAACATTCAAAAATTATATATATAAAAAAAACTTATAATTACATCAAAAAATAATTGCAAAAGTTAAATATTTATAAAGAAAAATTAATTAATAAGAAATAATATATCAAATCCATTTTTACCATATTGAAATTTAAAAAAAATAATAGTATTTAAACTTATAATATCTAATTAACTAAATAATAAACAAAAATAAATAAATAATTATATATTTTTTAATGTCTCTCCGAAGGTGCCTACGTACTCGCTAATCGAGATCAGACAAAACGTAGTTCTCTTTTTTAAAAATTTTAAATTTGTTGGTTATTTCTAATTTTTAAGAAAACTTTTTTTCTTAAAATTCTATAAATTCTGAGATTTTTTTTTTGAAAACAAAAAATTTTAATTCTGATCCCTAAGATCCAAAATTTTTATTTTGTTATTTTATAAAAAATAAGATTTTTCTAAGTCCTTTTATTAATTTTGAAAACAATTTTTTTTTAATCAAAACAAACATACACATATTAATCTATTAATAATAAATATCAAAACATACATACACATATTAACATATTTTTCAAAAATATCTAAACACACATATACTTATTAACATATTTTTCAAAGAAAAATATTTAAACACACATATATGAAATATTAAAAAATATCAAAACATGCATGCACATACATATATATATAAAAAAAATTCAATGAATAACAAATTTGCTAAAAAATAAATAAAATATTTTTCTAATTTTTAGAAATATTTCTAGAATTTTTGGGATTTTTTAATAATTTTTTTATAATTTACATAATTAAAAAAAATATTTAAAAATAAATAAATTACGGACTAACCTGGACCGTTGGATTAACTCGGATGAAATCTGGATCGTTGATCGCGTTGATTGAATCAGGAACGTCCGATCGGATTGACTGAATCTGGGACGTTGATCCTACGATTTGATCACAGCCGTTAGATCTGAAGATTGGACACGGATCGTCAGATCTGTGGAGCGGACTTGGATCCGGGTTGGAGTCGGGTCGGATCTCGAATCGGATCCTTCCAGTCGGGTGAAGAAGACGATGGCGTCCTTTTTCGAGGCGGATTCCGGCGGCTGTGGTGGTGCTTGACCTCTAAATCCTTGTCGGCCCGACGTGTCTTGCAACGGTGGATCTCATGGAGGTGGTGGTTTGCGCCCAGATCGGCCGTAGGTGGTAGTTCGGCGATGACCCGACGGCGGCGCACAATGAAAAATTCCCAAAAATTTCAGAACCAAAAATTGTAAATTCGATCAATTCCAAACACTTTAATGAATCAAAAACACTTCCCTAATGATTCTAACACTCTTTAATTGGATCGAAATCCTCTCAATCACTTCGAATTTGCGATTTTTGCAATTCGAAAACTTTCCCTCGTATTTTCAGATCTCGATTTCCTAATGTGTATTTTCTCCAATTGAATTATGCTTTTGGCTTGTGTGGTGATCCTATTTATAGAGTTCGAATCAATTTTTCGTTTTGAAGCTTTATGATGGTTCAATTTTTCGAATCACAAATCGTTCATATTTTTTCAAATAAGAACAATCCAAAATTAGAACTCGATTCGTGATTGATTGTTTAAATTGATCATGAATCTTGTGTTTATAGATTATGACTCCTTGATTAAGTGTATTTAATTTGATCAATTGATACAATTCGGCCAATTTTGAAATTTGAAGAAACACATTATTTCGCATTTTTTCCCAATGTTCATGACTCAATTAAGGTGCCTTTTGGGATGAAATAATACATGGATTGTGTATAGATGTGATGTATCCCATGCCTAGTTTGTGTCTATACACTTAATTTCGAAAAAACACAAAGATTCATTGATCAAATGGTGTCTCAAAGTGGATGAACCGATATGTCTTTTGGGAAAAAAATGAACAAAAAAGGAGCCAAAATCTGCTTTGGGCTGGGATCGAACCCGGGTCCCCTTGTTCCTGAGCCTAATGTGTCCATAGTCTGAACCGTTAGGCCGTTGGCCTATGCCTTGGTCATGTAGCTAAACCACTAATATTTAAGGCTCAAAAAATAAAATATATGTTATATCGAGCCCAAATAATTTTATATTTTTATTAATTTTTTCCTACATATATTTTATTTACATTACTATTATTCATTTAATTATTTTATTATACTTATTTTATTCCTCTATTTTTTTATTTTTCTATTTTCTATATTCTCTCTTTTTTATTATACTATTTATTATTATTATTATTATATTTTTTATGAACTCAACATGACACTAATTTATTATAAATTTAAGCCTATTTTTTAATTGAGCAAAAATTGGGTGTCTACACTAGTCTATTCTTAGTTTCGGGATACCTTGCTGAAGCTAAGATTCCAATACTTGATATATTTCTTTACTAGCTTATTTCTTTAAGTATTATGTCTTTCTTATGTTTTCGTAATTTTATATTTCATATTCATGATCATGCATGAACACATTGATTTTGTCTCAATAAGATAAAGGAGGAAAAGTTTCCTTAAAAATAGAAGTTCTTCTCTAAAAATAAAAGTTGTTATGAAGGAAGTAATTTTTTTCATAAAAACTTAGAAATTTATCTTAAACTTTTTCTAGAAATTTAAAGAGTTCATTATAAATTTTACGAACATAGAAAATTTTAAATAAAACATACATACACTTTACAAGTCAAGAAATGAAAAGAAATTCTTGATTAAACAAAAGTTTTACTAAATTCCACTTTTCATCAATACTAGTTTGACAAACATTAAGAAATTTCTTTCATAAAAATAGAATGATCTTAAGAAATAAGAAAATTATTTCTATAAAATATAGAATTATTACTACTTTCAAAAAGTAATAGAAACCAAGCTTAGAAAATAATAATTATTCTTTAGAAATTTAAAAAGACTAAGGAAAAGCAAAATACTCATTTAGAATTACTTGAGATATTTTCTAGCAAGTTAAGTTAAGGAAATTTTTAAAAGTATCACTTTTCCAAAATCCTTAGAAGACATTACTTTTATCAAAAGTTCATGGTTTGAGACAACTTCATAAATTTCATGCGTTTGATATGAGTCAATGGATATATATATATATATATATATATATTTCAAAGGTTTTACAAGCTATTATATTACTTATCTCTTCAAAATAAGCTTTGGATAAAAGAAGGAAAACAAGTTTATAAAAATTCGTGGTGAATCTATTCGTCACTTTTTTGGAACCCAAATGACTTAGTTTGATGAAAATAAGTTTAGAAATAGATAGATCTTTTCGAATAGGTAGAAAACGGTATATTATATACGAAATTCCAAGTTAAAATGAGCAAGTTATGGCCATTTTAAATTGAAATTTCCTTCAATCCGATTTTACCACGAATTTAAGATAGATTTAGAATCTTCAAAAATAGAAATTCTATGAAAGACTCATTTTGGTTATTTCATTTTGTTTAGTGAAGAAGGAACCAAAATCGCATTTTCGGAAGATTACTTCAACTAGGAGCAATCGTCATGGAGTGAGTTAATCACTTACTAGTTATATTTCCTTGTTTGTGCTTATAAGTAGAAGCACTAGAAAATAAGGAAAAAGATAAATGAACCAATGTTGTGAATTCATGATTGGTTGAATAAAAGTTAAGAATATCGAAAGAGGAATTGATGAATAATTTATGTTTCCTTGCAATGATATGATGAATATTGTTTTGATCACTTTTAACTTGAACTCAACACTAATTGAATAAACTTATATTGAAAATAATTCATGCATATCATATTTGTGAGTCACATTTATGTTCACTGCTATTCTTTGTGTGGGGAAACAAGGATTTGTAGTGGTAGTTAGTAGGAACCAAAAAGTCTACATGGGCAAGTAGGAGCCGAAAAGTCTATAGGGCAAGTAAGAGTAGGTAAATCTGCAAATATTAATGGCCGTATGGGCCTGTAACCACCCAACTCCCGACATGGAGGGCGTAAAATCCATGCTACACATGGTTTCCGGTTAATCGTGTGTATTTTGTTGCTCATGTGATTGATGCATTTTCATATGATTGTCTAAATACTTGTATGTTTTATGGAAATGTTATGTAGATGGGAGTTATCTCACTAAGCTAGTTTTGCTTATACCCCTATAGCTTTTTGTTACAGTATGATTACTTGTGGTTGGCACTAAGGAGCCCTGTTTGTCAGGTATGAGCCAAAGCTACTAGGAGTATTTGGGAGAAGTTTATATGTATTTAGTTTTGAATGTAGACTTCTAAGAAAAATCTTTGTAGTAAACTTATGTTATATCTATGTTTTGATGATGGCTTAGTTAAACAAGAATATTAGAACGGGGGAATACCCTTAAGAAATTGTACAAGACTCTTATTCCAATGAATATTACATGTTTATCTTTATAAGTTCTTGCATACTTTTATTATCTGCTTAAACATAATACCCCTGTGAGTTTCCTACTATCTTGGAAGCACGCTTTCCATATGATATCGAATCTCCTGCGTGACTAAGGTTGTCATTCATTAGCTTTAATATTATGTGTGGCGGACTGCCACGTTTAGGGTACCCTCTGGGGCGTGACAAAAACTCATGTAGTTGCTTCTTTAGCTTTTCTCATATGTTATTGTGTTTTAAATATGGGCTCGGTATCCCTTACCAAGTCAATTCTCAAAATCAATCTCTCACTTAGGTGGTAATCTAGGTAACTCATCTTGGAGAAACATTGGGGAAACTTGTTGACAAAGGTGATGTCGTCTAGGTCGAGTTTCTCCTTTTTTACCTGAACATAGCTTCTAAGTCCCTCATCAATATCCTTTATCAACTCAGACGAATTTAGTTAATGTCTCCTTAAACTTATAGATTCATCAACGAATGTCTCTTTCCTTCATTGTCCCATAAACTCTACTTTCTTACTTCGGTAGTCAACCGTATCATCATCGGAAGATAATCAACTTATTTTTGTGGTTACTTTGTATTTACTTATTTCCAACATTATCAGGTCTATCAGGAGGAGGCATCTTTGAATGTTCTAGGGGTAAGCTTTTAAAATTTTCCTTATCGTCACTACCCATGGGATTCTTTATTTCTTTTTTTTTTTTTGGGTTTTACTCAATTATCCAACTATCATCTAATAATCTTTATGCTTTTACGGAATTAAAGAAAACACTTGTTTAAGGTTTAACACTAACTTGTGATAGGGTCATAGTCGTAGTCGTCCTCATCCTCAAGAGCAGCTAACTCCACATCTCCATCATCTATCTCCCCATATCTCCACTGACCTTCCAAATTGTAGACCCTCATTCCATGCATAGAAGTCTCGACATGACTTCCAATTCCATTTCCATTCCTCATTCTCGTTGAAGTAGGTCCTCTAGACGGTCCAGTTGATCCGGTAGGAGCACTCTTCTTTTGCGGGCATTCCTTAGCAAAGTCTCCAATTCGTCTGCATACAAAGCAAATGCAGGATGCTTCCTTTGGACACTCTGGCACTTTGTGGTTGGGGTCCCCATAAAAGTAGCACTTATTTTGCAACTCAGGACATCTTTTTGGGTAGTGGGTACCTTAACATTTCCAGCAAATTACATTCCTTGGTGCGTCCCTTCTCCCACTAACCATTCCTCTAAAACTGTTGTTTGGCTTGAATCTTTTTGATGGGTGGCTAAAACTTGGCCCTTCATGTAATGCCCTTCCAATAAGGTGAGCTTTCTTTTCTGGTGCATGCATCTTTCCCCTTTTCGCTCCTTCAACAATTCGAGCTCTTTCTACCAATTCTCGAAAATTCCTTATATCAAATTCTTCCAGCTTCACTCGTAGCTCTTCATCTAATCCGTTCAAAAAGACTAGCCTCTTCATCTCCTCGCTATACTTATAGGAGTTAGGTGCTGTCACGCCCTGGAGGGTACCCTAAACGTGGCAGTCCGCCGCATATAATATTAAAGCTAATAAATGACAACCTTAGTCATGTAGGAGCTTCAATATTACATGCAAGGTGTGCTTCCAAGATAGTAGGAGACTTACAGGGGTATTACATTTAAATAGATAATAAAAGCAAGCAAGAACTTATATAAATGAACATAAGATCTTCATAATAATATCCTTACATCATCTTAGGGGCATTCCCCCGCTTTAGAAGTCTTTCAACAAAATAATAGCTACTATAACACAAGCCTACTATAGAGATTTTCCTAAAAGCTTATGTTCAAAACTTAAATACATATAGCTTCTCTCAAAAACTCCTAGTAGCTTAAACTCGTACTTGGCATATGGGGCTCCTTGGGGCCAACCAAAGGTAATCGTACTGTAACAAAAAGTTATAAGGGTATAAGCAAATCTAGGTTAGTGAGATAATTCCATCTACAAGACATTTCCATATAGCAAACAAGTGTTTAATCAAGCATATGAGAATGCATCAATCATATGAACAAACAAAATACACATGATTAATCAGAAATCAATTGTAGCATGGATTTAACACTCTCCATGTCGAGGGTTGGGAGGTTACAGGCCCATATGACCATCAATATTTACAGATTTACCGGCTCCTACTCGCCCTGTAGACTTTCTGGCTCCTACTAGCCCATGTAGACTTTTCGGCTCCTACTAGCCACTACTACCATTTCCTCGTTTCCCCACACAAAGAATAGTAGTGAAATAAATGTGACTCACAAGTATGATATGCATGAATTGATTTCAATATATATTTAACCAAATAATATTGAGTTCAGGTTTAAAGGCGATCAACACAATTTTCATCATACCAATACAAGAATCACAATTTATTTATCAAACCTTCTTTAGATATTCTTAACTTGTATTCAACCAATCATAATTATAAGTCTCACAACAATTATACATTTATCTTTTTCATATTTGCTAGTGCTACTACTTACAAGCACAAATAAGGAAATGTAACTTAGTAAAGGATCAACTCACTCCATGTCGGTAGATCCTAATCGAAGTAATCTTCCAGAAAGGTGATCTTGGGTCCTTCTCCACCTAAACAAGATGAAATACCCAAAATGAGTTTTTCATGAAATTTCTACTCTTAAAATTCTAAATCTTTCTCAAAATCATGGTAAAATCGTATAAGAGGAAATTCCAACTTAAAATGGTCATAACTTGCTCATTTTAACTCGGAATTTCGTATATAATATACCGTTTTTTACCTATTCGAAAAGATCTATCTATTTCTAAACTTATTTTCATCAAACTAAGTCGTTTGGGTTCCGAAAAAGTGGCGAACAGATTCATCACGAATTTTTATAAACTTGTTTTTCTTCTTTTATCCAAAGCTTATTTTGGAGAGATAGGCAATATAATAGCTTGTAAAACCTTTGAAATGTATAAACATATATTAAGTGACTCATATTGGATGTATGAAGTTAATGAAGTTGTCTCAAAAAAAGTAAAGTCTTTTAAATATTTTATGAAAGTGAGAACTTTTGAAATATTCCTTTTTATTTTGCTTTGAAAATATCTTAAGTTATTTCAAATGAGTATTTTCTTTTCTAAATTTAATTTCCGTAATCTCCTTAAATTCCTAAGGAATGATTTTATTTTCTAAGCTTAGTTTTCAATACTTTTTGAAAGTAATAACAATTCTATGTTTAGAAATAATTTCTTTGTTTCTTGAGATCATTCCATTTTGATGTAAAGAATTTCTAATACTTGATAAAAAGTGAAGTTTTTTAATAAAACTTTTGTTTATTTCAAAAAGTCCTTTTCTATGTATGTTTATGAGCTTCTCTAGATTTCTTAGAAAAGTTTGTTTAAGAAAATTACTTCTTATTTCTAGAAAAGAATCTTTATTTTTAAGGAAACATTTCCTCATTTATCTTTGTTGAGACAAAACCATTATATTCATGCATGAATATGAATCATAAAGTTATGTAAACATAAAGAAACATAATAACTTGAAAGAATAAGCTAGTAAGGAAATAAATCAAGTATTGGAACCTTAGCTTCATCAAGGTATCCCGGGACTAAGAAAGACTAGTCTCTAAAGAAAAAGAAAATGTTTTGACTTGATGAGGACAAGTTTAAGACTAGAAAGACTAGTCTTAAAAACAATATGAAAGTAAATAAATTACAAGACAAATGAGCTTATATGCTCTAAAAGATATATATAGCTATATAGATATATTAGATATAAAAGCAACATAAAGGAGTTAGATTATGAACAAAAACAAAGTATGAACCTATTGTTGTTTTCTTTAACCTTCATGATTTAGAAAACACACACTAAGCTTATACTAAGTAGATGAACATGAAGAAGACTTGAAGAAAAATTACCTAAAAGAACTAAACTAGAGAGAACTTCTTGGGAGGAAATTCTTGTAGAAATTTGAGAGAGTAATTTTAGTAGAAGAAAGGTGTGAAAGAAGTGGAAGCAAGAGGGGGTATTTATAGGAAAATGTGGGAGATAATTTGTGTTAATTAAATAAATAAAAAATAAAAAAATTAAAGGAAAAGAAGAAGGGGGCCGACACAAATTGGAGTGAAAGGGGGAGGAAAAAATTTATTTTTGTTTTTTTTGTTAATTAAAAGTAAGATATGAAAGATGTGAAGTTGTATTGGAAATGAAAATGTGTAAGAAATAGATGTATGGGTTGTAAGAGTAGGTTGTAAGAAAAAGTAGAGATAGATAAATAGTATAGAATAGTGTAATGTAAAGTAGACATGACAATTTAAGTACCGATAATAAGAAAATATGCGTATAAATGCGATATATGATATTTTTAGCTACCAAAAAATTATGAAATTGATATTTTTGAAAATCTTATATTTTTACCAGTCTAATGCTATATTCGGAATATTTTTACTATTTCGAGCCCCATGACACGTTTTTCAAGAACTGTGTCCAATCGGATTCAAAACGAGTCGCGGTTTTACTAAACTGATCTTTTTAAGCTTCCTTGGATAATTACGAACTATTTCTACTTACTAAACTCTTTCTTACTCTCTTAGGATTTCTTAAACAGGAATGCCGGACTTAAGTGATTACGATAAACTAGGGTTTTGTTGACTTTAGAAATCCGGTTGACTTTTAATTAGGGTTTAAGCTTTAATTTGAATTCAAAACTTTGGGGGTTTACAGGTGCATACTGGAGTAGTCGATTGCGCTCGGTCTCATATTGTTCCACTATTCTACCTCGTTATGCAATATGCAAGATGTCTGAGCTATATTGAACTTGGAGACTACCTTGGGAGTAGTTTTATAAGAATTCATGTCGAAACATCTCCCAGGTGATCGGATGCATCAATTCTCTACTCTTGGATTCCCACCACACACAGGCATTCAAGCGAAGCATATAGGTACCATAGGTTATCTTTAGGTGTTGCAGTAATTTGAACACATCGAATGACTTTTCTATTTGTGCAAACCAATTTTCCACCTCGTTCGGCTTGCTAAAATCTCCATTGAAGTATCTATTACTCTTGAAGAATTCCGGTAAAATGCTCTGGTAGGGTCTTATTGGTAGCAGCAGCGACAAAGGCATGGTATCTGATTGCACATTCTATGGTGTAGGCACTTCCACGGATGCTTGATGTTCTTTTTGGGGTGAGGTCGGAGCGGGAGCATGTGCATTCTGTTTTTGTACAAGAATATTCAACAATTGTGCTATCCGAATGAGAGTGGCCTGGTTGTCGACCGGTGGATAGCTTGTGGATTAGGAAGAGGAGCTTTGGGTTGATTTCCTTCCTCGGTTGGTTGGTTTGAAACATGTTGCCTGTAGTTTCGTCCTCTTTGAGTTCGGCTGTTTAAATATTTTAATTACGTAACTTCATTCTTTTCTCTTAACTTACTAAGTTTTGGCATGATATTTAATGGAAATCGTGGAAATCTAGAACAACTATAATATCAAAATTAAATACATAAATTGATGAAATCGAAAGCATGACAAATAAATTCAAATATCCATAAAAGGAAATTTCATTTAATGAAAACATGGAAAACTTAATCATAAAAGATGAGAAATTATGATTGATATTCAAACTCATGGAAATAAAATCATGGAACGGGCACTCAACAAAAGTTGGTAGGCAATAAAATATTCTCAAAATATAACTTCATAAAATCGCAAAATAGGATATCTTTTAAGAAATTTATTTGAGGAAAAAGGCATAGCATAAATATCATAAAACAATTCAAGGAATTCATATTATGGGAATCATCAATTCACTTGTTATCTTCTAAACACTTAACTACTTCTTTTAATTATTCTTAATTTAGTTAGCTAAGGCGCTTTGCTTCGAGTAAATGCGATGCTTCCTTCTTGACTTGACATCCTCTTCTTGTGCTCATGCACTTGTGCTTGGTCACGACTTCCTCTCTTGGAGTTCCTACTTCATCCTTTGGTGGTAAGGGTGAAAGTCTTCATCTTTTGGCACATCGATGTACATACTCGCCGTTAAAACTAGGCCCTATAGTCTTTTATCGGTTTCTTTATTTAAAAAGTAGGAAATTTTGATTTTTATAAAGGTGACATTTTCTTGTGACCAAAACAGTTTGGGGAGTCATTTAAGGACATAAACTAGTTCTACACTTATTTTTGGTGAGGTTGTAAAATATGCGATCTTCCAACTTGATACCACATGATTCCACTTACTACGGTTCTAGGACTTCCTAAATTGTTCTTGTCTTATCGGATAGGACGGTCTCATAGGATTCTTAGGTTTTTCTTTCACTCTACCTATGGTTCCTCTATCCTATGATGAAAAATCTATCTATCTTTTCCTTTGCTAAACTTCCATCTAGATACTCATAACTTTACAAGAATCTCCCTAATGCTCTCATGATTTATTCTTAAGCTTATCATGCCTCTAAGACTTCTACTTCTAAACTTATGGTTTTCTTCCCTAATCTCGATGCTCTGATACCACTTAAACTGTCATGCCCGAAAGGGTACAAAAAACGTAACAGTCTGCCACATACGGTATTAAAACTTAAGAATGGCTTTCCAAAGTCATGCGAAAACTTCAACACAACATATAAGGCATCTATCACAGGAATAGGAGACAGCCGTGAGATATGTAGTTCGAGATAGTAAATATAGCATACAAGAAATCTGGATAATTATCCAACTTCAACATCAAGAATATGGTCTTTACATCATCTTAAGGACATTGCCCCAATAAATCTCCAAAGAACAAAATATTAACTTAGTCTTTCACATAAAGGAACAATACTAGAATCAAAATATATTAAAGGAAATCTATTATAAGATCTTTAAAAGGATTTCCAAAAGCTTCCCATAACATAATTCCACTCGGTTATGTGAAGTCCTCGGACAAAAGAGATATCGATCCTATGTCAGCAAAAATCTATTGGGGTGTAAGCTCAACTAGCTTAGTGAGAATATTTTTGAATTAACGTACTCGTATCAATGAATTCAAAAAAATTATTAAATAAGAATATTGTCACGCCCCAAGGGGTACCCTAAATGTGATAGTCCACCGTATACAATACCAAAGCCTAAGAATGACTACCTTAATCACGTAACGGCTTCCATAGCATGTACAAGGCGTACATCACGACCAAGAGCACATATCGGAGTAGCATAATTTACATTGATAACGATCAAGTAACAAGACAAAGGAAATACTTATTATAAAACATAAACATGATTGTTTACGTATCTTTGGGGCACACCCTCGCTATTGTCTCTGAATCTATATAAATACGTTCCTTTAGGAATCCCCAAAATACTAACATAGCATACATTGTATATAAGGAATCACAAAACAACTTCATCTTATGTTCCTATTGCCTCCACAAGAGTTTAAAATCCATCATTGACTTCCTTAATGTCATGATCCTTGAATAAAGCTACGGGTATACCTATTTCAACAAAAATCTATGGGGGTATAAGCTCCAACTAGCTTAGTGAGGTATTCCTTTTTATTTGCACCATGGTTTCAAACAAGTCCAATTAAATTTACACGCATATGTTATGCATACTATGCAATAATCACGTGATTACAAAAATATATATAGTTATCTGGAAACCATATATAGAATGGATTTACCTTTCCGTGTTGAAGGTTAGGGAATTATTGAAGAAGATCATCAACCTTCTACTGCTAGTCCCAGGCCCCCGCCTAAAGCATTCGGTTGGCTCAAATCTGAACCTAAAGTCGCATTCCCTAAGTGATTTGGATCCTCTAAGAAGGAACATAGCCCGTCTCCTAGCACGATAACAGCTAATCAAACTCTACGCGTAGAAGTAGCAGCTTTCCGAAAGAGATGTGACTCGATGGATGCTATGCGTGAACGTTTTATTTTTTCTTAAGTCAAACCTTATTAAGGTTTCTTAGGGGCGATCAAACAATTTTTTGTAGACAAATAAGCAAGCATAAATGCAGGTAGACAAAATACTTAACAAACAATTTGAAGTTGCGAAATTCTTAATCCTTATTTCATCACATAAGTATAGAATTACATATATGCATATCCCTGAACTCCCCATACATGTCCATTTTCATCTTTTCTTAATATACTAATGCTACTATTCTACAAGTACAAGTAAGTAATGAAATTAAGAGGAATAACTCACTCGTCTATTTCGCAATCTTCTTAGTCATAGTAATCCTCAAGAAGAGAAATCTCGTACTTCTTGTCACCTAGACAAAAGAAATACCCGGGATGAGTATTTCATAGAAATTCTATTTAAACTTTATAATTCTATTTTACTATGATCGTCAAAATTCGCATGGATTGAAATTCCAACTTAAATGGTCATAACATGCTCATTTTAACTTGGAATTTTGTATATAATATACCGATTTCTACCTATTCGAAAATATCTATCCATTTCTAAGGTTATTTTTGTCATATAAGGTTGTTTGGGTTCCGAAATCGTAGGGTACTGTAAACCCTTAATTTTTAGAGTAATTTCAAGCTAAAACTCTAAGCCGAAAAGTCAACCGGAAACCCTAAGTCAATAAATCCTTAGGAAACCCTAGCAATTTAGATCCAGCAATTCCGTGTTCTTAAATTGAGAAGTCGAAATATGAGTGGAAAGTGTAAATTGGTCCGTAATAATATTAAGATGCTTAAAAATAACAGATTGGTAAAATTTTGGCCTACTTCGAATCCGAACGGATACTGACTTTGAAAAGCATGTCTTAGAGGCTCGAGATACCAAAAATATGTTTTTAGTACCGTTAAATTCTTAATTTCATAAAATTTCCAAATATATCAGTTAAATAATTTTTTTGGTGATAAAAATTACAGTTATAGCCTTTTTATCGTATTTTCATTTCTACTGATAATTTATTTGTCTAATGTACTTTTTGATTTCTAATCACACTATTCACAAGTATAACCACCCATGCCCTATTCTTATATCATTACAACCTGTTCTTACAATATTATATTATTTTCCTTACATTTACTTTTCCAATACTTTCATTACTTAAGTTACTTTTGAATTTTGAATTTTATAACACAAAAATATCACATCTCTCTCTCTCTTGCCAAAATCGGTGCCCCTCTCCCCATGCTCTCTCTCTCAATTTATTTTATTTTTCCTTCTTTTATTTCACACAAACCCTAATCTATTCTTCTATAAATACCTTTTTATGCCAATCTCATTTCACTTTCTTATTTTTTAACAAAACAAAACTCTTGCAATTTTTTTTTCTCTCCTCTCTTCCTCTCCTTGTGCTGTGACACACACCACACACACACATACACACTCACTCATAATATTTTTCTTCAAGTTTTTCTAGCTTCACACATTTAATAGGTAATAAATCTACACCTTACCACAATAAAACATGTAATGACAAAATCATACATGTGTGGATCCACCAAAATCCCCATGAGCTTTATACTAGGGATGTGGAAACACTTAAAACATGATATCCTTGCCATCACAATGTCCTAGATCTTGTGATTTAAGTTGTTTTACAATTATTTTTCTATATTATTGTTTTATGTTGTTATTATTGATATTTTATGCATGTATTCATTTATTAACCTCATCTACATAATGCTCATAGTGCATTTGCATTCATGACTAGCATGGTATACTAGATCTAGTTGTTTTGAGTACATAAATGCCTTAGATTTTTGTCTTATGTACATGAAGGACTTGTAGTGGCATAGTAATAGTGGGAAAATGTAAGAAAGTTTAAGATCTAATGTAGTTTCAACAAAAATGATTTTTAGAAATTTCGATCTAAAAAGGGACCTATTTAGAAAAGCTATTTTCCAACTTCAAAATGAGTATTTTATATTAAATATGAATGGCTTAGGGAATAGGTATCATGAAGGAATGATTTTGATGAGTAAAGCTTAGATCTACTAAGAGATAAGTTTCAAAACATGAAAAGTTTACAAAAGTTATGTTAGCATTATGTTTCAACCCCAACAACAAACTTAAAATTCGTAATAGAGAAAGATTGATATGTGAACACCTATTTTTCAACCCTAAAATAAGAGTGTTATTAAAGAAATGGAAGCCCTAAGGAGTAGGTTTAATTGGGAATTAATTTTAGAAAGATTAAATGAGTTTTACACAAGAAACAATCTCAAATATAAATTTCAAAATTTAGATTTAGAAATGACTGATAAAGTCATATTTTACTCAAATTTCCATTAATCAAGTCATGTTTATATGTTATAGATTTTATAGAAATCAAATGGAAATGGTACTTAAGTATGCTTAAATTGTTATTTCTGGTCATTAAGGACTTAAACAACAAATAGATGCAATTGGGAGAAGTTTCATGCAAATTTGGGAAAGAAATCAAGCAAGGTCGGTGTCACGCCCCGAGGGGTATCCTAAACGTGGCAGTCCGCCGTACACAATACTAAAGCCTAGGAATGACTACCTTAGTCACGCAAAGGCTTCCATATTATGTACAAGGCGTACATCACAACCAAGGGGACGCATCGGAGTAGCGCAATTCACATTGATGATAAATAAGTAACAAGGCAAAGTGAATACTTAATATAAAACATAAGTATATCACATTTCAATTCTTAAGGGCATGTTCTTCTATTATCTTCAAATAGATATACGTCTCTAATCATATAGGTTAGCACATATAAAGAACCTTACAAAATTTCTTCATCGTATGATTCCATATCCTTAATCATCCGTCCATGACTTCCTTAATGTCATGATTCAAATTCAATCCACGAATATACCTGTTTCAACAAAATCTATAGGGGTATAAGCTACAACTAGCTTAGTGAGATATTCCTTTTCATTCGCACCATATTTCAAACAAGTTTATTTATTTAATCACATATGCTATGCATACAATGCAACAATCACATGATTACGCGAATATATATAGTCATCCGGAAACCATATATAGAACGGATTTACCCCTCCGTATCAAAGGTTAGGGAATCGGGGTTGAAGGTCCTCGACCTTCTACTGCTAGTCCCCAGGTCCTCACCCACAGTTCGGTTGGCTCGGCTCCGAACCTAGAGTCGCTTTCCCCGAGCGATTTGGATTCTCCAGGAAGGAACATGGCCCGTGGCACCGCACGATCACAGCCAATCCAACTCTACGCGTAGGAGTAGCAGCCTTCTGAAATAGATGTGACTCGATGGATGCTATGCGTGAACGTTTTATTGTTCTTAGGTCAAACCTTATTAAGGTTTATTAGGGGCGATCAATCAATTTAGCAACAATAAACAATCATACAAGTAAGTAAACAAAATTATTTAAACAAGCAGATCGAAGTTGCGATATTCTTAATTCTCAATTCACGCATAAACATAGAATCATATATACACATAATCCCGAAATCCCCAAATATATTTGTTTTTATCTTTTCTTAGTATACTAATGCTACTACATTACAAGCACAAGCAAGGTAACGAAATTAGAAGGAATAACTCACTCGTCCATTTCGCTATCTTCTTAGTCGTAGTAATCCTCGGGTAGGGTATTCTCGTATCCTTCGTCACCTAGACAAAAGAAATACCCGGGATAAGTCTTCCATGAATTTCTATTCTTGGAGATTCTAAACTTTACTTAAAATCGTGGTAAAATCGTATAAGAAGAAATTCCAACTTAAAATGGCCATAACTTGCTCATTTTAACTCGGAATTTCGCATATGATATACCGTTTTCTACCTATTCGAAAAGTTCTATCCATTTCTAAACTTATCTTGGTCATAAAAGGTCATTTGGGTTCCGAAAACGTCAGGTACAGATTTAAAACGAATTTTCTAAACTTTTGCAAAAATCCATTTTCTAACTCAACTCCATTTTAAAGAAAATCCTTTTGTAACAATATAAATATATATTTGATAAACACTTTGAATATATAGGTATGCTCACTTTATATGCAAAATCCCAATGGTAGTGTCTCAACAATTTATTTCATAAAACAATTCATTTAAACCTTAGTTTTGAAAATTTCCTTTCAAGTATCTAAAGAAACTTTATATTTTTCCTAGGTTGTTATAAATGAGTATATTCTTATTTTATTTTCTTCATTTCTTCTTCCAAAACAAGTTGAATTTTTCCTTAATCCTTAGTCTTGTATTAAATTTTCCTTCTAGTGATTAAAGTTCAAATTCATCAAAAGTATATTAAGTTGATAAAAACCTTTTTATAAATTTTGTATTTAGGATGGTTTTTAGAAAATGAATTTTGTCTTCTTATATTCATTTCTAAAATATAAGCTTTTGCTTTCTAAAACTTGTTCTTTCATTTCTTTGAAAAGAATCATCTTTATAAAATCCATTATAAAATCTTACCTCATTTATATTCTTTGAAAATTAGTTCCTTCTTTTAAAATCATTATTTTTCCTAAGTGGGTTCATAACTTGATGAGTTGATTTTTGTCTTAACTTTGAAAACTAGTTTGTTCCTTAGTTTAGAAAAGAATTTAAGTCTTAAACTTTCGATATTAACGATTTATTTTTCTAAAAACTTAGATTACCATAAAATACAAGGAAAATATTTATTTATGTTTTCTTGGTAAAACTATCTTTGTTATTTAAGAAAACTTGAGAAAACTTGTATTATTCTATTTCTAGGTTGTTGATAATAACTTCATGTTTTTGTGGTAAATCATATAATTGGAAACTTAGCTTTGAGTTTATTTAGTAAAACAAGATTCTATTTTTAGACTAGTTGAGACATTAACATTATGCAAATGCAAGTATCATGAGCATATAAAATAATAAGAACATAAGAAAATACTAAAAATAATTAATGAGCAAGAAAATAAAATATCAAGCATTGGGAACCTTAGCTTCATCAAGGAATCCCGATCAAGTATTGGAGCCTTAGCTTTATCAAGGCATCCCGGGACTAAGAATGGACTAGTCCCGAAAGATTAAAGAAAATAAATAAAAGATTGTTTTGACTTGATATGGACAAGTCTAAGACTAGAAAGACTAGTCTTAATATCAACATAAAATAAATAAATTGCATAACTTGAAAATAAATAAATAACAAATGAGCTTATATGCTCTAAATAAATATATATACATAATACTAATATATAAGCAAATAATCACAATAATAATAACAACATAATAAAATAGGAAGCTTATGTACAAGAACAAAACATGAACATGTTGTTGCTTTTACTACTCATATGAGTTTCAAAACAACACCATAGTCATGTTAAGTTACATGACATGGATGAATAATAGATGGAAGAAATATTTACCTAAGGTATGTAAGAGGTATGAAGGTGGTAGATGAAATGGGTATTATGTGAGTAGTAATGTGGTAGATAGTTTATGTATGAGGATGATTTTTGTGAGGAATTGGTTTGAGAGAGTTTTGGTAGAGAGAATTCTTGAAGAGAGAATTTGTGGAGAGATTTTGAGAGAGTTTTGGTAGTGAATGAATTGTGTGAAAGAATGGAAGAGGAAGGGGGTATTTATAGAATTTTTGGAGTGATTTTTGGATGTAATAAAATAATTGAAAAAGAAAATAAATGAGATGAAATGGGGGAGAGGCGCCGGTTTTGCTCTTAAGGGGAAATTGATTTTTTTTATTTGTTTGTGTAATAAAGAAGTAATGTGTAAAGTTTGATGTGATTAAAGTGTATTGGAAATGAAAAAAGTAAGAAAATAGATATGTAGGTGTAAGAAAAAGTAGAGATAGGTGAATAGTAATGAATAGTAGAAAAGTACTATGAATAGTAGACTAGACAATTAAAGTACCGGTAGTAATAAAAATACGCGTAATAATGCGATATCTGTAATTTTTAGCTACCGAAAAATTCTAAAACTGATATTTTTGGAATCCTTGTATTTTTACGAGTCTATTGGTATAAACGGAATATTTTTAATATTCCGAGCTCCGGGACACGCTTTTCGAGAACCGATCCCGTTTGGGTCCGAAGGTCACTCAAAATTCGCGAATCTGATATTTTTATGTTACCCTACGTTATTACGAACTATTCTAGGCCATTAACTTAATTTCGTTTTCTAGGGTTTGAAAACGCGGGATTGCCGGATCTTAAACACTAGGGTTCGTTGTAGGCTTGTTGACTTTTAGGGTTCCGTTTTGATTTCCGATTTTACTGAGTTATTCGTAAGATCGTATAATTTTTGAGTTTTGATCGTTTTATATTTTAGCTCGACGTCTGTGGTTTATTTTATTCGTGATTATTTATTTGTTTTTGTTCTCGGATCGTTTAACCGAGTCTAGGTTTATGAGTTGACTCAATTTGACTTTTGTGGAAAATTTGGATTTTGTGATTCTAAAATTTTACTGAAGGAATTAGGATTTTATTATCTCGTTGTTAAGCGGTATTTGGATCTATTGTTTCGATTTGCGTTTTAGGAATTGGGTAGATTATTTAATCGACGTACGGACGTTGATTATATCGGTATTTGGTCTTTATATTTTGTTTCAGGGGTTCTTGTTTTCTCAAGATTGAAAATCCTCGTTTTTGTTCTCATTTGGAATTAAGTTTTAACTTGGTTCGAGTTTTAGGGTTTCGTTTCCGGTATTTGACTTGGTCTAGAATTGAGTTTTAATCTCAAGTTGATTTTTCGGGTTTTTGATATTTGTACTTCTAGAATTATTTTTAAGGATTATGAAAATTTTTGGGGGTTTACAGTCGGCCATGCAAGTATCATGATAGTTTTGGCGATGTTTCGTAAATTCGACATATCTCTCTCATCCGAGCTCCTATTGAGATGATTTCAAATGCCGCTGAAACCTAAGAGAGAGATATTCAATTTTCATGGTTTTTGCTTGAATGAATTCGGAATGCATCAGCGTCAAAATATGCCATGAATTTGCTGCTATTACAGTGATGGTGTTTAGGTTTTGGAAAATGACAGAGTTTGGTAAATTGCACATTTCTCTCTCATATAATCTTCTTTTGACATGATTCAACCTCATATGGAAATATAGGAGATATATATACAATCTTCATGTTTTGAGTTTTTGCTAATTATGAAAGAAGGAAGGTTAAAAATCGTCTTGAAGTCACTGCAACTGCAGGACATCAGTGAGATTTACAGATTGACACTGTTTTAGTAAATTTAATATATTTCTCTCATACGAGGTCCGCTTGATATGATTCAAGATCTTCTAGAAAGAGGAGAGAAATATATAAAAATTTCATTTCGTAAGTTTTTCCAAATTCCAATTAGATTAGGGTCAAAAACTGCCACGAAGTTTCTGCACATCAACATTACGTAAAGGTTGTCATCTATCTTGCTTCGAAATTGATTTTACAATGTACACCGGCTACTGGAGATTCAAGGCCGCCAGCTTTGAGCCGGTGTACATTCAAAAATGCTCTCGCAAATCAAATTTTAAAAAGAAGGCTGGCTAGATCCAAAAGTACACCACTGGTATAGAGTGCCAGCGTATCTTCCCTGCGACTTTTCATATATAAACTTCTCTTGTTGTATGTTTCGAAAATAAAAAAACCTTAGGCATGATTTTCTTTGATATTTCTCCATAGCTCCTTGATAGAATTAGGGCTTGAACACTAGAGATCTATTCTTTTTGATTGAATAAGGATTCCACACCGGGATTAAGTGGGAAAACATCATTTGTGTATGGATTTTGGCATGGAATTCCTTATCAAGGTGATTTCATTCCTTTTGTTTTGATTCATATATTTGATTTTGTTTAAAGCTTTCTCTTGTGTGATGTGATTAGGGTTTTTAGTTATTGATCTGGATTTTTGGATTGTGGTTTAATTATTGTTGATTAATTACTTGTTCAGATTCAGATCATCAATGTTATTTCACAAATCATGCAATTTTGGCTTAAATCTAGAATTCTTGAATGATTAGGATTGCAATTGGGAAATTCTTTTCTAATCGT
This sequence comes from Combretum micranthum, assembly GCA_024138025.1. Classification (NCBI taxonomy): domain Eukaryota; kingdom Viridiplantae; phylum Streptophyta; class Magnoliopsida; order Myrtales; family Combretaceae; genus Combretum; species Combretum micranthum. Next base: position 2,111,524 of record JAMXBD010000006.1, read on the forward strand.
GTTTGTGAAAATCTAATTAGGATTACATTTCACATAAGGATATGGGTTGTGATTCTATTAGGGTTTGGTGAATTAGAAAATAATTGTTAATTAATCACTTTCCTAGGAATAGGGAACATTGATTGATAAATTTAAGGTAATGGTTCACTTTGGGAAAAGGAATTGTTATCTTGTTCTTCATTGATGAAAAATTTGAACCCATTGATGATTTGGATTGACAAGTGCATCTTTGGTCAATAGCAGACATTCAGTTTATTTCCAGATTTGATTGGCTTTAAACTAATTTTATTTGAGGTGTGGAAATCCAAGATTTTTAGTAGTTTATTTATATTAAAAGAAAATCTAAAAAAAAAAGGAAACAAAGTTTGATTTGCCTAGCTATGAATTTGGACTGATATATTGATAGCTAATCCTCACTCCCTATGGATTCGACTCGGTATTCATCGAAATTTTATTACTGCACATGCACCCGATACACTGTCGGTTAAAGATTTGCTCATTTAAAGGAAATTAGATATAACAAAAACGAGTTTTAAAAAGCATATAGTGAAAAAGCATGATCAATGACCTCTAGTTGAACACCATTTCTCAAATGCCAAAATGAGGATTTTAATAGAAAAATAGTAGCTTTATGGAATACATGTAATAAAAACTTAATTTTGACAAGTATAAGTGAATGTTATTAAGGTATACTCCTAAAACAAGAAAAGGTTTCAAAATATAGATTGAACAATGTTTTCATCTTTAGAATTTTGTAAAATTCGTAACTAGGTAAAACCCCTTTCTAAACATCTATTTTCCAACTCCATAATGAAGAACTTTATTAAAATAATGAAGGTGTTAGATATATAGGTCACTAAGGTTGTATTTTGATAAAAACAAGTGTGATTTTGCAAGAAATAAAACAAAAACTAGTTTTCTTAAGTTAAGTAATTTCAATGGTTTTGTAAAGCAAAAGTTTTCCAAAAGAATTCTTATTATCAAATATCATTAAGGATATACATATAGATAGCTCATCTCATGACATTCATGATAATAACTTATAGGTATTGCATGTACATATAGTACATTTGGTAAAAACAAAGCTAAGAAAATAGTGTCTTTCACATCTCATGAAGCATTATCTAAGTATATGAGGAAATAAATTGATCAACACCCATGAATCATGCATGATATTGAGTTATTTATGTATATAAAAGAGTCTTTCAAGATATAATGATAGCTAAGTATCTATCAAAGCTTTGGAAGGATGCTTGGATAGAAATTAGAACTTGATTTGTGGGTTGGGAATCTCGTATAGCATTCTGTACCCTATTGTTCATGAGACAAATGACCTTGTTTAATGGAAATAACTTTAAAAATAGATAGCTCTCGTCGAATAGGTAGAAATTGGTATATAATATGCGAAATTCTGAGTTAAAATGATCAAGTTATAGCCGTTTTAAGTTGGAATTTCCTCTTAGACGAACTTTGACAAACTTGATAGAATAGAATTTATAAGTTTCATTTAAACTTCATAGAAATACTCATTGGAGTTATTTCTTTTGATTTGGAAACTTGGGAGATGGACTAGATCTTCTTAAGGATTATTACAATTAAGTGGATTTTCGCGCAATGGTAAAGTGAGTTCACTTTCTTTAAATTACATGCTCTTAATTGTGCTTGTAATGATAGTGGCTTAGAACTAGAACAAGATAAAATTGAAATGTGCTTGTAATTTCTGCTTAGTTGAATTGATGATAAGAATATCGAAATGAGGATTGTTATAAATATTTGTATGATTTAGTATAGAATTGAAATGTTTGAAATACTTATGATCGCCTATAATTCACTTAAATAATATGCCATGATCTTATAAATAAATTGTCCATGCATACCATATATTGAGTCACATTACATTTGTTATTATACCTTTGTGGGAAAAATGCATAATAGCTAGGCAACGAGTGGGCCTGAAAACTCAAATGTTGGCGTGGAATGACCTGAATTAAAATAGAAGTGGAGTAGGCACTTGAATCAACTACAAAATTAATGAGTGGGTGGGCACCTGAATCAAACATTATATAAATAAGAAAAATTGAAATCTATGGTTGTATGGACTTGAAACACTTAACTTTGAATGGATGGCGTGAATCCATTCAACATAGGACTCCTGGAAAGTCTTATCTATTGTATGCTCAAATGCTTATGCATTTCATATGATTGTTTAATATAACTTGCTTGCCCTATTGCTTTATGAAGTATTTAATTTGGAAGTGAAACTCACTAAGCTCGCAGGCTTATACCCCTATAGTTTCCTGTTGTAGTACAATTATTCATGGCTATCCCCAAGGGGACATTTCTCTCAAGTGCAGCTTTTGGAATATAGGGAGCTTTTTGAAGAAGTCGGGACCTAAATGTTAGGCATAGACTTTTAGTTAAATCTCCTTAATCTTACATATATATATTATATATGTTATTGTAAGAGACTCTTGTGAACCTAAGGACTCTTAATATTTTGATGGGGTTATGCCCCTTAGATCTTTGTAATAGATTAATCTTGGTTATAACTGTTATGATTTATATTCTTATCGCTATGTATGTCCTCTTAAGCTATTTCGATTCAAAGTAAGGTCCCCTACATGGTGAACGTAAGCCTTACACCCGGTGTCTAAACTCACGGAATGACTAAGGTTGTCATACTTGAGTTTAAATATTGAGTGTGGATGACTATCACGTATAAAGTACCCTTCGGGGTGTGACCGGTACAGATTCATCACGAAAATTGTAGTTTTCAAAACATAAGTTTGCAAACTTTTCTTTATCCGAAAATACTTGTATCAAAATATAGATATTTGTATAGTTAGAAAAATCCTTTGAATATATATATATATATATATATAGACTCATATTATATACAAGATTCTAATGGTATTGTCTCAACGGTTATATTTAGTAAAACAATATCTTGCGATATTGAAGACTTGTATCTTAACAGTTTCTTTCCTAAGTGTTTTGAAAGAATTTCATAATTTCTTGAGTTATTATAAGTACATTCTTATTTTGTTTTCTAATTTATTTTCTAAAATAAATTTTCTCTTAGCTTTGGTCTTTTACAAATTTTACTTTTAGTGATAAAAATGAAGTTTCCAAGAGTTTTATTAAGTTGTTGATAACTTGTAATAATTTGAGTTGTGTCTATTTTCTTTTAAAGAAATGACTTTGATAACAAGTCTTTTTATATTTTCATTTTCCAACTTCTTTTAAAAATGAACTTTATTTCTAAAACTTGGTTTTTTAACTCTTTGACCAATTTTACTTGGAAGGAAATTATGTTTTAATATTTTCTGAGGTTTTTGATAATATCTATTGTTTTTGAAACCTCTACTGTTTATATTCTTTTATTCTTTTGAAAATGAGTTTACCATTTAGAAACTTGGCAAACTTTTATCTTTCTAAGTGAGTTTATAATTTAGTGAGTTGATTTTATCTTAACTTATAAGACTTAGTTTAGTTATTACTTTTGGTAAAAAATTCCTACAAGTAAGCTTTTTGAGAAAAGTTTATTTATCAAATGATTATTATTACTGAGTTTTAATAAACTTTATGTAACTTATCGTAATGAAAGAAAATGTTTATTTTGTTAATTAACTTTTTTGAGAAAAATTATTTTTATTATTATTTAAGAAAAGTCTTGGTGGGTTTGAAAAGAAGTTATAGAAATAATCTTTCTCGGTGGTTGATAACAAAATCTTGATGTATGTAAAGAGAGTTTGGTTTCATTTTTCTCTTTGTTTTCTTGGTAAAATTATCCTTGTTGACACTTAGGAAAACTTCGGAAAAGTTTGAGAAGAAGTTGTAAAAATACATTTTCTAAGTTGTTGTTGACAAGTTTCTTTACTTAGTAACTAGTTACATAATAAAAGAGTTTTAGTTTCAAGTTCCTCTATTAAAGAAAAATTCCACTTTAAATGTTATTGAGACAATATCATTATGAGGATGCATATATATGAGCATGTAATATGAAAATGATGAAAATACAAGAAAAAGGTAAGAAGCAATAATAATAATAGGCAATGTAATAATATCAAGTATTGGGAGCTTTAGCTTCATCAAGGTATCCAGGTCAAGTATTTGGAGCCTTAGCTTCATCAAGGCAACCCGGTCAAGTATTGGGAGTCTTAGCTTCATCAAGACATCCCGAAACTAAGAATAAACTAGTCCAAAAAAAAAGAAAAAGAAAGAAAAGAAAAAGCAATAATAGTAGCACTAAGAATAATAAGAGCAAGTTAGCAAAAGTTAGTGAGCATTAGGCTCTAAAAATACATAGATAGACATATACTTAATAATATATATATATATATATATGGAGTTAGATTAGAAGCATAATAATAACAATAATAATAACGAATAATAACATTAATAACAACATATATAAAAACATAATAACAAAATAATAAAATATGAATTTCATGTGTAAGAACAAAACATGAACACATTGTTACTTTTACTACTCATATGAGTTTCAAAACATCACCATAGTCATGTTAAGTTACATGACATGGGTATATGATTAGGGATAGAAGTTTCACCTAAAGTGTTTTTAGGGTAGGAAGAAGGTAGTGAACGTATGATTATGTGGTTAGTGGTTAGTGGTGGATAGTTTGTGTTTAGGGGAGAATTTTGTGAAGAATTTGTGTCTGAGAGTTTTGGTAGAGAGAATTTTTGGAGAGAGGATTTGTGGAGTGATTTTGGGAGAGTTTTGTTATATGAAATGAATGTGTGCAAGAAGTGGAGGGAGAGAGGGTATTTATAGTTATAGATGGAGGAAAATTATATGTAATAAAATAAATTGAAAAGGATAAAACAAAATGGATAGTACATGGCGGGGGCACCAGTTTTGAGTGAAATGGGGGAGGAAAATAATTGATTTTACATTTTGTAAGAAAAGATAAGTAATGTGTAAGAGATGATTTGATATAAGATGTATTGGAAAAGTAAAAAGTAAGAAAATAGGAGTATAGGTAGTAAGAAAAAGTAAAGATAGTTGAATAGTAGAAAAAGTACTATGAATAGTAGACTAGACAATTAAAATACCGGTAGTAGTAAAAATACACGTATAAATATGATATCTATAATTTTTAGTTACCGAAAAATTCTAAAAAAGATATTTTTGAAATCCTTATATTTTTACGAGTCTATTGTTATTGTTGGAATATTTTTGCCGTTCGATGTATGGGGGGGCACGGTTTTCGAAAACTAATCCTGCTCAGATCCGAATGACACTAGAAATTTATGAATATGATATTTTTAAGCATCCCCATATTATTATGATCTATTATCAATAATTATTTTTATTTCTTTGTTTAGGGTTTAAGAGCGTGGGATTGCCGAATCTTAAATACTAGGGTTTGTTGTAAACTTTGTTGACTTTTAGGGTTCTGGTTTGACTTCCGGCTTTGTTGAGTTATTCGTAAGGTCATAAAATTTTGAGGTTTTATCCGTATTATATTTTTTGTTCAACATCTATGGTTTATTTTATTTTATTTTTGATTATTTAATATTTTTCAGTTCTCAGGATAATTTAACCTAGTCTAGGGTTATGGGTTGACTCAGTTTGACTTTAGGTGAAAATTGAATTTTTTTTTATTATTCTAAAATTCACCGAAGGATTTAAGGTTTTAGTATTTTGTTGTCGAGCGTTATTTGGTTATGTCATCTTGATTTGTGTATTAGGAATCGGATAGATGGTTTGATTGGTGTACGGATGTTGAATCAATCGATTGTTGGATTTTCTATTTTGGCTTGAGGGTTCTCTTTTTCTCGAGGTTAAGAATTTTTGTATTTGATCTTATATAGAATTTGGACTCAACTTAGGTCGATTTTCAGGTTTTCGGTTTTGGTGTTAGACTTCTAAGATTATTTTCTAAGAATTATGAAAGTTTCAGGGGTTTACTCATATGAATGCATCAAGCAAGTGAACAATCAATACATTTGATCTACCGAAAATCATATGTTTGAATGGATTTACCCCTCCAATCGAGGTTAGGTGTTTTAGGCTCATTAAAACCTATCTTTGAAATCCAACTTATGTCGTTTATTTCAGGCTCCTACTCGCCCATCTTGAAATAGTTCTTTTAGGCTTCTATTGGCCCATCCTTGAATAGTTCTTTTAGGCTCCTATTCGTCGATCCTTAAATAGTTCTTTCGTTCTCCTATTTTCCCATCTTGCAGACTTATGAGTTCTCGCAAACCCCACTACTATATTCTTGTCCCATCGAGTATAGTAGCTAATGAAATGAGACTAACTACATGATATGCATGAATCAATTAATATAACTCGAAATATGTAATTAAGGTGATTTAAAGGCGATCATAGAATTTGCAAACACTCCATCATGATAATAATAAAACACAATTTAATTAACAACAATTCATGTATTGGTATGCTTAATGTTCTTTCAACCAATGTTATCATGCATAATCCATTTTCATCTTTTCCTACTTTTAGTGCTTCAAACTACAAGCACAAACAAGTATGTAAAAGTAGGAGATAAACTCACTCGGCCATCCTTGCCACAAATTCTTTACTGGCAATAGTCCTCCGAATACGAATCCTCCCAAGCTTCGTTACCTAAACGAAAGAAATATCTGAAATGAGTATTTCGTGGTAGTTCTATTTGAACTTGCTAACTCTATTCTAGCATTTGCGTCAAAATTTGGATAGGAGGAAATTCCAATAGAAAATGGCCATGCAAAGGCATTACAACCCGCCACGTATCTTCTCTTATATAGGACATGCAAAGGCTCTAATATCCACAATAATACATTTATCACCTGTAAACACACATAGGGTATCTCATAGGATACAAAACTTGTTTAAACTAAAAACATATACCTAATAAAACATAAACTCCTGATTCAAGCATAAAATCCAAGTTAACATCACATAGCCAACAAATTCAGTAGAATCTAAAAACTGTTTACATCGAAATCTTTTATTTAAAACCAACATAAACATCCAACTACAACTCCAAATGACCTAAACATGCCTTTTCTTTAGAAATCCTGATATCTAAAGACTAGCTCTCGGTTAGGTAATCGGGTCCACTATCGCTATCCCAATTATCAAAGAATAACTCATATCCAGAAAGATCATATGCTATATCCTTTTCAACTGTACCTGAAATTTAAAAGAATGAGCGACGACGCTCAGTATGATAATTCCAATCCAAAAACAAATGCATACAACAGATAGATAATTCGTGCAACTTAAATTAATGCAAACAGTCATATTATTATCTTTCTTAAGCCAACAAAACAACACAGTCTAGTATTAGGTATACTCTAATCCCGAACTCGGAGTCACTCAGACCCCATTGAAAATCAAACAACTTTTTGAAAATAAGTAATCATATACATATATGGATGAGTGGGTACTCCCCAAACACACTGAATCCAGAATACCTAATTCTACCGGAATCATATCAAGGCACGAGTCCACTCGGGACAACCTCACACCAAGATCATCAGAGTGCCTCACCAGTATCACTGTCTGCCAGGTCTTTACTGGTCAAAGCCAAGCACAACCAAATAGATAATTATTAAGCCGAGTATAATTAGGTTTATTATGAAATTTTGTTCCTACAACCATTCAATCAATACTAAACTTACAAGCAAAAACAACAAGCAGGGATTGGTCGTACCTTTCTCAAATTCAGGAATACAAATCAAATCCTCAAATCCGATATCAACGAGAACAAAGACAACCCGAACTCCACAAATTCTTATATCAACACCAACAACAATTCCACAAACTCCAAATATCCTGTTACAACATATATATATATATATATACACACACATCAACAGATATGCACACATTATCAATATATATCCTAACAGACATGAAATCTCCAAAAACCCTAACCTCAGAAGAAATCTCAACTATCTGCACCGTCTATTTCAATCAAACTCCACAAATATCCTCAAGAAAAACAATGAACCACACAAAAGTCCACAAACACCAAATATTTCACCAAAACCCTAATATGCATAATATAAAGAACATATAAGGATTGTTTAACCCGTATTTTGTTTGAATCCATCATAGAGGAGATAACCTTACTGATTTGAATTGCTAAAACCTGATTTGCATTCACCAATCACGGATTTCAACACATGCTAGGGTTTCCTCACAAGATGTAAATCCTCGAAATTTTTGGATTTGAATTATAATTTAAAACCTAATCGTAAGTCAATCGGATTCCTAGAGTCAACCAAACCCTAGTTTACCGTAACGGTTTAAGTCCGGCATTGCTGTTTTCTCAAGCCCTAGAAAACGAAATTGGAAAAATTAGCTATAATAGTTCGTAATAGCTATAAGTTTTATAAAAATATCAGTTTTTCAAAATTCGAGTGTCCTTTGAACCCGATCGGACACGACTTTTGAAAAACGTGTCCGGGAGCTCGGAATAGGAAAAATATTCCGAATATACCGTTAGACTCGTAAAAATATAAGATTTTCAAAAATATCAATTTCGTAATTTTTCGGTAGCTAAAAATATCAGATATCGCTTTTATACATGTATTTTCTTACTACCGGTATTTAATTGTCATGTCCACTTTTACATTACACTATTTTCTACTATTCTACACTGTTCACCTATCTCTACTTTTTCTTACAACCTACTCTTACAACCCATACACCTATTTCTTACACATTTTCATTTCCAATACAATTTCACATCTTTCATTTCTTACTTTTAATTAACAAAATAACAAAAATATAAATTTTCCCCTCTTCTATGCCTAAAGTAGCGCCGCGCCCCCCCCCCCCCCCCCCCCCCCCCCCCCCCCCCCCCATGATGCCTAAAAAATGTTTATTTTTCATTTATTTAATTAACACAAATTATCTCCCACATTTTCCTATAAATACCCCCTCATACCTTCACTTCTTTCACACCACTTCTTTACTAAAGTTACTCTCTCAAAATCTCTCAAGAATTCTCTCCAAGAAGTTCTTACAAGAAAAGCTCTCTTTAGTTTCTTCTTTTAGGTGAGCTTTCTTCAAGAAATTCTTATGTTCATACTTTGTTTTTGTTCATAATCTCAACTCCTTTATGTTCCTTTATGTTTCTTTATGTTTCCTTTATGTTCATAACTATCTAAATATATATATATAGCTATATATATTATTTAGAGTATATAAGCTCAATGTCTTGCAATTTATTTATCTTTCATGCAATTTATTTACTTCATTGCAATTTATTTATTTCAAGTTGTCTTTAAGACTAGTCATTCTAGTCTTAGACTTGTCCTCATCAAGTCAAAACAATTTCCTTTTATTTTCATTTCGGGACCAGTCTTTTCTTAGTCCTGGGGTACCTTGATGAAGCTAAGGTCCCAATACTTGATTTACTTTCTTATTTGCTTAACCTTTCAAATTATTATGTTCTTTTATGTTTCTATAATTTATGATTCATATTTATGCATGAACATAATGTTTTTGTCTAAATAAAAATAAATGGGGAAGTGTTATCACAAACTAAAGGTTCTTATTAAATAAAAATAGGAAATAGATTTTCTAAAAACTCATGAACATGCTTGGAAATGGTTTTTCTTACGTAGACAAAAGGTTTTATGAAAGCTTATCTTTCATCAAGAAATAGAAATTCTTTTGGAATCATTACAAGAAACAAAAATATCATTTTATTACTTTTTGAATCCAAGTTTAGAAAATAAAACCACACTTGAGGAAATTAAAGTAATTACAAGAGATTAAATTTTGAAAAAGAATATTCATCTCCAATAACTCAAGATCTTTCAAAAATAAAATGAATATTTCAAGAGAATCTCAAGTTCCAAGTCTTTTAAAACCTTACTTTTTATAAGTTGAGACAACTTCATTTACTTCATCCATTTGTTATGAGTCATTACATATATGTATACATTTTTCAAAAAGTTTACAAAATACATGAAATATCTATCTTTTCATTTGAGCTTTGCTTACAAGAAGGAAAACAAGTTTTTGCAATTCGTGGCAAATCTGGTCGCTGTCTTTTTGGAACCCAAACGACGTATTTTTACGAAAATAAGCTTATAAATGCATAGATCTTTTCAAGTAGGTAGAAAACGGTATATTATACGTGAAATTCCAAGTTAAAATGAGCAAGTTATGGCCATTTTAAGTTGGATACGATTTTACCGCGATTTTAAGAAAAGTTTAGAATCTCCAAGAATAGAAGTTCATGAAATACTCATTTTGGGCATTCTTCTTGATTAGATAATCTCGAGGAGGATTGTTCGTATCCCGAAGATTACTACAATTAAGTGGAAATCCCGAACGACTCATCCATCTCAAGAAAGGTGTCGTCATGGCTGAGTGAGTTTACTTCACGTTAATTTTCTCATACTCTTGATTGTGCTTGTAAAATTAGTTGCACTAGAATTTAGGAAAAATCAAAAGGAAGTGTATGATAATATGTTGAAAGAATACTAAGTATATCGAAACTCAATTTGTTTGTAATAAAGTTGTATGTGCATTAATATCTTAAAGTGTTTGAAATTGGTTGATCACTTGAAAGAAGTTAAATGTAACTAATAGAATTTAATTAAGAAATTATTCATGCACTTCATATGTTGAGTCACATTTCATTCACTACTATACAATTGGTGGGACAAGTGTATAATAGTGGTGGTAGGCAGAATCGGTATATCATGTAAGTGGCGAGTAGGAGCCAGTAAAAACTACAAAATTGGTGGCCAGTAGGAGCCTGTGATAACTACAAGTTTTTGATGGCGTATAGGAGTAGGTAAGATCTATAAAAGTGTTTTTAAAAGTTGTGGCTGTAATTAGCCTAAATACCTAACCCTGAATGAAGGGCATAATTCATTCAACATATGACTCCCGGAAAGTCATATGTCTTGTATTCTCACGTGCTTGTTGCATTCCATATGTTTGAATAATAAACTTGGTTGATAATTTACTTTGAGTATGAATTTGGGATTTACTCACTAAGCCTATAAGCTTACACCCCTATAGGTATTTGTATTCTCAGGAACACCTATTTTTGTGCTTGGGACCTTCCCATAACCGTGTAAGTTTTGGTATATTGAAGCTTTTGGAGGAAATCTGCTCGAAAACTTAGATTAGAATTCCTTTGAAATCTTCAATGTAGTATTTTGAATGTTGTAAAGATTATCACGATCCTTGGGATTAGTGGGGGTATGCCCCTAAGAAATCATGTAATAGACCTTTGGATATTAATGATATAATATGTTTTATTTCTGGATTCTTATATGTTCATTTTTACTTGCTTAAACTATACTTCCCAAAAGCGTCTCCTATTACCGTACTAGATGCCTTACATGTAATACTAAGGCTTTCGCATAACTAAGATTGTCATTCTTGAGCCTTGATATTATATGTGGCGGGCTGCCACATTTAAGGTACCATTTGGGGCGTGACACAAGAACCTTCATGCAAAATCCAACCAAACCCTAAGAAAACTTATACAAATTCGTATATAATCCATGGGAGAAAGTTAAGATCACTTAGTTCAGATTAAAAACACCCTCTTGATGATTCTCCAACCCTAGAAATCCAAGAACGCTCCAAAACTCTCTTTGACGAAGGAAAAATATGAATAAACTTTTCTACCGAAACTATCTTCTTATGTTTCATATATATAGAAATTGCTCATACGTTGGCACCTTTCTGACTGACACCCCAGTTATAATGCCACCCACGTCTTTTTTTTCTTTTGATTTTAGTTCATAATAACCGTGGGTTTCATTAATGAAAAGAAAAGCGGAGGCCCGCCATCTGCTAGCATTGTTCCTTGGAATCGATTCCTTCTCAAGGAAGAAACACCCTTTCTTTGAACCTTGACAAAAAGAAATAAAACCTTCACTCCTGCCAATGACCCCATCTCTTACATTCTTGATCGATTTTGACCCAGGTCTCTCGGTTTTCGAGAGAGTCCTTGAATGTTTGAAGAGAGGATATTCGAACCTCTTCGTCCAACTCATCCACGTCGGCAAGATACTTGACCGCGTCGACGATATTAGATAGCCTCTCCGCGTTTTTGTCGGCGTACACCCTACGCTGTCAAAAATAACACGAATACTGGCAGCATTCATCGAAGCGTTGAATTCCCATAATTTCGATCCAACAACATACATCGACAATTTCATGATCAACGCCGGTGGCGTTCCTATCCGACGTTAAAAGAAATGCTTGCGTATACCAGCGGCGTTCCACCCAGCGTTAAGAAAAACGATACTGTTTCCTTCCTATGCTGTCTCTACGCTGGCGGCGTAGATTCTCCGGATGACGAAGTAACATCTGTCAAAAATTGCTGAAATCTGAACTTCATCATTCATTCCCTAATCAAACTTAAACTTTTACAACTTACTTGTTTTGACCTTAAACTCATCCTATATCATCTTATGATTCATAATCAATTATATTTTCATCTTTATATTTCCATAAATTACAATATATATTGTTTTCTACCAACTTGAAAAGATCTATCCATTTCTAAGATTATTTTTTCATAAAAAGTCATTTGGGTTACAAAACACCACGGTACATAATAGCCATGAAATTCACAGCCCTTAAAAGATGATTTTCTAAACTTTTCTTTACCCAAAAATCCTTAAACAAATACATGGTTATTTGAATAGTTGAAAAATCCTTTCAATATATATATATATATATATGCTCATATTGTATGCATGATTTTTGTAGTGTTGTCTCAACATTAATTTTTCACTAAACAATTTGTCTTTAAGAGTTTTAAAAGATGAAAACTTTGAAATTTTTACCTTTCTAAGTTGCTAAAAGGAAGATTTAAAAATTCTTGGGTTGTTATAAGTGAGTGTTTTCTTATTATAATTTCATTCCCTAACTTTTCAAAGATAAATTAATTTCCAAAAATTTAGTCCTTTAAGTTATTTAACAATTTTATTTCTAATGATTGAAAAATAATGTTTTCAAAATTTTTCTTAAGTTGTTGGTGTTGTTTAATATTTGGAGTTGTGTTAAATGTATGTTTTCTTTTTATTTTTATATTCTTCTACTTCTTTAGAAAAAAAGAAAAAGTTTATCCATTTTAAAATTTCACTTTCTTGGTAAGTTTTATTTCTCTAAGTTGGTTTCTAAAATAGTGAGTTGATTTTTGCCTTGATTTGGAAAACTTGTTTTATTCTTAATATTTATCAGGTGATGGCATAATCCTTTTAAATAAGTTTATAAGAAAAGCTTTCATAATAAAGAATTATCAACATTGGAACTTAGCATAATTTTATTTTAACTTTGAAAAGAGAATAACAATATTAAAAATTAAATCTTGTAGAAGCTTACTTAGTAAGAAATTTTCAAAGTCTATGATGAACCTATTTAAGTTTTATAAAAGATATGGTTGAGTTAAAATATTAAGTTTAATGATAAGAATTATACTTTTATGGAGTATTTAGTTCCAATTTATAAAAGAAATAAGTTCCTTTTATTATTTGAAGAAATTGTCATTACTAATACTTTAAAATTTATGATTAGCTTGTCTAAGCTTTTAAAATGAATTTATTAAAAACAAAACTTAGATCTTTTTGTTGAAAATTCCTTTGTTAAGCGATAAGAAATTTAGTTTACTTTTCTTTATTAACAAAATAACCCATTTTTATTTTTTAAGACAATAACATTCTAATCATGCATGAATATGATTATGTAGCAATAAAAAGATAAGAATAATACATAATAAGATAGAAAGAAATATAATATACACATAAACAAAATAATATGGTCAAGCATTAGGAACCTTAGCTTCATCAAGGTATCCTGGTTAATTATTAGGAGCCTTAGATTAATCAAGGCTTCCCAAGACTAAGAATAGACTAGAACCCCAACCCCCACACCCCCCCCCCCCCCCCCCCCCCCCCCCCCCCACCCCAAAAAAAAAAAAAGAAGAAAAAAAAGAAAATCATAATAATAAGAGCAATAATAATAAAAGCATATTAATTAGAGATTAGCAAGCAATTTAGGCTCTAAGAAATATATAGATATACATATATTTAATAATATATAAATAAAGTTAGGTTAGGAGCATAATAACAACTTAATAATCATAATAATAATAATAGAACAAAATAATATAATCGGTATTCTTGGTATGTGCAAAAACAAAACATGAACATGTTGTTGCTTCTACAACTCACATGAGTTTTTGAGAAACAACACCATGGTCATGCTAAGTTATATGATGATAAAGTCATATTTTATACACTTTTCATTTCTCAATTTGTGCTTAATTTGTGTTAATCTTAATCAAAATTGAAAAAATTGGTACTTTGATGTGCTAAATTGTGTAATTCAGGTAATTAAGGACTTGGGATGATAGATAAATGAAGAAAATGAAGTTTGAAGCAAGGAATCATCTTGAATAATGCTAAACAAAGTCAACATTGGCTGAACAATGTTCAATACTGCTGGCGTTCAATGGAAAATCTTCAAGTGCTCAAAATTTTCAACAAACATCGACCAATTGGAATTCAATTCCGCCGGCGTTGAAGCAGTGTTGCCCATCCAAAGAAGGGAATTTCTTAAAATTGGTTCCTACACTCTTTTAGTCTGCTTCTACAATTGACATTTACGCCAGAAAATTAAGAAGCATCATTGTTGGCGTTAGGGCGGTTGTCACTCCCTGAGGGGTATCCTAAACGTAACAGCCCACCGTACACAATACTAAAGCATAAGAATGACTACCTTAGTCACGCAAAGGCTTCCATATCATATACAAGGCGTACATCACAACCAAGAGCACATATCGGAGTAGTACAATTCACATGGATAGTGATCAATTAACAAGACAAAGGAAATACTTATCATAAAACATAAACATGATTGTTTACATATCTTAAGGGCATAGCCCCACTATTGTTTCCAAATCTATATAAATACATTCCTTTAGGAATCTCTAAAATACTAACATAGCATACATTACATATAAGGAATTTACAAAATTACTTCATCCTATGTTCCCATTGCGTCCACAAGAGTTTAAAATCCATCCATGACTTCCTTAGCATCATGATCCTTGAATAAAGCCACGAGTATACCTGTTTCAACACAAATCTATGGATGTATAAGCTACAACTAGCTTAATGAGGTAGTTCTTTTCATTCGCACCCTGATTTCAAACAAGTCCAATTAAATTTTCACGCATATATTATGTATGCTATGCAACAATCATGTGATTACACAAATATATATAGTTATCCGAAATCTATATATAGAATGGATTTACCCCTCCGTGTTGAAGGTTAGGGAATTATTGATGAAGATCCTTGACCTTCTACTGCTATTCCCTAGGCCTCCGCCCAAAGTATTCGGTTGGCTCGGTTTATAACCTAGAGTCGTATTTCCCGAGCGATTTGGATTCTCTAGGAAGGAATATGGCCCGTGTCCCAGCACAATAACAGCCAATCCAACTCTATATGTAGGAGTAGCAATCTCCCGTGAGAGATGACTCAATGGATGCTATGCGTGAACGTTTTATTTTTCTTAAATCAAACCTTATTAAGGTTTCTTAAGGGTGATCAAGCAATTTTGCAGACAATAAGCAAGCATAAATGTAGGTAGACGAAATACTTAACAAACAATTTGAAGTTGTGATATTCTTAATTCCTATTTCACACATAAGTATAGAATCTTATATATACATGTCCCTAAAATCCCCATACATGTCCATTTTTATATTTTCTTAGTATTCTAATGCCACTATTCTACAAGCATAAATAAGTAACGAAATTAAGAGGAATAACTCAGTCGTCCATTATGCAATCTTCTTAGTCGTAGTAATCCTCAAGAAGAGAAATCCTGTATTCCTCGTCACCTAGATAAAAGAAATACCCAGAATGAGTATTTCTTAGGAATTCTACTTAAACTTTCTAATTCTATTTTACTATGTTTGTCAAAATCGCATGGAATGAAATTCCAACTTAAAATGGCCATAACTTGCTCATTTTAACCCGGAATTTTGTATGTAATACCGATTTCTACTTATTTAAAAAGATCTATCCATTTCTAAGGTTATTTTGGTCACATAAGTTTGTTTGGGTTACGAAACCGTAGGGTACAGATTCATTACAAAAATTATAGTTTTCAAAACACAAGCTTGCAAACTTTTCTTTATCTGAAAATACTTTTGTCAAAATGTAGATATTTGTATAGTTGGAAAAATCCTTTGAATATATATATATATATATATATATAGACTCATATTGTATGCAAGATTCTAATGGTGTTGTCTCAACGATTACATTTCATAAAACAATGGCTTGTGGTGTTAAAGATTTATATCTTAACAATTTCTTTCCCAAGTTTTTTGAAATAATTTCATACTTTCTTGAGTTATTATAAGTACATTCTTATTTTTTTTTCTAATTTATTTTCTAAAATAAATTTTCTCTTAGCTTTGGTCTTTTACAAATTTTACTTTTAGTGATAAAAATAAAGTTTTCAAGAGTTTTATTAAGTTGTTGATAACTTGTAATAATTTGAATTGTGTCTATTTTTTTTTTAAAGAAATGACTTTGATAACAAGTCTTTTTTATATTTTCATTTTCCAACTTCTTTAAAAATAAAGTTTATTTCTAAAACTTGGTCCTGCAACTCTTTGACCAATTTTTCTTGGAAGGAAAATCATGTTTTAATATTTTCTTAAATTTTTGATAATATCTATTGTTTTTGAAGCTTGTACTGTTTATATTATTTTATTTCTTTGAAAACGAGTTTATCATTTAGAAACCTTGGCAAACTTTTATTTTTCTGAGTGAGTTCATAATTTAGTGAGTTGATTTTATCGTAACTTACAAGACTTAGTTTAGTTATTACTTTTGGTAAAATTCCTACAAGTAAGCTTTTTGAGGAAAGTTTATTTATCAAATAACTATTATTATTGAGTTTTAATAAACTTTATGTGACTTATCATAATAAAAGAAAATCTTTATTTTGTTAATTAACTTCTTTGAGAAAAATCATTTTTATTGTTATTTAAGAAAAGTCTTGGTGGGTTTGAAACGAAGTCATAGAAATAATTTTTCCTAGTTGGGTGATAACAAAATCTTGATGTATGTGAAGAGAGTTTGGGTTTCATTTTTTTTTGTTTCCTTAGTAAAATTATCTTTGTTGACACTTACGAAAACTTTGGAGAAAGTTTGAGAAGAAGTTGTAAAAATATATTTTGTAAGTTGTTGTTGGCAAGTTTTTTTTATTTAGTGACTAGTTACATAATAAAAGAGTTTTGATTTCAAGTTCCTCTATTAAAGAAAAATTCCACTTCGAATGTTGCCGAGACAATATTATTGTGATGATGCATGTATATGAGCATGTAATATGAAGATGATGAAAATATTAGAAAAAGGTAAGAAGCAAAATAATAATAATAAACAATGTACTAATATCAAATATTGAGAACTTTAGCTTCATTAAGGTATCCCGGTCAAGCATTGGGAGCCTTAGCTTCATTAAGGCAACTCGATCAAGTATTGGGAGCCTTAGCTTCATCAAGGCATCCTGGGACTAAGAATAGACTAGTCCCAAAAAAAAAAAAGAAAGAAAGAAAAAGCATTAATAATAAGAGCATTAATAGTAAAAATAAGTTAGTAAGAGTTAGTGAGCATTAGGCTCTAAAATATATAGATATACATATATTTAGTAATATATATACAGAGTTAATTAGTAACATAATAACAATAATATTAACAATAATAAAAACATATATAATCATAGTAACAAGATAATAAAATTGGAATTTCTTGGCATGTGCAAGAACAAAACATGAACATGTTATTGCTTTTATTACTCATATGAGTTTCAAAGGAACACCATAGTCATGCTAAGTTACATGACATGGGTAAACTAAATGGTTGGAAGAAGTTTACCTAAAGTGTTTTTATGGTGTGAAGATGGTAAATGAATGGGTACTGTGTAGTGGATAGTTTGTGTATAGAGGAGGAATTTGTGAAGAATTTGTGGAAGAGAATTTTGGTAGAGAGAAACTTTGGGAGAGAGGACCTGTGAAGTGATTTTAGGAGAGTTTTATTATATGAAATGAAGGTGTGAAAAAAGTAGAGGGAAATGAGGCGTTTATAGTTGAAGATGGAGGGAAATTAAATGTAATAAAATAAATTGAAAAAGAAAAATAATAGAGATGGGGAGAGAGGGAGCGACGCCGGTTTGCATAGGGAAGAGGGGGTGAAATTGATTTATTTTGTTGTTTTGTAATGAAAAGAAGTAATGTGTAAGGTGTGATGTGATTAGAGATGTATTGAAAAAGTAAAAAGTAAGAAAAGTAATGAATAATAAAATAGTACTATGAATAGTAGACTAGATAATTAAAATACCGGTAGTAGTAAAACTACTCGTATAAATGTGATATATGCAATTTTTAGTTACCGAAAATTCTAAAAATGATATTTTTGGAAACCTTATGTTTTTACGAGTCTATTGGTATTATCAGAATATTTTTTCCATCTGGTGTGTCAGGACACGGTTTTCGAAAATTAATCCTATTCGGATCCGAAAGACATTAGAAATTTGCGAACCTGATTTTTTTAGCTTCCTTATATTATTACGAACTCTTATCAATAATTATTTTCGTTCCATTGTTTAGAGTTTAAGAGCATGGGATTGTCGGATCTTAAACACTAGGATTTGTTGTAAACTTTGTTGACTTTTAGGGTTTTGGTTTGACTTTCAGCTTTGTTGAGTTATTCATAAGATCATAAGATTTTGAGGTTTTGTTCGTATTATATTTTTAGTTCAACATCTATGGTTTATTTCATTTTATTTATGATTATATATTTTTCAATT
Organism: Combretum micranthum; assembly: GCA_024138025.1. Taxonomy (NCBI): domain Eukaryota; kingdom Viridiplantae; phylum Streptophyta; class Magnoliopsida; order Myrtales; family Combretaceae; genus Combretum; species Combretum micranthum. The sequence continues at coordinate 2,130,377 of JAMXBD010000006.1, forward strand.
CTCAAGATTATTTAACCAAGCCTAAGGTTAAGGGTTGACCCAGTTTGACTTTTGGTGAAAATTGAAAATTTTTTTATTCTAAAATTCACCAAAGGATTTAAGGTCTTAGTATTTTGTTGTCGAGCGTTGTTTGGATATATCATCTTGATTTGAGGGTTAGGAACTGAATAGATGATTTGATTGGTGTATGGATGTTGAATCATTTGATTGTTGGATTTTCGATTTTGTTTTGGGGGTTCTTTTTTTCTCAAGGTTAAGAAATATCGTATTTGACCTTATTTATAATTTGGTTTTAACTTGGGTCGATTTTCAGGATTTTAGTTTCGATGTTAGACTTCTAGGATTATTTTCTATGAATTATGAAAATTTCAGGGGTTTACAACGGTGTTCGATTTGCTCAGAGTTTAATTTGCTTAACGTCGACTTTTACACTGGCGACATAGAGGATGCAACTGTCGGCATATGTTTTGGAAGTTGAAAGATTCCATACCTTTATTTTATATAAAAAGTGTCCATTCGAGAGGGAGAGGGCAATTTGTAAGAAGAAAAATAGAGAGTATGAAATAGGGAGTTCTTAGCTTTTGTCAAATCTACCTTTGAAGATTAGAGGTTTTACCATGTTTTTCATGTTGGTGTGATCAAGACTACTTTTAAGAACTATTGTATGGTTAGATTAGTTAATTAATTCTTGTTGCTATGTTTAATGCAATTTGATTTGTGTGCTATTATGTTGTTTATTAGTGTCATTTTACAAATTGATGTGATATTTGTAGTTAAAAACCAATTCTTGCTAAATTGTAATGATGGGAACTTGATTAAAATCTGAATGTGCTAAGATGATTGTTGAATTCAAGTTATGAGATTGCTAGAACATTGATTATTCATGTTAAATTCCTACTATTGGTCTTATATATGGAAGGATTTTGATTCGGAAGGATTTTGACAACTTGGGAGAGAAGTCAAAGTTTGACAGGAATTTTTGAATCAAGATTTAATAACGAAAAGCGGGAGCTTAGTGATTAGATTTGGTTTAGAAACTCAATTTTACTACTAATGCAATGTTTTGAGATCGATTTTTCACTAAATAATTAGGGGAAATTGGTTTTAAACATTAGACAATTGTAGAATTTAAAATTTCTCAATTGTAATTTTGATTCCACTGTTAATTTGAGTAGTGGAAGCTACCAAATTATTGAGAAGTTAAATTGGTTTTGAAACTTCACTTTATGGGCTTAGAATCAAAGAGTTTCAGATAAATATTCACGTGTTCTAATAGTTTATATAACATAAAATTCAATATGATTAGCAACATTTGGAGTTAATTTGTGTTCCCACTAAAAATCATTATAATGATCCATTTTGAACAATAGTAATCATCTAATTAGGTTAGATAAAAGTAGAATTAGATATTCTGTAAAATTAGATAATAAGCCTTGAATTCAATTGCCTAAATATTATTTGGAATTGATTCGAGTTTGGTATTTAATAATTCCTCGTGGGAATATACTTGTCTCATCACTATATTGCTTGTTTCAATCCAGTCCACTTGCTGGTGAATTCAGTTTTCTATAATAATTTTCGATGGATCAAGTTTTTGGCGCCGTTTCCAGAGAAACAATTATTATTAAACTATATTTGGTTCTATTAAGAGTTTAGGAGTATTTTATGGTTTATGTGTTTTCTTTTCTCTTTTCAGGTTTCATGCAAAGGAGTAGAAGTCTGGAACTTCTACCCATTAATCCTGAGATCGAATGCACTTTGCGTTTGTTGAGAAGAGAAAGTAGAAGAAGAGAGCAAGTAGAAGGAATGGCATAGGATAAAAATCATCAAAATCAATTTCAAGCTCTTGTCAGAAGATTATGGGATTACACAGTACCTACTGTGTCAGGTTTTCCCATTAGAAGACCAGCTATATAGGCAACTAATTTTGGGATCAAACTTGAACTTAAGCAGATGGCCGAAGCACATCAGTTTGGAGGATACCCTATTGAGACTCCAAATGATCACATTGCCAAGTTCCTCTAGTACTGTAACACCATTAAGATGAATGGTGTAACTAATGATGCTATAAGATTGTAGCTTTTTACCTTTTCTCTTAGGGATAAGGCTTTGGCATGGTTCAATTCATTGCCACAAAAGTCAATTATCAATTAGGTAGATTTGTAAAACAAGTTCTTAAGGAGATTTTTCCCACCCATAAGGACAACAAGGTTGATGAATGAGATAACTAATTTTGCTAAGTTCCATGGTGGATCATTGTATGAGGCTTGGGAGATATACAATAAGGCAATCAAGAAGTGCCTACATCATGGATTGCTCGACAATCTCCATATTGAAATTTTCTATCTGAGTTTGGATGAGACATTAAGATCTTTAGTTGATGTTGCTTCAGGAGGTGCGCTAATGGGAAAAAATTATGATGAAGCTAGTGCTTTGATAGAGGAAATTTCATCTACTGCACACAACTACAGTTGTGGAGAACGAAGTTAAAGATAGTAGCAGTGCAAGACAATGAACCTATGTCTAAGTTAACAACCTAAATTTCAACCCTGACTAATCAGGTAAGTAAACTGACCACATCTGATTCTATTACTCCTAATCAAGTTTTGTGTTGTGAGATTTGTTCGGGTCCACATTCATTCAATGAATGTCCACAAACTAACTCACCAGCACCATAAATGCGAGGGAGCAAATGAATTATGTAGGGAATTTCCAAAGGGGTAACCTAGGACCTTATTTAAACACCTACAATCTAGGTTAGGCAAACCATCCAATTTCTTATGGAGAAATGAGAATAATGCTTTCCAACCATCGCTTGGATTGCAAAGGCAAGGTCCTATGAGGAATGCTCTACCACCACCTCCACAACAACAGCAAAATCACCCTTTAATGGAAGATCTAATGAAGAATATCATGCAAAAGATGGAAATGATGATTAACAATCAACAAGCAACCATTATAGATCTTCAATGACAGATAACTCAAATCTCTCAACAAATTAATAGTAGACCATTTAAGTCTTTACCTAGTAAGACTGAGGAGAATCCAAAGGGTATGAATGCAATTATGTTGAGAAGTGGTAAGGAGGTCGAAACTGCTGGTCAGAAAGCTGAGGAGAAGGAGGAGTTTCATGTGAAGGATAAGGGAAAAAGGAAATTAGAGGAACCAGATGAGAAATCACAGGATGTGAAACCATATGTTTCCCCTATTCCTTTTCCAGGAAGATTGAAACAGCAAAAATTGGATGAACAGTTTGCTAAATTCTTGGATGTGTTTAAGAATCTTCAGATCAACATTCCTTTTCTAGAAGCAATTCAACAAATGCCATCTTATGCTAAATTCATAAAGGAATTGCTTTCTAAGAAAATGAGGATTGATGGAAATGAACCAGTTGTTCTTACAGGAGAGTGCCCAATGGTTCTTTAGAAGAATTTGTCTAGCTTGCCCGGAAAAAAAAAAAGAAATTAAGGGAGTTTCACTGTACCTTGCACTATTGGGAATGTTCATTTTGATAAAGTGTTGATTGATTCTAGTGCAAGTATAAATTTAATGCCTTATTCTATTTTTAGGAAACTTGGACTAGAAGAATGCAAGGAAACTCATGTTACCTTACAATTGGCAGACATGAGTGTGAAATACCTAAGGGGTATTGTGGAGGATGTCCTTGTGAAAGTTGATAAGTTCATATTTCCAATTGACTTTATAGTCCTGGAATGGATGAAGATAGAGAGGTGCCAATGATCTTAGGCAGACCATTCCTTGCTACAGGTAAGGCTTTGATTGATGTTGAGCAAGGCAAGGTCACTTTGAGAGTTATGGAAGAATAGGTTACTTTTAATGTTTATCACACCATGAAACAATTTGAGGATAATAAGACTTGTTTTACCATTGATACCATTGATGAGCTAATTTTTGAGTCTGTAGAAGAACAAACAAGTTTGGATACATTGGAGTCAGTTTAAAGAGATTATGACGACTGGAGTGAAGATGAGGAGGAAGAAGAAAGAGTGGAGGAAGTTTCTAAAATCTGAAAAAGGTTTTATGAAGAGTTAGGAAGTAGTGAGAAGAAACATATTTCATCATTGATACAACTACCAAATTTGGAGTTGAAGCCATTGTCAGATCATTTGAAGTATGCTTATCTAGGAACTAATGAGACTTTGCCTATCATTATGTCATCTTATCTGATAGGTGAAAAGGAGGAAAAACTATTGGATGTTTAGAGAGAGCATAAAGAAGCAATTGGGTGGACAATTGCTAACATCAAAGGAATGAGTTCTTTGATTTGCACTCATAGAATTCTGCTTGAAGATGAGTGCAAACCCATAGTTCAACCATAGAGGAGACTCAATCTAACTTTGAAGGAGGTAGTGAAGAAAGAGATACTCAAACTGCTGGATTCAAGTATTATCTATCCTATCTTTGATAGTAAGTGGGTAAGTCCTGTGCATGTTGTACCTAAGAAGGGTGGAATGACTGTAGTTAAAAATGAGCGTAATGAGTTGATCCCTACACGTACAGTAACAAGGTGGAGAGTGTGCATTGACTATAGAAAATTGAATGATGCTACCCGGAAAGACCATTTCCCTCTACTGTTTATTGATCAAATGGTTGAAAAACTTTTAGGGCATGCGTATTATTGTTTTCTTGATGGATATTCTGGTTATGATCAGATTCCTATTGCACCAGCTGATTAAGAAAAAGCCACTTTTACATGTCCCAATGATACTTTTGCTTTTAGGAGAATGCCATTCGGACTTTGCAATGCGCTTACCACATTTCAAAGGTATATGGCGGCTATTTTCTCTAATATGCTTGAAAACTTTATTGAAATATTTATGGATGATTTATCGGTTTTTGGGAAATCATTTGATGCATGTTGAGAGTGTCACGTCTCAAAAGGTACCGTAAACGTGACAGTTCGCCACACTCAATATTAAAGCTTAAGGATGACAACCGTAGCCATTCCCAAAAGCTTTTATATTAAGTGTAAGGCATACTTTCACAACTTTAGAGGACCATATGTGAAAATATGAAGTTTAAGAAGATATGAATAACACATTTAAGAAAAGAGGATTCATAATAATCATTCATTCATATCAATGATTTTACAAACTTAGGGACATACTCCCATGATCACTAATCTATTACATGAGTATTTATACATCATTACTAATACTACACTTTATCTAAATTTCTATTACCCATAAAGAAATTACCTGCCTGCATGGTCCACATGGCCTTAACCATAAGTAGGGAAACTGCAAAAGATATCTATTGGGGTATAAGCTAAAGGCTTAGTGAGAACTATTTCCATAAATAACTTCTTGTAACAAGATTCAAACAAGTTGATTAATCAAACATATGTAATGCATCAAACGCGTGGGCAAACAAGCATATAGCTTTCTGGGAACTATATGTTGAATGGATTTGCGCCCTCCATTCAGGGTTTGGTGATACATAACCTCAATTCAAGTAGTTTTAATTAAAAAGTTTTCTTGCTCGCGAGCACTCATCGCCAAGCATTCCGAATCTACTTGGTTGACCTTGCTTTCGAATCTTCCGCCAAGCATTTTCCATTAAGTCGCCAAGCAATCACTTTCGGATCTCCCGCCAAGTGTTGCTTTCGACATGAGCTTACTATCCTTCTCACCCAAGGATAATAACCCAACATGCAATGTGACTCACTTCGTGGTATGCATGAATTCATTAATTTATAAAGTCATAACATAATTATTTTCAAATTTATGGCGATCAAGGAATTTCACACAAATCAATATTATACTAAAACAATCACTTAAAACAATTCCGGCTTCGATATTCTTAAAATTCTTTCAAAGAATTATTTTACATATATATCGGTTTATCTTTTCCTAACTCTAGTGCAACTAATTTACAAGCACAACAAGTATAGCATTTAATGGAAATAAACTCACGATGCCATGTCGACTATTTCTCTAGGTGGATGAGTCGTTCACACACTCCACTTAGTCGTAATAATCCTCGGGGTAAAGGAATCCTTCCTCGGGGTCACCTAACCAAAGAAAATACCCACAATAAGTATTTCTTGATATTATCCTTGAATTTTAACAAAACAATGTCAAAAGAACATTAAAGTTCGTATAAAGGAATGTTCCAACTTAAAATGGCCATAACTTGTCCATTTTAACTCGGAATCGCGCATATAATATACTGATTTCTACCTACTCGAAAAGATCTACCCATTTCTAAAATTATTTTCATCAAACAAAGCCATATAGGCTCCGAAACAGTGGTGACAAAATTCACTACTGATTTTCCAACAAAACAACTTTGGTTCAAGAAATCAAGATTTTGCTTGATAAATACTTAGTTATCTATATAGTTGAAAAATTCTCTTTTTTATAACTATATAACTCATATTTAAGCATGCTCAAGTGTTTTGTTGTCCAATTATTTTTCTTAGGTAAAACAATGTCGGTTTGAAGCTTTTAGGAAATTGTTTTTGTAAATTTCTTTGAAATGAATACCTTGTTTTCTTTGTTTTCTAAAACGTTTTATGTTGGTTTTATTTATTTTTTCCTAATAAAATTTCCCATTTTTAAGTTTTTTTTTTTAGAAAATACACTATCCATCCTAATTAGTTTTCTTTGCACAAATTCCATTGTCTATTTGTTTACAAAAATCTTTATTTGAAAATTTCTCATTCCTTTTTCATGCCTTATATTTTCATCGAAGTCATCCATGTATATAAATTTATTTTCTTAAAAACAAAGTAGATCAATATGTGACTCAAGAAACCTTTTTATAGTAAGGTAGTTTCTAAAATTTTAGTGGGTTCCTCTTGTAACTTGAAAAGAAATAACTTTATTTTTGTTTTCAAACCATAGATTTTCTTTGCCTATTTGTTTTTAAAGGTCTTTACTTGAAAATTCATTATCCATTTGTTTTGTTTATCTTTTTATAAAAAGAACCATTTTTGTATCAACAAATATTTTCTTTTGAAAAACAAAGTGGAATAATAAAGGTTGAAGTAGCTTTTTAAAGTAAAAGTAGTTTCTAAAATTATAGTGAGTTCTTTTTATAACTTGAAAAGGGATGAGTTTATCTTTGTGATCTTGTAAATTTTATACTTTACATAAACTTGTCTCTAAGTGACAAAATTATTTTTAGAATTTAAAACTTTTGGACAACAATCTAAATGAACATGATTATGAGAATAATAGTAAACAAAATAATATGAAACATAAATAATAAAGTCCAGTATTGGAGTCTTACCTTTTTCAAGGCTCCCGGGACTATGAAGTAGACTAGTCCCAAAATAAAATAAAATGAAAGAAAGAAAACTTGTTTTAACTTGATGAGGACAAGTCTAAGACTAGAGACTAGTCTTAAAATAACAAGGAATAAATAAATAAATTGCTTTGCATGAAATAAATAAATTGCAAGTGAGCTTATATGCTCTAAAGAATATGTGTATATATACATATATATAATAATATATTAACAATAATAAAACAACATAAACATAAATGGATTGGCATGAACAAGAACAATACATGAACATAATGTAGTTTCGATAACTTGTAGTCTTTGGAAACTCACACTATGGTCATGTAAAGTTACATGACATGAAGAAGAAAAAGAAATATGAAGTGGTTACCTAAAGGAAGCTTTAGTATGGTTATGTGGTTATGGGTTTTGGTTTGTTGGTAAAAGTTGTTGTAGAATTATTTGGAGAGAATTTTAGGATGGTATTTTGGGAGAGTTTTGAGAGGAAAATTTGAGAGAGATTTGGTATGAATTTGTGGGTAGTGAATGTGTGAAAGAAGTGAAAAAGGAGGGGGGTATTTATAGGAAATTGAGGAGTGATTTTTGTGTGATTAAAATAAAGTAAAATTGAAACAAAATTGAGGGGAAGGGGGCATAGGGGACGCCGGCCATAGTGAGTAAGAGGGGGGGTGCTTTTATTTTTTTGACTTTTGATAGATGAAAGATGTAATGTGTAAGGTAGATGTGAAATAAAGTTATGGGAAAGGTAAAAAGTTAAGATTATAGGTTATGTAGTGTGTAAGAATATGTGTAAGAAAAAGTAGAGATAAAAGAATAGTGTAGAATAGTAATGAATAGTGTAATGTAAAGTAGATATGACTAATAAAGTACCGGTAGTAAGAAAATACGCGTATAATAACTATATCTGTTATTTTTACTTACCGAAAAATTACGAAACTGATATTTTTGGAAAACTTATATTTTTATGAGTCTAACGGTGTATTCGGAATATTTTTATTATTCCGAGCTCCCGGGCACGCTTTTTGAGAACCATGTCCAATCGGGTTTAAAGGACACCCGAAATTCGCGAAACTGATATTTTTATAAAACTTATGGTTATTATGAACTATTCTAGCTAATTATCCCAACTTTGTTTTCAAGGGCCAAAGAAATCGGCAATGCCAGATTTAGTTTGATACGTTAAACTAAGATTTTGTTGACCTTTAGGGTTCCGTTTGACTTCTGGTTTAGGGTTTTATGCTAAGCCGATTCCAATAATTTGGGGGTTTACAACCTACCCCCCTTAAAGAAAGTTTTGTCCTCAAAACTTGAAAATTCCTAATTGCGGTTTCAACCAAACTTGAATACTTGGGTTGTGCTTCATTCGTATCTCCTTAGGTTACTTGAAAAAGATTCTTCTTAACTGATTTCCTCATTTCTTTATCTTTTGAATTCTTCAGGATGAAAGTCTGTGTTGGGTATTCCTCATAAGGAAAGTTCTCCTTTAAAAACATTAATTGTTATCTTCGTAACTTGATTCCCTAACCATTTGTTAAATGGGGATTTGTCACATGTCTCCAATATGTTTATATAAAAATCTAGACTTCCTTCTTGCCTTATCACTCCTCAAAAGATCATATGGTAATTACTTCCTATCCTCAAACGCACATGTTTTTTTTTTTTTCCATCTAGAAATTTCTAAGGTTCTTCTTCTTCAACCGATCTTATTTCTTTTGTTTATCTTGTGCCTTTCTCATTTCATGAGTCATTCCTGATTGTTCCTTCGAGATCGTGAATTGTTCTTCTTGATTGTTGTTTATGTGGTATCAGCGGTTTCTTTTTCTCTAAAACTCACTATTAGCTTCTCTTCGTTATCCCATTCTCCTGTCCTGGTTTTGGCATGTCTCCGACTAGACTCTTTGCTTTCATACCATCTTCCTTTATAAAGCTTTGTCAGGCTATACATAGAGAGCGTTATGCTGTTCGACTTTGAAACGATCCATTCTTGTTAGTTAAACAGCTTATACTATAATTGTCCTTGCCTTTTTGCTAATCACGGGAGAAATCCAAAATCCCCAGAAGGTTACTTTTGTTTTTATCCTAGATTATTGAGTCCTTATAGATTCTTTCATCCTTTCGTGCTCTTAATACTTTATTTCCTCTAATGTCCCTTGAACTCTGGTATATTTGAGGCCTTCTTAAATATGTCGTTGGTCTCAAATTATGAACCGTATTCATGATTCTTTCTTACTGACTTCCTTGTCCTTAGTTATACTTGTAAACCCCTGTTTTCTAAGCCCTAAATCTTAAGCTGGAAAGTCTACCGGAGACCTTAGGTCAATGGATCTTGAGTAAAGCCCTACCGTTTAGATCCGACAAACCCGAGTTCGTAAATCGAGAAGTTGAAAAATAATTAAAGTGTTTAGAATAGTCCGTAATAATATTTGATTTATTAAAAATATCAGATTGGTTCATTTTCGGTTTATTTCGAACCCGTTTGGATACTGCTTTGGAAAGCGTGTCAGGGGCTCGGAAAATTTAAAATATATCTTTAATATTTTTAGACTCGTATTTTTATAAGGATTTCAAAAATATCAAGTTTAGAATTTTTCGGATTTTAAAAATATCAATTATAGCTCATATAGGCTTATTTTACTCTTACCGATAACTAAATTGTTAAGTTTCTAAAAATAATTTAATTGATTATTTTATTTAAATCATAAAAATTCTGCCACTTAAATAAAAATATTTTTCTTAATTTATTTTATATATTTTCTTATTCAAAAAGCCACTTTATCAACCCATATCTCAAGTACACATACATTATCATTACTACACATTATTATGTCTTCTTTTGCTTTTTCTTACACTCCTCTTCCCCAAATTTGCAGCTGCCCATTCCCCATAAAATAGCCACTTTTCATTATTTTTAATCAATTATTTGATATTTTTAAAGTCTATTTTAGTTAGAATTGGAAGCAACTTGTTACACTTTCAAAAATACAAGTTGAAGACAAACTACACACACTCCCTACACTACTTGGAATCACGCCAGCCCCCTCCCTCCCTTGCAGCTGCTGTTTTGTTTTTTTAAAAAATTATTTAACACACACACATCTCTATTTAAGCATCTTTTTCCCTCCCTCTTTCATCTTTACAAACCCTATATTTTTCCTCTCTCTTTTTCCCTCTCTTTTCTCTTCTTTTTGGCTTGTCTTCTCCACAAACAAGCTGCCACCATTTTTGTTTCTTGCTTCCATACATATTTCTTGCAATTATTTGAGGTAATCTTTCTCTTTTAGCTCTTATAAGATGTTCTAGGATGATACCATGGATGTTTCATGCATCAAAGGACATTCCAAAAGCTTAAAAGGCTATGGATGATGATGCCAAGAAGTGAAACACTCCTCTAGATGATGATCTCTTTTGTTCTTAGTATTTTTGTTATATAGAAGGCTTGTTTATCTTCTTGTTTTTGTGATAGCTTGTAGATCTAGAGTTTTATCAAGCTTTAGTTATGTTTATGTGTAGATCTAGAAGTTTAAGGCTTGCTACTAAGTTTTTCTTATGCTTTCATGGATATATATTGAGTAGATCTTAGATTTGAGTTTGAATGAAAAAGTGAAATTCGTAACTTGTCAAGGCTCCATGTTAAAAACCCTCTTCCAAGCCTTAAAATGGAAGTTTTTGTTAAGAAAATGAAGGTTTGATGGATGTATATCATCAAGACTTCATCTTACAAGAATCAAAGTTGATTTTTAAAGTTTATTTTCACAAACAAAAATTGTATTTTCGGATCAAGACAAAGACCTAAAATAAAAACATGTTTTTCAACCCACAAATGAGGATTTTATTCAAGAAATGAAGGGTTCTTAGGATATAATATGTGATGGGTTGTTTTTCATGAGTTTAGATGAAATTTCACAAGAGATATATCCAAAATAAATTTATGAAAATTCGGATCAAGACCAAGACCTATTTTTGGAACTCATCATTCAACTTTAAAATGAAGATTTAGATAAAAGTATAAAGGGCTCTTGGTATAGATATCTTAAGGAATGAATTTTCATAAGTTTGAATGGGTTTTCCTAAAAAGTATTGCATAAATCAAGTGCTTTGTAGGAGACAATATTTAGGTCTTGTCCTCATTGTAAACTTCAAAGAGGAAATTCGTAATTACGGGAAGACCAATTTTTAAAACCTTCTTTTTGATCTCAAAACAAGTATTTTATATTGAAAATGGAATACTTTGATAATATATAATATAGGAAAATTATTTTCATTAAACTAAGTAAGTTTTAGCAAAGGAATTACTCAAAACAAACAATGAGTTTCAACTTGTAAATTTCGGTTTTATGAAAATGGATTCTTAGAAGTTTCTTTTGAACATTATGTTTGGGATTAGATAAGTATGTAATTTCTTAATTTTGTTTTGAGAATCTCCTTGCAAGCTTAGGACTAAAATAAATTGGTCTAAGTAGTTAAATAGAGTAGATATGGAAATTTTTCACAAAGGCTCAAAATCTGGAATTTTCGTAACCCTACGTACAGTATGTTTCCGACCCCTAAATGACCTTAAATGTTTGAATTAACTTTAGAAATGGATAGCTCTTTCGAAGTAGGTATTAATCGGTATATTATAAGCTAAATTCCGAGTTAAAATGAGTTAGATATGACCTTTTTAAGTTAAGGATTCAACCTAGACGGAAATTGACGAACTTAGTAAATAAAATTGTTAAGTTTAATAGAACTTCATAAGAAATACTCATTGAGGGTATTCTTTGTACCTAGGTGAATTGGAGGACGGGTTACCACTTCCCGAGGACTATTACAACTAGTGGATTTTCACTACATGGACAAGTGAGTTCATTTCTCAATTAATTATGCTCTTGGATGTGCTTGTAGTAGTAGTGGCATTAAAATTAGGAAAAGATAAAATTGTGATTGAATGGTGATCTAAACTTGCATGAATGAACGATAAGTATATCGAGGCAAGCTTTGTTTCAATAATCTTGTATGAGCTAGTATAGGTTTGGAATGTCTGAAATTGTATGGTCACTTTTAAATTATCTAATTAATATACCATGATTATATGAATAACCGTACATGCATATCACGTAGTGAGTCACATATCATTGTTGAGTATGCCTTTGGTGGGACAAAGGTGTATTTGGGAGGCAGCGGGTCTTTAATGAAGGGGATTAGGGTTGCATGACTTATGGACCACCCCATTCACATAATGAAACTATGGTTGCATGACTTATGGACCAACATTAAAAGTTGTGGTTGCATGTCTTATGGACCACCCCACTTAAGATTGGGATTATGGTTGCATGTCTTATGGACCAACTTTGGAATTGTAGTTGCATGTCTTATGAACTACCCCAAACCCCGAATGGAGGGCGTAAATTCATTCACTTATGACTACCGGAAAGTCATATGCCTGCTTGCTCATATGCTTGTGCATTCATATGGTTGCTTAATTATAACTTGCTTGTATAGATATTTTAGCTTGGTCGGGTATGTTACTTGAAGAAAATGAATCTCACTAAGCAATTAGCTTATACCCCAACAGTTTTTGTTGCAGTGTTCCTATTTTTGGGTGTTCCGAGAGGACATTTTGTGCAGGTTTATCACGTTGGATTAAAGAGCTTTTGAGGAAGTCGGGACCTAGTATAGGCGTGGACTTCTAGGAAAATCTCTTTAATGTAAATTCAGATATACGTGTAATTGGAGCTAAACAATGTAGACTCCTATTATTTTGGCGGGGGTATGCCCCCGTGGCTTTTGTAAAGTTTAATTATTTATCTTGTTGTGATTTATATTCTTAATGCAATGTATGCTTTCTTAAGACTACTCGAATCAAAGTGTAATCCTAAAAGTTGTGTGAGTACACCTTACACTCAATATATAAACTTATGGGATGACTAAGGATGCCATACTTAAGTTTAAATATCGAGTGTGGTGGACTGTCACGTTTAGGGTACCCTTTGGGGCGTGACAATACTAAATCGTTCTTTAACTTCCTTTAATACACCTTTCTTCCTATATTTCTTCTTTATCCTTCGTATCTTCTCATCTAGGCTCTTTTATTCTGTTTACACAGTTAGCTTTAATATCCTATCGACTGTTTCCTCCTTAAAGTCTTGTTTTGACATTTCGACGTTCAACTTCTCAACTCCTTTTAGTAACTTCCTATACTTAAGATTACATTCCTTGGTTAGCTCTTTTTCTCCTTCGGGCTATACCACGATTTTGTCAATTATTCACTTTATTCAATAGGGTCTTATATACTTGGCTCAAGTCCAAAAAGCGTTACTGGGACTTGTGGGGTCTATAAAGAGTTTGAAGGTCATTCTTTCTCGATTTGATCCTTTGTTGGTAGTATCGTGATCTTAATCTTAAGAAAACGTGTTTGATCCTTAATTGGTCAAAAGATTTTCACTTTATTCCTTTCCGAAAGTTAACACGTTGGTTTAGGGGTTTATCCTTTCCTTTATAAGCTAAACTTGGTACATTCCATGGTGGTTTACTTCTTTATCGTGAGCTAAAGCTTCTTGTAGTTGTCCTTCTGATAAAATTATCCACAGGCTATAAGTTTAGTCTCCAAGTTGATCTCTTCTCCTTAAATAAAATCTGAGTCATTTATCCAAAAATCTTCGTAAAAACTTATTGAAAATTGTGGTTATCCCTTAAGGGTTGTCCTCTCTTCTATTCTCTTTTGTATTGTCAAGGTGGTCGTCCATCTTCCTTTATTATCTCAAAAGGATATGCCTCTCCTTTCCCTATGATGGCAAGTCCTTTACCAATGTTATCCTTTCATCTTACTGGCTTATGAGTCCTATGTTCTCCTTGTTACTTTTATTAGGATCCTACTTGAGAGGTATACATCTTATCCCAAGGATTTCCTAACTCCATTAGTCACGAACTATATATCCTTACGTCATGATCGATCAACATTTTCTCGGGTTTCATCTTCCTTTTGTGTGGGGATTTTAGATCTTAAATCTAGGTCGATTGTCTGTTATTGGTAGTCTTATCCTCTTGTCTAACTAGGTGTGATGATAGAATGTGTTGCTTTGGGGTCCAATGGAGCAAAACATTCTGAGAGCCTGGGATCTATTACACTTATTCTCTTATTCATCCATATAAAGAAAACTTTAAACTTCTTGTGTTGCTTCAAATAAAGAAACATCATCAACAAAAGAGGGTTGGAGACTTACTTGCTCCCACATCGCTGTTATAGCCTCTAATGCACTCCAAGGCAGCTAAGTTTCCATCTTCTTCGTTTACTTCTTCACTTATCCATTGTCCCTCCAAGTTGTAGATTTGGATTCCCGAAGCAGTAGATCCTGATCTGCTTTCACTTTCGCTTCCATTTCCTTTCCTAATCCTTATAGGAACAACTTCTTCTGACGATCTTGACAAAATATTCCTTCCTTGTGGACAGTTGTTGGCGAGATACCCTTTCTGATTGCAGATATGGCAAGTATTAACTCCTTTGTTTGGGCATCTGGATATCTTATGGTCTGTATTTCCACAGAAGAAACACTTTCCAAATAACTGGGGGCACTTCTTTGGGTAGTGTGCTCCATTGCACTTCCAACACTGAATGTCTTTTGGTGTGAACCTTCCTTGTTATTATTGTTTCTGCAGTTGTTGGAGATCTTGAGTGTCTTTGGTGGAGGCATGGAATTAGGTTCTTTATAAAACTTCTTCTCAACAATTGAGTATTCTTCTTCCTCTTTTCTTTCTCTTCTTTTCCTTGCTCCTTCTACGATCCGAGCTCCTTCCACCAATTCTCGAAAATTTCTTATGTCAAATTTTTCCAATCTCATTTTCAGATCTTCATCTAATCCTCCTATAAAGACTTGTCTTTTTAACTCCTCACTGTACTTATAGGAATCAGGGGCATATTGCAATAATCTACTGAACTCGGTTTCGTATTACTCGATTGTTCTTCCATTTTGAGCGATCTGCAAGAAGTTCGCACTATATCTTACTCGTAAACTTCCTGGGAAATAATTCTCCAAAAACTCATGTCTAAACATTTCCCAAGTGATTGGAATCATTAGATCTCTTTTCCTTGACTCCCACCATATCCTAGTGTTTAGACGAAGCATGAAGGTTCCATACTTGATTTGCAGGTGGGACAGAACTTCATAGGCATCAAAAGACATCTCAATTTGAGATAACCAATCTTCGGCCTCCTCTGGCTTATCATAAGCTCCCTCAAAGTAGTTGTTGCTTTTGATGAAGTCAGGCAACATGCTTTTATATGGTCTTGGTGATGGGGGTGGAGGTAGCGGTACACTTTGGCTATGCATGTTTCTATGCACAGATGCTTCTGTTGATGCTTGTTGTGGTGGTGGGGTTGGTATGGAGGTAGGTGCTGTCACTGGTGCAGCTTCAGGTATGGGTGCTTGTGTTGGCATGTTTTGCCTAATCGCTTCTAACACGTAGGTCAGATGTCCTAGCGTGGCATGTCAGTTCATCTGAGGTATGGTGGCTCCTTGAACAGCAGGTTGATTTGCTTCAACGTCCTGTTGGTTAGAAGTGCTTTGTTCCTCTCTTCGTCTACCTCTATTTCGGCTATTTAAAACTTTCCTAAGTTAGGTTTTATAAAGTTTTGATAACTTAGTTAAATTTTTGCCGGAAATTGATAGGTATAACAGAGAACTTAAATATGCATAAAAGCTAATAAAATTTAAATCAAAACAATTTCTGAAATCAAACATAAAGCATTTTCATAGAAATGAAGTTCATACATAAGGCTAATCATAAAAAGGAAAATACATAGAAAATAGCAAACATTGCTCCGAAAATTAAAAGATAGACTGAGACCATGGATCTAGTCTATGGTTACAAAATCGACGTTGGACTTCTAGGGATATGCTCCGTTTTCCTTCCCTCCTTTCTTCATTCTTCGGGTGCATCTCCCGGATTGCTGCTGGATGATCCTGGGTTTAGACTCCTCATGATTTGGTCGAAGCGTTTCCTTCTCTTCCGCTCCCTTTCCAATGCTCTTTCGTGATAGTCAATTAGTTCCTCATCTGTCATCACTGGCACTATCTCATCAATGGTCTTCCAAGTGATTGTTCCTTCAGTCTCCGTACTGTTGTTCTCGTTTGTTGGAGCATTTTCCGTATCCATCGTAGAATCTGTTCCTTGTCCTCCCCGAGTATGTCGTCCTTCTAGGTAACGAATGATTCTTAGCTCATCACTAGTCCAAGGTTCCTCGACTCCCACAATGGCTTGATCCCTAACCTATAGCGCCGGTCTTTCTATTTTCCTTCGGGTCTTCATCAGGTTCATCATCCGAACTATCTCTTACTTCTTGCATTGGTTCGTCTCTTATTACTGATCCATCTTCTTGCAGACGTAAGGCCTCGTTCCTCCCCAACTGGATTCCTGTGAAAGTAGGCGGCTCGGTGGATACTTCAGTTGGGGGTCGTAGCATTCCCTGATATACTCCATGCCAATGGAAAATATTGTTGAGGTCGGCCCTCATCCATTCGAGGTGATCCATCAGATCATCATGGGCATAAACAAACATTGGTCTGATCTTGGTCCATGTTCGAAAATCCGGTGAAGTTCGACCTCCTTCTTCTCTAAGGATGAAAGTTGCCTCCTTCAACATTGGTTGATGGTCCACGATGGCAATGATTCGTTCCACAACATATATTACTTCCAACACAGTAATTCTCTTGCCTATAGGGCGGTTGTGAATAGTTCGTAACACTCCCTTGCATTCGGTTTGCAACATTCCCCTCTTCCAGATTTGGAACATCTCCCAAATAGTCTTAGGTTGTCCTGCTAGGGCAAACTCCTCACATAAAACTCTAAGTCTCATTCGATAATTCTCTGGTTTCTCGAAAAATCCTTTTCGGAAATTCTTAGCTTGAAGACAGGCCTCATCTATGATGATCTATGTAAAAGAAAGAGATTAGAAAAACTTATTCTACCCATTCTATCTTATCTAAGTCTTTCTTACTTTATTCTAAGTCAATTCTTCTTAATCCCAATTCTATAATTATGACTCCTAGGTTCTTAAACCATGCTCTGATACCAACTTAAACTGTCATGCCCCAAAGGGTACCCTAAACGTGACAGTCCGCCACACTCAATATTAAAGCTTAAGTATGACAACCTTAGCCATTCCCAAAAGCTTTTATATTAAGTGTAAGGCGTACTTTCACAACCTTAAAGGACCATATGTGGAAATATGAAGTTTAAGAAGATATGAATAACACATTTAAGAAAAGAGGATTCATAATAATCATTCATTCATATCAATGATTTTAAAAACTTAGGGACATACTCCCTTGATCACTAATCTATTACATGAGTATTTATACATCATTACTAATACTACACTTTATCTAAATTTCTATTACCCATAAAGAAATTAACTGCCTGCATGGTCCACATGGCCTTAACCATAAGTAAAGAAACTACAAAAGATATCTATTGGGGTATAAGCTAAAGGCTTAGTGAGAACTATTTCCATAAATAACTTCTTGTAACAAGATTCAAACAAGTTGATTAATCAAACATATATAATGCATCAAACACGTGGGCAAACAAGCATATAGCTTTCCGGGAACTATATGTTGAATGGATTTGCGCCCTCCATTCGGGGTTTGGTGATAGATAACCTCAATTCAAGTAGTTTTAGTTAAAAAGTTTTCTTGCTCGTGAGCACTCATCGCCAAGTATTCCGAATCTACTTGATTGACCTTGCTTTCGGATCTTCCGCCAAGCATTTTCCATTAAGCCGCTAAGCAATCGCTTTCGGATCTCCCGCCAAGTGTTGCTTTCGACATGAGCTTACTATCCTTCTCACCTAAGGACAATAACCCAACATGCAATGTGACTCACTTCGTGGTATACATGAATTCATTAATTTATAGAGTCATAACATAATTATTTTCAAATTTATGGCGATCAAGAAATTTCACACAAATCAATATTATACTAAAACAGTCACTTAAAACAATTCCGGCTTTGATATTCTTAAAATTCTTTCAAAGAATTATTTTACATATATATCAGTTTATCTTTTCCTAACTTTAGTGCAACTAATTTACAAGCACAACAAGTATAACATTTAATGGAAATTAGGTGGATGAGTCGTTCACACACTCCACTTAGTCGTAATAATCCTCGGGGTAAAGGAATCCTTCCTCGGGGTCATCTAACCAAAGAAAATACCCACAATAAGTATTTCTTGATGTTTTTCTTGAATTTTAACAAAACAATGTCAAAAGAACATTAAAGTTCGTATAAAGGAATGTTCTAATTTAAAATGGCCATAACTTGGCCATTTTAACTCGAAATCGCACATATAATATACCGATTTCTACCTGCTCGAAAAGATCTATCCATTTCTAAAATTATTTTCATCAAACAAAGCCATATAGACTCCGAAACAGTGGTGACAAAATTCACCACGGATTTTCCAACAAAACAACTTTGGTTCAAGAAATCAAGATTTTGCTTGATAAATACTTAGTTATCTATATAGTTGAAAAATTCTCTTTTTTATAACTATATAACTCATATTTAAGCATGCTCAAGTGTTTTGTTGTCAAATTATTTTTCTTATGTAAAACAATGTCGGTTTGAAGCTTTTAGGAAATTGTTTTTGTAAATTTCTTTGAAATGAATATCTTGTTTTCTTTGTTTTCTAAAACGTTTTATGTTGGTTTTATTTATTTTTTCCTAATAAAATTTTCCATTTTTAAGTTTCTACTATTTTTTTAGAAAATACACTATCCTTCCTAATTAGTTTTCTTTGCACAAATTCCATTGTCTATTTGTTTACAAAAATCTTTATTTGAAAATTTCTCATTCCTTTTTCATGCCTTATATTTTCATGGAAGTCATCCATGTATATAAATTTATTTTCTTAAAAACAAAGTAGATCAATATGTGACTCAAGAAACCTTTTTATAGTAAGGTAGTTTCTAAAATTTTAGTGGTTTCCTCTTATAACTTGAAAAGAAATAACTTTATTTTTGTTTTCAAACCATAGATTTTCTTTGCCTATTTGTTTGTAAAGGTCTTTACTTAAAAATTCATTATCCATTTGTTTTGTTTATCTTTTTATAAAAAGAACCATTTTTGTATCAACAAATATTTTCTTTTGAAAAACAAAGTGGAATAATAAAGGTTGAAGTAGCTTTTTAAAGTAAAAGTAGTTTCTAAAATTATAATTGTAAACCCCCCAAAATTTTCATAATCCTTAAAAAATAATTTTAGAAGTATAAATATCAAAAACCCAAAAAAAAAAAATCAACTTGAGATTAAAACTCAATTCTAGACCGAGTCAAATACCGGAAACGAAACCCTAAAACTCGAACCAAGTTAAAACTTAATTCCAAATAAGAACAAAAAAACGAGTTTTCTCAATCTCGAGAAAACAAGGACCCTTGAAACGAAATATAAAGTCTAACTACCGATTTAATCAACGTCCGTACGTCAATTAAAACACCTAACCGTATTCTAACACACAAATCAAGACAATATATGCAAATAACGATCAACAGCAAAATCTTAAGACCTTTAATAAAATTCAGAATCACAAAATTCTCACCAAAAGACTGAGTCAACTCATAACCCTAGACTCGGTTAAACGATTTCGAGAGCTAAAAACCATTAAATAATCACAAATAAAATAAAATAAAATAAAACATAAATTTCGAGCTAAAATTCTAAAGCGATCAAGACTCGAAAATTATACGATCTTACGAATATCTTGACGAAATCGGAAATCGGAAATCAAAACGGAACCCTAAAAGTCAACAAGCCTATAACGAACCCTAGTGTTTAAGATCCGGCAATCCCGCGTTTCCAAACCCTAGAAAACGAAATTAAGTTAATGACCTAGAATAGTTCGTAATAATATAGGGTAACCTAAAAATATTAAATTCGCGAATTTCGAGTGACCTTCGGACCCAAACGGGATCGGTTCTCGAAAAGCGTGTCCCGGAGCTCGGAATATTAAAAATATTCCGTTTATACCAATAGACTCGTAAAAATACAAGGATTCCAAAAATATCAGTTTTGGAATTTTTCGGTAGATAAAAATTACAGATATCGCATTATTACGCGTATTTTTATTACTACCGGTACTTTAATTGTCTAGTCTACTATTCATAGTACTTTTCTACTATTCATTACTATTCACCTATCTCTACTTTTTCTTACACCTATTTCTTACACCTACATATCTATTTTCTTACTTTTTTCATTTCCAATACACCTTTAATCACATCAAACTTTACACATTACTTCTTTATTACACAAAACAAATTAAAATAAATCAATTTCCCCTCTTCTACAAGCAAAACCGGCGCCATTCCCTCTCCCTTGCATCTAATTAATTTTCTTTTACAATTTATTTTATTACATCCAAAAATCTCTCCAAAAATTCTATAAATACCCCCTTCCTCTTCCACTCTTTCACACAATTCATTCACTACCAAAACTCTCTCAAAATCTCTCCACAAATTCTCTCTTCAAGAATTCTCTCTACCAAAACTCTCTCAAACCAATTTCTCACAAAAATCATCCCTCATACATAAACTATCTACCACATATTACTACTCACATAATACCCATTTCATTTACCATCTCCATATCTCTTACATACTTTAGGTAATATTTCTTCCATCTATTATTCATCCATGTCATGTAACTTAACATGACTATGGTGTTGTTTTGAAACTCATATGAGTAGTAAAAGCAACAACATGTTCATGTTTTGTTCTTGTACATAAGCTTCCTATTTTATTATGTTGTTATTATTATTGTTATTATTTGCTTCTAATCTAACTTATATTATGTATATATTTATTTAGAGCATATAAGCTCATTTGGTTATTTATTTACATTCAAGTTATGCAATTTATTTGTTTTATGTTGATATTAAGACTAGTCTTTCTAGTCTTAGACTTGTCCATATCAAGTCAAAACAACCTTTTGATTATTTATCTTTCGGGACTAGTCCATTCTTAGTCCCGGGACGCCTTGATAAAGCTAAGGCTCCAATACTTGATCGGGATTCCTTGATGAAGCTAAGGTTCCCAATGCTTGATATTTTATTTTCTTGCTCTTTAATTATTTTTAGTATTTTCTTATGTTCTTATTATTTTATATGCTCATGATACTTGCATTTGCATAATGTTGATGTCTCAACTAGTCTAAAAATAGAATCTTGTTTTACTAAATGAACTCAAAGCTAAATTTCCAATTATATGATTTACCACAAAAACATGAAGTTATTATCAACAACATAGAAATGGAGTTTTCTCAATGTTTTCATGAATAACAAAGATGGATTTTCAAGGAATCATAAGAAATAAATATTCTCTTTATATATTATGTTAACCTAAGCTTTTAGTAATATAATTTATTAATATTAAAAGTCTTTACAAAAAGCTCGAGATTTAAACTCTTTTAAACTTCGAAATACAACTAAGAAAACAAACTACTTTTCAAAGTTAATATAAAAATCAACTCATAAGGAACCCACTTAGGAAAAGTAATGATTTTTAAATTCTAAAAGAAAGAACTTGTTTTCAAAAGAATATAAATAAAGTAAGGTTAGCAATAATGGATTTTATCAATAAAGATGATTCTTTTCAAAGAAATAACAAGTTTTAGAAAGCAAAAACTTATATTTTAGAAATAAATATAAGAAGGCAAGATTCATTTTCTAAAAACCATCCTAAATACAAAAATTATAAAAAGGGTTTTTCATCAACTTAATGTATTTGAACTTTAATCACTAGAAGGAAAATTTAATACATGACTAAAGGATTAAGGAAAAATTTAACTTGTTTTGGGAAAAGGGATGAAGGAAATAAAATAAGATTATACTCATTTATAACAATCTAAGAAAAATATAAAACTTCTTTAAATACTTGAAAGGAAGTTTTCAAAGCTAAAGTTTAAAAGAATTATTTTATAAATTATTGAGACACTATCATTAGGATTTTTCCATATAAAGTGAGCATGCCTATATATTCAAAGTGTTTATCAAATATATATATTTATATTGTTACAAAAGGATTTTCTTTAAAATGAAGTTGAGTTAGAAAATGGATTTTGCGAAAAGTTTAGAAAATTCGTTTTAAATCTGTACCTGACGTTTTCGGAACCCAAATGACCTTTTATGACCAAGATAAGCTTAGAAATGGATAGAACTTTTCGAATAGGTAGAAAACGGTATATCATATGCGAAATTCTGAGTTAAAATGAGCAAGTTATGGCCATTTTAAGTTGGAATTTCTTCTTATACGATTTTACCGCGATTTTAAGTAAAGTTTAGAATCTCCAAGAATGGAAACTCATGAAAGACTCATCCCGAGTATTTCTTTTGTCTAGGTGACGAAGGATACGAGAATACCCTACCCGAGGATTTCTACGATTAAGAAGATAGCGAAATGGACGAGTGAGTTAATTCTTTTCCTAAGTTCATTTCCTTGTTTGTGCTTGTAGTTAGTAGCATTAGAAAACTAGGAAAAAATATAAATGAACCTTTGTTATGAAATAATTGTTGAACGAAGGTTAAGAATATCGAAATACGAAGTGTTCAATAAAGTGTGATTTATGTATTGATATGATGAAATTATGGTTGATCACTTTTAATATGAATTCAACTTATATGGCCAAATGATAACTTGAAATTACTCATGCATATCATACACATGAATTACATTTGTTCACTACTTTTCTTCGTGTGGGGAAACGAGGAAAGAGTAGTGGTGGCTGGTAGGAGCCGGTAAGTCTACGTGATGGCTAGTAGGAGCCGGAAAGTCTACAGGGCAAGCAGGAGCCGGTAAATCTGCTAATATTGATGGTCGTATGGGCCTGTAACCACCCAACCCTTGTCATGGAGGGCGTTAAATCCATGCTACACTTGATTTCCGGTTAATCATGTGTATCTTACATGTTCATATGGATGATGCATTTTCATATGTCTTGATTAAAACACTTGGCTGAATTCTGGGAAATGTCTTATAGTTGGAATTATCTCACTAAGCTAGTTGTAGCTTATACCCCTATAGATTTTGTTGAAACAGGTATATTCGTGGATTGAAATTGAGGATCATGACATTAAGGAAGTCATGGACGGATGATTAAAGATATGGAATCATACGATGAAGGAATTTGTAAGGTTCTTTATATGTGCTAACCTATATGATTAGGGACGTACATTTAATTGAAGATATTAGAAGAAAATGCCCTTAAGAATTGAAATGTGATATGCTTATGTTTTATATTTAGTATTCTCCTTGCCTTGTTACTTATTTATTATCAATGTGAATTGCGCTACTCCGATGCGTCCCCTTGGTTGTGATGTACGCCTTATACATAATATGGAAGCCTTTGCATGACTAAGGTAGTCATTCCTAGGCTTTAGTATTGTGTACGGCGGACTGCCACGTTTAGGGTACCCCTCGGGGCGTGACAATAATGAGTTCTTTTTATAACTTGAAAAGGGATGAGTTTATCTTTGTGATCTTGTAAATTTTATACTTTACATAAACTTGTCTCTAAGTGACAAAATTATTTTTAGAATTTAAAACTTTTGGACAACAATCTAAATGAACATGATTATGAGAATAATAGTAAACAAAATAATATGAAACATAAATAATAAAGTCAAGTATTGGAGTCTTAGCTTTTTCAAGGCTCCCGGGACTAAGAAGTAGACTAGTCCCAAAATAAAATAAAATGAAAGAAAGAAAACTTGTTTTAACTTGATGAGGACAAGTTTAAGACTAGAGACTAGTCTTTAATATAAAGGAATAAATAAATAAATTGCTTTGCATGAAATAAATAAATTGCAAGTGAGCTTATATACTCTAAAGAATATGTGTGTATATATATATATAGATAATAATATATTAACAATAATAAAACAACATAAACATAAATGGATTGGCATGAACAAGAACAATACATGAACATAATGTAGTCTCCATAACTTGTAGTCTTTGGAAACTCACTCTATGGTCATGTAAAGTTACATGACATGAAGAAGAAAAAGAAATATGAAGTGGTTACCTAAAGGAAGCTTTGGTATGGTTATGTGGTTATGGGTTTTGGTTTGTTGGTAGAAGTTGTTGTAGAATTATTTGGAGAGAGTTTTGGGATGGTATTTTGGGAGAGTTTTGAGTGGAAAATTTGAGAGAGATTTGGTATGAATTTGTGGGTAGTGAATGTGTGAAAGAAGTGAAAGAGGAGGGAGGTATTTATAGGAAATTGAGGAGTGATTTTGTGTGATTAAAATAAAGTAAAATTGAAACAAAATTGAGGGAAGGGGGCATAGGGGGCGCCGGCCATAGTGAGTAAGAGGGGGGAGTGCTTTTATTTTTTTGACTTTTGATAGATGAAAGATGTAATGTGTAAGGTAGATGTGAAATAAAGTTATGGGAAAGGTAAAAAGTTAAGATTATAGGTTATGTAGTGTGTAAGAATAGGTGTAAGAAAAAGTAGAGATAAAAGAATAGTGTAGAATAATAATGAATAGTGTAATGTAAAGTAGATATGACTAATAAAGTATCGCTAGTAAGAAAATACATGTATAATAGCTATATATGTTATTTTTACTTACCGAAAAATTACGAAACTGATATTTTTGGAAAAATTATATTTTTACGAGTCTAACGGTGTATCGAAATATTTTTATTATTCCGGGCTCTCGGACGCGCTTTTCGAGAACCGTATCTGATCAGGTTTAAAGGACACCCGAAATTCGCGAAACTGATATTTTTATAAAACCTATGGTTATTACGAACTATTCTAGCTAATTATCCCAACTTCGTTTTGTAGGGCCAATGAAAACGGCAATGTCGGATTTAGTTTGATAAGGTAAACTAGGGTTTTGTTGACCTTTAGGGTTCCGTTTGACTTCCGGTTTAGGGTTTTATGCTAAGCCGATTCCAATAATTTGGGGGTTTACATAGAGAACTTAGCTAATGTTTTGAAAAGATGCAAAGGGACCAATTTGATCTTAAATTAGGAGAAATGTCATTTTATGGATAAAGGGGGAATAGTATTGGGGCATAAAGTTTTTGAAAAGGGGATCGAGGTTGATAGAGCGAAAGTAGAAGTCATAGAGAAGTTGCCACCACCAACATCTGTAAAAGGAGTTAGAAGTTTTTTAGGACGTGCTGGCTTTTATAGACGATTTATAAAAGACTTCTCTAAGATTTCTAGACCTCTATGTATCCTTTTGGAAAAGGATGCCGCTTTTGTTTTTTTTTTACAAGTGTTTGCAGGCATTTAATGTTTTGAAGGAAAAGCTCAGTTCCGCTCCGGTGATCATAGCACCTGATTGGGAACTTCCTTTTGAGCTAGTGTACGATGCCAGTGATTATGTTTGTAAGCCCCTAGATTTTTTGGGTAAATATAAGAAAATCGTAAGAACCGGAAGTCAAATCGGAACCCTAAAGTTAACCTTGTTCTATGTTTAGTCTAATGAATCTAGATTCGACAATCCCGTGTTCTTAAACCCTAGACAACTTAAAAATTAAGGTAATTATGGATAATGGTTCGTAATAATATAGGAAAGCTTAAAAATATTAGATTCATAATTTTCTAGTATCTTTCGAATCAGAACGAGATCAGTTTTCAAAAACCGTGCCTCAGTACATCGGATAGTGAAAATATTCCAACAACACCAATAGACTCGTAAAAATATAAGGATTTCAAAAATATCAGTTTTAGAATTTTTTTGGTAACTAAAAATATCAAATATAGGCCATTTACGTGTATTTTCTTTACTACCAGTATTTTAATTGTCTAGTCAACTATTCATAGTACTTTTCTACTATTCATTACTATTCATCTATCTCTATTTTTTCTTACACTCTATTCTTACACACTACCATACCTATACCTTATAATTTACCCACCTCATACAACTTTAATCACATCACACTTTACATATTACTTCTTTTTATTACAAAACAACAAATTTAATCAATTTTTCTCTCTCTTCCCCATGCTTGCCATCCACTACCTCTCTCTCATCACTCTCAATTTGTTTTCTTTTTCAATTTATTTAATTACATCTAATTTCCACTTAAAAACTCTGTAAATACTCCCTTCCTCCTTCATTTTTTCACACAACACATTTTCTACTAAAACTCTACCAAAATCACTTCATAAAATCCCTCTCTTAAAATCTCTCTCAAGTTCTTTCTTCCCTCTATAAAGCCAATTCCTACATAATACTACAATCTATTCTTTTCCACTTCAACAAACACATAAACCTTAGGTAAAAATTTATCTTATTCACTCATCATGTTCATTTAACTTTACATGAGCTTAGTGTATGTTTCTTAAAGAAGCAACAATATGTTCATGTTTTGTTTTTGTTCATGTCTTCTATTATGTTGTTATTATGTTGTTATTATTATTGTTATTATTATTTGTTCTAATCTAACTTCTATATAGTATTATATATATTCTGTATATATATTTCTTTAGAGCATATAAGCTGACTTGTTATTTATTTAACTTTATGCTTTGCAATTTATTTATTTATTTCATGATATTATTAAGACTAGTCTTTCTAGTTTTAGACTTGTCCATATCAAGTCAAAACAATTTTCTTTCTTTTCGTTTCCTTTCTTTTTGGGACTAGTCTATTCTTAGTCCCTGGATACCTTAATGAAGCTAAGGTTTCCAATACTTGACTTTACTTTTATGCTCTTACTATATTTATCTTATTATGTTGTTTTTATTATATTTCTCATAATTACATATTCTCATTCATGCATGAACATGTTCATATTGTCTCAACCATAATGAAAAGGAGTTTTCTTAAGTGATTAATATAGGAACTTTCTTTAAAAATAAATTTTGTCACATGAGAAATTATTTTTCCATAAAGACTTAAAGTTTTATCTTAACAAATATTTTCTAAAATTAGATAAGTTTAGCTCAAGTTTTAATAATACTACTATATGGGATTTTATCAATACATAAAATAAAGTTATCACAAACTCTCTTTTCAAACCAATAAAATAAAAAAAAAGTTTCTTTAAACTTAATTCTTTGTTTAAACAAAAGTTTTCTTAAACTCATATGTAAAGCTTTCAGCAACATACTACGGTTTAGATAAGTTTTACAAAATTATCAAAGAATAACCTCTCTAAGGATAAGCTTTACTTAGGAAATAAAAATAATAAAGATCATTGATATTATTCTTGGGATCAAACTTTAGAAAAACTTTAGAACATATAACCAAGAAATATTTAGAAAAACTACATTTTTCTAAACCACTAAAAATAAAGTTATGTGAATCTTAGAAGATTAAAATTACTTTTTGAAAATTTAATTTATATTTTCAAAACAAAGAAATGGAGTTAAAGGAAGGAAATACTCATGATAATTTAGGAAATTTTTCCAACAAAACTAAAATGAAATTTCTTTTCAAGTCTTTTTCATAATCTCACTTTTAAGAAACATTGTTTTACAAAAATCATTGTTGAGACAACACCACCAAATTCATGCATATAATTTGAGTCTATATATATATATTCAAAGGATTTTTCAACCAAACAAATATCTATATTTTTTGCACAAAGATTTTTGGATGGAGAAAAGTTTGAAAACTTGAGTTTTGAAATCTGGAAATTTCGTATCAATTCTGTACATCACTATGGATATTTTTTTTGTTTAGGTATCGAGGACCAAGATCTTCTCTTTCCCAAGGATTACTTCGACTCATAGAAGATTGCTATGGACGGGTGAGTTTCCTTTATGTTTATGTACTCGCGCATGTGCGTGTAGAATAGAGCATTAGATATTAGGGAAAAGATAAAATTGATATGCATGTGGGATATCATGGGAATTATGTATGTGAATTATTATCTGTGATCAATGAATGATAAAGTATATCGGAACCCGATTTGTGATTGATATAATTGTTTCTATGTATGTATTGCTCTGTGTGCAATTATTGCTTGATCACTTTAAATAATTTAATGTCATATTGGAATCCCTGTATAAGAAATTGCTCATGCATATCACTTAGAATATCATTTCGAAATTTTACTACTACTCCTCAGCGTGGGACTGGAAAGGTAAGCTGCCTAGCTACATCTTGAGGGTTAGGACATTCGGGGAATACGGCTTCAAGTTGTAGTTGAGCCGGATCGATCGCTTTGGGTAAGGAAAGCCCGGGGACTAGTAGTATGGCTCGTTGGAATCCCAAGACGCGCGCAAACTTTTAAGGAGGTCGTTTGAGGCTTAGTTCAAATCATTCCCTGACCACCGATGGAGGGGTAAATCCATCACACATACGAAACTGGATAGTCGTATGTAATGTTTGATCATATAATTGTTGTATTTCATATGCTTGTTTAATGAACTTGGTTGAATACTTATTATGAGTACTTTTGCATAAGGAATATCTCACTAAGCTAGTTATGTTTATACCCCTATAGACTTTTGATATTGCAAGATTGTCATTTTGCACCCGAGACCATCTTGATCATCCGAGTAGAATCTTTATTTTGGGAAGCTTTTGGAGGAACTCTGTTTTGAAGTCTTAGAATAGATTTCTTCTAAAATCTTCTAGCTTGGTTATTTATCTTAGTAAGACTATGTTGTTATGGAAATTATCCGGGGAATGCCCCTTAGAAGTTATAAGACTTTTTATTTCAATGAAATATATTAAGTATTATTTTGCATGTTCCGCTGCCAATATCTTAAAATGCATTACTTCATCAGTCTCCCTTTGATGTGAATGTACGCCTTGTACCGATATGGAAGCTTTTGAGTGATTGGGGTAGTCATTCTTGAGTTTTAATATTGTGTACGGCGGGCTGTCATGTTTAGGGTACCCATTGGGGCGTGACAATGCTGTTGGAGTAGTGTTAGGACAAAGACGAGATAAGTTATTTCACGTCATATTGTAAACCCCTAAATTTTTGGAATCGGTTTAGCATAAAACCCTAACCAGAAGTCAAACGAAACCCTAAAGGTCAACAAAACCCTAGTTTACCGTATCAATCTAAGTCCGGCATTGCCGTTTTCTTTAGCCCGGAAAAATGAAGTTGGGTTAAGTAGCTCAAATAGCTCGTAATAACCATAGGTTTCATAAAAGTTTCAGTTTCGTGAATTTCGGATGTCCTTCGAACCCGATCGGACACAGTTCTCGAAAAACGTGCCCGGAAGCTCGGAAAAGTAAAAATATTCCGAATATACCGTTAGACTCGTAAAAATATAAGTTTTCCAAAAATATCAATTTCGTAATTTTTTGGTAAGTAAAAATAACAGATATAGCTATTATACGCGTGTTTTCTTACTACCGGTACTTTAATTGTCACATCTACTTTACATTACACTATTCATTACTATTCTACACTATTCTTTTATCTCTACTTTTTCTTACACCTACTCTTACACACTACATAACCTATAATTTTTACTTTTTACCTTTCCCATAACTTTATATCACATCTACCTTACTTATTACATCTTTTAACAAAATACAAAAAAATTAAAAATCACTCCCTCTCTCCTCTCCAAGCATGGCCGGCACTCTCTCTCCCTCTAATGCCTTCAATTTGTTTTAATTTACATTTATTTAAATCACACAAAAATCCCTCCTCAAAATCCTATAAATACCCCCTCATACCTTCACTTCTTTCACACCACTTCTACACTAAAATTACTCTCTCAAAATCTCTCTAGAATTTCTCTCCAAGAAGCTCTTCAAGAAGTTCTCTTTAAGCTCATCTTCTTTAGGTAAAAGTTCTTCAAGAAGTCTCCATGTTCATCTACTTAGTATGAGCTTAGTGTATGTTTTCTAAAACCATGAAGGTTAAGAAAGCAACAATAGGTTCATACTTTGTTTTTGTTCATAACCACAATTCCTTTATGTTCATGTTTCCTCTATATAATTATTATGTTTTTCTTATGTTCATTTATGTTTCTTTTATGCAACTATCTACTATATCTATATAGCTATTTAGAGCATATAAGCTCATAATCTTGCAATTTATTTACCTTTCATGCAATTTATTTACTTCAATGCAATTTATTTATTTCAAGTTGTTCTTAAGACTAGTCTCTAGTCTTAGACTTGTCCTCATCAAGTCAAAACAAGATTTTCTTCTTTCATTTTATTTCATTATGGGACTAGTTTATTTCTTAGTCCCGGGAGCCTTGAAAAAGCTAAGACTCCAATACTTGACTTATTATTTATGATTTATGTTATTTTGTTTATTATTATTCTCATAATCATGTTCATTTAGATTGTTGTCCAAAGGTTTTATTTTCTAAAGTTAATTAAATAAAAGAAGGCTTTTTGTCACTTAGGAATAAGTTTATGTAAAGTATAAAATCAACACAAAACAAACTCATTTCTTTTCATGTTACCAAAAAGAGAACTCACAATAATTTTATAAACTACTTTTGCCTTACAAAGATACTAAAATCTTTATTATTTCCACCTTGTTTTTCAAAAGGAGATATTTTTGTTAAAATGGTTCTTTTCATAAGAAAGAAAATAAGATGGATGACTTAGGAAATTTTTAAAGGCAAACTAAATAGGCAAAGAAAAATTTATAGTTTAAAACAATAAAGTTATTTCTTTTCAAGTTACAAGAGGAAAATAATAGAATTAGAGAAATTAGTTTTTCTATAAGAAGTCCTTAATTGTTCCACACTATTTTTATGAAGAAAACAAGTTTTCATGCATGGATAATTATTTTTGAAAAATATGAGACATGAGAAAAAGAATGGGAAATATCAAGTAAAGATTTTTGCAAAACAAGTAAACAAAGAAATTTATACAAGGAGAATGAAGAAAAACATACTTCCTAGAAACACTCCAAATATAGTATTAATGTAACTTAGGAAGAAGAAAACCTTATTTTCAAAAGTCACTTAGAAAAAGATAAATGAAACCAACATAAAACGTTTTTGGAAAATAAAGAAAACAAGGTATTCATTTCAAAGAAGTTCACAAAAACAATTTCCGAAAAGCTTCAAACCGACATTGTTTTACATAAGAAAAATAATTTGGACAATAAGACACTTGAGCATGCTTGAATATGAGTTAAATAGTTACAAAAAGAAAATTTTTCAACTATATAGATAACTAAGTATTTATCAAACAAATTTTGATTTCTTGAACCAAGGTTGTTTTACTTAAAAATCCGTGGTGAATTTTGTCACCAGTTTTTCGGAGCCTATGTGGCTTTGTTTGTGGGAAATAATTTTAGAAATGGGTAGATCTTTTCGAGTAGATAGAAATCGGTATATTATATGCGCGATTCCGAGTTAAAATGACCAAGTTATGGCCGTTTTAAGTTGGAACATTCTTCCATACGAACTTTAACGTTCTTTGACATTGTTTTGTCAAAATTCAAGAAGATCTTCAAGAAAAACTCATTATGGGTATTTTCTTTGGTTAGGTGACCCCGAGGAAGGATTTCTTCACCCCGAGAACTATTACGATTGGAGTGTGTGAACGACTCATCCGCTTAGAGGAATAGACGACAATGGCATCGTGAGTTTATTTCCATTAAATGCTACACTTGTTGTGCTTGTAAATTAGTTGCACTAGAATTAGGAAAAGATAAACCGATATGCATGTAAATAATTCCTTGAAAGAATTCTAAGAATATCGAAGCCGAATTGTTCTAAGTGATGTTTTAGTATAATATTGATTTGTGTGAAATTCCTTGATCACCATAAAGTTGAAAATAATTATGTTATGACTTTATAAATTAATGAACTCATGCATACCACGAAGTGAGTCACATTACATGGATGGGATATTATCCTTGGGTGAGAAGGATAGTAGGCTCATGTCGAAAGCAACACTTGGCGGAAGATCCGAAAGCGATTGCTTGGCGGCTTAATGGAATATGCTTGGCGGTTGATCCGAAAGCAAGGTCAATTCAAGTAGGTTCGGAATACTTGGCGATGAGTGCTCGCGAGTATAAAAGTTTTTATTGAATGCTTGGCGATGTGTGCTCGCAAGCTTAAATTTTCTATTGTTAAAACTACTTGTTTTGAGTATCACCAAACCCCGAATGGAGGGCGTAAATCCATTCAACATATAGTTCCCGGAAAGCTATATGATTGTTTGCCCACGTGTTTGATGCATTACATATGTGTGATTAAGCAACTTGTTTGAATCTTGTTACAAGAAGTTATTTATGGAAATAGTTCTCACTAAGCCTATTAGCTTATACCCCAATAGCTACCTTTTGCAGTTTCCGTACTTATGGCTAAGGCCACGTGGACCATGTGGGCAGGTAATCCCTTTTGAATATTAGAACTCTGGATAAAGTATATCAGGCAATTATTTATATAATAGCTTAGTGATTTGGGGAATTGTTCCTAAGTATGCATAGTCTTTGCTATGAACAAATATTCATTGTGAATCCTCTTTTCTTAATATGTTTTTATATCTCCTTAAGCTTCATTATTCCATATATGGTCCTCTAAAATTGTGAAAGTAAGCCTTACACTTAATATAAAAGCTTTTGGAAATGACTAAGGTTGTCATACTTAAGCTTTAATATTGAGTGTGGCGGACTGCCACGTTTAGGGTACCCGTTGGGGCGTGACACATATACTATGTAAGTAGAACATTTAATGAGGCCCGTAAAAACTATGCAACAACTGAGAAAGAGCTATTGGTTGTTGTTTTTTCTTGTGAAAAGCTTAGGCCTTAATTGATTGGTTCGAAAGTCATAATATACATTGATCATGTCACTCTTTTGTATTTATTTGCTAAAGCTGATGCAAAGCCTAGGCTAACTCGTTGGATTTCTTGCTACTGAAAGAATTTAACTTGGAAATTAAAGATAAAAAGGGAACATATAATGTGGTCGCTGATCACTTATCCCAATTGGAGACTAATTTATCAAGTCTTCCAATTAATGAAAAATTCCCTGATGAACAATTACATGCAGTAGACATCCAACAGCTGCCTTGGTATGCTGACATTGTCAATTACTTGGTAAGTAAAATTATTCCATATGGTTTATCCTATCAACAAAGAAAGAAATTTTTCCATGATGTAAAATTCTATTTTTGGGACAAACCATACTTGTTCAAAATATGTGCTAACCAAGTGATTAGGTGATGTGTGCCTGAGTCTAAACAGCTTAGCATACTTAAACACTGTCATGAAAAAGAAGCAGGAGGTCATTTTGGAGTGGAAAGAACTACAACAAAAGTTTTGTCTTGTGGATTTTATTGACCAAAGCTATTCAGTGATTGTAAAAAGCTTATTATGACTTGTGCTCAGTGCCAAAGAAGTAGAAACATTTCTAGGAGACATGAGTTGCTAATGAGCATTATTCTGGAAATAGAGCTTTCTGATGTAGAGGGGAATGATTTTATGGGTCCTTTTCCCTCATCATTTTCCAACAAATACATAATTGTGGCTATTGATTATGTGTCTAAATGGGTTAAAGCTATTGCTTTACAAACTAATGATGCTCGAGTAGTTGTAAAGTTTTTGAAAAAAGAACATTTTTACTAGATTTGGGGTACCTAAAGCAATTATTAGTGATGGAGGTACACACTTTTGCAACAAACGGTTGGATAAACTTTTGTATAAATATGGTGTTGTACACAAAGCTGCAACCCCTTGTCATCCACAAACAAGTGGACAAGTAGAGGTATCCAATAGAGAGATTAAAAGAATTTTGGAGAAAACAATTAACGCATCAAGAAAAGATTGGTCTCTTAAACTTGATGATGCATTATAGGCCTATAGAATCGCTTTTAAAACTGTAATTGGAATGTCTCCCTACAAATTGGTTTTTGGTAAATCATGTTACCTTTTAGTTGAACTTGAGCATAAAACATATTAGGCCATTAAATTCCTAAATTTTGTTTTAAAAGCTGCAGGAGAAAGAAGAAGCCTTCAGTTGAATCAATTAGAGGAATGGAGGAATGAAGCATATGAGAGTGCTCGGATCTATAAAAAGCGAGCAAAAAGTTGGCATGATAAAAACATTTTGAAACAAGAATTTTTTCCTGGTTAAATTGTTTTATTGTACAATGCTCGACTCAAATTTTTTCTAGGAAATTTAAGGTCTAGATGGTTGAGACCTTTTTGTTATTAATCATGTTTTCCCTTATGGTGCACTTGAATTGAAAGCAAATGACAATCGAACTTTTAAAGTCAATGGCCAGTCGCTTGAACACTATTATGAAAGGGAAACTAATGATAGTGATATCAGTAACATGAACTGCAAAAATCCATGAAGAAATTAGAGCAAGTTGGGTTAAGCGACTTTAAATCTAAGCGCTGCATAGGAGGCAACCCATGGTGATCTAGGTAAGTGGTGTGTATTTTGTTTTTGCGTGTTAGTATATTTGTACATATCAAGATATGAAATGCAAGTGGGAGGAAAGATTGGTTTTGGAGAGAGGAATTAGAAAATTGCAGAAAAGTGTGCAGAACATTCAACGCTGGGCATGGAAGAAGCAACGCCGCCGACATTGAAGCAAGGGTAAGGGAAGTCAGTAGCAATTTTGCTAACGCTAGAAAATTGGGGATTATACACCGCCGACATAAAGGCAGTGTACATATGGATTGACAGATTTCATCCATGATTAACGTCGACTTTCAAGCTTTCAACGATGTCGGCATAAAGCCGGTATTAATTAAACGCTGGCTATTCTGCAAGTACACCGCCGGCGTAGAAGAAGCATAGAAAATGCTCAGATTCAAAATTCCTAATGCTAGAGAATTTGGAGTATACGCCGCCAGTGTAAGGGCAACGTTGATGATCATCAGTAGCAAAATCCCTAACGCCGGCATAGAAGTAGTGTAAGTTTTTCTGAACTTCTCATTCATGATGAATGTTGGCTACTAGTAATTAAATGCCACCGGCGTTGGACCTACAATTCGAATTTTTAGCAGGTTTCTTCTTTCATGCCCCAACTGGTACCCTAAATGTAATAGTCCGCCACATGCCATATAAGACTCACGAATTACTACCTAAGTCCTTTGGGAGTCTTGTATAGATGTAAGGTGTCCCTTTATGACAATAGAATACTCGAACCGATGGAGTTAAAGAGTTTAATTTGGCATTCAATAGCATTAGAAAATAAATCAAAACACATATGTAATTAGTTACAAAATCTAAGGGGCATTCCCCCACAAAAGAATATTTATTAGAGGTCTATTACAGTCATACAGAGTCTATTGGTTTCCTACGAAAGTCTAAACAAATCTAAATACAACTTCTAGAGGAAACGCCCAGCTCCTGTACCTGAGCTGTAGGTTGCCTCAGTTCAAGCCATATGAACTCGTGCTATAACAAATAAAAAACTGTAGGGACGTAAGCTACGCTAGCTTAATGAGTGGGAAATTCCAAGATCACATTTATAACACATCATACAAACAAGTGATTAGCCAGACAAGTGATATGCATCAAATATATGGAATCAACAAACATATGACCAGCCGGAAATCATATGTGGATGGACTTTCACCCTCAATCCTGGGTTAGCAGATTAACGAATACTGCGGTACTGCTCAATTATGCCGTTTAGGATCACGGTCAACCAACTTATAAATTCGTTTGTGGATCACGATTAACCAACTCATTAATTCATTTATGGATCAGGATTAACCAACTTTTACACCGTTTCGGATCATGGAAAACCAACTAATGCTAATGCTCCAACCCCATTTATGATATGAATGAGTCCGTATTTATATTCAATTCCGGATAGTCAATTATACCAATTCCTTAAGTGATCAATCAATAATCGCAGACAGTCAATCCTAATTCATCTATACAAGCAATAGTTAATCACTCGGCTTCGATATTCTTATATTCAATTTCTCATATTAATAACAACCATACATAATTCCCATTCATCCCCATCATGCATATCCATTTTATCTTTACCAAATATCTAATGTAATTATCATTACAATCATATACAATAAATTGAATCGGAAGTAATACTTACTCGGCCATTGGATCATCGGTCTTTTAGTAATAGTAATCCGGTGGTAGGGAATCGTCGATTTCGAGGTCACCTAAAAAGGAAGAAATACCCTAATAATTATTTCATTACTTAACTAATCCAAACTATTTATCAAAACTAGAAAATTCGCAATTCTCGTTATTTGCAGAAGTCTCGACTTAAAATGGCCATAACTTGGTCATTTTAATTCGAAATTTCGCAAATTATATATCGATTTCTATCTACTTCGAAAGATCTATCTGATTATAATATTATTTTCAAGTTTTGAAAATGTCTGGATCATGAAACAGTAGGATGAGTTCTGATCAGTAGCAAAATCCATTTAAAAAAAATAGTTTTGTGAATGTTTGTAATGTTTCTACTTTATAGGTCAATTATACATGCAATATTGATGATTTTCTATTATGAATGCCATGTTATGAGTTTAATGCATGCTCTTGATGATATTTACCAAAAAAAATTTAGAATTTCTTTATTTTGTAGGACTCCAAAAATACATATTCTTAAGAAATCTAGTTTCATGATTTTGATAAATCTCTTTTGTTTTGGAATTATTACTTAGGAATTTCTAGTCATCTTTGCTAGAATTGAGTCTTCATTATATCTTTTACTTAAGACCTTCATTTCTACATAAAAATTCCCATTTTACACTTTGTAAACATGTTTTCAAATAGGGATTATTCAAAATCCGAATTTTGAAAAAATTAGTTTTTTGAATGATTTCTTTGAGGAAAACTTGTTTGATATATTAAAGTTTTAGGCTTTATTATACCTATCCCTTAAGGACTTCATTTCTTGAATAAAACTTTTATTTTGAGTTTGGAAAATAGGTGTTTTCATGACAATACTCCAAAATTACAAATTTCTTAAGTTGACTAGCAACTCAAAATTTCTTGTATTATTTCTACTCTTTGTTTTGCATATTTTTCTTATCAAATATCATTCTAACTTATAAAAATCATTACTTAATGATATCTATTACCTATACCCTTCATTTTTCATATAAAACACAAGTTTTAGAGTTGATAAAAGAGTTTTCAAAGCATAGTTTTGAAGTCATACGAATTCTTCATTTGAACATTTCAAACAAAAGTTTTTCTTTTTAAGTTTCTTGTCTCATCTAACTGAAGATCTACTAACTACCATATCTATATATACAAGACAAAACCTTTATGAGTATTAATGCATTAAAACACAAAATATTCATGAGATCATGAATGTCAAGCATAATATGAACATCTAAATGCTAGATCTACTACTTATGGTGCATGAAATGGAGTGTAAAAACATGAATATGGATTTTTATGCAAGATCTCTATTTTGCTCTGCTATTATATGCATGAACATGAAGATAATCCAACAAAAACTCATTTAAACACAAGATCTACTCTTGTGATGGCTTGATATTTATGTAGTAGCATTTTTTT
The DNA here is from genome assembly GCA_024138025.1 of Combretum micranthum. Lineage (NCBI taxonomy): Eukaryota > Viridiplantae > Streptophyta > Magnoliopsida > Myrtales > Combretaceae > Combretum > Combretum micranthum. The sequence goes on from JAMXBD010000006.1 coordinate 2,168,065, forward strand.
ATCCCTAGCAAGAGCTCATGAGACTTAAACATGAAAACACCCATGAATAATCTTGCCATTACAAGATTTAATGTAGAAAAGGTTTAGGATTCATCACCTAAGGGTTGAATCAAGAGGAAAATGAAGAAGAAATGAACTCAAGTGGGTGGGTGTGTGTGTTTGTGTGTCATGGCAAGAGAAGGAGAATAGAGGGGATTTTTACTTCAGTGAAAAGTTTGAAAGAGTAGAAATGAGGAGAGAGAGAGTATAAATGAGTATATATAGAGTAATTTAGGGTTATTGGCTTAATAAATTACATAAAAATATTGCAAATGAGGGTAAAATGGGGGGGTGTGCGCCAGCCAAAATGGGAGGGGGAGAGAGAGAAGTTGAAATTGTTTTGTTTTGTAATTTATGTAATAAAAAGTCTTAATTTGTAATAATTTGTTAAGAGACAAAAATTTCTTGGAAAAGAAAATATAATTGAGTGTTTGTAAGGATGTAAGAATAGGGAGTGGCTTATGAGTGTAGTAGGTTGTACTTGTGAATAGTAATGAATAGTAAACAAGACAATTACTTTACCGGTAGTAAAGAAAATACGAGAAAAATGCTATATCTGTAATTTTTATAAACCGAAAAATTATAAAATTTATATTTTTGAAATCCTTATTAAATTCAGGTTTTAAAGAGTATTTCGAAATATTTTTTTGAATTTCGAGTTCCGAGGCTTGCTTTTCTGTAATGGATCTCGGGAAGGCTTGAAATAGAAAACTTTTCGAAACCAGATCTTTTATGGTTTGAAATATACTTTAAAAAAATATTCCACATTAAATTATTTTACAAAAGTTGTTTTAGTTTAAAACCGAAGGAAAGCGAGATCGAAGGTTCCTAGGTTTATCTCTTGAGCTTAAACTAATCTGATTTAGGGTTTTGGTTTCCGGTTTCCAAAGTTTTCTTGGTTACTAAGAAAACTGGGTTTTACATCTTCTCTCTCTCTCTTTCATTCTTACAAACAATTTTTGCAAAACACTCTCTCGCTCTTTCTCCAACATACTTCTCCTGCTCGTAAGCGGTTACTTGGAGTATATCACTTTCACCCTATCATTTTATTATCATCCATAATATGTTTCTAATCTTTGTTCTCCAATTTGATTTATCTCATCATGCATAAAGGAGTTCGTAGATGAATGGATGTGTAATAAATGAATATTGGAGTTGGAGATTGGAGGATTGAATTGGACAAATGGAATTTGTTGTGCTGATTAGGAAGTGTTGTTGTGTGATTTGATCATTGGATTGTTGCTATGCTATGCGTTATTGATTCAAAATGTGGATTGCATGCTTGAAGTTGGGGATTTATTGTTTGTGGTGTAACTTAAGGTTTTCACAAGGAATTCAAAATTTTTTATCAGAAATTTGGGGCTTTTGTGTTTGATTAAAATTAATGATCCCAAATTGCTTTGATGCTAAGATGTGAAATTCATATACTTTGTATCGATGAATTTTTCCATGTTACGGTATAAGAATCATCTTAGGTAACGATATTTTTAAATGGGATTGAAGAAGTTTGTAGATTTCTAATTCGTAGCAAAATCATGATTTCAAACTTCTAATTTTTGAATGTGTCCATCTAACATTTAAGTCTATGCTGCCAGTGTTATTCTAACCAATTGCCAGTGTAGAAATTCCAAAATTGAACTTGCACTTCATTAGCTTAATTGATATGCCTAATTGTTACTTTTCTAGAACTTCATGATAAATCATATGTGGGGCATATAGATTTTAAGTTCAAACTAATTGTTTGGGAATTTGGTTGGATCGAGCTTATATGTCAACTATAGACAACTAAAATAGATTTATCTAATATACTAATTTAGCATTGATTTGAATGGTTCTGTGTGCTCAAAGGAAATATTTTTATACAGGAATGGCACCAAAGAAGAAACAAAAGACCACTACACCATCCTCTTCAAGTTCTCAGACTAGAAACGTCTTTTCTAGTCAACAATACGCTAAAGAAAGAAAAAAGTGACTTGAAGAAATGGAGTTTATGTGTAAGCCCTCGTTCTCTTAGCAACCTGAATTCGGTTTCGGAGATTGGAACCGGAGACCGAACCCTAAAAGAATACTCTAGGATTAGTTGGACATGGAAACCCTAAGTCCGGCAATCCCGAGAATGAAACCCCAGAATAATAGAAATGAGTGAACTCTAGAACATTGCCCTAAATAATTTATCAAAGCATAAAAAGATCAAATTTTGGAGCAATTCATTTGTTTTGGACCCAATTGGGATTTGTTCTCGAAAACCGGTCCCCGGGACTCAAAAATAGAAAAATAACATATAGGACTCTTTAGAACCAATATTTAATAATGAATTTAAAAATATGATTATAATAATTTTTTGGATTATAAAAATTACAATTATAGCCTTTTATCGTATTTTTATTACTACCGGTAATTTAATTGTCTAATCAACTTATTGATTTTTATCACACTATTCACCAAGTACAACCATCCATACCCTATTCTTACATCCTTACAACCTATACTTACAATCTTACATCATTTTCCTTATATTTTCTTTTCCAATACAACTTTTACTACTTACATTACTTATTAAATTTGAATTTTATTACACAAATAAATCAGCATATCTCCCTCTCTCTCCTCTCATCAAAACCGGCGTGACCCCCTATACATGCCCATAATTTGTTTTATTTTTCTTCTATCAAATAATCACACAAAAACCCTAATTAATTTCCTATGTAGTCTCTCTTTCACTTTTCACTTTTTCATTTTCTCTCATTTCTTACAAATCATGCTTTTGGAAAAAGTTTTCTCTCCTCTCTTTCCCTCTCCTTTGCCGTGAGCTTCCTCTCCCTCACACACATGCACACAAATTTTTTCTTACTCCACATATCTAATAGGTAATAGATCTACACCCTACAACATTAAAACATATAATGGCAAGATCATACATGTGTGGTTCCACCAAAAATCCCCATGAGCTTTTATGCTAGGGATGTGGAAACACTAAAGCATGATATTCTTGCCATCATGATGTGTCGATCTTGTTATTTAAGTTGTTTTACTAGTATTTTGCTATATTATTGTTATATATATTGCTGTTATGGATATTTTGTACATATACTCTTTCATTAAACTCATCTACATATTGTTTATGTTGCATTTGCATACATGACATGAGCAATATAGTAGATCTATTTGTTTAGAGTACATAAATGCCATAGATATTTGTTTCATATACATAGAAGATTTGCAATATGATAATCTTAATGAAGTTGTTGCCAAAGCTCAAGATCTATTATGTTTCTATCAAACAAATGATTTTTGAAATTCGGATCTTGAGAAATAACCATTTAGAAAACCTATTTTCTAACTCCAAAAGGAAGATCTTGCATGTAAAATGAAGGGCTTAGGTGATAAGTATCATAAATGAATAATTGTTATGAGTTGAGCTTAGTTTTACTAAGAGAAATTTTCAAAACAAGGAAAGGACTACAAAAGTTAAGTTAGAGCTATGTCTCAACACCAACAAAAACTTAAAAGTCGTAATAAGAAATAGTTAATATGTAAACACCTATTTTCCAACCCTAAAACAAGAGTTTTATTAAAGAAATGGAAGCCTTATGGAGTAGGTTTGGTTAGGAATTAATTTTAGAAAGATTAAATGAGTTTTTTTCACAAGAAATAATCTCAAAAACAAGTTTCAAAATTCGGATCTAAAAATGAACTCCATTTAAACACCTATTTCCAAATGCCAAAATGAGGATTTTAATAGAAAAATACAAGCCTTAGGGAATAGATATAATAAAGACTTGATTTTGATAAGATTAAATGGATTTTATCAAAGTATAAACTTAAAACAAAGGAAAAGTTTCCAAACATGGATCAAACAATATTTTCATTTCCTAAAATGGTGTAAAATTCGTAACTAGGCAAAACCCATACTTAAACACCTATGTTCCAACTCTTAAATGAAGAATTTTGTTAAGATAATGAAGGTATTAGGTATATAGGTCATCAAGGCTTTATCTTAGTAAAAATATGGATGGTTTTCAAAGAGATAAAGCTAGTTTTTCTCAACCAGGTGTTTTTGAAATTGTTACAACGTAAAGTTTTTCCAAAAATTCTTTTTAACCAAAAAAAATTAAGGATATACATGTAGATAGCTCATATCATGTCATTCATGATAGTAACTTGTAGATATTGCATGCACATATAATATACTTGGTAGAAATAATGCAAATTTCACAAAACAATTTCGGAAATGCAATTCTTAGCTACTGATCAGATCTGATCCGAGCTTTCCAAGACCTAAAAGTTTTCAAAACTTAAGAATAACATCATAAATAGATAGACCTTTCAAAGTAGATAGAAATCGATAGCTTATTTGCGAAATTCAGAGTTAAAATGACTATGTTATGGCCATTTTAATTTGGAATTTCCATCTACCATGAAAATTACGAACTTAAGAGTTTTTATTTAATACGTTGGAATTAGTTATGGTTTGAAATACTCATTTGAGTATTTCTTTCATTTAGGTGACTTTGAATAAGGGGAATTCTTGTTTCTGGATTGCTACTATTAGAGACCGGTGTTTATGGCCGAATGAGTTCACTTTCCCTAAATTTCATGCTTACAATTGTGCTTGTAATGATAGTGGCATTATAACTAAAGCAAGATAAAATTGGAATGTGCATGTGAATTCTTCTTGGTTGAATTGATGTTAAGAATATCGAAATGGGAATTGCGATAAATATTTGTATGATTTAGTATAGAATTGAAATGTTTGAAATATCTATGATCGCCTATAATTCACTCAAATAATATGCCATGACCATATAACTAAACTGCCCATGCATAACATATGTGAGTCACATTACATTTGCTATTATACCTTTGTGGGAAGAAGGCATAATACCTAGGCAATGGATAGGCCTAAAAACATGGATAGTGGTGCGAGGTTACCTGAAATAAAATGGAAGTAGAGTAGGCACTAGAATCAACTACATAATCAATGAGTGAGTAGGCACCTGAATCAACTACTATATAAATGAGAATAAAATGAAATCTATGGTCGTATAAGCCTGAAACACCTAATCCCGAATGGAATGCATAAATCCATTTACCATAGGACTCCTGGAAAGTCTTATGTATTGTATGCTCATGTGCTTGTGCATTTCATATGATTGTCTAATATAACTTGCTTGCCTTATTGATGATGGAGTATTTAATTTTGGAAGTGAAACTCACTAAGCTAGTGTAGCTTATACTTCCATAGCTTCTTTTTGATGCAATTCCCATACACATGGTTATGTCCCTAGACTTAGCCAAATCAGGTAAATGCGAAGTTAGGAGTCTTCCCTTATCAGTTTATGATTAGCTTTGTATAGACTTTCAAAAGAAACCTTAAACGCTTGGGTTGTTATTAAAAGCTAATATCTGGACTTTTTTATTTAGCAGGGGAATGTCTTTAGTATCTTATAACTGATCTTGAGATATGTGTGGTTTATGTTTTTATGCTTACTCTATCAAGTTGAACTTTCTATCTCCAACTGCATATGTATTCTATTGACGTAAAGGAATGCCTTGCATCTAATACAAGACTTTTGGAATGACTGTGGTAGTGATTCTTATGTCTCGTTTAGCATGCGGTAGACTGTTACGTTTAGGGTGCCCTTTGGGGAGTGACATCATGAATAGCCAATATTTGGACTGGAATATCTTGGCGGAATATGGAATGCAAGAATCTATCCAAAATTTGGTTGACGATAAAAAATGGTTCCAAGTGTTTGATATGAGAGAACCAACATATGGGAATTTGACTTTAGAGTTTCTCTCAACATTGAAATTGGAGGAGGATGATGAGAGGATCACAATGTTTTCACTTTCCAAGTTTATGGGTGAGTAAGAACTGTTGCTTTGAAAAGAATAGGAGCTGTATTGGGATGGTATGAAAATGAAGCTTAGAATTATAGTTTATCAAATGGGTGACCTACTAATATGGATGTTGAAACTTATTGGGAACAATTGATCCTACCTGCAAAAGATCCATATATCCCTTCAAAGTCCCTTAACTCCACCTTTCAAAGGATAGACCGCAAGCTACTATACTGCATAGTTGCACATACATTGACTTGTAGCAAAACTAGTCACAGCAAGGTGACTACAGCTGACATGTTTTATTTGTTTAGCTTGATTTCAAGCTACAAACTAGATTTGGGTGTTGAAGTGGGTACTTTTCTGTGGAGACAAGCAGAAGATACTCGCACCAAGCTTATCTTTTGTAGGGGATATGTTACAAAGCTATTAAAAGGACTGCGAATTTTTCAAGTACCCATAGGTGATGATGTGATTTCTAGTAAGACGATTTCAGCTGCTCCTTTTAGGTCATGGGGCTTAGTTAAGGTTCTTAAGGGTATAGAGCTAGCAGTAGAAATCCAGCTTCATGAGATGGAGCCTCCAGTTACACAGGCAGATAGCCCCTCCACATCATCAACCATACCACCTCATCCTGCTTCATCTCCACTTAATAGACACTCTATTGATCAACTGGCATAGGAAATGAAAGAATTTAGGAAGGAATTCAAAAAGGAGAAGAAGAAGAAGAAGAACTTTAGAAGCACATTGTTTAAAATGCTTAAATCAATTACCTCATGTATCAACTTAGAAGCTCAGTCGAAATGAATTATCAGACTTCTTCAATAGAGACCAGCAGTGACAGTAGTACAGAACAAGGAAGCGAGAGTCCCTGCTAGCTTTCCTATGATTTTCATATGTCTTTCTCCTTGTTTATTTTTTATCATGTACTCAATTGAGCGCCTAATTATTTAGGTAGACTTATTCTTATTAGGTCTTGATCTGTATGTATGTATTATAGTTATAAGTTTGCTTTAGTATTCTGGTTTTCTTTTTATCTTCTTTTGTGTCTATGAATACAGGGATTACTCAAACAGATTTTCTCTCTAGCAAGATCTACTCAGACTCCACACTATGACTCTAAATCTTTTTGGTCATGGAAGCACCAGTTCAATTTATTGTGATTTTTTTTTCTTTCTATTGTTGAGCATAATAAACAGTGAGGACATTGTTTAATTTAGTGTGGGGGAAGAAATAAAAAGCATAGAAATGGAAGTCTATCATATCTTCTTATGTTGATTTTTTTTGTGCTGTTACAATTGATATCTATGACATTTGAAGTTAAATTACTAATTCACACTTGGAACTTTTGTCTTTAAGCACAATATGGCAAGATTAAGGCAAATTTTTTTCTAGAAATATGTAATTAGACAATGACTTCCTTAGATGCCTTACTCACTTGCTAATGTAATTAGTTTACTTAATTGAAATTAAGTAGTAAAATCTGTAAAAAACAATTTTACCTTATGTTTAGCTTAGGAATTAGAAGTTTGAAAGTAGATTGAGTCTTTTTGTGAAAAATAAACAGGTTCTATCATGCCTCAAAGGGTACCCTAAACGTGATAGTCCACCACACTCAATATTAAAGCTTAAGTATGACTCTACTATCATCCCATAAGCTTCGATACCAGGTGTAAGGCGTACGTTCACAATCATAATGGACCAACTTGGAAACAAGTTGTTTAAGAAAACATTCATATAATAGTTTAAGAATGGAAATCATAACATAATAACTTGCAATAGGAAATTATATAAAGGTCTTTCAATCATCAAAGGGGCATTCCCCCGCCAAATGATATAGTTCATGATAGTCTACAGAAGCCTAATCAAAATAATTACAAGGAGATTTACTTAGAAGTCTAAGTCTACATCTACTCTTTAACTTCTTCCAAAAACTCCTTAAGCCAGAAGGTAATACCTGAGAGAAATACTCTCGGGGCTTCAACCATAAATGGGGAAACTGCAAGAGATATCTATAAGGGGGTAAGGTTCTTCGCTTAGTGAGAATTAAATCCATATGTAAAGTACTCAAAAATCAATAATCAACCAAGTTGTTTAATCAAGCATATGAGATGCAAGCAATCACATGAGCAAACAAAGCATACGATTTTTGAAGAATCATATGTTTGAATGGATTTACCCCTTCATTCGGTGGTTAGGTGTTTTAGGCAATGAAGCCATAGTTCACAAATAATATATTTTGTAGTCTTATACAGATTCCTACTAATCTCTAAAATGTAGTTGATTCCAACGCTCACATACCATTTAATTATAGACGATTTAAGTCATAGATGATTATTTCAGGTACTCAACCTCATTACTATGCCATTGCCCCACCAAAGGTATAGTAATGAATGTAATGTGACTCACTTCTTGTCATACATGTATTATTTAATTTAAGTAATCATGGCATATCATTAATCGTTTAATAAGTGACCATAGAATTTGTAGACAATCAATACTAAACTAAATCATACAATGATTGGTTAATAATTCCCTACCTTGATATACTTATCATAATTTCAACCACGTAAATAAAACACATGTGCTTTCATATTTTATCTTTTCCTAAATCTAATGTCACTAAGCTACAAGCAAATACATAAATAGAACTGCAAGAATTTAAACTCACTCAGCCATATCAGAAGCTCTTTAGTCGAAATAGTCCTCCGGGTAGGGTAGCTCGGACTCCACATCACATATACAAAAGAAATACTCGAAACGAGTATTTCTTGAAAGTTCTACTTCAACTTGCTACTCTATTCAACTAAGTTCATCAAAATTCGAATAGAGTGAAACTCCAACTTAAAATGGCCATAACTTACTCATTTTAACTCGGAATTTCGTATATTATATACCGATTTCTACCTACTTGAAAAGATCTATCCATTTCTAAGGTTATTTCTTATATATAAGGTCATTTGGGTTGCTAAAAACCTCGGTACATATTCAAAATGAATATTTCTAGATTTTTGCAAAACAATTTTCCAACTCAACTTTATTCAAAAATCTTTTAGCATAAATATAGATATATGTATATGATTAAAAAATCCTTTCAGTATATAGATAAGCTCACCTTATATGCAAAATTCTAATGGTAGTGTCTCAACAATATATTTCATAAAACAATTCATTTTGAAGTGTTAAAACATAAAATTGATAAATTTCTTTTCAAAGTAATTTGAAGAAACTTTATATTTTCCTAGGTTATTATAAATGAGTATTGGAAACCCTTGTTTTCTTAGTAAACCTGAGTTCGATTTTGGGTAAGATTTTAAAACCGGAAACCGAAATTCTAAAAGAATATCTTTGGACCAATCAGACCTAGAAATCCTATATCCGAAAATATCAAGAAGGAAACCCCGAAAGAATAAAAACGAGTTAACTCCGAAGTAAGACTCTAAATCGGAAAGTCAACCAGAAACCCTATGTTAACAAAATCTCAGAAAACCCTAGCAGTTTAGATCCAGCAATCCTAGGTTCTCAAACCAAAGGGTCAAAATATGAGTGAGAAGTGTAGATTGGTTCGTATTAATATTAAAATGCTAAATAATATTCGATTAGTGAATTTTTGACCTATTTCAAGCCCGATTGGATATAAATCTCGAACAGCATATTCCAGGGCTCGGGATATTAAATATATGATATTAGTATCGTTGGATTCGTAATTTCATAATATTTCTAAATATTTCAGTTATATAATTTTTCAAGTTATAAAAGTTACGGTTATAACCTTTTTATCATATTTTCTTTACTACTGGTAATTTAAATGTCCAATCAACTTTTTGCTTTCTTTCACACTATTCATCAAGTACAACCACCTATACCCTATTCTTACATCCTTACTGCTAGTGCTGTGCCCTAGGCCATATGGATTCTTTATCATTTGTATGTTTGTTATCAAGTCATTTTAATTATCAAAGTTATTTTTGGCCTATTTACTTTGGTAATGTTATTCCTTGAATATTTAGTTATACCTTATGTCGTTAAAGTATGTGACTTTAATAGTAGAACCATAAGCTGAATTATAACTTTATTCTAAATTATCCCTAGTCACTCATTATGTAGAATGATAATGAATTAAGACTAGTATGATTGCTGTATGATGATCAAGTTTTACTGATCATGGATATGGGATATCAATTCAGCACATAGATACAAACAGGAGTGTATTGTATTGGATTGACCAACTATAAGAATACTGTATGGATCAATGCAATAAGTATTCTTATTTACAATGTTGTTTTAGTCCTTTGACCTAATGGCACCATGGATTCCTATATAGCAGTTTTCATGTTTTGATTCATCTCTTCATCATCTTTAATCGGATGATTGTAAGAATAAACTTGGGCATGCAATATGTTATATAGAGGAATGTGAGTGTTAGTGAAGGGATTTGTTCATCTCATTAATTTGAGAGAGATATCTATCAGGCCTCTTGATGAGTAAGACTGAAAAATGCATGGCCATGCTCGAATGAATTGATAAAGAGTTATCAATATCATTTGTTTAAGTCAGTCAAACTCTAGATTTAAGAAATAAGTAATTAGACAATATAAGAGTGTTTTGATCCACACCTTATGTTTGATTATAAGATATCGTGTAACAAAAGGACTGAATGACTAACTGTTAGTAGGTAAAGTCGAATCATCGATCTTCATTAAAATTGGGTAGACATAATGTCTTGCTAGAGACCAATTATGTCTTGTAGTCCTAAAATAATGTTTAAGAGCTACTACCAATTTTAAGTGAACCTACAGGGTCACACACAAAGAATGAATAAAATGGATCTTCGATAATCGTATTGGGAATTGATTAATTATTTATTTGTCGATTTTAATTAGATTAAAATTAACAAATAAATAAATTCGGATAATAAGGATATATATGTCTTTTTACATAAACCCTAATTTGTTTAAGGTAATTTAAAGAGACATAACCCTTATATATATCACTATATATATTCTCCACTAGGTTCATTTTTTCTATCATCTGACGCTGGCAGTCATTTAGAAAGAAATTTCGTAACCTAGAAAGAGAGTGTGAGGGATTCCCAAAGGTCGAAACTTTTCGACGTGCTAGCACACACGAAGATCCAATTCATTCGTGTGGATACCGGTAGAGGGAGTTGGTGTAATCTGCATCTCCTTTGATCCCATCATCAAGACAAAAAGGTACAATTGATCATATCATCAAGACAAAAAGGTACAACACGATTCCCTTTTCTTTCTGATTTAATTGGAGCGCTTGGATCCGATTGGGAATTAAAAAAAAAACGATTTTCCGCTGCACAATTCAAATTTGGATCAAAAATTCCCAACACTTACAACCTATGCTTACATTCTCACATCATCTTCCTTACATTTTCTTTTCCAATACAACTTTTATTACTTAAATTACATATTAAATTTGAAAGTTATTGCACAAAACAAATTAAAACACTCTCCTCTCCTCTCTCTCTCAAACCGACGCAAACTTCCCCTATAAGCCACAATATGTCTTGTTTTTCTTCTATTAAACAATCACACAAAACCCTAATTCATTTTCCTATATAATCTCTTTTTCACCTTTCACTTTTTCACTTTCTTTCTTTTTCTCACAAACCAACCTTTAGAAGTTTCCTTTTTTTCTCCCTCTCCACTCTCCTTTGCCATGAGCCCTTAACCCCCCACATAGACACAATTTTTTTTTTTTTTACTTCAAGTTTACTTCTCCAAAACACTAAATAGGTAATAGATCTTAACCCTACCATTATAGAAACATGTAATGACAAGGTTATACATGTGTGGTTCCGTAAAAAATCCCCATGAGCTTTATGCTAGGGATGTGGAAAAAACTAAAACATGATATTCTTGTCATCACAATGTGTAGATCTTGTTACTACAGTTGATATACTTGTATTTTGCTATATCATTTGCTATCTATTATCTTTATGGAAACTTTGATCTTATATTTTCATTTCTATTCTCATCTACATAATTTTCATGATGTATTTTCATTCATAGCATGAGTAGTATAGTAGATCTACTTGTTTAGAGTAGTTAAAATAACATAGCTATTTGTTTTACATGCATGAAAGTCTTGCTACATGATATTCTTAAGGAAATTGTTGATCAAAACTCAAGATCCATTTTGATTCTATCAAAAAGTAAAATTTAAAATTCGGATCTTGAGAAAGACCCATTTAGAAAACATATTTTCCAACTTCAAAATAAAAGTTTTACATATAAAATGAAAGGCTTAGGTAATAGATATCATAAAGTAGTGATTTTTATGAGTTGGTCATGGTTTTACTAATAGAAATTTTCAAAACAAGAAGATGGCTACAAAAGTTAAGTTAGATCTATGTTTCAACACCAACAAAAATGTAGAAATTCGTAACTAGGATGAAATGCCAAGAAAGCACTTATTTTCAATCCTAAAACAAGATTTTTATTAAAAAAATGGAAGCCTTAAGGAGTAGATTTGATTAAGATATAGTTTTAGAAAGATTAAATGAGTTTTTTCACAAGAAACAATCTCAAAAACAATTTTCCAAATTTCAGATCTAAAAATGATCCCTATTTAAACAACTACTTCCAAATGTCAAAGTGGGTGTTTTAATGGAAAAATAGAAGTCTCAGGGTGTAGATACAATAAAGACTTGATTATTATGAAAGTAAATGTGTTTGATCAAATTAGAAACCTTAAACAAAGGAAAAGTTTTCCAACTATGATCTAACAATATTTTCCTTTCCAAAAATTATACAAAATTCGTCACTAGGCAAAACTCACTTTAAAACATCTATTTTCCAACCTTAAAATGAGGAAATTTATTAAGATAATGAAGGTATTACGTATATAGTTTATCAAGGCTTCATCATAGTAAGAATATGCATGATTTTCAAAGGAATAAAGCCAGTTTTTCCAAACAAGTGTTCATGACACTATTACAAGGTGTAAGTTTTTTTTGCAAAATTCTTTTTACTCAAAAATCATTAAGGAATTACATGTAGATGGCTCATATCATGACATTCGTGATCATAACTTGTAGATATTGCATGTACATATAATATACTTGATAGAAATGATGCAAATTTCACAAAACAATTTCAGAATTTCAACTTTTAGTTACTGATCAGATCTGATCCGAAAATTCCGAGACCTAAATTTTTTAAAAATTTAATAATAACATCATAAATAGATAGATCTTTCAAAATAGATAGAAATCAATAGCTTATTTACGAAATTCTGAGTTAAAATGACCAAGTTATGACCATTTTAAGTTGGAATTTCCAATTACCACGGATATTACGAATTTAAAGAGTTTTAATTGAAAAGTTTGGAATTAGTTATGGTATGAAATACTCAACTGGGTATTTCTTTTGTTTAGGTGATTTTGGAACCGGGGGTAAATTCTTGTTTCTGGATCGCTACCGTTAGAGACCGGAGACCATGGCCAAGTGAGTTCACTACCTTTAAATTTTATACTTGTGCTTGTGCTTGTAATGTTAGTAGCATTAGAATTAGGACAAGATAAAATTAGACCGTTTGTATATGATTTTTATATGGGTGAATTGGTGATAAGAATATCGAAATGAGCTTATTGTAAATATTTGTATTGTCACGCCCCGAGGGGTACCCTAAACGTGGCAGTCCGCCATACACAATACTAAAGCCTAGGAATGACTACCTTAGTCACGCAAAGGCTTCCATATCATGCACAAGGCGTACATCACTAAGAGAACGCATCGGAGTAGCGCAATTTATATCGATAATAAATAAGTAACAAGGCAAAGAGAATATAGAACATAAACACATCACATTTCAATTCTTAAGGGCATATTCTTCTATTGTCTTTAAATAAAAGTACCTCACTAATCATAAAGGTTAGCACATATAAAGAACCTTACAACTTTCTTCATCGTATGATTCCACATCCTTAATCGTCCGTCCATGACTTCCTTAATGTCATGATCCTCAATTTTAATCCACGAATATACCTGTTTCAATCAAATCTATAGGGGTATAAGCTACAACTTAGCTTAGTGAGATATTCCTTTTCATTCGCACCACATTTTCAAACAAGTTCATTTATTTAATCACACATATGCTATGCATACAATGAACCAATCACATGATTACACGAATATATATAGTCGTCCGGAAACCATATATAGAACGGATTTACCCCTCTGTATCAAAGGTTAGGGAATCGGGGTTGAAGGTCCTCGACCTTCTACTGCTAGTCCCCAGGTCCTCACCCACAGCGTTCGGTTGGCTCGGCTCCGAACCTAGAGTCGCTTTCCCCGAGCGATTTGGATTCTCCAGGAAGGAACATGGCCCGTGGCACCGCACGATCACAGCCAATCCAACTCTACACGTAGGAGTAGCAGCCTTCTGAGATAGATGTGACTCGATGGATGCTATGCGTGAACGTTTTGTTGTTCTTAGGTCAAACCTTATTAAGGTTTATTAGGGGCGATCAATCAATTTAGCATCAATAAACTATCGTACAAGTAAGTAAACAAAATTATTTAAACAAGCAGATTGAAGTTGCGATATTCTTAATTCTCATTTCACGCATAAACATAGAATCATATGTATAATCCCGAAATCCCCAAATATATTCGTTTGTATCTTTTCTTAGTATACTAATGCTACTACATTACAAGCACAAGCAAGGTAACGAAATTAGAAGGAATAACTCACTCGTCCATTTCGCTATCTTCTTAGTCGTAGAAATCCTCGGGTAGGGTATTTCCGTATCCTTCGTCACCTAGACAAAAGAAATACCCGGGATAAGTCTTTTATGAAATTCCTATCCTTGGAGATCTTAAACTTTACTTAAAATTGCGGTAAAATCGTGTAAGAAGAAATTTCAACTTAAAATGGCCATAACTTGCTCATTTTAACTCGGAATTTCGCATATGATATACCGTTTTCTACCTATTCGAAAAGTTCTATCCATCTCTAAACTTATCTTGGTCATAAAAGGTCATTTGGGTTCCGAAAACGTCAGGTACAGATTTGAAACGAATTTTCTAAACTTTTGCAAAAATCCATTTTCTAACTCAACTTCATTTTAAAGAAAATCCTTTTGTAACGATATAAATATATATTTGATAAACACTTTGAATATATAGGCATGCTCACTTTATATGCAAAAATCCTAATGGTAGTGTCTCAACAATTTATTTCATAAAATAATTCTTTTAAACTTTAGCTTTGAAAACCTCCTTTCAAGTATTTAAAGAAATTTTATATTCTTCTTAGATTGTTATAAATGAGTATAATCTTATTTTATTTTCTTCATTCCTTTTTCCAAAACAAGTTAAATTTTTCCTTAACCCTAGTCTT
This sequence comes from Combretum micranthum, assembly GCA_024138025.1. Taxonomy (NCBI): domain Eukaryota; kingdom Viridiplantae; phylum Streptophyta; class Magnoliopsida; order Myrtales; family Combretaceae; genus Combretum; species Combretum micranthum. The sequence goes on from JAMXBD010000006.1 coordinate 2,183,326, forward strand.
TCATAAATTTCATTTCTAGTGATAAAAGGTTAATTTATCAAACTATATTAAGTTGTCAAAAACCTTTTCATAATTTGTTTATTTAAGATGATCTTAGAAAATGAGTCTTGTTTTCTTATATCTATTTCTAAAATATAAGCTTTTGCTTTCTAAAACTTGTTCTTTCATTTCTTTGAAAAGAATCATCTTTATTGTTAAAATCCATTATTGCTAACCTTACTTTATTTATATTCTTTTGAAAACAATTTCTTTCTTTTAGAATTTTAAAAATCATTACTTTTCCTAAGTGAGTTCTTCATGAGTTGATTTTTATATTAACTTTGAAAACTAGTTTGTTCCTTAGTTTAGAAAAGAATTTAAGTTTTCAACATTAACGATTTATTTTTCTAAGAACTTAGATTACCATAAAATACAAAGTAAATATTTATTTCTTACGTTTTCTTGATAAAACTATCTTTGTTATTTAGGAAAACTTGAGAAAACTCCATTTCTATGTTGTTGATAATAACTTCATGATTTTGCGATAAATCATATGATTGAAAACTTAGCTTTGAGTTCATTTAGTAAAACAAAATTCTATTTTTTGATTAGTTGAGACATTAACATTACGCAAATGCAAGTATAATGAGCATATAAAATAGTAAGAACATAAGAAAATACTAGAAACAAATAATGAGTAAGAAAATAAAATATCAAGCATTGGGAACCTTAGCTTCATCAAGGAATCCCGATCAAGAATTGGAGCCTTAGCTTTATCAAGGCATCCCGGGACTAAGAATGGACTAGTCCCGAAAGATTTAAAGAAAATAAATAATCAAAAGGTTGTTTTGACTTGATATGGACAAGTCTAAGACTAGAAAGACTAGTCTTAATAAAATAAATAAATTGCATAACTTGAATGTAAATAAATAACCAAATGAGCTTATATGCTCTAAGTAAATATATATACATAATATACATAATATAAGTTAGATTAGAAGCAAATAATAACAATAATAATAACAACATAATAAAATAGGAAGCTTATGTACAAGAACAAAACATGAACATGTTGTTGCTTTTACTACTCATATGAGTTTCAAAACAACACCATAGTCATGTTAAGTTACATGACATAGGTGAATAATAGATGGAAGAAATATTACCTAAAGTGTGTAAGAGATATGGAGATGGTAAATGAAATGGGTATTGTCACGCCCCGAAGGGTACCCTAAACGTGGCAGTCCGCCGTACACAATATTAAAGCCTAAGAATGACCACCTCAGTCACGCGAAGGCTTCCATACTATGTACAAGGCGTCTAACACATAAAGGAGACAAATCGGAATGATACATTTTATGTTGATACAATTGAGTAACAATGTAAAGGAAATACAATCCACTATACTCCAAATACAAAACACTATACTTCAAAATACAGTTCATCAAACTTCAATTACATTCATCCCAAGACTTCACTACATAAAACTATTACAAGGAAAATCGTAAAGCTTAGCCAAAAACTTCAAGCATTCTTATATCTTGTCGGAATCCCGAAGTCATTCTCGACTTCAACCATCTCGGTCCCCACTTAGCATTTCTTGGTATAACCTGCTCATTTAAACAACTATTGGGGTATAAGCTACACTAGCTTAGTGAGAATTCCCTTAATTCAGTACCATAGCAAACAAGTTATTAATCAATCATATGCTATGCATGAACAAACACGTGAGCAAGCAATTATGCATGGGTAACCGGAACCCACACACAGAACGGATTTACGCCCTCCGTATCTTGGGTTAGGAATGGTATTGAGTCTACACGACCGCTGCTAGTCCCCAAGCCCTGGCTCTTAGCACTCGACTCGGCTAGGCTCATACAAGGATGCATCCACATGCGCCTTAGTACCCGAGAATGAGCTCTGGCACCGGGTCTCCGTACTTAAACGAGTCCTCGGACCATACCGATCGACCTGCGTAGGAGTAGCACGCTACCAAATGCAATATGTCTGATGCGATGCATGACCAATTTACCTTTTCTTAGGTCAAGATATTTATACATTCTTTAGAGTGACCAGGCAATATCATACACATAAATAATATGAACCGTGCAGTTATCCAATCAAATCGTGGTTTCGATATGCTTTAGTATTCCTTGGCATACATTCATCACAGTCTCATCATATATCCATCCCCATTCACATCGATTTTTATCTTGTTCCTAAAATTCTAATGCGACTAATTACAAGCACAATCAAGGTAACAAAACAAGGAGAAAACTCACTCAGCCATTGGATCACCGGTCTTCTAGTAATAATAATCCGGTGGTAGGGAATCGTCGAACTCGGGATAACCTAAAAAGGAAGAAATACTCTAATCAGTATTTCAACTCAAACTAATCCAACGACTTCATACGAACTTATCAAATTCGTAATTCGCGTCCTAAGCGGGAATTCCAACTTAAAACGGCCATAACTTGGTCATTTTAACTCGGAATCTTGCAAATTTTATATCGATTTCTATCTACTTCGGAAGAGCTTTCTAAATACGAAGTTTAAATCAAGTTTTGAAAATATCTAAGCCTCGGAAACGATGGATCAGATCTGTACAGCGGTAACATAAATTCCGAAAATGCGGTTTTCATGAATGCACTTAAGATTCCTAAGTGTAAAATGAAACTAAATGCAATGGTAATGATTTTCCCTATCATGAATGTCATGATATGAACTCTAATGAGCCTAAGTTCTTATAGCTCTTTAGGTTTAAAGAATTTATATAGACTTTTCTTAGAAAACCATTTCATATTAATGTTTAACAAGTGAGTTTACTACACTTAGTCACACCTACATATTACAAGGATTTTCTTTTAGGAAAACTCTATTTTGCTTAAAGAATTTTGACCCTCATATTAGTTATATCCTAAGGCTTTTATTTCTTAAATAAAATCTTCATTTATAAACTTTTAAGTGGGTCTTCTACTAGGGGGTTTCCAAAAATCCGAATTTACAAAAGTCCATTTTCAAGTTGATTCCTTTAGGAAAAATATATTTTGTACTTAAAACTTTAAGTATTTATTATACCTATATCCTAAGGACTTCATTTGTTTAAGAAAATATCATTTTTCAAGTTGGAAAAATAGTGTTTTCTAACCCTACATCCATTATTACGAATTTGGTTTTTCATAACTTTTAACTCAAAACTCCTATGGACTTCATTTCTTATTTCCAACATTTTCTTTAGTAAAATCTCATTTAGACTCATGAAAAATACTACCAAACATTATCTATTACCCATAGGCTTCATTTCTCTTGTAAAATACATGTTTAGAAGTTGATAAAAGTGTTTTTATCCTAGGCTTACAAAGTCATCCGAATTTACACAAGTTCATATTTTGAAAAGCGTTTTCCTTTTTGACTTTACTAACTTATCTAACCATGGATCTATATGCTAGGAAGGTTATTTACTGAAGACAAAAGCATTAAAGACTATTAATGCACATAAACACAAAATAAAGATGAGATCTTAATTGCCTACATGAACATGAGTAGTAATATGATGGATCTACTTTATCAAATGCTTAAATGAGTTTTGAAAACATAAAAACTATATTTTTGTAAAAGATCTCTTGTAAAAAAAAAAAAAATACTTTTTGATGGATAAACATAAAGCTTTTAGCATGGAAACTCCTTTAAATGCTAGATCCACTTTGTAATGGTTCGGTATTCTTGTCTTGATATCTCATTGTCCCTACCAAAAGATCATGGGGACACTTGGTTGAAATATCCAAGAATCACCTAGCCATAACAAAGATCTAAGGATGGAAAGGGTAAAAGTTTACTTACTTGAAGTAGAAAGGAGATGTAAAGAGTAAATGAAGAGTTGTGTGTGTGTGTGTGTGGGGCTTCAATATTTTCGGCCAAGAGGGAAAGAGGAGAGGTTTTTTGAGAGCTTTTACACTTTGTAAAAGTGGAGAATGAAAGAATGAAGAGAGAGAGAGAAAAAGTAGTATTTATATGGAATGAGATTAGGTTAAATGAAGAAGAAAATTTCAAATTGAAGCATGGAGGAGGGGCCATTTTCACGCCGACCAAGGAGCTTGTAAGGGAAGGGAAAAGTTTGAAAATTTTGCTTTATTTGATTGATTTAACTTGATGTGTAATTGTTATGATTTGTACAAAAATTAAGGGACAAAATGTGTAGAGAAAAGTGAGTGATTTGAGTGATGGGAAAAGTTAGAGTTGTAGAGTGGCTAATAGGTAGACTAGGTAGTATAGGTGGTACTTTTTGAATAGTAGTGAATAGTTGACAAGACAATTTAATTTCCGGTAGTAATGGAATACGAATAAAAGGCTATAACTGTATTTTTCATAAGCCGGAAAATTATGAAAAATATTTTTGAAATCCTTATTTTATTTCGATTCAAATGAGTATTCATAAAGAAATTTTTGAAATTCTAGTTCCGGGGCACGCTTTTCTATAATGGGTCTCGGGATGACCCGGAGTTGGAATTTTCTCGAAATCTGATCTTTTCTTGGTTTGAAATATAATCAAGAACTATATACAAAATTAATTTTGCTTATAAAAGTTTCTTATTTGGAAATCGAGGAAAAGCCGGATTCAGGGTTTCTAGGTCTTTCTCATAACGCTTTGAACTAAACTGATTTAGGGTTTCATTTTCCGGTTTCTGAAGTTTACTTGATTACTAGGAAACCCAAGGTATAAAAATAATAATAATAATAATAATAAAATTGTGTAATGAAATAAAATGAATAGTGCAAAAGAATAATCAATTATCGGTCTAAATGAAAATACGATAAAAAGGTTATAACTGTAACTTTTATAACCCGAAAAATTATATAACTGATATATTTAGAAATCTCGCGAAATTACGAGCTAACGGTACTAATGGTATATTTTTGATATCTCGAGTCCCGGGACACGCTTTTCGAAGTCTGTATCCGAACGGGTTCGAGATAGGTCAAAAATTTACCAATCTGATATTTGTGAACAAACTTATATTACTACGAGCTATTCTACTTATTTAAACTATCTTTCGGCCTCTAGAGTTAAGGGCGCTAGATTGCCGGACTTAAGCTATTGTATTCCGGTTAGGGTTTTCGGGTGATTTTTCTGGTTTAGATATTGCCAAATTGGAAACTGAGATTTCTGTTTATACAACGTATTTAGTTTGAGGAATTTATTTTAAATTTTATTTTTATAAGTATTTAATATCTCTTATTGCTTTTCGGAAATCTTGAATTGAATTATTATATCCGGAGTTATATCGGTAATGGTTACCGGATATGATTTTCTTGAGTTTGAGTCAAATGTCGATTTTTGGAATGATTTTAGGGAAATCTTGATTTTTATAATTTTCTTTGAAAAAGGATCTTCGTAGTGTTTTGTTCTCGAATTTATTTTTGCTTCGATTTAAGGTTTTATGAACAATTGGTTAACTTTAAGGATTATCTAATTTGTTATTTTGTTTCTTGAATTCTTCCTTCTTAAGATTACGAGATTTCAATTTCTAACTCGTTCTATGATTCTTGGAAGTTTGATTTGATCGTTAGGGCTTTATTGTGATTTCCGTCTCTTAGGATTATTAGTCTGGTTGTTTGGGGAATTTCCAAAGTCTATATTTTATTATTGGCAGATAAAGTTTTCTTAATCATGCCAAAGCCTAGTTATGGAATTGGCCTTTGGTGATCTCCTGATCCTTTAAATTGTCATGTTATGGATTAACTTGCTTTTTAGCAAATTATCACTGTGTTTTATTTTTATCCCGATTTTTATGAATTATAGATTAGGTAAGCAATTTATCTTACGTAATGGTTTTTGGACTTAAGGACTTTTATAGTCCTTATTTTATTTTTTAGATTTTCTCAAGTTTAATGAATTCTTACTTGTGTTTATATTTCAGGACTCATTCAAAGTTCGGTTTTAATTTGGAGTGATTTTTAAGGTTTATTTTCGAAGTTCATTTTGAAATTATTTACTGAAATTTTCTGGGGCTTACAGGTATTATGTGAGTAGTGATATGTGGTAGATGGTTTATGTATGAGACATGATTTTTGTGAGGAATTGACTTGAGAGAGTTTTGGTAGAGAGAATTCTTGATGATAGAATTTGTGGAGAGATTTTGAGAGAGTTTTGGTAGTGTAAAGAATTGTGTGAAAGAATGGAAGAGGAAGGGGGTATTTATAGAATTTTTGGAGTGATTTTTGGATGTAATAAAATAATTTGAAAAAGAAAAATAATTGATTGAGGAGAGAGGAGGGTGGCGCTGGTTTTGGGCATGTGAGGAGGGAGAAAATTGTTTTATTTTATTTGTTTTGTGTAATAAAGAAGTAATGTGTAAAGTTTGATGTGATTAAAGGTGTATTGGAAATGAAAAAAGTAATAAAATAGATATGTAGGTGTAAGAAATAGGTGTAAGAAAAAGTAGAGATAGGTGAATAGTAATGAATAGTAGAAAAAGTACTATGAATAGTAGACTAGACAATTAAAGTACCGGTAGTAATAAAAATACGGGTAATAATGCGATATCTGTAATTTTTAGCTACCGAAAAATTCCAAAACTGATATTTTTGGAATCCTTGTATTTTTACGAGTCTATTGGTATAAACGGAATATTTTTAATATTCCGAGCTCCGGGACACGCTTTTCGAGAACCGATCCCGTTTGGGTCCGAAGGTCACTCGAAATTCGCGAATATGATATTTTTATGTTACCTTACGTTATTACGAACTATTCTAGGCTATTTACTTAATTTCGTTTTCTAGGGTTTGAAAACGCGGGATTGCCGGATCTTAACTACTAGGGTTCGTTATAGGCTTGTTGACTTTTAGGGTTCCGTTTTGAATTCCGTTTCCATCGAGATATTCGTAAGATCGTATAATTTTCGAGTCTTGAGCGTTTTAGAATTTTAGCTCGAAATTTATGTTTTATTTTATTTTATTTCATTTGTGATTATTTAATAGTTTTTAGTTCTCGGAATCAATTAACCGAGTCTAGGTTTATGAGTTGACTCGATTTGACTTTTGTGGAAAACTTGGATTTTGTGATTCTAAAATTTTACTGAAGGAATTAGGATTTTATTATCTCGTTGTTAAGCGGTATTTGGATCTATTGTTTTGATTTGCGTTTTAGGAATTGGGTAGATTATTTAATCGACGTACGGACGTTGATTATATTGGTAATTGGACTTTATATTTTATTTCAGGGGTTCTTGTTTTCTCAAGATTGAGAGAACTCGTTTTTGTTCTTATTAAATTTTTAACTTGGTTCGACTTTTAGGGTTTCGTTTCCGGTATTTGACTAGGTCTAGAATTGAGTTTTAATCTCAAGTTGATTTTTCGGGTCTTTGATATTTATACTTCTAAAATTATTTTTAAGGATTATGAAAATTTTTGGGGGTTTACATGTATGACCTAGTATAGAATTGATTTGTCTGCAATATCTATGATCACCCTTAAATTGTTAAATTAATATGCCATGATCTTATAATCAAATTGGCCTTGCATAGCACATGTGAGTCATATTGCATAGGTTATTATACCTTTGTGGGAAGAAGGCATAATAGCTGGGCAACGAGGGGCCTGTAAACTCGAATGTTGGCGTAATGGCCAAAATTTGAAATGTTGGCGCAACGGCCGAAAATTATAATGTTGGCATAAGAGCCGGAATTAAAAATATGTGTGGGTGGGCACCTGTATCAACCACAATAAAATGAGAAAAATTGAAATCTTTAGTTGTATGGGCCTAAAACACCTAACCCCAAATGGAGGGCGTAAATTCATTCAACATAAGACTTCCGGATGGTCTTATGTATTGTATGTTCACGTGTTTGTGCATTCATATAGTTGTTAATGACTTATCTGTTATATATTACTATTGAGCATTTAATTTTGGGAAGTGGAACTTACTAAGTTGGCAATGCTTACACCCCTGCAGTTTCTTTCTAATGCAGTTGCCATACTTATGGCTGCATCTCCAAACCTGGCTAAATCAGGTAATAAGAGACTAGGAGTTATCTTGTCACGCCCCGAAGGGTACCTTAAATGTGGCAGTCCGCCGTACACAATATTAAAGCCTAAGAATGACCACCCAAGTCACGCGGAGGCTTCCATACTATGTACAAGGCGTCTAATACATAGAGGAGACACATTGGAATGATACAATTTATGTTGATATAACCTGAGTAACAATGTAAAGGGATTCTAATTCACTATACTCCAGAAACAAATCATTATACTTCATATACAAATTGCTATACTTCAAATACAATTCATTCAACTTCAATTACATTCATCCACAGACTTCCCTACATAAACTATTACAAGACAAATCATAAAACTAGCTGATAACTTCAAACATTCGTATTCTTTGTCGAAATCCCGGAGTCATTCCCAGCTCCAACCAATTCGGTCCCCACTTTGCATTCTTGAGATAACCTGTTCATTTAAACAACTATTGGGGTATAAGATACACTAGCTTAGTGAGAATTTCCTTAATTCTGTACCATAACAAACAAGTTATAATCAATCATATGCTATGCATGAACAAACACGTAAGCAAACAATTATGTATGGGTATCCGGAACCTACACGCAGAACGGATTTACGCCCTCCGTATCTTAGGTTAGGGATGGTATTGAAGTCTACACGACTGCTGCTAGTCCCCAAGCCCTCGGCTCATAATAATCGCCTCGGCTCATAATAATCGCCTCGGCTAGGCTCACACATGGAATGCATCCCCGATGCGTCTTAGTTCCCTATGAATGAGCTCTGATCCCGGGTCTCATTATCCAAACGAGTCCTCAGATCATACCGATCGACCTGCATAGGAGTCGCACGCTACCAAATGCAATATGTCCGACGTGATGCATAACCAATTTAATTTTTGCTTAGGTAAAAAATATTTATATATTCTTTAGAGTGACCAACCAATATCACACATATAATAGAAATAATATGAACGGTGCAGTTATCCAATCAAATCGTGGTTTCGATATGCTTTAGTTTCTTTGGCATACATTCATCATAGTCTCATCATATCCCCATCCCCATTCATATCGATTTTTATCTTGTTCCTATAATTCTAATGCAACTAACTACAAGCACAATCAAGGTAACAAAACAAGGAGAAAACTCACTCGGCCATTGGATCACCGGTCTTCTAGTAATAATAATTCGGTGGCAGGAAATCATCGATCTCGGGATCTCCTAAAAAGGAAGAAATACTCTAATAAGTATTTCATCACTTAACTAATCCAAACTATCTCATTCAAACTATCAAATTCGCAATTCGCGTCCTAAGCAGGAATTCCAACTTAAAACGGTAATAACTTGGTCATTTTAACTCGGAATCTCGCAAATTATATATCGATTTCTATCTACTTCGTAAGATCTATCTAATTATAATATTATTTTCAAGTTTTGAAAACCTTGAAGCTTTGAAAAGTTCGGATCAGATTAGGACAACAACAATTTCAATTTCCGAAAAATAGTTTTGTAAATGCTTGAAATGTTTCTACTTGTCAATTCAATTATACATGCAATATGAATGATTTCCTAACATGAATGACATGAGATGAGCTTAATGCATGCATGATCTTAATGATTTTTGCAACAAGGAAACTTTATAACTTTTTATTTTGCAAGACTATAATAACAACTATTTATGAAAAGTCTAGTTTTCTAACTTTGAGCATTTCCATTTGTTTTGGATTTATTACTTAAGAAAATATAATTATTTTTGTTAAAATTGAGTCTTCATCATATATTTTACTTATGACCTTTATTCTACATAAAAATTTCCATTTTACACTTTGTAAACATATTTTCAAGTGGGGTTGATTCCAAAATCTGAATTTTACAAAAATTGGTTTTTGAGTGATACCTTCAAGTAAAAATCATTTGATATTTAGAAAATTAAGGCTCAATCATACATAACCATTAAGGAACTCATTCTTACACAAAAATTTGCATTTTACACTTTGCAAATATGTTTTCCAATATGATTTACTCAAAAATCCGAATTTTAGAAAATCCACTTTTTGAATGATTCATTTGGGAAAAACTTGTTTAATGCATTAAAATTTAAGACTTTACTACATCTATTGTCTAAGGACTTCATTTAACACATAAAATTTGCAATTTGAGCTCAAATACTAAGTGATTACATATGCATCATCTTAAGTTACAAATTTGACAATTTGATTACTAACTCAAAATTTTCCATTTTAATTCCATTACTTGTTTTACACATTACTCATGCCTAAAGTCATTTTAACTTGTAGAAATCATTGCTTAATGATACCTATTACCTATATACTTCATTTTTCACATAAAACATGAGTTTTAGAGTTGATAAATGGGTTTTAAAAATGGGTTTTGATTGGGATCTGGATTTACAAAATTCATTTTTGGACATATCTTTTGATAAAATCTATTCCTTACATATCCTATCCTAAGAGCCGTTCATTTCTTAAATAAAAATTATACTTTGACACTTGGAAAGTGGTTTTTAAATGGGAGTCTTGCCAAAATGCGAATTTCACAAATTTTGTTCAAGTTCAAATCTAAGATCTACACATAATATGAACATACATCTAAAAGAAACCCATGGTAATGAACTATAAACTCATAGATCTAAACTTTACTTATCAAAATCATTCATTTATGTTGTTCATACCCTAAGCCCTTCATTTTAAATGAAAAATACACATTTTGAAGTTGAAAAATCACTTTTCTAAATATGGTCCCATTTTCATCCGAATTTTCAAAAGTTGTTTTTGTTGAAAATAAAATAGATCTTGAGTTTCCTACAACTTTCCTACCATCATCATGCTTATTACAAGTTGTTTATAAACATAAAAAAAAGTCTAATGCATTTTATGAACTCAAAACTCTAGAACTAGTTTTCTAAACTAGTTATAAGTGCATGAATACATGTGGATGATAGATCTATACATAAATCATAAGAAATAACAAAGATAACAACTTAAATAACAAGATCCATGGCATAAACTAAAATCAAAGCTAAAAAAATTTAGATCTACAAAATATATCAACTTTAAACAAGAAAATAATTGAAATACAAGATAATAAAAGTAGAGAAAAGGAGTGTTTCATTATTGGCATCATCATCCTAAGCTTTTAAGCTTATGGAAGGTCATTTGATGCATGAAACCTTCATTACACTTTACCTGTATCACCTATGGAGGTTTTGAGATGAAGATTTGCTTAGAAATCTTCAAGGAACATGGATGGAAGCTAATGGAAGATGTGGGGGCAGCTTGGTTCTTGAAGAAACAAGAACAAGAAGAAGAAGAAAAGAGAGGAAATAGAGAGCGAAAAGGTTAAAGAATGAAAGAGGGAAAGTGAATAAATGAAGGAGTGAGAGAAAATGAGTGTTTTAATGAATAAAGGAAGAGAAAAAAAATAAAACAAGGCAGCCAAATATGACCCATGATGCACATGAATTATGTGGGAGGGAGAGAGAGAAATTTTGTTGAATTTTGACTTGAAATTGTAATGTAATTAATGGTATGTATAACTTTTTGAAGAAGGATTGAAATATAACTAATTTTAGTGAAAATAGGAGTAAATAAAGGACAATGGCAGCCATGAAAGAGTCAAAAATCTGCCATCAATTGTGGGATAATGTGTAGAAAGATTGAAGTGAAAAGGAAATAATATGTGTAAGGTGTACTTGAAGGTATGGGTTGTAAAAGTACTTTATTAACAAATATGTAGCAGATTTTTCATAATTAAAATTAAATAATTATTTGAATTATTTTAGTATTTTAACAAATATGTTACCGGTACGGTCAAAATACGCGAATATGGGATATAACTAATATTTTTATAACCCGAAAAATTATAAAAAAAATAATTTATGAGAACAAAAATATTCTTAAAATATTTTTCAATTATTAAATTAATTTATTTTATTTTTAGTATCGGGTCTTAAACAGAATCTGATCCCGTAAAGACCCGAAACGAACTAAATTTTAGAAAAAAAAAATTTTCTATATTAAAATATTTATCTAAAAATATAAGACTTTATTAGAATAATAAAATTTTTTAATGAAATAAAAATGAATAGTGCAAAAGACTAATCAATTACCAATAATAATGGAAATACGATAAAAAGGTTATAACTGTAACTTTTATAACCCGAAAAATTATATAACTGATATATTTAGGAATCTTATGAAATTACGAGTCTAACGGTACTATTGGTATATTTTTGATATCTCGAGCCCCCGAAGTCTGTATCCGAACGAGTTCGAAATAGGTCAAAAATTTACCAATCTAATATTTTTAAACAAACTCATATTACTGTGAGCTATTCTACATCTTCAACTACACCTCGGCCTCTAGGGTTAGGGGCACTACGTTGTCGGACTTAAGCTATTGTATTTCGCTTAGGGTTTCTAGGTGATTTTCCGGTTTAGATCTTTGCCAAATTAGAAACTGATATTTTATATTTATACAACATATTTAATTTGAGAAATTTATTTTATATATCAATTTTGTAGGTATTTATTATCTTTTAACGTTTTCAAAATTCTTGAATTGAGTTATATTTTTGAAAGTCAATTGTTATTTGCTTTTTAATAATTTGTTTTTGGGCTTGTTGCAATTTGGTTTTAATTTGGAGTGATTTTTAGGGTGTATTTTAGAAGTTCGTCTTGGAATTATTTATTGAAATTTTCCGGGGCTTACATATCTCCTTAGAAGTTTACAATTGGTTTTTATAGTTTTAGTAATGAACCTAGAAGGATCAATTGTTACCAAAAGGATAATACTTAACTTATGTGTAGCAGGGGAATGCCCCTTAATGCTTTGTAATTGATCCTGAGATATCTGTGGTTTATATTTTTATGCTTATTCTATCAAATTGAACTATCTATCTCCAATTGTTTATGTATTCTATTGTCGTAAGAGAATGCCTTACATACTAACACAAGACTTCTGAATGACTGTGGTAGTGATTCTTAAGTCTTGTTTAGCATGCGACGAAATGTTACATTTATGGTACCCTTTGGGCGTGATAGTTTAAGTTGGTATCAGAGTAGCAAAAATGTAAAGCATGGCAATAGAATTTAATAACCTAAAATATAAGAATAAATGAATCTTAGGTTAGTAATGAAATTGAAAGTTGAATCTAACTAAAAAATCTCTTTTTGGTATAGGTATCCCTAGGTGAAACTCGGGAAAGGGCCATAACATTTTTAAAGGGGACGGGTGAGACCTTTATTGACTACAGATTAAGGTTAAGGACTCTTTGTGAGGATTTTGCCTTGGCCGAGAGACCTAGGACTTTCAAGAAGGTATATGTGATCTGGAAAAGAGGTCTTAGATACACTCGATGGGAAAGAGTGGTTGATTAAATTAGATATGATCCGATCAGAAGAAGGAGATGGTCTATGCTAGAAACAATTTATGCGGTGGAAAAGATCATGGTTGATTATGGCAATGAGCTAATGTTGAGGGAGGCCACATTTATTTTAAAGAAGGAAGACAACACACCCTACCCTGACTTTAGAGTGTGGAGGAATATCGGACCCTTATATGTATATGCCCATGATGATCTGATGACTCATAGAGAATGGCTTGAGGCCAATGCAAACAACCATTTCTATTAGAGAGGTATATATTTGGACATTTTCCTAACACCCCTAGAAATTTAGGCACCGCCTCCTAGTGAAGTAGGCATATAATTTGGAGTTATCCTAGTAGCAAAAAATTAGGATGAGGTAGAAAGTGAAGAAGAAGACCTCGAGGAAGACCCGAATTGGGTAGAAGTCGAAGGAAATAGAACACCTCAACCAGCTGAAATTGAGGAAGAATCAAGTAATGAGCTAAACTTGCTCAATCAGGATTTTGATCAAGATTTAGAAATCCCAGATAGCCACAGGATAGAACCTGATTATGATCCTAGTCTGTAGAGGGACATATATGTATTAGGAGAAGGCCCGAGATTGGCAAATGAAGTCCCTGTTGATCCTATAAGGAATAAACATTCGAAGAATGTTATGATGAGGGAAGTCTAGGAGAATGATGAGAGGAATTTAAAAGAAACTGGAGAAGAGGATAGAAATATGTAGGATAGGATTGAAGAAGAAGAAGAAGAAGAAGAGGAAGAGGAAGAAGAAGAGGAAATCAAGCAGGAGGAGTGAACTTGGCCAACTAGGAAGAAGCGAATGATAGTGAGAGAATATTTGAGTTTGTTTGTTAGGAGGGATGATGGTGGTTCGTCTAGTAGAGATCAACCTCCATCCCCTACCCTAAGGGACTCCCAAGAGTGAAAGAAGTAGTGGTGACAAGTATGACATGCACCAGTGCAACCGAAAATTTTGTAATAGGCAATGAGGAATGCCAAATTGCCTTGGTAATGTCTTTAGGAAAATGCTAGTGCATTATGTATTTGGTTCCTTGTTTTATATCTTTCTTTCTTGGCATAGCAAGAAACTATAATTCTGATGGGTTTAACTTAGTTGAGTAGCATGGTTTTTATGTTTTGTAGGTATAATGTAAAAGACTCTGTCACGTCCCAAAGGGTACCCTAAACGTGGCAGTCCGCCACATACGGTATTAAAACTTAAGAATGACTTCCCAAAGTCATGCGAAAGTTTTCAACACCATATGTAAAGCGTCTATCACAACAATAGGAGACAGGATGTATAGTTTGAGATAGTAAATAAAGAAATACAAGAATCTAAATAAACATCAAATTTATCATTAATAGAATATAATCTTTACATCATCTTAGGGTTTTTCCCTTATAATTCTCCAAACAATCATAATAACAACTTAATCCTTCCCACAACCAAATAATACTAACACCAAAAGATATTAAAGGATAATTAACCTATGATCTTCAAAAAATTTCCATAAGCTTTACTAGGACATCACCCCACTTGAGTATATGAAGTCTTCGGGTATAAAAAATAGTCCTGTTACAATAAAGATCTATCGGAGTATAAGCATAACTAGCTTAGTGAGAATATTCCTGAATCATCGTACTTGTATAAATAATTTCAAACAAGTTATTAACAAGCATATGAATGCATCAAACACGTGATCAAGCAATACATATGATCTACCGGAAATCATATGTTTGAATGGATTTACCTCTCCATTCAGGGTTAGGTGTTCCAGGCTCTTTAAAACCCAACTTAAAATCTAACTCATGTAGTTTATTTCAGGCTCCTACTAGCCATCAAAAAATAGTTCTTTCAGGTACCTATCGCCCATCTTAAATAGTTCTTTCAGGCACCTATCGCTCATCTTGCAGATTTCTGGCTACTGCACACCCGGCTACTAAGCTCTTGTCCTATCGAGATTAGCAGCTCATGCAATGAAATTAACTACGTGATATGCATGAGTCAATTAATATAATTCATAGTATATGTTTAAAGTAATTTAAAGGTGATCACATATTTTTGCACACACTATAACAAAATAATAGCAAAACATAAGTTAATTAATAACGATACATGCTTCGGTATGCTTAACATTCTTTCAACCAATATTATCATACATAATTCATTTCATCTTTTCCTACTTCTAGTGCTTCTAGCTACAAGCACAACTAAGTACGAAAAAGGTAGGAAATAAACTCACTTGGCCATGAGGATCTATCTTTCTTACGGATGAGTCGATCGGTAAATCCACTGATCCAAAATAATCCTCTGGGTATGAATACTCCTCCTCGGGTTCACCTAGTCAAGAATAATACCCATAATGAGTATTTCTTGTTGATTCTATGGTACTTATCAAAAACTATGTCATAAAATCGTTAAAATTCGCGTAGAAGGTAATTCCAACTTAAAATGGCCATAACTTGGTCATTTTAACTCGAAATTACGGTTATAATATATCGTTTTCTACCTACTCGAAAAGATCTATCCATTTCTAAGGTTATTTTTGTCATAAAAAGCTATTTGGGTTACAAACTAACACTGTACAGAATAGTTACGAATTTATAGTTATCAAAATATGGTTTCTTTCCAAATTTTACTTTACTCAAAATTCCTTAAGAAAAATTTATGGATATATATATAGTTGAAAAAATCCTTTGGGCATATATTTATACTCATATGTATGCATGATCTTTGTAGTGTTGTCTCAAGATTGATATTTCATAAACAATTTTTCTTTAAGGATTTAAAAGACAAGACTTTTGAAAATTTCTCCTTTTTAAATTGTGAAAACAAAAATATATTTGAGTTGTTATGAGTAAATGTTTTATTATTATTTCTTTTTCTTACTTTTCAAAAGTGAATTCGTTTTAAAAAATTTTGGTTCTTTAAGTTATCTACTAACTTTATTTATAGTGATTAAAAATAAGCTTTTCAAAATATTCCCTAAGTTTCAAATATTTGAAGTTGTGTATGTTTTCCTTTTATTTTTATATCATTTCTCTTCTTTAGAAAATAGATATACCTTCAAAACTTTTACTTTTCGGCAAATTTTATTTTATAAGTTGGTTTTCAAAATAGTGAATCGATGTTATCTTGGTTTGAAAAACTTGTTTTATTCTTAATATTTGTTAAATGGTAGAATAACTTCTTTAGGCAAGTTTATAAGAAAAGCTTTCTTAATAAGGAATTGTTAACGTTAGAACTTAGTAAAACTTTGTTTTAATTTTGAAAATATAAAATTCAAGTTTTGAAGATGCTTTCATAGCATGTGATTTTCAAAGTCTAAAATGAATCTATTAAAAGATTTAGTTGAGTTCAAGTCTTTAGTTCAAGACTAAAAATTCTTATCTTGATGGAGTATTTAGCTTTTAAAAGAAATGAGTTCTTTTTATTATTTTGATGAGATCTTCATTACCAATTCTTCTAGAATTTATGATTAGCTTATCCTTTCAAAAGAGTTTATTAAAAAGAAAACTTAAATCTTTTGTTGAAAATTCCTTTTGTTAAGAAATCTAGTTTACTTTTCTTTATTTAAGAAAGAACCCATTTTTATTTTTATTTAAGACAACAACATTCTTAATCATGCATGAATATGATTATGTAGTAATGTAAAAGTAAAGATAAAAAATAGTAAGATAGAAAGAAATGCTTGTAAGTGAATAAACATAAATAAATAATCAAGCATTGGGAACCTTAGCTTCATCAAGGTATCCCGATCATGTATTGGGAGCCTTAGCTTCATCAAGGCAACTCGAGACTAAGAATAGACTAGTCCCAAAAGAAAAGAAAAGAAATTTGTTTTGACTTGATATGGACAAGTCTAAGACTAGAAAGACTAGTCTTAATAAGTTGCATAGAACAAGTAAATAAATAAATTGCAAGACTTGGAAAGAAATAAATAACAAATGAGCTTATATGCTCTAAATAAATATATATATATATATATATAATATACATAATAGTATATAAGTTAGATTAGAGCAAAAATAACAACAATAAAAACAATAATATAATAACATAATGTAAAATAGGAACATGATAAAAAACAAAGCATGAACATATTGTTGCTTCTTTTACTCATATGAGCCTAAGAAACATATACTAAGCTCATGCTAAGTTGTATGAACATGATGAAGAAATTTAAGTAGGATTTTACCTAAGGTTTAATGGAAGGTTTTGAAAGAGATGAATGGGTTTTGTGTTTGATATTTTTCTTGAAGAGTAGAAATGGGTAGAGAGTATTTTGTGAGAGATTTGTTGGAGAGAGGTTTTGAGAGAGTATTTTGGTAGAGTTTTGTTATGTGAAATGAGTGTGTGAAAGAATGAAGGAGGAAGGGGGTATTTATAGAATTTTTGGAGTGAATTTTGGATGTAATAAAATAAATTGAAAATAAAATTATATAGAGAAGAAAGGGGGAGGGCCAACGCCTATTGAGAGAGAAAGAGATGGTATTTTTATTTGTTTTGATTTTTTGATATATGAAAGATGTAATGTGTAAGGTAGATTTGAAATAAAGTTGTATTAGAAAAGTAAAAAGTAAGAAAATAGGTATGTAGGTAGTAAGAAATAGGTGTAAGAAAAAGTAGAGATAAGTGAATAGTAATGAATAGTAGAAAGTACTATGAATAGTAGACTAAACATATAAAATACCGGTAGTAATAAAAATACGCGTAAACGAGCTATATATGTTATTTTTAGTTACAGAAAAATTCTAAAATTGATATTTTTGAAATCCTTATTTAATTACGGGTCTTTTGGTGTTATCGGAATATTTTTAATATTCCGAGGTTCAGGAGACGCTTTTCGAGAACTGATCTCGTTCGAGTCCAAAGGAAACTCAAAATTCGTAAATCTGATATTTTTCACGTTACCCTATATTATTACGAACTATTTTAAGCCACTAACTTAAATTCGTTTTCTAGGGTTTGAGGCTGCGGGATTGCCGGAGTTGAAATTGCTTGATTGTCTTGGTCTTTGTTGACTTTTGAACTCCGGTTTGACTAGGGTTAGGGTTTAATCCATCCTTGCCATTTTAACTCAGGGATCGGATAGGCGGATCTTTTCATGTTTAGATTTTCGAATCGATTGATTATTGAACTTTCTATTTTTGTTTTTGAAAATTCTCTTATGAAATTTTGTGATCGAAATTGTTTAAGGTTCGGTTTCAACTTGGGTTAAACTTTAGGGTTTCGATTTGTTATTCCCAAAACCATTATTGAAAAATTCGAGGGCTTACAGACTCGGTCGAATGTAAGGCCTTGATATGATCTAATGAAATTGACATGTACTTATTTATGGAGGAAAGTTTCATTTTCTTAACTAATGATGTGATCAAGCATGCATCTAATGAGGGACATCATATCTAATATGCTCTTAGGAAGTCATAATTAAGAACAAAATACATGCATTTCATTGCACCCATTGAATCATCATGTTCGATTTCTTTTGCTTGATTTCCTGCATTGAGTTATGATTTCTATTCTACATCTTAATATTTCTGAATTTTCTTGAATTGGATTTCATGACTTCGAATTATTACGGCTTATTGAAATTTAGATTTATTACTTAATTTCCACAGATACGACTTAGTGTTTACAGGATAATGTAATGGAAATCCTCAAAATCTAAATAGCAATGTACGAGTAGGTGAATTCGAAGAAATTGAAACCACGAGCAAAGAACTTCCCTGATATAAGAAAATAATCAACTTGCATTACCCTAGTGTGATTAAGAAAAACACCCCTAGAACCAGCAAGTGGACTTTATAAGTACAAAAAATAACTAGCTAATCTTCTAAACATTCATCCGAAACCCAAACCAAAAATGAAATCTAAAACAAAATCCAAACTATACAAGACCTCACATCACTACCACTGCCATATTACCAAGGAACCCAACAAACCTCAATACCAGACTTTAAAAAGGAGTGACCCGTGTATTGGTAGAACCTTTGGTGAAAAAGATGAAGGGAATTGGTTGGCTTAGATTTGGAAATCTTTTGTGGCTTAAGAAGTTCTACCATATCTTCAATAGATTATAGGACTTACATACACGAATCTAAGGCTTCCAATACAAATAAATTTTTCCTTTAACTTTGGTCTTTCAAAATTTTTACTTCTAGTGATAAAAGAACAAAGTTTTCAAAAGTTTATTAAGTTGTTAATACCCTATTTATAATTTTGTCTTTAGAATGGTTTTAGAAAATGAGTTTTTTCTTTTCATATTTCTTGCTTGAAATATAAGTTATTGTTTTCTAAAACATGGTCTTTTATTTCCTCTACAAATTTTATTTGAAAAGAATTATCTTTATTGATAAATCCTTTGTTTTTAATCTTATCAATTTTATGTTCTTGAAAAAAAGTTCCTTCTTTAGAAACTTGAAAATCATTATTTTTACTAATTGGGTTTATAAATTTATGGGTTTATTTTATTTTAACTTTGAAAACTAGTTTGCTTCTTGTTTTTGTTATGGAGTATGAAAAGAGTTTAATCTTAAGCTTTTTGTGAAAACTTTGAATACCAAAAGATTCTTTTACTAAGACTTAGGTTACCATATTATGAAAAGAAGGTGTTTATTTCTTATATTTCTTTGGTAAAGCTATCTTTGTTATTTGATAAAACTTGTATTATTCTATTCCTATGTTGTTGATGATAACTCCATTATTTAATGATAAGTTACATAATAGAAAATCTATATCAAGTTCCTTTATTAAAGAAAAATTCTACTTTAAATTTATTTGAGACAATATCATTATGCAGACGCATGTATTATGAGCATGTAGTATGTAGATGATGAAAATACGAGATAAGAAGTAAGATAATATTAGTAAGCAATATAACAATAATAAGCAAGATATTATAGTGAAGCATTGGGAACCTTAGCTTCATCAAGGTAACCCGGTCATGTATTGGGAGTCCTAGCTTCATCAAGGTAACCCGATCAAATATTGGGAGCCTTAGCTTCATCAAGGCATCCCAGGGCTCCCAGGACTGTGTCCCCAAAAAAAGAGAAAAAAGAAAGAGAAAAAAAAAAAGCAGTAATAAGCTTATTAGTGAGTTAGTGAGCATTTAGGCTCTAAAAATATATATAGATATATGTATAGATAGTAACATACATATGAAGTTAGGTTAGAAGCATGATAATAACAATAATAAGAACATAATAACAACATAATAACAAATCAACATAATATGAAATTTATTCATGGACAAGAACAAATCACGAACATAGTATTGCTTCTATAACATTGGAATGTTTAAGAAACATACACCATGGTCATGTTAAGTTACATGATATGGTAGAAAGAAAGGGATAAGAACTTTTACCTAAGGAGATAATATGGAAGTGATAGTAGAAGAAATGTTTGGTTAATGTTTATCTGTGTAAGAATGTGTAGGAAAATTTGGTAGTAAAAGAAAGAAAAGAGAGATTTTGGTAGAGACTATTTGAGGAGAAATTTTGGGAGAGTTTTAGTAAGGTGAAAGAGTGTGTGAAAGAATTGGAGGGAGAGGGGGTATTTATAGAATTTTTGGAGTGAAAATTGTATGATTTAAATAAATTGAAAAAAAAAATGTGTGTGTGTGGAGTACATGGCTGGCGTAATCTTTAGAGGAGAGAGAGGGAGTGATTTTGATTTGTTTTATATTTTTGTTAATTAATAGTAATAAGATGTAAAGTTTGATGTGAATGAAGATGTATGGGAAAAGTAAAAAGTAGATAATAGGTTTGTAGAGTGTAGAAATAGGTGTAGAAAAAGTAGAGATAGGTGAATAGTAATGAATAGTGAAGATAGTATTATGAATAGTAGATAAGACAAATTAATACCGATAGTAAAGAAAATAAGCGTAATTAAGCTATATATGATATTTTTAGATTCCTAAAAATTATAAAACTGATATTTTTGAAATCCTTGTATTTTTTACGAGTTTATTGGTATTATTGGAATATTTTTGTCGTCAAGGGTATCAGGACATGGGTTTCGAAAATTGATCCCGTTCGGATTCATATGACACAAAAAATTATTGAATATGATATTTTTATGCATCCTTACATTATTACGAACTATTATTCACTACTATCTCAATTTCATTGTTTTGGGATTAGGAACACAAGATTGTCGGATCTAATCTATTAGGGTTTGATACGTATTTGTTGACCTTAGGGTTTTCGGTTGACTTCCGGTTTAGGGTTTGAACATAACCGTAGCATAAAATCTAGGGGATTACAAGTTCACTTCTAGGAAAATTTAGCTCTTATATATTCTTTTTAACATTTAGTGAAAGAGGTAAATGAAACTTTTGACTTAGTGATCCTTTATAAGAAGATTTTGAATTTATTGGACATTTAGAATGAAAACAAGCAAAGCCTTTACTTCACTGACTCAGGTAAGTGAGTGTTAGAGAGAGGAAGAGTTCGTAGGGGTATCTCAAAACCTGGTCACTTAGGTGATGAGCCTGGATATGTCGACTCAATGAACTCACTATAATAAGAAGTGAGGAAAGACAAAAGTTCAATTCATGAACTTTGAAAAAAAAGAAAAGAAAGATTTGAGTTGAAAAGAAGTGGGCTAAAACCCGTACAGAGAATTCTCTCTAAAGGCTTAAGAAATGCTTGTTGGAGATAAAAAGATAATAAATGCAAAATATAAACTCAAAAGACTTTGTAAAAGGAAAAATCTAGGGAAAAAAGTTGATGCCATATGCTTTCATTTTATGTTGATAGGATAGTATATTAGCTAAATGTTTGGAGAAGTTTAAATGGTTGTTTTTCTTGTTTTGACTGTGTGTCTACTTTTAGACTGAAAAATCTTATGTTAAACACAAGGAGTAAAGTTTGTTTGGTTTGGATTTGCTATTAAATTTTGATTAAAGTAATCTAATTACATGTGAATAGTAAGGTTAGAGCAGTGGGCACTGCAATTGCAAGTCATGAAGCTTAAGGAAAGAATTATACTTTGTAATTCATATTTCAATTTTGAGTTTTATTATTTTGGTTGAGGGCAAGCAAAAGTTCAAGTGTGGAGAAGTTGATAAACTCATATTTTATACACTTTTCATTTCTCAATTTGTGCTTAATTTGTGTTAATCTTAATCAAAATTGAAAGAATTGGTACTTTGATGTGCTAAATTGTGTAATTCAGGTCATTGAGGACTTGAGATGATAGATAAACGAAGTGAATAAAGTTTAAAGCAAGGAATCATCTTAAACAGAGCCAGACAGAGTTAACACCAGCTGAACAATGTTCAATACCGCCGACATTCAATAGGGAATCTTCAAGTGTTCAAAATTTTCAACAAACGGCGACAAATTGGAATTCAATGCCGCCGGTATTGAATGGTGTTGCCCATCCACAGAAGCGAATTTCTTAACATTGGTTCCTACACTGCCAGTGTAAGAACGGATTTTAGTCAGCTTCTACAATTGACATTTACGCCTGCAAATTGAGAAGCAACGCCGGGGTAGTGTTTGATGTGCTCAGAGTTTAATTTGCTTAACGCCAGCTTCTACGCTAGTGGCGTAGAGGATGCAACTGCCAGTGTATGTTTTGGTAGTTGAAAGAATCCATGCCTTATTTTATATGAAAAGTGTCCATTCAAGAGGGAGAGGGCAGTCTGTAAGAAGAAAAATAGAGAGTATGAAATAGGGAGTTCTTAGCTTTTGTTAGATCTACCTTTGAAGATTAGAGATTTGACCATGTTTTTCATGTTGGTGTGATCAATACTACTTTTAAGAACTATTGTACGGTTAGATTAATCAATTAATTCCTGTTTCTATGCTTTATGCAATTTGATTTGTCTGCTTTTATGTTGTTTATTAGTGTCATTGTACTAATTGATGTGATATTTGTAGTTACAACCATGTCTTGCTAAATTGTAATGGTGGGAACTTGATTAAAATCTCAATGTGTAAGCCCCTGAATTTTTCGATAATGGTTTTGGGATACTAAATTGAAACCTTAAAGTCTCACCCAAGTTAAAACCGAACCTTGAACAATTTCGATCACGGAATTTCATAAGAGAATTTTCAAAAACAAAAATAGAAAGTTCAATAATTGATCGATTCGAAAATCCGAATATGAAAGGATCCGCCTGTCCGATCATTGAGTTAAACTTTTCAATTTCTAGGGCAAAGATGGATTAAACCCTGACCCTAGTCAAACCGGAGTTCAAAAGTCAACGAAAGTCAAAACAATTAAACAATTTCAACTCCGGTAATCCCGCATTCTCAAACCCTAGAAAACGAAATTAAGTTAGTGGCTTAAAATAGTTCGTAATAATATAAAGTAACATAAAAATATCAGATTCGTGAATTTCGAGTGTCCTTCGGACTCAAACGAGATCAGTTCTCGAAAAGCGTGTCCCGAAGCTCGAAATATTAAAAATATTCCGATAACACCAAAAGACTCGTAATTAAAGAAGGATTTCAAAAATATCAGTTTTAGAATTTTTTGGTAACTAAAAATAACAGATATAGCTCGTTTATGCGTATTTTTATTACTATCGGTATTCTATATGTCTAGTCTACTATTCATAGTACTATTCCTACTATTCATTACTATTCACCTATCTCTATTTTTTCTTACACCTATTTCTTACTACCTACATACCTATTTTTTTACTTTTTACTTTTCCAATATAACTTTATTTCACATCTACCTTACACATTACATTTTTCATTTATCAAAAATCAAAACAAATAAAAATCATCCCCTTCTCCCTCATATAGGCACCGGCCCCCTCTCTCCTCTTCCCTCCCATTCTATTTTCTTTTCCAATTTGTTTTATTACATCCAAAATTTACTCCAAAAATTCTATAAACACCCCCTTCCTCCTTCATTCTTTCACACACTCATTTTACAAAACAAAACTCTACCAAAATACTCTCTCAAAACCTCTCTCCAACAAATTTTTCACAAAATACTCTCTACCAATTTCTACTCTTCAAGAAAAATATCAAACATAAAACCCATTCATCTCTTTCAAACATTTCATTAAACCTTAGGTAAAATCCTACTTAAACTTCTTCATCATGTTCATACAACTTAGCATGAGCTTAGTGTATGTTTCTTAGGCTCATATGAGTTAAAGAAGCAACAATATGTTCATGCGTTGTTTTTGTTCATATTCCTATTTTACATTATGTTATCATGTTGTTATTTTCATTATTGTTATTTTTGCTCTAATCTAACTCATATAATATTATGTATACTATGTATATATATTTATTTAGAGCATATAAGCTCATTGTTATTTATTTATTTCCAAGTCTTGCAATTTATTTATTTACTTGTTTTATGTAATTTATTAAGACTAGTCTTTCTAGTCTTAGACTTGTCCATATCAAGTCAAAACAAATTTTTTTTCTATTGGGACTAGTCCATTCTTAGTCTCGGGTTGCCTTGATGAAGCTAAGGCTTCCAATACATGATCGGAATACCTTGATGAAGCTAAGGTTCCCAATGCTTGATTATTTATTTATTTTTATTTACTTACAAGTATTTATTTCTATCTTACTATGTTTTATCTTTACTTTTACATTGCTACATAATCATATTCATGCATGATTAAGAATGTTGTTGTCTTAAATAAAAATAAAACAAAATAAAAATCGGTTCTTTCAAAAGTAAACTAGATTTCTTAACAAAAGGAATTTTCTCAAAAGATCTAAGTTTTGTTTTTACAAAGGATAAGCTAATCATAATTTCTAGAAGAAGCAATAATATAGATTTCTTAAATATAATAATAGGAATTCTTTTCTTTTATAAACCAAACTAAATAAAGGAAGAATTTTTAGCAATACCTTATCTTTTATAAGACTTAAATAGGTTCACTATAGCCTTTGAGAATCACATGCTAAGAAAGTTCCTTCAAAACTTAAATTTTGTATTATTATTCTCTTCTCGAAAATTAAAATGAAGTTTTACTAAGTTCTAAAGTTAACAAATCTTTATTAAGAAAGCTTTTCTTATAAACTTGTCTAAGAAAATTACTTTACTATTTAACTAACATTAAGAATAAAATAAGTTTTTCAAACTAAGATAAAATTAACTCACTATTTGGAAACCAATTTAGAAAAATAAAATTTGTCAAGAAAATCAAGTTTTAAAGATATATCTATAAAAATATAAGGAAAACATATATTTAGTACAACTTCAAATATTTGAAGCTTAAGGAATATTTTGAAAAGCTTATTTTCAATCACTAGAAATAGAGTTGGTAGATAACTTAAAGAACCAAAATTTTTGAAAATGAAATTACTTTTGAAAAGTAAGAAAAAGAAATAATAATAAAACATTTACTCAGAACAACTCAAATATATTTTTTTTCACAATTCAAAAAGGAGAAATTTTCAAAAGTCTTGTCTTTTAAATCCCTAAAGACAAATTGTTTATGAAATATCAATCTTGAAACAACACTACAAAGATCATGCATACATATGAGTATAAATATATGTCCAAAGGATTCTTTCAAAATATATATATATATATATATCCATATATTTCTCTTAAGGAATTTTGAGCAAAGTAAAGTTGAGCAAATCATATTTTGTAAACTATAAATTCGTAACTATTCTGTACCGTGGTATTTTCCAACCCAAATGGCTTTCTATAACAAAAATAACCTTAGAAATGGATAAATCTTTTCGAGTAGATAGAAAACGATATATTATAACCGCAATTCCGAGTTAAAATGACCAAGTTATGGCCATTTTAAGTTGGAATTACCTTCTATGCGAATTTTAACGAACTTATGATATAGTTTTTGATAAGTACCATAGAATCAACAAGAAATACTCATTATGGGTATTCTTCTTGATTAGGTGACCCGAGGAGGAGTATTCATACCTAGAGGATTATTTTGATTAGTGGAATTATCGATCGACTCATCCATAAGAAAGATAGATCCTCATGGCCAAGTGAGTTTATTTCCTACCTTTCTCGTACTTGGTTATGCTTATAGCTAGAAGCACTAGAAGTAGGAAAAGATGAAATGAATTATGTATGATAATATTGGTTGAAAGAATGTTAAGCATACCGAGGCATGAATCGTTGTTAATTAACTTATGTTTTGCTATTATTCTGCTGGAGTGTGTGCAAAATTCTGTGATCACCTTTAAATTACTTTAAACATATACTATGAGTTATATTAATTGATTCATGCATATCACGTAGTTAATTTCATTGCATTAGTTGCTAATCTCGATGGGACAAGAGCTTAGTAGCCAGACATTTGCAAGATGGGCGATAGGTGTCTGAAAGAACTATTTTAAGATGGGCGTTAGGTGCTTGAAAGAACTATTTTGTGATGGCTAGTAGGAGCCTGAAATAAACGACATGAGTTGGATTTTGAGTTGGGTTTTAAAGAGCCTAGAACACCTAACCCGAAATGGCGGGGTAAATCCATTCAAACATATGATTTCCGGTAGATCATATGTATTGCTTGATCACGTGTTTGATGCATTCATATGTTTGTTAATAACTTGTATGAAATTATTGATACAAGTAAATTGATTTAGGAATATTCTCACTAAGCAAGTTATGCTTATACTCCGATAGGCCTTTGTTGTATTAGGTCCAATATCTCTTATGTCTGAAGACTACATATACCCGGGTAGAATTATGATTTAAGGAGCTTCTGGGAATTTTTTGAAGATTTTAGGTTAAATATCTTTTAATGTATTTTGGCATTAGTATTTTTTTTTTTATTGTGAGAAAGATTAAGTTGTTATTATGATTGTTTGGAGAATTATAAGGGAAACCCCTAAAATGATGTAAGGATTGTATTCTCTTAATGATAAACTTGATGATTATTCAGATTTTTGTATGCCTCATTTACTATCTTAAACTATACATGTAAGCCCCTAGATTTTTCGATAATATTAGCAAACCCTAAGAACCGGAAGTTGAAATGAAACCCTAAAGTTAACCTAGTTATACGATTAGTCTAGTTAATCTAGATCCGGCACTCCCATGTTCTTAAACCCTAGAAAACGAAACTGAAATAATTGTGGAAAATGGTTCGTAATAATATAGGGAAGCCTAAAAATATCATATTCGAATTTTTCTAGTGTCCTTCGGATCCGATCAGGATTAGTTTTCAAAAACCGTGCCCTAGAGCACCAGATAGCAAAAATATTCCGACAACACCAATAGATTCGTAAAGATATAAGGTTTTCAAAAATATCAGTTTTAAAATTTTTCGGTAACTAAAAATAACAGATATAGGCTTTTTGCGCGTATTTTCTTTACTACCGGTATTTTAATTGTCAGTCTACTATTCATAGTACTTTTCTACTATTCATTACTATTCACCTATCTCTACTTTTTCTTACACTCTATTCTTACACACTACCATACCTATACCTTACAATTTACCTTCCTCATACAACTTTAATCACATCACACTTTACACATTACTTCTTTTAATACAAAACAAACAAAAATAATTATTTCTCCCCCCCTACATGTACCAAAACCTGTGCCCCTATGCCCCCTCTTCCATCCATTTTATTTTCAAATTCAATTAAATTTAATCACACAAATTTCCACTCCAAAAATCTATAAATACCCCCTTCCTCTTCCATTCTTTCACACAACAAAAATTCATACTAAAACTCTCAAAATCACTCCACAAAATTCCTCTCCCAAACTTCTCTCAAGTCTCTCTTTTCTTTAGAAAATCCAGTCCCACATAATACAACCCATTCTTTTCTTCTTCAACAACCATAAACTTTAGGTAAAACTTCTCTTATTACTCATCATGTTCATATAACTTAACATGAGTTTAGTGTATGTTTCTTAGACTCATTGAGTTAAAGAAGCAACAATTTATTCATGTTTTGTTTTTGTTCATGTTCTTTTTTCTTTATGTTACTATTATGTTGATATTGTTATTATTGTTTCTAACCTAACTTATCTAAGTATTATGTATATATATTTATTTAGAGCATATAAGCTCACTTGTTATTTATTTATTTTCAAGTCTTGCAATTTATTTATTTACTTGTTTTATGCAATATTAAGACTAGTCTTTCTAGTCTTAGACTTGTCCATATCAAGTCAAAACAATTTTATTTCTTGCTTTTCTTTTCTTTTGAGGACTAGTCCATTCTTAGTCCCGGGATACCTTGATGAAGCTAAGGTTCCCAATACTTGACTTTACTTTTATGCTCTTACTTCATTTATGTTGTTTTTATATTTTTCATAGTCAAAAATCTCATTCATACATGAATATGTTGTTATTGTCTCAATCATAATAGAAATGAGTTTTCTTAAAATAAGAATAAGAACTCTTTTTAAATATAAATTTTGTCACATAAGAAGTTATTTTCCTTAAAGGTTTGAAATTTATCTTAAACAAATATTCTTCTAAAGATAGTAACAATATATGGTTTTTACCAAGAAATACATAAAGTAAAGTTAATATAAATTCTCTTTTCAAATAAATAAGAAAGTTTCTTTAGACTTAAACAAAGGATTTCTTAGATTCAATTGTCAAAGTTTTCCACCAACACTAAAGTCTAAGATAAGTTTTTCAAAAATAACTTATAAGATGATTTCTTTTAAAAGTGGAACTAACCACAAAGTATTTAGAAAGACCTTGTTTTCCAAAACGCTAGAAATAAATTATGGAAATCTTGAAAGATTAAAATAACTTTTTGAAGGAATGGAGTTAAAAGGAGGAAATACTCATTTATGATAACTTAGGAAATTTTTCAAAAATAAAATTCTTTTCAAGCCTTAAGCTTATCTCACTTTCAAGACATTTGTTTTACAAAACCATTGTTGAGACAACACCAAATTCATGCATATAGTATGAGATTATACATATATTCAAGGGATTTTTCAATCACTATATATCTATATTTTTGTACAAAAGCCCTTGAGTGAAGTAAAGTTTGAAAACTCTAGTTTTGAAGTTTGGAAAATTCGTATCAAATCTGTACGCTGCTATTCCGAGACCTAAATAACTTCTTTTGATAAAAATAACCTTAGAAATAGATAGATCTTTTCGAGTAGGTAGAAATCGGTATATAATATGCGAAATTCCGAGTTAAAATGAGCAAGTTATGGCCATTTTAAGTTGGGATTTCCATTCCATACGATTTTTACGAATTCTTTAAAAGAGAAGTATAGAACTTGAATAGATCTTGGATGAAATACTCATGTTGGGTATTTCTTTTTTTAGGTGTCGAGGATCACGATCTTGTCTTCCCCGAGGATTACTTCGACTCCTAGAGCGCTATGGACGAGTGAGTTTCCTTTACGCTTATGTATTCGCGCATGTGCTTGTAGAATAGAGCACTAGATGTAGGAAAAGATAAAATTGATATGCATGTGGGATATTATGGGAATTATGTATGTGATTCATTGTGTGCGATCAATGAACGATAAGTATATCGGAACCGATTTGTGATTGATATAAATGTTTCCATGTATGTATTGTTATGTGTGCAAATATTGTTTGATCGCTTTAAATGATTTAATGCCATATTGAAATCCCATATAATAAATTGCTCATGCATATCACTTAGAATATCATTTCGAAGTTTTGCTACTACTCCTCAGCGTGGGACCGGAAAGGTAAGCTGCCTAGCTACATCTTGAGGGTTAGGACGTCGGGGAATACGGCCTCAAGGTGTAGCCGAGCCGGATCGATCGCTTTGGGCATGGAAGGCCCGGGGACTAGTAGTACGGTTCGTTGGAACCCCAAGACGCGCGCAAACTTGAGGAGGTTGTTCGGGACCCAGTTCAAAGCATTCCCTAACCACCGATGGAGGGGTAAATCCATCAAACATACGAAACCGGATAGTCGTATGTAATGTTTGATCATATGATTGTTGCATTCATATGCTTGATTAATAAACTTGTTTGATTGTTGTTATGAGTACTATTGCGTAAGGAATATCTCACTAAGCTAGTCATGCTTATACTCCTATAGACTTTTGATATTGCAGGATTATCTTTTGCACCCGAGACCACCTTGATTTCCGGGTAGAATCCTTATTTTTGAGAAGCTTTTGGAGGCAATCTATTTTGAAGTTATAGAGTAGATTTCTTCTAAAATCTTCTAGCTTTAGTTATGTTATATTTAGAACCATGTTATTATGAATTATCGGGGGAATGCCCCTTAGAAGCTATAAGACTTTTATTTCAATGAAATATATTGAGTGTTATTTTGCATGTTCCGCTGCCAATGTCTTAAAATGCATTACTCCACCGGTCTCCCTTGTGGTGAATGTACGCCTTGTACCGATATGGAAGCTTTCGAGTGACTGAGGTAGTCATTCTTGAGTTTTAATATTGCGTACGGCGGGCTGTCACGTTTAGGGTACCCATTGAGGCGTGACAATACATCCCACCGATGTCTCCTATTATTGTGATAGACACCTTGCATATGGTGTTGAATACTTTCGCGTGACTTTGGGAAGTCATTCTTAAGTTTTAATACCGTATGTGGCGGATCGCCACGTTTAGGGTACCCTTCGGGGCGTGACACAATGTGCTAAGATGATTATTGAATTCAAGTTATGGGATTGCTAGAACATTGATTATTTATGTTAAATTCCTACTATGGGTCTTATATCTCGAAGGATTTTGATTCAGAAGGATTTTGACAACTTGGGAGAGAAGTAGTTTGATAGAATTTTTCAATCAAGATTTAATAACGAAAAGTGGGAGCTTAGTGATTAGATCTGGTTTAGAAACTCAATTTTCAGACTAATGTAATGTTTTGAGATCGATTTTTCACTAAGGAATTAGGGGAAATTGGTTTTAAACATTAGTCAATTGTAGAATTGGAAATTTCTCAATTGTAATTTTGATTCTACTGGTAATTTGAGTAGTAGAAGCTACCAAATTATTGAGAGGTTAAATTTTTTTTTTTAAACTTCACTTTATGGGTTTAGAATCAAAGAGTTTCATATAAATATTCACGTGTTCTAATAGTTTATATAACATGAATCCAATATGATTAGCAACATTTGGAGTTAATCTATGTTCCCACTAAAAATCATTATAATAATCCATTTTCAGCAATAGTAATCATCTAATTAGTTTAGATAAAAATAAAATTATATATTCTATAGATGTCACACCCCATAGGGGTATCCTAAACGTAACAGTCCGCCACATGCTATATAAGACTCTCGAAATTCTATCCGAGCCCTTCGGGAGTCTTGTATAGATGTAAAGCATCCCTTTACGACAATAGAATACTCAATCGATGGAGTTAAGAAGTTTAATGTGGCATTCATTAGCCATAGATAATAAACCAAAATACATATATAAATTACAAAGTCTAAGGGGCATTCCCCCGCAAAATAATATTAAGTCCATTACAGTCATCTAGAGTCTCTTAGTTTCCAACGGAAGTCTAAACAAAATCGAAATAAACTTCTAAAGGAAACTCCTAGCTCCGGTACCTGAGCTGTAGCCTGCCTTGGCCTAAGCTAAATGAATTCATGCTGCAACAAGTAAAAACTATAGGGGCGTAAGCTAACTAGCTTAGTGAGTGAAAACTTCCATATCACAATTAAGAAAAATCATTCAAGCAAGTGGTTACTCAAGCAAATGATATACATCAAACAAATGAGTTTAGCAAACATATGACCATCATATGTGGATGGACTTGCGCCCTCTATCCTGGGTTAGCAGATTAACGAATCCAGCAGTACGACGCCGTTTAAGCTCACGATCAACTGAACAATAATTTGTTTTATGGATCACGATTAACCAACAATTTCGTTTTATGGATCATGATTAACCAACATATTCGTTTTATGGGTCACGAAAAACCAACAAATGCTAATGCTCCATCCCCGTCGTGATATGAATGAGTTCAATTATAATTGAGGTCCAATAATAGATTAATCCAATTCTTTTAGGTGACCAACAATTATTCGCAGACAATCAATTATAACTTCTCGCTAAACAAGCAGTAGCTTAACACCCGGTTTCGATATTCCTTAAGTTCAACTTCACATATCAACAACAGACAAGTATATAATTCCCATATACCCCATCATGCATAATCATTTTTATCTTTGCCTAAACAACGAATGCCACTATTAATACAATCACAAGCAATAATTGAGAGTGAAAGTAATAATCACTCGGCCATGGTATGCCGGTCTCTTAATAGTAGTAGTCGGGTGGTAGGGTATCGCCGTACTCGGGATCACCTACCAAATAAGAACAACCTAATAAGAATCTCATCACTTAACTAATTCATGCTATGTATTTATGGTAGACAAAATCGGAATTCTCTCTATTTGCGGAAGTTCCAACTTAAAACAGCCATAACTTGGTCATTTTAACTCGGAATTTCACAAATTTTACATCGATTTCTATCTACTTCGAAAGATCTATCTATTTCTAATATTATTTTCAGGTTTTGAAAACATTAAGGTCATGGAACAGTGGGATCAGATCTGTTCTGTAACTTTCCTTTTTCCGAAAAATTGTTTCGCAATTGGTAAAAATGTGTCTAGTTGATGATTCATGTATAGATGGTATATGAATGAATTCCTAGTATGAATGTCATGTAATGAGCTCAATATATGCATGGTCTTGATGATTTTTGATGATGAACTCTTATAAACTCCTAATTATTATAAAACTCCATGATGGTTATTTCTAAAAATCTATTATTTCCAACTTTGCATTCCCTAGGGTTTTTAGGATTCTATTCTTGGAATTTACTTGTTATCTAAATAAAAATGAGTCCTTAACACCTATACTATCCATGACCTTCATTTATGCATAAAAATCCACATTTTTCACTTGGCAAATATGTTTTCAAACAAGCTTTTCACAAAAATCCGAATTTTGGAAATTTTCTTTTCTTGCATTTTTCCTATGAGAAAACTTGTTTAATGCACCAAACTTTAAGGCTTTATTATATCTATTGTCTAAGGACTTCATTTAACTCATAAAACATTCAATTTAAGCTTGGATACTAAGTGTTTATTTATGCATTATTCCAAATTACGAATTTAACAACTAATCACTATCTCAATATTTTCTATTCTAACTCCACTACTTGTTTTATATATTACTCATGTCTAAACTCATTCAAACTTGTAAAATTTATTCCTTAGAGATACCTATTATATATACCCTTCATTTTTCATGTAAAATATGAGTTTCAAAGTGGTTTTAGTGGTTTTTAAAATAGGGTTCCAAAATCATTCGAATTTCTATAAGACATTTCTAGCAAAAATCTTTTCTTTTTCAAGTATATTACCTCATATACACGAAGATCTATCATCTAACACATCTATACACATGCAAGGCTAAGTTTTATGATCATTAATGCATGAAAACTCAAAATAACCATATGAACATAAATGTAGATGAAGGTATGAGTGTCTAAACACTAGATCTACCACATGTAGTGCATGAATCATGAGTTTCATGGCATGAACATAACTTTCTATGCTAGATCTCTACTTTACATGCATGAACAAGATGATATTCCAACAAAAACTCTTCTAAACACTAGATCCACTTCTTGTGATGGCTTGATATTCTTGTATTAGTATTTTCATGTCCCTAACACATGCTCATTAGGATTAAAAGTGGAAAACACACAAGAATGGCCTTGCCATTACAAGATTTAGGACTAACAAAGCTTGGAATCATCATTTAATGGATGATTTGAAGAAGAAAAGAAGATGAAATAAATTTGTGGAGGTGTGTGTATGTGTGTGTGTGTCACGGCAACTTAAAGAGAAGAGGGAGAGGGTTTTCAACCTTTGTTAAAATTTGAAAAAGTGAAAATGAGGAGAGAGAGAGAGAGAGAGAGAGAAAAAGGAGCTTATATAATGAATAGATTAGGGTTTTAATTGCTTAAAAAATGGTAAGAATAAAACAAAAAGGAGGGGAAATTGGGGAAAGGGGTACCGGCCAAGGGGGGGGGGGGGGGGGGGGGGGGGGGGGGGGGGGGGGGGGGGGGGGTGGGTGTGGGGGTTGGGGGTTGGGTTGAGAGAGAGAATTTGATAAAATTTGTATTTTATGTAATAAAATGTAATAATTGTATTAATTAATTAGGAAACAAAATTTCTTGGAAAAGAAAATTGTAATGAGTAGTTGTAAGGATGTAAGAATAGGGTATGGGTACTGTGTAGTGTGGGTTGTACTTGTGAATAGTAGACAAGACATCTACTTTACTGGTTGTAAAGAAAATACGGGAAAAAGGCTATAACTGTAATTTTTATAGCCCGGAAAATTATAAAATTGATATTTTTGAAATCCTTATAAAATTTCGGTTCTAATGAATATTCCAGAACATTTTTCTAAGTTTGTGGTCCCAGGGCACGTTTTTCCGTAATTGAGCTCGGGAAGGCCCGGAATTGAAAAATTCTCGAATTTAAAACTTTCTAAGGTTTAAAATATACTTTAAAACAATAATTCATATTCATTTACTTTATAAAACTTCTTTTATTATGAAACCGAAGGAAAGCCGGATTTCGGGTTTCTAAGCTTCTCTCACTAGACTTAAATTAAGCTGGATTAGGGTTTCGCTTTTCAACTCCCGGGGTTTACTTAACTACTAAGAATACCGAGGTTTACAGTAGAATTAGATAATAAGCATTGAATTCAATTGCCTAAATATTATTTGGAACTGATTCAAGTTTTGTATTTAATTATTCCTCGTGGGAACGATACTTGTCTCATCACTATATTACTTGATTCGATTCAGTGCACTTGCTGGTGAGTTTGCTTTTCTATAAACATTTTTGGCGGATCACATGACATGGGAAAAACAATGGTAGAAAGTTTTTACCTAAGTTGTGTTTATGTGTTGAAGGTGGATGTAAGAATATGTGGGTAGTATTATTTGGTTGATGGTTTTTGTGTAGAAAAGAATGTTAGATATAATTGTTTAGAGAGGATTTTTGGTAGAGAGGATTTGAGGAGTGATTTTGATAGAGTTTTGTTATATAAAAGTGAATGTGTGAAAGAAGTGGAGGGAGAGAAGGTATTTATAGTTGAAGATGGAGGGAAATTGAGAGTAATAAAATAAATTAAAAAAGAATCAAATATTAGAGAGAAGAGAGAGAGGCCGGCAGTATATATGCATGGGGAAGGGAGGATGTTGAGTTGATTGAATTTGTATTTTGCAATGAAAAGTAGTAATGTGTAAGGTTTGGTGTGAATAAAATTGTATTAGAAATATAAAAGTGTAAGAATAGGTATGTAGATTGTAAGAAAAAATAGAGATAGTAAAATAGTATTAAAGTAGAAATTGTATAATGAATAGTAGACTAGACAAATAAAATGCCGGTAGCAATAAAAATACGTGTAAACGAACTATATATGATATAATATTTTTAGTTACCGAAAAATTACAAAACTGATAGTTTTGAAATCTTTGTATTGTTATGAATCTAGCGATGTCGTCGAAATATTTTTACTATTCCGAGCCTCGTGATATGCTTTTCAAGAACTGATCTCGTTCGGGTTTGAAACACGTTAAAATTTAACGAATATGATATTTTTAAGCTTTCCTATATTATTACGAACTATTATCCACAATATCTCAATTTCGTTGCTTAGGATTGAAGAGTGCAAGATTACCGAATCTAAACACTAGGGTTTGTTGTAGACTTTATTGACTTTTGGGGTTCCAGTTTGACTTCCGACTTTTTAATTTATTTGTAAGGTCATAAAATTTTGGGGTTTTTGACTGTATTATATTTTTGCTTCAAAGTTTACGTTTTAATTTACCTTTTATGACTTGTTTAATATTTTGGGGTTCCTGGGATTGTTTAACCGAGTCTAGGGTTATAGGTTGACTTTGTTTGACTTTTGGTGGTAGTTGATTTTTTTTACTCTAAAATTTACCAAATGATTAAAGGTTTTAGTGTGTTTTCATCGAGTGTTATTTGGATGTATCTGTAAACCCCGGTGTTCTTAGTAGTCAAGTAAACTTTGGGAATCGAAAAGCAAAACCCTAAATCGATTTAGTTCAAGCTTAGTGAGAGAAGCTTAGTAACCCTAAATCTGGCTTTCTTCGATTTCATAACAAAAGAAGTTTTATAAAATAAATTAATGATTATTGTTTTAAAGTATATTTCAAACCTTAGAAAGTTTTAATTTCGAAAAATTTTCTATTCCGGGTCTTCCCGAACCCCATTACGGAAAAACTAGCCCTAGGACTAGAAACTTAGAAAAATATTCTAGGATATTCATTAGAACTAAAATTTTATAAGGATTTCAAAAATATAAATTTTATAATTTTCCGGGCTATAAAAATTACAGTTATAGCCTTTTTCCCGTATTTTCTTTACTACCGGTAAAGTAGATATCTTGTCTACTATTTACCTCTATTCACAAGTACAACCTACACTACATACTACTCATACCTTATTCTTACATCCTTACAACTACTAATTATATTTTCTTTTCCAAGAAAATTTTGTTTCCTATTTAATTATTACATTTTATTACGTAAATTACAAATTATATCAAATTCAAATCTCTCACGCTCTCTCTCCCCTTGTTAGCCGACGCACCTCTCCCCCTTTTCCCCTCCATTTGTTTTATTTTTACTTCTTTTATTACAATTAAACCCTAAACTTAATATATAAACTCATTTTCACTCTCTCTCTTCATTTTCACTCTTTCAAAAATTTCTAAAAGAGAAAAACTCTCTCTATTTTCCTCCTTGTTGTCGTGACCAAGCTCTACACACACTCACACATACTTACAAGTCCATTTCATGTTCATTTCTTCTTCAAATCTTCTTTTAGATGGTGATTTCTAGCCTTATTACTACATAATCTTGTAATGGCAAGACTATTCTTGTGTGTTTTTCACTTTAAATCCCAATGAGCAAATGCTGGGGATAAGAAAACACTAATAGATGAATATCAAGCCATTACAAGAAGTGGATCTTGTGTTTAATGAAGTTTTTGTTGAAGTATTATTATATTCATGCATATAAAAGTAGAGATCTTGCATGAAAAATATATATTCATGTCTTTAAACTCATTTTCATGCACTATAAGTTGTAGATCTAGTATTTAGACACTCATGTATTTCTTGACATTCATGTTCATATGAGTATTTTGTGTTTTCATGCATTAATGATCATAAAAGCTTGGTCTTGTATATATAAATGTGTTAGTTGGTAAATCTTTATGAATATAAGACAAGGAACTTGAAAAGAAAAGGTTTTTGTTAGAAATGTTTAAGGGAAAATTCGGATGAGCTTCAAGACCTATTTTAAAAACCATTGAAACCACTTTGAAACTCATATTTTACATGAAAAATGAAGGGTATAAGTGATAGGTATCACTAAGTAATGATTTTTACAAGTTGAAATGAGTTTAGACATTAATGTGTAAAACAAGTAGTGGAATTAAGATGGAAAATTTTGAGTTAGGGTTCAATTTGTTAAATTCGTAATTTGAGTGATGCCTATATAAACACCTATTATTCAAGCTCAAATTACATGTTTTATGTGTTAAATGAAGTCCTTAGGTAATAGATATAGTGAAGCTTTAAATTTTGATGCATTAAACAAGTTTTCTCAAAGGAAACATGCAAGAAATGAATTTTTTCAAAATTCGGATTTTTGTGAAAAACTTATTTAAAAACATACTTGCAAAGTGAAAAATGTACATTTTTATGTGGAAATGAAGGTCTTGGATAATATAGATGATGAAGACTCATTTTTATTTAGATAACAAGTAAATTCTAAGAATGAAATCCCAAAACACTAAGGAGATGCAAAATTGGAAAAAGTGGATTTTTAAGAAGTAACTATTGTGGAGTCCTGTAAGAATTAGGAGTTCTTAAAAGTTTCATTATCAAAAATCATCAAGATCATGCATATATTGAACTCATCACATGTCATTCATATTAGGAATTCATTCATATTTTATATACACATCAATCATCAACTAGATACATTTCAATCAAGTGCAAAACAATTTTTTGGAAATGGAAAAGTTACATAACAGATCTGATCCCTCTGTTCCATGACCCAAATGTTTTCAAAACTTGGAATTAATATTATAAATAGATAGATCTTTCTAAGTATATAGAAATCGATATAAAATTTATGAAATTCCGAGTTAAAATGACAATGTTATGGCCGTTTTAAGTTGGAACTTCCGCAAATAGCGAGAATCACGATTTTGTTTAGTTTAGATGCATAGTTTGAATTAGTTAAGTGATGAAATTCTCATTAGGTTACTCTTATTTGGTAGGTGATCTCGAGAACGATGATACCCTACCACCCGACTACTATTACTAAGAAACCGGTGTACCATGGCCGAGTGAGTATTACTTCCAATTTCAATTAGTGCTTGTGATTGTAATGATAGTTGCACTAGTTGCTAAGCAAAGATAAAAATGATTATGCATGATGGGGTTAGTTGGGAATTATAATTGTCTGTTGTTGATATGTGAAGTTGAATTAAAGAATATCGAAGCCGGGTGATAATTCGTTGCTTGTATAAAGAGGAGCTAGAATTGATTGTCTGCGAATACTGCTTGGTCACAAAAAAGAATTGGATTAATCGATTATTAGACCTCAATTATAAACTTGAACTCATTCATATCACGATGGGGATGGAGCATTAGCATTTGTTGGTTTTTTGTGATCCATAAAACGAATATGTTGGTTAATCGTGATCCATAAAACGAATATGTTGGTTAGTCGTGATCCATAAAACGAATTATTGTTCAGTTGATCGTGAACTTAAACGGCATCGTGCCGCAGGATTCGTTAATCTGCTAACCCGGGATAGAGGGCGCAAGTCCATCCACATATGATTTCTGGCTGGTCATATGTTTGTTGAATCCACGTGTTTGATGCATTTCACTTGATTGATTAATCACTTGCTTGAATGTTTTTGTTGAAATTTTGATATGGAAGTTTCACTCACTAAGCTAGTTAGCTTTTTTTACTTGTTGTAGCACGAGTTCATATGGCTTAGGCCAAGGCAGGCTACAGCTCAGGTACCGGAGCTAGGCGTTTCCCTTAGAAGTTTATTAGGGTTTTGTTTAGACTTCCACAGGAAACCAAAAGACTCTGGATGACTGTAATGGACCTTAATATTCTTTTGCGGAGGAATGCCCCTTAGACTTTGTATCTTTATGTATGTGTTTTGATTTATCATCTAAGGCTATCGAATGCCACATTAAACTTTTTAACTCCATTGAATAGAGTATTTTATTATTGTAAAGGGACGCCTTACATCTATACAAGACTCCCGGCAGATAGTAATTCGAGAGTCTTATATAGCATGTGGCGGACTGTTACATATGGGATACCCCTATGGGGCATGACAGTATCATCTTGATTCTTGTGTGAAGGATCAAATAGATGGTTTGGTTGGCGTACAGATGTTGAATCAAACCATTATTGGATTTTCCATTTTGTTTTGAGGGTTCTCTTTTTCTCAAGGCTAAGAATTTTCGTATTTGATCTTATTTAGAATTCGTTTTTAACTTGGGTCTGTTACGCCCCGAGGGTACCTTAGTAGAAGTAAACAAGATACACTTGAATACTATTACTAGTTTATCTTTTGAGAATGACATATTTTCAATAAACATGATCTTTTAGTTGCTTGGATAAGAAATGATAAATACATGTAAGAAATAAATTAGTAAATAATTGCCATCTTAATCATAAAGTATCATAGATTATTACAAACCATGTAGTTTTCTTGTAATTCTCTACATACAAAACTGATAAGATAACACTAGCTAATCCAATCTAGGAAAATTATAAACCATGAATCCCAAATAGAACCATAGGCTTCCAGCTCTTAAGCCCTTATTGGAGCCATGTTTTTGGAAGTAACTAACCAAGGTCGAAGTGTATGCATGAAAAGACTGTTGGAGTATGAGTGAAACCACAGCTCAGTGAATAACCATACATATTACACATCAAATAAGTTATTAACAAATCGTATGTAATGCAATCACTCAAACATATGCTCAAATACAAGCTTGGATGATCTAGAATCCAAACAGGAAAAAGATTTACGCTCTCTTTTTAGGATTGAAGAACATTTACTTCATCACTCACCTGCCCAGGAGAGACTAAGTTTATAGGAAAATCAACGATTTCTCGTCTTAGGGTTATCACTTTAAATTTCATAATAGTTTTAATTGACCATTTCCTATATCCATCCTTAGAAACTCCTTAAGTATTAATCATTTCAAAGTGATAC
This sequence comes from Combretum micranthum, assembly GCA_024138025.1. Classification (NCBI taxonomy): domain Eukaryota; kingdom Viridiplantae; phylum Streptophyta; class Magnoliopsida; order Myrtales; family Combretaceae; genus Combretum; species Combretum micranthum. The sequence continues at coordinate 2,223,938 of JAMXBD010000006.1, forward strand.
TACAGGCGGCGTTCTTCGTTGCCACTTAGTTCTCGTAGAACCAACGAAACAAAGAAAACCTTAGAAGAACTAACACTTTAGAAAAACCAAGCATTAATAGAGAACCGAAATATTAATACATAGCAGGCTGTCACCTGTTTGTATATGCAATAATGCAGTACGTGCAATGCATGACTAAGATATTTTAATAAGTCAATAATTCTTATTCAATTTCATGGTGGTCATACATTACACACAATAATTATCATACTACTTCACATCATCATACCATTGTATTATCACTTTCGTAATGGTAGATTAGCAATCATACAATCAGATCACATCACATTTCCATCAAAACATTCATTTTTATCTTTGCATTACATAATCAGCTAATTACAAGCACAACTAGTATAATATGAATGAATTACTCACCTGCTCATAGTGACTTAATCATAGTAATCTACTAGAAGGTCCTCTATGGTATCAAAGTCACCTATTGAGTTGAATAAAATATTCATCAATATAATATAGGTTATATAACTAAACTCCTATATGTGTCTAGTGTCCTAAATAAATATTTGGCTTGGTTTCTATTACTTATTTTGGTTCTGTAATGGTCTTATGAAGACAATTATAAATTAATCTTTATTCTCATGTAGCTTGCCTTAGTTTTACTTGATATTTATATACATATATCTGATACTCGAAAAATTGATATTTAACAAGTTTATATTTTATAGTTATTAACACTATTTTTACGTTATTCTTTATCTGACTTATTATAGTAACTCATATTTGTTTACCATTGCTCATAGTCGCCGTGTTTCTTTTAATCTGTTTCACATAATTATTTTGTCATTTTTAGAAGTCACATTATTAATAAATTTAGCTTTTTTTTTTAATTTCCATTCTTACCTATTTATCTATATAGAATAAATATTTGATAATTATAGTTGTTATTAACACTTAATATTTCCCTATAATTCTAGGGTTTTAGGAGCTATCAATTATTAAACATACTATTGTTCTAAGTGTTTGTATTTATTTTTTTCTACTTAGTAAATTCTATGTTGACATATATATATATATATATAATAGGTTTATAATTATTATATAAATATCCCATCCGTGAAATACAAATTTTTCATTAGGAAAATAAGTTTGTACGCTAGATCCTACGCCGCAGGCGTTGAAACCCAAATGCCGGCGTTCTTAAGTTTTTCATTTTATTTCGCATCGTTTGCGCTGGCTTGTAAGCCACTAGCTTTCCCTCGTATATCGGAATATACACTGCCGGTGTATAATCCTAGTTAGCCGGCATTCGTTTACTTTACGTAAGAATAAGTTTTATGAAACTTCTATTTCAACGTAAGCCGTCTCTACACAACCGCTTATCCTCGTAAGCCGCCAGCGTTCAACGTCTACACTATCGGCTTGGAGATAGTGTTGACACTATTCATCATCTTCTTCGATGAAACAATTCATATTTCTTCAATTTTCTATGTCACAAACATTCTCAAATCATTCCTAAGTGTTTCTATGGCATGTATCTATACATACATCAACTCATAACGCATCTACATGTACATGATCTTAAATTTTCGAATTTGAAAAGGTACAATTAGGGCTTTCGAATTTTACCTTACTTAAGCTTGTTCGATGGAAGTTAAAGCTTGTTCTTGGGTTGATAATGATCCTATGATCATTAGAAGTTAGTTTCAATCCTTGTTTTTAACAAATAACAAGCCAAACCACAACAACTTACCTTGTTCCCAGTTTATGCGTTTTTCGTATTGTATTTTTCTTTGATTCGGACCGAGGTGTTTAGAACGATTTGATTTCTGTTTTTAGGTCAATTTACTTGCTCATTAGGTGGTTATTTAATCTGGAAACTTTAGGAGTGTTTGGTGTTTATTTGTTTATACATTAAGAGCTTTAAACATATATATATATATATATATATAGAAGAGAAAGGAGGACGGTTTTCTTCAAAAAATTCACCCGATTGTTCCTCATGTGAATTTTGTTTCTTCCATTTGTTTTACTGTCATTAATGAGGAGATGAGTTGGCAAAGTTTGATTGGTGTTTGAGTTGAATTTGTTGCACAATTTGGACAATTTCTAAGCAATTTTAATTCTCAATTCTCAAGGAAATCCAAGCCCTTCATTTTGCACAATTTGCAATTGGTCTGATATGTATATATATTACTAATAATTTAGACAATGTCAATCTATATTTTTGGGTAGTTTACCAAGTTAATAAGGTACAAATTAACTAATATTTGAGAGTTTTTGTACAAAAATATTTTTATAGGATTCTATAAAGTGCTTAGGTTATCAAACAATACAAATTTAAGTTTTAAATTTACGCGATTAATTGTTTTTAAAATTTTATCTCCCACGATTAAGGTTTCCTATGCCTATTAGGTCACTTTTTGTTTTAGGCTCCAATAGCTTAAGAAAACCCTAATTAGAACAATGTTGTCATTCAAATATTTATTTGAAGTCTAGATCTTTAGTTATACATATGTTTATGTTTTTATTGTGTATTTATAATCCTAACGATTTATCTTTAGGTTATCGTTTCATGTCTATAAGCGTAATTGGTTAACTACTCGATATCACTTTTGATATATAAGCTAAATTATCTATATATCTTCGTTTTTTGACACATACTATGAAATCTTATTAGTAATGTTTAATACCATCTAGGAATTTTGAATTTAGGGTTTAAATCCATGTATAGGCTCATTACAACTCATTGTTCTAGTCTCAAATCATTGTTGCGTTTAATAGTAGTCATTTAATCTCTATATCTATATTTTTCTATCTATTCTATTTGTAAGACAAGTTTCAGGGTTTGAAAATTTGGGTTTCCTTCAATCATATCTTGAATTATCAGTTCAAGATACGAAATCTCGTTTTTGGTATCAATTAGGGTCAAAGAAGTTCTTTATTCAGCTTTTAGATCTTAAACCAGCCAAATTCAAGTCATTGATCTACTCTTAGGTTTTTATTGGATTCTAAGTTTACTAACTAGTTCATAGGGTCGGTTTTCAGGGTTTTGGTTTTGATACTTAACTCTAGAATTATTTTCTAAAAATTATGAAAAATTTTAGGGGTTTACAAGTCCAATGCTGGGCTAGTTATGGAGGTCTGGGTTGAACTCGACCTAGAAAGATGTCTTAAAGCTCTTTACCTTGCAACATTTTAGAGGAATCCTTTATTAAAGTTAGAGATACAATTGGGTCAAGTTTTGAATGGATCATATAAAATTAAAACCTAACCCACTACCATATAGGATTTACCAAACTTGACCCTATAACTTTATGAGGTTTTCGTACTATATAGGGTTTGCTTTAAAACTTGGAACTAATCGTATAATCTTATTTTTTTCAACCTAGTTTCAAATTTTAATAATAAATTCAAGAAAAGTTGAGGTAAAATGTGATGTGAATTTATTATATTAATATATTGACTTGGGTTGGTTTTGTGCATTGCATTTTAAAACAGCAAACATGAAGCTAAAGTATTTCGAAAATTTATAAAAGATGCTAATAGGTTTTGATCAACTTCAATTGTAATCACCAACATAGGTAATCGCACCTACTGAAGTAGCATAGAAAGTATTAAGTCGTATTCCTTGAGGATCATCAGCATCAATCGTACTCACTTTTTATCTATTATCTAGTCAAACAAAGATTTAGCATAATATAGAAAAAATAGAAGCTAAAGTAAGGTTAAGACTAAGCATATACATGTTTTCAAGGTAGATTAAGGATATACTTTTGTTAATGTAAGATTAAGCTTGGGGTTTTGCCTTTTTAAGTCCTTATCATGTGATTTTTTAACAAATCTCTAAGAGTTGTTTGCTGAGTATAGTTGTACCATAGGACTCACAAAGGTAAGCTAAAGCTTCTCTTAAGATTAGAAACTCTAGATCTAGATCAGACCACCAGAATATCTTCTCAATCTATCAGCAATCTAAATTCGCATAAAGTTTAAGAATCATTTGTTTAAAGACCCATTTCAGAAATTTAAAAAGAAGTGATGGAAAGTTTCACCATCCCTCTCTTAGGGTGATTATGAGCAAATTCATTACTATTTAAAAGAATTATCTCTTGATCTATTTAGTTAAAATCACACATGGCACATAGTTAGAACTACGAAAATAAGACCAATCTACTAAATAGAAGTACCCAATCATTGTTCCATTCAAATACATGTAAAATAACATGAATTATGTCTAGATTCACAAACCCTATGTTAAAGAATTATTTCCCCATAGATATGGACATCAAGCACATATTCAAGAGAAATAATATGAAATTAAAGGTAAGTATGAAAGAATAAGCACAAAAGTCTAGTAAGAACAAAAGTCTAGTTCAATATGAATATACCTTGTAATCCACGAAATATTCCCACTAGTATAAAATAATAGAATGGCAAATGTGAAATAGATGTTGAACTAGTGACCCGACAAAAATCTTAGAATGAATCTATGAGTAGTAATGAGCTCGTTGATAGCATGAGATCCTAATAGAAACTTCTTTGACCTTAATCGATACCAAAGATAAGATTTCATAACTTGAGTCAATAACCCAAGATATAATTAAAAGTAGCTCAAACTTCAAACCTGATAAAAAAACAATCTCTTTACAAGACCTATTGGTTGTAAAACAATAATGACATATGAATCACTAGGGTTATAAATACGCGATCGAAATTTAAACAAATCCATAACTAACAATCTAGACTCCAAATAAAGATTTAGAGAATTTTGAGCTTATAGAGATTAAAACCTTAATTTGACCTGTTGGGCCAGAAAACCCTAATCGCGTAGGATAAAACTCTAAAAATACTCAATTGTGTAAACTTTAAACACAAGATTTGAACTAAAAAATAATCTAGAAATGATTTAAGGGCTTAGGTGAAAATTTAGGAATAAAACTCTCATAAAATTGATATATAAACACCGTGTGACTTAGTATCTGGCAAATTAATCGAGATACTTAGCTATATAAGTAATATACTCAACTAAATACATAATATACGGTACAAACCAAAGTTAAATGATTGGCCAATAATTCTTGACAAGCTCTACTGCCATTTACTTCATGCAAATGGATCAAGTTGCCTACCAAAAAGTCACTATGAAATGGACCTTCAACAAATAATAAGCTACTAACTAATCTAGATAGTAAATGAACTTAGAAAACTCAATTTTACTTGTTGAAACTAGCTTTACTCTTCTCTCTTTCACCAAAATTACAATAGGGAATTAGACACAATGAAATTCCTTTCTCAAAACGTGAATATCCTAAAATACTCTAGGATTGGACTAATCAACAAATTATAAGCCATTTGACCATCAAAACTCCAATAGGAACTCATTAAGAGGACACATATGAAAGAAAATGTTGACTTAAAGATCTACTCTCCCAAATAAACACAAAATGACTCTTGAAGCATCCACAAATTGTCATAAATAATTGCTTCAACAAGCAATTATCATCGTACAAATCATTCCCACTTGCATCATAAATATAGCTCATTCATGACTTATATAAATAGGTATAATGAACAAGCCACCAAACTCATTTATTTCCCAAAAGCTTCAAGCCTCAATTCACTTTTCTATCCACAATACAAGCCAAACTCAAAACAGAATAACACTTTTATCCTTCTTGTTTTGAACCGTGAAAGCTCCTTTTATCCAAGATAAATACATAAAGCAAAACATCACTTTCCTTATCTTTTTCCACCATGAACCCCACAATCGAAACCAACATAAACACAAAAAAACTTTCAACTCCAAATAACACATACGCACCGTATGTTCCAAGAGAAACATCCCCACTAGCTATAACTGATTCAAAGTCAAGGATCAAGACTAAAAGGAAAGAAAAGTTCCTTTCTAAATTAGTTTATTTCTAGAACAATTAAAGCTCATCATCTTATCTACTAGTATAGGTCATGGTCGATAAGAGGGGAGGAAGTTTTTCACTTTTTTTCCAATCAAACAAGGTAATAATGAAGTGATTGTGAATATATGTTGGATACTGTATGTTACATGGTGTATGGTTGTTTTGCCAAACTATTGTAATGAAAGTGACAATAAATTTGCTGATAAGCTTGATATTTATAGAATGTTGAATGTTTGTGCTATGCATGATCACCTTGAGCTTGATTAAGAACTATCGTTACCATAAATGAAATGGTTAGGCATTGCACAATTTGCATAAGTTGCATAAAATTAGTGTGACAGCTTACTACATGTCAGTGTTTTGGTTCTTTAGTAATGTTTGGTGTATCAATGGCATGTAAATAAAAAGTTGCCTTAGTTCCTTTGGTTCCATAGGAACTACTGGCAAATGAAGGACATCACTTATGGTATTGATATGAAAGGACTACCACTTAGTAGAATTTTTAAGGCATGAAACAGGAAATGAGTGTTAAATTACTATTAAGATAAAGAGATAATTTATTGCAAGTGTTGTTATCATTCTTGTATGCTTAATTCTCCTGGGTAGGTGGGTCATTGTGTAATGGTTTCTTCAACCCAATGAGAGGGTATAAATCTCCATTTTATTTGGATTTCAAGTTATCTAAGCTTGTATTTGAGCATATGTTTGACTATTGCATTACATTTGATTACTAATAACTTGCTTGATATATGGTATGTTTTGGTTATTTACTGAGCCCGTAGTTTATGCTCACACTTGTCACGCCCCATAAGGGTACCCCATACGTAACAGTCCACCACATGCCATATAAGACTCATGAATCACTACCCAAGTCCTTTGGAAGTCTTTGTATAGATGTAAGGCGTCCTTTTACGACAATAGAATACTCGATCCGATGGAGTTGAAGAGTTTAATTTGGCATTCAATAGCATTAGAAAATAAATCAAAACACATATGTAATTAGTTCCAAATTCTAAGGGGCATTCCCTTACAAAAGAATATTAATCAGAGATGTATTACAGTTATCTAGAGTCTCTTGGTTTCCTACGGAAGTCTAAACCAATTTGAATACAACTTCTAAAGGAAACGCCTAGCTCTTGTACCTGAGCTATAGCTTGTCTCGGTGTAAGCCATATGAATTCGTGCTGCAATAAATAAAAACTATAGGGATGTAAGCTACATTAGCTTAGTGAGTGAGAAATTCCAGATCACAATTATAACACATCAATCAAACAAGTGATTAATCAGACAAGTGATATACATCAAACACATGAAATCATCAAATATATGATTGGTCGGAAATCATATGTTGATGGACTTGTGCCCTCTATCCCGAGTTAGCAGATTAACGAATCCTGTGATACTACTCAGTATGCCGTTTAGGATTATGGTCAACCAACTTATAAATTCGTTTTATGGATCACGATTAACCAACTCATTATTCGTTTATGGATCACGATTAACCAACTTTTATACCGTTTAGAATAATGGAAAACCAACCAATGCTAATGCTCTATCCCCATTATGAAATGAATGAGTCCATATTTATTTTCAATTCCGACTATTCAATTATACCAATTCTTTAAGTGATCAATCAATAATCGCAGATAGTCAATCCTAATTCATCTATACAAGCAATGATTAATCACCCGGCTTCGATATTCTTATATTCAATTCCTCATATCAACAACAGCCATATATAATTCCCATTCATCCCCATCATGCATATCCATTTTATCTTTGCCAAGTATCTAGTGCAATTATCATTACAACCACATACAATAATTGAAATCGGAAGTGGTACTCACTCGGCCATGGATCACTAGTCTTTTAGTAATAATAGTCCAGTGGTAGAGAATCGTCGAATTTGGGGTCACCTAAAAAGGAAGAAATACCCTAATAAGTATTTCATCACTTAACTAATCCAAACTATTTATCAAAACTTAATAAATTCGTAATTCTCGTCATTTATGGAAGTCCCGACTCAAAACGACCATAACTTGGTCATTTTAACTCGGAATTTCACAAATTATATATCGATTTCTATCTACTTCGAAAGATCTATCTAATTCTAATATTATTTTCAATTTTTGAAAATTTTTGGATCACGAAACAGTAGGATCAGTTCGGATCAGTAACGGTTTTCCAATTCTGAAAATAGTTTTGTAAATGTTTGAAATGTTTCTACTTTATAAATCAATTATACATGCAATATTAATGATTTCCTATCATGAATGGCATATTATGAGTTTAATGTATGCATGATCTTGATGATGCTTACTTAAAAGAAAATTTCAAAATTCTTTATTTTGCAAGACTTTAAGGATAACTACTTTTAAGAAAACTAGTTTCCTAACTTTGATAACTCACTTGTGTTTTGGGATTAATTCTTATGAATTTCTAGTTATCTTTGTTAGAATTGAGTCTTCATTATATCTATTACTTAAGACCTTTATTTCAACATAAAAATTCTCATTTTATACTTTGTAAACATGTTTTCAAATAGGGTTTTCTCCAAAATCCGCATTTTTGGAAATTTAGTTTTTTGAATGATTTCTTTAAGAAAAACTTGTTTAATGTATTAAAATTTAAAGCTTTACTATACCTAACCCTTAAAAACTTCATTTATTAAATAAAAATTTCATTTTGAGTTGGGAAAATAGGTGCTTTTATGGCAATATTCCACAGTTACGAATTTCCTAAATTGAGTAGTAACTCAAAATTTTCTGTATTGTTTCTACTCTTTGTTTTGCATATTCCTTTATCAAAACTCATTTAAACTTATAAAAATCATTACTTAATGATATCTATTACCTATACCCTTCATTTTTCATATAAAACATAAGTTTTAAGGTTGATAAAAGGGTTTTTAAAACATAGCTTTGAAGTCATACGAATTTTTCTTTGAATATTTCAAACAAAAATATTTCCTTTTTAAGTTTCTTACCTTATCTACTTAAAGATCTACTAACTGCAACATTTATATGCACAAGACAAAGTTTTTATGAGCATTAATACATGAAAACACAAAATATTCATGAGATCAGGAATGTCAAGTATAATATGAGTATCTAGACGCTAGATCTACTACTTATGATGCATAAAATGAAGTTTGAAAGCATTAACATGGACTTTTATGTAAGATCTCTACTTTATTCTATTATTATATGAACATGAAGATCATTTGATGAAAACACGTTTAAACACAAGATCCACTCTTGTAATGGCTTGATATTCATGTATTAGTATTTTCTTGTCCCTAGCAAATGCTCATGGGGACTTAAAGTAAAAATACTCATGAATAATCTTACCATTACAAGATTTAATGGTAGAAAAGGGTTAGGATTCATCACGTAACGCTTGAATCAAATGGAAAATGAGGAAGAAATGAGCTTATGTGTGTGTGTGTGGTGTGTGGGAGGGCTCACAGCAACAAGGGAAATAGAGAGAGAGTTGTGAAAATTTTTGAAGACAAATGAAGTAAATGAAGGAGAGAGAAAAGTAAAAGATTATTTATAGTAAGTGAATTAGCGTTTGTGTAATTATAAAAAGGAGATAAAATAAAACAATTTGAGGCAAAAATAAGGGGGGGTGCACTGGTTTGGTGTGCCGGGGGTGTGGGGGGAGAAATTGAAATTGTTTTGATTTGTAATTTATGTAATAAAATGTATTAAATGTAATAATTTGTTAAGAGAAAATTTTTCATTGGAAAAGAAAATGTAATTGAGTGTTTGTAAGGATGTAGCACTAGGGTATGGCTTGTGTGTGTAGTAGGTTGTACTTGTGAATAGTAATGAATAGTAGACAAGACAATTACTTTACTAGTAGTAAAGAAAATATGAGAAAAAGGCTATATTTCTTAATTTTTATAACCCGAAAAATTATAAAACTTATATTTTTGAAATCCTTATTAAATTTCGGTTCTAAAGAGTATTCTAGAATATTTTTCTGAATTTCTAGTTTCGAGGCTTGCTTTTCCGTAATGGATTTCGGGAAGGCCCGGAATAGAAAATTTTTCAAAATCAGAACTTTTTATGGTTTGAAATATACTTTAAAACAATATTTCACATTAAATTATTTTATAAAGGTTCTTTTAATTTGAAACCCAAGAAAAGCCGGCTCCAAGGTTCCTAGGTTTCTCTCACAAGGTTTATATTAATCCAGTTTAGGGTTTTGGTTTCCGGTTTCCAAAGTTTACTTAGCTACTAGGAATACCGGGGTTTACAACCTTCCCACCTTAAACATAGTTTTGTCCTCAAAACTGAATTGATGTATCTTATCTTTTAAACAACTCGGGGTAATTTCTCTGAATCTCCTCTTCCGCTTCCCAAGTTGCTTCCTCGGAGGCATGGTTTCTCCACAACACCTTAACGTATTGAATTTCTTTGCTCCGAAGCTTTTAGGTTTTCTTATCCAGAATCTTTATGGGATCTTCTTCATAGGTCAAATTCTCTTTCAGCTGAATGGGTTCCAATTCCAAAATCTTTTTAGGGTTGGGTACATATTTCCTTAATACCGACACATGGAACACATTATGAACTACTGATAAGTTTGGTGGTAGGGCTAGCCGGTATGCTAAGTCTCCAACTCTTTCCAAGATTTTGAACGGTTCAATATGTCTCGGGCTTAACTTTCCTTATGTACTAACCCTTCTTATGCTCTTAATTGGACTTATCTTTAGATACACATGGTCGCCTACTTTAAACTCGAGCTCCCTTCTTTTTAAATCCGCCCAACTCTTTTGCCTATCTTGAGCTTCTTTCATTTTTTATTAGATCACCCTTACCTTATCGGCTGCTTCTTGTACCAATTTTAGCCCGATAGCTGATTTTTCCACATCATCCCAAAACAGAGGGGACCTATAACGCCGTCCATATAGGGCTTCGTAGGGTGGCATCTAAATAGTTGAGTGATAGCTGTTGTTGTAAGGAAATTCAATGAGGGATGTGTGGTAATCCTAGCTCCCTCTGAATTCCAAAACACAGGCTCTTAACATGTCTTCCAAGGTTTGGATCGTTTGCTCAGATTGTCCATCGGTCTGAGGGTGGTATACCGTACTGAAGTGCAACTTTGTACTTAAACTCTTTTGTAGACTTATCCAGAACTTGGACACGAACCTTGGGTACCTATCTGAAATGATTCCTGTTGGTATGCCGTGTAGCCGTATAATCTCTCGAATGTAGATCTTAGCCAACTTGTCCATTGAATAGGTCATGTTTATGGGTAAGAAATGCTCTGACTTAGTTAACCGATCCACTATTACCCATACTGTGTCACAACCCAAGGAAGTCTTTGGAAAACCATACACAAAGTCCATGGATATTTGATCCCACTTCCATTCGGGGATGGGTAAAGGCTTTAATAATCCTCCTGGCCTTTGGTATTCTACTTTTACTTGTTGGCAGATCGGGCACTTCATTACATAATCTGCTATATCCCTTTTCATGCCATTCTACCAATAGTGACTTTTCAAATCTTGGTACATCTTGGTACCTCCAGGATGCATAGTATAACTAGAGTTATGGGCTTCATTCATTATCTCTTTTCTTAATTCCCCATCTTCGGGCACACAATCTACCCTTCATTTTGACCACATCCTCGTCATCTATTGCGAAGTCCAGGTATTTTCCTTCTTGAGTTTCCTTTTTAATCCTTTGTATTATCTCATCATATCTTTAGGCTTCTTTGATCCTTTCAATTAAGGTTAGTTCTATTACCAAATTAGCTATCTCAAGCTCCACACTTTGGTGTACGAACTCAATCCTCAACTTCTCAAAATCTCTAATTAGATGTCTTTGGCTTGTGATTTAAGCAGCTACTTCTCCATAATTTTTCCAACTTAGGGCATCTGCAACTGCATTCACTTTCCCTAGACAGTAATTTATTCCCAAATCATAGTCCTTTATTAGTTCCAACCATCTTCTTTACCTCATATTTAATTCCTTCTGTGTAAATAAATATTTAAGACTTTTGTGATCCGTGTATACTTCACACCTTTGCCCATACAGATAATGTCTCCAAAGTTTTAAGGCAAAGACAACTGCGGCCAATTCCAAATCATGCATAGGATAGTTCTGCTCATGGAGTCTCAACTATCGAGAGGCATAGGCAATAACCTTTCCTTCTTGCATTAGCACACATCCAAGGCTACTCCTTGAAGCGTCACTATGTACCGTATAGGACTTTTTCGGGTCTGGCAGAACTAAAATTGGTGCCAATACCAACCGTTGTTTCAATTCTTGGAAACTCTGTTCTATTTTATCCGTTCAAACACACTTTTTGCTCTTTTGTGTTAATTGAGTCAGGGGCTTGGCTATCTTTGAAAAATCTTTCACAAACTTGTGATAATAGCCAGCCAATCCTAGGAAACTTCTTACTTTGGTAGCTGTTTGTGGCTGTTTCCATTCCACTACAATCTTAATCTTTTCTGGGTCAACTGATATCGCTTCTCTAGTTACAACATGTCCAAGAAAAAATATTCTATCCAACTAAAAGTCACATTTGGATAATTTGGCGTACAACTTGTTTTCCCTTAAAGTCTGTAACGCCATCCGAAGATGTTCCTCATATTGTTCCTTATTTTTGGAGTATATCAAAATATCATCTATGAAAACGATTACATACTTATCCAGAAGTGGCTTGTAGATAGGGATGCAAGTGGGGCGGGTCGTTAGAGGGTACCTGACCGCCCAACCCGCTAAAAACCCTATAAGGTCAAACCTTATAAGGTTTTGGGATTAAAAAAAACCCGATAAGTTATCGGGTCGGGTTTTGAATTTATTATGTAACCCGTTGGGAAAACCCAGCCCTACATAAATTCAAAATATTAAAAAATTAAAAATATTAAGTTATTAAAACAAGAATCCCATTTATATTATATGTATGTAAAAGTAAGTAGAAATAAAGTGTTTGCATCATTTTATATAATATTATTGTCTAAAATTCATTCTTTTAATAAAAATGTTTGTATCATTAATAACTTAAAACAAAATTCTTTCTTTTGCTTTTTTTTTTAAAGAAAAAAATTAAAAATCTTGGAATCTGGTCGGGTCGGGTTATGTGTTCTTTAAATCCTAGCGGGTCGGGTTTTGAGAATGACAAAAAAAGCCCGATAGGATTTTTCTCGGGTTCTGGGACACCCGTTAAGGACTCAGGTCGGGTTCGGGAATCAAAAAACCCGTCCTGAACCGGCCCCGGTTGCATCCTTACTTGTAGACCCAGTTCATAAGATCCATAAATGCAGTTGGTGCATTGGTCAGTCCAAATGACATCACCAGAAATTTGTAATGTCCATAACGGCTACGAAAAGCCATCTTTGGTACATCCTCAGGCTTTATTCTTAGTTGATGATATCCTGAGCGCAAATCAATGCATGAGAACACACATGCTCCTTAGAGCTGATCAAATAAATCATCAATCCTCGGTAAGGGGTATCGATTCTTGACTGTAACCTTGTTTAGCTCACAATAATTGATACATAATCTCATAGATCCATCATTTTTCTTTACAAATAGGACAAGTGTGCCCCATGGCGACACACTTGGTCTTATGAACTTCTAATCTAAGAGTTCCTGTAATTGGGTCTTTAGCTCCTTTAACTCAGCCGGTGCCATCCGGTATGGTGTCTTAGATATTGGTTCGGTATCTGGAGCCAATATAATTTCAAAGTCAATTTCTCTTTTAGGTGGTAACCCAGGTAAGATTTTTGGAAACACATCCAAATACTCATTTACCATTGTATGTCTTTTTCCTCTTGAGTTTCCTCCTCATCCAAAATACCTTCGTTACGCACTATCTCTTCATCTTCCATCATCAACTCAAAAGAATTTAACCCAAGCTTTCTTGGAACTATGGTTTCTCCCATGAACTCCACTTCTTTTCCTGATTGATCATTGAATTTCACCATCCTCTTTTGGCAATCCACTACAGCTCTAACCTCGCTTAACCAGTTCATACCAAGTATAACTTCGTACTTATTCATCTCCAATATTATCAAATCACTTATGGAGTGATGCCTTTGGATCTCCAATGGACAATCCCTAATTACTTCCCGAGTTGACACGACACTTCCGGTGGGTGTTTTATTTCTCAAGCTAGCGGTAGTTGTGGCTATAGGTAATCTAAGTCACCCAGCCAAACAAGTGGTGATGAACGAGTGGGTCGCTCCCCTGTCAAACAAAACATAAGCCTCAATTTCATTCACCCATATGTGTCCTATGGTCAACAAACATCCATCACTACTCGATCCTAAAACACTCTCACTACTACCTATTTGGAGGTTTTAGATTCCAGCTTTCTCTTTTTACAAGTTTTAATTCCTTACAGAAAACTGTTACATAAATAACTTTTAACTTAAGAGGGTTTTGTTAATAACCTGACACTAAGCCGCTATGTCACTCCCCGAAGGGTACACTAAACGTGGCAGTCTACCGCATATAATATTAACACTAATGAATAACAATCTTAGTCATGCAGAAGCTTTGATATCACATGCAAGGCGTGCTTCTAAGATAGTAGAAAACTCATAGGGGTATTACATTTAAGTAGATAATAAAAGCAAGCAAGAATTTATGTAAATAAACATTATATTTCCATAAGTAATATCCTTACATCATCTTAGGGGCATTCCCCCTTTAATAGTCTTTAAAATAATAACAATTATAACATAAGCCTACTATAGAGATTTTCCTAGAAGCCCATGTTCAAAACTTAAATACATAAAGCTTCTGCCAAAAACTCCTAGTAGCTTATACTCATACTTGGCAAATGGGGCTCCTTGGGGCCAACCAAAGGTAATTGTACTATAACAAAAAGCTATAAGGGTATAAGCAAAACTAGCTTAGTGAGATAATTCCATCTATAAGACATTTTCATAATTCATACAAGTATTTTAATCAAAACATATGAAAATGCACCAATCATATGAACAAGCAAGATACACATGATTAACCGGAAATCAAGTGTAGCATGGATTTAACGCCCTCTATGACAAGGGTTGGGAGGTTACAAGCCCATACGACCATCAATATCCGCAGATTTATTGGCTCCTGCTTGCCCTGTAGACTTTCCGGCTCCTACTAGCCACCATATAGACTTTCTAGCTCCTACCAGCCACCACTACCATTTCCTCGTTTCCCCACACGAAGAATAGTAGTGAAACAGATGTGACTCATGTGAATGATATGCATGAATTGATTTCAATATAAATTTAACCATACATGTTTAGTTCAAGTTAAAGGCGATCAACACAATTTTTATCATATCAAAACAAGAATCACAATTTATTTATCAAACCAACTTCCGATATTCTTAACTTGTATTCAATCATTCGTAATACCAAGTCACACAATAATTATCCCTTTTATCTTTTTCTTAATTGCTAGTGCTACTAATTACAAGCACAAAACAAGGAAATGTAACTTAGTAAAAGGAATAACTCTCTCCATATCGGTAGATATAATTGAAATAGTCCTCCGGATAGACGATCTCGGGTCCTTCATCACCTAAACAAGAGGAAATACCCAAATAAGTCTTTCATAAAACTTCTATTCTTGAATATTCTAAACTTTTCTTAAAATCGTGGAAAAATCGTATAAGAGAAAATTCCAACCTAAAATGGCCATAACTTGCTCATTTTAACTCAGAATTTCGCGTATAATATACTGTTTTCTACCTATTCGAAAAGATATATCTATTTCTAAACTTATTTTCATTAAACTAAGTCGTTTGGGTCCCTAAAAGGCAGCGATCAGATTTATTACGAATTTGTAAAAACTTGTTTTCCTTCTTTTATCAAAAGCTCACTTGATGAGGTAGACAAAATAATAACTTGTAAAACTTTTCGGAAAGTATATTCATATATATATATATATATATTGACTCATGACAAATGTATGAAGTTAATGAAGTTGTCTCAATTTATGAAAAAGTAAAGTTTTTGAAAGATTTTGGAATTTAAGAATTTTTGAAGTGTCCACTTTTACTTTGAAAGATTTTGAGTTATTTGAAATGAGTATTTCTTTCTCTAAATTTAATTGCTTGTAATTTCTTAAAAATTAAGTTGTTTATGATGAGTATCTCTTTTCTTTTCCTAAATCTTATTTTCATAATTTTCTTAGTTTCTTAAGGAATGATTTTTATTTTCTAAACATAGCTTCCAACACTTTTTGAAAGTATTTGACACTTCTATATTTAGAAAAATGACTTCTTGGTTTCTTGAGATCATCTTATTTTAATGAAAATGAATTTCTATTATATGAAGAAAGAATAAAGTTGTTGAAAAATCCCTGTTTTCTTAAAAATCATTTTTATGTATGTTTATAAGAATCTATTAGGAACTCCTCTAAGTTTGTAAAAAAAAAAAATGGTTTCTTAGTTCTTAGAAAAATATTAACTACTTGTTTTTGTTTCTAGAAAAGAATCTTTATTTTTAAGAAAATATTTCTTCATTTGTTTTGTTGAGATAAAACCATTATGTTCATGCATAAATATGAGTCATAAGTTATGAAAATATAAAGGGACATAATACTTGAAAGAATAAGCTATTAAGAAAATAAATCAAGTATTAGAACCTTAGCTTGTTCAAGGTATCCCGGGACTAAGAAATGACTAGTCCCAAAAGAAAAAGAAAATGTTTTGACTTGATGAGGACAAGTCTAAGACTAAAAAGACTAGTCTTAAAAACAACTTGAAATTAAATAAATAACAAGGAAGTAAATAAATTGCATGAAAGGTAAATAAATTGCAAGACAATGAGCTTATATGCTCTAAATATTATATATAGCTATATGGATATATTTATATAGAAATGAACATAGAAGAACATAAAGGAGTTTGAGATTAAGAACAAAAACAAAGTATGAACTTATTGTTACTTTCTTAACCTTCATGGTTTTTGAAAACACATACTAAAAGAGATGAACAAAAGAGAGCTTCTTGGAAGAGAATTCTTGAGAAATTTTGAGAGAATAACTTTAGTAATGAAGAAGTATGAAGGGATATTTATAGGAAAATGTGGGAGATAATTTGTGTTAATTAAATAAAATAAAAATAAAACAAATTGAGCATGGGAGAGGGGTGGCCGAAGCAAAAATGGAGAAAGGAGAGAGGAAATTTAATTTTTTTTGTTATTTTGTTAATTTAACGTAAGAAATAAAAGATGTTAAATTGTATTAGAAATGAAAATGTGTAAGAAATAGGTGTATGAGTTGTAAGAGTAGGTTGTAAGAAAAATTAGAGGTATATGAATAGTGTAGAATAGTAGAAAATAGTGTAATGTAAAAGTAGACATGACAATTAAATGTCGGTAGTAAGAAAATACACGTATAAATGTGATATCTAATATTTTTAGCTACCGAAAAATTATGAAATTGATATATTTAAAAATCTTATATTTTTATGAGTCTATCGGTATATTCGGGATATTTTTCCTATTCCGGGCTCCGGGACACGTTTTTCTAGAATTGTGTCTGATTGGGTTCAAAGGACATTCGAATTTCACCAAACTGATATTTTTATATAACCTATAGCTATTACAAACTATTATAGCTAATTATTCCAACTTCGTTTTCTAGGGCTAAAGAAAACGATAATGCCGGACTTAAGCAGTTATGGTAGACTAGGGTTTTGTTGGCTCTGCAAAATCCGGTTGACTTCCAATTAGGGTTTAAGCTATAATTCGAATCCAGAAATTTCGAGGATTTACACACTATCCATGCCGTCTCCTTGGTCCAGGGCAGCCAACTCCACATCCTCATCGTCATCCTCCTCAACCATCCATTGGCCCTCGAAATTGTAGAGTCTCATCCCATGCATGGCTGATGCTGCACGACTCCCACTTTTACTCCCGAATCTCATGGTGTTGGCATTGCTCGATGTCCCAAAAGGTCGAGTGGCCACACTTTTACTTTGCGAGCATTCAGAGGCCAAGTGCCCCTTTTCTTTACAGAGAAAGCTGGTCACTGCCGTCTTCTTCAAATACGCGTAGACCATGTGGCCAAACTCGCCACAATAGTAACTCTTGTCCCTCAGCTACAGGCACTGCCTAGGGAAATGGTCCCCTTGCACTTCTAGCAAGTGATATTGGTCTTTGACTAATTTAGCCTCCTACTAGCATTGTCCTTAAATCCATGATATGGCCTGTACCTTTTTCTCTTAAATCCTGAACTCGAGGCATCAAGTGGCCTCCTTCCGAACACTCTTTTGTCGGGTTCCTGGTATTTTCTCTTCTTGGCTCCTTCAATCACTTGAGCCTTTTCTACCAGCTCTGGGTAGGTTTTCATTCCAAATTCTTCCAGTTTGATCCTTAGATCCTCATCCAAACCTCCTAAAAATACTTGTTTCTTCAACTCCTCGCTATCCCTAAAGGATTCGGGTGCTTATTGTAGTAGATGAGTGAACTCAGTCTCATATTGCTCCACAGTTTTACCCCTCTGCTTGACATGCAAGAAGTCTGCACTATATTTCACTCTTAAACTTGAGGGAAAATAATTCTCCAAGAATTCCCAGTGAAAGGACTTCCATGTAATGGGTGGAGCTAAGCTTCTTCTTTTGGAGTCCCACAAGACTCTTGCATTATACCTTAACATATATGTCCCGTATTCCAATTGCAAATATGGTGGAATCTCATAAGCAGCAAAGGAGCACTCTATTTGAGCCAGCTAATCCTCGGCTTCATTAGGCTTACCAAATGTCCCGTCAAAATACCGGTTACTCTTTATAAAGTCCGGTAAGGAGCTTTGATGAGACCTTTGATATGGTGGAGGTGGTGGTAAAGATGCGTTGTAAGAATGCTCCTCCTATGGAGCGGGGACCTCGCTAATCACTTCCCAGTGATCCACGGGTAAGGGTGGTAGTGGAGCAGAATCCCTGACACTTTGTCCTTGATGTGGGTTCTAATTTTGATTTTGGTTCTAGATGAAAGTGTTTAGAAGATTGGCCAACTGCCCAATCGCATTCATCATATCATTTTGTGGATTCTGGGGTGCTGCCCCCTGTTGGTTTAGTTGGGATATAGCAGGTTGGTCGACTTCATTCGGGAGAGGTTCCTGCTCCCGATTGCGAATCTGTCAGTTTCGTCTGTTTGCACATTATTTAGTAAGTTTTGGTGTCTTCTTGAAGTTTTTAATTTTGTAAAAGCTAATTCATCAAACAAGGTTCATGATTTTAAGGAAATTCGAGAAATCGTAATTTCTGAAATGTAAATCAATCTTATGAAACTTCATATAATCATAAAGAAACCATAAAACAAAGGAACTCATATATAGAAATCAATTCGTAAGTTCAAAATAATGGTATGAATGAATGAGTGCTCATGCGATGATATGTGGTTAATGCCATTTATAGCTAATGCATAACCTGCGTGTTCATAAAAGAATAATAATTTCCTTCCTTTGAAATATAACATAATTCTTCACCACTTTAGTGAGCCATACAAGGAATTACATTGGAAATTTTTGGTCCACAAAATTTGGCAAGCCACTAATCTAGTCTTGGTCTGAGACATCATCTTTCTAGCCGACAACAAAACAAAGCTACAAGAAAAGAAAAGAATAAAATACTAAATCGCCTAAGGAAACCTAAGGCAAATTGGCATCCTGCATTGCCTACTACAAACGAAACAAAAAAAAAATTCCATTTGAACTCTATGGGTTAAATAAGCTTCCCACTTCTCAATCTTCACTTAGATCGTCAGGGGTAGGCTAGGGAGCCGTCCCCTACTAGAAGAACTACCGTCATCCTGATGAACAAACTGGCTGAGATACTCTCTCACAGTCAATCTCCTCCTCCTAATGGGTTAGACTAAAGCTTCATGGTCATGCTCTTCACTTTCCTCATTTCTTTCCATTCCTTGATCTTCCTTCAGGTTCACTTCCTCTTCACTAACTCTCACTCCCTGCTTATTCCCTTGATTTTCCTCTATCCCAAGTTCTCTTCCTGCCTCTTCTCATAATCGGTCTACTGTCTCCCGGGCTTCCCTCATTATCATCTCATCCTCAATGTCTACTTCTATGGGCTTAGGGACCATGGGTTCAAGAATCGCCTCATTGATCACTAGAGGACACTCACCTTCAATATAGACATCTCTCCATACTAGGGGATCTATTTCAGGCTCTCTTCTTCCACTATCGGGAATCTCTAAGTCTTAGTTGAAATCCTAGATAACTTGATTAAGCTCAGGGTTCATATCTTCTTCCATTTCTATGGGAGGGGTAGAGGTCCTTAGTACCATATTCTCGGCCCAATTAGGGTCCTCCTCGAGATCCTCTTCTTCCTCTTCCTCTTCTATTTCCTTAATCTCATTACCTCCTCTCGGCACTGGTGCATTGTTCAACTGCATGCCTACATCTCTAGTTGGTGGAGGTAGGATGCTCATGTGAGGTGGGAGAATATCTAGGTACACAGCATGCCACACTATATGGTTCCAGGCATCTGCTATATTCCAATCATGGTGGTTAGAAAGATTGTCATGAGCATATACATACAAGGGTCCTACGGTGATCCACACTCGAAAGTCTGGAGGGGATGGGTTCCCTTCGTTTTTCAAAATAAAGGTGGCTTCCCTAGTCATGGGCTCACACCCGTACTCCACCATAATTCTCTCTAGAGTGTATATGGTTTCTAGCTTAGTCCACCTCCTCCTTCTCATAGGGTCATATCTTATTTGATCAACCACAGCTGCCCATCTCGTATACCTCAATCCCTCTTTCTATAATTTAAACATCTCCCCTAAGGTCTGGGGACTTCTTGCAAATGCAAAATCTTCACATAATTCTCTCAACCTCAATCAATACTCCACAAGTGTTTCATCATTCCTCTTTGTAAAATTTCTAGCACGCTCACGGGTCTCTCCCAAGGAGACCTACAATAAGAAAAGACTCCTAATTAGCCTAAAAAGAAATTTTTAACTCCATTTTAACCTATTTATTTAACTTCTAAGTTCAATTTCTTTTATTTTTGTTGTCCTGCTTTATAACCTAGTGCTCTGATACCAACTTAAACTCTCACGCCCCATAGGAGTACCCTATACGTAACAGTCCGCCACATGCCATATAAGACTCACGAATCACTACCTAAGTCCTTCGGAAGTCTTGTATAGATATAAGGCATCCCTTTACGATAATAGAATACTCGATCTGATGGAGTTAAAGAGTTTAATTCGGCATTCAATAGCATCAGAAAATAAATCAAAGCACATATGTAATTAGTTACAAATTCTAAGGGGCATTCCCTTGCAAAAGAATATTAATCAGAGATCTATTATAGTTATCCAGAGTCTCTTGGTTTCCTACGGAAGTCTAAACCAATTTGAATACAACTTCTAGAGAAAACGCCTAGCTCCTGTACTTGAGTTGTAGCTTGTCTCAGTGTAAGCCATATGAATTCGTGCTGTAATAAATAAAAACTGTAGGGACGTAAGTTACATTAGCTTAGTGGGTGAGAACTTCCAGAGCACGATTATAACACATCAATCAAACAAGTGATTAATCAGACAAGTGATATGCATCAAACACATGAATTCATCAAACATATGACCGGCCGGAAATCATATGTGGATGGACTTGCACCCTCCATCCCGGGTTAGTAGATTAACGAATCCTGCGGTACTACTTAGTATGCCGTTTAGGATCACGGTCAACCAACTTATAAATTCGTTTTATGAATCATGATTAACCAACTCATTATTCGTTTATGGATCTTGATTAACCAACTTTTATACTATTTAGAATCACGGAAAATCAACCAATGCTAATGCTCCATCCCCATTATGATATGAATGAGTCCATATTTATTTTCAATTCCGAATATTCAATTATACCAATTCTTTAAGTGATCAATCAATAATTACAGATAGTTAATCCTAATTCATCTATACAAGCAATGATTAATCACCCAACTTCGATATTCTTATATTCAATTCCTCATATGAACAACAGCCATATATAATTCCCATTCATCCCCATCATGCATATCCATTTTATCTTTGCCAAGTATCTAGTGCAACTATCATTACAACCACATACAATAATTGAAATTGGAAGTGGTACTCACTCGGCCATGGATTACCGATCTTTTAGTAATAATAGTCCAGTGGTAGAGAATCATCGAATTCGAGGTCACCTAAAAGGGAAGAAATACCCTAATAAATATTTCATCACTTAACTAATCAAACTATATATCAAAACATAATAAATTCATAATTCTCGTCATTTGCGGAAGTTCGGACTTAAAGCGGCCATAACTTGGTCATTTTAACTCAGAATTTCGCAAATTATATATCGATTTCTATGTGCTTCAAAGATCTATCTAATTATAATATTATTTTCAATTTTTGAAAATTTTTGGGTCAAGAAACAATAGGATCAGTTCTAATTAGTAATAGTTTTCCAATTCCGAAAATAGTTTTGTAAATGTTTGAAATGTTTCTACTTTATAAATCAATTATACATGAAATATTAATGATTTCATATCATGAATGGCATGTTATGAGTTTAGTGTATGCATGATCTTGATGATGCTTACTTAAAAGAAAATTTCAAAACTCTTTATTTTGCAAGACTTCAAGGATAACTACTTTTAAGAAAACTAGTTTCCTAACTTTGATAACTCACTTATGTTTTGGGATTAATTCTTAGGAATTTCTAGTTATCTTTGCTAGAATTGAGTCTTCATTATATCTATTACTTAATACCTTCATTTCTACATAAAAATTCCCATTTTATACTTTGTAAACATGTTTTCAAATAGGGTTTACACCAAAATCCGAATTTTTGGAAATTTAGTTTTTTGAATGATTCCTTTAAGAAAAACTTGTTTAATGCATTAAAATTTAAAGCTTTACTATACCTATCCCTTAAAGACTTCATTTATTAAATAAAACTTTCATTTTGAGTTGGGAAAATAGGTGCTTTTATGGCAATAGTCCACAGTTACGAATTTCCTAAATTGAGTAGTAACTCAAAATTTCCTATATTGTTTCTACTTTTTGTTTTCCATATTCCTTTTATCAAAACTCATTTCAACTTATAAAAATCATTACTTAATGATATCTATTACCTATACCCTTCATTTTTCATATAAAACATAAGTTTTAAGGTTAATAAAAGGGTATTTAAAACATAGCTTTGAAGTCATACGAATTTTTCTTTGAACATTTCAAACAAAAATTTTTCCTTTTTAAGTTTCTTGCCTTATCTACTTAAAGATTTACTAACTGCAACATTTATATACACAAGACAAAGCTTTTAGGGGCATTAATGCATGAAAACACAAAATATTCATGAGATCATGAATGTCAAGTATAATATGAGTGTCTAGATGCTAGATCTACTACTTATGATACGTAAAATGAAGTTTGGAAGCATTAACATGGATTTTTATGTATGATCTCTATTTTATTCTATTATTATATGAACATGAAGATCATTTGATGAAAACACGTTTAAACACAAGATCCACTCTTGTAATGGCATGATATTCATGTATTAATATTTTCTTGTCCCTAGCAAGTGCTCATGGGGACTTAAAGTGAAAATACTCATGAATAATCTTAACATTACAAGATTTAATAACAGAAAAGGGTTAGGATTCATCACCTAAGGCTTGAATCAAATGGAAAATGAAGAAGAAATGAGCTTGTGCGTGTGTGTGTGGTGTGTGGGAGGGCTAACAGCAACAAGGGAAATAGAGAGAGAGTTGTGAAAAATTTTGAAGACAAATGAAGTAAATGAAGGCGAGAGAAAAGTAAAAGATTATTTATAGCGTTTGTGTAATTATAAAAAGGAGATAAAATAAAGCAATTTGAGGCAAAAATAAAGGGGGGTGTGCTGAGGAGGGGGGGGTGGGGGTTTGTGGGTGATAAGATCATATTATATATCATTTGTTGATGTTTAAAAGAGCTAGAATGGATACTTATTTTGATTAAAATTCATGTTTCAGGTCTAATTTGGACAAAGAAATCAAAACAAGAAACTTTGGAGTAAAACTTAGAAAAATTGAAGGATACGCCGGCTGTTCTTACTTCAAAGCCGCCGACTTTCAGGCGGCTGACATGATGCACTCACCAAAGGTCGTTGCTTAGACTACCAACTTTGCAAGATATTGACTCAACCAACTATACGCCGCCTCAAAGCTGCCGGCATAGAAGATGAAGACGCCAGCTTACACGAAAGGCCAGTAGCTCAGAGTTGAAAATTCACCAGCATAAAAGGAGTTACAACCTATGCCGGCTACTAAGCCGCCGGCGTTGAGGCAGTGTAGGCCATACATCTGAAGCAAAATGAAGACAACACATTCTTGGAGGAAATTGAAGAGACCAAATATGCAGGAGTGTCTAAACCGTTATCAAAGCCGCCGGTGTTGAGACAACTTTCGTTATAAATCGGCCCAACCTTTCATTTCTTATCATATGCGCCGGCTAGATCTATATCTAAGCCATCGCATAGAAGCGGCCTACCTTTGTAACCTATGTTGAAAGCTGCCAGTGCACTGCTTGCGCAAGGAAGAAAATGGATTTACGCTGTCTGTAAGCCATCGGCGTAGGATCCATAACGGCCGGCATACGAAGTGAAACTGCAATTTTCATTTAATGCTTTGCATGAAATTTTTCCTATAAATAGGGGTTCTCCCCCCTCCAACATTCATCAATAAGCAGAAGCAAAGTAGTACAATTTAGTATACAAATAGTCTAGCATTTTCATAGAGATTTGTGAGAGATATTTGAGCTTTTAAGGATTGTAATTGAAGATTGCGATATTTGAATTGGTGATATCTAATCTCTTTCTTATGCAATTCATTTATCTGAATTATCTGTTCATAATGTTATCAATTACATATTCTTATTTGATTGTTGAATCATCATCCATCAATAGCTAAACATTTTTTTGTGGGAAGTGATGAAATCCTAATTTTGCTAAAATGATTATTGAATTTATATTATAGGATTGTTAGAATTATGGAATATTTGTATTGAATCCTAATTATCTATTTTATTTCAGACTGAAATTGAATTGATAAGAATTCTGATGATTTGGAAAAAGAATTAGGATTCATAGGAATTCACGAATTGAAATTAAACAACAATTGTGGAAACAATTAAGTTTAATATTAATTTAGAAATTGTTCCATGTACTTCATGCAATATTTTATTTTGATTTCTCAATAAGGAATTAGGAGAAGTTAATTTAAGATATTAGATAATCATAGAATTGGAAGATTTATGATTATAAATTAGATTCCATTGATAATTTGTATAGCGGAAGCTAATAGATTATTTTATGGTTAACTAAAACTTTGTTTTAGGTCTTTACAATTTCTTACAAATATCCACAATCCTAATTATTCATATAATATAACTTCAGTATGATTAGTAAAGATTAGGATGGATTATGTTCCTTCCCACATTCATCTTATATGAACTTCTCACATTGTAATTTCATTCATAGTAGATATAATTTAGTTAGTTAATTGATACACTTTGATTGCCTAAATATTAGTATAAGCTAATATCAATCTAGTAATTAATTGAGTCTCTGTGGGAACGATAATCTACTCATTCTATATTACTTGATCAAGACCTAATACACTTGCTGGTAGTATGTGAAATTATATACACATCCCAGTCAGATCAAGTTTTTGGCGCCGACCAAAATTAATATTAGATTACTTTTAGTTTTGCTAGTAGTTTAGGTGTTTTTCCAAAGAATTGATTCTTTCCTCTTTACAGGTTATATGCAAAGAAGTAGAAGTGCTGATCTTCTACCAATAGATCCAGAAATTGAAAGAACTTTGCATCAACAGAGGAGAGAAAACCGTAGAAGACAAGAAGAAATGGCAGAAAACGATCCAAGAAACAATGAGGGAAACAATGATCAAAACAACAATCAAATTCAAGCTGCACCTGTTAGAGCACTTCAGGATTACACTGTACCAACTGTTCAAGGTCCTGCTGTGAGAAGACCTGCAGTTCAAGCCAACAATTTTGAGCTTAAACCAGCATTGATTCAGATGGTTGAATCACATCAATTTGGAGGATATCCCAATGAAACACTGGATGAACACATTGCCAAATTCCTCCAATATTGCAACACTATTAAGCTTAATGGTGTTACTGACGAGGCCATTAGAATGCAGCTTTTGCCTTTCTCTCTAAGGGATAAAGCATTGGCATGGTTCAACTCTTAACCACCCGAGTCAATTACTTCATGGGCAGACTTGACAACAAAGTTTTTGAAGAGATTTTTCCCTCATGCCAGAACTGCCAGACTAAAAAATGAAATCACCAACTTCACAAAGTTTCCTAGAGAATCATTATATGAAGCTTGGGAAAGATTCAAAGAAGCAGTTAGGAAATGCCCACATCATGGACTTCCGGATAATCTCTTAATTGAAAATTTCTATCTCAGTCTAGATGAGACTTTGAGATCATTGGTGGATGCTACATCCGGAGGATCACTCATGGGAAAAACATATGATGAAGCTAGTGCATTAATTGAAGAATTAGCTTCTAGTGCTCACAACTGGAGCTGTGAAAGGACAAGATCAAAGGTGGAATCTGTTCAAGATAGTGAATCCATGCAACAACTCACCGCTCAAGTTTCAGCTTTAACTACACAAGTGAGTAAACTTGTAGCATCTAGTTCTTTAAATTCTAATCAAGTTGCTACTTGTGAGTTGTGCTCAGGACCACATCCAGTTTATGATTGTCCTCATGGCAATACACCATCATCAAGTGGAGAGCAACTCAACTATGTTGGAAATTTTGGAAGAGTTAATTATGGACCATATTCAAATACTTATAATCCAGAATGGCGTAATCATCCAAATCTTTCTTACAAGAATGATGCAAATGTTTTCAACCCCACCTGGATTTCAAAGACAAGGT
The DNA here is from genome assembly GCA_024138025.1 of Combretum micranthum. Lineage (NCBI taxonomy): Eukaryota > Viridiplantae > Streptophyta > Magnoliopsida > Myrtales > Combretaceae > Combretum > Combretum micranthum. The sequence goes on from JAMXBD010000006.1 coordinate 2,250,767, forward strand.
CCCATAAGAAATACTCAGCCTCCACCTCCACCTCAGCAAAATCAAATTTCAACTGATGATTGTTGAAGACTTTCATTCAAACTACTCAGACCACACTCAACAATCAGCATGCATTATTCAAGATCTTCAAGGAAATTCCATCAACTTGCTCAGCAAATTGGTAATAGACCATCTGGTTCTCTACCGAGCAACACTGAGGAAAATCCTAAAACGTGAATGCAATTGTTTTGAGAAGTGGCAAAGAAGTTGAGACCGCTGAGTCAAAAGTTCAAGAAACTGAGGAGATTCCAGTCAAAGACAAAGGAAAACAAAAGATGGAGGAACCTGTGCAAAAATCACCTGAAGTAGATCTTATGTTCCACCATTCCTTTTCCGGAAGATTGAAGCAACAAAAATTGGATGAGCAATTTTCAAAATTTCTGGATGTTTCAAGAAGTTGCAAATCAATATTCCATTCTTAGAAGTGATTCAAGAAATGCCTTCATATGCAAAATTTATCAAGGAATTGCTTACTAAGAAGAGAAGGATTGATGGAAATGAACCAGTGATGCTTACAGGAGAATGCTCCATGATTTTGCAGAAAAGTCTACCTCACTTGCCTACCAAACAAAGAGATCAGGGGAGTTTTACTGTTCCTTGCACTATAGGAAAATTTCATTTTGATAAAGTACTTATTGATTCTGGTGCAAGTATTAATCTTATGCCTTTATCCATTTTCAGGAAATTAGGACTTGAAGAATGCAAGGAGACTCATGTCACCTTGCAACTTGCAGATAGAAGTGTCAAATACCCACGTGGTATTGTTGAAAACGTTTTGGTGAAGGTTGACAATTCATATTTCCTGTAGACTTTATAGTCTTGGAAATGGATGAGGATCGTGAAGTCCCAATGATTCTTGGCAGACCATTCCTTGCAACCGGTAAAGCATTAATTGATGTGGAACAAGGTAAACTCACTTTAAGGGTAGAAAATGATCAGGTAACCTTTAATGTTTATGATGCAATGAAAAGATTTGATAAAGGTTCCTGTTATACTATTGATATTATTGATGAGTTTATTTCTGAGTCTGTTGAAGAGAATGTAGGTTAGAGACTATGGATGTGTTTTAAGAAATCTTGATGATGGAGTGATGATGAAAGAAGAAGAAGTTGAGAAAGTGCACCAAATCAAAGGAAGATATTATGAGGAGCTAGGCACTAGTGAAAGCAAGCCAGTACCATCATTGATACACCACCAATCTTGAGCTTAAACCCCTTCCTTCACATTTGAAATATGCTTTTCTAGGAACTGGAGATACTTTGCCAATAATTGTTTCATCTTATTTGACAGGTGAACAAGAGCAGCAGCTGCTTGGAGTTCTAAGGAAGCATAAAGAAGCAATTGGTTGGACTATTGCTGATATCAAGGGAATTAGCCCTATCATTTGTACTCACAAGATCTTGATGGAAGCTGAGTACAAACCGACAGTTCAACCACAGAGGAGACTTAACCCAACACTTAAGGAGGTAGTAAAAAAGGAAGTTTGAAACTCCTTGATGCAGGTATTATCTATCCTATCTCTGATAGTAAGTGGGTAAGTCCAGTTCAAGTTGTACCAAAGAAAGGTGGTATGACTGTAGTGAAAAATGAAGAAAATCACTTGATTCCTACTCGTACTGTAACTGGGTGGAGAGTTTGCATTGATTATAGAAAATTAAATGATGCCACCAGAAAAGATCACTTTCCCCTCCTTTCATTGATCAGATGTTAGAAAAACTTGCAGGGCATGATTATTATTGCTTTTTAGATGGTTATTCTGGTTATAATCAAATTTCTATATCTCCTGATGACCAAGAAAAAACCACTTTTACTTGTCCCTATGGCACTTTTGCTTTTAGGAGGATGCCCTTTGGTCTTTGCAATGCACCTGCTACTTTTCAAAGGTGTATGATGGCTATTTTTTCTGACATGCTTGAGAATTTTATTGAAATTTTTATGGATGATTTTTCTGTTTTTGGAAAGTCTTTTGAAGCATGTTTAGAAAACTTAGCTTGTGTTCTTCAAAGATGCAAAGACAAAATTTGATTTTAAACTGGGAGAAATGTCATTTCATGGTAAGAGAAGGGATTGTTTTGGGTCACAAAGTTTCAGTTAGAGGAATTGAAGTTGATAAGGCCAAAATTGAGATCATAGAGAAATTACCACCACCCACCACTGTTAAGGGAGTTAGAAGTTTTTTAGGACATGCAGGTTTTTATAGGAGATTTATTAAAGATTTCTCAAAAATTTCTAAACCCCTTTGCAATCTTCTTGAGAAAGATACAGTGTTTGATTTTGATGACAATTGTTTGCAGGCATTTAACTTATTAAAGGAAAAGCTCACATCTACCCCAGTGATTATTGCACCTGATTGGGAGCTGCCTTTTGAACTTATGTGTGATGCCAGCGACTTTGCTGTAGGAGCAGTATTGGGTCAGAGAAGAGGTAAGTTGTTTCATGTTATATACTATGTAGTCGACTTTAAATGAGGCTCAAAGAAACTATGCCACAACTGAGAAGGACTTCTTGCTGTTATATTTGCTTGTGACAAGTTTAGGCCTTATCTGATAGGATCTAAAGTCATAGTATATACTGATCATGCTGCTTTGAAATACTTGTTTGCTAAAGCTGATGCAAAGCCAAGGTTGATTAGATGGATATTGTTGCTGCAAGAATTTGATCTTGAGATTAAGGATAAGAAGGGAACTGAGAATGTGATTGCTGATCATTTATCTAGACTAGAATCTGATAGTTTAGATATTCCTATCAATGAAAAGTTTCCTGATGAACAATTGCATGCAGTAGACATCCTAAATTTGCCTTGGTATGCTGATTATGTCAATTACTTGGTTAGCAAAATCATTCCATATGGTTTGTCATATCAACAAAAGAAAAAGTTTTTGCATGATGTGAAAAGCTATTTTTGGGATGAACCGTATTTGTTCAAAAAATGTGCTGACCAAGTAATTAGACGTTGTGTGCCTGAATCTGAACAGCTTACATTATTGAGCATTGTCATTCAAAAGAAGCTGGAGGTCATTTTGGTCTTCAAAGGACTGTAGCTAAGGTCTTATCATCTGGATTTTATTGGCCTAATTTGTTTCGTGATTGCAGGAAATATTTATTGTCTTGTGCTCAATGTCAAAGAACTGGTAATATTTCCAAGAAACATGAATTACCACAAAACAACATATTGGTAATTGAGCTTTTGATGTGTGGGGAATTGACTTCATGGGTCCTTTCCCTTCATCTTTTTCAAATAAATATATACTTGTGGCAGTTGATTATGTTTCAAAATGGGTGGAAGTTGTTGCTTTACAAACAAATGATGCCCGAGTAGTTTTGAAATTTTTGAAAAAGAATATTTTTACCAGATTTGGGGTGCCTAGAGCTATCATTAGTGATGGGGGATCACATTTTTGTAACAAGCAATTTGAAAAGCTTTTATCAAAATATGGTGTTACACACAAAATTGCTACCCCCTATCATCCACAAACAAGTGGATAAGTTGAGGTATCCAATAGGGAGATAAAAAGAATTTTGGAAAAAACTATTAATGCATCTAGAAAAGATTGGTCTTTAAAATTAGATGATGCATTATGGGCTTATAGAACTACTTTTAAAACCCCTATTGGAATGTCCCCATTTATGATTGTTTTTGGTAAATCATGTCATCTTCCTATAGAACTTGAGCACAAGGCATATTGGGCCATTAAATTCCTTAATTTTGATGAAAAAGCTGCAGGTGAGAAAAGATTGCTTCAATTGAATCAATTGGATGAATGGAGGAATGAAGCTTATGAGAATTCTCGTATCTACAAGGAACGAGAAAAGAGATGGCATGATAGAAACATTATCAAGCGGAAGTTTTTGCCTGGACAAAAAGTTTTACTTTATAACTCCTGTTTGAAGTTGTTTCCAGGAAAGTTGAGATCAAGATGGTTATGACCGTTTGAAATTGCCAAAAGTTTTTCCCTATGGTGTAGTAGAATTGAAAACTGATGATAATCGGGCTTTTAAGATGAATGGGCATTTGCTCAAACATTTTTATGAAAAGGAAAACCATGATAGTGCTTCCACTGTCATGAATCTGAAGGAATAATGAAAAGAATTGGAAAAGTCGGGCTAAGCGACTCTAAACTAAACACTTCTTGGGAGGCAACCCATGTTTAATTATAGAGTAATTTTAATTGTTTTGTTTTTACTAACTTTGGCTTTAGTGTGAACAGGTTATGCAAAAAAAAAATGAAAAAGCTGAAAGCCGGCTCAAGGCTGCCAGCCTTATGCCAGCTTTGAAAAATCAAGGAAGGCCAGACTTAAGCCGCTAGCTTTAAGCCAGCGTAAAAGTCAGTACAAGAGTAGATGAGCACCGCAGAAGAAGCCGGCAAAGGAAAGGTGAAAGCTGCTGGCTTATGTGCCAGTGTTTGGAACAACAATTACACCGGATCTTAAGCCGCCGGTGTTCGAGGCAACTTGTGTTCAAGATTTCTTGGGTTTTGAAAAATCCCAATCAAAGTCGGTACCTAGGATTGAAAGCCACCAGCTTTGAGCCGGCGTAGACCTGTACGCCGACAGTGTAAATGAGTAAGCTCCCAGCGATTTGCTCTCGGCATGAATTTATTTTGGTTACACCAGCAAGTAAGCTGCCAGCTTATTCGATAGAAATGCCGGCGTACGTTCTGTAGAACTGCATTTAACGGGTACGTTTCTCTCTCCCTCTCGCATAATCTCTCAATATTCACTCTCTCTTACTCTCACGTGATGAATTCCACTGCCTATTTCTTCATCCATTGCTTTTGATCTAACTTGTCAAGTGAGTGTCTATGACTTTTGCTCTTAGTTTCCAGATCTAATCCATGATATTGCATTATATTTGTGTTCAATCTGTCGATTAAATGGATTCATATTATTCGTAAACACGACATTACTTTAGGATCATGATTAGATAGCTCGAGTGTTATTGGTAATATTTTGATGATGGATTTCGATTTAAATCCTGTTTTATTCCAATCTGTGTTAACTTGATCCATGAGTTGGGTATAAACTGGAATTGGGGTTCAATTGCAAGGTTCTTGAGCTTGAATAGGATGTTAAATTTCGAAATTGGGGCTTTGTGAAATTGATGATATGGCTGCTGGATTTGTGAACTTTCATACTAGTTAGTAGCTCCAATTCATGAATTGTGCTCAATTGTGCTTCAATTGAAGTTGGAATTTCGAAATTTTTCAAAAATTTGATGAAAAAATTTGGTTTAAAAATGTTTACAAGACTTTTGGTGAAAATTTTTTGAAAATCGTTTCAATTTGAAATTCCAACGTTCAATTCTAAGCTGGCCAACCTAAGCTACCAGCTTTGATTTTATTTTGCAAGTGTAAATGTTCAATTTAATTCCATGATTTTTAGCTTCACTAGTTTAAATGCCTATGATCTCCAATCTGTTTGAAATCATGTTTTAGGCATAAATTAGGATTGTAGTTGTAGACACCCAATTTTTGCCCAATTAATTAAGGCTTAAATTTATAAAGTTAATTAAACAAAATCTTCAATTTTGTTTAATTAAACTCTTTTTTCCAAAAGCCTTAATTAAGAAATGAGTTGGCTAAGTGATCAAGGCACAGGCCAAATGGCCTGTTGATTAAATACATTGACCCAAACACACACTCAAGTTCAAGGACCCAGGTTCAAACCTTAGCAAAGGCAAATTTTTTCCTTTTTATCATCTCATATTTTTTGCCTTCTCAAAGTGACTTTTTGCCTTACTTTGCATCAATTTTTAACTGACAAAACATCATTAATTGTTGAAATTGATGATGCAATTGCAAAGTAGACATGGAATATGAAAGATCAATACACAATTCATGTGTAAAAACAACCCAAAAGTCACAAAATTCGTGCTAAAAAATTTGGGAAAAAATGCAATTTATAAAGCATTCAATTGCACATAAATGAGGAGTTACAAGAATTGGTAAAATTGGATGATTCATCTACCCACATTGAATGATTTGATGAAAAATATGAAAGATCAATCATCAATTCATCAGTTTGAAACAAATCAAACACAAATTATTGAATTAAATTCGTGCAAACAAAGAGGCAAAAATCGATTCATTTGTGAAACAGTACGAAACGTAAAATTGAACTTGCAACCTATAAATAGGGGGTACTAGGATCAAAAAGCACAAGTCAATTTCAAGAAAACAAGAATTAGAATGAATGAATTCGAAAATTTCGAAAATTAGGGTTCTTATGAAGAAAATTTCAAATTCGAAAATTTCGAATCATTTTTGATCCAATTTGAGTGTTTGAACACCTTTAGGAACAAGTTTAAAGTGATCAAGTGTGCTTAGATTTGATCAATTTGTTCGAATTGAGTTATGCAATTTTTTTTTAAATTTTCGAATTTGAACCGCCGGCAACCACCACTTCGACCCGCTGTCCACGGTGGTTCTGGGCGCGAACCACCACCACTAGCGGACGCGCAACCACCAAAGGAGTCGGGCCGACAAGCTTGTGGAGGCCAACAATCACCAGGGATGGCCGAGGAAGGCTCGAAAGGTCGCGTAATCGTCTTCTTCGCCCGATCGGGTCGGATCGGACCCGAAAATCCGAAGTCCAACCCGCCCTTGGTCAACGGTCAACGGTCAGCCCAGATCAGACGGCCCATATTTGATCAAGCAGATCAGACGGCCCAGATTCAATCATCCAGATCAGACGGTCCAGATTTGATCAAGCAGATCAGCGGTCCAGATTCAATCATCCAGATCAGACGGTCCAGATTTGATCAGGCAGATCAGACGGTCCAGATTTGATCAAGCAGATCAGCGGTCCAGATTCGATCAAGCAGATCATACGGTCCAGATTTGATCAAGCAGATCAGACGGCCCAGATTCGATCAAGCAGATCAGACGGACCAGATTTGATCAGGCAGATCAACGGTCCAGATTCAATCAAGCAGATCAAACGGCCCATATTTGATCAAGGTGATTAACGCACCAGATCGAGTCAACAAAATCAGACGGTTAGGATTGGTCTTTAGATCAGACGATCCAGATCGCGTCTGCTTCATCCAACGGCCCAAGTCAGTCCGCATTATTTTTATTATTAGTTTATTATATAATTAATTTCGAAAAATAGTAAAAAATAGTAAAAAATTCATAAAAATTCATAAAAAATTCATAAAAATTCAGAAAAATCCAGAAAAATCAAAATAATTATTTTTCATATAAATTTATTTTTTTGATATTTTTGAATATTTTTAATATGTATTTATACATAAATTGCTTTAGAAATGCATATTTAATGCATGAAAAATAATTTTAATATATTGTAAAATATTTTGAATATGTTGTGAATTTATGTGATGATTAAAAAAAATGATTTTTGGACTTAGAAAAATATTTTTTCATAAAATAAAAAATCAATTGATTAGATCATAGGATCATCAAAAAATGATTTTCATAAAAATTCAAAATTTAATGAATTTAAAGTGAGAAAAGTTCAAAAATTAAAATTGATCAACAAATTAAGTTCTTTTTTTAAAAGAACTACGTTTTGTTTGATCTCGATTAGCGAGTACATAGGCACCTCCGGGGCGACAATAAAAAATGAAAAAATATTTTTTGTTTACCATTTTGGTTAAATTTTTTAGCAATAAAAATGAATAAAAGCACATAAAAATAAAAAATGAATAATGTGATTTGTAAATATTTTTATTTGAATTTTTGAGCATATAAAGGATAGATTATAAATTTCAAATTCCGAAAGTGGTAACCGATTTGGTTTTAATAGGTTAGCCCCCGAATCCATGATATCTGGTTTTAAAAGTTGATTTTTCAAATCAAATTTTCGCAGACTAGTAGATAAGTTAGAATCAACCGACCAATTGATTCTTGCTTTTTATTTTTTCCCGATTTATATCGGGTGGCGACTCTAAATCATTTTCAAAATTTAAAATTTCTCTTAACCCCTAGTCGAGGATTCATGTTAAATGGGTTTAGGTTTAATGTGAATCGGGTTAGGAGAAATAAACCAGATTAATGAAAAAATCCAGGCTCGACAGTAGTCATCAAGAATTTCATTGAAATTGTGCATTCCTTGTTCTAATTAAGTTCAAATTATTTGTAGGAATGGCTTCTAGACAAAAGAGACAAAAGACTACAGATGCCTCTACATCTGGTTCTCAGACCAGGAATCTGCTGTCCAGTCAGCAGTATGCCAAAGATAGGAAAAAGAGGCTTGTGAATATGGATTTCTTGAACACACAGTATTTGGACTAGAGTTTATTAGATGAGTTCGGGATTTCTGACAGGATCAGATAGATGATCCAAGATGGATCTTGGATCAGGTTATTTGATTTCAGGGAACTAGCATACAAGAACTTGACTATTGAGTTCTTGTCCACTTTGAAGAATATCTCAGATAGAGCTGAGTCCACTTTTCAATTCCAGGCATTTGGAGAGATCAAGGAAGTTAAACTGAAACAGATGGGCCACCTACTAGAATTATATGATGAGGAAGAGGAGAATAGGAATTTGTCTAACAGTTGGCCTGAGGAAGATGATCACATGACTCAGGAGGCTTACTAGTTTCGGTTGGTTGCTCCTGATAGAGCAAATAAGCCTTTCGTCCCCTCCAAGTCATTAGCCACACCATTGGGGGCTGTTGAGCACAAGCTACTCTACCACATTCTTGCACACACCCTGGGTTGCAAGAAGACTAGTCACAGCAAGGTGACTAGTTTTGACATGTTTTATTTGTTTAGCCTTATTAGAGGCTACAGGATAGATTTAGGTGTGGAGATAGCGAACTTCATCTACAGGCAGGCAGATGATACCAGGACTCGAGTCCTGTGTTGTGGTGGCTACATCACCAAATTGCTGAAAGGGATGGGTATTTTTGAGCCTCCACAAGAAGATGAGATGTTTGAGCGTAGGAAAATCTCATCGGCACCATTTGGAGGCTGAGGACTGCTGAAAAACCCCAGAGGAGCTCACCCACCAGTTCTGGAGGAGATCGAGTTCCAGGATATCTTTCCTGGAGATGCTCCATTTGAGATCCCATCTACATCTGCTCCTCCTCCTGCAGGCACTTCTTCTACATATGGTATGGACCAGCTTAGGCTGGATGTTCAAGAATTAAAGAAGCAAAGTCAGAGCTCATGGATAGACAGGAAAAGGAGAGAAAGAAAAACAAGAAATTTCTAAAGTCTATCTTTAAGGCATTGAAGACGACTATCTACTGCTTGAGCCCAGAGACAGGGGCTGGGATGACATATGAGACTTCCTATGAGTCACATCACATAGATAGACTCAGTTCGGAGCATACACAGATAGCTAGCCCATGAGACACTCAGAGACATACTCCTGAGTATAGTAGCAAAGATAGTCCAAGGCTAGAGAGCTAGAGATCCTGTTAGCTTTCATTTGATCTTTATTGATTTTTATTTTAGCCTGTATATATATTGAGCACCCAAGTTCCTGTGGGTAGACTTCTTTTGTAGTGATTACAGGTAAGCAAGCAAAGCAAATTCTCTTGCAATGCAATTTTGATAACTGTGAAACAACAGAATTCAGGGAAGTATCAAATTCTTTTTCTTATTCCTTTCCTATGATTTAATTTGTTGCAAAATAGTGAGGACACTATTTAGTTGAAGTGTGGGGGAAGGGATAAATTGAATGAAGTGCTGAATTAAAGTTGTGAATATGATCTGTTGTCTGCTATTATTTATATTTGAAATTCTCCACCTTGTATTTTTTGTTTAAAAGCAAATTATGGGAAATTCTGCCAAAATTTTTTCAAAAATCTCTTAAGAATTGGAGATGGTACAAAGTAAAGACTGAAAGTAATGAAATTAACTCGTAAAAGTATCTTACTCACCTGCTATTGTGATTGGTTTACTAAGTTAAAATTAAGTTGTAAAATCCTTAAGAAACAAGTTTACTTTATTTTTAACTTTGGAATTGGAAATTTAAAAGCTGGTCGAGTCCTTTTGTGAAAAATAAACAGGTTTACTTCTAGGAAATTTTAGTTTGTCTATATTCTTTGAATTATAATACGTAGTGAAAGAGGTAGAAGAAACTTTTAAACTTAGTGATCCTTCATAAAAATAAGTCTTTGATTTGTTATTGCATTCAAAAAGAAAGAAACAAGCACAACCACTACTCCTCTGACTTGAAATTTTGAGTTATGAGTATCTGAACTTGAATGTTAAAGTGAGGAAGAGTTCTTAGGGGTATTTTGAAACATGGTCACTTAGGTGATGAGCCTGGGATGTGCCGACTCAATGAACTCACTATAACGAGAAGGGAAGAAAGGCAAAAGTTCAATTCGCGAGCTTTGAAAAGTAAAAGATGGAGGCAAAAACCTCCCAAAAAGAAAATAAATGCTTGAAAAAGAAAAGAAAAATGAATGCAAATATGCAGATAAAGGAGACTTATAATAAAGAAGGAGAAATTCTAAGGAAAAAGTAGATACCACATGCTTTCATTTAGTATTACTTAGAATATATATATATAAGGTAGAAATCCAATGAAGTTTAAATGAGTATTTTTCCTTAATGGATTGAGTATTTGCTTTTTGAATAGAATGTTCTTTTGTTAAAAATTGAGATTAAAACTTGTTTTGTTTGGATTAACTTCTTAATTTTGATTATAGTACTCTAATTATAAGAAACTGGTATGGTTAGAGCAATAGATATAGAAAAACAAGTTAAAGAAATTGTGATTAAATTCGAAAAGTTGTACTATCTATAAGAGATTTCATTTTGTTCTTTATTTTGCTTGAGGACAAGCAAAAGTTCAAGTGTAGGGGAATTGATAAGATCATATTATATACCATTTGTTGATGTTCAAAAGAGCTAGAATGGATACTTGTTTTGATTAAAATTCATGTTTCAGGTCTAATTTGGACAAAGAAATCAAAACAAGAAACTTTGGAGTAAAACTTGGAAAAATTGAAGGATATACCGGTTGTTCATACTTCAAAGCCGTCGGCTTTCGGACGGCTTACATGATGCACTCACCAAAGGCCGTTGCTTAGACTGCCAGCTTTGCAAGATATTGACTCAACCAACTATACGCTGCTTCAAAGCTGCCGGTGTAGAAGATGAAGAGGCCAGCTTACACGAAAGGCCGGTAGCTCAGAGTTGAAAAGTCACCAGCGCAAAAGGAGTTACAACCTACGTCGGCTACTAAGCCGCCGGCGTTGAAGCAGTGTAGGCCATACATTTGAAGCGACATGAAGACAACACATGCTTGGAGGAAATTAAAGAGACCAAACATGCTGGAGTGTCTAAACCGATATCAAAGCCACCGGCGTTGAGACAGCTTTCAATATAAATCTGCCCAACCTTTCATTTCTTATCATATGCGCGGCTAGATCTATATCTAAGCCGCCGGCGTAGAAGCAGCCTACCTTTGTAACCGAAGTTGAAAGCTGCCAGTGCACTACCTGCGCAAGGAAGAAAATGGATTTACGCCGTCTGTAAGCCGCCGGCGTATGATCCATAACGGCCGGCGTACGAAGTGAAACTGCAATTTTCATTTAATGCTTTGCACGAAATTTTTCCTATAAATAGGGGTTCTCCCCCCTCCAACATTCATCAACAAGCAAAAGCAAAGTAGTACAATTTAGTATACAAATAGTCTAGCATTTTCATAGAGATTTATGAGAGAAATTTGAGCTTTCAAGGATTGTAATTGAAGATTGAGATATTTGAATTGGTGATATCTAATCTCTTTCTTATGCAATTCATTTATTTGAATTATCTGTTCATAATGTTATCAATTACATATTCTTATTTGATTGTTGAATCATCATCCATGAATAGCTAAACATTTCTTTGTGGGAAGTGATGAAATCCTAATTTTGCTAAAATGATTATTGAATTAATATTATAGGATTGTTAGAATTATGGAATATTTGTATTGAATCTTAATTATTTATTTTATTTCAAACTGAAATTGAATTAATAAGAATTCTGATGATTTGGAAAAAGAATTAGGATTCATAGGAATTCATGAATTGAAATTAAACAACAATTGTGGAAACAATTAAGTTGAATATTAATTTAGAAATTGTTCCATGTACTTCATGCAATATTTTATTTTGATTTCTCACTAAGGAATTAGGAGAAGTTAATTTAGGATATTAGATAATCATAGAATTGGAAGATTTATGATTATAAATTAGATTCCATTGATAATTTGTATAGCGGAAGCTAATAGATTATTTTATGGTTAACTAAAACTTTGTTTTAGGTTTTTACAATTTCTTACAAATATCCACAATCCTAATTATTCATATAATATAACTTCAGCATGATTAGTAAAGATTAGGATAGATTCTGTTCCTTCCAACATTAATCTTATATAAACTTCTCACATTGTCATTTGCATTCATAGTAGATATAATTTAGTTAGTTAATTGATACACTTTGATTGCCTAAATATTAGTATAAGCTAATATCAATCTAGTAATTAATTGAGTCTCTGTGGGAACGATACTCTACTCATTCTATATTACTTGATCATGACCTAGTATACTTGCTACTACTAGGGTACCTTGAGGGCATGACATATTATAAATCCCCGAAATTTTTGGATTATAGCTTAAACCATAATCGGAAGTCAACCGGATTTTCTAGAGTCAACAAAACCCTAGTCTACCGTAACTGCTTAAGTCCGACATTACCGTTTTCTTTAGCCCAAGAAAACAAAGTTGGAATAATTATCTATAATAGTTTGTAATAACTATAGGTTATAAAAAATATCAGTTTGGCGAAATTTGAATGTCCTTTGAACCCGATTGGACACAGTTTTCGAAAAATGTGTCCCGGAGCCCGAAATAGGAAAAATATACCGATAGACTCGTAAAAATATAAGATTTTCAAATATATCAATTTCGTATTTTTTCGGTAACTAAAAATATCAGATATCGCATTTATACCCTATTTTCTTACTACCAGCATTTAATTGTCATGTCTACTTTTACATTATACTGTTTTCTACTATTCTGCACTATTCATCTATCTCTACTTTTTCTTACAACCTACTCTTACAACCCATACACCTATTTCTTACACATTTTCATTTCCAATACAATTTCACATCTTTCATTTCTCACTTTTAATTAACAAAATAACAAAAAATAAATAAATTTTCCTCTCTCCTTTCTCCATTTTTGCGCCGGCCACCCCTCTCCCATGCCCAATATTTTTTATTTTTACTTTATTTAATTAACACAAATTATCTCCCACATTTTCCTATAAATATCCCTTCACACTTTCACTTCTTTCACACTTCTTCATTTCTAAAGTTACTCTCTAAAAATTCCTCTAGAATTCTCTTCCAAGAAGCTCTCTTTAGTTCATCTCTTTTAGGTAAACTGAATTCAAAGAATTCCTATGTTCATCTACTTAGTATGAACTTAATGTGTGTTCTCTAAAAACCATGAAGGTTAAGAAAGCAACAATAGGTTCATACTTTCTTTTTTTTCATAATCTCAAACTCCTTTATGTTCTTCTATGTTCATTTCTATCTAAATATATTTATATAGCTATATATAATATTTAGAGCATATAAGCTCATTGTCTTGGAATTTATTTACCTTTCATGCAATTTATTTACTTCCTTGGTATTTATTTAATTTCAAGTTGTTTTTAAGACTAGTCTTTCTAGTCATAGCTTGTCCTCATCAAGTCAAAACATTTTCTTTTTCTTTTAGGACTAGTCATTTCTTAGTCCCGGGATATCTTGAACAAGCTAAGGTTCCAATACTTGATTTATTTCTTAATAGCTTATTCTTTCAAGTATTATGTTCCTTTTATATTTTCATAACTTATGACTCATATTCATGCATGAACATAATGGTTTTGTCTCAACAAAACAAATGAAGAAATATTTTCCTAAAAATAAAGATTCTTTTCTAGAAACAAAAACAAGTAGTTAATGTTTTTCTAAGAACTAAGAAGTCATTTTTTTTTTTTTTACAAACTTAGAGGAGTTCCCAATAGATTCTTATAAACATACATAAAAAGGATTTTTTTTTTTAAGAAAACAAAGATTTTTCAACAACTTCATTCTTTTTTCATATAATAGAAATTCCTTTTCATTAAAATAAGATGATCTCAAGAAATCAAGAAGTCGTTTTTCTAAATATAGAAGTGTCAAATACTTTCAAAAAGTATTGGAAGTCATGTTTAGAAAACAAAAATCATTCCTTAAGAAACTAAGAAGATTATGAAAATAAGATTTAGGAAAAGAAAAGAGATACTGATCATAAACAACTTAATTTTAAAGCAATTACAATCAATTAAATTTAGAGAAAGAAATACTCATTTCAAATAACTCAAAATCTTTTAAAGTAAAAGTGGACACTTCAAAAATTCTTAAATTCCAAAATCTTTCAAAACTTTAATTTTTCATAAATTGAGACGACTTCATTAACTTCATACATTTGTCATGAGTCAATATCTATATATGAGTATACTTTCCAAAAGTTTTACAAGTTATTATTTTGTCTACCTCATCAAGTGAGCTTTTGATAAAAGAAGGAAAACAAGTTTTTACAAATTCGTAATAAATCTGGTTGCTGCCTTTTTGGGACTCAAACGACTTAGTTTGATGAAAATAAGTTTAGAAATAGATAGATTTTTCGAATAGGTAGAAAACGGTATATTATAGACGAAATTCCGAGTTAAAATGAGCAAGTTATGGCAATTTTAAGTTAGCATTTCCTCTTATACGATTTTTCCGTGATATCAAGAAAAGTTTAGAATCTTCAAGAATAGAAGTTTTATGAAAGACTCATTTGGGTATTTCATCTTGTTTAGGTGATGAAGGACCCGAGATCGTCTATCCGGAGGACTATTTCTATTAGATCTACCGATATGGAGTGAGTTATTCCTTTTACTAAGTTACATTTCCTTGTTTTTTGCTTGTAATTAGTAGCACTAACAATTAAGAAAAAGATAAAAGGGATAATTATTGTGTGAATTGGTATTACGAATGATTGAATACAAGTTAAGAATATTGGAAGTTGGTTTGATAAATAATTTATGATTCTTGTTTTGATATGATGAAAATTGTGTTGATCGCCTTTAACTTGAACTAAACATCTATGGTTAAATTTATATTGAAATCAATTCATGCATATCATTCACATGAGTCACATTTGTTTCACTACTATACTTCGTGTGGGGAAACGAGGAAATGGTAGTAGTGGCTGGTAGGAGCCGGAAAGTTTACATGGTGGCTAGTAGGAGCCAAAAAGTCTACAGGGCAAATAGGAGCCGGTAAATCTGCGGATATTGATGGTCGTATGGGCCTGTAACCTCCCAACCCTTGTCATAGAGGCCGCTAAATCTATGCTACACTTGATTTCCGGTTAATCATGTGTATCTTGCTTGTTCTAATGATTGGTGCATTTTCATATGGTTTGATTAAAATATTTGTATGAATTATGGAAATGTCTTATAGATGGAATTATCTCACTAAGCTAGTTTTGCTTATATCCTTATAGCTTTTTGTTACAGTACGATTACCTTTGGTTGGCCCCAAGGAGCCTCGTTTGCCAGGTACGAGTATAAGCTACTAGGAATTTTTGGGAGAAGCTTTATGTATTTAAGTTTTGAACATAGGCTTTTAGGAAAATCTCTATAGTAGGCTTATGTTATAGTTGATATTATTTTGGAGACTATTAAAGCGGGGGAATGCTCCTAAGATGATGTAAGGATATTATTTATGGAAATCTCATGTTTATTTACATAAGTGCTTGCTTGCTTTTATTATCTACTTAAATGTAATACCCCTGTGAGTTTCCTACTATCTTGGAAGCACGCCTTGCATGTGATATCGAAGCTCTTGCATGACTAAGGTTGTCATTCATTAGCTTTAATATTATATGCGGCGGACTGCCACGTTTAGGGTACCCTCCAAGGCATGATAGTTTAAGTTGGTATCAGAGCGCAAGTTTTAGATAAAAGATAGTAGAAAAAGACCTTAAGACAGATAGTAATGAGATAGAACTTTAGCTTAAGATCTGATCCCCTTTTGTCTTACTTGATAGCTGACTTTCCCCGAGGTTAAAGAAAAGTCCCGACAATTCCTTAAAGACTATGACGAGACCTTTGTGAACTACCGTCTTAGGCTGAGGGTCCTGTGTGAGGAGTTCGCATTAGTTGGAAGGCCCAGGACCGCTTGTGAAATGTTCAAGTTATGGAAGAAAGGATTGAGACATTCCCTATGGAGGAACTTGCCCAATGAGCTGAAGTTCGACGCTGTGAGCTATCGAAGATGGAGTGATGTAGAAGTTATCAATATGGTTGAAAGAATGATGGTTTTTATGTATCGGGAGACCATGCTGCAATAGATGACCTTCATCTTGAAAGCAAAAGGAGGGCGACAAGAACCAGACTTCCGGACTTGGAATAAGTTGGGACCTCTGTACATCTACGCACATGATGAGTTGGCGGATCATACAGACTGGCTGAAGGCAGATGTTGAAGAGTGACTTTATTGGTATACCGCTTATCGATGGATTGTCCCTATGCCATCAGAGTACAATACCCAGCCCAACTCCGTCGGAATGCAGCTAGACGTTATCCCAGATGAGGACTTCAGCATGGAGGAGGCCCAAGCAAATGAAGGGAATAGAGAGACTGATGGTAGCCTGGAAGGAGATTTGAATGAAGACTCGGAGCCTAAGGAGATCCAATCTACATCTCTCTGGGAAGACAACCGTTTGATCCTCAGTCAGGCACCTCCCCGAAGGTTGAGCGAAGATGTACCTATGGAGACCGTTGCAAGGAATAACCCAGTAATGATCTCCGATTCTGAAGAGGAAGGGAGAAGAGATAATGCTTTTGATCCAAATAGATTCCTGAGAAGCAGATCTCAGACCCCCGCAATAGCAATGGCACCAGAAGAAGGAGACCTAGAAGGACCGAAGGAAACAAATGGCACGACCCATGGAGAGAGGATTTCCGTGCATGATGAAGATTGGCCATCTCAAGCGGAGATCACCTCATGGTACCGAGGAAAAAGAATGACTGTGAGTCAATACCTGCGACAATTTGTCAAAAAGCACAAAGGTTCCACCAGCAAGAGTATGAACCCAACACCATCCAGAGAGGAAGATTGAAGAAGGAAGAAGTGAAGGAAGATGAACACAATCCAACAAAGTCTAAACCAAGCCTTTTCTTAGGATAGGCATATCTTTGTTTTAATGCATGAATGTTCTTATTTCTAATGATGTGTTTTAAGTATTTCCTATTTTGGACAATTGCCTTTTGTTGGGAATGGTTTCTACCTTCTCAAGGTTATGTAAGGATTATTAATTCCCTCTTCTATTTTGAATGCAAGTATTTTATGTGATTTGATGATTTCTGAATTTAATTGCCTTAAATGTTTTCTACGCAATTTTCGATACTTCCGATCTTTTCCTTTGTTGTGAAAATTTATGGACTTTAAAAATTTAACAGACATGGTAGGAGAGGTAGAAGACGTGAACATCGTGCTTCTAATAATATGTCAACAAAACCAGAGAATCCCCCGGCACGACAACAAGCCCCAAATCCCCCATAAAATCAATAAGGCGATGTGTGGGCCGCCATCAACCAACTAGCAGGGCTAGTCAATAATTTCATGCAACATGCACAAAACATGCCACCGCCTGCTGCAAATGCATTAGAAGCAACCGTTGAGGCACCTGCAGCCCCAGAAGCTGAGTCTTATACTGTCCCTTTGCCAGCACCATCGCCGCCTCGACCTTACAGAAGTTCCTTGTCATACTTCATAAAAAGCAACAGATATTTTGACGAAAATTTCGGAAAGCCAGACGAAGCTGAGGACTAGCTAGCACAAATTGAAAGGTTGTTTGCCACCTACGAAGTCCCCCATCATCTACGCCTGGATTATGGCACGTACATGTTGAGATTCAATGCTAGGATATGGTGGGAGTCGAAAAGCAAGGAGTTGCTACCACCCGTAACTTGGGCAGCCTTTCGTAGAGAGTTTTTGGACAACTATTTCCCTGGGAGCTTGAGGGTACAGTATAGTGGAGACTTCCTCCACATATCCCAGAAGGGAAGGACAATAGAGCAGTACGAGATGGAGTTTAGCCATCTACTTCAATACGCACCTGAATCCTTCAAGCATAGTGAGGAGCTGAAGAGGCAAGTATTTCTGAGTGGCCTGGATGAAGATTTAAGAATGCGTTTGGAGGATTTGGATCTAAGGACCCTTCGTGAGTTGGTTAAAAGGGCTCGTATCATCGAGGGAGCCAAGAAGAGAAAAAGCAAGGCACCAGAGAAGCGAACCTTTGTGTTCGGAAAGAGGGCACAAGATAGCTACAGCCCCAGCTTCCAAAGCAAAAAGTTTAAACCCTTCCATAGTTTCAGAGGAAGTGTTAGTGGCAACAAGGAGACACCTGAGATTAAAGTGACATGCTAGAAATGTAAGAAGGAACACTATCCGAAGAGGTGCCACCTTCTTCAACACAAATGTTATTTTTGTGGAGACCTAAGCCACAAGATCGGTGATTGCCCTAAGAAAGCTTCCACCATTTGCTTCGTGTGCAAGCAAACTGGGCACTTCGCCAATGAATGCCCACAAAGGAAAGATACCCTAGCCAGACCGTTTGGTTCTATGGGAGGAGCAGCATCGGCGAAGAATGGAAGTGGAGGGAGCAACTCGAGCCGATCTGGAGTAGCTGTCCACGGAATGAGGATATACAACTTGGAAGGATAGTGGGTATGTGAGGAGTCGGATGATGAAGGAGCGGAGTTAGCAGCCATGGATGGAGATTGTGGCCCAGATTTTGGACTGGTGATAGGTTAGAATCAAAACTCCTCTACCTTTGATGCAAGTTATTAAGTATCCTATGTTCTAATCTTATGCTAGAAGTATAAAGTTTTATATCGCAAATAGCTTAAGTATACTAGCCTCATGATGAGTATAAAAATTCGAGTGCAGAACATATACGCATCGCTAGTCAAACCGCTTATGCTTTGTTCGACACAGGAGCTACGCATTCCTTTATCACCGTTAGCCTGGCTAAACAAACTGGATTGCCCATAGATACTATCGCTACCGGTTTTCGAGTTAAGACCCCCACCGGAAACATAGTAACGACTAAAGAAATGCTTAAATGCTGTCCAATGGAGATACAAGGAAGTCACTCCAAGTGTGACCTAATAATCCTGGAGATGAATAAATACGATGTAATCTTGGGAATGAGTTAGTTAACATCTGTCAAAGCTTTAGTGGATTGTAAACATAAGGAACTGAAGTTTAAGGATCAAAATGGAGGTGAAGTAGTATTTAGAGGTGAATCCACGGTGAAGTTAAACTCGTTCGAGTTAATGGACGATGATGAGATCAGCCTAAGTAACCTAGATGAAGAAGAAGAAGAAAAGCATGAGCTTGGATCCATACTCGTAGTCAAGGAGTTCCCGGATATGTTTCCAGACGGACTAACTAGATTTCCACCAAAGAGAGAGATCGATTTCGAAATCGACCTATTGGTCAATACAGAGCCAATATCAAAGGCACCTTACCGGATGGCACCAGTGGAGCTTAAGGAGTTAAAGATTCAGTTGCAAGACTTGTTAGATCAAGGTTTTATCCGATCAAGTGTATCACCTTATGGAGCACCAATGTTGTTCGTAAAGAAGAAGGATGGTTGCATGTGCTTATGCATCGACTATCAGGAGCTCAACAAAGTCACCATCAAGAACAAGTATCCACTCCCAAGGATAGATGACCTTTTTGATCAGCTTCAAGGAGCCAGCGTCTTCTCAAGGATTGATGTACGATCAGGATACCACCAGTTGAGGATTAAACCTGAGGGTGTACCAAAGACAGCCTTCAGAACTCGCTATGGACATTATGAGTTTTTGGTAATGCCTTTTGGATTAACCAATGCACCAGCAGCTTTCATGGATCTTATGAATCGAGTATATAAGTGTCATGCCCCGTAGGGTATCCTAAACGTAACAGTCCGCCACATACTAAGTAAGACTCTCGAGTTCCCTAACCGGGGCCTTCGGGAGCCTTAAGTAGATGTAAAGCGTTCCCTTACGACAATAGAATACTTCAACAAATGGAGTTTAACAGTTTAACAAGGCATTCATTAGCCATAGATAATAAATCAAAACGCATAAATCTTTAAGGTTTACAAAATCTAAGGGGCATTCCCCGCAAAAGAATAACAGTCTATTACAGTCATCCAGAGTCCTTAGTTTCCAATGGAAGTCTATACAAAAGAAATGAATCAACTTCTATGGGAAACTCCTATCTCCGGTACCTGCGCTGTGGCTTGCCTTGGCCTAAGCCATATAAACTCATGCTGCAAAGATAAACACTATCGGGGCGTAAGCTAACTAGCTTAGTGAGTAATACTTCCATAACGCAATTAAATACAATCATTCAAACAAGTAATTATTCAAGCAAGTGCATGCACCATACAAATGAAATCATCAAACATATGACCAACCGGAAATCATATGTGGATGGACTTGCGCCCTCCATCCCGGGTTAGCAGATTAACGAATCCTGCGGTACGACGCCGTTTAAGCTCACGGTCAACTGATTAAAAGCTCGTTTTATGGATCACGATTAACCTCACATTCGTTTTATGGATCACAAAAAACCAACCAATGCAAATGCTCCAACCCCATTGTGACATGAATGAACTCAGTTATAGTCGGAGTCGAATAGTCATTAATTCGATTCTTTTAGGTGACCAACAAGTATACGCAGACATTCTTCATATGATTCTAAATAAACAATCAATATCTTAACACCCGGTTTCGATATGCTTTAAGTCCCATTTCACATATCAACAATTCACAACACACATAATTCCCACATACCCCATCATGCTTGTACAATTTATTTTATCTTTGCCTACATCACTAGTGCCACTACATTACATTCACAAGCATTAATTGAGAGTGGAAGTAACTCACTCGGCCATGGGTCACCAACCTCCTTAATAGTAATAATCGGGTGGTAGAGAGTCGTCCTGCTCGGAATCACCTACCAATCAAGAATAATCCCTATGAGATTCTCACCATGTAATTAAATCAAACTATACATCTAGACTAGTTGAATCCGGATTTCTCGCTATATTTGGAAGTTCCGACTTAAAACGGCCATAACTTGGTCATTTTAACTCGGAATTTCGCAAACTTTATATCGATCTTCATCTACTTCGAAAGATCTATCTAACTCAAGTATTAAATCCAAGTTTTGAAAATCATAGGGTCACGGAACAGTGGGATCAGTTCTGTTCCGCAATTGATCCAACTTTGAAAATGTGTTTTGCTTTTGATAAGAAATGTTCCTAGTTAGTGATTTATGCATGAAGGATTTAGGAATGAACTACAAATGTGTATGCTATGTAATGAACTCCATGTGTGCATGGTCATGATGATTTTTGTAATAATCAACTTTTAGGAATTCCTAAGTGTTGGGGAAAGTTTCATAAAGGCTAAATCTAAGAAGTTATTCTCCCACATTATACTCCTTAGGGTTTCTTTGGTTCGTAATCTTATAATCTACTTATTATTTAACTAAGAATAGGTTCTCAAAGTCTATAATAGTCATGGTCTCCATTCATGCACAAAAATTCACATTTTTCATTTGGTAAACATGTTTTCAAATAAGCTATTTGTAGAAATCCGAATTTTTCCAAATTTTCTTTTCTTACATTTTTCTTAAGGGAATTCTAGTCTAATGCATTAAAAATTGGAGCTTCAATGTATACATTATCTAAGGACTTCATTTAGCTTATAAAACATTCATTTTAGACTTAAATACTAAGTGTTTATTTAGGCATTACATAAAGTTACGAATTTGACCACACAATTAAAGTCAACACTTTCCACTCTAACTTCACCTCTTGTTTTTCTTATTTTTATTATGCCTAACTCATCCAAACTTATGAAAATAGTTCCTTCAATATGTCTATTACACATACCCTTCATTTTTCTTATGAAATACAAGTTTAAAATTGATTTTGGAGGTCTTTAGGGTAAGGTTCCCATTTCATCCGAATTTTCAACTTTCCATATCTAGCAAAGTCCTTCCTCTTTCAATGTTCTTGCCATCTATATGTGGAGATATACTATCTAGCATCTCTATACATGAACAAGACCTCATTTTTATGATCAATAAAGCACATAAACAAAAATGAACCTATGATCATGCATGTACATAAAGTGGTGAATGTCTAAACCTTAGATCTACTACATATGATGTATATAACATGGATCTCATGGCATAAACAACAATATAAACACAAGGTCACTACTTTATGTGCATGAACAAGTTGATATTCCAAACAAAACTCATTTAAAGGCTAGATCCACTTCTTGAGATGGCTTGAGATTTTGTAGTTGTGTTTTCATGTCCCTTGCTCATGCTTATTGGGATTTAGAGGAGAAAAACACAAGAATGATCTTGCCATAACAAGATTTAGGATGTACAAGGCCTAAATATACATACCAAAGGAGTCTTGAAGGAGGAAAAGAAGAAGAAACAAAGTTGAAATGTGATGAAAGGGAGGGGGAGCAACCTCACGGCACAAAGAGGGTGAAAAGAGAGAGTTTTTTCTCTTTTTCAAAAGTTAAATGGAAGAAATGAAGAGAGAGAGAGAAAAATAAGTATATATATCAAGTGATTTAGGGTTTAGTTAATAAAAATATAGCAAAATTAATCACAATGAGAGGGAACAAGAGGTGGGGGGGGGGGGGGGGGGGGGGGCGCCGGCCAACATGCATGGGGTGTGTGTGTGTGTTTAAATTTTGATTTTTTTGTAATTTAGTAAATGAAAATGTAATAAATGTAATAATTATTTAAAAGACAAAATTTCTTGGAAAAGAAAATTGAAATGAGTAGTTGTAAGGATGTAAGAATAGGGTATGGGTTGTGTGTAGTGTAGGTTGTACTTGTGAATAGTAGACAAGACATCTACTTTACCGGTTGTTCCGAAAACACGGGAAAAGCTATAACTGTAATTTTTATAGCTCGGAAAATTATGAAATTGATATTTTTGGAATCCTTATAAAATTATGGTTCTAATGAATATTCCGGAATATTTTTCTGAGTCCGTGGCCCGGGGCACGCTTTTCCGTAATTGGGCTCGGGGAAGGCCGGAATTGAAAAATTCCCGAATTTAAAATTTTCAAAGGTTTGAAATGTACTTAGGAACAACAATTCACTTTCATTTACTCCATAATATTTATTTTACTATGAAACCGAAGGAAAGCCGGATTTAGGGTTCCTAGGCTTCATTTACTAAACTCAATCTGATCGGATTATGGTTTCGTTTCCCACTCCTGGGGTTTTCTAGCTACTGAGAATTTCCGGGGTTTACAACCTCCCCACCTTAAATAAAGTTTTGCCCTCAAAATGGAACTGACGTACCTTGTCCTTCAAATATCTCGGGGTACTTTTTCCGGATTTCATCCTCCGCCTCCCAGGTCGCTTCTTCAAAGGCATGATTCCTCCATAATACTTTCACGTAGTGAATGTCTTTGTTCCGTAGCCTTTGGGTTTTCTTATCCAATATCTTTACTGGGTGTTCTTCATAGGTCAGGTTTTCCTTCAACTGGATTGGCTCCAATTCCAGAATCCTCTCTGGGTCGGCCATATCTCCTTAAGACTGACACATGAAACACATTGTGAATCCCGGACAATTTAGGTGGTAGGGCTAGCGATACGCCAGGTCTCCGACTTTCTAAGATCTCAAAGGTCCAACGTATCTCGGGCTAACTTCCTTGTGTACGCATCCTCTTGATACTTTTAATCGGGTTTATCTTCAGGTACACATGATCACCTACTTTAAATTCGAGCTCCGTCTTTTCGTCTGCCCAGCTCTTTTGCCGATCTGGGCTTCTTTCATTTTCCGCTGAATCAACCTCACCTTATCCGCGGCTTCCTTACCAATTCCGGCCAATTGCTACCTTTTCCACCTCATCCCAAAACAAAGGGACCTACAACGCCGTCCATACAAAGCTTCATACGGGGCATCTGGATAGTGGAGTGATAGCTGTTATTATAGGCAAACTCGATAAGGTGACATGATCCCAATTCCCTTTGAATTCCAGGGCACATGCCTTAACATGTCTTCAAGAGTTTGGATCGTCCGCTCAGACTGTCCGTCGGTCTGAGGATGGTAAGCCGTACTGAAATGCAATTTAGTACCCAAGCTCTTCTGCAAGCTCGTCCAAAACTTGACACAAATCTGGGTCTCTATCTGAGATGATCCCTGCAGGTATGCCATGTAATCTTACGATCTCTCTGATATAAATCTTGGCTAACCTTTCCATTGAATAGGTCATATTATGGGTAGGAAATGCGCCGACTTAGTTAACCGATCCACTATTACCCATATTGCATCACAACCCGATGGAGTCTTGGGAAAGCCACAAACAAAATCCATGGATATTTGATCCCACTTCCATTCAGGAATAGGTAAGGGCTTTAGCATTCCGCCCGGTCTCTGGTGTCTACCTTCACCTGTTGGCATACTGCGCACTTCATTACATAATCTGCCACATCTCGCTTCATCCCTTCCACCAATAGCAACTTTTCAAATCTGGTACATTTTGGTGCCTCCCGGATGCATGGTATACCCGGAGTTATGTGCTCACCATTATCTCCTTCTTCAACTCCTCATCCTCTGGTACGCACAGCCTTCCGTTCATCCGGATCACGTCTTCCTCATCCACGGCAAAGTCAAGGTACTTTCCCCGCTTGGGTTTCCCTTTTTATCCTTTGTATCACTCGTCATACCTTTGTGCTTCTTTGATTCTTTCCACGAGGGTTGGTTCCAGCACCAAGTTAGATATCTCCAGCTCAGCACTTCGATCTGTGAACTCGATCCTTAACTTCTCAAATTCCTTAATCAACTCCTTCTGGCTTGTAATCAAAGCGGCTACCTCCCATGATTCTTCCGACTTAGGGCGTCCGCGACTGCATTTACTCTTCCTGGACAGTAATTTATCCCTAGGTCATAATCTTTTATTAGCTTCCAGCCACCTCCTTTGCCGCATGTTTAACTCCTTCTGTGTGAACAGGTATTTAAGGCTTTTATGATCGTGTATATCTCACACCGTTGTCCATACAGGTAATGTCGCCATAACTTCAAGGCAAAGACAACTGCAGCTAGCTCCAAGTCATGCGTAGGGTAATTCTGTTCATGCGGTCTCAATTGCCGAGAGCATACGCAATGACCTTCCGTTCTTGCATCAAGACGCACCAAGACCATTTCTCGAAGCATCACTATGTACCGTGTAAGACTTTTCCGGATCTGGTAAAACCAAAATCGGTGCCGAGACCAGTCGTCGCTTTAGTTCCTGAAACTTTGTTCTCTCTTGTCTGTCCAAATGAATTTTTCGTTCTTTTGAGTCAATTGAGTCAACGGCTTAGCTATCTTTGAAAAATCCTTCACAAATTTGCGATAGTAGCCAGCCAATCCCAAGAAACTCCTCACTTCAGTAACTGTTTGTGGTGGTTCCAATCCACTATCGCCTTGATCTTTTCGGGATCAACTGATATCCCATCACCCGTTACCACATGTCCGAGGAAGGATATCCGTCTAACCAAAAGTCACACTTGGACAGCTTGCGTACAGCTTGTTATCTCGTAAGGTTTGCAATGCCAAACGGAGATGCTCCTCATGTTGCTCCTGGTCTTTGAATATATAGGATGTCATCTATAAAGACTATCACACATTTATCCAAAAGCGGCTTATAGACTCTATTCATTAAGTCCATAAAGCAGCCGGTGCATTAGTCAGTCCAAATGACATTACCAAAACTCGTAGTGCCCATAACGAGTACGAAAAGCTGTCTTAGGCACATCCTCAGGCTTAATCCTTAGCTGATGATACCCGAACGTAAGTCAATACGTGAGAACACACAAGCTCCTTGTAGCTGGTCAAATAAATCGTCGATTCTTGGTAAGGGATATCGATTTTTGACAGTCACCTTATTCAATTCCCGGTAGTCTATACATAACCTCATCGATCCGTCCTTCTTCTTCACAAACAAGACGGGTGCGCCCCATGGCGACACACTAGGTCTTATAAATTTCTGGTCCAGAAGTTCTTGTAACTGCGTCTTTAGCTCTTTTAACTCAGCCGGTGCCATCCGGTATGGCGCTTTAGATATTGGTTCGGTATTTGGAGCCAACACAATCTCAAAGTCGATCTCTCTCCTTGGCGGTAATCCCGGCAAAATTTCTGGGAACACATCCAAGTATTCATTCACCACTGGAATATTCTTTTCCTCACGGTTTTCCCCTTCATCCAAGACGTCCTCAATTGGTATCATTTCCTCATCCTCCATCATCAGCTCGAATGAGCTTAGATCAATCCTTCTTGGGACTAAGGCCTCTCCCATAAATTCTACTTTTGCTCCCGATTGATCATAAAAACATACAGTCCTCTTTTGGCAATCCACTATTGCCTTTACTTTACTTAACCAATTCATCCCGAGGATAACTTCGTATTTATTCATTTCCAGCACAATTAGATCACTTTTGGAGTGGTGATCATGGATTTCCAATGGACAGTCTTTTATTAGATCTCGGGTTGACACCACGCTCCCCGTGGGGGTCTTAATCCTCAAGCTAACCATGGTTGTGGCTATGGGCAATCCGAGTCGGGTTGCCAAACTATTTGTGATGAATGAGTGGGTCGCTCCCGTGTCAAACAAGGCATAGGCTTCCACGTTATTTACTTGTATATGTCCTGTCACCAGGCCACCATCAGAACTCTCGCTTGGATCCAAAGCTGCCAACTCTACGTCCTCATCTTCGTCTTCTTCCACCATCCATTGGCCTTCTAAATTGTACAGCCTCATCCCGTGCATCGCAGAAGCTGCTCGACTTCCGCTCTTGTTACCAGACCTCAAGGGGTTAGCATTGCTTGAGGCTCCGAAGGGTCGGGTGGTCACACTCTTTCGCTGTGAACACTCGGAAGCTAAGTGCCCTTTCTCTTTGCAAATAAAGCAAGTTACTGCCAGCTTCTTTGGGCATGTAAAAACCATGTGGCCAGCATCGCCACAAAAATAGCACTTGTTCTCAACTGCGGGCATTGCCTAGGTGCATGTGTCCCTTACATTTCCAACATGTGACGTTGGCTTTGAATTGGGTTGGCTTGCTGCTAGACTCCTCTTTAAACCCTTGGTACGGCCTGTACCGTTTACCCTTGAATCCTGAGCTCGAGGCATCAAACGGCCTCTTCCCGAATACTCTCTTTTCGGGCTCCTGATACTTTCTTTTCCTAGCCCCTTCAATGACTCGAGCCTTTTCTACCATCTCGGGATAGGTTCTTACTCCAAACTCTTCTAGCTTGATCGTAGTTCTTCGTCCAAGCCTCCCAGAATACCTGCTTCTTTAATTCCTCACTATCCCTGAAAGATTCAGGGCATATTGCAGCAGGTGAACAAATTCAGTTTCATATTGCTCTACCGTTCTCCCTTTCTGCTTTACATGAAGGAAGTCCGCACTATACTTCACCCTCAAGCTAGAGGGAAAGTAATTATTCAAGAATTCCCGGCGGAAGGTTTCCCAGGTGGCCGGGGAGGTCAAATTCCTTCTCTTGGAGTCCCACCAGACTCGAGCATTGTATCTTAACATATACGTCCCATATTCTAGCTGCAAGTAAGGTGGAATCTCGTATGCAGCAAAAGAACGTTCCACTTGGGCCAGCCAATCCTCAGCTTCATCCGGCTTACCGAATGCCCCATCAAAGTACCTGTTGCTCTTAATGAAGTCCGGTAAAGAGCTTCGGTGGGGTCTCCTGTATGGGGGGGTGGCGGCAACCGCACATTATAGGAGTGCTCCTCCTGTGGAGCAGGTGCTTCCGCAGTCATTTCCCGATGATCTGCGGGCGGCGGATGTGGTGCTGAATCCCGAGCACTCTGACTTGGGGGTGGGTTCCGCACTGGATTCTGATTCTGGATAAAGGTGTTCAGGAGATTGGCCAACTGCCCAATCGCGTTTAGCACATCGCCCTGTTGGTTTTGGGGTGCTACTCCTTGGGGGTCAGGTTGCTGTATAGCCGGTTGATCGGCTTCATTAGGGTTAGACCCTTGTCCTTGGTTCCGAGTTCGTCGGTTTCGTCTGCTTACACAATGTTTAATGGAGTTTTAGCATATATAGGGTTTTTAGGTTTCAAAGGAATAGGATTAATAACAAGCTCAGAAGTTGCGAAATCTGAAATTTAAACTCAGAAGGAAAAGGAATACATAATTCCATAAAGTCATAAGATGAGTCAAACATCAAACCAAAAAGAAATAAGGAATAATTAAAAGAACCACAAGGGAAATAAAAATCCACACATATGTAACTAATTGATATTTCACACATAATGCAATGAGTGATGCTTATGCAATCTATATGCAGTTAATGTTCTCTTATGTATCAAGACTAGAATGCGTGCTTTTCACAATCCATTTCTTTAAAACAAAAGTGATCCTTTTCATTTCTTTAGCGAGCCATACAAATATTACATCAACTTTTAGCCCAAATTTGGCTAGCTAAGCTTCCTTCCTATTCTAATCAATTTCCCTATTCCCGAAAACATGACAAAATACAGGGAAAAAGAACAACAAAACACTAACTATCCTGAAATCCTAAGGCAATTTGGCATCCCGCATTGCCTACTACAAAATAAGAAAATCAGGATTCCGCTTGGACTTTATGGGTTAGCTAACATCCCGGTCTCTAATCATCACTAGAGCTGTCGGGGGTCGGGCTAGGAAGTCGTCCCTGCTGGTAGAACCACCATCGTCCTGTCGGACGAACAAGCTAAGATACTCCCTGGTGGTCATCCTCCGCTTCCTAGCGGGTCGAACTAGAGGCTCCTGATCCTCACTTTCTTCTTCCTCTTCTTCTTCTTCAGTCCCTTGCCCCTCATGCGGGCTTACTTCTTCCTCTTCACCTCTTATCTCGGGCTCACCTAGGCGGTTCACCTCTACTTCAGGTTCTCTCACAGGCTCATCTGCCACATTCTCTGTCTCCATAGGCACTGGGGCCTCGGGTTCTACTACTGCTAGTCAAGCACAGGTGGGTTCTCACCCTCCACATACACATCTCTCCATAGCCTGGAATCTACCTCGGGTTCTACCCTCCCACTCTCTGGTATCTCCAACATCCGGTTAAAATCCCATATAATTTGATCGGGTTCTGGGTTTACCTGCACTTCTGGTTCAACAGGCGGGGTAGGGGTCCTAGGCACCTCGTTTGTTCCCAGTTCGGATCCTCCTCGGGATCCTCCTCCTCCTCCTCTTCTTCTTCCTCTTCAATCACAGGTGCTCCATTCAGCTGCATACCTATATCCATAGCTGGAGGTGGAGCAATTACACGGGGGGGGAGGATGTCCAGATAGATTGCATGCCAGGTGATATGATTCCATGCATCAGCTATGTTCCAGTCATGGTGATCAAACAAGTTATCATGAGCATAAACATATAGGGCCTATGGGGATCCATACCCTAAAATCTGGAGGGGTTCGGTTTCCTCCACTTTTCAAGATAAACGTGGCTTCTCTTGTCATGGGCTCACGCCCGTAATCAACCATGATCCTCTCTAATGTGTAGATGGTCTCTAACTTCGTCCAGCTCCTTCTTCCCATAGGATCATAACTCAATTGATCCACTACTGAGCCCATCGGTATATCTCAGCCCATCCTTCCATAACCTGTACATTTCCCCTAGGGTCCGGGGATGTCGGGCTAAGGCAAAATCTTCACACAGTTCTCTTAGCCTCAGTCTATATTCTACCATGGTTTCATCATTCTTTTCGTAAAATTCCTTGCCCTTTCCCTAGTCTCACCCAGAGAGACCTACATCAAACAATACTACTAATTAGACTCAACAAGAAAACGTTTTTAACTCCATTTAACCTAGTAATTAGATTTCTAGGTCCCGTTTATTTTAATTCTATTGTCTTGTTTTATAACCTAGGCTCTGATACCAACTTAAACTGTCACGCCCCGTAGGGTATCCTAAACGTAACAGTCCGCCACATACTAAGTAAGACTCTCGAGTTCCCTAACCGGGCCTTCGGAGTCTTAAGTAGATGTAAAGCGTTCCCTTACGACAATAGAATACTTCAACAAATGGAGTTTAACAGTTTAACAGGCATTCATTAGCCATAGATAATAAATCAAAACGCATAAATCTTTAAGGTTTACAAAATCTAAGGGGCATTCCCCCGCAAAAGAATAACAGTCTATTACAGTCATCCAGAGTCCTTAGTTTCCAATGGAAGTCTATACAAAAGAAATGAATCAAACTTCTATGGGAAACTCCTATCTCCGGTACCTGCGCTGTGGCTTGCCTTGGCCTAAGCCATATAAACTCATGCTGCAAAAGATAAACACTATCGGGGCGTAAGCTAACTAGCTTAGTGAGTAATACTTCCATAACGCAATTAATACAATCATTCAAACAAGTAATTATTCAAGCAAGTGCATGCACCATACAAATGAAATCATCAAACATATGACCAACCGGAAATCATATGTGGATGGACTTGCGCCCTCCATCCCGGGTTAGCAGATTAACGAATCCTGCGGTACGACGCCGTTTAAGCTCACGGTCAACTGATTAAAAGCTCGTTTTATGGATCACGATTAACCTCACATTCGTTTTATGGGTCACGAAAAACCAACCAATGCAAATGCTCCAACCCCATTGTGACATGAATGAACTCAGTTATAGTCGGAGTCGAATAGTCATTAATTCGATTCTTTTAGGTGACCAACAAGTATACGCAGACATTCTTCATATGATTCTAAATAAACAATCAATATCTTAACACCCGGTTTCGATATGCTTTAAGTTCCATTTCACATATCAACAATTCACAACACAAATAATTCCCACATACCCCATCATGCTTGTACAATTTTTTTATCTTTGCCTACATCACTAGTGCCACTACATTACATTCACAAGCATTAATTGAGAGTGGAAGTAACTCACTCGGCCATGGGTCACCAAACTCCTTAATAGTAATAATCGGGTGGTAGAGAGTCGTCCTGCTCGGAATCACCTACCAATCAAGAATAATCCCTATGAGATTCTCACCATGTAATTAAATCAAACTATACATCTAGACTAGTTGAATTCGGATTTCTCGCTATATTTGGAAGTTCCGACTTAAAACGGCCATAACTTGGTCATTTTAACTCGGAATTTCGCAAACTTTATATCGATCTTCATCTACTTCGAAAGATCTATCTAATTCAAGTATTAAATCCAAGTTTTGAAAATATAGGGTCACGGAACAGTGGGATCAGTTCTGTTCCGCAATTGATCCAACTTTGAAAATGTGCTTTGCTTTTGATAAGAAATGTTCCTAGTTAGTGATTCATGCATGAAGATTTAGGAATGAACTACAATGTGTATGCTATGTAATGAACTCCATTGTGCATGGTCATGATGATTTTTGTAGTAATCAACTTTTAGGAATCCTAAGTGTTGGGGAAAGTTTCATAAAGGCTAATCTAAGAAGTTATTCTCCCACATTATACTCCTTAGGGTTTCTTTGGTTTAATCTTGTAATCTACTTATTATTTAACTAAAATAGGTTCTCAAAGTCTATAATAGTCATGGCCTCCATTCATGCACAAAAATTCACATTTTTCATTTGGTAAACATGTTTTCAAATAAGCTAGTTGTAAAAATCCGAATTTTCCAAATTTTCTTTTCTTACATTTTTCTTAAGGGAAATCTAGTCTAATGCATTAAAAATTGGGGCTTCAATGTATACATTATCTAAGGACTCATTTAGCTTATAAAATTCCATTTTAGACTTAAATACTAAGTGTTTATTAGGCATTACACAAAGTTACGAATTTGACTACACATTTAAAGTCAACATTTTTCATCTAACTTCACCTCTTGTTTTCCTTATTTTTATCATGCCTAAACTCATCTAAACTTATGAAAATAATTCCTTCAACATATCTATTACACATACCCTTCATTTTTCTTATGAAATATAAGTTTAAAATTGATTTTGGAGGTCTTTAGGGTAGGGTTTCCATTTCATCCGAATTTTCAACTTTCCATATCTAACAAAGTCCTTCCTTTTTCAATGTTCTTGCCATCTATATGTGGAGATATACTATCTAGCATCTCTATACATGAACAAGACCTCATTTTTATGATCAATAAAGCACATAAACAAAAATGAACCTATGATCATGCATGTACATAAAGTGGTGGATGTCTAAACCTTAGATCTACTACATATGATGTATATAACATGGATCTCATGGCATAAACAACAATATAAACACAAGGTCACTACTTTATGTGCATGAACAAGTTGATATTCCAAACAAAACTCATTTAAAGGCTAGATCCACTTCTTGAGATGGCTTGAGATTCTTGTAGTTGTGTTTTCATGTCCCTTGCTCATGCTCATTGGGATTTAGAGGAGAAAACACACAAGAATGATCTTGCCATAACAAGATTTAGGATGTACAAGGCCTAAATATACATACCAAAGGAGTCTTGAAGGAGGAAAGAAGAAGAAACAAAGTTGAAATGTGATGAAAGGGAGGGGGAGCAACCTCACGGCACAAAGAGGGTGAAAAGAGAGAGTTTTTCTCTTTTTCAAAAGTTAAAATGGAAGAAATGAAGAGAGAGAGAGAAAAATAAGTATATATATCAAGTGATTTAGGGTTTAGTTAATAAAAATATAGCAAAATTAATCACAATGAGAGGGAACAAGGGGGGGGGGGGGGGGGGGGGGGGGCGCCGCCAACATGCATGGGGTGTGTGTGTGTTTAAAATTTTGATTTTTTTTGTAATTTAGTAAATGAAAATGTAATAAATGTAATAATTATTTAAAAGACAATTTCTTGGAAAAGAAAATTGAAATGAGTAGTTGTAAGGATGTAAGAATAGGGTATGGGTTGTGTGTAGTGTAGGTTGTACTTGTGAATAGTAGACAAGACATCTACTTTACCGGTTGTTCCGAAAACACGGGAAAAGCTATAACTGTAATTTTTATAGCTCGAAAAATTATGAAATTGATATTTTTGGAATCCTTATAAAATTACGGTTCTAATGAATATTTCGGAATATTTTTCTGAGTCCATGGCCCGGGGCACGCTTTTCCGTAATTGGGCTCGGGAAGGCCCGGAATTGAAAAATTCCCGAATTTAAAATTTTCAAAGGTTTGAAATGTACTTAGGAACAACAATTCACTTTCATTTACTCCATAATATTTATTTTACTATGAAACCGAAGTAAAGCCGGATTTAGGGTTCCTAGGCTTCATTTACTAAACTCAATCTGATCGGATTAGGGTTTCGTTTCCCACTCCTGGGGTTTTCTAGCTACTGAGAATTTCCGGGGTTTACAATAAGCCCTTGTTGGATAAGTGTGTAATAGTCTTCATCAACGATATTCTGATCTACTCAAAGACACGGGAGCAACATAAGGAACACATAAGAATGGCATTACAGACCTTGCATGAGCATAAGTTGTACACCAAGCTATCTAAGTGTGACTTTTGGTTGGATCATATATCTTTCCTAGGGCATGTGATATCTGGAGAAGGAATATCGATGGACCCTGAGAAGATCAAGACAGTGATGGATTGGAAGCAACCTAAGAATGTGACTGAGGTGAGAAGTTTTCTTAGATTGGCTGGATATTATAGAAAGTTTGTGAAGAATTTTTCTACCATCGCCAAACCCCTTACTCAGTTGGCTCAAAATATGAGAAGTTCATTTGGACAGATAAGAGAGAACAAGGTTTTCAAGAGTTAAAGAAAAAGCTTGTTTCTGCCCCAATCTTGATTCTACCAGATCCTGAGAAGCCGTATACGGTATGTAAGCCCTAAAAAATTTCAGTAAATAATTCTATGATGAACTTCGAAAATAAACCCTAAAACCACTCCAAATTAAAACCAAATTTCAGCTAGTCTAAAAACAAGAGCGAATCCAGAAATTTCCGAATCTTGAGAAAAATAAGAATTCTTAAAAACAAAGTAAGAACTCAACATACTTCAATTCCAAAACCACTACGTACGATAAATTCCATACATAACTCCAATTTATAAAATCGGATAATATAGATACCAAAAACGAATTATTAAAAAAAATAAAATAAATAACGATTAACTTTTGGAAATGAACAATTCAAAAATTCTGAAAACATTAAAAGATATTAAATACTTACAAAAATGAAATGTAAAATAAATTTCTCAAAGTAAATACATTGTATAAATTTAAAATATCAGTTTCCAAATTAGCAAAAACCTAAACCGGAAAATAACCCGGAAACCCTAAGTGGAATACAATAGTTTAAGTCCGGCGATCTAGCGCCCTTAACCCTAGAGCCGAGGTGTAGTTAAATGTGTAGAATAGCTCGTAGTAATATAGAGTTGCTTAAAAATATCAGATTAGTAAATTTTTCACCTATTTCGGACCCGTTCGGATACAAACTTCGAAAAGCATGTCCTGGGGCTTGAAATATCGAAAATATACCAATAGTACCGTTAGACTCGTAATTTCATAAAATTTCCAAATATATCAGTTATATGATTTTTCGGATTATAAAAGTTACAGTTATAACCTTTTTATCCGTATTTCATTACTACCGGTGATTAATTAAGTCTTTTGCACTATTCACTTTTAATTCATTACACAATTTTATTATTCTTATAAAGTCTTATATTTTTAGATAGATATTTTATATATTATAGAAAATTTTGTTTTTCTAAAATTTAGTTAGTTCGGGCTTTTACGGGATCAGATTCTGTTTAAGACCCGATACTAGAAATAAAATAAATTAATTTAATAATTGAAAAATATTTTAAAAATATTTTTATTTTCATAAAACATATTTTTAGAATTTTTCGGGTTATAAAAATATCATTTATAGCCCATATTCGCGTATTTTGATCATACCGGTAACGTATTTGTTAAAATACTAAAATAATTCGAATAATTATTTAATTTTAATTATTAAAAATCTGCTACAAATATTTGGAATAAATTTTTTAGTTTTATTTTACTTTATTTTATTTTATTAAGAAAGTACTTTTACAACCCATACTTTCGAGTACACCTTACACATATCACTTCCTTTTCACTTCAATCTTTTTACACTTTATTATATCACTTCATCGCAGATTTTTCTTTCTTTTGGCTGCCATTTTCCTTTAATTTACTCCATTTTGACTAAATTAATTATATTCTACTCCTTCTTAAAGAAGCTACACACACCATTTATTACACAATTCAATTTTTAGTCAAAAATTCAAACAAACCCTCTCTCTTCTCTCTCTCTTTCACGTGGATAGCACCCGAAAATTCTGCTCTTGTTTTATTTTTTTTCTTTTTCATTTAATACCCTCCTCTCTCTCCACTTAATGCCTTTCATTTATTCCTTTTCATTCATTTGAAACCCTATCTCTTTTCCTCTCTTTTTTCCTCTCTTTCTTTCTTCTTTCTCTCTTGTTCTTACAAAGAACCTTGCTGCCCCTATTTTTTTTGGAGCTCCCACACATATTTCTTGAAGATTTCTTAAGTAAAGCTTCTTCTTAAGCTTCCATAAGTGATATAGGTAAAGTATAATGAGAGTTTCATGCATCAAATGACATTCCATTAGCTTAAAAGCTAAGGATGATGATGCCAAAAATGAAACACTCCTCTTCTCCATTATTATTATCTTGTATCATTATTATTTTCTTGTTTAAAGTTGTTATATTTTGTAGATCTAGCTTTTTGTGGCTTTGATTTTCATTTATGCCATAGCTCTTGTTATTTAAGTTGTTATTTTTTTTATTTCTTATGATTTATACATAGATCCATCATTCACATAACTATTATAGTGATTCATGCATTTATAACT
Source organism: Combretum micranthum (assembly GCA_024138025.1). Taxonomy (NCBI): domain Eukaryota; kingdom Viridiplantae; phylum Streptophyta; class Magnoliopsida; order Myrtales; family Combretaceae; genus Combretum; species Combretum micranthum. Next base: position 2,286,681 of record JAMXBD010000006.1, read on the forward strand.
AGATCTTGTTGTTTTTAGGTTCATACATGCATTAGATTTTTGTTTTATGTTCATAAACAACTTGTAGTGGCATGATGATAGTAAGAATGATTTAAAAAACTCAAGATCTATTTTATTTTCAACAAAAATCATTTTTGAAAATTCGGATGAAAATGGAACCATATTTGGAAAAGTTGTTTTTCAACTTCAAAATGTGTATTTTTCATTTAAAATGAAGGGCTTAGGGTATAGATAACATAATGAAAGATTTTGATGAGTAAAGTTTAGATCTATGAGTTTAAAGTTTATTATCATGGGTTTCATTTGGATGTATGTTCATATTATGTGTAGATCTTAGATTTGAACTTAGACAAAAATTGTGAAATTCGTATTTTGGCAAAACCCTTATTTGAAAACCACTTTCCAAGTGTCAAAACATAATTTTTACTTAAGAAAATGAAAGCTTAATATATGTAAATCATCAAGACTTCTTTTTACAAGAATCAAAAGTGATTTTCAAAAGTTATTTTCAAAATAAAAATCTTATTTTCGAATTTAGGTCACTCAAAAATGAAGTTTTTATTCAAGATATGAAGGGCTCTTAGGATAGGATATGTAAGGAATGGATTTTTATAAGTTTAGATAGATTTCATCAAAATATATGTTCAAAACTAAATTTTGTAAATTCGGATCCCAACCAAGACCAATTTTGAAAACCTATTTTTCAACTTCGAAACAAGACTTTTATTAAAGAAATGGAAGCCTTAAGGAGTAGGTTTGATTAGGAAATGGTTTTTGAAAGACTAAATGAGTTTTACAAAGAAAACAAGCTCAAATGAATTTCTCAAAATTCGGATTTGAAAATAGCCACAATTCAAACACTTATTTCCAAATGCCAAAATGATAATTTTGATAGGAAAATGGAAGTTGTCACGCCCCGTAGGGTATCCTAAACGTAACAGCCCGCCACATATTAAGTAAGACTCTCGAGTTCCCTACCCGAGCCCTTCGGGAGTCTTAAGTAGATGTAAAGCGTTCCTTTAAGACAATAGAATACTTCAACAAATGGAGTTAAACAGTTTAATGTGGCATTCATTAGCCATAGATGATAAATCAAAACGCATAATTATAGATTACAAAATCTAAGGGGCATTCCCTCGCAAATAATAACAAATCCATTACAGTCATCCAGAGTCCTTAGTTTCCAACGGAAGTCTATACAAAAAGAATGGATTAAACTTCTATGGGAAACTCTATCTCCGGTACCTGTGCTGTGGCTTGTCTCGGCCTAAGCCATATAAACTCGTGCTGCAATAGATAAAAACTATGGGGGCATAAGCTAACTAGCTTATTGAGTAATAACTTCCATAACACAATTAAATACAATCATTCAAGCAAGTGATTATTCAAGCAAGTGTATGCATCAAACAAATGTGATCAACAAACATATGACCAACCGAAAATCATATGTGGATGGACTTACGCCCTCCATCCCGGGTTAGCAAATTAATGAATCCTGCGGTATGACGCCGTTTAAGCTCACGGTCAACTAACAATATTTCGTTTTATGGATCACGATTAACCAATAAATTCGTTTTATGGATCACGATTAACTAATAAATTCGTTTTATGGATCATGATTAACCAACATATTCGTTTTATGGATCACGAAAAACCAACCAATGCGAATGCTCCAACCCCATCGTGATATGAATAAATTCAATTTACAATTGAAGTCGAATATTCATTAATTCAATTCTTTTAGGTGACCAACAAGTATTCGTAGACATTCATCATAAGATACTAGCTAATCAGTCAATAGCTTAACACCCGGTTTTAATAATCCTTAAGTTCCATTTCACATATCAGCAGTAGACAACATACATAATTCCCATATAACCCATCATGCACATACAATTTCTTTTTATCTTTGCCTACACCACTAGTGTCACTACATTACAATCACATTCATTAATTGAGAGTGGAAGTAAAACTCACTCGGCCATTAGACGCTGGTCTTTCTAGTAGTAGTAGTCGGGAGGTAGGGTGTCGTCCTGCTCGGGATCACCTACCAAGCAAGAATAATCCTAATGAGACTCTCATTATGTGACTAAATCAAGCTATACATCTAAAATAGATGAATTCGGATTTCTCGCTATTTGCGAAAGTTCCGACTTAAAACGGCCATAACTTGGTCATTTTAACTCGGAATTTCGTAAATTTTATATTGATCTCTATCTACTTCGAAAGATCTATCTATTTCTAGTATTATTTTCAAGTTTTGAAAATATTAAATTCACGGAACAGTGGGATCAGTTCTGCTCTGCCATTTCTCAATTCCGAAAAATTTGTTTTACTTTTGATAAGAAATGTTCCTAGTTGATGATTCATGCATGAATGGTATAAGAACGAATTACTAATGAATGCCATGTAATGGACTCAATATATGCATGGTCATGATGATTGTGATAATAAACTCTTATGAACTCCTAAGTGTTAGAAAATTCCATAAAGGTTATTTCTAAGAAGCTATTCTTCCACTTTACACTTCTTAGGGTTTCTTTGACTTGTATCTTGTAATCCACTTGTTATCTAAATGAAAATAAGTTCTCAAAGTCTATATTAATTATGGCCTTCATTCATGCATAAAAATTCCCATTTTTCATTTGGTAAACATGTTTTCAAACAAGCTTTTTGTAAAAATCCGGATTTTTGAAATTTCATTTTCTTGTATTTTTCTTATGGAAAAAATTGTCTAATGAACTAAAATTTGAAGCTAATATATATATTATAGGACTTCATTTAGCTTATAAAACATCCAATTTAGACTTAGATACTAAGAGTTCTTGTAGGCATGAACCTAAGTTACGAATTTGACTATTGGTCCACATATCAATATTTTTCATTCTAATTCCACCACTTGTTTGACATTCCTATTATGCCTAAACTCATCCAAACTTATGAAAATCATTCCTTCAATATACCTATTACACATACCCTTGATTTTTCTTATGAAAAATGAGTTTAAAAATGATTTTGGTGGTTTTTAAAGTAGGGTTTCCATTTCATCCGAATTTCCAACATTGCACATTTAACAAAACCTTTCCTTTTTCAATGTTCTTGCTTTCTATATATGAAGATCCACTAACTAACACACGCTTACATGAACAAGACTACATTTTATGATCATCAATGCATGGGAAACAAAATAAACCTATGATCATGCATGTACATGAAGATGTGGATGTCTAAACTTTAGATCTACTATATATAATGCATGAATCATGAGTCTCATGGCATAAACAACAATATATATGCAAGATCTCTACTTTACATGCATGAACAAGTTGATATTTCAAACAAAACTCATTCAAAAACTAGATCCACTTCTTGTGATGGCTTGAGATTCTTGTAGTAGTGTTTTCATGTCCCTTGCTCATGCTCATTGGGATCTAAATGAGAAAACACACAAGAATGATCTTGCCATTACAAGATTTGGGATGAACAAGGCTAAAATCAACTTACCAATGGACTCTTGAAGTGGAAAAGAGAAGAAAACAAGTTGAAGTTGTGAGGAGGGGGGGGGGGGGGGGGGGGGGGGGGGGGGCAGCGCAAAGCTCACGGCACAAATGGAGAGAGAGAGAGTTTTTTCTTGTTTTAAAATTTTGACAAGTGAAAATGAAGAGAGAGAGAGAACATTTAGTATATATATTAAGTGGATTAGGGTTTTAGTTGAAGAAATTGAGTAAAAATAATTAAATGGAGAGGAAAAAGCGGGGGGGGGGGGGGGGGGGGGGGGGGGAGGGCGGTGGGTGGGGTGGGCGCCGGCCATCTTGAGTGTGTGTGTGTGTGTTTTGAAAATTTTGATATTTAAATTTAGTTAATTAAAACGTAATAAATGTGATAATTGATTAAGAGACAAAATTCATTGGAAAAAAAATTGAAATGAGTAGTTATAAGGATGTAAGAATAGGGTATGGATAGTGTGTAGTGTAGGTTGTACTTGTGAATAGTAGACAAGACATCTACTTTACCGGTTGTACCGAAAACATGGGAAAAGCTATAACTGTAATTTTTATAGCTCGGAAAATTATAAAATTGATATTTTTGGAATCCCTATAAAATTACGGTTCTAATGAATATTCTGGAACATTTTTCTGAATCCGTGGCCCGGGGCACGCTTTTCCGTAATTAAGCTTGGGAAGGCCCAGAAATGAAAAATTCGCGAATTTAAAACTTTTGAAGGTTTAAAATGTACTTTAGAACAATAATTCAAATTCATTCACTTTATAGAATTTCTTTTATTATGAAACCGAAGGAAAGTCGGATTTATAGTTTTTAGGCTTCTTCCACTGGACTCAAACTGGATCGGATTAGGGTTTCACTTCCAACTTCCGGGGTTTCTTAACTACTGAGAATACCGGGGTTTATAGAAGTCCTAGGGTATATATATAATATAGACCAAGTTTTGATAAGGATAAAAGAAGTTTATCAAAATATAATCTTACAATAACAAATGGTTTCCAAGAATAGGTTAAACAATGTTTTTATTCTTTAAAATTTTGTAAAATTCGTACTTAGGCAAACCACCTATGCAAACACCTATTTTCTAACCCTAAAATGAAGGTTTTTATTGAAATAATGAAGGTGATGATTATATGGATCATCAAGGTTGAGTTTTGATAAAATAAAGTATGATTTTGCAAGAAGAAAGACTATTTTTCTTAAGTCTACTAAAATTCAAGGTTTTACAAAGTAAAGGTTTTCAAAAAGAATTTTTGATATTATATGTATACATGTAGGTAGATCATCTCATAATCTTCATGACAATAGCTTATAGGTAATACATATATGCATGATGCATTGTAGAAACAAAGTATGAAAATTGAGTTTATCCAAAATTTGTAAATTCGAATGATTTCCAAACCATGTCTTAAAAACCCATTTACTAACTCCAAAACTTGTGTTTTATATGAAGAATGAGGAGTTTAAGTCATATGCATCATCAAGTAATGATTTTGATAAATTAAGATGGGATTTGCTAAGAAAAATATATAGAACAATAAGTAGAAATGAAGTAGGAAAAATTTGAGTTGTTGTCATTTTAGGAAATTCATAATAATGGAACAATGGCATGAAAACTCATATTTTCCAAACTCAAATTAGAATTTTTATAAAGAATGAAGTCCTTAGTGGCTAGGCATGGTTGAGCCTTAATTTTCTAAGTACCAAATGATTTTTACTTAAAGGAATCACTCAAAAACATTTTTACAAAATTCGGATTTTGGAATCAACCCTACTTGAAAACATGTTTACAAAGTGTAAATGGAAGTTCTTATGTAGAAATGAAGGTCATAAGTAATAGATATAATGAGACTCAATTTTAGTAAGGATAAGTATATTTCCTTGAGAATAAATCCAAAACAAATGGAGATGACCAAAGTTAGGAAATTTAGTTGTCTTGAAAGTAAATAGCCATGGAGTTCTACAAATAAAAAGTTTATAAATTTTTTAGTAAATATTGACAAAATCATGCATACATCAAACTCATCTTATGTTTCATGTTAGGAAATCATTCATATTTCATGTATACTTGATTCATCAAATAGAAACATTTCAAACATTTACAAAACTATTTTTTTGAAATCGGAAACCGTTACTGATCAGATCTGATCCCTATGTTCTGAGACCTAAATGTTTTTGAAACTTGAAAGTAATATTAGAAATAGATATATCTTTCGAAGTAGATAGAAATCAATATATAATTTGTGAGATTCCGAGTTGAAATGACCAAGTTATAGCCATTTTAAGTTGGAATTCCCGCTTAGGACGAGAATTGCGAATTTGATAGTTTGAATAAGATAGTTTGGATTAGTTAAGTGATGAGATAATTATTAAAGTATTTCTTCCTTTTAGTTAATCCCGAATCCGACGATTCCCTACCACCGGATTACTTGTACAAAGAGATCGGTGATCCAATGGCCGAGTGAGTATTACTTTCGATTTCATTTATTGTATGTGATTGTAATAATAGTTGCACTAGATATTTGGTAAAGATAAAATGGATATGCATTATGGGGACGAATGGGAACTATGTATGCTTGTTGTTGATATGAGAAATGGAATGTAAGAATATCGAAGCCGAGTGATTAACTATTGCTTGTATAGAGGAATTAGAATTGATTGTCTGCGTTTATTGATTGATCACTTAAAAGAATTGATATAATTTATTATTCGGAATTGAAGATGAAATTGAACTCATTCATATCACGATGGGGATGGAGCATTAGCATTTGTTGGTTTATCGTTGTACCTTAAACAATTCTTGTTAGTTTATTGTTGTACTTTAAACGATTTTATAGTTCAGTTAGCTGTGAGCTTAAACAGTGTTGTACCGTAGGATTCATTAATTTGCTAACCCGAGATGGAGGGTGCAAGTCCATCCACATATGATTTCTAGTAGGTCATATGTTTGTTAAATTCACGTGTTTGATGCATATCACTTGTCTGACTAACCACTTGATTGTATGATGTGTTATAAATGCAATCTTGGAAGTTCTTACTCACTAAGCTAGTGTAGCTTATACCCCAATAGTTGTTTAAATGAACAGGTTATCTCAAGAATTAAGTGGGGACTAAGATGGCTGAAGTTGAGAATGACTTCAGGATTCCGGTAAGATATAAGAATGTTTGAAATCATTAGCTAAGTTTTATTATTTGCCTTGTAATAGTTTTATGTAATAGAATCTTTTGATGAATTGTAATTGAAGTTTAATGAGTTGTATGTTGAAGAATAGTGAATTGAATTTCCTTCACATTGTTCTCAAGTTGTATCAACATAAAATGCATTACTCCGATAAGTCTCCTCTATGTATTAGATGCCTTGTACATAGTATGGAAGCCTTTACGTGCTGAGGTGGTCATTCTTAGGCTTTAATATTATGTACGACGGACTGCCACGTTTAGGGTACCCTTCGGGGCTTGACACGGTACACAGTGACGCCTCCAGAAATGGTCTTGGATGCGTGTTAATGAAAGATGGAAAAGTGATCGCTTATGCATCACGACAGCTTAGGCCCCATGGATAGAATTACCCCACTCATGATCTAGAGTTAGCCGCCGTTGTTTTTACACTCAAGTTATGGAGACATTACCTATATGGACAAAGGTGCGAGATCTACATAGACCATAAGAGCCTCAAGTATCTATTCACACAAAAGGAGTTGAATATGCGATAACGGAGATGGTTAGAGCTCATCAAGGATTATGACCTCGGGATAAATTACTATCCAGGGAGAGTGAATGCAGTTGCAGATGCCCTTAGTAGAAAGAATTATGGAGAAGTAGCTACCTTGCTCACGGATAAGAAGGAGCTAATAAAGGAATTTGAAAGAATGAGTATCGAATTCATAAGGTAAAGTGTGTAAGTGGAATCACTAGCCTTGTCATGGAACCCACCTTAGTAGACAGAATCAAGGAGGCCCAGTGATACGACGCGGCAATTCAGAAGATCAAGGGAGAAGTACAAGAAGGAAAGTACACCGACTTTGCCACAGATGAGGATGAAGTGGTAAGAATGAAAGGAAGGTTATGTGTTCCGGATGATGAGGATATGAGGAAGGAAATCATGAATGAAGCACATCACTCAAGATATACCATGCATCCAGGAGGGACAAAAATGTATCAGGACCTGAAAAGCCACTACTGGTGGAACAGAATGAAGAGAGATGTGGTAGATTTTGTGCTAAAGTGTCCCACATGCCAACAAGTGAAAGTGGAGCACCAAAGACCTGGAGGACTTTTGAAACCCTTACCAATACCCGAATAGAAATGGGATCAAATCATAATGGATTTTGTGTGCGGATTGCCAAAGACTTCTGCAGGATATGATGCTATTTGGGTCATAGTGGACTGATTGACAAAGTCGGCATATTTCCTCTCAATCAACATGACCTACTCCATTGGTAAATTGGCAAGGATATACATAAGGGAAATTGTGCGATTGCATGGAGTGCCCGCAGGGATAGTTTCCGACCGAGACCCAAGGTTTGTGTCTAAATTCTGGACAAGCTTACAAAGATGTATAGGAACAAAGCTACACATCAGTACTGCTTATCACCCTCAAACAGACGGTCAATCGGAGAGAACGATACAGACTTTGGAGGATATGTTCCGAGCTTGTGTGATAGAGTATAAAGGTAGTTGGGACGCACACCTACCTTTGGTAGAGTTTGCTTACAATAACAGCTACCACTCTATGATTCAGATGCCACCTTATGAAGCGTTGTATGGAAGGCGATGCTGATCACCTTTGTTTTAGGACGATGTAGAAAAGTTGAGCATCAGACCTGAATTGGTACAAGATGCGGCCGACAAGGTGCGAATCATTCGACAAAAGATGAAGGAAGCACAAGATAGGCAAAAGAGTTGGGCGGCTATGAAGAGACGTACACTTCAGTTTGAATTTGGAGACCATGTGTGCTTGAAAGTGAATCCCATCAAGAGTATTTGCCGAGTTCGAGCACAAAGAAAGTTGAGCCCACGATATGTTGGACCTTTTGAAGTGGTTGAAAGAGTAGTATATCTTTCTTATTGTCTGGCACTCCTTCTTAGCCTATCTGGAATCCACAATGTATTCCATGTGTCAGTTCTACGGAAACATGTGTTAGATCCCACCAGGATTGCAGAATTGGAACCAGTTCGGTTGAAAGAAAATCTCACATACGAGGAGCACCCGGTTCAGATCTTAGATCACAAGGTGCAAAGGGTTTCGGAATAAGGAAATCAAGTATGTGAAGGTTTTACGGAGAAACCACTCACACGAGGAAGTAACCTGGGAGGCAGAAAGTGACATACGCCAGAAATATCCGAGTTTGTTTAAAGAATCAAGTATGAATTTCAAGTTTTGAGGACAAAACTTTCTTTAAGGGGGGTAGGTTGTAAATCACCGAAATTTTTGGATTATAGCTCAAACCCTAATCGGAAGTCAACCGGATTTTTCAGAGTCAACAAAACCCTAGTTTACTGTAACCGCTTAAGTCCGGCATTACCGTTTTCTGTAGCCCTAGAAAACGAAGTTGGAATAATTAGCTATAATAGTTCGTAATAGCTATAGGTTATATAAAAATATTAGTTTAGCGAAATTCGAATGTCTTTTGAACCCGATCGGACACAGTTCTCGAAAAACGTGTTCCAGAGCCCAAAATAGGAAAAATATTCCGAATATACCGATAGACTCGTAAAAATATAAGATTTTCAAATATATCAATTTCGTATTTTTTTATAGCTAAAAATATATAAGATATCGCATTTATACACGTATTTTCTTACTACCGGTATTTAATTGTCATGTCTACTTTTATATTATACTATTTTCTACTATTCTACACTATTCATCTATCTCTACTTTTTCTTACAACCTACCCTTACAACCCATACACCTATTTCTTACACATTTTTATTTCCAATACAATTTCACATCTTTCATTTCTTACTTTTAATTAACAAAATAACAAAAAATAAATAAATTTTCCTCTCTCCTTTCTCCATTTTTGTGCCGGCTACCCCTCTCCCATGCCTAATTTGTTTTATTTTTACTTTATTTAATTAACACAAATTATCTCCCACATTTTCCTATAAATACCCCTTCACACTTTTACTTCTTTCACACTTCTTCATTTCCAAAGTTACTCTCTAAAAATTCCTCTAGAATTCTCTTCCAAGAAGCTCTCTTTGGTTCATCTCTTTTAGGTAAACTTTCTTCAAAGAATTTCTATGTTCATCTACTTAGTATGAACTTAATGTGTGTTTTCTAAAAACCATGAAGGGTAAGAAAGCAAAAATAGGTTCATACTTTGTTTTTGTTCATAATCTCAAACTCATTTATGTTCTCCTATGTTCATTTCTATCTAAATATATCTATATAGCTATATATAATATTAAGAGCATATAAGCTCATTATCTTGCAATTTATTTACCTTTCATGCAATTTATTTACTTCCTTGCTATTTATTTAATTTCAAGTTGTTTTTAAGACTAGTCTTTCTAGTCTTAGACTTGTCCTCATCAAGTCAAAACATTTTCTTTTTCTTTTGGGACCAGTCATTTCTTAGTCCTGGGATACCTTGAACAAGCTAAGGTTCCAATACTTGATTTATTTTCTTAATAGCTTATTCTTTCAAGTATTATGTTCTTTTATATTTTCATAACTTATGACTCATATTCATGCATGAACATAATGGTTTTGTCTCAACAAAACAAATGAAGAAATATTTTCTTAAAAATAAAGATTCTTTTCTAGAAATAAAAACAAGTAGTTAATGTTTTTCTAAGAACTAAGAAGCCATTTTTTTTTTTTACAAACTTAGAGGAGTTCTTAATAAATTCTTATAAACATACATAAAAAGGATTTTTTTTTTAAGAAAACAAGGATTTTTCAACAACTTCATTCTTTCGTCATATAATAGAAATTCCTTTTCATTAAAATAAGATGATCTCAAGAAATCAAGAAGTTGTTTTTCTAAATATAGAAGTGTCAAATACTTTCAAAAAGTGTTGGAAGTCAAGTTTAGAAAATAAAATCATTCCTTAAGAAACGAAGCAGATTATGAAAATAAGATTTAGGAAAAGAAAAGAGATACTGATCATAAACAACTTAATTTTAAAGCAATTACAATCAATTAAATTTAGAGAAAGAAATACTCATTTCAAATAACTCAAAATCTTTTAAAGTAAAAGTAGACACTTCAAAAATTCTTAAATTCCAAAATCTTTCAAAACTTTAATTTTTCATAAATTGAGACAACTTCATTAACTTCATACAGTTATTATTTTGTCTACCTCATCAAGTGAGCTTTTGATAAAAGAAGGAAAACAAGTTTTTACAAATTCGTAATAAATCTGGTCGCTGCCTTTTTGGGAGCCAAACGACTTAGTTTGACGAAAATAAGTTTAGAAATAGATAGATCTTTTCGAATAGGTAGAAAAAGGTATATTATACGTGAAATTCCGAGTTAAAATAAGCAAGTTATGGCCATTTTAAGTTGGCATTTCCTCTTATACGATTTTTCTGCGATTTCAAGAAAAGTTTAGAATCTTCAAGAATAGAAGTTTTATGAAAGACTCATTTGGGTATTTCATCTTGTTTAGGTGACGAAGGAACCGAGATCGTCTATCCATAGGACTATTTCAATTAGATCTCCCGATATGGAGTGAGTTATTCCTTTTACTAAGTTACATTTCCTTGTTTTACGCTTGTAATTAGTAGCACTAGCAATTAAGAAAAAGATAAAAGGGATAATTATTGTGTGACTTGGTATTACGAATGATTGAATACAAGTTAAGAATATCGGAAGTTGGTTTGATAAATAATTTGTGATTCTTGTTTTGATATGATGAAAATTGTATTGATCGCCTTTAACTTGAACTAAACATCTATGGTTAAATTTATATTGAAATCAATTCATGCATATCATTCACATGAGTCACATTTGTTTCACTACTATTATTCGTGTGGGGAAACGAGGAAATGGTAGTGGTGGCTAGTAGGAGTCGGAAAGTCTACATGGTGTCTAGTAAGAACCGGAAAGTCTATAGGGCAAGCAGGAGCCGGTAAATCTGCGGATATTGATGGTCGTATAGGCCTGTAACCTCCCAACCCTTGTCATGGAGGGCATTAAATCCATGCTACACTTGATTTCCGGTTAATCATGTGTATCTTGCTTGTTCATATGATTGGTGCATTTTCATATGTTTTGATTAAAATACTTGTATGAATTATGGAAATGTCGTATAGATGGAATTATCTTACTAATCTAGTTTTGCTTATACCCTTTGTTACTGTACGATTACCTTTGGTTGGCCCCAAGGAGCCCCGTTTGCTAGGTACGAGTATAAGCTACTAGGAGTTTTTGGGAGGAGCTTTATGTATTTAAGTTTTGAACATAAACTTCTAGGAAAATCTCTATAGTAGGCTTATGTTATAGTTGTTATTATTTTGAAGACTATTAAAGCGGGGGGAATGCCCCTAAGATGATGTAAGGATATTATTTATGAAAATGTCATGTTTATTTACATAAGTTCTTGCTTGCTTTTATTATCTACTTAAATGTAATATCTCCGTGAGTTTCCTACTATCTTGGAAGCATGCCTTGCATGTGATATCGGAGCTCCTGCATGACTAAGGTTGTCATTTATTAGCTTTAATATTATATGCGGCGGACTGCTATGTTTAGGGTACCCTTCGAGGCGGGACACATATCTTGGAAAACTCAAATCCCTAGCAAAAAGAAACAATTCTCTCACTAAAAGGAGGAAACCCTTTTTTAATTACACTGATGAAGTCTGAATACTAAAAAGAAACTCAAATCCCACGTTTACTACTCACTCATGATGAAACAACAACATCAAAATGTAGAAATAAATAAGAAATAAAACATAGAAATAGGGGAAAGAAGGAAACCCTTTTTTAATTACAATGATGAAGTCTGAATACTAAATGAGCGATAATTCTCCATTCTCTCTCAAGTCTCAAAGGTGATTACAATACGAATTTTCACAAAAGGTACACACAAAACTCATTATCTCACAAAGAAGACTCTCCGAAGAACACTAACTGTGAACTAATGTGTGTATGTGGATTAATGTCTCGGTGATAATTTGGGGAACGAGTGTGGTGTATTTTATACCCACAACACTTCTTGAAGAGGTCTCTAGCGAACATAGACAACTTAACATGAAATATGTTGTTTTACAAAAGAAAATAGAAAAGGTGTCTTTACACCTTTCTAGAAAAATCATGCCAGTGACATCTGCTTAAAGTAGGATTTTTGCTTCTCTAAACACCAAATCACGTGTGTGACTCATACCTTAGTAAGTATTGTACTTGTCAAAATTCTCTTGGATCTCAGTTTTCACGTCCTTGATTCTCAATACTTCCTATCAATATTTAATAGCTTTCCATGAATCACTCCCATGATCCATCCCTTGGTAGACACTGGTTGTTAATTTTCTTCAACTCTTTACATAGTGTGAGCATGAATTTGAGTTCAATTGCTCTCATTTCTTCCTCAATTGCAGTTGTCATGCTCGTGATCCATGCCTTATTAGATACTGGACTTGAAATTCCTCTTTGCTCCATGAATCATGACCATGATTTTTACTATCCTCATGAGGCTTTGTTTCCTTCATCTCTTTTTGATATAATTCTCTTATGGTAAAAATCATATCAATAAACTATAAATTGGACTTAATTAATTGTCAAGAATAAGGATAAATCATGCTTATCAAATATCCCCACACTTAAGACTTGCTTATCCTCAAGAAAGAGACTAATGAAAATACTTTGAAAAAAAGAGGAAAAACTATGGTGCTAATTTTTGTTAGTGTCGGAATTTAGGATTCTCACACTATTAACTCCTAAATGCTTCAATCAATTGACCTGAGTCACTAGGCTAATCACAGTAAGGTAGTCTTGATCCTCACTTTTAAAATAAGATTCTAATATAGAAGCAGCACACACTCATAAGCACATACAAAAGAATTCAAGTACTCTCTTCGTTCTTTTATTGATTTTTAATTCAACATCAATTCAAGATTAAGCTCTTTAATGTAAGCATATATAGTAGCAGATCCCCTGACTTTCTCCCCTCTATTGTTTCTTCTTTTTATAGAAGTCTAGTTTCTAAAGAATTTTATAAACCATGTAGTGAACTTTTAGTCAATAATCTCAAGCTCGTCACTCGAGTTCCAGGCATTGTTCCCTTAAAAGGGCATCCCACGAACTTACTCATTCAAGTTATAGAATTCATTGAATGTTTATCTTCAAGCAATTTAAGTGTTGAAGTGAAATCCTTGGTTAGTCAATCCCAAGCTAGATAACCTTAGGTGACCAAGTTTTAAAGGGACCCCTTTGAACCTTAAACATTGCAACACCTTGCATGTTTAATCCTTCATTCATCATATACTTCTTCTTCTTCTTCTCTTTTTTCTTTTTTTAAGGAAAAAGAAGGAAAAAAATAATTAGAGGGAATCACCAAGTGGTTAGTATCCTTTGACCTTGTATTAAAGACCATTTAAAAATAGTATTCAATTGAAGTATGAGATTTACTAGGGAGTTTATGCTTGAATTCTTTAAACCATGAAATTTTGTGCTACTTAAGATGAGCATCCTAAGTTAAAAGCAAGTAAGGCTACCCCACAATGATTTCATAGAGTTACCTTGGCCTTATAAATATGCACACAAAGGAATCTTTTCATGCGATTTATTTCCTTATTCTAAAACTTAAAAGAAAATTGATTTAAATCTCATGCAAGCACCATATCCTTTAGACTTTCTCAATTCAAATAGCTTAATGCACATAAAGGACATAAGATGGGCATTCATTATTACCATCTCAGCACCTACAATTGGCATGCCATGCATGCCTCCTTCCCTACACTTATTGGAGACATTGTCCTTAATGTCTCGCTTAAACCATAAAAACTAAAGGAAAAAGGAGAACAAGAATTTGAAATGCAAAAGAGAACTTAAATCCCTTGGTTAGTGTAGCTTGATTCTGAGCCATAGTCCTCCATTCCGTTCATTTAATTCTAGGCATATACATCCATAAACACCACAAAAAGAAGACTACCTGGTCCTTTTTCCTAACTTAGACAACCACAAAAACAAATGATATTAACTAATTAAGAAAAACAGAAATAAAAGATCAACCAAATAAACCACATGAGTTCTTCATATATATATATATAATGAGGGCTATCTCATAAAATCAAGCTTCCTAAAATGAAAGGGAAGAAAGATAAACAAAGTTAGTGTCACGCCCCAAAGTGTGCCTTACACGTGACAGTCCGCCACACTCAACATTTAAACTCAAGTAAGACAACCTTAGTCTTCTTATGAGTTTGAACATCGGGTGTAAGGCTCACTCTCAACATTTATAGACCATACTTTGCTTCGTAGTAGCTTAAGGAGACATACATAGCAGCAAGAACGTAAATCATGAACGTCTTACGGAGAATTATTCTATTACATGAACTAAGGGGCATACCCCCGATATAATACTAAGAATTTTCGAGCTCACAAAGTTCCTTGTATTATCCTTCGGACACTGGTTCCGGGAAACCGGATTAGGAATCCATTTCTACTTTTAGGTCCCTGCCTTAACAAAAGCTCCTCAACCTCTAAAAGTTGTACCTGATGTCCTCGGGTCTTCGGAGATAGCCAAAGGTATTCATACTGCAACAGGAAACTATTGGGGTATAAGCTATACTAGCTTAGTGAGTGAAAACTTCCGAATCACAATTAATACAAACACTCAAGCATGTAATTAATCAACCAAGTGAAATGCATCAAACGAGTGAGTTCAACAAACATATGACCAGCCGGAAATCATATGTGGATGGACTTGCGCCCTCCATCCCGGGTTAGCAGATTTACGAATCCTGCGGTACGATGCCGTTTAAGCTCACGGTCAACTGAACAACATTTCATTTTATGGATCACGATTAACCAACATATATTTGTTTTATGGATCACGATTAACCAACATATATTCGTTTTATGGATCACGATTAACCAATATATATTCGTTTCATGGATCACGAAAAACCAACAAATGCTAATGCTCCATCCCCATCGTGATATGATTGAGTTCAATTATAATTGAGGTCCAATAATAGATTAATCCAATTCTTTTAGGTGGCCAAGCAATGCCCGCAAACAATCAATTCTACTCATCTCTAAACAACCAATAACTTATCACCCGGTTCTGATATTCCTTAAGTTCAATTTCGCATATCAACAATAGACAATCATAATTCCCAGCTAACCCCATCATACATAATCATTCTTTTTATCTTTACCTAGCAACTAGTACGGCTAACATTACAATCACAAGCAATAATTGAAATCGGAAGAGAAACTCACTCGGCCATGGTACGCCGGTCTCTTAATAACGGTAGTCAGGTGATAGGGTATCTTGATGCTCGGGATCACCTACTAAATAAGAATAGCCTAATAAGAATCTTGATGTGCTGTCCTTAGTATTGAATTTTAAAGCATATTTCTAGCAAGCGTACTAGGTCTTCTATTGTAATATAGCATGAATAAAGTGTCGATCCCATGAGGATTTACTAACTACTAGATAATTATCAACTAATACTAATATCTAGGCAATTGATCTTTTAGAGATGATTAAACTATCTAACTAATTATCTATATGAATGCAATGAGCTTTTTAAAGAGAGGGATATGGTGAAAAGTGTGGGAAGGAGCAGAATCCACTTTAAAGTATTGCCAATCAACTTGAACTCATGTTATAATGATAATTAAATTCATGAACATTCATAAGAATTTATCAAGATTTAAAAACAAAGTTTGAAAACCTTTTAAACCACAAAACAATTCAATAACTTCCGTTAAATAAATCATTAGTGGAATCAAAATTACAATTATAAATCTCCCGATTCTATAATTGACTAATACTTTATATTAAAATCTCCTAATTCCTTAGTGAGAAATCAACATAAAATATTGCATTAATATTCATGGACAATTTCTAAAATAGATTAAACTACGCTGCTTCCGCAATTGCAATTTAATCTTAATTTATGAATTCATATGAACCCTAATTTCCCTTCCGAGTTATTAGAATTCTTATACACCAAAAACATGATGAATAATCAGAATTCAATATGAATATTTCAGGATTCTAAATATCTCATAACATGGATTCAAAAATCATTTTAGCATGTTTAAAGCTTCATCAACTTCCCACAAAAAGGTTTAGCTACTCATGGATGATGATTCAACAATCAAATAAGAAATTGCAAATGATTTCATTATGATCAGAATATTCAAGTATATGAATTGCATAAAAAGAATAAGATTAGAAATCACCAATTCAAAATACTAAAGCTTCACTTGCAAATCTTGTATAACTTCAAATATCTCTTCAAAAATCTCTTATGAAATGCCTATTCTAAATATTCTAGAGCTACTTGAATGTGGAATATGATTGAATTCTTGGATGCTTGGATGATTCTGAAAGTGAGGGGAAGACCCCCTATTTATAGGAAAAATTTCGTGCAAAACATTGAATGATCTTTGCTGTTTCTCAATGTACGCCGGCCGTTATGGATCCTACGCCGGCGGCTTACAGGCGGCGTATCTTCAAATTGTCCTTTGCGCAGGCAGTGCACTGGCAGCCTTCAATATCAGTTACAATGTAGGCCGCTTCTACGCCGGCGGCTTAGATGTAGATCTAGCCGGCGTATGTAGTCAGAAATGAAGCGTTGGGCTGATTTATAACGAACGCCGTCCCAAAGCCGGCGGCTTTGACACCGGCGTAGGCATTCAAACAGATGTGTTGCTTCATTTTCCTCCAAGCGTTTCATGTCTTCATGTCTCTTCAATTCTTGATGTACTGCCTCAAGCCGGCGGCTTTCATGCCGGCTTATAATGTAACTCCTTCAAAGCTGGTGATGTTTCAGTTCTGGGCTGCCGGCCTTCATTACGCTGGCTTCTTCATCTTCTACGCCGGCAGCTTTGAGGCGGCTTTGAATGTTGTTTAACTTGTGCTGGGCAAAGCTGGCTGTGCTGCAACGGCCTTGGATTTTACGCCGTCTAAAAGCCGGCGGCTTTCAATGATGAATTGCCGGCCTTGACTTCAATTTTTTCTTTTCAATTCAAATTCTCTGTTTTGATTTCTTTATCCAAATTAGTCCTGAAACATAAAATTTAATCAAAACAAATATCCATTCTAGCTCTTTTGATTATCAAGATTTGTATAAAATATGATCTTATCAATTCCCCCACACTTGAACTTTTTTGTCAAGCAATGAAGAATAAAATGAAATCTCTTTATAGATAGTACAATTTTCCAATTTAAATCTCAACTTCTTTAACTTGTTTTCTTGTATCTACAGCTCTAACCATACCAATTCCTTGCAATTAGAGTACTATAATCAAAATTTAGGAGTTAATCCAAACAAAACAAGTTTTAATCTCAACTTTTAAAAAGAATTCTATTCAAAAGCAAATACTCAATCCACTAAGGAAAAATACTCATTTAAACTTCATTGGATTTCTAGCTTATATATATTCTAAGTAACACAAAATGAAAGCATGTGGTATCTACTTTTTCCTTAGAATTTCTCCTTCTTTATTATAAGTCTCCTTCCTTTGCATATTTTGCATTCATTTTTCTTTTTCTTTCTCAAGCATTTATTTTCTTTTTGGGAGGTTTTTGCCTCCATCTTTTTGTTTTTCAAAGCTCATGAATTGAACTTTTGCCATTCTTCCCTTCTCGTTACAGTGAGTTCATTGAGTCGGCACATCCCAGGCTCATCACCTAAGTGACCAGGTTTCAAAATACCCCTAAGAACTCTTCCTCACTTTAACATTCAAGTTCAGATACTCATAACTCAAATTTCAAGTCAGAGGAGTAGTGGCTATGCTTGTTTCTTTCTTTTTGAATGCAATACAATATCAAAGACTTATTTTTATGAAGGATCACTAAGTTTAAAAGTTTCTTCTACCTCTTTCACCAAGTGTTAAAATTCAAAGAATATATACAAATTAAAATTTCCAAGAAGTAGACCTGTTTATTTTTCAACAAAAGGACTCGACCAGCTCTTAAATTTCCAATTCCAAAGTTAAAAATAAAGTAAACTTGTTCCTTAAGGATTTTACAACTTAATTTTAACTTAGTAAACCAATCACAATAGCAGGTGAGTAAGATACTTTCACAAGTCAATTTCATTGATTTTCATTCTTTGCTTTGTACTATCTCCAATTTCAAGAGATTTTTGAAAAAATTTTGGCAGAATTTCCTCATGATTTGCTTTCAAACCAAAAATACAAGGTGGAGATTTTTCATATAAACAACAGCAAACAGATCATATTCATCATTTCAACACTTCATGTAATTCTATCCCTTCCCCCACACTTCAATCAAACAGTGACCTCACTGTTTTTCAACAAATAAAACAGAGGAAAGGAATAAGAAATGAATTGGATACTTCCCTGAATTCAGTCGATTCATAGTCATCAAAATTTGGCATTGCAAGAGATTTGCTTTGCTCGATTCCTGTAATCACTACAAAGAAAAACAAAACAAAAACAAAAAAAAAGCAAAATAAAAGCAGAAAAATAATAAATGAGTTCACCCACAGGAACTTGGGTACTCAATAAATATACAGGCCAATAATATAGACATCAAATAAGATCAAATAAGAGCTAGCAGGGTCTCTAGCTCTCTGGCCCCGGGCTCTGTCTGCTGCTGCCCTCAGGTGTGTGTCTCGCAGTGGCTCCTGGGCTGGCTGTCTGAGTATGCTCTGAACTGAGCCTATCTGAGTGATGAGACTCAGATGAAGTCTGATAGGTCATGCCAGCCCCCGTCTCTGGGCTAATGCAGCAGATGGCCGTCTTCAGCGCATCAAAGATAGTCTTTCTGAACTTCTTGTTTTTCTTCTTCTCTTGCTCATGACTATCTCTGAGCTCCTTGTTCTGGCGCTTCAATTCTTCTACATCCAGCCTAAGCTGGTCCATGCCATAAGCCGATGAAGCGCCTGTAGGAGGAGGTGGAGCAGATGTAGATGGCATCTCAAATGGGACGTCTCCAGGAAAAATATCCTGGAACTCAACCTCCTCCAATACCGGTGGCTGTGCTGGCCTGGGGTTTTTCAGCAATCCCCAGCCTCTAAATGGTGCAGATGTGATCCTCTTGCACTCATACACCTCGTCATCCTGTGGAGGCTCAAAAATATTCATCCCCTTCAATAACCGAGTGATGTAGCCTCCACAACCCAGACCTCGGGTCCTCGTGTCCTCAGCCTGCCGGTATATAAAATTTGCTACCTCCACCCCGAGATCAATCCTGTAACCTCTAATAAGGCTAAACAGGTAAAACATATCAAATGTAGTCACCTTGCTGTGACTCGTCTTCTTGCAGCTCAGGGTGTGTGCAATAATGTGATGGAGAGCTTGTGCTCAACAGCACGGAATGACGTGGCCAGTGATTTTGATGGGACAAAATGCTCGTTTGATCCAGGACCAACTAGGTGGGCCCATAAGCCTCCTGTGTCATGTCCTCTGGCCAACTGTTTGGCAAAGTCCTGTTCTCTTCTTCACTATCATACAGTCCCATAATGTGGCCTATCTGCTTCAATTTTACTTCCCGTATCTGTCCATAGGCCTGGAACTGGAAGGTGGACTCCTCACGGTCTGGGATTTTTTGACCGTAGACAAGAACTCTATCGTCAGATTCTTGTAAGCAGGCTCCCAAAGGTCAAACAATCTCAGCCATGCTGGATCTTGAATAATCTCTCGAATTCTGTCTACCATATTAAACTCATCCAGCAGGCACCAGTCTAAATACTGGATATTTATAAAGTCGTTCTTGACCAGCCTTTTCTTTCTGTCCTTCGCATACTGCTGACTGGACAGCAGATTTCGGGTCTCTGAACCCGATGTAGAAGCATCACCCGTTCTTGGTCTTTTTTGTTTTGGGGCCATTCCTGCAAATAATTTGAATTCAATTAATATTAAGGAATGCACAATTTTAATCAATTTCTAATTTATGCCTAAAACATGAGCTAGAACAATTTTAGAAATAATAGGCATATAATTAGTGGAGCTATTGATCATGAACTTGTATGGGGCATTTACACTTGCAAAATACAATCAAAGCTGACAGCTTAGGCTTGCCAGCTCAGAATTGAACGTTGGAATTTTCAAATTTTCAAACTGAAATGTTGTTCAAAAATTTTTCCTTTAAAGTTCCAAAACATTTTTATACAAAATTTGTATCAAAATTGAGCACAATTCCAATTCCAAGTTCAATTCTAACAAATTTTAACACAATACAAGTATTGGAGCTACTAATCTAACATTAAAACAATCTAATTCAGCAGCTGTTTGAAGAATTTCACAAAGCCTCAATTCGAATTTGAAACCCCCTACACAACTCAAGAACCCTAATTTTCTTTCTGACAGTAATCATGGATCTTCCATTACAATCGTGCAATACAATATATGGAACATAATATAACTTCAACAGCATAGCAAAGTTCATTCAGACAATCAATTTCATCAAAATCCATTATCAAGATCAATGACCATAATCAAACCCATAATCAACAGATTCATCTAACAATGCACAATACGGATTTGAACAAAGCATAACAAATGTAAAGGAATTGATAACTTACTTGATAGATGGATTGATTTCAAAGGAATGATGAACTAGGGATGGAGTTGGCTGATTGAGAGTGATTAAGGGAGAGTGAGAATGAGTGAATGAAAGAGAGAGAGAGAAGATTCATACCTATTTTTAAGCTTCTGCATAATGTACGCCGGCATTTCTGCAATGTAAGCCGGCGGCTTCGAGCCAGTGTAAGTGAAAAAAATACATACCGAGATCTCAAAGCTGGCCGCTTATCGATTTACGATGCCGGCCTTGATCGGGAATTTTCAGAAACTAAAAAATCTGCAATATATGCCGGCGGCCTTCACCTTCCCTTGCCAGCGTAAAGCTTGTACTCCAACGCCGGCATATAAGCCGGCGGCCTAGACCTTTCCCTTGCCGTCCTAAATTTCGGTGCTCACCTACTCCTGTACTGACTTTTACGCCGGAACTAAGCCGGCGGCTTTGAGCCGGCCTTCCTTGTTTTCTCAGAGCTTGCTCAAGGCTGGCAGCCTTGAGCCGGCCTTTAGCCTTTTAATTTTTTTTTTCTATATCCTGCCACACTAATAGCTAAGTTAGTAAAAACAAACAAATAAAAATTACTCTAAAATTAGACATGGGTTGCCTCCCAAGAAACGCTTAGTTTAAAGTCGCTTAGCCCGACTTTCCTGACCTGATCATGGTTCTTTAGATTCATGACAGTAGTAGTACTGTCAAGATTTTCCCCTCAAAATAATGCTTGAGCAGTTGCCCATTCACTTTAAAAGTCGATCATCCTCAGTTTTTAATTCAACCGCTCCATATGGAAAAACTTTGCTATCTCAAACGGTCCCGACCATCTTGACCGTAATTTTCCAGGAAACAACTTCAAACGAGAATTGTAAAGTAAAACTTTTTGTCCAGGAAAAAATTCTCGTTTGATGATGTTCCTATCATGCCATTTCTTTGCTCGTTCCTTATAGATACGAGCGCTTTCAAATGCCTCATTTCTCCATTCTTCCAGTGATTCAATTGGAGCAATCTGTTTTTACCTGCAGCTTTTTCATCAAAGTTAAGGAATTTTATAGCCCAAAATGCCTTGTGCTCAAGTTCTACAGGAAGATGACATGATTTACCAAAAACAAGCATGTATGGGGACATTCCAATAGGGGTTTTAAAAGCAGTCCTGTAAGCCCATAATGCATCATCTAATTTTGAAGACCAATCTTTTCTTGATGCATTAACTGTTTTTTCCAAAATTCTTTTTATCTCCCTATTAGAAACTTCAACTTGCCCACTTGTTTGTGGATGATAGGGGGTAGTCACTTTATGTGTAACACCGTATTTTGCCAAAAGTTTTTCAAATTGCCTGTTACAAAAATGAGACCCCCCATCACTAATTATAGCTCTGGGCACACCAAATCTGGTAAAAATATTCTTTTTCAAAAATTTCAAAACTACTCGGGCATCATTTGTTTGTAAAGCAACAGCTTCCACCCATTTTGAAACATAATCAACTGCCACAAGTATGTATTTATTTGAAAAAGATGAGGGAAAAGGACCCATAAAGTCAATCCCCCAAACATCGAAAAGCTCAATTACCAGAATATTGTTTTGTGGTAATTCATGTCGTTTAGAAATGTTACCTGTCCTTTGACATTGAGCACATGACATAATGAAATTCCTGCAGTCACGAAACAAGTTAGGCCAATAAAATCCAGATGACAATACTTTTGCTGCAGTCCTTTGAACACCAAAGTGTCCCCTGCTTCCTTGAATGACAGTGTTCTAAAATGCTAAGCTGATCAGATTCAGGCACACATCTTCTAATTATTTGGTCAGCACATTTTTTAAACAGATATGGTTCATCCCAAAAATAGTATTTTACATCATGCAAAAACTTTTTCTTTTGAGGATATGATAAACCATATGGATAATCTTACTAACCAAATAATTCACAATATCAGCATACCATGGCAAATCAAGAATCTCTACTGCATGCAATGTTCATCAGGGAACTTCTCATTGATGGAATGTCGAGACTATCAGATTCAAGTCTAGACAAATGGTCAGCAATAACATTTCAGTTCCCTTTTTATCTTTAATTTCAAGATCAAATTCTTGCAGTAGTAAAACCCATCTAATCAACCTAGGTTTTGCATCAGCTTTAGCAAACAAATACTTGAGAGCTGCATGGTCAGTGTATACTACAACTTTAGAACCTATCAGATAAGGCCTAAATTTATCACATGCAAAGATAACAGCTAAAAGCTCTTTCTCAGTAGTGGCATAATTTCTCTGGGCCTCATTTAGTGTTCTACTTGCATAGTATATAACATGAAAGATCTTACCTCGTCTCTGACCAAGTACCGCTCCAACTGCAAAGTCGCTGGCATCACACATGAGTTCGAAAGGAAGCTCCCAGTCTGGCGCAATGATCACTGGTGTGGAAATGAGCTTTTCCTTTAATAAATTGAATGCCTGCAGACATTTGTCATCAAAATTGAACACCGCATCTTTTTCCAGAAGGTTGCAAAGAGGTCTGGAAATTTTGGAGAAGTCCTTGATGAATCGTCTGTAGAAGCCAGCATGTCCAAGAAAACTTCTGACTCCTTTAACAGTCGTGGGTGGTGGTAACTTCTCAATAATCTCCACTTTGGCTTTATCCACTTCAATTCCTCTCGAGAAATTTTGTGACCCAACACTATCCCTTCTCTAACCATGAAGTGGCATTTTTCCCAATTCAGGATCAGATTGGTATCTTTGCATCTTTGTAAACCGAGGCTAAATTCTCAAGACATAGATCGAATGACTTTCCAAAGACTGAAAAATCATCCATGAAGATCTCGATAAAATTCTCAAGCATATCTGAGAATATAGCCATCATACACCTCTGAAATGTAGCAGGTGCATTGCAAAGTCCAAAAGGCATTCTCCTAAAGGCAAATGTGCCATAAGGACAAGTGAATGTTGTTTTCTCTTGATCATCGGGTGCAATAGAAATCTGATTGTATCCAGAATATCCATCAAGAAAACAGTAATAATCATGCCCTGCAAGTTTCTCCAACATCTGATCAATGAAGGGAAGTGGAAAGTGATCCTTTCGAGTGGCATCGTTCAACTTCCTGTAATCAATACAAACTCTCCACCCAGTCACAGTACGAGTAGGAATCAATTCATTTTGCTCATTCTTCACTACAGTCATACCACCTTTCTTTGGCACTACTTGAACCGGACTAACCCATTTACTATCAGAGATAGGATAGATGATACCTGCGTCAAGCAGCTTCAAAACTTCTTTCTTGACAACTTCTTTAAGTGTCGGGTTAGTCTCCTTTGTGGTTGAACTGTAGGTTTACACTCAGCTTCCATAAGATTTTGTGAGTGCAAATGGTAGGGCTAATACCCTTGATATCAGCAATGGTCCATCCGATTGCTTCTTTGTGCTTTTTCAACACATCAATCAACTGTTGTTCTTGTCTATCTGTCAATGCAGATGAAATGATAATTGGCAAAGTATCGCCAATTCCAAGAAAAGCATACTTCAGATGGTCAGGAAGTGGTTTCAGTTCCAAGGTCGGTGGCTGCATCAAAGATGGAACTTGCTTCTGCTCATTTGTACCCAAAGATTCATAATATCTGGTTTTGATCATTGGTACATCTTCCAGTATTTCTTCCTCTTCATCATCACTCCAATTGTCCACGTCTCTTAAGACGACTCCATAGTCTCCACACCAGTTTGTTCCTCAAGTGACTCAGAAACCAGCTCATCAATGGTATTGATGGTGTAACAGGCATTGGCATCATCAAATTTCTTCATTGCCTCATAGACATTGAAAGTAACCTGTTCATCCATCACCGTAATGTAAGTTGCCCTTGTTCCACATCAATTAGTGCTTTTCCTGTTGCAAGGAACGGTCTGCCCAAGATCATGGGAACTTCCCTATCTTCATCCATGTCAAGCACTACAAAATCCACAGGAAAAAGAATTTGTCAACTTTAACTAGGACATTTTCTACAATACCCCTAGGGTATTTTACACTTCTATCAGCAAGTTGCAAAGTTACATGTGTATCTTTGCAATCTCCTAATCCTAGTTTTTGAAATATAGATGAAGGCATTAAGTTGATACTTGCACCAGAATCAATTAAAACTTTATCAAAATAACAATCACCAATGGTGCAAGGAACAGTAAAACTTCCCTGATCTCGGAGCTTAGTGGGCAGACTGGGTTTGTTTCTGTAGGATCATGGAACATTCTCCAGTGAGTATCACATTTCCATCAATCTTCCTCTTGTTAGACAGCAATTCTTGATGAATTTGGCATAGGAAGGCATTCCTTGAATTACTTCTAAGAATGGAATGTTGATGTGCAGCTTTTTGAAAACATCCAGGAATTTTGAAAATTGCTCATCAAGCTTTTGTTGCTTTAATCTTCCTGGAAAAGGAACGGGAGGAACATATGATTTCACCTCAGGTGGTTTTTGAATAGTTTCCTCCATCTTTCGTTTCCCTTTGTTGTTTTGTGGTGGAATTTCCTCTTCATCTTTAAGTTTCCTCAACTGGAGCAATCTCCTTTCCACTTCTCAATGTGATTGCATTTACAGACTTGGGATTCTCCTCCGTGTTGCTTGGTAAAGACCCAGATGGTCTATTACTCACTTGCTGTGCAAGTTGATGGAGTTTCCCTTGCAAATCTTGAATGATTGCATTCTGATTGTTGAGTGAATTTGTTGTGGTAACAATGAAATCCCTCAGTAATGCATCAGTGGATGATTTGAATTTGCTGTTGAGGTGGGCATTTCTCACAATCCTTGTCCTTGAAAACCAGGTGGTGGCTTTAGAACATTGGCATCATTCCGATATGAAAGATTTGGATGATTTCGCATATTCGGATGATATGTGTTTCCAAAATTGCCTTTTGGAAATTTCCCACATAATTAAGCTGCTCGTCATTTGAAGATGATCCATGTGGACACTCAAAAGAGGAGTGTGGTCCTGAGCAAATCTCACAACAAAACACTTGTTGTTTTTTATTGGAAGTATTTGTAGTTGTGAGTTTACTTACTTGAGTGATGAGGTTGCCATTTGAGCTTGAGTTGTGATATATCTTCTTTGTCTTCCAAAGATGCTACTTTATCTTGTTCTTTCACAACTCCAATTATGAGCAGCAGAAGCTAATTCTTCAATAATCTCACTAGCTTCCTCATATGTTTCCCATCAGTGATCCGATGTAGCATCTACTAATGACCTTAAAGCTTCATCAAGACTGAGGTAGAAATTTCAATTAGTAGATTATCGGGTAAACCATGGTGTGGACATTTTGACCGCCTCTTTGAATCTTTCCCAAGCATCATATAATGATTCTCCAGGGAATTTGGTGAAGTTGGAAATTTCATTTCTTAATCTGGCGGTTCTTGCTGGAGGGAAAAATCTCTTCAAAACTTCTTTAGATCAGCCCATGTAGTGATTGAATCTGGAGGTTGGGAGTTGTACCATGCCAAAGCTTTATCCCTAAGAGAGAAAGGGAAAAGCTGAAGTCGGATGACTTCGTTTCTTACACCATTGAGTTTGACAGTGTTGGTGTATTGAAGGAATTTGGCAAGTGTTCATCTGGCGTCTCATTCGGATATCCCCAAATTGATGTGATTCAACCATTTGAATTAGGGACGGTTTAAGCTCAAAATTGTTTGCCTCCACAGTGGGCATTCGTATGGCGGGATCTTGAATAGGCACCGTATAGTCTCGAATTGCCCTTGGAGCAGCTGGTTGCAATTGGTTGTTGTTATCTTGATTTTCTGCCATTGCTCCTCTTCTTTGGTTCCTTCTTCTCTGTTGTCAGGTTCTTTCGATTTCTGGATCTAAAGGTAGAATTTCAGCACTTCTACTTCTTCGCATAAAACCTGCAAAGAGAAAAGGAAAAATTTCAAACTAATTCAAACTAAACCTAAACTAGCAAAGCTGAAGTTAGTCTAATATTAATAAATCCCCGGCAACGGCGCCAGAAAACTTGATGTGCTGTTTATATTGAATTTTAAAGCATATTTCTAGCAAGCGTACTAGGTCTTCTATTGTAATATAGCATGAATAAAGTGTCGATCCCACAAGGATTTACTAACTACTAGACAATTATCAACTAATACTAATATCTAGGCAATTGATCTTTTAGATGATTAAACTATCTAACTAATTATCTATATGAATGCAATGAGCTTTTAAAGAGAGGGATATGGTGAAAAGTGTGGAAGGAGCAGAATCCACTTTAAACTATTGCCAATCAACTTGAACTCATGTTATAATGATAATTAGATTCATGAACATTCATAAGAAATTATCAAGATTTAAAAACAAAGTTTGAAAACCTTTTAAACCACAAAACAATTCAATAACTTCCGTTAAATAAATCATTAGTGGAATCAAAATTACAATTATAAATCTCCCGATTCTATAATTGACTAATACTTTATATTAAAATCTCCTAATTCCTTAGTGAGAAATCAACATAAAATATTGCATTAATATTCATGGACAATTTCTAAACTAGATTAAACTACGCCGCTTCCGCAATTGCAATTTAATCTCAATTTATGAATTCATGTGAACACTAATTTCCCTTCCGAGTTATTAGAATTCTTATACACCAAAACATGATGAATAATCAGAATTCAATATGAATATTTCATGATTCTAAATATCTCATAACATGGATTCAAAAATCATTTAGCATGTTTAAAGCTTCATCAACTTCCCACAAAAAGTTTAGCTACTCATGGATGATGATTCAACAATCAAATAAGAAATTGCAAATGATTTCATTATGATCAGAATATTCAAGTATATGAATTGCATAAAAAGAATAAGATTAGAAATCACCAATTCAAAATACTAAAGCTTCACTTGCAAATCTTGTATAACTTCAAATATCTCTTCAAAATCTCTTATGAAATGCTATTCTAAATATTCTAAGCTACTTGGAATGTGGAGTATGATTGATTTGATGCTTGGATGATTCTGAAAGTGAGGGGAAGACCCCCTATTTATAGGAAAAATTTCGTGCAAAACATTGAATGATCTTTGCTGTTTCTCAATGTACGCCGGCCGTTATGGATCCTACGCCGGCGGCTTACAGGCGGCGTATCTTCAAATTGTCTTTTGCGCAGGCAGTGCACTGGCAGCCTTCAATATCAGTTACAATGTAGGCCGCTTCTACGCCGGCGGCTTAGATGTAGATTTAGCCGGCGTATGTAGTCAGAAATGAAGCGTTGGGCTGATTTATAACGAACGCCGTCCCAAAGCCGGCGGCTTTCATGCCGGCGTAGACATTCAAACAGATGTGTTGCTTCATTTTCCTCCAAGTGTTTTATGTCTTCATGTCTCTTCAATTCTTCGATGTACACTGTCTCAAAGCTGGCGGCTTTCATGCCGGCTTATAATGTAACTCCTTCAAAGCTGGTGATGTTTCAGTTCTGGGCTGTCGGCCTTCATTTACGCTGGCTTCTTCATCTTCTACGCCGACAGCTTTAAGGCGGCTTTGAATGGTGTTTAACTTGTGCTGGGCAAAGCTGGCTGTGCTGCAACGGCCTTGGCTTTTACGCCGTCTGAAAGCCGGCGGCTTTCAATGATGAATTGCCGGCCTTGACTTCAATTTTGCTTATTTTTTATTCAAAGTCTCTTGTTTTGATTTCTTTATCCAAATTAGTCCTGAAACATAAAAATTTAATCAAAACAAATATCCATTCTAGCTCTTTTGATTATCAAGATTTGTATAAAATATGATCTTATCAAATCTCATCACTAAACTAATTCAAACTATGTATCTAAACTACAGAAAATCGGAATCCTCGCTATTTGCGGAGGTTCCAACTTAAAATGGCCATAACTTGGTCATTTTAACTCGGAATTTCGTAAATTTTATATCGATCTCTATCTGCTTTGAAAGATCTATCTATTTCTAGTATTATTTTCAATTTTTGAAAACATTAAGGTCATGGAACAGTGGGATCAGATCTGTTCTGTAACTTTTCCAATTCCGAAAATTTGTTTTGCATTTGATAAAAATATTCCCAATTGATGATTCATACATAGATGGTATATGAATGAATTCCTAGCGTGAATGTCATGTAATGAGCTCAATATATGCATGGTCTTGATGATTTTTGATGACGAACTCTTATGAACTCCTTATTATTAGGAGACTCCATAATTGTCACTTATAAAAAGCCATTCTTACCAACTTTACATTTCCTATGGTTTTTATGATTTTATTCTTGGAATTTACTTACCATCTAGATAAAAATGAGTTCTCAATATCCATACTAATCATGACCTTCATTTATGCATAAAAATCCATATTTTTCATTGGGTAAATATGTTTTCAAACAAGCTACTCACAAAAATCCGAATTTTGTAAATTTCCTTTTCTAGCATTTTCTTTATGAGAAAATTTGTTTAATGAACCAAAATTTGAAGCTTTATTATATCTATTGTCTAAGGACTCCATTTAACTCATGAGACATGCACTTAAGCTTGGACACTAGGTGTTTATGTAGGCATTATTTCAAAATACGAATTTAACATACTAAACACTATCTCAAGATTTTTCATTCTAACTCCACTACTTGTTTTACATTTTACCCATGCCCAAGCTCATTTAAACTTATGAAATTCATTCCTTAAGGGTATCTATTACATGTACCTTCCATTTCTCGTGCAAAACATGAGTTTTAAAGTGATTTCAAGGGTTTTTAAAATGGGTTTCAAAAATCATCCGAATTTCCATAAACATTCCTAGTAAAAATCTTTCCTTTTTCAAGTTTCTCACTCCCTATACATGAAGATCTACCATCCAACACATTTATATATATGCAAGACTAAACTTTTATGGTCATAAATGCATGTAAGCTCAAAACAACCACATGAACTTAAATGTCAATGAAAGCATGAGTGTTTAAACACTAGATCTACCACTTATAGTGCATGAACATGAGTTAAATGACATGAACATAAACTTTTCATGCAAGATCTCTACTTTACATGCATAGACATAATATTATTTCAACATGAACTCCTTTAAACACAAGATCTACTTCTTGTGATGGCTTGATATTCTTGTATTATTGTTTTCTTGTCCCTAGCATATGCTCATTGGGATTTAAAGTGGAAAACACACAAGAAAAGTCTTGCCATTACAAGATTTAGTAATAACAAAGCTTGAAATCATCATACCAATGGAGATTTGGAGTAGAAAAGAGGAGAAAATGAGTTGTGTGTGTGAGTGTGGGAGGGAGAGGTGGTCACGGCAATAGGAGGGAGGGAGGAGAGAGTGTTTTGTGATTTTTGGAAAATGAAGAATGAAATGAAGGAGAGAGAAAGTTAAGGATTATTTATATTAGTGAATCAAGGGTTTGTATGAAGTAATAAAAGAGTTAAAATAAATCAAATTGGGGCATAAAGGGAGGGGGATGGCGCCGGCCATGTGGGGTTATGTGTGTGTGTGTTGAAATTTGATAAATTTGAAATTGTGTAATAAAATGTAATAAAAGTGATAATTTAATAGGAGACAAAATTTTCTTGGAAAAGAAAATATAATTGAGTAGTTGTAAGGATGTAAGAATAGGGTATGGGTAGTGTGTAGTGTAGGTTGTACTTGTGAATAGTAGACAAGACATCTACTTTACCGATTGTAACGAAAACACGAGAAAAGGCTATAATTGTAATTTTTATAGCCCGGAAAAATTATAAAATTGATATTTTTGAAATCCTTATAAAATTACGGTTCTAATGAATATTCCGAAACATTTTTCTGAGTTCGTGGTCCCGGGGCACGCTTTTCCGTAATTGAGTTCGGGAAGGCCCGGAATTGAAAAATTCCCGAATTTGAAACTTTCAAAGGTCTAAAATATACTTTAAAATGATAATGCATATTCATTTTCTTTATAAAACTTCTTTTGTCATGAAATCGAAGGAAAGCTGAATCTAGGGTTTCTAAGCTCCTCTCACTAAGCTTGAACTAGACCGATATAGGGTTTCGTCCTCCGGTTTCCGAACTTTGTCCGGTCACTAGGAGAACTAGGGTATACATTATAAGAATAAGAATAATAATAATAATAACAATTTAGGTAACTAATAATATTAAATCGTACTGGAAGACTCACTAATTACCGGTAGTAATGAAATACGAATAGATTTGCAAAATCAGATAATTCTAGCTATTTGAAAATTTGTAAAACTAATAACTTAGAGATCCTACTGGAAGTTCTTCTCGTGTAGGACTCCCATGGAAGTAGGTAGAAATGTAACATGAGTTGCTTTAGGAACATCTTCATCTGGAAATCTCGTCTACAATCCTCACTCATATTTAGAGTAAGGAGAAGCTAGTGATGACGAGCTGGAGTCCATTGCCATGGAAGGAAGTAAGGATTAAAGATGCAACTCTGTACCAATTTAGCGCTATACCCTTAGACTACCGCATATTATTGTCTACCAATAAAATCAAGGAGATAGGTTATCAAAAATATCCTCGGATTAAATAGCTAGACCAAGAATAAGAAAGCTCAAGACCATTATAAGCTAGTATCAGTCAATGATGGAAACTAAAACAAAACCTGATTAATTTAATAAATTCCAAGACACCCCTCGTACAACTTCTTATAAATGAAGAACTTTGAAAGATCGAAAATATATGACAATCGTTACATAAAAGTTAAAACTTCAGTAATCAAATCATAATTACCAAACTCCATAAGATTTTCATAAGTAATAATTATACAATAAATGTAGACCTCGGTTTTCTTAGTAACCAAGTAAACTTTGGAAATCAGAAACAAAGACCCTAAATAGGATTAGTATGAGCAACCTAGGTATCTTAGATCCGGCTTTTCTTCGATTTCAATTTAAAAGAATCTCTATAGAATAATTTAATGTGGATTATTGTTTTAAAGTACCATAAAAAGTTTTGATTTCGAAAAATTTTCTATTCCGGGCCTTCCCGAGTTCCATTACGAAAAAGTGAGCCCCGAAACTAGAAATTCAGAAAAATATTCCGGAATACTCTTTAGAATTGAAATTTTATAAGGATTTTAAAAATATATGTTTTATAATTTTTTGAGTTATAAAAATTACAAGTATAGCCATTTTTGTATTTTCTTTACTACCGGTAAAGTAAATGTCTTATCTACTATTTATTACTATTCACAAGTACAACCTACTACACACACAACCCATACCCTATTCTTACATCCTTACAAACACTCCATTACATTTTCTTTTCCAAGAAAAGTTTGTCTCTTAAGAATTATTACCATTTAAGATATATTATTACTCAAATTACAAAACAAAACAACTTTAACTCACTCCCTCTCTCCTCTAAATCCAAGACCGGTGCACACCCTCCCCCATTTTGCCCCAATTGCTTTATTTTATTTCCTTTTTATAATTAAGACAAACCCTACTTTACTTACTATATAATATTTTTTATGCCTTTTCTCTTTCTTTCATTCATTTTTCACTTTTCAAAAACTCTCCAACTCTCTCCATTTTTTTTCTTTTGCCGTAACACTCAACCCACCGCACACACTCTGACAAGTTCAATTTCTTCCTCAATTTCCTCTTGATTCAAGCTTTCTAGGTGATGGATCTTAACTTTCTACCCTTTAATCTTGTAATGGTAAGATTATTCATGAGTGTTTTCACTCTAAGTCCCCATGAGCACTTGCTAGGGATAAGAAAATTACTACTACATGAATATCAAGCCATCACAAGAGTAGATCTTGTGTTTGATTAAGTTTTTGTTGAAATATTTTCATGTTCACGCATGTAAAAGTAAGGTAAAGTAGAGATCTTGCATAAAAATCCATGTTCATGCTTTTAAGCTTCATTTCATACATCATAAGTAGTAGATCTACCTTTTAGATTTCTTATACCATACTTGACATTTATGATCTTATGGATGATTTATGTTTTCATGCATTAATGCTCATAAAGGCTTTATTTTGTGTATATAGATGTTGTAGTTGGTAGATCTTTAGGCAAATAAAACAAGGAACCTAAAAAAGAGAAAGTTTTTGTTTGAAATGTTCAAAGACAAATTCGTATGATTTCAAAGCCATATTTTAAAAACCCTTTTATCAACTCTAAAACTCATGTTTTATGTGAAAAATAAAGGGTATAGGTAATAGATATCATTAAGAAATGATTTTTATAAGTTGAAATGAGTTTTGATAAGATTAATGTGTAAACCAAAGGATAGAAACAATATAGAAAATGTTGAGTTACTACTCAATTTAGAAATTTTGTAATTTTGGAGTAATGCCATGAAAACACCTATTTTTCAACTCAAAATGAAAGTTTTATGTAATTAATGAAGTTCTTAAGGAGTAGATATAGTAAAGCCTTAAATTTTAATGCATTAAACAAGTTTTTCCCAAAAGAATCATCCAAAAAATTTAATTTAAAAAAAATTCGGATTTTTGAATAAATCCTATTTGAAAACATATTTACAAAGTGTAAGATGCAAATTTTTATGTAGAAATGAAGGCTGAAGTAATAGGTATAATGAAGACTCAATTTGAACAAGGATAATTTGATTTTCTTAAGAAAATAAATCCAAAACAAAGGGGATAGTCAAAGTTAAGAAAGTAGTTCTCTTGAAAGTGATTAGTCATGGAGTTTTACAAATAAAAAGTTTCTTAAATTTTCTTTTAGTAAATAATGTCAAGAGAGCATGCATGCATCAAGTTCATAACATACAATTCATGATAGGAAATCATCAATATTGCATGTATGGTTGATCTATATGCTAGAAACGTCACAAACATCCACAAAACTATTTTTCGGAATTGGAAATTTCGACCGATCAAAACTGATCAGATTATTTCGCAACCTAAAAATTTTTGAAACTTGAAAAATAATGCTTGGAATAGATATATCTTTCGAAGTAGATAGAAATCAATATATAATATGCTCAATTCCGAGTTAAAATGAGTTAGATATAGTCATTTGAAGTTAGGACTCTAACTTATGCGAAAATTAATGAACTTAGTAAATATAATTGTTAAGTTGACAGAACCTCATAAGAAATACTCATTTCGGGTATTTCTTGTACTTAGGTGATTTGGAGGACGGATTTCCACTCCCTAAGGACTGCTACACTAGTGGATATCTCTCCATAGCCGAGTGAGTTCATTCTTAAATAGTTGTGCTCATGTATGTGCTTGTAAACGTAGTGGCATTAGAATTAGGGAAAGATAAAATGGAGATGAGTTGTGATCTATCTTGGGTGAATGAATGTTAAGTATATCAGAACGAAAATTGTGGTAAATATTGTATGAGCTAGTACAAACTTGGATTGTCTGAAACTCTTTATGATCATATTTAATTTATATAATTAACATGCCACGATTATATGAATAGACTGTACATCCATGCCACGTAGTGAGTCACATTGCGTTAGCTAATATACCTTTGGTGGGACAAAAGTATATTAGCGGGAGGTGAGGAGGCCTATGTTAACATTAAGGATGTGAGATCGCTTAAGTTAATGGATGTGGAGTAGGCACATAAAACTACTACAATAAAACAACAGAGGTTGTATATCTAAGAGAATGAGATCGGGATTATGGTTGCATGACTTATGGACCACCCCACTCAAAAATTGGAATTTATGGTTGCATGTCTTATGGACCATCCTAACCCCGAATGGAGGGTATAAATCCATTCACATATGGCTCTCGGAAAGTCATATGCTTATATGATCATTTGCTTGTGCATTTCATATGGCTGCTAATAACTTGTCTGTTATATACTTTAGTTGAGTATTAAATATTTGGAAATGAATCTCACTAAGTCTGTTAACTTACACCTCGATAGTTTTGTTGTGGTGTTTCCATTTTTTATTGTTCCGAGAGAACACTTTTCACAGGGTTACCTTTTTGGATGAGGGAGCTTTTAAAGAAGTCAGGACTTAGCTAGAGGCATGTACTTCTAGAAAAATCTCTTTAACATAAACCCTAATGGTTGTAATATGGTTTTAGACTGGATAGACTTCTATTATTATTTTTGGGTGGGGGTATGCCCCCTTGACTTTTGTAAAGACTTAACTTGTTTATCTTGTTGTGATTTCTATTCTTAATGTTATTGTATGCCTTCTTAAGACTATTCGGTTCAAAGTATGATCCTAAAAACTGTGCAAGTACACCTTACACCCGATATATAAACTTATGGGATGACTAAGGATGCCATACTTAAGTTTAAATATTAAGTATGGTGGATTGTCGCGTTTTAGGTACCCTTTAGGGCGTGACAATAAATCAATGAGATCTCTTGATTTCAACCCCATCAAGATGATTACAATGATGAGAGTTTAAAAGAATGATGACTTTAATTTTTAAAGAAATATGGATGTAAAAGAATGATGACTTTAATTTTTAAAGAAATATGGATATCAAAGCACAATATTGTATATACGGCTACCTAAGAATGGAGAAGCGAATCCACAACCTTCGTTGGTCAAAGTAATCGAGTCATGTAAGGTCATGTTGTCGTGAGAAGTCTAGTGTCGGTCTAGTCGAGTCGTCGTGGTCTTGAGTCAAGTCCATGTCATTTTCCAAAGGAGTCGTGTAAGTGAAGATTGGAATCGATAAGTCAAATCTTATTAATTTGTATGTGCTATATTTCATAAAATATCTATCATACAAAATTTAGAAATGATACGAACTAAAGCATAAACCGGTGCTAGAAATATAACTCGAAATTCCCAATCTTTTTCTCAATAAATGATATACACGTAATAAGTTTTGCGGACTAAACTTTCTTTAAGGTGGGGAGGATGTAAGCCCCGGAAAATTTCAAAAAATAATTCCAAAATAAACTCTAAAAATGACTCCAAATTAAAATCGAACTTCAACTAACCTTAAAACACGAACGAATCTAGAAATTTCTTAATCTTAAGAAAATGAGAATCCTTAAAAATAAAATAAAAACTCAACAGTCTTCAAATCCAAAATCACTATGTATGACAAATTCTATACGTAACTTTGACTTATAAAATCGAGTAATATAAAACCCAAAAATAAATTATTAAAAAGTAAATAACGATTAGCCTTCGAAAATAAAACCTAATTCAATAATTCCGAAAACGTTAAGAGATATTAAATACTTACAAAAATAAAATTTAAAATAAAATTTCTCAAACTAAATATGTTATATAAACATAAACCCTCAGTTTCCAGATTGGCAAAGATCTAAACCGGAAAGTCATCCGGGAATCCTAAGTGGAATATAGTAGTTTAAGTCCGGCAATCTCGCGCTCTTAGCCCTAGAGGCCGAGGTGTGATTTAAGTGTATAGAGTAGCTCGTAGTAATATAAGGTCACTTAAAAATATCATATTGGTAAATTCTTGATCTATTTCGAACCCGTTTGGATACAAACTTTGAAAAGCGTGTCCCAAGGCTCGTGATATAAAAAATATACCATTAATACCGTTATACTCGTATTTTCATAAGGATTTCAAAAGTATCAGTTTTATAATTTTTCGATAACTAGAAATATCTGATTTTGCGATTATATTCGTACTTCTTTACTATCGGTAATTAACTAGTCTTTAGCACTATTCACTACTATTCATTACATAATTTTACTATTCTTGTAAACCCTTATATTTTTAGATAAATATTTTATATATCATAGAAAATTTTGTTTTTTAAAAATTTAGTTCGTTTTGGGTTTTTACGGGATTAGATTCTATTTAAGACCCGATATAAAAAAATAAAATAATTTAATTTAATAATTTGAAAATGTTTT
This sequence comes from Combretum micranthum, assembly GCA_024138025.1. NCBI lineage: Eukaryota > Viridiplantae > Streptophyta > Magnoliopsida > Myrtales > Combretaceae > Combretum > Combretum micranthum. Next base: position 2,323,623 of record JAMXBD010000006.1, read on the forward strand.
AAAAATATTTTTATTTTCATAAAATAATTTTTTAGAATTTTTCGAGTCATAAAAATATCAATTATAGTTCATATTCGCGTATTTTGATCATGCTGGTAACTTATTTAATAATTCACTAAAATAAATAAATAAATTATCTTATTTTAATTATGAAAAATCTGCTACAAAAATTTGGAATACTTTTTCTTTCTTTTTCTTATTTTTATTTTATTTATTAAGAAAGTATTCTTACAAACTCATACCTTTAGTATACCTTTCACACATCACTTTTTTTTCACTTCAATCTTTCTACACTTCATGTATCACTTCATGGCAGATTTTTTACCCTCTTTGGCTGCCTTTTTTCCTTTGAATTACTCCCAAATTAATTAAAATAACCCTCTTTTAATCCTTCTTCAATAAGCTACACATACCACTAATTACACATTACAATTTCAAGTTAAAAACCAACCAAATTCTCTCCCTCTCTCCTCTATAATTCATGCCAGCTATAGGACCTTTTCTTGTTGCCATTTATTTATTTTTTTTACTTCATTTAACTGCCTTTAACTCCTCTTATCTTTCTTTATACACTCTCTCTCATTTACACCTTCAACCCTTTACCATTCCTTACATTTTTCTCTCTATTTTCCTCTCTTTTTCTCTTGTTCTTACAAGAGAAGCTTGCTGCTCCTATTCAATAAATGAGCTCCCACACATATTTCTTCAAGATCCTTTGATAAAACTCTTGTCCAAAGCTTCCATAGATGATATAGGTAAAGTATAGTGAGAGTTTCATGCATCAAATGACCTTCCATAAGCTTAAAAGCTAAGGATGATAATGCCAAAATGAAACACTCCTCTTATCTATGATTATCTCTTGTATTATTATTTTCTTGCTAAAAGTAGTTATATTTTGTATATCTAACTTTTTTTTTTGTAACTTTGCTTATGTTTATGTTTATGTTTAGATCTATGAGTTCATAGTTTACTACCATGGATTTCTTTTATACTTATGTTCATAGAAAGTGTAGATCTTGGTTTTGAACTTAAACAAAAATGGTGAAATTCGTATCTAAGCAAGACCCAATTTTAAAAACCACTTTCCAAGTGTCAAAATAAAATTTTTACTTGAGATAATGAAGGCTCAATGTATATATATCATCAAGACTTTATTTTATATGGTTCAAAGATGATTTTTAAAGATTATTTTTCAAAACAAAACTCTATTTTCGGATTTAGACAAAGGCCTCACTTAAAAACATGTTTTCCAACTCAAAAATGAAGTTTTTATTCAAGAAATGGAAGGCTCTTAAAATAGGATATGTAAGGGACGAATTTTCATAACTTTAGATAGGTTTTATCAAAAGATATGTCCAAAAATAAATTTTGTAAATTCGGATCTCAACCAAGACCAATTTTGAAAACCCATTTTTCAACACCAAAATGAAGGATTTGTTTAAAAAATGAAAGGCGTATGGAATAGGTATCAATATGAGATGTTTTTGATAAGTAAATGGTAGATCTACTAGTAGAGATTCTCAAAATAGAAAGAGATTACAAAATATAAAATTTGAGTTTTATCCTAACTTTGTGAAATTCGGATGGTTTCAAGACCATGCCTTAAAAACCCTTTTATCAACTCCAAAACTTATGTTTTATATGAAAAATGAAGAGTATAGGTCATAGATATCATCAAGTAATGATTTTTATAAGTTAAGATGGGATTTGCTAAGAAAAATATGTAGAACAAGCAGTAGAAATAAAGTAGGAAAATATGAGTTGTTGTCATTTTAAGAAATTCGTAATAATGGAGTAATGGCATGAAAACACTTACTTTCCAAACTAAAAATAGAAGTTGTATTAAAGAGATGAAGTCCTTAGTGGCTAGGTATGGTTGAGTCTTAATTTTCTAAGTATCAAATGATTTTTACTCAGAGGAATCACCACAAAAACAATTTTTACGAATTCGGATTTTGGGATAAACCAATTTTAAAAACATGTTTACAAAGTGTAAAATGGGAATTTTTATTGAAAAACAAAGGTCTTAAGGAATATACATAATGAAGGCTTAATTTTAACAACAATAAATAAATTTTATCAAGGAATTTTTCTAAAAACAAGTGGAGATTGTTAAGAACACAAGATTAGCCTTTCTAAGTGGGTTTTTTATAAAGTCTTACAAGCAAAAAGTTTTTTAAAAATTTCTTTTATTAAATATCATCAAGAACATGTACATATATATCTCATGACATATCATTTATGATAGTAACTTATTCATATTGCATGTATACTTGCTTTGTATAGTAGAAACTTCATGACCTTTCACAAAATCAATTTTCTAAAGTGGTTTTCACTACTAATTTGAACTGATAAGATCTTTTCGAAGCTTAAAAGTTTTCAAAACTTAAATTTGATGTTATAATTAGAAATATCTTTCGAAGTAGATAGAAATTGGTATATGATTTGCTAAATTCCGAGTTAAAATGACCAAGTTGTGACCGTTTTAAGTTGGAATTCCCACGTAGGATGAGAATTACGAATTTTCTAGTTTTGTTAAATAGTTTGGATTAGTTAAGTGATGAAATACTTATTAGGGTATTTCTTCCTTTTTAGGTGACCCCGAAATTGATGATTCCTTACCACCGAATTACTTTTACTAAAAGATCGGTGATTCAATGGCCGAGTGAGTTTTCCTCTTATTTTGTTACCTTACTTGTGCTTGTGCTTGTAGCTAGTTGCATTAGAATTATAAAAACAAGATAAAAACCGATATGAATGGGGATGGGATAGATGATGAGACTTTGATGTATGTATGCCAAAGAATACTAAAGCATATCAAAGCCATGATTCGATTGGATAATTGCACTGTTCATATTATTTTTGTTGATGTGTATGATATTGGTTGGTCACTCTAATGAATGTATGAATAATTTGACCTAAGAAAAAATAAATTGGTTATGCATTGCATCTGACAAGTTGCATTTGGTAGCGTGTTACTCCTACGTAAGTCGATCGGTATGGTGCGAGGACTCGTTTGGATAATGAAACCCGATATCAGACTTCATTCATAGGGAACTAAGATGCACTGGGGATGCATTTCATGTATGAGCCTAGCCGAGTCGAGTGCTATGAGCCTAGGGGGCTTCGGGGACTAGCAGCAGTTGTATAGACTTTCAATACCATCCCTAACCCTTGATACGGAGGGCGTAAATCCAGTCTGTGTATGGTTCTGGATACCCATACATAATTGTCTGCTCACTGTTTATTCATGCATAGCATATGGATGATTTATAACTTGCTTATTATGGCTCAAAATTAAGGGAACTCTCACTAAGCTAGTGTAGCTTATACCCCAATAGATGTTTGATTAAACAAGTTAACTTAAAATGCTACGTGGGGACCGAGATGGTTGGAGCAGAGTATGACTTCAGAATTCCGACAGGAAGTAAGAATACTTGAAGGTATTAGCTAGGTTTGGTGAATTGCTTCGTAATAGTTTTATGTAGTGAAATATTTTGATGAATTGTAATTGAAGTGTAGTGGATTGTATTTCCTTTACATTGTTACTCAAGTTATACCAATACAAAATGTATTACTTCGATGTGTCTCCTCCATGTGTTAGACACCTTATACATAATATGGAAGCCTACGCGCGACTAAAGCGGTCATTCCTAGGCTTTAATATTATGTACAGCGAACTGCTACGTTTATGGTACCCTTCGAGGTGTGATAGGGGACCTGGGGACTAGTAATAGAAGATCGGGGATCTTCATCACCGATTCCTTTACCTTCGATACGGAGGGGTAAATCCGTTCTATATATGGTTTCCGGATAACTATATATATTTGTGTAATCACGTGATTGTTGCATTGTACACATAGCATATGTGTGAAAATTAAAATGAACTTGTTTGAAAACATGGTGCAAATGAAAATGAATATCTCACTAAGCTAGTTGTAGCTTATACCCCTATAGATTTTGTTGAAATAGGTATACCCGTGGCTTAAATTGAGGATCATGACATTAAGAAAGTCATGAAAGGATGTTAAACTTCTATGAAGGAAATGAAAACATAAGATGAAGTTATTTTGTAAGGTTTCTTATGTGTAATGTATGCTATGATAGTGTTTTAGAAATTCTAAGAAGTGTATTCCTTTTTTATTTAAAGACAATAGAGGGATATGCCCCTAAGTATTGTAATTTAACATATTTATGTTTTATGATAAGTATTCTCCTTGCCTTGTTACTTAATTATTATCAATATAAATTGCGCTACTCTGATGCGTTCCCTTGGTTGTGATGTACGCCTTGTACATGATATGGAAGCCTTTGCGTGACTGAGGTAGTCATTCCTAGGCTTTAATATTGTGTACGGTGGACTACCACGTTTAGTGTAGCCCTCGGGGCGTGACACCTGGGGATTAGTAGTAGAAGGTTGATGATCTTCATCAATAATTCCCTAACCTTCGACACGGAAGGCTAAATTCATTATATATATGGTTTTCGGATAACTATATATATTTGTGTAATCATGTGATTGTTGCATAGCATGCATAGCATATGCGTAAAAATTTAATTGGACTTGCTTGAAACCATGGAGGGAATGAAAATGAATACCTAACTAAGCTAGTTGTAGCTTATACCCCCATGGATTTTTGTTGAAACAGGTATACCTGTAGCTCTGTTCAAGGATCATGATGTTAAGGAAAACATAGATGGATTTTAAACTCTTGTGGAGGCAATGAGAATATAAGATGAAATTATTTTGTAAATTCCTTATATGTAATGTATACTATGTTACTATTTTGGAGATTCCTAAAGGAATGTATTTATATAGACTTGGAGACAATAGCGGGGGTATGCCCCTAAGATATATAATTAATCATATTTATGTTTTATGATAAGTACTCCCTTTGACTTGTTACTTAATTGTTATCAATGTAAATTGTGCTATTCCGATATGTACCACTGATTGTGATATACACCTTATACATGACATGAAAGCCTTTACGTGACTAAGGTAGTCATTCTTAGGCTTTAGTATTGTGTGCGGTGGACTGTCATGTTTAGGGTACCCCTTGGGGCGTGACTCTCATGGTGTTCTGGCTTTAACTCTACTGGAATTGCTACATCAATTGCCTTACTAGAGCTTCCCTCTTTAGACCTTTTTGATATAGATTTTTCATGCCCTTATTTTGTGGTGATTTTTTAGTGGCTTTTTGCTTGTCTTTAACTGCATTTCGTTTAGGAGTCATGTCCAAAAATGTATAAAACAATTGACAGTTCAACAAGGGACTTAAACAAATCAACACAAGGACTAGAAACTTCTACATTCCAAGTATTCCTTACAATCACAGTAAGTTCTCATATAATTCTCTAAATCACAACAAATAAGGCAAGGAAACATAGGAATTACTACACGCTTTGTATACACAAATGAATAAAATGGGGAATTTCAACCTTTATAGCATAGCTACTTCTAATTCCTACTCTAAATGCTCCATAGTGTTAATTCTCACAGTACAACAAAAAAGTCTTAAATCTAAGCATGCAATTGAAATTTCCGAAAATTAGGGTTCATATGTCCACATGTAGTATAACACATATATGGTACAGTATGCTTGGGTAATATTAATCAATGGGTGTTCCCTTGTTACAACACATCATAGAGTAACTTCATTCTTCAATAGTTATTACATTCACTAGTACTACTAAATGGTACTCTATGAGACAAGAATAAAATTGACCTCTATAGCATAGCATAAAGTAGCTTCATTTCATTCAAGCATTTAAACAAACAAATGGTGTGCACCATTGATCAAAAGAGAGGGAGACATCATTCAAGCATCAATTGTTGAAAATCTCCTAATACACATGCCTCAACATATTCTCTAGTCAAAGAATAGTGTCATTTGTACAAAAGCACTAATTCCTATCTCAAGAATTGAATTTTCAAAATTAGGCTTCGTGAGTTTCAATGTAGCATAATGTGTATCATACCATAATCATTGTAACTAACTAACACAATGCATGCAATCAACAACAATGAGAAGAAATATATCATCATATATTGAACATATTAGAGTGCTCAATCCCAAATGGTATCACACAACACAAATAGCAAAATTAAGTGAAATAAATCCCTTACTTGTCAGTTGATGCAAGGAGTGAAGTGGAGTGTGTTTTTGTGTAGGTATATTTGAGAGAAGATGGAAGTTATGGTCGTGTGTGATGCTTAGAGTGAAATGAGGAAAGAGAAAGAACAAGATGTATACATAGAGGAGTGGAGAACTTACCTGGAATCATGGACATGAGGTCTAGAGGAGACTGTAATTCGCTTACCAGAGCAAGGAATCACGGGTGTGACTGTTCCCTTATTAGCATCTAAGGATAATTCCTTAGCATTCTTTCTTCATATCATAGTCTCGAGTCAGCCTTTAGTAGCTATTGAGGGTTGAATTTTTTACTTTTCTAGAGATCACGGCAGCAAGTCTCCCCTTTGTAGCATCTAACTCAAAATTTTTTCTCATCCTTCCTCCTTATCAAGTGTGCGACTTAGCCTTACTAGCTACTGGGATGAATTTTCTCCCCAATTTCCAATATCACGGTCATGATTCTTCTCTTAACAGCTACTGGGGTTGAATTTTTAAACCTCCTTGCCAAAATCACGGGCATGAATTGTGGGATACTTAGCTTTTTTTCAAGTTTCATGCCTATGAATTTATAGAATTGATCCTTGTTTGATATTTTTTTTTTATTATATGTATATATTGTAACTAAATAAATGGTTTCACATGCTACAAACAAGATTCACTCTAATTATATCTTATGTGAAAAACATCTCACATACAAGTATAATTCACAACTTAGCCTAACAACTAATATAAATAAGTCAATAAAATATCACATGAATTATATATATATATATATAACAACAGGCAATCACAAAGGATACGTGCTAGTTTATTATCTCTAGCTTGACATTATGATTGCTTTAAGCATTTGGTTCAGCCACTGGGAGCCTTCACTTGCTCCTTGGGATTTGTCTTCGTATTATTTGGTAGTGATATGAAATTCCACTCAGAGAGCATCTTGGCTATTTGCCTAACTAGATTCTCCAAGTCATGGATGGATGCCACTTGATTCCTTAAAGTAGGTTCGGTCGCTTGATGACATGCTTTGGAAGGCTTTATAAACTGATTTAACATCTCTTCCAATGAAAATGGCCTATTCTGAAGGTGAAATTGTCTCTAAAATCTAGGAAGAGGTCCATTTGAATTCCGCCCATTATTATTACCCCATTTAAAATTAGGGTGATTCCTCCAACCTAGGTTGTGTGTTTTGTTGAACAAGTCATTCATTGGTCTAACCGAGTTCCTACTCTACTTTATTAACGTTTGATAAACTTGCTAGAACAAATTCTATAGCTAAGGCTTTGTTCTATTCCATGGTTAAACTATGAAGCTTCCTAGCCAACATCTCTACCTTAGGTGCTAAGGTGGAATTGGTATTCAACTCATATTTTCCTGCTAGCTTTTTCTCTCTAGCTCTAGCTAATGGCTACTGATAGTGGTTATTGGCCATGTCTTCAAATAGTTGGATGCATTGCTTAGGTGATTTATGGTTTAGACTCCCTCCAGCAGTCACATCAATAAGCTACTTAGTTGTATGGTTAAGATCATTGTAAAAGGTTTGAACCTAGTGCTACTCTAGGAGCCTATGGTGGGGGCATTTCCTTAATTATTCCTTCCATCTCTCCCATGCCTCATATAAGGTTTCTGAATCCATCTACCTAAAAGAGGAGATATCTGCTCTCAACTTGGTGGTTCTTGATGGTGGGACATACTTCCTCATGAATAGCTCATCCATCTCCTACCAAATGTTAATAGAGTCCTTAGCATAAATTTAAGCTACTGTTTGACATTACTCCTTAAAGAGAACAAAAATAACCTGAGATAGATGGCATCCTCCAAAACTCCATTTATCTTAAATGTGTTATGAATCTCTAGAAATTGTTGCAATTGGGTATTCGAACCTTCGTCATTGAACCTATCAAACTGAATACACTGCTGGATCATCTAAATAACACTATCTTCATCTCAAAGGTCTTTACTTAAACTCTAGGCCAAGCAATGCTAGTACTAGCCCCATCTAAGTTATGCCTACCATAATCCAACGTTGCCTTTTGAGCCACAGGCAGATTGTGTAAACCTCGGTTTTCCTAATAAACAAGTAAACTTCGAAAACCGAAAACTGGAAACCAAATCCCTAAACCAGATAGTTAAGCTTGAGAGAGAAACCTAGGAACCCTGGATCTGGCTTTCCTTCGGTTTCAAACTAAAAGAACTTCTGAAAAATAATTTAATGTGGAATGTTGTTTTAAAGATATTTCAAACCACAAAAAGTTTTGATTTCGAAAAAATCTCTATTCTTGGCCTTCCCGAGATCCATTACGGAAAAGCGAGCCTCGGAACTAGAAATTCATAAAAATATTCCAAAATACTCTTTAGAACTGAAATTTAATAGGATTTCAAAAATATAATTTTTATAATTTTTCGGTTTATAAAAATTAAAGCTATAGCCTTTTTCTCGTATTTTCTTTAATACCGGTAAAGTAATTATCTTGTTTACAATTCGTTGTTATTCACAAGTACAACCTACGATGCTCACAAGCCACACCCTAGTCTTTCATCCTTACAAATACTCAATTATATTTTCTTTTCCAAGAAATTTTTATCCCTTAACAAATTATTACAAATTAAGACTTTTATTACATAAATTACAAAATAAAACAATTTCAACTCTCCCTCTCCTCCCACATCCAAACCGGCGCACCCCCCCCCCCCCCCCCTCTTATTGCCTTAATTTGTTTTATTTTTCTTCCTTTTTATACTTAAAACAAACCCTAATTTACTTATTATATATATTCTTTTACTTTTTCTCTCTCTTTCATTCATTTCATTTGTTTCAAAAAATCACAAACCCTCTCTCTATTTCCTTCTCCTTGCCGTGACACACACACACACACACACTCACACAAGCTTGTTTTTCTTCTTCATTTCCTCTTGATTCAAGCCTTAGGTGATGAATCCTAACCCTTTTCTACATTAAACCTTGTAATGGAAAGAGTATTCATGGGTATGTTCACATTTAAGTCTCCATGAGTACTTGCTAGGGACAAGAAAATACCACTACATGAATATCAAGCCATCACAAGAGTAGATCTTGTGTTTAAATGTGATTTTGTTGGGTTATCTTCATGTTCATGCATATAATAGTAGAGTAAAGTAGAGATCTTGCATAAAAATCCATGCTCATACTTTCAAACTTCATTTCATATATCATGAGTAGTAGATCTAGCATTTAGATGTTCATGTTATACTTGACATTTATGATCTCAAAAAGGGATAGATATGATAAAGCTTTAATTTTTAATGTATTAAACAAGTTTTTCTTAAAGAAAACATTCAAAAAACTAAATTTTCAAAAATTCGGATTTTGGACTAAACCCTATTAGAAAACATGTTTACAAAGTATAAAATGGGAATTTTTGTGTAGAAATGAAGGTCTTAAGTAATAGACATCATAAAGAATCAATTCTAGCAAAGATAACTAGGAATTCCTAAGAAATAATTCCAAAACAAAAGAGATTATCAAAGTTAGAAAACTAGTTTTCTTAAAAGTAAATATTCTTGGAGTCTTGCAAGATAAAAAGTTTCTAAAAATTCCTTTTAGTAAATATTGTTAAGAGTATGCACACATTAAATTCATAACATGCCATTCATGATAGAAAATCATTAATATTGCATGTATAATTGATTTATAAAGTAGAAACATTTCAAACATTGGCAAAACTATTTTCGGAATTGGAAAATTGTTACTGATCAGAACTGATCCTACTTTTTCGTGACCCTAAAATTTTCAAAACTTGAAAATAATATTAGAATTAGATATATCTTTCGAAGTAGATAGAAATCGATATATAATTTGCGAAATTCCGAGTTAAAATGACCAAGTTATTGATGTTTTAAGTTGGAACTTCCGCAAATGATGAGAATTACGAATTTACTAAGTTTTAATATATAGTTTGGATTAGTTAAGTGATGAAATACTTATTAGGGTATTTCTTCCTTTTTAGGTGATCCCGAAACCAATGATTCTCTACCACCGGACTATTTTTACTAAAAGACTGGTGATCCATGGCCGAGTGAGTATCATTTCCGATTTCAGTTATTGTATGTGGTTGTAATGATAGTTGCATTAGATATTTGGTAAAGACAAAATGGATATGCATTATGGGGGTGAATGGAAATTTTGTATGGTTGTTTTTGATATGAGAAATGGAATGTAAGAATATTGAAGCTAGGTGATTAACTATTGCTTGTATAGATGAATTAGGATTGACTGTCTGCGATTATTGATTGATTACTTAAAGAATTGGTATAATTGACTATTTGGAATTGAAAATAAATATGGATTCATTCATATCATAAATAGGGGTGGAGCTGTAAGCCCTGGAAAATTTCAGTAAATAATTCTAAAGATGAATTTGGGAAATAAAACCCTGAAAGTTACTCCGAATTAAAACCGAACTTCGACAAATCCCAAACTCCGAACGAATCCTGGAAATTTCTGAATCATGGGAAAAATAGGGAACCTCAGAAATAAAATAGCAACCCAATATACTTCCATTCTAAAACCTCTACGTACGATAAATTTTATATTCAACTCCAACTTATAAATTCGGATACAATAGAGCCCTAAAACCAATTTTTTTAAGAAGTGAATAGTGTTTAACCCTCGGGAATAAAACTTAATCCAAAAGAATCTTGAGGACGTTGTGAGATATTAAATACTTATGAAAATCGACCTTAAAATAAATTTCACCAATCAGATAAGTCATATAAGTATAAAATATCAGTTTTTATATTAGCAATGGTGTAAACCGGAAGGTTAACCAGGAAACCTGAGTCTCCAAAACTCCCGAGAAACTCCGTAACCTAGATCCGGCAATCTCGTATTCCTGAACCAGGGAGTTGGAATAAGAGGAAAAGGTGAAATCGGTTCATATTAAGTCTAGGATGCTCTAGAAAGATGAGATTAACGAATTTTCGATCTATTCCCATCCAGTCAGGTACCGACTTCGAAAAGTGCGCCCTGAGATCCGCAATATTAAAAACATATTATTAATGCCGTTAGACTCATGTTTTATAGTGATTTTTAAAATATTAGTTTTATAAGTTTCAATAGCTAGAATTTCGTGATTTTTGTAAATTTATCTGTATTACTATACTACCAGTAATTAGGGAGTCTTTCAGTACGATCTACCACTATTCATCGCGTAATTTTATTTTTATTTTTATTTTATTTTTATTTTTTTAATATATACCCTAGCTTCGTAGTAATCAAATAAACTTCGAAAACCGGAAAACGAAACCCTATATCAGTCTAGTTCAAGCTTAGTGAGAGGAGCTTAGAAACCCTAGATCCGGCTTTCTTTCGATTTCATAATAAAAGAAGTTTTATAAAATGAATGATTATGAATTATCATTCTAAAGTATTTTTTAGACCTTTGAAAGTTTTAAATTCGGAAATTTTTCAATTGCGGGCCTTCCCGAGCTCAATTACGGAAAAGCGTGCCCGGGCACGAACTCAAAAAAATTATTCCGGAATATTCAGTAGAACCGTAATTTTATAAGGATTCTAAATATATCAATTTTATAATTTTCGGGTTATAAATAATTGCAGTTATAGCTTTTCCATGTTTTCGTTACAACGTGTAAAATAGATGTCTTGTCTACTATTCACAAGTACAATCTACTACACACTACCCATACCCTTTATTACATCCTTACAACTACTCATTATATTTCTTTTCTAAGAAAATTTGTTTCTTAATAATTATTACAAAATATTACATTTTATTACTTAAATTACAAATTCTATCAAATTCAAACTTTCTCTCCCTTCCCACTCATGTTGGCGGCGCCCCTCTCCCCCTTTTTCCCCCTCATTCTTGCTTTATTTTACTCATTTTATTCAATCAAACCCTAGTCCACCTATTATATAAGCTTATGTCTTCTCTCCTCTCATTTTTTACTCTTCCAAAATTTTCACAAAGGTTAAACTCTCCCTCCTCTCCTCCCTACCATGCGTGACACACACACACACACTTGCACACTCCCACAAGTTTGTTTCATCTTCTTTTCTTCCTCAAATCATCCATTAGATGTTGATTCCAAGCTTTGTTAGTCCTAAATCTTATAATGGTGTCGAGCTTGGATTTTCCACTATCTGGTTCATTTCTCCTAACCCGATTCGCATTAACCCGAACCCATTTAACATGAATCCTCGACTAGGGGTTAAAAGAAAATTTTAATTTTTGAAAACTTTTTGAGTCGACCCGATATAAATCGGGGAAAAAATAAAAAAGCTAGGATCAATGGGTCGGTTATATCCTAACTTAGCTACTAGTCTGCGAAAATTTGATTTAAAAACCAAACTTTTTAAACCAGATATCATGGATTCGGGGGCTAAACCTATTAAACCAAATTGGTTACCACTTTTGGAATTTCAAATTTATTAATTTATCTTTTCATGCTAAAAAACTCAAATAATATATTACATAAACAACATTTATAAGTCACTTTTTTTTTGTTTTTTTTATATTTTTTATATTTTTTATTGCTAAAAAATTTTATAGAAATAATCAAAGTGGTAAACAAAAAACATTTTTTTCATTTTTTAATGTCGCCCCGTAGGTGCCTACGTACTCGCTAATCGAGATCAGACAAAACGTAGTTCTTTTAAAAAAAGAACTTAATTTGTTGATCAATTTTAATTTTTTGAACTCTTTTCACTTTAAATTTATTAAATTTTGAATTTTTATGAAAATCATTTTTGATGATCCTATGATCTAATCAATTGATTTTTTATTTTATGAAAATATATTTTTCTAAGTCCAAAAATCATTTTTTTTAAAAAAAAAATTTGGTTTTGGAAGATCCAATTTTATCATTTTTATTTATTTTTATCATTATTATTATTATTTTTTTATTATTTTTTTAATAATCATCACATAAATTCACAACATATTCGAAATATTTTACAATATATTAAAATTATTTTTTATGCATTAAATATGCATTTCTAAAGCAATTTATGTATAAATACATATTAAAAATATTCAAGAATATTCAAAATTATAAAAAAAAATAAATTTATATGAAAAATAATTATTTTGATTTTTCTGAATTTTTCTGAATTTTTTAATGAATTTTTTACTATTTTCTGAAATTAATTATATAATAAACTAATAATAAAATAATGCGGATTGACCTGGGCCGTTGGATGGAGCGGATCAAATCTAGAGCGTCGGTCTCGCTTGCTTGATCTGGACCGTCTGATATCGTTGACTCGATCTGGGGCGTTAATCACCTTGATCAAATCTGGGCCGTCGGATTTGGATGATCAAATATGGACCGTCTGATCTGCTTGATTGAATCTGGGCGGTCTGATCTGCTTGATCAAATCTAGACCGTCTGATCTGCTTGATTGAATCTGGACCGTTGATCTGCTTGATCAAATCTGGACCGTCTGATCTGAGCTGACCGTTGACCGTTGACCAAGGGGCGGGTTGGACTTCGGATTTTCGGGTCGGATCTGACCCGTCGGGCGAAGAAGACGAAGTCGCAACCTTTCGAGGAGGATTCCGGCGGCTCTGGCGGTCTTCGGCGGCTGGGAGTTTGTCGGCCCGACGCCTATGGTGGAGCCGAAGTTGGTGGCGGTGATGGATCGCGCCCAGATCCACAGGAAGCGGCAGTTCGTGGTGGTGGTCGCCGGCGGTTCAAACGGAAAATTAAAAAAAAAAATTTGCAGAGATGATTTTGATCAATTTGATCGAATCCAAGCACACTAAAACAATCAAAACTCGTTTCTAACACTGATAAAACACTCAATTTGATCTAAATTTGATCAAATCACTTCGAATTTGAAAAATTCGAATCCTAAACTCTAAATTTGAAAATTTCGAATTGAACTTATTGTATGTGTGTTTCTTCGAAATTTCTTGTGCCTTTTGATCCTAGTACCCCCTATTTATAGGTTGCAAGCTCAATTTTACGTTTCGTATTGCTTCAGAAACGAATCGATTTTTGCCTCTTTATTTTCACAAATTTAATCCAATAATTCGTGTTTAATTTGTTTCAAATTGATGAATTGATGATTAATCTTTCATATTCTTCATCAAATCATTCAATGTGGGTAGATGAATCATCCAATTTTATCAATTCTTGTAAATCCTCATTTATGTGCAATTGAATGCTTCATAAATTGTATTATTTTTTTTTTTTTTTAGCACGAATTTTGTGACTTTTGGGTTGTTTTTACACATGAATTGTGTATTGATCTTTCATATTCCATGTCTACTTTGCAATGGTATCATCAATTTCAACAATTAATGATGTTTTGTCAGTTAAAAATTGATGCAAAGTAAGGCAAAAAGTCACTTTGAGAAGGCAAAAAATAAGATAAAAAAAAAGGCAAAAATTTGCCTTTTCTAGGGTTTGAACCTGGGTCCTTGAGATTAGGTGTGAGTTTGGGTCAATGTATTTAACCAACAGGCCATTTGGCCTGTGCCTTGATCATTTAGCCAACTCATATTACTTAATTAAGGCTTTTGAAAAAATGAGTTTAATTAAACAAAAATGAAGATTTTGTTTAATTAACTTTATAAATTTAAGCCTTAATTAATTGGGCAAAAATTGGGTGTCTACAAATGGCAAGACCATTCTTGTGTGTTTTGCACTTTTAATCCCAATGAGCATATGCTAGGGACATGAAAACACTTATACAAGAATATCAAGCCATCACAAGAAGTGGATCTAGAGTTTAAAGGAGTTTTTGATGAGATAATGTGATGTTCATGCATGTAAAGTAGGAATCTTGTATAGATATTTATGTTCATGCCATGAAACTCATGATTCATGCACTATATTTGATAGATCTAGTGTTTAGACATTCATATCTTCATCTACATCTATGTTCATGTGGATATCTTGAGCTTTCATGCACTAATGATCATAAAGGCTTAGTCTTGCATGTATATAAATGTGTTAGATGGTAGATCTTCATGTATAGGAAGTAAGAAACTTGAAAAAGAAAAGATTTTTACTAGGAATGTTTTATGGAAATTCGGATGATTTTTGAAACCCATTTTAAAAACCTTTGAAACCACTTTAAAACTCATATTTTGCACAAGAAATAGAAGGTATATGTAATGGATACCCTTAAGAAATGATTTCCATAAGTTTAAATGAGTTTGGGCATGAGTAAAATGTAAAACAAGTAGTGGGATTAGAATGAAAAATCTTGAAATAGTGATTAGTATGTTAAATTCGTATTTTGAAATAATGCCTACATAAACACCTAGTTCCCAAGCTTAAAGTGCATGTTTTATGAGTCAAATGGAGTTCTTAGACAATAGATATAATAAAGCTTCAAATTTTGGTGCATTAAACAAGTTCTCTCATAAGGAAAATGCAAGAAATGAAATTTTCCAAAATTCGGATTTTTGTGAAAAGCTTGTTTAAAAACATATTTACAAAGTGAAAAATGTGAGCTTTATGCTTAAATGGAGGTCTTGGATGGTATAGATGACAAAGAATTGTTTTTAGGAAGCTAACAAGTAAACTCTAGGAATAGGATCCTAAAATACTAGGAGATGCAAAAATTTGGAAAGAATGGATTTTAAGTAATGGCTAATGTGAAGTCTTGTAATGATTAGGAGCTCTTAAGAGTTCATTATCAAAAAAATCATCAAGATCATGCATATATTGAACTCATTACATGACATTCATGCTAGGAATTCATCCATATACCATCTATGCACGAATCATCAACTAGGAATATTTTATCGAATGCGAAACAATTTTTCGGAATCGGAAAAGTTACAGAACAGATCTGATCCCACTGTTCCGTGACCTTAATGTTTTCAAAACTTGAAAAAAATATTAGAAATAGATAGATCTTTCGAAGTAGATAGGAATCGATATAAAATTTGTGAAATTGCAAGTTAAAATGACCAAGTTATAACCATTTTAAGTTGAAACTTCCGCAAGTAGCGAGAATCACGACTTTAATTAGTTTAGATGCATAGCTTGAATTAGTTGAGTGATGAAATTCTCATTAGGCTATTCTTATTTGGTAGGTGATCCCCAGCACGTCGATACCGTATCACCCGACCACCGTTATTAAGAGACCGGCGTACACCATGGCCGAGTGAGTTTCTCTTCCGATTTCAATTATTGCTTGTGATTGTAATGATAGCCGCACTAGTTGCTAAGTAAAGATAAAAATAATGATTATGTGTGATGGGGTTAGTTGGGAATTATGATTGCCTGTTGTTGATATGCGAAATTGAACTTAAGGAATATCAGAACCGGGTGATAAGTTATTGGATGTGTAGAGATGAGTTAGAATTGATTGTCTGCGAGCATTGCTTGGCCACCTAAAAGAATTGGAATAATCAATTATGAGCCTCAATTATAATTGAACTCATTCATATCATGATGGGGATGGAGCATTAGCATTTGTTGGTTTTTTGTGATCCATAAAACGAATATATGTTGGTTAATCGTGATCCATAAAACGAATATATGTTGGTTAATCGTGATCCATAAAACGAAATGTCGTTCAGTTGACCGTAAGCTTAAACAGCGTCGTACCGTAGGATTCGTTAATCTGCTAACCCGGGATGGAGGGCGTAAGTCCATCCACATATGATTTCCGGTTGGTCATATGTTTGTTGAACTCACTCGTTTGATGCATTTCATTTGGTTGAATAATTACTTGCTTGAATGTTTTGTGTTAATTGTGACTCGGAAGTTTTCACTCACTAAGCTAGCATAGCTTATACCCTAATAGTTTCCTGTTGCAGTATGAATACCTTTGGTTATCTCCGAGGACCCGTGGACATCAGGTACAGCTCTTAGAGGTTGAGGAGCTTTCGTTAAGGCTGGGTCTTAAAAGTAGAAATGAACTTCTAATCATGTTCCCAGGAACCAGGGTTCGAAGGATAATACAAGGAATTTCATGAGCTTGAAAATTTTTAGTATTGTATCGGGGGTATGCCCCTTAGTTCATGTAAGAGAATAATTTTCTATAAGACGTTCATGATTTACGTTCTTGCTGCTATGTGTGTCTCCTTAAGCTACTACGAAGCAAAGTATGGCCTATAAATATTGAGAGCAAGCCTTACACCCGATGTTCAAACTCATGGGAAGACTAAGGTGGTCTTACTTGAGTTTAAATGTTGAGTGTGGTGGACTGTCACGTGTAGGGCACACTTTGGGGCGTGACAGGAGCATTAGCATTGGTTGGTTTTCCATGATCCTAAACGATGTAAAAGTTGGTTAATCGTGATCCATAAACGAATTAATGAGTTGGTTAATCGTGATCCACAAACAAATTTATAAGTTGGTTGACCGTGATCCTAAATGGCATAATTAAGTAGTACTGTAGTATTCGTTAATCTGCTAACCCAGGATGGAGGGTACAAGTCCATCCACATATGATTTCCGGCTGGTCATATGTTTGTTGATTCCATATGTTTGATGCATATCACTTGTCTAGCTAATCACTTGTTTGTATGATGTGATATAAATATGATCTTGGAAGTTCTCACTCACTAAGCTAGCATGGCTTATGTCCCTATAGTTTTTATTTGTTGCAGCACGAGTTCATATGTCTTAGACCGAGGCAACCTACAGCTCAGGTACAGGAGCAAGGCATTTCCCCTAGAAGTTGTATTCAAATATTGTTTAGACTTTTGTAGAAAACCAAGAGACTCTGGATGACTGTAATAAACCTCTAAACATTATTCTTTTGCAGGGGAATGCCCTTTAGATTTTGTAACTAATTATATATGTGTTTTGATTTATTTTCTAATGCTGTTGAATTCTAAATTAAACTCTTGAACTCCATCGGTTCAAGTATTCTATTATCGTAAAGGGACGTCATACATCTATACAAGACTCCCGAAGGACTAAGGTGGTAATTCGAGAGTCTTATATGGCATGTGGCGGACTGTTACATTTAGGGTACCCTATAGGGCATGACAGATTGGCTACTGGCTCATTCCTTGGGGATAACTCATTTCCATTATCCTTATGTGGTGGTAGGTTCAAAATTTAGTGGTAGAACTTGTTCAACTCCAACATTTGGGTTCAAAGTACCAACAGCTATTACAAGGTCTCCAACTACATCTTCCATCCTTGAAGATTTTGGTTTCTCTCTTCTGATACAAGGAGGTAACCTTTCAATGATTTCTCTTATCTTTATGAGATTTTCTTATTATTCTCTAGGGTTTAGGATCAAAGTCAACAAGTTTAGAATTGCCACTTAGGCTCACAAACTGCAAAAACAACAAATGAATTCAATATTGGCATAAACTTTCAAAATAATAAAACTAATGAAAAAAATCTATGAAAGCTAGATGCACAGGATTTCTTAATTTTCCTAATGATGTCGTTCCCTGGCAACGATGCTAAAAACTTGATTACTTCTAATTACGGCTATCGAGCCTATTAATTTTTAAACTTAATCTTCTACTCTAAGTCAATCTTTATAGGCAAGTGTACCTATCATTTTAGTAGTATGAAGTAAAGCATAGGGTCATCTTTACAGGGAACGAATGCAAACACTAGTACAGATTAATTCCTCTAATTATCTGGCGGTCAGAATAATTGATTGAAGTGTATTGAGTTTAATTTAAATAAGTAAACTACACTAAATTCAATGACACAAGACTGATGCCATAATCAACACAATAACAACGATAGTATTAATTCATAGCAGGTTCTACTCCATCATATCAACATGATTTATTGAAATATCTTCCTATTAATTATTATCTATAGAAATTCTTGAATCATAAGTATTTTTCTTAGAACTACTCAATTCTAATCCTAATTACATTCATTAAAATCTCTTCTAATGAATGGATAAGTCAAGATTATGCTAATCTCTATTATTATTCTTCAATTCCTTAACAAATGTAGCAAACTTCCTGATAATATCTTTGTTAATAGGATTAGTCTATCTTAGCAATCTAGATCTACTTGAAGGAATTGTTTCTCAACATATTCCGTCAAGATTCAATGGAAGACCATGCCGTGCCCTATACCTTCTTAATTATTTTCAAGTCCAAATCACTAGAAATCAATAACTAACAGGTAAAGTCATATAATTACACAAGTTCATGTTAACATGACTTCATAAAACCCTAAATTACTACTCATTCATGATGAAACAACAACAACAACAACAACAACAACAACAACAATGCAAGAACAAATAAGAAATAAAACATGGAAATAGGGAAAAGAAGGAAACTCCCTTTTAATTATGCTGATGAAGTCTAAATACAAAATGAATGATAGTCCTCCATTCTCATTCTAGTCTTGAAGGTGATTATAATGCAAATTCTCATAGAAGTTACACACAAAGTTTACTATCTAACAAAGAAAACTCTTCAAAGAGCACTCACTACAAACTAGTGTATATGCATGGATTAATGTCTTAGTGATAACTGGGGGAACAGGTGTGGTGTATATTATACCCACAACACTTCTTAAAGAGGTCTCTAGCTAACATACACAACTTAACATGAAATATGCTAAAATAGAAAAGTCATCTTCACATGTCATGCCCCGAAGAGTATCCTAAACGTGGCAGTCCGCCACATATAATATCAAGGCTTAAGAATGGCTACCTTAGTCATGCGAAAGCCTTAGTATTATATGTAAGGCGTCTAACACGGTAATAGGAGATGCTTTTGGAAAGCATAGTTTAAGCAAGTAAAGATAAACATACAAGAATCCAGAAATAAAGTATATCATATCATTTATAACCAAAGGTCTATTACATAATGTCTTAGGGGCATACCCCCGCTAATCCCATGGATCGTGATAAACTTTATAACATCCAAAATACTACATTAAAGTTTCAAAGGAATTCTAATCTAAGTCTTCGAGTAGATTTCCTCCAAAAGCTTCAATATAAAACACACGGATACGGGAAGACCTCGGGCACAAAAATAGGTGTTCCTGAGAATACAAATATCTATAGGGGTGTAAGCTTATAGGCTTAGTGAGTAAATCCCAAAATTCATACTCGAAGAAAATTATCAATCAAGTTTATTATTCAAACATATGAAATGCAACAACCACGTGAGCATACAAGACATATGACTTTCGGGAATCATATGTTGAATGAATTACGCCCTTCATTCGGGGTTGGGTATTCAGGCCAATTACAGCCACAACTTTTAAAAACACTTTTATAGATCTTACCGGCTCCTATACGCCATCAAAAACTTGTAGTTATTACAGGCTCCTACTAGCCACCAATTTAAGTAGTTCTTACTGGCTCCTACTCGCCACTGACATGATATACCGGTTATGTCTACCACCACTATTATACACTTGTCCCACCAATTGTATAGTAGTGAATGCAATGTGACTCAACATATGAAGTGCATGAATAATTTCTTTAATTAAAGTCTAGTAGTTACATTTAACTTCTTTCAAGTGATCAATCAATTTCAAACATTTCAAGATATTAATTCACATACAACTTTATTACAAACAAATCGAGTTTCGATATACTTAGTATTCTTTCAACATATTATCATACACTTCCTTTTGATTTTTCTTAAATTCTAGTGCAACTAATTTTACAAGCACAATCAAGAGTATGAAAATAACGGGAATAAACTCACTCAGCCATGATGACACCTTTCTTGAAACGGATGAGTCGTTCGGGATTTCCACTAATCGTAATAATCTTCGGGATATGAACAATCCTCCTCGAGATTATCTAAAAGAAAGAAAAATACTTAAGATGAGTATTTCATGAACTTCTTTTCTTGAAGATTCTAAATTTTTCTTAAAATCGCGGTAAAATCGTATAAGGGGAAATTCCAACTTAAAATGGCCATAACTTGCTCATTTTAACTCGGAATTTTGCGTATAATATACCGTTTTCTACCTACTCGGAAAGATCTACGCATTTTAAACTTATTTTCATAAAACTAGGTCGTTTGGGTTCCGAAAAGACAGCGACCAGATTTTCCACGAATTTGCAAACATTTGTTTTCCTTCTTGTAAATAAAGCTCATTTGAAAAGATGAATATTTCAAGTATTTTGTAAACTTTTGAAAGGTAATGACTCATAACAAATGTATGAAGTAAATGAAGTTGTCTCAACTTATGAAAAGTAAGACTTTGAACTTGAGATTTTATTGAAATTTCATTTTATTTTTGAAAGATCTTAAGTTATTGGAGACGAATATTCTTTTTCTAAATTTAATCTCTTGTAATTATTTAATTTCCTAAAGTGTGGTTTTATTTTCTAAACTTGGATTCAAAAGTAGTAAAATGACATTTTTATTTCTTGTAATGATTCCAAAAGAATTTCTACTTCTTGATGAAAGATAAGTTTTCATAAAACCTTTTGTTTATGTAAGAAAAATCATTCTCATGCATGTTCATGGGTTTTTAAGAAATCCATTTTCCATATTTATTTCTTTAGAAAGAATCTTTAATTCAAGAAAACACTTTCTCATTTATTTTTGTCGAGACAAAAACATTATGTTCATGCATGAATATGAATCATAAACTGTAGAAATATAAAGTAAAATAATAACTTGAAAACTTAAGTAAATAATAAAGTAAATCAAGTATTGGGACCCTAGCTTCATCAAGGTACCCCAGGACTAAAAAAAGGCTAGCCCCAAAAAGAGAAAGAATTGTTTTGACTTGATGAGGACAAGTCTAAGACTAGAATGACTAGTCTTAAAAACAACTTGAAAAATAAATGCATTGAAGTAAATAAATTGCATGAAAGATAAATAAATTGCAAGACAATGAGCTTATATGCTCTAAATAATATATATATATATAGATAGATATGTTTGATAGTAATGAACATAAAGGAACATAAATGAACATAGAGGAATTATGATTATGAACAAAAACAAAGCATGAACCTAATGTTTTTCTTAACCTTCATGGTTTTAGAAACACACACTAAGCTCATACTAAGTAGATGAACATGAGGAAATCTTGAGAAACTCTTACCTAAGGGAAGCTAAACTAAGGAGACTTCTTGAAAGAATTTCTTGAGAGAAAATTTTGTAGAGTAACTTTAGAGAAGAAGAGGTATGAAAGAAGTGAAGGTATGAGGGGGTATTTATAGGAAAATGTGGGAGATAAATTGTGTTAATTAAATAATTGGAAATGAAACAAATTGAGCATGGAGAGAGAGGGGGCCGACGCCATTTTGTGTGTATGGGGAGGAGAGAAATTTATTTTTTTTGTTATTTTGTTAATTAAAAGTAAGAAATGAAATATGTGAAGTTGTATTGGAAATGAAAATGCGTAAGAAGTAGGTGTATGGTTTGTAAGAGTAGGTTGTAAGAAAAAGTAGAGATAGATGAATAGTGTAGAATAGTAGAAAATAGTGTAATGTAAAAGTAGACATGACAATTAAATACCGGTAGTAAGAAAATACGCGTATAAAAGCGATATCTGATATTTCTAGCTACCGAAAATTTACGAAATTGATATTTTTGAAAATCTCATACTTTTACGAGTCTAACGGTATATTCGGAATATTTTTCCTATTCTGGTCTTCCGGACACGTTTTTCAAGAACTATGTCCAATCGGGTGCAAAGGACACTCGAATTTTGAAAAACTAATATTTTTATAAAACCTATAGCTATTACGAACTATTACAACTAATTTTCCCAACTTCGTTTTCTAGGGCTTGAGAAAACGACAATGCCGGACTTGAGCGGTTACGGTAAACTAGGGTTTGGTTGACTCTAGGAAATCCGGTTGACTTCCGATTAGGGTTTATATTATAATTCGGATCCAAAAATTTCGGGGATTTACATCACACCTTTCCAAAAATCATGCTCGTGACATTTGCTCAAATTAGGATTTTTGCCTTCAAATCACAGGCGTAACTTATACCTTAGTAGGTACTGTACTCATCAAAACTCTCTTAAATCTCAATTTTCATGCCCATGATTCTCAATACTTTGTATCAATATTTGATAGCTTTCCATGAAACACTCCTATGATCCATCCCTTGGTAGACATTGGTTGCTCATTTTCTTCAGCTTTTTACATCGCACGGGCATGAATTTTGAGTTCCATTGCTCTCATTTCTTCCTCAATTGCAGTTGTCACGTCCGTGATCGATGGCTTAGTAGATACTAGACTTGAAATTCCTCTTTGCTCCATGATCACAATCATGATTTTTGCTATCCTCATAAGCCTTTGTTTCCTTGATCTCTTTGCGACATAATTCTCTTGTAGTTCTTTCTAATATCTCCAATATGCCCTAATTTGACCTAAAATGAATACATATTCCAAATAAGTATCAATTCTACTAAAAATCATATTAGCAAACTATAAATTAGACTTAATTAATTGTTAAGAACAATGATAAATCATGCCTATTAGGGTCACTTTTTGTAGGTATGATTCTAGGCTCAAAGGTTGGTTGCGATCTAGGTTGTGATTTTTTTTGCAAAAATCATCATTTTAGGCTCAGTTTCAACCATGGGTGTAATCAACGGCATGGTTGTAGGCATGATTTGGAGTCTATGTAGGCACAGTATAATCCACGGCTTTAGTTAAGGACATGGTTTTAGGCATGATTGGGAAATTTTCCTTCTTTTGCCTCGGTTGGGGTCATTAGCAACCATGATTATTCATGTCTTCACTTATCATGTTATTTTGCTCTAATTCTGATCTTAAACACTTTGTTTCTTCTTTTCTTGACCCTAAGAGCCAAAAAACGACATTAAACAATAGAAGCAGAAAATTCATAAGAATTATAATGGATCAAATCAAGCCTACATTCCTATGAATGGAATAGAGTATAACAAACTTATCATATATAGACTTAAATGTTTTTACATTTATACTCCTTGATTGGTCATACTTTTAGTACATATAAATCTTAATATGTATGCACACTTTTAATTGTTTACTTATACGTTATGTTTACCGATAACTTCTATATAATATGTTTTCACAGAATTAATTGGTAGGATTCGTATGATATTAAGACAATTCACAAATATATGATGATTATACGTTAATTTATGATAAATATTATACTGCGGTAAATTTATTATATTAGTTAATATGTTGTGCCATATTTATGTGAAACATTTTTTTCTCTTATTATGATTATCTTCTTGTTTATCCCATTTTCCAATCTTATCATAAATTTCAAATAGATTATTCTAGGTCCACTTAGAAATGCAGTATTACAAATTTGAGACACAAAAATATTCAATGGAGAATATTGATAAATTATTCACACACCAATACTCTGTATGGCTGGTTGAATATTGGTGGATAGTACTCTTTATTTGATCATATGAGTGCAAATTTATAAATTTGAAAAATAATAAATTTATGATTTGAAATAAAATACCTACCCCATAACTCTCAATTATTTTAATATCTATATCTTTTTAAAATTTTTGGTGGCTTTAGCCTCTATGAATATATATATATATATATATTTTGTATTTAAGTACTGGTTTGTCAAGTATCTTATAAGATCCAAACTCAATCCCAAAACCCTATAGGGTTTTAATTACATATCTAAGCTTGACCTTAAAAATCCTGTAGGGTATTTAGTAGATTAGATGGGTCGACAATCCAATAACGGCCTACCCGGGTGCATCATTAATTAAAGTCAATCTAAGTTGTTTATTATCACAACTATTAGTATGAATAGTTACTATGGTTAATAAGTAGATTGTCTTATTGTGTCTTGTTGATAGGAGAACATGACATGGGTGACATGGACTGCTATTAGCAACAAACA
Organism: Combretum micranthum; assembly: GCA_024138025.1. Lineage (NCBI taxonomy): Eukaryota > Viridiplantae > Streptophyta > Magnoliopsida > Myrtales > Combretaceae > Combretum > Combretum micranthum. The sequence goes on from JAMXBD010000006.1 coordinate 2,348,521, forward strand.
AATAATTAAACTCAATTGTGTGTATGAAACATTTTTTTCATTCACTTTAAACGAGTCCTTATATGTTAGCTAAGAGATGCGTTTGTAATTTACTAAAACATGTGAAGCAAAACCTACATTTTTAAGGGTCAAATCTATAAAGATTAAACTTATGTTGTTCGCACTCTCAGAGCTAAGGCTGCAAATGAGCCAAGCTTTTAGTGAGATACTCGAGTTTAGCTTGACTTGAACTCGATTAGTAAATAAGTTGAAGTTAGGCATAAAATATAAATTGTTAATCTAAACCAGTTGACCTCCAGTTTTGATTTGGGCTTACAAGCTAGGTTGTGAATAGAGGCATAAGTAAGGTTGTGAATAGGCTCGTGAACAAACATATTTATGATATATTATATATAAATATATAATTAAAATTTAATTTCTATTTAATTAATAAAAACTTTGTTAGACTCAATAAAAAGCTCAAATCTAATTAACTTTGATTGAAAAAAAAAAAAGCTTAAACTTGATATAAAGCTCATTTAGCTAAACGAGCCAAGGTCAAGCTTGAATTTCATGCTTGATAAAAAGGTTCAACTTGATAATTTTTAAGCTAGCCAAGCTAAAGCATTAAAAACTCGACCTAGCTTGGCTTCTTTATAGTCTTATTGGGTGCATACCTCATAACAGTCTATTGAGGAATGGAGAATCTTAAAATAATTTTTACTCAATTTTTCTTTCAATAAAAATACCATAAATTTTGATATTACTTTTTGGGGAACTTTTTATCAATTTTTATTTTAACAGATCACTGATAGAATAATTCCATGATTCCACACTCAAGATCACATATATGATATTAGATCACTGAAAAAAAATGTGAAATCAATATATTTTAGAGAAGCATACCTTGATCCATGCTTTTCGTTAATCTTTTATGACCTTTATCATTGATTAGTTTTCTTACCCTCTCTTCCTTTCTCTTTAATGTATTCTTTGATGATGAAGAATATAGAGCTAGGAATGTTATATTATTAAAGAGAAAAAAAAGGAACCATTGTAGCCTCTTTTATACTTATGCTTTTATTAGGGAGAGGGGAGGTAATTAAAACCCTATAACCCTAATTACCTAAAACTCAACAATCATCACATTGGGTACATTTTTATTTAGGTAATCCCATAAGTTACATGAGATACTATAGATTATAAAAATAATCTAACAATCTCTCACTTAGCCCATGTGACGACTTGATGATTCAACTACCACAAGTGCTCACTATACATTGAACATATCAAGTCATCATCCTTAAATGAATTAAGTTAATCGGATTATGGCGATCCCAAATTATTTTGTTAATTTGATTCCTGATATAGGTTTTTATCACATAAAATAATACATGTACACAGTTATAATATAGATGACAGTTAAATTAGCAAAAACATAACTTTAATTAAATTCATAAAGTGTCATAGTAAATTAAGCTAACAACTACACACACACACACACACACACACACAACACGTATAATAAAATTATGCTAATAGGGACTTTTTCATAATGCCCATCCTTTCAACATGGCCAGTAAATGTTTTGGGCATCAAACCCTTAATTAATGGATCCACTATCATCAAATCAGTTTCTATTGCTCAATAGACACTTTCTGTTTTTTGCACTTCTTCTTTGACAAACAAGTATTTTAAACCCATATGTTTGCATCCTTTGAATACTTATCATTCTTAGAGAAGAAAACAACTACATCATTATCACAGTAAATTCTAAATGATCTATCTATAGTGTCGGTAACACCAAAACCTAAGATAAAGTTCCACAACCACAATGCATGAACTATGGCCTCAAAGCATGCTATAATAAATTCAACTTCCATGGTAGGAGTAGTAATGCCAGACTACTTTCCACTCTTCCAAGAGACTACCTCTCAAGCTAGTAGAAACAAGTAACTAATAGTAGCTTTCCTTGAGTCAACACAATCAGTATAGTCCAAATTCGAGTATCCCACTACTTCGACGTTTCTCGATATTCTATAAGTGAGTATGTAATCCTTAATGCCTTGTAAACACCTAAGTTTTTTCTTTTTAGCTTTGCAATGGTCCATTCTAGGATTACTCTCTGATATTGACTTAACATCCCAACACAAAATTGATGTCTGGTTAGGTACACATCTGAGCATACATTAACCTCCTAACCACTGATGTATATGAAATAGTTTCCATTTCCTTTCATTCCAAATCATAATCATCTAATCTTCTTTGCCTTTTGGATCTCCTTAATGCCATTTCTTGTGGTGTCACTTGCTTATTCTCAACTTGTTTATTATTAGCTTAATGATTGTTTGTATGTTCATTTAGTGGGTTAAGTACAATCACTTGTTATTCTCATATGTTGTGTGGATGTGATACAACAAAGGAACAACAACTTAAGGAGAAACATTCGGTATAAGCGTTTCCACCTAAATCTCTTGAATATCCACATTTTGCGGTTTTTTACTCCTATTGTTTTAGCCATTCTCAATGAACAGAGTATTCCTAGACACTACTATTCTTGTACAGTGGTTAAGACAATAAAATTTGTACCTTTTTGAATTTTTAGAATAGCCTATAAAGTAACCACTAGTGGTTATTGCATCCAGTTTCTTTTCATGTCGATTATATATCCTTACCTTTGCTTGGCAACCCCAAACATGAAGATGCCTTAAATTGGGTTTCCTTCATGTCTACATTTCATAAGAAGTCTTAGGAAATGCATTACCAGGAACCTTATTTAAAATATGCAACATTCTTTAATACATATGTTTACAAAGAAAAAGGTATTGTACAATTGCTTATCATACTCTTACCCATGTCCATAAGAGTATGATTTTGCCCTTCAGCTACACCATTCTATTGTGGTGTACATGGCATTGTATACTATGAAATGCCCTTATGCTCAAGAAACTTTGCAAATGGACTTAGACATTATCCACTTTAACTACCTCTATTAGACCTTACTACTTTTACCTTTCTATCTAACAGTCTGTCAACCTCATTAATAGACACCTTTAGGATGTTTACAACAAGAGACTTTTCATGCAGTAGATAGAAGTAGCAATACCTTGAGCAGTTATCAATAAATGTGACGAAATATTTTTCACCACCCTAACATGAAACATCAAAAGGACCGCATATATCGTTGTGTATTAAATCAAGCTATTTACAGCTTCTTGTGGCTATGTTCTTTGCCATGTGTTTGGTTTGCTTACCTTTAATGCAATCACACACATCTCAGTCAAAAAAAATCTAATTGAGATAATATTTCACTTTTCACTAACCTCAATAATTTTTCTTTAAATATGTGACCTAGTCTTTGATGCCATAAGAAAGCAGGACATTCGTCATGTGCACTACGTTTACTAGCTGTATTATGTTCAACATTAAATAAAGATTTAACAAAATTAACATCAAGATTAAAACGATATAAATCATCCATAAAGTACTAGAACCATAATAATACTTATGTCAATTTAATGAAATTGTTTCCAATCTTAAAGTTAAAACCAAAATGATCCAACTTTGGAATAGAAACTAGAATTCTAGCACAATCATGAACATAAAGACACTTTTCAAGATCCAAGTGATATCAAGTATCCAAAATCTGTAAACCCTTGAATTTTTCGTAATTCTTAAAAAATAGTTATGGAATTAAAATACCGAATCGAAACCCTAAAAGCTGGCCCAAGTTAAAACCGAACCCTAAACAATATCAAACACGGGATTTCATGGCCTTAAGAAAAAGTGAGCCTTCAAAAACAATAATAGAAAATTCAATAATCGTTCGACTTAAAACCCGAACATGAGACAATTCATCTATCCAATCCCTAATGTAAACCTCTTAATTTCTAGAGTAAAGTTGGATTAAACCCTAACCCTAGTCAAATCGAAGTTTCAAAAGTCAACAAAGATCAATACAATCTAGCAGTTTTAACTTCGGCAATCCTGCGCTCGATGAGAATAATAGAAATAATTTAATGATGGATTATAGTTCGGAATAATATAAGAAAGCTTAAAAAGATCAAATTTGCTAAAATTTGATTCGATTTGAACCCGAATGGGATCAGTTCCTGGAAAACGTGCCTCGATGCCCGAAATAGTAAAAATATTCCGATAACACCAAAAGACTCGTAATTATACAAGGATTTCAAAAATATCAGTTCCATAATTTTTCGGTAACTAAAAATATCAGATATAACTAGTTTACGCGTATTTTTATTACTATTAGTATTTTATTTGTCCAATCTACTATTCATTACCATTTCACCATCTCTACTTTTCTTACTACCTATACACCTATTTCTTACACTTTTACATTTCTAATACAACTTTATTCACATCACACATTACACATTATTACTTTTCTTTACAAAAATACAAAATTTAATAAAAACTCTCTCCCTCTCTCTTTCTTTTGGTAGCGCTAGCAAACTCCCACCCCCCCCCCCCCCCCCCTCAATTTTTTTTCTTTTTCAATTTATCTCTAAATAACCCATTTCCTTCCACTTCTTTCACACATTCATTTTACATAACAAAACTCTCCCAAAATTTCTCCTCAACTTCTCTCTCCATAAATTCTCTCTACAAAAACTCTCTTCCATTTAATCTTTTCCATAATTCTTCACTACACATAAACCATCTACCATTCATATTACTCACATAATATCACTTTCATCTACCATCTTCTTTCCATTCAAAAACACTCTCAAGTAAACTTCTATCATCATTCATTTACCCATGTCATGTAACTTAGCATGACCATGGTGTTGTTTCTCAAAGACTCATGTGAGTTGTAGAAGCAACAACATGTTCATGTTTTGTTCTTCCACATACCAAGAATACCAATTATATTATTTTGTTATATTATTGTTATTATGTTGTTATTATGCTCTTAATCTAACTTTATATATATATATATATATATATTATCTATATGTATATCTATATATTTCTTAGAGTCTAAATGCTCACTAACTCTCTAACTTACTTTTATTATTGCTTTTTCTTTTCTTTCTTTTTCTTTTTCTTTGGGACTACTCTATTCTTAGTATTGGGAAGTTTTGATGAAGCTAAGGCTCCCAATACTTGACCATATTATTATGTTTATTTACTTATGTATATTTCTTACTATTATGTATTATGCTTAATTTTTCATTACTATATAATCATATTCATACATGATTAGAATGTTTTGGTCTTAATAAAAACTAAATTTAGGTTCTTTTGTTAATAAAGAAAAGTAAACTAAATTCCTTATTACTTAAACAAAGGATTTTCAATAAAAGATCTAAGTTTTGTTTTTAATAAATTCTTTTCAAAAGATTACACAAACTAACCATAAATTTCAAAGTATTAGTAATGAAGATTTCTTCAAATAATAAAAGAAACTCATCTCTTTTATAAGCAGGAACTAAATACTCCATAAAAAATACCAATTTTAGCATTAAACGTAAGATTTTAACCTAACCACATCTTTTATAAAACTTAAATAGGTTCATCATAGACTTTGAAAATCACTTACTAAGAAAGCTTCTACAAGACTTAATTTTTAATATTTTTATTCTCTTTTCAAAGTTAAAATGAAAATTTTGCTAAGTTCTAATATTAACAATTCTTTATTAGGAAAGCTTTTCTTAGGAACTTATCTAAAAGGATTATGCCGTAACTTGATAAACATCAGAAATAAAACAAGTTTTTCAAATTAAGGTAGAATAAACTCACTACTTTAGAAACCAACTTAGAAAAATAAAATTTGCCAAGAAAGTAAAGTTTTAAAGTAAACTTATTTTCTAGAGAAGAAAAAGAATATAAAAATGAGAGGAAAAACATACATTTAACACAACTCCAAATATTAGACCACACCAACAACTTAAAGAAAATTTTGAAAAGCTTATTTTTCAATCACTAGAAATAAAATTGGTAGATAACTTAAACAACCAAATTTTTGGAAATTAGTTTACTTTTGAAAAGTTAAGAAATAGACTTATAATGGGAAAACACTCACTTATAACAACCCAAGAATTTCTAAGTTTCCTTCTAGTAATTTAAAAAGGAAAAATTTTCAAAGTTTCATCTTTTAGAATTCTTAAAGACAAATTGTTTCGTGAAAAATCAATGTTGAGACAATACTACAAAAACCATGCATACAATATGGGTATATATATATTATATATATATATATGTTCAAAGGATTTTTCAACTATACAAATATCTATATATTTTGTTTTAGGATTTTTGGTTAAAGAAAAGTTTAGAAAATCATATTTTGAGGACTGTGAAATTCGTAACTACTCTGTCGTGGTGATTTGCAACCCAAATGGATTTTTATGACAAAAATAACCTTAGAAATGGATAGATATTTTCGAGTAGGTAGAAAATGGTATATAATAAGCAAAATTCTGAGTTAAAATGAGCAAGTTATAGTCATTTTAAATTGGAATTTCCTTCTATCCGAATTTTGACGAAAATATTAGAATAGAATTAGAGAGTTCAAGTAGAATTTTCACGAAATACTCATTTTAGGTATTTCTTTGGTTTACGTAAAAAATTTTTGGAGGATCCATATTCGGAGGACCATTACCAATATAGAAATGTAACAAGGATGGCCGAGTGAGTTTTTCTCCTACCTTTTACGTACTTGTTTGTGGTTATAGCTAGAGGCACTAGAAGCCGGAAAAGATGAAAATGAATTATGCATGATAACATTGGTTGAAAGAATACTAAGCATAACGGGACATGAATTGTTGTTAATTATATATCCATATATTTTGTTTAAGGATTTTTGGGTAAAGAAAAGTTCAGAAAATCATATTTTGAGGATTATGAAATTCGTAACTACTCTGTACCATGGTGATTACCAACCCAAATGGATTTTTATAACAAAAATAACCTTAGAAATGAATATATATTTTCGAGTAGGTAGAAAACGATATATAATATATGAAATTCCGAGTTAAAATAAGCAAGTTATGGTCATTTTAAGTTGGAATTTCCTTATATCCAAACTTTGACGAAAATATTAGAATATAATTAGAGAGTTCAAGTAGAATTTCCACGAAATACTCATTTTGGGTATTTCTTTGGTTTAGGTAACAAAGTTTTGGAGGATCCATATTCGGAGGACCATTACGAGTAAAGAATTGTAACAAGGATGGCCGAGTGAGTTTATCTTCTACCTTTTATGTACTTGTTTGTGCTTATAGCTAGAGGTACTAGAAGCAAGAAAAAATGAAAATGAATTATGCATGATAACATTAGTTGATAGAATACTAAGCATAGCAGGACATGAATTGTTGTTAATCAAATTGCGTTTTATTATTGTCATGTTGAAGTGTTCGCAATTCTATGATCACCTTAAATTACCTTAATGACCTATTTCGAGTTATATATTAATTAATTCATGCATATCATGTAGTTAGTCTCATTTCATTAGCTACTATACCCGATGGGACAAGGGTATAGTAGTGGGGTTTGTGAGAGCTATAAATCTACAAGGTGGGCGAATAAGAGTCTGAAAGAAATATTTAAGGATGGGCAAATAGGTGTCACGCCCCGAGGGTACCCTAGTAATAGTAAATAAGATACACTTAAATACTATTACTAGTTTACCTACTGAGAATGACATATTTTCGATAAATAGGATCTTTTATTTGCTTTAATAAGAAGGGTAAACATATATAAGATATAAATTAGCAAATAACTACCATCCAAAATAGTGAATATCATAATAACAATATTACAGATGATAAATTTTCTAGAAAATCTCAAAATACATAACTAAAGTTTCTAATGCTAAATGCTTATAACTAGAAATAAAATTAAAAATCTTAACCTGAACTACTCCATGAGCTTCCAGTTCTAAATTCTTACTAGGACCATGCTCTTAGAAGTAATGAGCCAAGGTCGCAGTGTAAACTTGAAAGGACTGTTGGAGTGTGAGCGAAATTACGTGCTCAGTGAATAACCATAACTTACCACATATCAAACAAGTTTATTAACAATCATATGAAATGCATCAATCAAGCATATGTACAAATACAAGCCTAGATAACCCGGAATCCAAAGCAAAATGAAGATTTACGCCTTCTCATCGGGATTAAAGGAACACAATACTGTGGCCTACCTACTTAGGAAAGAATAAGCTTTCAGGAAAACATCAATACTCGCTTTAATTATCTCTTTCAATTTATCATGTCTTTAACACTCATTTCCTGTTTTAGCTTTAGAAACTCCACTAGGTATTAGTCATTTCAAGCAATACCATAAGCGGTGTTCTTCATTTTCCATTTAGTTCTTATGGTATCAATAGAGCAAAGGTAATCTTGTGATTAACTAATAGCTTCCTTGCCTTGATAAACCAAGCATTACTAGAGATCCGAAATACTAACACGTAGTAGGCTACCACTTACTCAAATGCTATTTTATGCAATTCATGCAATGCATGTTTAATTCCCTTTATGGTACCAGTAGTTTTATTCAAGTTTGAGGCGATCAATCAATACATAGACAATCAACATATTATACAACCTATATAATCAAACAAAATTTCGTTATTGATATTATTAAGTGACTTGGCATTCAATATTTCATACAGCAAACAATTCTCATAAACCCATACTATAAACCCCAGTTTTCCTTGTAACCAAATAAACTTCAGAAATCGAAAACCAAAACCCTAAACAAGATTAGTTTAAGCTTGAAAAGGAAACCTAAGAACCCTAGATCCGGCTTTTCTTCGATTTCAACTAAGAGGATTTTTGTAAAATAAATTAATGTGGAATATTGTCTTAAAGTATATTTCAAACCATAAAAAGTTCTGATTTCGAAAAATTTTCTATTCCGGGCCTTCCCGAGCTCCATTACAGAAAAGCGAGCCTCGAAACTAGAAATTCAGAAAATATTCTGGAATACTCTTAAGAATCGAAATTTTATAAGGATTTCAAAAATATACGTTTTATAATTTTTTGGGTTATAAAAATTACAGTTATAGCTTTTTTTCTTATTTTTTTTTACTACCGATAAAGTAAATGTCTTGTCTACTATTTATTACTATTCACAAGTACAACCTACTAGACCCACAACCCATATCTAGTCTTACATCCTTACTAACACTCCATTACATTTTCTTTTCTAAGAAAAGTTGTCTCTTAAGAATTATTACAATTTAAGATATATTATTACATAAATTACAAAACAAATTAAATCAACTCTCTCCTTCTCTTACTCACCCTAGAACCGGTGCACCCCTCCCCCTCTTTGCCTCAAATTTTTTTATTTTATTTCATTTCATAATGCAAAAAAAACCCTAATTTCACTTAATATAAATAGTCTTTTACTATTCTCTCTCCTTCATTCTACCTCATTTGTTTCAAAGCTCAAAAAAACCCTCTCTTTTCCCTCCTGTGCCGTGAGCTCCACCACCATCACACACATACACACGCAAGCTTCATTTCTTCTTCATTTCTCATCTATTACAAGCTTTAAGTGATGAATCTTAAGCCTCTCTACCATTTAATCTTTTAATGGCAAGATTATTCAAGAGTATTTTCACTTTAAGTCTCCATGAGCACTTGCTAGGGATAGGAAAATACTAATACATGAATATCAAGCCATCACAAGAGTGAATCTTGTGTTTGATTAAGTTTTTGTTGGAATATTTTCATGTTCATGCATGGAAAAGTGGAGTAAAGTAGATATCTTGCATAAAAATCCATGTTCATGCTTTTAAACTTCATTTCATACATTATAAGTAGTAGATCTAGCTTTTAGATGCTTATACCATACTTGACATTTATGATCTTATAGATAATTTATGTTTTCATGCATTAATGCTCATAAAGGCTTTGTTTTGTGAATATAGATGCTGTAGTTGATAGATCCATAGGCAAATAAAACAAGGAACTTACAAAGGAAAAGTTTTTATTTGAAATGATCAAAGACAAATTCGTATGATTTCAAAGCCATATTTTAAAAAACCTTTTATCAACTCTAAAACTCATGTTTTATGTGGAAAATGAAGGGTATAGGTAATAGATATCATTAAGAAATGATTTTTATAAATTGAAATGAGTTTTGATAAGATTAATGTGTAAAACAAAGAGTAGAGACAAGATAAGAAATTTTGAGTTACTAGTCAACTTGTAAAATTCGTGATTTTGGATGATGACCATAAAAACACCTATTTTCCAAGTTCAAAATGAAAGTTTTGTGTAATAAAGGAAGTCCTTAAGGAATAGGTATAGTAAAGCCTTGAATTTTAATGTATCAAACAAGTTTTTCCCAAAAGAATCATTCAAAAATTTAATTTCTAAAAATTCGGATTTTTGAATAAATCCTATTTGAAAACATATTTACAAAGTGTAAGATGCAAATTTTTATGTAGAAATGAAGGCTTAAGTAATAGGTATAATGAAGACTCAATTTGAACAAGGATAATTTGATTTTCTTAAGAAAATAAATCCAAAACAAAGGAGATGGTCAAAGTTAAGAAACTAGTTCTCTTGAAAGTAAATAGTCATGGAGTTTTACAAATAAAAAGTTTCTTAAATTTCCTTTTAGTAAATAATGTCAAGAGCACGAATGCATCAAGTTCATAACATGCCATTCATGATAGGAAATCATCAATATCGCATGTATGGTTGATCAAATGTTAGGAACATCACAAACATTCACAAAACTATTTTTCGGAATTGGAAATTTCGACCGATCAAAACTGATTAGATTATTTCATAACCTAAACATTTTCGAAACTTGAAATTAATGTTAGGAATAGATAGATCTTTCGAAGTAGATGAAAATCGGTATATAATATGCTTGATGCATTTATATGCTTGTTTAATAACTTGTTTGAATTTATTAATACAAGTATGTTAATCCAGGAATATTTCCACTAAGCTAGTTTAGCTTACACTCCAATAGACTCATGTATGTGCTTGTAATCATAATGGTATTAGAATTAGAAAAAGATAGAATTATGATGAGTTGTGATTTAATTTGGGTTGAATGAATAATAAGTATATCGAGACGAGACTTGTTGTAAAATCATTGTATGAGCTAGTATAGACTTAGATTGTCTAAAATTCTATATGATCACATTTAATTTACATAATTAACATGCCACGATTATATGAATAAACTGTGCATGCATATCACGTAGTGAGTCACATTGCATTAGCTAATATACCTTTGGTGGGACAAAAGTATATTAGCGGAAGGCGAGGGCGCCTATGTTAACATTAAGGATACATGATCGCTTAAGTTAATGGATGTGGGTAAGGCACACAAAACTAGCACAAGAAAATAATAGAGGTTGTATAACTAAGAGAAAGAGATAAGGATTATGGTTGCATGACTTATAGACCACCCCACTTAAAATTGGAATTTATGGTTGCATATCTTATGGACCATCTTAACCTCGAATGGAGGGCGTAAATCCATTCACATATGGCTCCCGAAAAGTTATATGCTTGTATGATCATTTGCTTGTGCATTTCATATGGCTGCTAATAACTTGTTTGTTATATACTATTTTTTAGTATTAAATATTTGGAAATGAATCTCATTAAGCTTGTTAGCTTACACCCCGATAGTTTTATTGTGGTATTCCCATTTTTGGTTGTTCTGAGAGAACACTTTTCACAGGGTTATCTTTTGGATGGAGGAGCTTTTGAAGAAGTCGAGACCAAGCTAGAGGCGTGAACTTTTAGGAAAATCTCTTTAACATAAACCCTAATGTTTGTAATATGGTTGTAGACTAGATAGACTTCTATTATTATTTTGGTGGGGGTATGCCCCCTTGACTTTTGTAACGACTTAACTTATTTATCTTATTTTGATTTCTATTCTTAATGCTAATGTATGCCTTCTTAAGACTAATCGATTCAAAGTGTGATCCTGAAAATCATACAAGTACACCTTACACCCGATATGTAAACTTATGAGATGATTAAGGATGTTACACTTAAGTTTAAATATTGAGTGTGGTGGACTGTCGCGTTTTGGGTACCCATTGGGGCGTGATAGTTTAAGTTGGTATCAGAGCATGGTTAAGTGTTTATAATCATAACTACAACTAAATAGCCTTAAATAGGGATAAAAAGAAAAGATAGAATAGAATTAAAAAGAAAGACTTAGATAGGGTGATGACCATGGCATGAGACTTAGAATCCTATTTCCTAACCGTTGTGGATAGTAACCACTAGGAAGCAATCGGCTAAGCATTGCGAAACATCCATAGGCGACCCAATGAGACTCTTATAGAATATTGCTTAGGTTATCTTGATTGTTTTTGGAATTGATTTGTTATTGTTAAATGTTGGCTGCTTCATTGTCGTTTAAAACACAAAATTTTACTTGAATGTCGTTTATGAGGATTTTTCCATGTGCTATTTAAATTTCTATAAAGTTGTAGTTATGTTTTATGGTTTCAAGATTATATTATTTAAATTCCTGATTTCCCTTTTGTAATTTTATTTTTCACTTTTACCACAGTTTCCTTTATTTTCGATTTCTCATTTGAAAACATTAATAAAATATTGAGAAGATTACCTATCTAGACAAAAAAAAATTTGCAACAACCGTGGTAGGAGAAAGAGACGTTAGGAGGAAAGCACCTCCAACTAACCCAATATGGAAGAAGGGCAACAAGCTGGCCCATCTCCAAATCCTCCTGCCGATGCTACTCAGGTAGCTTTGCAAGCGATGCTTGGACAAATGGCACAAATGACTCAAGTGCTTGAAGCACTTCGGCAGACTCTATCGGGACAAGCACCAGCTCCAATTCTGCCACCACCAGCACCATAAGCTTTTGTAGGGATGCCGGCACTAGCGCTCATTCTCATACCGCACTATTGCCTCCTTTACTACCAATGAGGCCATACAAAAGATCCCTACTTGAGTTCATTAAGAGTAATAGATACTTTGAAGGGGCTTTTGGAAGACCGAATGAGGCTGAGGATTGGTTAGCTCAGATAGAGCAGTCTTTCAATGCTTTTGAGGTGCCGCAACACCTGAGAGTTGACTACGGCACTTATATACTTAGGCTCAACGCGAGGGTTTGGTGGGACTCCAATTAAAGAGAGCTCATGGCACATGTCACTTGGGAAAGGTTCCATCATGAGTTTTTGGAAAACTACTTCCCCGATAGTCTCTAGGTGCATTTTAGTGCGGATTTTCTACACATTATTCAGAAGGACCGAACAGTAGAGCAATATGAAACTGAATTTAGTAGGTTTCTGCAGTATGCTTCGGATTCTTACAAGTATAGTGAGGAGCTAAAAAGACAAGTTTTCTTGAACGGATTGGATGAGGAATTGAGAATGAAGCTGGAAGAATTTGATATTAGATCTTTCGGAGAGTTAGTGGAAAGAGCCCGAATAATAGAAGGGGCTAAAAAGAGAAAGCGCAAGACTGCAGAAAGGATGCCTTCGGTTTTTGGAAGGAAGTTTTATGGGGGATTAGAATATGGATTCTCTCAAAAGAAGCTCAAGCCGTCTTATGGCTTTAAGAGTAACACTAGTAGGGGGGACAGCTTACCCTTAAAGGCATTAGTTGCTGGAAATGTAAGGGGGATCACTACCCCAAGAGCTGCCCACAGTTAAAGGATAAGTGTTATTTTTGTGGCAATTCATCTCACAATATTGCTAACTGCCAAAGGAAGACCACCGCCACATGTTTTGTCTACAAGCAAATGGGACACTTTGCCAATGAGTGCCCACAATGGAAGAATGCTCCAGCTAGATCTTTTGGAGGATTAGCAGCAACAAGACCCGAGAATGCGATTGGTGGAAATAATGGTAGCCGCTCTGGGTCAGTGATGCACGGGATGAGGATCTATAACCTCGAAGGACGATGGGTATGTGAGGAGATGGGAGATGAAGATTGCGGATTGGCTGCTCTCGAGGAGGATAATGGTCCAGATTTCGGTCTTGTTATAAGTAAATCTCTTACTCTTTGCCCTTGCTTTTCTACTGCTTTTAAGTTGTTAAGATTCAAGTTTAAGGGAAGAAGAACAATCTTAGTTAAGTTAAAGAAGTTGGGAAAGTAAGTTAGGATGGTATGAAGTTAGTGATTAGTAAGTGTTGGATGCAGGACACATATGGGTAGCTAAAGTGACCGCCTATGCTTTGTTTGACACAGGAGCCACACACTTGTTTATCACCACCAGATTGGCTAGACAAGTTGGTTTACCAATAGTCACTATTGCCTCTAGCTTTCATGTTAAAACCCCTACTGGAAGCATTAGGACAACAAATGAGATGTTAAAGGATTGCCCAATGGAGATTCACGGACATAGTACGAGGTGTGATTTAATAGTGTTGGAGATGAGTAGATATGAAGTGATTTTGGGTATGAGTTGGTTAGCCATTGCTAAAGCCGTTGTGGACTGTCAAAAGAAGAAAGTGAATTTTAAGGATGTTAATGGATTGGATGTTGAGTTCACGGGTGAGACCGTAGCTTCAAGAGGAACAGATCTAGGCTCATTTGAGTTGAACATGGATGGAGACGTTGAGATTGAAAGTGAAAATTTTCTTAATGCAATGGAGAAAGAGGAAGGATTACCTAAGATTGAGGATATAACAGTTGTCAAAGAATTTCCCGATGTCTTTTCGGATGAGCTGCCAGGTTTGCCTCCTAAGAGAGAAATTGACTTTGAAATTGACTTGGTGCCGAACACTGAGCCGTTATCCAAAGCGCCTTACTGCATGGCCCCTGTTGAGTTAAAAGAATTACAAAGGCAATTGAAAGAACTCTTGGACCAAGGATTCATAAGACCAAGTGTGTCACCATAGGGTGCACCTGTGTTTTTTGTTAAGAAAAAAGATGGATCAATGAGGTTATGTGTTGATTATCGAGAGTTGAATAAAGTTACCATCAAGAATAAGTATCCACTTCCAAGGATTGGTGACCTTTTTGATCAATTATAAGGAGCAAGTGTATTTTCACGGATTAATCTACGATCAGGGTATCATCAGTTAAGAGTCAAACTCGAAGATGTGCCAAAAACTGCTTTTCAGACTCGTTATGGACATTATGAGTTCCTAGTGATGTCTTTTGGATTAACAAATGCTCCTATTGCCTTTATGGACTTAATGAATCGAGTATATAAACCTTTGTTGGATAAGTGTGTGATTGTGTTTATTGATGATATTTTGATTTATTCGAAGACGAGGGAGCAACACAAAGAACACCTTCGCATGGCATTACAAACCTTAAGGGAACATAAATTGTATGCCAAGTTTTCCAAGTGTGACTTCTGGCTAGATAGGATCTTGTTTTTGAGACATGTTATGTCAGGTGAGGGCATATCTATAGACCTCAAGAAGATTAAGTCTATGGTGGAATGGAAGCCACATGAGACAGTGACTGAAGTAAGAAGCTTTTTGAGTTTAGCTGGATATTACAGGAAATTTTTTCAAGACTTTTCTAAGATAGCTAAGCCGTTAACTCAGTTGATGCAAAAGAATGAAAATTTTATTTGGACAGAAAAGCGGGATCAAAGCTTTCAAAAATTGAAACAAAGACTTGTTTCTGCTCCGATCTTGGTTTTGCCAAACCCCGAGAAACCCTACATGGTACATAGTGATGCTTTGAGAAATGGTTTCGGATGCGTTCTCATGCATGAGGGGAAGGTGATTGCCTATGCTTCAAGGCACTAAGGCTACATGAGCAAAATTATCCTATGCATGACTTAGAATTAGCCGCGGTTGTCTTTGCTTTGAAAATATGGAGACATTACCTTTATGGACAAAGGTGTGAGATCTACACCAATCATAAGAGTCTTAAGTAATTGTTCACCCAAAAAGAATTGAACATGAGGTAGCGAAGATGGTTACAGTTAATTAAGGATTACGATTTGGGAATTAATTGCTGCCCAGGAAAGGTGAACGCGGTTGCCGATGCCTTGAGTCGTAAGAATCATGGTGAAGTTGCAACTCTTTTGACTACCAAAAAGAATTGATAAAAAAATTTGAGAAGTTAAGCATTGAATTTGTTAGGCAAGACTTGGAAATGGAAATAACAAGTTTAGTGTTGGCCAACTTTAGTGGAAAGGATTAAGGAGGCTCAACGTTATGATGAAGTGATTCAAAGGATAAAGAAGGAAGTTCAGGAAAGGAAGTATACTAATTTTTCAATAGATGAAGATGAGGTGAAAAGGATGAAAGGATGACTATGTGTGCCCGATGATGAAGAAATGAGAAAGGAAATCATGAGCGAAGTACACAATTCGGGGTATACAATACACCCGGGAGGAACCAAGATGTATCAAGACGTTAAAGGACATTATTGGTGGAATTGAATGAAACGTGATGTGGCAGATTTTGTGATTAAGTGCCCAACATGCCAACAAGTGACGGTAGAACATCAAAGGCTGGGTGGATTGTTAAAAACCTTGCTTATACCAGAATGGAAGTGGGACCAGATTTCCATGGATTTTGTTTGTGGTTTACCAAGGACACCATCAGGTCATGATGCTATATGGGTTGTGGTGGATCGGTTAACTAAGTCTGCTCATTTCCTACCAATAAGTATGACTTTCTCTATGGATAAATTGGCGAGGCTTTACATGAAGGAAATTGTTCACCTACATGGAGTATCGGCTGGGATTGTGTCGGATCGAGACCCAAGGTTTGTATCTAATTTCTGGGTGAGTTTGCAGAAATGTTTGGGAACAAAGTTGCAATTTAGCACAGCTTATCACCCGCAAACTAATGGACAGTTCGAAAGAACAATCCAAACTTTGGGAGATATGCTTCGAGCATGTGTGATGGAGTTTAAGGGAAGTTGGGAAGCACATTTATCTCTAGTTGAGTTCGCTTACAATAATAGCTGTCACTCGACCGTCAAAATGCCGCCTTATGAGGCCTTATATGGACGTAAGTGTAGATCCCTATTGTTTTGGGATGATGTGGAGAAGATAGTTCTTAGACCTGACCTTGTGCAAGATGCAGCCGACAAGGTTCGGATAATCCAACAACGGATTAAGGAAGCCTAAGATAGACAAAAGAGTTGGGTAGATTTAAAAAGAAGGTTACTTGAGTTTCAAGTGGGAGATCATGTGTATTTGAAGATAAATCCTATCAAAAGTATTCACCAAGTTCGCTCACAAGGAAAGTTGAGCCTTCGGTATATTGGTCCCTTTGAAGTGCTGGAACGGGTAGGAGAGTTGGCATACCACCTTGCCTTGCCACCAAATCCTTCAGGAGTACACAACGTTTTTCACGTCTCGGTTCTTGTCACTCCCCGAAGGATACCCTAAATGTGCAGTCCGCCGTACACAATATTAAAGCCTAAGAATGACCACCTCAGTCACGCGAAGGCTTCCATACTATGTGCAAGGCGTCTAACACATAAAGGAGACACATCGGAATGATATATTTTATGTTGATACAATTGACTAACAATGTAAAGAAAATACAACCTACTATACTTTCGATACAAATCACTATACTTCATATACAAATCACTACACTTCAAAATACAAATCATTTAACTCCAAATACATTCGTCCACAGACTTCCCTACATAAAATATTACAAGGCAAATCATAAAAATCTAGCTAATAACTTCAAACATTCTTATTCATTGCCGAAATCCCGGAGTCATTCCCGGCTCCAACCAATTCGGTCCCCACTTTGCATTCTTGAGATAACCTGTTCATTTAAACAACTATTGGGGTATAAGCTACACTAGCTTAGTGAGAATTCCCTTAGTTCCGTACCATAACAAGCAAGTTATAATCAATCATATGCTATGCATGAACAAACACGTGAGCAAGCAATTATGCATGGGTATCCGGAACCCACACACAGAACGGATTTATGCCCTCCGTATCTTGGGTTAGGAATGGTATTGAAGTCTACACGACCGCATCTAGTCCCCAAGCCCTCGGCTCTTAGCACTCGACTCGGCTAGGCTCATCCAAGGAATGCATCCACATCGCCTTAGTACCCCTGAATGAGCTCTGGCACCGGGCTCGTTATCCAAACGAGGCACCAACGGACCATACCGATCGACCTGCATAGGAGTAGCATGCTACCAATGCAATATGTCCGATGCGATGCATGACCAATTTAATTTTTGCTTAGGTCAAAATATTCATACATTCTTTAGAGTGACCAACCAATATCACACACATAACAGAAATAATATGAACAGTGCAGTTATCTAATCAAATCGTGGTTTCGATATG
Organism: Combretum micranthum; assembly: GCA_024138025.1. NCBI lineage: Eukaryota > Viridiplantae > Streptophyta > Magnoliopsida > Myrtales > Combretaceae > Combretum > Combretum micranthum. The sequence continues at coordinate 2,366,732 of JAMXBD010000006.1, forward strand.
CTTTAGTATTCTTTAGCATACGTTCATCACAGTCTCATCATATATCCCATCCCTATTCATGTTGATTTTTATCTTGTTCCTATACTTCTAATGCGACTAGCTACAAGCACAAACAAAGTAACAAAATAAGGAGAAAACTCACTCGGCCATTGGATCACCGGTCTCTTAATAATAGTAATCCGATGGTAGGGAATCGCCGGATTCGAGAGCACCTAAAAGGGAAGAAATACTCTAATATTTCAACTCAAACTAATCCAAACGGTTTTATACGAACTATTAAATTCGTAATTCTCGTCCTAAGCAGGAATTCCAACTTAAAACGGCCATAACTTGGTCGTTTTAACTAGGAATCTCGCAAATTATATATCAATTTCTATCTTCTTTGAAAGATCTATCTATTTATAATATTATATTTAAGTTTTAAAAACTTTGAAGCTTTGAAAATTTCGGATCAGATTAGGGCAGCAGCAATTTCAACTTCCGAAAGGTAGTTTTGTAAACGTTTGTAATGTTCCTACTATATAAATTAGCTATACATGCAATATGAGTGATTTCCTAACATGAATGACATGAGATGAGCTCAATGTATGCATGATCTTGATTATTTTTGCTAAAAGGAAATTTTATAACTTTTTATTTTGCAAGACCATAATAATAATTACTTATGAAAAATCTAGTTTTCTAACTTTGATCATTTCCATTTGTTTTGGATATGTTACTTAAGAAAATATAATTATTTTTGTTAAAATTGATTCTTCATTATATATATTACTCATGACCTTCATTTCCACATAAAATTTCCATTTTACACTTTGTAAATATGTTTTCAAGTAGGGTTGATACCAAAATCCGAATTTGGTAAAAATTGGTTTTTGAGTGATTCCTTTAAGTAAAAATCATTTGATATTTAGAAAATTAGGGCTCAATCATACATAACCACTAAGGACTTCATTCTTACACAAAAATTTGCATTTTACACTTTGCAAATATGTTTTTAAACAAGCTTTTCACAAAAATCCGAATTTTGGAAAATTTCATTTCTTGCATATTTCTTATGAGAAAACTTGTTTAATGCATCAAAATTTGAAGCTTTACTATATCTATTGTCTAAGGACTTCATTTAACACATAAAACTTGCAATTTGAGCTCAAATACTAAGTGATTACATATGCATCATCTCAAATTACGAATTTGACAATTTGATCACTAACTCAAAATTTTCCATTTTAATTCCATTACTTGTTTTACACATTACTCATGCCTAAACTCATTTTAACTTGTAAAAATCATTCCTTAAAGATACCTATTACTTATACCCTTCATTTTTCACATAAAACATGAGTTTTGGAGTTGATAAATGAGTTTTAAAAATTGGTATTGGTTGGGATCCGAATTTACAAAATTTATTTTTGGTCATATCTTTTGATAAAATCTATCCAAGCTTATGAAAATCCATTCCTTACATATCATATCTTAAGAGCCTTTCATTTCTTAAATAAAAATTACATTTTGAAATTGGAAAGTGGTTTTCAAATAGGGGTTTTGCCAAAATACTAATTTCACAATTTTTGTCTAAGTTCAAATCTAAGATCTACACATAATATGAACATACACCTAAATGAAACCCATGAAAATAAACTTTAAACTCATAGATCTAAACTTTACTCATCAAAATCTTTCATTTATGTTTTCTATACCCTAAGCTCTTCATTTTAAATGAAAAATACACATTTTGAAGTTGAAAAACAACTTTTCTAAATATGATTCCATTTTCATCCGAATTTTCAAAAATGATTTTTGATGAAAATAAAATAGATCTTGAGTTTTCTAAAACATCCCTACTATCATCATGCCACTACAAGTCATCCATGAACATAAAACAAAGTCTAATGCATGTATGAACCTAAAACAACTAGATCTAGTCTTCTAAACTAGTTTTGAATGCATGAATACATGTGAATAAGAAATATATGCATAAATCACAAGTAATAACAAGAATAATAACTTAAATAGCAAGATCTATGGCATAAACAAAAATCAAAGCTACAAAAAATTAGATCTACAATATATATCAACTTTAAACAAGAAAATAATTGTAATACAAGATAATAAAAGTGGAGAAAATGAGTGTTTCATTATTGGCATCATCATCCTAAGCTTTTAAGCTTATGAAAGGTCATTTGATGCATAAAACCTTCATTACACTTTACCTATATTATCTATGGAGGCTTTGAGATAAAGATTTGCTTAGAAATCTTCAAGAAATATGAGTGGAAGCTAATAGAAGAGATGGGGGCAGCTTGTATTCTTGAAGAAATAAGAACAAAACAAGAAAGAAAGAGAGGAAAATGAGAGAGAAAATGCTCAGGAATGAAAGAGGGAAAGTGAGTAAATGAAGGAGAGAGAGAAAATGAGTATTTTAATTGAATAAATGAGAGAAAAAAATAAAACAAGGGCAGCCAAGGAGAGGGAGAGCTGCATGTGAATGATGGTGAGAAAAGAGAGTGAATTTTGTTGAAATTTGACTTGAATTTGAATTGTGTAATAAATGTGTAACGTAGCTTTCTTAAGAAGGAGTAGAATATACTTAATTTAGTCAAAATGGAGTGAATAAAGGACAATGGCAGCCATAAAGAAGGGGGAAAAATCTGCCATGAACTGTGGAATAATGTGTAGAAAGATTGAAGTGAAAAGGAAGTGATATGTGTAAGGTGTACTTGAAAGTATGAGTTGTAAAAGTACTTTCTTAATAAAATAAAACAAAATAAAATAAAATTAGAAAATTTATTCTAAATATTTGTAGCATATTTTTCATAATTAAAATTAAATAATTATTTGAATTATTTTAGTATTTTAACAAGTATGTTACCGGTATGATCAAAATACGCAAATAGGGGTTATAAATGATATTTTTATAACCCGAAAAATTCTAAAAAAATTATTTTATGAAAATATAAATATTTTTCAAATATTTTTCAATTATTAAATTAATTTATTTTATTTTTAGTATCGGGTCTTAAACAGAATCTGATCCCGTAAAAGCCCGAACTAACTAAATTTTAGAAAAACAAAATTTTTTATAATGTATAAAAATATTTATCTAAAATATAAGGCTTTATAAGAGTAATAAAATTTTGTAATGAAATAAAAATGAATAGTGCAAAAGACTAATCAATTACCGGTAATAATGGAAATACGATAAAAAGGTTATAATTATAACTTTTATAACCCGAAAAATTATATAAGTGATATATTTGGAAATTTTATAAAATTACGAGTCTAACGGTACTATTGGTATATTTTTGATATCTCGAGCCCCATGACACATTTTTCGAAGTCTGTATCCGAACGGGTTCGAAATAGGTCAAAAATTTACCAATCTGATATTTTTAAACAAAGTTATATTACTATGGGCTATTCTACATCTTTAAACTATACCTCGGCCTCTAGGGTTAGGGGCGCTAGATTGCCGGACTTAAGTTATTGCATTCCATTTAGGGTTTCCGAGTGATTTTCCGGTTTAAATCCTTGCCAATTTGGGAACTGATATTTTATGTTTATATAACATATTTAATTTGAGAAATTTATTTTAAATTTTATTTTTGTAAGTATTTAATATCTCTTAATGTTTTCGAAATTCTTGAATTGAGTTTTATTTCCGAAGGTCAATCATTATTTACTTTTTAATAGTTTGTTTTGGGCTTTATATTACCCGATTTTACAAGTCAGAGTTAAATATGGAATTTTTCGTACGTCGTGGTTTTGAATTTGAAGACCATTGTATTCTTATTTTATTTTTAAAGATTTTCATTTTCTCAAGATTAAGAAGTTTCTCAATTCGTTCGTGTTTTTGGACTAGTTGAAATTCAGTTTTAATTTGGAGTGATTTTTAGGGTTTATTTTCGAAGTTCATCTTGAAATTATTTACTGAAATTTTTCCGGGCTTACAGTTCTTCACAAGCATGTAGCCGACATGGATCAAGTCATAGAATTGGAACCGGTGTTGTTAAAAGAAAACCTCACAAGATGAAGCAACTTGGGAAGCAGAAAGTGAGATGCGACAAAAGTATCAAAACCTATTTAATGAATCAGGTATGCCGTTCAAGTTTTGAGGACAAAACTTTGTTTAAGGTGGGTAGGTTGTAAACCCCAGTTTTCCTAGTTACCAAGTAAACTTCGGAAATCGGAAACCAAAACCCTAAACCGGATTAGTTTAAGCTTGAAAAGGAAACCTAAGAACCTTAGATCCGGTTTTTCTTCAATTTCAACTAAAAGAATTTTTGTAAAATAAATTAATGTGGAATATTGTTTTAAAGTATATTTCATACCATAAAAAGTTCTGATTTTGAAAAATTTTCTATTCCGGGCCTTTCCGAGCTCCATTACGGAAAAGCGAGCCTCGAAACTAGAAATTCAGAAAAATATTCCGGAATACTCTTTAGAACTGAAATTTTATAAGGATTTCAAAAATATACGTTTTATAATTTTTCGGATTATAAAAATTACAATTATAGCTTTTTTTCCGTATTTTTTTTTTATTACTGGGAAAGTAAATGTCTTGTCTACTATTTATTACTATTCACAAGTATAACCTACTACACCCACAACCCTAGTCTTACATCCTTACAAACACTCAATTACATTTTCTTTTCCAAGAAAAGTTGTCTCTTAAGAATTATTATAATTTAAGATATATTATTACATAAATCACAAAACAAATTAAATCAACTCTCTCCCTCTCTTACCCACCCTATAACTGACACACCCCTCCCCCTCTTTGCCTCAAATTGCTTTATTTTATTTCATTTCATAATACAAACAAACCCTAAGTTCACTTAATATAAATAGTCTTTGACTTTTCTCTCTCCTTCATTCTATCTCATTTGTTTCAAAGCTCACAAAAACCCTCTCTTTTCCCTCCTTGTGCCGTGAGCTCCACTACCATCACACACGCACACACACACACACAAGCTTTATTTCTTCTTCATTTCTCATCTATTACAAGCTTTAGGTGATGAATCTTAAGCCTCTCTACCATTTAATCTTGTAATGGCAAGATTATTCATAGGTATTTTCACTTTAAGTCCCCATAAGCACTTGCTATGAATGGGAAAATACTAATACATGAATATCAAGCCATCACAGGGGTGAATCTTGTGTTTGATTAAGTTTTTGTTGGAATATTTTCATATTCATGCATGGAAAAGTGGAGTAAAGTAGAGATCTTGCATAAAAATCCATGTTCATGCTTTTAAACTTCATTTCATACATCATAAGTAGTAGATCTAGCTTTTAGATGCTTATACCATATTTGACATTTATGATCTTATGAATAACTTATGTTTTAATGCATTAATGCTCATAAAGGCTTTGTTTTGTAGGTAGATCCTTAGGCAAATAAAACAAGGAACTTACAAAGGAAAAGTTTTTATTTGAAATGATCAAAGACAAATTCGTATGATTTCAAAGCCATATTTTAAAAAACCTTTTATCAACTCTAAAACTCATGTTTTATGTGGAAAATGAAGGGTATAGGTAATAGATATCATTAAGAAATGATTTTTATAAATTGAAATGAGTTTTGATAAGATTAATGTGTAAAACAAAGAGTAGAGACAAGATAAGAAATTTTGAGTTACTAGTCAACTTGTAAAATTCGTGATTTTGGATGATGACCATAAAAACACCTATTTTCCAAGTTCAAAATGAAAGTTTTGTGTAATAAAGGAAGTCCTTAAGGAATAGGTATAGTAAAGCCTTGAATTTTAATGTATCAAACAAGTTTTTCCCAAAAGAATCATTCAAAAATTTAATTTCTAAAAATTCGGATTTTTGAATAAATCCTATTTGAAAACATATTTACAAAGTGTAAGATGCAAATTTTTATGTAGAAATGAAGGCTTAAGTAATAGGTATAATGAAGACTCAATTTGAACAAGGATAATTTGATTTTCTTAAGAAAATAAATCCAAAACAAAGGAGATGGTCAAAGTTAAGAAACTAGTTCTCTTGAAAGTAAATAGTCATGGAGTTTTACAAATAAAAAGTTTCTTAAATTTCCTTTTAGTAAATAATGTCAAGAGCACGAATGCATCAAGTTCATAATATGACATTCATGATAGGAAATCATCAATATCGCATGTATGGTTGATCTAATGTTAGGAACATCACAAACATTCACAAAAATATTTTTCGGAATTGGAAATTTCGACCGATCAGAACTGATCAGATTATTTCATAACCTAAACATTTTCGAAACTTGAAATTAATGTTAGGAATAGATAGATCTTTCGAAATAGGTGAAAATCGGTATATAATATGCTTGATGCATTTATATGCTTGTTTAATAACTTGTTTGAATTTATTGATACAAGTATATTAATCCAGGAATATTGCCACTAAGTTAGTTTAGCTTACACCCCAATAGACTTTTGTTGAAACAGGACTAGTATCTCTTATGCCCTAAGACTTCATATGCCTGAGTGAGATTATTTTTTGGGAAGCTTCTGAAAATCCTTTGAAGACCCTAGGCTAGATATCCTTTAATATCTTTTGGTTCTATTATTGTTTCTTTATGTGAAAGATTAAGTTAATATTATGTTCTTTAGAGATTTATTGGGAGGAATGCCCGTAATATGATGTATGGACTATATTCTTAATGTTGAAGTTAGATAGTTATATAGATTTCTTGTATGCTATATTTACTATATCGAGCTACACATCCCACCGGAGTCTCCTATTATCATGATGGATGCCTTACATATGGTATTAAAGCTTTCGCATGACTTTGGGAAGTCATTCTTAAGTTTTTAATATCGTATATGGAGAACTACCACGTCTAAGATACCCTTTCGAGCGTGACAAAATCAATCTCTAAGTCCCAATGCCCTCTATACATGCCTTCGTTATGTTGCCATAAATAAGAACTTTTTAGTTTCTTTTATGGGTTGCATCAAAAGGAATCCCTATCTAACATGAGACACATGAGTAGTTGTAGCAGTATTTAACCACCAAGTATTACTAGGAACTTCAATAAGGTTTGATTCAAAGCATATAGAAACATAATGTATACCTTTACTTTTGAACCATTCATTTCTCTTTGGACAATCTTTCTTCAAATGTCCAGCTTTCTTACAGAAGTAACATTTTCGTTCCTTATGATTTTGACCCTCACTGACTTTCAATGGAGTCTTAGCCTTCTTCTTACTTGCTTTTCCTTTGCTACTGCTACCTTCATTGTGGACGGTGATGTAAACAAAATTTCCTTTTAGTTTTTCTAACCTCCTTTCTTCTTGAACTAACATGACCTTAATTTCTTGACTGTTCCATTTCTCTTTAGTAGTATTGTAATTAACTTCGAATTGGTCAAATTTAGAAGGAAGAAATTTCATAATGAATTGAACAAAAAAGATCCTCTCATTTCCATATCCAATAATTTCATCTTTGCTACCAAATTCATCATATGAGTTACAAGATCATGAATGGGATGTGACTAGTCAAATTTTTTTGTTGTCAATTCACTCATAAGACTCTCTACAGCAAACTTGTCAAATATGTCTAAACAAGAGTATCCCTTAATTTTCTGCATAAATTCCCTTACATTGTCTATTTTAGGCATAGATGGGCTTAACTTTTCAGCCAAACTCGTTCTCATCAAGATCAAGGCTAGCCTATTAGACCTTTACCAAGCCTCATAAAAGGACTTTTCATCTTTAATACTAGTCTTAGTAATGGCAGTAGGCTTGTCATTAGTAACTAATGTTGTAAACCCTTAGATTTTATGATAATTTTACTTATAAGTCTTAAGAGTCGAAATTGGAATCGGAACCCTAGAGTCAAATCAAGTCAACCTTAGGTCTTAGAAACCCTAGATTGGATCGGACAGTTTATAAGACCCTAAAATAATGAATAAATTTGCAAAATGAGATGAACTCATATTATGAACCAAATATATAGTATAAGTCCTAGGGAAAAAAGTTGGAAAAAGGGTAATGACTAGATTTCTTTAAAATCATATAAATATGAGTTGTTGGGCAAATTTAGAGCACTCATAAGAGCTAATTACTTGCAAAGAAACATTTGTATTAAGTTCTTTATTTGTTTCTTATGCTCATTGTATTAGGAAAATGCTAAATTTGGTATCTGAACTTCAAAGTGGTCAGTTTACCCAACCAAATCGTCTCACTAACTTCATTTTCTCTGTTTCCTAATGTGAAAGAAGCAGCTTACAAGTAATAAATAGTGTTAGAAGTATTAGCAAAAATTTAATAATATGCTATCTTATCTACACCTCCAAAGAGAGAAAATATTATTAAGGAGATAGTAAAAATAATCATAAAAGGTTTGATTTGGTATTAAATTGACAACTTTAAAGTTTAAGTACTAAATTGAATTTATGCGTGAAGTTGAAGTACTAAATTTAACATTTACTCCCATTATATTTCTTATCTTCTTGTGAGAGATTTGAGTAGTGCCATTGAGTGCATTAGTTGCAAACTTATAATAAGGCACTGCTCTAGTATTCTTGTATGAATTAGTGAGTAGTTAAGTTTTATCTTGTGAATGATACCTGTGACTAGTAAAAATATTATGTTTATTTTGTGTGTGAATTAGTGTAGCTCCTTGTGAGCATTGTTGAATTTGTGATAAATAAAGTGGTGCATGAAGTCCTTAATTAGAGGTATTTGGTGTTTGTGTTAAAACCTAAGCTTATTTTATCTATCCTTATTCTTTTTATCTAATATTTTTTATGTTTTAAATCATTTATCTTGTTTTGATCTTTGAAGTTCATAATTTAGCATCAAATTTAAAAAATAATTAAGTTTATTCCAGAACTCAATTCACTCCCTGTTGAATTTAATCTAATGAGTTTTTAGTGATGGCATTAAAAGTAGATGAAAACATAGAGAAATTAAGTCTCAATTTGTAATTCTATTTAGGAAAAAATTGAAGTTTGTAGATGAGGCTCTAAAAGTTGCGAATTCGACAGAAATCATTCCTATAATAAAACTATATTTTACAGATAAAAAAAAACCATCGTCGCTAATTTTATTTATAAAAATATAACTTGTTTTACCCATTTTTTATCATAGAATTTCTGTCTCTAAAGATCAATTTTCTTATAATGCATGTAAGATGAGCTTAGGCAATTGAAAATTATTAATATGCTCATAACTTATATCCCCTCCCTAAATATATATTAATTATTGAAGCTATAGAAGATTTTAAGAATAAGCCTAATGAAATTAGGGAAGTCTGCAGAGAGTGGCTTAAAGTTATACATAAGAAGAAGGAATTAATAAAGGAAAAAAATATATGCATTACTAGATAGAAGCTCTGCAAAAATGTAGCAAAAAACTAATTCTTTTGATTACTAAAAGTTTATTCATCATCTATCATATTTCACAACTAACTACCACGCCGAATCCACTGTAGCAGTTTTACTAGTAGATGAGCATTCGATAAGGGAGGGGGGGCGAAAAAAAGAAAAGAAAAACAATAAAATAAAACACGTTGACTACCGGTGCCTCCTAAAACACGTTTTTCATCTTTTATATTTTGTTTTGATTGATGGTGGATAGCTACAGTCTCACGTCCACAATTTAAAGAAGCACATTCGAAGCCAAGCCACCATTTTCTTCATTACTTGAAAACCATGTCGATCTCCGACTCAACCAATACGGACAAAGACTTAGAGTCCAGCTATGACCGCAACAGTGAACTGAAGGGTTTTGATGCCTTAAGAACCGGCGTAAAGGGCTTTGTGGATTCAGGAGCCACCAAAATCCCAAGAATATTCATCAACCTCAAATCAAAACCTCAACCTCAAGCTGATTCCAGCCCATCGATAACCATTCCGGTAATAGACTTATCAGGAATTGATATAGACGCGAAGCGACACGAAGAAACGGTCAATAAACTCAAGGGGTCTTGTCAGAAGTGGGGTTTCATTCAGGTAATAAATCATGGGATTCCTGATAGAGTCTTACAGGATATGCTTGATGGTATGAAGAGGTTTCATGAAGATGATCCAGAGGTGAAGAAAAAGTACTTCTCTAGGGATTTTAGCAAGAAGGTGTTGTTTAATACCAACTTTGATTTTTATACTTCACCTTCTGCTAATTGGAGAGATTCTTTGTACTGTACTATGTTTTCAAATCCACCATGTCCTGAGGAGCTTCCTGAAAGTTGCAGGTAATGCTTGAGAAAAACAGAAAAAAAACAGAACATGTTTTCAAATCCACCATGTCCGGGAATTGCTTAATTTTTTCCTTTTCTATGAACTATCGCATATTTGATTGCTTGTAGGAGAATTAAATCTTATTCATAGCATTTAAAAAAAAAAAAAAAGGGGTATTCATATTTCTATTGTTAGGCAATAAGACCTTGGCAAATATAACATAATCTACCAGGGGATATTAATTGTGATTTTGTTCATGTTTTTTGTTTTTTGTCCTTTTGGGGTGATAAATGGATTTACAAATTTTACATCCATCCATTTGGTAACTTTTTATTCAAATTCAATTGCAGAGATATAACAATTGAGTATTCAAACCAAATGATGAAATTAGGACTCTCCATATTGAGATTGATGTCAGAAGCTTTAGGGCTTCAGCCCAATCACCTCCAAGACATGGGATGTGGAGAAGGCATGCTCCTAGTTGGACATTACTATCCACCATGTCCCCAACCAGAGTTGACCCAAGGATTATACAAACACACCGATGGTGGGTTCATCACCACGCTTTTGCAAGACCAAGTTGGTGGTCTCCAAGTCCTTCATGACGACCGTTGGATCGATGTCAATCCTATACCAAATGCACTGATTGTAAACCTTGGAGATATGATGCAGGTAAATCAATTTATTACCTGGTTTTCTAACTCCTTTTTTGTCGATTCATAAATAATAGACCTGGAGTGTCCTTATTTCATTTGATTTTACTGGGGCGAATATTAAAGTTTTGTGTACCAAAGAATAAAAGAAGCGGAGGAAGAGGGAGGAAATAAAAGGAAGTGGCGTTAAAAAAAAATTAATTACTAATAATGGATACAGTGTGATTTTTTTACTATCTAGAAATGAGAATCCTGTTCCCAACGATCCAAACGATACCATAGTAACGTTGAGGGTGTTTACAATTTGGTTAATTGTCGTCTTATTTTCTTAATCTAATTATAATGATCAATTTTTTAATATCCTGATTCTTAACTGATCCATTATAAAAGGTTAATTGTCTTAACACTTAATCATTTTTTTGGTTAATATTTTTTGTTTTTAATCATTTAATATAAGAGTTTCAACAAATCAAATTGATAATTTTAATAAACCTTGTTTTTTATGCTTTATTATAAGGTTTTTTTTTTAAATTATGATATGTATTATAAGAACTCAAAAAAAAAAGAAAATCAAATAAAAAAAAGAGAAAAAACAAGCTTTGGATGTATCATCATCAACAAAATCAAACCAAATCAATTATTGCATTAACTCCCATTAGACATAGGACGTAATATAGTACTTTAATCAAACTTCAAAAAAGTATGAAACTTATATGTATATATAAATTATATATATAATATATTTATAAATATTAAAATAATTAATCATTAATTGTCAAATTTTTGTGGTGACAAACCAAAATCGAAACCGAAAACAAAAAAAAACAAAAACCATAATCCTAAACCGAAAGCAATAGACTGGTTAACTATATTTTTCGAATTAGTTTTTCATTTTTGGTTTAGTTTTTTGGTTTCATTAATTCTTTTCACATCCCTAGTAACGTAGTTTCTATCTATTATTAGTGTGTGATTTATATGGATTTAAAAAATATCATTACTTATATATCGGTGGAAAACCATTATATGTATTTTGGTGGGTGTTAAAATAAAATTACAAGAAATTCAGACTATGTTCTCCGAAAACTTTAAAACAATAGGTTTCCATAGAAATTCTAACCATGCTACATCAAGAAAATGCTTTTTCAAACAATATTACGCATTTAAAATTGAGAAAGGCCTTATTACACGCCTTTTTATGGAATTTCACTTGTGTTACGACTAGAATTGCGAAGTTTTCCAAGAGAATAATTTTGAACCGATAAGGAAAGAAAGCTTACGAAGCTATATCTTAAAAGGCACAAGATGGTACGACTAAGAGTTAATCTTAATCAAGTCAATATTAAAATTATCAATATGTATGTATTTGTTATTATAATTATATTGTGTTATATATATATAATTTTCGTTAATGATTTTACTATAATATTTTCTAGAATTTCATAAGTATAAAAAATTAATTCAAAAAATAATTAAAAGTCTCAAATATATCTCGTTAGAGATATATATTACTTGAAAATAAATAAATAATTAAAAATTATAGAGCTAATATATGAAATTTTGAATTATATAATTAATATCATTTAGTAATATTTGTGTGTTAAAGACAAAATATTTGTAATATGGACAATCTATTTATTATTTATGGTATACAACAAATAAAAAATAGTTGTTCACACAAACTTAGTTAGTTAAATATAATTACATGATAAATGAATTCGATGTTATTAGTTATTATGACAAAAAAAAGTTAAAAGGAAAAAAAAAGGTAAAATTACATCCATGGGATTTGAATACATAACCTCATGAATACAAAGCCATACAATTAATCACTATGCTATAGTTATTTTCATTGATTGTTTTCTTTTTATAATATAATAAAGATAATAGATCAGCTCTTTTCTTTTTCACAAAATTCCAAAACATTAAGTATTTTTCAAATTTGGGGGGTTATGGCTCCTATCAGCACCCCATCAATTCATCCAATGTGTTCTGTAATACCAGTTCATATAAATATCAGAATTATGCAAGAAAAATAATATATAAAGAAGATCATACATTTCAATGTTAATCATAAAAGCAAGAAAAATTACAATTATACATTACAAATTCACTCTTCTTATCTATGTTTGTTTAATATGTGTTTACATAAAGGAGTGATCCTTTTCACAACAGACCCACTAGTACCCTACTTGATTGTGTAAAATAAAATACGTATTAAGGATTATAAGATAGATCATTAATATGGATATTTTGTAAGCTACTCTTTCATGATAAAGTATAGGTAAAAAGTTTCCATACTTACCTAAGAAATTATATTCTTATGTAGATAGGGAACAAGTTTTAGTAGTACATGTACATATCCTATATATATTTCTTCGCTAATATCACAAAGACAAGTAGGCATGAGGAAGTATTTGTGATGTTGAAAAAATACTTTTAAATTTCTTTCTAAGTTGGTTTATATGAAACTAACTTAGAGAGATAGGAAAAATTGATAGATTCCACATATAAGGGTTACATAGTATAAGATATAGGATGATTTTAAAGTCTTAAATATTAGTTTTTAATAGAAAATTTGATAGTGTATCTTGCTTATCATATATCTTTTCACCCCTAAATTATATTGCTTTAAAAGAAAAATTGAGTGCTTAAACCACTTAATATTTTGGCAAAAAAAAAAAAAAACCACTTAATATTTGAGAATCATGCTTTTATATCCTAACTTACTAGTTATCTCCTGGACACGATAATAAAAAATGCTCGGATGCTATAGAAAAAATGAAGAGAGAGAGAGAGAGAGAGAGAGTTATATATATATATATGTATGTATATATAGTAATAAAAAATAAAAAATAATTGGGGATAATTGTTCTATTTTTAAAATAAAGCAAATATAAACATTTATGAATAGATTAATAAAATCCATTATAATTTTGTTACACCAACGAGCATCGCCAGGATAAATGTAAATGTAATTTATAGTAACAAATAAAATAAAAAAAAGGATTAAAAAAGGAAGCATATGACAAAAATATAGAGAAAGTTGTTTATAAATTGTCTAAAGTATAAACGATAGAAAATCTATAGATTTGTGGACATGATACAAACTAACATCAGCATACAATAAGGATCCGGAGAAGACCCAGATGGCTCAAGGAGTTTACACTTTAGATATTAACTAACATGTTGTTATAATCAGTTCATATAACAGAATACAAGTGTAAAACAGAATCAGTTTCAGGCATGTAACAGAATAGAAGTAGATACAAATAGAATAACATCCAGTTCACGTACAGCTGGAATAGAGAACGAAATGTATAAATAGAAAGATCAAATGAAAAGGATCTCATCTGGTTATCCCAAATATTAGACTCGGTGTCTATAGGAGTGTGACTACTCGAATAGCCATGGATCTAGCTGTCTAGCTCCTGCAAACATACAAACACGTTAGAGTGATACACGAAGGTGGAGAGTAAAAGAAAGAAGAGGAAGAGAGCGATTACAGTTTTAGGGTTTGTTACTTGTTAGGGTTAACCAGAGAGTGTGTGGGGGAAGATTCGAGAGGTTGGGCTGGGCTGAGAGTCCGGGTTGTCCATTTGGGAGCTCGGGTCATATCAGGACAACATTTTCATTTTTATTGCTTGTTACAAAAATTGCTAGTTCATGACATGCTCCTTCTAAATTTTCTATACTATAAAATTTTTGGGGATCCAAGTACATCCATGTATAGTTGCAATTTCCTTAATATGTACTGGCACCATTGTCTGATTGTCTTGTACTTTTTTATGTTGTTTTGCTTCTTTTTGTGGATCTTGATATATGGTGACTTCATTTTATAAGGGATAAATGAAAAATCACGTGTGTCTACTATGAATTTTTGACATTTTAGTATTTTATTTATAGATTTTGGTAAATTAGTGTTTGCACTGTCAAGTTATATGTGATTTAGTGTTTCGATTAAATAATATTTGACAGACATTTATTTTTGATAATGAGATAATAGCAAACAGTTGACAAAAAAAAAAAGAAAAAATCTAAAAATACGATAGTAAATTTATAAAATACAAATGCTTGGTCTGATATTATTTTGTCATCAAAATAAACACTTACTAAATTTTATTTAATAAAAACACTAAATCAAACATATTATAAAAGATTTATAGAAGAGATACCAAATTGTCAAAATATGAGATTATGAGCATTTGGTCTGCACGTGATTTCTTTTTATTAATTTTACCTAATAATAATGATAATGGCAAATTTTATGATCACATCATTAATTTTGATGGGATTAGTCTCGTTATTATCTAATGTTTAATATTAGTCTCGTCCGGCTAGTAATATATTATTTTTATAAATACAATTAAAAAGAAAAAGAAAATCTGCGCCTGACAAGTCGTATTAGCATATGGTCATATCCAGAACAGAAAAGTCACATGCGTTAGTTGTTTGTTTAATCTGACTGGCTTTTTAAAGTGTAATATTACGTGCTTGCCGGCTTTATTTGACCATGCATCTTCTTTGGTGTCTCTCGTTTATTATGTCATGTGCAGCTATGGACCAATGGCAAATTTAGAAGCGTGTACCACAGAGTGCTCGCAAACAGTGCTGGATCTTCTAGGGTTTCTGTCGCCTGTTTCTTCGGGTCAAACTCCACGGAGGAGGCCACTTCCAGATCCTATGGGCCTATAAAAGAGTTGTTATCTGAACACAACCCTCCGATATACAGAGAAACCACTTTCAGAGAATATACCAAATATGTCCATCTAAAAGGGCATGATGATGGTAAACCCACAATTGACCGTCTCAAGCTTAAAATGAAATAAAAAGATGAAACAGAACTTCAGCTTTTGTCATATGCTGATGCTACTATAGAGATCATATGTCTGTAATGGTCCGTTGTATTTGCATATGTCGTGTATGAAATCAAACCCTATAATTCCTCGTCCTTACATTTTTCTTTCGGCTGAACAGGTGGTTATTAAAAAAACTAATTCATCCACAAATTAATCCAAACTGAGCCAAATCGCATCAAATTTTAAGTTTTTTCCCTTTTTTTTTTCTTTCCAAAACTATTTGATTTGATGATGAGTAAGTAGTTTATGACTTGATTTGGTAACCTGAACGAAACCTTTTTATATGTTTTAAAAAAATTCAAACATATTATTTTTTCCCTATTAATTGTTATATTAAAAAATTAATTATTTTCAATTATTTTTACTTATGTAGGCATCATTCATAACAATGAAATTAGAATAGTTAAATCATGTATCGATTATTATAATTAGATATCTCCAAGGATAGGCTCTGAACTAAGACCCGACCTGACCACATCAAGTCTACCTTTAAACTCGCTTCAACAGATCGGATCCGACCCAATGGGTCCAATCAAGTCCTAATTTAAAAAAATAATCATATAAATATTGTTTATTATCAAATTAAGATATATAAATAAATATAAAGTACAAAATAATAGTAAAGTTAAAAAAAAAAGTAAATGACATGTTTAAACTATTTACTATATGAATAGAAATTAGTAATTATTTATTTACAATATTTAATACATTGTTGATGACATTATATGTGATAAATACAATTCAAAATCATATTTCATGTTTTTTTATAAAGTTCTACTAAGAGAAAAATCACACTTGTAAATAATGTTGAACTTTTCTTTTTAAATTTTGTAAATTCTACTCTTTTAGAGTGTTACTTCAATCCAATATTATTAATATTTCAACTCAATAGATATATGCATGTATATATAAATAATTTTATATCTTTAATAATACAAATGAATATATGCTAAAGAATAATATATTCTCAAACATGTTTAATATTTAAAGTTTAAAGTTTTATTTTAAATTTAGAATTTTAGTTTCTTTAAATATTTTTTTTAATCAAAGTAATGAAATGGTAGAACAACTTTGATCAACAATCCAATTTGATTAAAAGATCAAACTCTACCAACAATACCAATAAATCATCTAAAAATTTATTAAACAATTAGTTATTTCAAAAATAAATTTTTGTACTTGCACTACTAACGATCTACTTTGTTAGGTGGTGGGTGTTTTGAGAACGAAGGATCTAATTGTTAATTTATCCTTTAAATTATGTCTTGTGGCATGACTTTGACCATAGTAATATAAATAGTTCAAAGAGTAATATAAAAATAAAAATAAAAATATATCTAAATGTAAAATCGTCAAATTTGCTAAACATAAAAAGCACTAATCAAAATAAGAAATAAAAATAAATGTAGAGTACAAAATAGTAGAAAAAAGTTAAAAAGGTATATAATATTTAATGTTTAGACTATTTTACAACTGAATAAAAATTATTAGTTATCCATTCATAATATTTAATGCGTTGTTGATAATAGTACATGTGGTAAATACAATTCAAAAACCATGTCTCATGTTTTATAGAGTTTTAGTAAGAGAAGAATCTTATTTCTAAATAATGTGTAGTACATTATACTTTTTTTAGAGTATTACTGTTACGGCAAAGATACAAAATAAGCAAGTAAAGACTAGATCTATCAAGGAGTTATATGTAAATACACAAAAATAGCTTGTAATTAGCAAAATATAGTGATTGTAACAGAATAGCTACAGCTCAGCAACTGTATACACGGACATAGTCTAATATAAAAAGATACAAAAGATAATAGAAAGGGATCACCAAGTCTTTGAGTCCCAATTTTGGGTTGTAGGAGTCTGGCATACTCGAATCTGCCAGCATTCATACCTGCACATAAACACAAGATTAGGTCAGTTAGGGTTTACTCACGCAGGGAAACACGAGAGAGAGAAGATAGAGATTAGGGTTAGGTTTGTGAGTAACTTGTAGGCTGGGCTTATATCGACTAGGCCGAGTCTAACAAATTGGTGCTCTTGTCAGGAACTCATGGCTCCTGATACAAGATCTCAAGTTTCCCTTTCTTAGGCTATGGACATGGATTTCATCAAGACTATTCTTTTGTCTTTGCAAGAATCCATGGATCGGAAACTTAATTCTTTAGCATCTCAGATAGAAAAGATTGAAGTGAGTCAGATCTCGCACAATCTTCCTGATCACAGCAAGAATGTGCCAGATTCATCATCCTCACAATCGTTAGTGGCTCCGGATGATCTCTTGAAGGGTATCAAGTTAGAGATCCCTAAGTTTGCTAGAGAGGATGTTCTTGGATGGATTTTCCAAGTTGAACAATTCTTTGAGTTTCATCACATTGAGGGCCCTCAAAAATTGTCTATTTGTTCTTTTGCTATGACAGGAGATGCATTACAATGGTATAAGTGGATGTTTCTTAATAAAAGACTTTCCTCATGGGAAAAGTTTGTAGAAGACTTAACTGCGCGATTTAGACCCTCTGGTTATGAAGATGTCCAAGGTATGCTTTCCAAATTAACCCAGTCGCATAATGTTGCTCAATATCAATAAGAATTCGAGGCTTTGTCTAACCGAACTCAAGGATTGACTGAATCTTTTCTGATTAGTTGTTTTGTATCTGGTTTAAAACTTGCATTGCGAAGAGATGTGCAAATTAGTCGACCAAAATCTATGATGGATGCTATTTGGCTTGCTAGAATGTATGAGGACAAATTGAATGACAGTAATAATGCATATAAACCTGTTTTTCCTCCACTTCGTCTTCCGAAACTAATATCCATTTTTCTAAACCACATTTTTCTACCAACACTACTCCTTCTTCGACTTCCAAACCTACTTCATCATATCTAATAAAGAAATTAACTTCTGAAGAAATGCAAGATAGACGTGATAAAGGACTTTGCTATAATTGTGATGAAAAATATAGCATAAATCATAAATGCAAGTCAAATTTTCTATTATTGTTGCATGATGAAGATGATGGGATTGAGGAGGATATTTCGGATGACATGGGAATATCTAACCAGGATATAGCTAATGTTTTAGATGCAATCAGTTATCATGCTCTCAGTGGAAATCTAGTACCTCGTACACTTAGATTTCTAGGCAATATTAGACAAATGCAATTATCAATATTATTGGATACAAGGAGTACTAACAATTTCATCCAAACAAGAGTTGCCAAACATTTGGGGTGGATCATTTCTCCTACAGTTTCATTTCAAGTCATGATTGGCAATGGCCAAAAATTACAATGTACTGGGTTATGTAAGGATGTGTCTGTGGAAATTCAAGGGTTTTCTTTTCTTACTTCATTCTATGTTCTACCCATTCAAGGTGCAGATCTGGTATTAGGTGTACAGTGGCTTCAGGAGTTAGGGCCAATCACTATTGACTACTCAGAATTAACAATGCAGCTCTCTCATATGGGACATGTTGTTTGCTTATATGGAGATCATTCTCCTACAAGTAGTCAAATCACACATCACCAATTAAAATGTTTGATTCAAATGGATGTTGTGGCTACTTGTTTTCACCTTGTGGCTCAGAAGGAAATTTCAACAGGGAATTTCACCAACAATACACTATTTGACAATGTGTTGGGCAAATATTCTTAGATTTTCGAGCCACCTTCATCCTTGCCACCATTTAGAGAGATCCAACATCGAATTCATTTAGTCATTGGTGCTTCAGCAATCAATGTCAAGCCCTATTGGTATCCCCACTTTGAAAAGTATGAGATTGAAAAACAGGTTAAGGAAATGTTGGAACATGGTTTCATCCAGAATAGTAATAGCCCATATTCATCACCAGTTTTACTTGTTAAAAAAAAAAATGGCTCTTGGCGATTCTGTGTGGACTATAGAGCATTAAATCAAGCAACAATAAAGGATAAATTTCCAATTCCAACTATTGATGAGCTGTTAGATGAATTGTGTGGGGCGACTGTATTTTCTAAGTTGGACCTGCGTGCTAGCTATCATAAGATTAGAATGGCCAAAGAGGATGTGGAAAAGGCTGCTTTTCACACACATGAAGGCCACTATGAGTTTTTAGTAATGCCGTTCGGATTGTGTAATGCACCAGCAACATTCTAATCTATGATGAACAAAATTTTCAAGCCTTACTTACGTAAGTTTGTCATTGCATTTTTTGATGACATACTCATTTATAGTAAGACTTTGAATTCTCATGTAGCACATCTAGATCAGGTATTGAAAATATTGGCTGACAATACCCTTTTTCTTAAAAAGTCTAAGTGTGCTTTTGGTCAAGATTCTATTGAATACTTGGGCCATATTGTCACTGCTCAAGGGGTCAAACCGGAACCCAGTAAGGTGGCCGCTGTTCGTGATTGGGTTATACCCACTTCTATTAAGCAACTACGGGCTTTCTTGGGACTTTCTGGATATTATCGAAGATTTATTCAATCTTATGCTTCTATTGCACATCCTCTGACCGAATTATTGAAGAAGGATGGTTTTCAATGGTCAGAAGTAGCAACTCAGGCATTTGATCGATTAAAGGAGGCTTTGGTTTTAGCTCCAATACTAGCTCTTCCAGATTTCTCTAAGAAGTTTATACTAGAGACTGATGCTTCAGGGACAGGAATGGGAGCGGTGCTTTTATAAGACAACAGACCAATCACATTTTTCAGTAAAAAATTACCTCATCATTTGCTAAAGGCATCTGCATATGTTCGAGAATTACATGCATTGGTGGCTGCTGTCAGAAAGTGGAAACAGCATCTTTTGGGATCTCATTTCATTATTAATACTGATCATCGAAGTTTGATGGAGTTATTAACACAAGCCATACAAACTTCTGAGCAACATAAGTATCTCACTAAACTCATGGGCTTTGACTATACTATAGTCTATAAAGCAGGGGCTGAGAATGTGGTGGCAAACTCTCTATCCAAACAATTTGAGGAGATGTACCAATATCTGGCTTTCTCTCTACCACATTTTGGTTTAGTGGATGAACTGAAACAGGAATATCAAAGCAATTCCCATTTTCAAACAGTTATCCACAAGCTACAACAAGGTGAGACTTTGAAATGGGAATTGAGTTGGAAGAATGATCTATAGTATTATGGGACTCGTTTATTTTTTGTTCCCACTTCTTCTGTTGTCACCAAATTATTGCATGAATTTCATGCTATACCTTCGGCTGGACATTTTGGGGTAACAAAGACATATAAATGTTTGTCTGCACAGTTTTATTGGGAGGGTATGAAGAAATATGTAGAGCTCTTTATTAAAGGGTGTCACATTTGTCAACAAACAAAGAGCATTACTAGAAGCTCCTTTAGGTTATTGGCTCCACTATCGATTCCAAACCAGATATGGGAAGATATTCCAATGGACTTTATCACATCACTACCAAAGTCTCAGGGGTTCACTGTTATTTTGGTTGTGGTAGACCGATTGTCCAAGTATTGTCACTTTGGTGCACTTGATACCAATTATAATGCATCTAAGGTGGCTCAATTGTTCATGACAATGGTGGTAAAGCTACATGGATTTCCTCGGACAATTGTATCCGATAGAGATAGTATATTCCTCAGCAAGTTTTGGCAAGAATTATTTCATTTAAGTGAGACGAAACTGTGTATGAGTTCTGCTTATCACCCTCAGAGCGATGGTCAAATTGAGGTGATTAATCGAGTTTTACAGCAGTAACTCAGATGTTTCTGTATGGACAGACCCTCTGATTGGTGTAAGTTTTTGGCCTGGGCTGAATTCTCCTATAATAGTTCATTTCATGAAGGCATTCAGACTACACCATTTCGGGCAGTTTATGGTCGACAACCTCCTACTATACCCATGTATATTAGGGGTCAATCCAAATTAGAGGCAGTGGACACTGATTTAGCTACTCGAGATGAGTTATTAGCTTCTTTGAAAGATAATTTATTGAAGGCACAGCAGAAAATGAAGGTGCAAGCAGATAAACATAGAGTGGATTTACAGTTTCAGGAAGGAGACTTTGTCTATATTAAGCTTCAACCTTATCGACAAAGTTCTGTTTCAGGTGGCTTTCACAAATTGTCCAAGAGATTTTATGGACCTTACAAGGTACTCAGAAGAATAGGGTCGTGTGCTTATGCAATCGAGTTGCCTGCAAATTCTAAGATACACAATGTTTTTCATGTTTCGGTTCTCAAACAAGCCCATGGATCAGTTTTTCCATCTCTGGACTTACCACCTACCTCTTACTACAATAACCCTCTTTTGGAACCATTAACAGTTTTGGCTTCAAGGGTTATCATGCGAAATGATAGAGAAGTGACACAACTTTTGGTTCAATGGATAGGCGTACATCCTGAAGACTCATCATGGGAAGACATTGATCATTTTTGGACCATTTATCCTACTTTCAACCTTGAGGACAAGGTTGTTTCTCAAGCGTGGGAGAAAGTTGTTACGACAAAGATACAAAATAAGCAAATAAAGACTAGATCTATCAAGGACTTATATGTAAATACACAAAAATAGCTTGTAATTAACAAAATATAGTGATTGTAACAGAATAGCTACAGCTCAGCAACTGTATACACGGATATAGTCTGGTATAAAAAGATACGAAAGATAATAGAAAGGGATCACCAAGTCTTTGAGTCCCAATTCTGGGTTGTAGGAGTCTAGCATACTCGAATCTGCCAACATTCATACCTACACATAAACACAAGATTAGGTCAGTTAGGGTTTACTCATGTAGGGAAACACGAGAGAGAGAAGATAGAGAGTATTAGGGTTTCTTATCTTGTGAGAGTTGTTCTGAGCAAAAGTGATCGATTGAGTGTGAGATTAGGGTTAGGTTAGTGACTAACTCGTGGGTTGGGCTTATATCGACTAAGCCGAGTCTAACAATTACTCTAGTATTATATTACTAATATTTTAACTCAACAGGGATATGTATGTATAAACAATTACATATTCTTAATAGTATTAAATAACTATGTGATAAAGTGTAGTATATTTTTAAATTCCATTTTATATTTAAAGTTTTTTTTAATTTAAAATTTTAGTTTCTTTATTTTTTATAAATTGGAAGGGTTAGACCTGTCTTGACCTAACTCAAACTTGGTGAGTCCATGGGTCTGTGTCACGACTCAAAGGGTACCCAAAACGCGACAGTCCACCATATTCGATATTTAAACTTAAGTATGACAACCTTAATCATCCCATAAGTTTATATATCGGGTGTAAGGTGTACTTGCATAACTTTTAGGATCACACTTTGAATCAAATAGTTTAAAGAAGGCATACATTAGCATTAAGAATAGAAATCACAACGAGATAAATAAGTTAAATCTTTACAAAAGTCAAGGGGGCATACCCCCGCCAAAATAATAATGGAAGTCCGTCCATTCTAAATTCACATTTACAAATACTAGGGTTTAGATCGAGGAGATTTTCGTAGAAGTCCACGCCTATAGCTAGGTCCCGACTTCTTCAAAAGCTCCTTTATCCAACAGATAACCCTATGAAAAGTGTTCTCTCGGAATAACCAAAAATAGGAACACCACAACAAAACTATCAGGGTGTAAGCTAACAGGCTTAGTAAGATTCATTCCCAAATATTTAATACTCAACAAGAGTATATATCAGACAAGTTATTAGCAGCCATATAAAATGCACAAGCAAATGATCATACAAGCATATGACTTTCTGAGAGCCATATGTGAATGGATTTACGCTCTCCATTCGGGGTTAGGATGGTCCATAAGACATGCAACCATAAAGTCCAATTTTGAGTGGGGTGGTCCATAAGTCATGCAACCATCATCTTGATCTTTTTCTCTTAGTTATACAACCTCTGTTGTTTTATTGTTGTAGTTTTATGTGCCTACTCCACATCCGTTAACTTAAGCAATCTCACATCCTTAATGTTAACATAGGCCTCCTCGCCTTCCGCTAATATACTTTTGTCCCACCAAAAGTATATTAGCTAATGCAATATGACTTACTACATGATATGCATCTACAATTTATTCATATAATCGTGGCATGTTAATTATATAGATTAAATGTGATCATCGAGAATTTCAGACAATCCAAGTCTCTACTAGCTCACACAATGATATTTACAACATATCTCATCTTGATATAGTTATTATTCATTCAACCAAGATTAAATCACAACTCATCATAGTTTTATCTTTTCTTAATTCTAGTGCCACTACGATTACATGCACATACATGAGCACAACTATTTAAGAATTGAACTCACTCGGCCATGGAGAGAAATCCACTAGTCGTAGTAGTCCTCGGGGAGTGGAAATCCATCCTTCAAATCACCTAAGTAGAAGGAATACCCTCAATGAGTATTTCTCATAAAATTCTAATAACTTAACAATTCTATTTACTAAGTTCACCAATTTTCGTCTAAGATGAAGTCCTAACTTAAAATGGTCATATCTAACTCAATTTAACTCGGAATTGTGCATATTGTATATCGATTTCTATCTACTTCGAAAGATCTATCCATTTCCTATGTTAAATCAAACATAAAATGTCGTTTGAGGGTCGAAAAGCCACTGTATAAAAGGGTTGCGAAAATTCCAGTCTTTAGTTATTATTGAGAGTTGCTACTTTTGTTCCATTTAATCTTTTTAGATCATCTTATATTGGTTCTACACTTGTAAAGAAAACTTTTAGACAAAGATAAAGAATTAAATACTTATATGATCATCAAGATATCATCTAAATGAAAATTCTAAGAATCTACTTTTGTAAAAACCGAAATTTTGAGTTGAAACTCATTTTCTTGTTTTGAGAAAAACCTTTTACTAAAACTAACATGACTCAATGAAAATAATTTTCTTATGTCACCTATTATCAAAGTATTCCATTTTCCACATAAATATCTTGTTTTGAAGTCTAATATAAGGTTTTTAAAACTCATCTCTTCCAAAATCCGAATTTCCTTCTTGAGTCTTAGAATGAAAATAAAACCTAAACTGGTCTTTCACAAAACTCTTTATTTTAAAAATATCTTTTAGGAAAACCCATCTAAACTTATGAAATTTCAAATCCTTAGAATATCTATACCAAGAGCCCTTTATCTTTTTGTCTAAATCTTCATTTTGGGGTTAGATAATAGGTTTTAGAAATGGGTCTTGGCTTAGATCCGAATTTTCAAAAATTGTTTTTGAACATATCTCTTGATAAAATCCATCAAGACTCATGAAAAATCATTCTTTACATATCCTATCTTAAGAGCCTTCTATTTCTTAATTAAAATCTTCATTTTTGAGTTGTAAAACATGTTTTTAAACCATGTCTTGGCCAAAATCCGAAAATGATATTTTTAGTTTGAAAATCACCTTTGATCCTTGTAAAGAGAAGTCTTGATGATATATATTCATTAAACCTTCATTTTCTCAACTAAAACTCCCATTTTGAGACTTGGAAGAGGGTTTTTAAATATAGGTTTTGTCAAGATACGACTTTCACTATTTTTATTCAAGTTCAAATCTAAGATCTATACATAATATGAACATGAATATAAAAGAAATACATGGTAGTAAGCTCTAAGCCTATAGATCTAAACATAAACATACCAAAGCTTCATAAAAATTAGATCTACAAGTATAATAAAAATATGAAGATAATAAAATCTTAAAGACAACAAATATAGCAATAACATTATAAATCATCAACAAGAGGAGTGTTCAAAGTTTTGGCATCATCATCTCTAGCCTTTAGGCATTATGGAGAGTCCTTTGATGCATGAAACCTTCATATAATCAACCTATAGTGTCTATGGAAGCTTAAGAAGAAAGATTTACTCAAAGATCTTCAAGAATAGAGTGTGAAAGCAATAAATGAAAATGGGGGCAGCTTCTATTCTTGTGCAAGAACAAGGGAAAGAGAGGAATAAAGAGAGAAAATGGAGAGTAAATGAGGTAGGGTTTGTAAAGAGGGAAAGTGTGTAAATGAAATGCATTTAATAGAGAGAGAGTGTATTAAATGAGTGTGAAATAAATGAGAAAAGAGAAAAAAAAAAATAAACAAGGGCAGAATTGAGGGAAGTTCACGTAGAAAGCAAGAGGAAAGAGGGAGTGTAGACAAATTGTAACTTGATTTTTTTGAAAGTGTAACTTGTTGTACTTAATATGCTAACTAAATGAGGCTTTAATTCATTAAATAAATAAAAAAATAAAGAAAAGTGGCTATTTTAATGAGTATGGTCAGCTGCCATACATTGAAAGTTGAGTGTAGAATGAGTGAAAGAAAGCTTGAATAATGTGTAGAAGTGACAATTGAAGTGTACTTGAAGTATGGTTGAAAAAGTGCTTTTCATTAGGAAAATATATAAAATTAAATTTAAGAAAAATATTTTTAAATAAGTGGCAGAATTTTTATAATTAAAATTAAATAATTAATTGCATTATTTTAGTATTTCAACAAATATGTTACTGGTACGACCAAAATATGCTTATATAAGCTATAACTGATATTTTTAGATTTCGAAAAATTATGAACTCGATATTTTTGAAATCCTTATGAAAATACGAGTCTAAAAATATTAAAGATATATTTTTAATTTTCCAAGCTCCGGGACACGCTTTCTAATAACTGTATCCAATCAGATTCGAAATAAGCCGAAAATAAACCAATCTAATATTTTTAAGAAATCAAATATTATTACGGACTATTTTACACACTTTACTAAATTTTTGACTTCTCGATTTACGACATGGAATTTTCGGATCTAAACTGTAGGGTTAAACTTAACATCCGTTGCCTTATGGTTTTCGGTTGACTTGCCGGCTTAGGGTTAAGGCTTAGGATTACTTCTAAAAACCAAGGGCTTACAATTTGGATCCGCCTTATGCCAATTCAGGCAGTTATGGGCCCTAACTAGACTCGTAGAGATGTCTAGTTGTAGTGTGCCTACAAATAAGATAATTTTAAGGTTTTAACCTCTAGTATTTAGAGTATTCATTGTTTTTCCTCTATCTTACTATTAATCACCTTCTATTATTAGCTTATATAACTACTAATGTCTTAATTAGAAGTAGATAACAAATTAAAATTTACACCTCATATTAGTATCGTATATTCTTATTTTATCAAGTCAAGTATATTATTGTAATTTAATATGATTAAAATTAAGGATGAAATCTCTCTTCCACTATAGTTTTGCATATTTATTTAAGCAAATAATTAATTTTTAATATTATTATTTATATTTGTACTGGTGATAATAAATATGTAATTGAAATTTTTTAATACAATGTATCTTTTATTTTAAGAATAAAAAATAGTTTGCATTACAAACCAAACCATTTTATTTTTTTTTGTTCGAATAAAAAAAATAAATGGTTATGTACGAATTTAAAACAAAAATGGAATTGTACTTCTCACACCCCTAGTAAATAGTATGGAGATATTTAATGGTATTAAAATAATGAAAATATAGATTCAAAAAATTCACTACTACAACATCATTGTAATATTGTTGTAGTCTCACATAAGGGTGAGCGAGTTCATGGTAGGTAAGGTATGAAGTTTTACCAGCACCTTACCCCATAGGGTATGAATTTTTGTGCCCAGAATCTACAATGTAGCACCTTGTATCTATCCTTATCATGTACTATGTAAAATTCATAAGGTGCAAGATACCCTATAAAATTTTTAAATTATTTTGTTTTAAATTTCAAGTTGTAATATGTAAAGCTACCTTATTTATATAAATTCATTATAAATAACATATCAAACGAAATTTAAAAAATAATTGTTTTAATATCATAATATAATATGCGGAACTTGTTTATGTGTTAAAATTGAAATACGTGACAAATAGTCGGAGAAGCTTTTTACATTATTTTAACATTATTTTAAAACATCTACCAATTTTTAAATTTTAAAACTTTGAAAACACATATGCATTAATTATTCTTAGATAAAGATCAATTTTCTTGTAATGCATGTAAGATGAGCTTAGGCAATTAGAAATTATTAATATGCTCATAACTTATATCCCCTCCCAAAATATATATTAATTATTGAAGCTATAGAAGATTTTAAGAATAAGCCTAACGAAATTAGGGAAGTCTGCAGAGAGTGGCTTAAAGTTATACATAAGAAGAAGGAATTAATAAAGGAAAAAAATATATGCATTACTAGATAGAAGCTCGGCATAAATGTAACAAAAAACTAATTCTTTTGATCACTAAAAGTTTATTCATCATCTATCATATTTCACAACTAACCATGACGCCGAATCCACTGAAGCAGTTTTACTAGTAGATGAGCATTCGATAAGGGGAGAAAGAAAAAAAGAAAATAAATACAATAAAATAAAACACGCTGACTACCGGTGCCTCATAAAACACGTTTTTCATCTTTTATATTTTGTTTTGATTGATGGTAGATAGCTGTAGTCTCAAGTCCACGATTTAAAGGAGCACATTCGAAGCCAAGCCACCATTTTCTTCATTACTTGAAAACCATGTCGATCTCCGACTCAACCAATACGGACAAAGACATAGAGTCCTGCTATGACCGCAACAGTGAACTGAAGGGTTTTGATGCCTTAAGAACCGGCGTAAAGGGCTTTGTGGATTCAGGAGCCACCAAAATCCCAAGAATATTCATCAACCACAAATCAAAACCTCAACCTCAACCTCAACCTCAAGCTCATTCCAGCCCATCAATAACCATTCCAGTCATAGACTTATCAGGAATTGATATATACGCGAAGCGACACGAAGAAACGGTCAATAAACTCAAGGAATGTTGTGAGAAGTGGGGTTTCATTCAGATAATAAATCATGGGATTCCTGATAGAGTCTTACAGGATATGCTTGATGGTATGAAGAGGTTTCATGAAGATGATCCAGAGGTGAAGAAAAAGTACTTCTCTAGGGATTTTAGCAAGAAGGTGTTGTTTAATACCAACTTTGATTTTTATACTTCACCTTCTGCTACTTGGAGAGATTCTTTGTACTGTACTATGTTTCCAGATCCACCATGTCCTGAGGAGCTTCCTGAAAGTTGCAGGTAATGTTTGAGAAAAACAAGAAAAAAAAAACATATGTTGTTTAAGTTGGTATTGATGTAAATTGCATTAATCGATTAGGCCGGAAATTGCTTAATTTTTTTTCTTTTCTATGAACTATTGCATATTTGATTGCTTGTAGGAGAATTAAATCTTTATTCATAGCAGGAAAAAAAAAAACTGGTATTTATATTTATTTTGTTAGGCAATCAGACCTTGGCAAACATAACATGATCTACCAGGGGATATTAATTGTGATTTTGTTCGCGTGTTTGTTTTTTTTTTTTTTTTTGTTTTTGTGGTGATAAATAAATTTACAATTTTTACTTCCATCCATTTGGTAACTTTTTATTCAAATTCAATTGCAGAGATATAACAATTCAGTATTCAAACCAAATGATGAAACTAGGACTCTCCATATTGAGATTGATATCAGAAGCTTTAGGGCTTCAGCCCAATCACCTCCAAGACTTGGAATGTGGAGAAGGCATGTCCCTAGTTGGAAATTACTATCCACCGTGTCCCCAACCAGAGTTGACCCAAGGATTATACAAACACACCGATGGTGGGTTCATCACCACGCTCTTGCAAGACCAAGTTGGTGGTCTCCAAGTCCTCCATGGCGACCGTTGGATCGATGTCAATCCTATACCAAATGCATTGATTGTAAACCTTGGAGATATGATGCAGGTAAATTAATTTATTACTTGGTTTTCTAACTACTAGTTGTTGATTCATAATTAATAGACCTGGAGTGTCCTTATTTTATTTGATTTTATTGAGGCGAATATTAAAGTTTTCTGTACCAAAGAATAAATGAAGCAGACGAGGAGGGTGGAAATAAAAGGAAGTGGGGTTTAAAAAAAATTAATTACCGATTAATAACCTTATTTTTTAAATCTAGCCATAATGATCAGCTTTTTAATATTTTAATTTTTAACCGGTCCATTATAAACGGTTAACCATTTTTTGGATTAATTTTTTTTGAGCCATTTAATGTAATGATTTCAACAAATCAAATTGATGATTTCAACGAACTTTATTTTTTAGCCTTTATCATAATTTTTTTTTAATTATGATTTATATTACAAGAGTTATAAAAAAGGAAAATCAAATTAAAGAAAAAGGAAAAAAATAAGCCTTTGGATATATAATCATCAACAAAATCAAATCAAATTAATTACCACATTAACTCCCATTAATCACAAAGCAGAACATAGTGTTTTAATCAAACTCCAAGAAATATTAGCATATAAAAGTTATATGTATATATATATATTTAAAAAATAATATATGTATATGTAAATTATATATACAATATATTTATAAATATTAAAACGGTTGATCATTAATCTCCAGTTTTTTGTTATTACAAACTGGAATCGAAACCGAAAAGCGAAAAAAATAGTTGAATTGATTTTTCATTTTCGATTAGATTTTTCGGTTTTATCGGTTGTTTTCACACCCCTAGTAACGTAGTTGCTATCTATTATTAGTGTGTGAATTTATATGGATTGAAAAAAATCATTACTTATATATCATTGGAAAACTATTATATGTATTTTGATGGATGTTAAAAATAAAATTACAAGAAATTTAGACTATGTTCTCCGAAAATTTAAAACAATAGGTTTCCATACAAATTCAAACCATGCTACATCATGAAAATGGTTTTCCAAATAATATTAGGCATTTGAAATTGAGAAAGGCCTTATTACATCCCTTTGTATCTCAATACATGAAACCATATATATTGCTTACAATATCACATAAACTTAAAATTTAAGAAAGATAAGAAAAAATTAATAGGTTCCACATGTAGGGGTTACAAAGCATATGACATAGAATGATTTTAAAGTATTATAGATAGTTTTTGATACAAAATTTGATACTATGTACCTTCCTTATCATTAATCTTTTCACCCCTAAATTGTATTCCTTTAAAAGAAAAATTGAGTCCTCAAACTACTTAATGTTTGAGAATCATGCTTTTATATCCTAACTTATTAGTTATCTCCTAAACATGATAATAAAAAATGCTCAGATGCTAAAAAAAAAAAAGAAAAAGAAAAAAAGAGAGAGTTATATATATGTATATATAGTAATAAAAAATAATTGGGGATAACTGTTCAATTTTTAAAATAAAGCAATTATAAATATTTATGAATAGATTAATAAAATCCCTTATAATTTTGTTACACCAACGGACATTGCCAGGATAAATATAAATATAGTTTATAGTAACAAATAAAATAAAAAAGGATTAAAAAAAGAAGCATATGACAAAAATATAAAGAAAGTTGTTTATAAATTGTCCAAAGTATAAACGATAGAAAATCTACAGATTTGTGGACAATATTTCCATTTTTATTGCTTATTACAAAAATCGCTAGTTCATGACATGCTCCTTCTAAATTTTCTATACTGTATAATTTTCGGGAATCCATGTACATCCATGTATAGTTGCAATTTCCTTAACACGTACTGGCACCATTGTTTGATTGTCTTGTACTTTTTTATGTTGTTTTGCTTCTTTTTGTGGATCTTGATATATGGCGACTTCATTTTATAAGGGATAAATGAAAAATCACGTGTGTCTACTATGAATTTTTGACATTTTAGTATTTTATTTATAGATTTTGGTAAATTAGTGTTTGCACTGTCAAGTTATATGTGATTTAGTGTTTCGATTAAATAATATTTGACAGACATTTATTTTTGATAATGAGATAATAGCAAACAGTTGACAAAAACAAAAGAAAAAATATAAAAATACGATAGTAAATTTATAAAATACAAATGCTTGGTCCGATATTATTTTGTCATCAAAATAAACACTTATTAAATTTTATTTAATAAAAACACTAAATCAAACATATTATAAAAGATTTATAGAAGAGATACCAAATTGTCAAAATATGAGATTATGAGCATTTGGTCTGCACGTGATTTCTTTTTATTAATTTTACCTAATAATAATGATAATGGCAAATTTTATGATCGCATCATTAATTTTGATGGGATTAGTCTCGTCATTATCTAATGGTTAATATTATACCGAACCGTGAATTAACCACTAGAATAATTAATATTATAATTACTATATATTCATATTTTAATAATTAAATGATTAATTGAACGGTCCCATTCATAGGACTGTATATGAGATAATTTCCCAAATATATTCTTATACAGAAAGAGAGAGAGAAATAAAACCCAACCATAGGAAAGGATGGACTCTCATAATCTAGACCATCTCCATACAAAACTCTGCAAAACGAAAATAGCATTAGATAGGTTCTGTTAGGTGAAATAAGACAAGCCTTAGTAATGACAGGTAGGCCAGGGTGACGAGAGCCTTAGCTTTTCAAACTTGGAAAAACATTAATTATTATAATATATTTAAATAAAAAAATATATTATATTCCATATTTCAATAAAAAAGTTAATTTGGCATTCTAGTCATATGTTTTTATTTTGTGTTGATAGTAATATGTTATTTTTATAAATAAAATTAAAAAGAAAAAGAAAAAGAAAATCTGCGCCTGACAAGTCGGATTGGCATGTGATCATATCCAAAACAGAAAAGTCACATGCGTTAGTTGTTCGTTTAATCTGACTGGCTTTTTAAAGTGTAATATTACGTGCTTGCCGGCTTTATTTGACTGTGCATCTTCTTTGGTGTCTCTCGTTTATTATATCATGTGCAGCTATTGACCAATGGCAAATTTAGAAGTGTATACCACAGAGTGCTCGCAAACAGTGCTGGATCTTCTAGGGTTTCTGTCGCCTGTTTCTTCGGGTCAAACTCCACGGAGGAGGCCACTTCCAGATCCTATGGGCCAATAAAAGAGTTGTTGTCTGAACACAACCCTCCGATATACAGAGAAACCACTTTCGGAGAATATACCAAATATGTCCATCTAAAAGGCCATGATGATGGTAAACCCACAATTGACCGTCTCAAGCTTAAAATGAAATAAAAAAGATGAAACAGAGCTTCAACTTTTGTCATATGCTGATGCTACTATAGAGATCATATGTCTGTAATGGTCCGTTGTATTTGCATATGCCGTGTATGAAAACAAACTCTATAATTTATCGTCCTTACATTTTTCTTTCGGCTGAACAGGTGGTTATTAAAAAAACTAATTCATCCACAAATTAATCCAAACTAAACCCAACCGCATCAAATTTTAGGTTTTTTTTTTTTCTTTTCAAAACTATTTAGTTTGATAGTGAGTAAGTAGTTTATGATTTGCTTTGGTACCCTGAACCAAACCTTTCTATATATTTTAAAAAAAATTCAAACATATTATTTTTCCCTATTAATTGTTATATTAAAAAATTAATTATTTTTAATTATTTTTACTTATGTAGACATCATTCATAATAATGAAATTAGAATAGTTAAATCATGTATTGATTATTATAGTTAGATATCTCCAAGGGTCGGTTCCGAACTAAGACCCGACCTTACCACATCAAGTCTATCTTTAAACTCGCTTCAACAGATCGGATCCGACCCAATGGATCCAATCAAGCCCTACATTAAAAAAAAATAATCGTATAAATATTGTTTATTAGAAAATTAAGATATATAAATAAATATAAAGTACAAAATAATAGTAAAGTTAAAAAAAAAAGTAAATGACATGTTTAGACTATTTACTATATGAATAGAAATTAGTAATTATCTATTTATAATATTTAATGTTTTGTTGATAACATTATATATGATAAATACAATTCAAAATCATATTTCATGTTTTTTTATAAAGTTTTACTAAGAGAAAAATCACACTTGTAAATAATGTTGAACTTTTTTTAATTTTGTAAATTCTACTCTTTTAGAGTGTTACTTCAATCCAATATTGTTGTAAGCCTCGAAAAATTTCAGTAAATAATTCTAAGATGAACTTCGAAAGTAAACCCTGAAAATCACTCCAAATTAAAACTGAACTTCAACTAGTCCAAAACACGAGTGAATCCAGAAATTTCCGAATCTTGAGAAAAACAAGAATTCTTAAAAACAAAATAAGAACTCAACATACTCCAATTCCAAAACCACTATGTACGACAAATTCTATACGTAACTCCGACTTATAAAATCGGGTAATAGAGATTCCACAAACAAATTACTAAAAAGTAAATAGCGATTAACTTTTGGAAATGAAACCCAATTCAAAAATTCCGGAAACATTAAACGATATTAAATACTTACGAAAATAAAATTTAAGATAAATTTCTCAAATCAAATATGTTGTATAAACATAAAATATCAGTTCCCAAATTGCCAAAGATCTGAACTGGAAATCACCCGGAAACCCTAGTTTAAGTGTGTAGAATAGCTCATGGTAATATAAGTTATTTAAAAATATTAGATTGGTAAATTTTTGACTTATCTCGAACTCGTTTGGATACAGACTTCGAAAAGCGTGTCTCGGGGCTCGAGATACCAAAAATATACCATTAGTACCGTTAGACTCGTAATTTCATTATATTTCCAAATATATCAGTTATATAATTTTTCGAGTTATAAAAGTTACAGTTATAACCTTTTTATCATATTTTCATCACTACCGATAATTAGTCTTTTACACTATTTACTTTTATTTCATTACACAATTTTATTATTCTTATAAAGCCTTGTGTTTTTTTTTTTATAAGTATTTTATATATTATAGGAAATTTTGTTTTTCTAAAATTTAGATAGTTCGAGCTTTTACGGGATCAGATTCTGTTCAAGACCCGCTACTAAAAATAAAATAAATTAATTTAATAGTTGGAAAATTTTTTAAAAAGATTTTTATTTCCATAAAATAATTTTTTATAATTTTTCGGGTTATAAAAATATCATTTATAACCCATATTCGCATATTTTGATCATACCGATAACATATTTGTTAAAATACTAAAATAATTCAAATAATTATTTAATTTTAATTATGAAAAATCTGCTACAAATATTTGTAATAAATTTTCTAATTTTATTTTATTAAGAAAGTACTCTTACAACCCATACTTTCAAGTACACATTTCATACATCACTTCTTTTTCACTTTAATCTTTCTACACTTCATTATCAATTCTTGGCAGATTTTTTTTTACTCCTTTTGTCCTTTGAAACGCTCCAAAAATTAATTACAATAAGTCTCTTTCAATCCTTCTTCAAAAAGCTACACATACCATTAATTATATTACAATTTCAAGTCAAAGGCAAACCAAATTTCTCTCTCTCTCTCCCTCTCTCTTTCACGTGAACTTCCCCCAAATTTTCTGCCTTTGCTTTATTTTTTTCTTTTTCAATTAATTAACACACATTAAATGCACTCATTTTCTCTCTCTCTTTCATTTACACCTTTAAACCTTAACCATTCTTTACACTTTTCTCTCTCTTTTTCCTCTCTTTCTTTCTTCTTTCTCTCTTATTCTTTCAAGAACAACAAGCTGCCCCCATTCCATTCTTAAGCCTCCACAGATATTTCTTGAAGATTTTTAAGCAAATCTTCTTCTCAAAGCCTCCATAGGTGATATAGGTAAAGTGCAATTGGAGTTTCATGCATCAAATGACCTCCCATAAGCTTAAAAGCTTAGGAAGATGATGCCAAAAAAAAAAAAAAAAAATGAAACACTCCTCTTCTCCATTATTATTATGTTGTATCATTATTATTTTTTTCTTGTTTAAAGTTGTTATATTTTGTAGATCTAACTTTTTGTAACTTTGATTTTTGTTTATGCCTTAGATCTTGTTATTTGAAGCTATTATTTTTGTTATTACTTATGATTTATACATATATTCCTCATTCACATGTGTTCATGCATTTGTGACTAGTGTAGTAAACTAAATCTAGTATTTTGAGTTCATAAATGCATTAAACTTTGTTTTATGTTCATGGATAACTTGTAGTAGCATGATGATAGTAGGAAAGTTGTAGAAAACTCAAGAACTATTTTATTTTCAACAAAAGTCATTTTTGAAAATTCGGATGAAAATGGAACCGTATTTAGAAAACTTGTTTTTCAACTTAAAAATGTGTATTTTTCATTTGAAATGAAGGGCTTAGGGTATAGATAACATGAATGAAAGATTTTGATGAGTAAAGTTTAGATCTATGAGTTTAAAGTTTACTATCATGGGTTTCTTTTAGATTTATGTTTATATTAAGTATAAATCTTGGTTTTGAACTCAAACAAAAATTATGAAATTCGTATTTTGGCAAGACCCTTACTTAAAAACCACTTTCCAAATGTCAAAATGAAGTTTTTACTTAAGATAATGAAGGCTTGATATATCATCAAGACTTCTTTTTACAAGAATCAAAGGTAATTTTCAAAAGTTATTTTCAAAATAAAAATCTTATTTTTGGATTTAGGTCAAGTCATATTTTAAAAACATGTTTTCCAACTCAAAAATGAAGTTTTTATTCAAGATATGAATGGCTCTTAGGATAGGATATGTAAGGAATGGATTTTCATAAGTTTAGATAGATTTTATCAAAAGATATGTCCAAAAATAAATTTTTTAAATTCAAATCCCAACCAAGACCAATTTTGAAAACCCATTTTCCAACTTCAAAATAAGACTTTTATTAAAGAAATGGAAGCCTTAAGGTATATGCTTGATTAGGAAATGGTTTTTGAAAGATCAAATGAGTTTTACAAAGAAAACAAGCTCAAATGAATTTCCCAAATTCGAATTTGAAAATAGCCACAATTTAAAAACCCATTTCCAAATGCCAAAATGATAATTTTTATAGGAAAATGGAAGTCCTAGGAAATATATATAACAAAGACCAAGTTTTGATAAGGATAAAAGAAGTTTATCAAAGTATAATCTTAGAATAACGAATGGTTTCCAAGAATAGGTTAAACAATGTTTTCGTTCTTTAAAATTTTGTAAAATTCTTACTTAGGCAACCCACCTATGTAAACACCTATTTTCTAACCCAAAAATGAAGGTTTTTATTGAAATAATGAAGGTGATGGTTATATAGATCATCAAGGTTAAGTTTTGATAAAATAAAGTATGATTTTGCAAGAAGAAAAACTATTTTTCTTAAGTCTAGTATAATTCAAAGTTTTGCAAAGTAAAAATTTTCAAAAAGAGTTCTTGGTACTATATGTATACATATAGGAAGATCATCTCATAATCTTCATGACAATAGCTTGTAGGTAGTACATGTATGCATGATGCATTCTAGGAATAAAGTATAAAAATTAATTTTATCCAAAATTTGTAAATTCGGATGATTTCAAAACCATGCCTTAAAAACCCATTAACTAATTCCAAAACTTGTGTTTTATATGAAAAAATGAGAAGTTTAAGTCATATGTATCATCAAGTAATGATTTTGATAAATTAAGTTGGGATTTACTAAGAAAAATATATAGAACGATGAGTAGAAAGGAAGTAGGAAAATTTGAGTTGTGGTCATTTTAGGAAATTCGTAACAATGGAGTAATGACATGAAAACCCATATTTTTCAAATTCAAATTAGAAGTTTTATCAAAGAAATGAAGTCCTTAGTGGCTATGTATGGTTAATCCCTAATTTTCTAAATATCAAATGATTTTTACTTAAAGGAATCACTCAAAAGCTAATTTTTACAAAATTCAGATTTTTGGGAAAGGCCTACTTAAAAACATATTTGCAAAGTGAAAAATGTAAATTTTTATGTAGAAATGAAGGTCATAAGTAATAGATATAATGAAGACTCAATTTTAACAAGGATAATTATATTTTCTTAAGAAATAAATCCAAAACAAATGGAAATGATCAAAGTTAGGAAACTAGTTTTTTTTTTAAAGTAAATAGCCATGGAGTCTTACAAATAAAAAGTTTCTAAAAATTCCTTTTAGTAAATATTGTCAAAAGCATGCATACATCAAGCTCATAACATGCCATTAATGTTAGGAAATCATTCATGTTTCATGTATTCTTGAATTATCAAATAGGAACATTTCAAGCAATTACAAAACTAATTTTTCGGGAATGGAGATTGTTACCAATCAGATCTGACCCCTCTGCTTCACGACCTAAATATTTTCAAAACTTGAAAAAAATAGTAGAATTAGGTAGATCTTTCGAAGTAGATAGAAATCGATATATAATTTACGAAATTCTGAGTCAAAATGACCAAGTTATGGCCGTTTTAAGTTGAAATTCCCGCTTAGGATGAGAATTACGAATTTGATAGTTTGTATAAGATTGTTTGGATTAGTTGAGTTGAAATACTTATTAGAGTATTTCTTCCTTTTTAGGTGATCCCAAAATCGACGATTCCCTACCATGGGATTACTTTTACTTAGAGACCGATGATCCAATGACCGAGTGAGTTTTCCTCTTATTTTGTTACCTTACTTGTGCTTGTAGCTAGTTGCACTAAAATTAGGAAAAGATAAAATTGTGATAAGTTGTGGTATAATCTTGGTTGAATGAATGATAAGTATATCGAGGCGAGAATTGTTGTAAAATCATTGTATGAGTTAGCATAGACTTGAATTGTCTGAAATTCTTTATGATCGCTTTTAACCTACATAATTAATATGCCATGATTATATGAATAAACTGTGCATGCATATCTCATGTTGAGTCACATTGCATTGCTGATATACCTTTGGTGGGAACAAATGTATATTAGTGGATGGCGGGCGGGCCAATGATAGTGGTGTAGGCACTTGTATCAACTACAGTGATAGTGGTGTAGGCACTTGTATCAACTACAACAAGAGAAAGAGATCGGGTTTGTGGTTGCATGACTTATGGACCACCCCATTCAATATTGGAATTATGGTTGCATGTCTTATGGACCATCCTAACTTCGAATGGAGGGCGTAAATCCATTCACATATGGCTACTAGAAAGTCATATGCTTGTTTGCTCATGTGTTTGTTCATGCATAGCATATGGATGAATTATAACTTGCTTGTCATGATACGAAATTAAGGGAAACTCTCACTAAGCTAGTGTAGCTTATACCTCAATAGATGTTTAAATGAACAAGTTATCTCAAGAATGCAAAGTGAGGACCGAGATGGTTGGAGCCAAGAAAGACTTCAGGATTTCGACAAAGAATAAGAATGCTTGAAGTCATTAGCTAGGTTTTATGATTTGCTTTGTAATAGTTTTATGTAGTGAAATCCTTTGATGAATTGTAATTGAAGTTTAATGATTTGTATTTTGAAGAATAGTGAATTGAATTTCCTTTATATTGTTACTCAAGTTATATCAATATAAAATGTATCTCTCCAATGCGTCTCCTCTATGTGTTAGACGCCTTGTACATAGTATGGAAGCCTTCGCATGACTGAGGCGGTCATTCCTAGACTTTAATATTGTGTACAGCGGACTGCCACGTTTAGGATACCTTCGGGGCATGACAATTGTCAATATTTCAACTCAATAGATATATGCATGTGTGTATAAATAATTTTATATCCTTAATAATACAAATGAATATAGGCTAAAGAATAGTATATTCTCATACATGTTTAATATTTAAAGTTTAAAGTTTTATTTTAAATTTAGAATTTTAGTTTCTTTAAATATTTTTTTAACTAAAGTAATGAAATGGTAGAACAAGTTTGATCAACAATCCAATTTGATTAAAAGATCAAACTCTACCAACAATACCAATAAATCATCTAAAAATTTATTAAACAATTAGTCACTTAAAAAATAAATTTTTGTACTTGCACTACTAACGATCTACTTTGTTAGGTGGTGGGTGTTTTGAGAACAAGGGATCTAGTTGTTAATTTATCCTTTAAATTATGCCTTTTGGCATGATTTTGACCATAGTAATATAAATAGTTCAAAGAGTAAAATAAAAATAATAATAAAAATATATCTAAATGTAAAATTGTCAAATTTGCTAAACATAAAAAGCACTAATCAAAATAAGAAATAAAAATAAATGTAGAGTACCAAATAGTAGAAAAAGTTAAAAAGGTAAACGATATTTAATGTTTATATTATTTTACAAGTGAATAAAAATTATTAGTTATCTATTCATAATATTTAATGCATTGTTGATAATAGTACATGTGGTAAATACAATTCAAAAACCATATCTCATGTTTTATAGAGTTCTAGTAAGAGAAGAATCTTATTTCTAAATAATGTGTAACTTTTTTTTTCTTTAGTAAATTCTACTTTTTTTAGAGTATTACTCTAGTCTTATATTACTGATATTTTAACTCAACAGGCATGTGAATGTATAAACAATTACACATTCTTAATAGTATTAAATAACTATGGAATAAAGAGTAGTATATTTTTAATTCCATTTTATATTTAATTTTTTTTTAATTTAAAATTTTAGTTTCTTTATTTTTTATAAATTCGATGGGTTAGACCTATCCCGACCTGACTCAAACTTGGTGAGTCCATGGGTCTAGATCCACCTCGTGCCAATTCAGGCAATTACAGGCCCTTACCAGACTCGTAGAGATGTCTAGTTGTATTATGCCTACAAATAAGATAATTTTCAAGTTTTAAGCTCTAGTATTTAGAATATTCATTGTTTTTTCTCTATTTTACTAATTAATCACCTTCTATTACTAGCTTACATAACTATTAATGTCTTAATTAGAAGTAGATAACAAATTAAAAATTAACATCTCATATTAGTATTGTATATTCTTATTTTATCAAGTCAAGTATATCATTGTAATTTAGTATGATTATAATTAAGGATGAAATCTCTCTTCCACTATAGTTTTGCATATTTATTTAGGTAAATAATTAATTTTAAATAGTATTGTTTATATTTGCATTGGTGATAATAAACATGTAATTGAAAATTTTCAATGAAATATATCTTTTATTTTAAGAATAAAAAATAGTTTGCATCACAAACTAAACCATTTTTTTTTAGTTCGAATAAAAAAAACCATATGGTTATGTACGAATTTATAACAAAAATGGAATTATACTTCGCACACCCTTAGTAAATAGTATGGAGATATT
This sequence comes from Combretum micranthum, assembly GCA_024138025.1. Classification (NCBI taxonomy): domain Eukaryota; kingdom Viridiplantae; phylum Streptophyta; class Magnoliopsida; order Myrtales; family Combretaceae; genus Combretum; species Combretum micranthum. The sequence goes on from JAMXBD010000006.1 coordinate 2,407,452, forward strand.
TAAAGGTATTAAAATAATGAAAATATAGATTCAAAAAATTCATTACTATAACATCATTGTAATATTGTTGTAGTCTTATATAGGGGTAAGTGAGTTCATGGTAGGTAGAGTATGAAATCTTACCGACACCTTACCTTATGTGGTATGAATTTTTGTGCCCATTGGTCGGTAAGGTATGAAGTCTTACCAGCACCTTACCCTATAGGGTATGAATTTTTGTGCCCAGAACCTATGCTGTAGCACCTTGTATCCATCCTTATCATGTATTATGTAAAATTCACAAGGTACAAGATACCTTATAGAATTTGTAAACTTTTTTGTTTAAATTTCATGTCATAATATGTAAAGCTACCTTATTTATATAAATTCATTTTAAATAACATATCAAACGAAATTTAAAAAAATAATTGTTTTAATATCACAATACAATATGCAGTACTTGTTTATGTGTTAAAATTGAAATATGTGACAAAAAGTAGGAGAAGCTTTTTACATGATTTTAACATAATTTTAAAACATCTACCAAGTTTTAAATTTAAAAATTTCGAAAACACATATGCATTAATTAGTCTTAGATAATGAGTAACACTTCTGTATAACTTAGAAGTTTAAGCACATGTCATTGAAATTCTTCCAAAATAAAAATTATAAGTACTTCCATAATAAATTGGTACAACTAAATAAAAAATAAAATAAAATGTAGTCTATAGATGATAATATTAACAAAAAATGATTGCAAAATGAAAAGTATATCTTTATATTATGACTTTTTTTTACGGAGTACATGCTTCAGGATCGATACAGGATATCTTGGAACCTGTATACTCTATAAAATAGGTTCCAATATATGTATAGGGTATGAAGACCTCATAACCATACTCGACTCTATGAAAATAGACTTCAAAAAAACAATACTTGTACCTACTCTCTAGCTCTCAGTATCTACCAAAATGCTACCCGAATGAGTAGAGTACTGGTGGATATCCTATATGATATGATTACTCGCTCACCCTTAGTCTCATCCCTCAAGTCTAAGATAGAATGTAATATTGTATTGTCTTTCGTTTTTTTTCCTTTTCTTAGTTTTGGATGCCTCTAAAATTTTAGTTGAGGCGGTACCATCTAATTTACCTTCTCTTTATCATCATGGTTGTAATTATGCTATGATTTTAATTGTTGATCCACTTGGGATATTTGCTTCACCATGAGAAAAAGAGGGGTGGGATAGGAAAAAAATAGAATATAATAAAAGTGTGAAAATAATATAAAGATAACAATAATTATACTGGTAAAGAAGGAAAAGATTAAGATTAAATCCCTCAAAATCTATTGCCCTTCTATCTTCTTCTTTATCTATAAACCCTATTAGTAACATTTGTCAAGATTATTCTATCAATTCACAACTAGGAGTGATAAATGGGCCTGTTGACGGTATATAATGGAAAATTGCCCAATCTGCCCACTACAAGTCTCATATGAGCCAAAAGGCCCATAAGGAACTTATAAGCCCATAAGCCTAGTTGCTTTATAAGGAGCTCAGCTTCACCAGGACCTTAACCCTCAACCTCCAATAAGGGGCCCGACTTAACAAAGATCTCAGTCCCGACCTTAAGCTCTCCTAAGACCTTGAGATCTCCTGGGACCTTAGTCTTCACTAAGACCGAGGTCGTCCTCTTACATGACAAGCTAGTGCCTTCTGATGTGCGACGAACTCCCTAATGAGCTAATTTCTCCTTACGTGCTACATACTCTTAATAAGCTACTTGCCCCTTAGCAGGGCTGAGGCCACCTAAATTAACAATAAAGATTTTGTGGGTCCCATTTTGATATGACCTCACCTATAAATAACCTTTCCCTCAACCCAAGTAAGGAAAATGGAGTACTCTAAAACTTACACTCTATAACTACCTACCTTTCAAATTCTCTAAAGATGAGACTCTCGATTAATTTAAGCATCGGAGTAGCCATACTAGACAATCTCTTGATGCACCATAGATTAGCTTTCTATGTTTATAAGTCCTTAACTCTATTAGTGGAATTAACACTTGTAACAAGGCTAAACTTAAGAGTACAAGCATGAGCACACACAAGCACCTCTATAGGCTGCGTAATTGTTAGAACATGAAAAAGTTTTTGAAGTATGACTAATACAAGATACAATATGATCTACAAGCTGTCTAGGAAAGAAATTGGTTTTCTTTATACAACCAGTCTGTGTTAAGGGAATTACCACTCTCTTGGTTGAATTCAAGGATGGAGACAGCTACACCTCAAATGAGATAAACCTTTTGGTCGTGGAATGATAGTTGCTCTGTAACATCATTTTGGATAGACCCATTTGGTGCATTTTCAGTATAATTGTTTCATAACCCCCACCTGAAGGCTAAGTTCCCAACTTTAACTTGCATGGGGGTTTAAGTTAGTGACCAGCAGTAGTCTAGGCCATTATATGTCAAAGCCTTAAATGAGTCTGGGTATGTGTGGTAGAGTCAAAACCAGACCTCGGGTTGGAGAGCTGAAGTGAACTAGCAAAACAAACCGATGAGTTGATGCTTAATGACAAGTCCAAACACACCACTCGTATAGGTACCTTAATGCCATTAAATTTTGTGAAGAGTTGATCACATTCCTGCAGACTAATAGTGATGTCTTTACATGAACACCCTCTAACATGTTGGACATTAGCTTAGACGTGATAACTCATCAATTGCACATCAACAAAACCTAAAGGCTGGTGCACCAAAAGATCAAGCACATTGGAGTAAAGCACCAAACGACAATAGAAGAAGAAGTTCAGAACTTACACTAAGCTGGTTTTATTCGAAAGGAGAAGTATCGAACTTTGTTAGCCAATGTCATGCTGTTTAAATAATCTAACAACAAGTGGCATATGTATATCGACTACATAGACCTAAACAAAGGTTACTCAAAATACCATCTTCCCCTTCCCCTGAATAGACCAGCTCATCGATAGCAGCATAAGGTACACACTGCTAAGTTTTATTAGTGCCTTCTCAAGCTATAACCAGATCAAGATGGACCCACATAACGAGGTCCATACCTCATTTGCTACCACTTTTGGCACTTATTGTTATAAGTTAATGTTATTCAATAAAGAATGTCGTTGCCACTTTTCAAAGATTGGTAACTAAGGTTTTTAGCCCCAACTTGGGAGGAACATGGAAGCATACATTGGTGCTATAATTGTCAAAAGCAAAGAAGCCATGAACCACCTCTGTGACCTTAAAGAACCATTCGATTGATTATGATTCTTCAACATGAAGTTGAATCTCTAGAGGAGTGTTTTTGCGGCCCAATTGATAACAATGTTGGGCCACTAGGTCTCTAGACAAGGGATAGAGGCCTATCGAGAGAAGATCAAAGTGATAGTTGATATGCAGCCCCCCTCCTCGCTATATGACGTACAAAGACTAGCAGGCCGAGTTGCTATAGATAGATGTTCGGAATTCTTCAAAGTGCTTAAAAGTTTCGAAGAGTTTAAGTAGTCAAATCAATGCTAGAAGGCATTTGAAGTACTTCCTAATGAACCCATAAGTGCTTTCCACCTTAGTCCTATGATAGGATTCGTATTTATATCTGAAGGTAAGTGACAAAGCCCTCTCTTTAGTTCATACCTGATTTGATGGAAGATAACACCGTTTGGTCTACTATGTTGTCATGTCCTCTAGGGAGTCCAAGAAAGGTACACGAAGGTCGAGAAGTTTGCTTTGGCTATAATGATACCAGCCTAACGTTTATGCCTCTATTTTCAAGCTACCAAGTGATCATTGATGATATGATCAATCACATTAATCAAAGTAAAACTTTATATGCACTCTACGATTAATTTTAGGTAAGTGTACCTATTGATTATAGTATAAATTAGCATAGGATTTTTTCTACTAGGACCTGTAATTGCTAGTATTTACTAGAGTTGGGCATACGGGTTGTGGGAAATTTTTTTGGCCCATTTAAAAGCCGGCTAAATGGGTCAAAATAGCCTAGCTCGTTTAACGCATGGACCAAAGTGGGCTAGTCCATCCTTGGGCTATAAAAAAGGGTAAAAGTTTAAGAAAATCTAAGATTAGCTTGAATGATGATGGAGAAATGTTGGTTGATGCAGTCATGTCCGCCATCGGAGACCAAGAAAGAAATGAATTTATGCCAAACAATTTTTTTTTCCTATCTTCCATTGTGAAATTTAAATTTATTATGAAGATGTAAATTCTAATAGCCATAAATAAATTGAATGAACTTTTGAAAAAAAAAAATTCATTATTTGATTTTATTGCCGAAACGTAAGATTTTAAAGATCCGGAGAAGTAATGAAAGCATATAATTTTGCTGTCTTAAAGCCAAGAAATCAAGTTGAAAATAGAAAAAGGACCATAAATTCATAGCAACGTATGTGATTGTGAGCCAGACCATTACTCGTTGAATTAACTATATTGATTAGTCATTCAGTTGCTTGAACAAATTTGCAGTTATGCAAATCAATAGCTAAACTTTTGCAGAATACATGAACAAAGCAATGAGTAGTTACTATATTAAAAAATAGGGGTGATTATGACTAGGCTTGCGAGAATAAGAAACGAAAAAAAAAAATTGATTTTATAGTTTCACTTAATTTAGTTTTGATTCTGATTTGGTTAATTTAGTCATCACGATTGTGCTAATGTTTATCAAAGTCAAGTGAAATGTAAATCAGGATGATCAATCAATGTATAAATTTATAGCTAGATAGGCTTCGGATACTCCTAAATTTAGAATTACTTCAATTTGCGTTGAAAATTTTATTAGTTTTAACATTTATCAGAAATATAATATTTAAGCTTTTTATAAGCCTTGAAAGTACTATTAGATTTTCTTATAAGTTTTAGCTTTTAGGTTTGTCATTGATATATACATAAAATCCTAAAGTACATCAAATTTTCAATTTTTACACAAATTAACATAAAAAAAATCATGTTGACCTATGGGCCATAGCTGGCAGGGCTCGGGCCAAGAAATTTTGGTCCATTTAAAAGTGGGTCAATTTAGCTAGGCTCATTTAATCCATGGGTTGAAATGGTCGGCCCAACTCGGCCTGTCAGGCCTATAAGCCCCACCTATAGTATTTACCTTAAATTAACTATCTAACTGTTATAAATCGAATGAAATTAATATATCTAACAATTAATTAATTAACTAACCCTAGCAATGTGAGCATCATGTGTCTAAGAAAATCAATCACGAAAGTACCCCTAATCTTGATGCACCACTACCTTATATTTTATTCATATAAGATGTTAATTAATGGTTTATCATCTTCTTGAATTGCAAGAGTTCTATATTCAATTAACATCTCTTTTAAGAATATTAATTTCTAATCCTATGTGATTAATGAAAATGTCTTTCATCATTAATTACATATAGAATTGCATTATAGTTCAAGATTTTTAATAAAGATTAAATCTTAGAATTTATGTCTAGATCTATATTTAAATCATGCTAAATCTATCTTATCAATTAATCTTTCGATCTAATTAACAAGAATCATATACTGATTTAATATTGCTCATATATTAAATCAAAGAACAATAAAAGCACATGAATAGATTCAAGAAAGCATAAACTTCAATTAATGAAACAATTAAGTCACTATATTAGGGTTAGGGTTTCTCAAGACCTAGAGTGTAGAGATATATTTTTCCATAAATGAATTATTACAAAGCTAGAGATAAAAAAAAATAGAAAGAAGTCATGATTACAACCCCCTAAAATGAAGTTTTATGATTTTCAATGAGCTCTTGAGTTTCTTTACTCTAAAGCACCTATTTTTCTCTCTAGGGTTTGTGGGAATAAAAAGGTATATGTAAAATGATGAGTCAAGATGGCTATTTATAGGAAAAAGGCAAAATATCTTCTACACAACCATCCTACATGTTCGTGTTCAAGGTAGTGTAAAATTGAAATTAAAGAAACAGTGAGGAAATGGGGCTACACAACCCGGAGTACGACTCGTGTAGGTCTTCAAATGCTTTTGACCATTTTTTATGTCCTACACAAGCATGCTACATAGCTTATGTAGCTCCTTATGCACTTTATAATCGCTTTCTAGTTAATATTCACTTCCTATTCTAGTATCTGCACAGCTTGTGCAAAAAGGTTAGGTATGTTATAAATCTTCAATTTGTCCAATTCTTCATGAAAATCTCCTTTAACTCATCAAAATGTCTCCATTAAGCTCTTTATCTTCTTTTATTTTTGAAATTAACATTTCAACCAAATAATATCCTTTTTCTTTAATAAATTACATAAAATTTATATAATATAATACCAATTCAATAAACATAATAAGGGTCTTTCAACATTTATCAAACTTCCCCACACTTAACCATTTGCTTGTCCTCAATCAAATAACTAAGAACAATGAAATCCATCATCAATTACACCCAAAAGCTCAATGGAAACTTAAGTGACCTAATAGCATTCAAATTTTCAATTTTGATCATAGCAACTTCACTTTTGTGCCTTCTACTCAAACCTACTTTACTTGTACTTAACATATCGAAATCAAAGTTTTAAAACTAATCTAGATCAGTCAAGCTTTACCCTTACCATTTAATAATAGCTTCCGAAGCTACAAAGTAAAAACAAAATCCAACATAGCAAAAGAGACCTAGTTACACTTCAACCACATACTTAAGGGTATATAATCCTTTTAATCACTTCCTTAAACACATCTATCAAAAGTGAAAGTTTATTGCATCTATCTTTCCCTTAGATTTTCTCCTTTTAATTGATCTCCCTAAAATTTTCGTTCATTCCAGTTTTTAGTTAAGCTTCTTGACTCATGAGCAAGTTTTTAGCTAATAATCCTAGGTTTGTCATCCAAGTTAATAGTCATTATCCCAAAAAGAAGGCATCCCTTGGACTTACTTATTCAAGTCAATAGGATCATTTTTGTTAATTGATAGCAAGGAATGAATCTCGCTCTTCTAAGGGACTAATACCTGCCTATATCGATTGAGTTTTCTTTTTATTGGCTTTTTGTTGTCAGTAGTAGGGTCAGACTTTCACTCTTCTGAGGGACTAAAGCCTGCCTTTACTAACTAAGCCTTTTTACTTCGTTCACACATATGTTATTATTATTTTTTTTTTTGAAAAGATCATCAAGGAGAATCACCAAGTGAATAATTCCATTTGCCCTTACACTAGAGATTAAATGAGCTATCAAAATTTTTGAAAAGGAAAAATACAACTTAATAAGCTTAGAAACATAACCAATTAATTTTTACTAAAGACCTTAATTCACTTATAAACTATAAATTCCATCATTAAATAGCAAGTAAATTTGCCCCACCTAGATTTCATCATACAATTTTAATTAAGAATGCCAAATTCAAATTAAGAGGGTAAAACACAAAGTTGCCTTTAATTTTTTGAATGCTTAACTTAGTTAGTTCTGTATATTACAATTTTTTAAACATGCTAACACTAAGCTGAATATTTCAAAAATTTATAAAATGCTGATAGGTTCTGTCTAACTTTGGTTGCAATCACCAATATAGGCAAGCATACCTACTGAAATAGTATGTAAAGTATTAAGTCGTATTTCTTAGGGATTGTTGATATTTACTATACTCACTTTTCATTTATTATCTAACCAAAGAAAGAGTTGGAAGAACATAATAAACAACAAAAAGACAAGCTAAAGTTAGGACTAATTATATGCATGTTTTCGAGGCACATTAAGGATATAAGTTTGTTGATGTAAGAAGGGACCTAAGATTTGCTTTACCAATTCCTTATCATGTGATCTCTTAACAAACTTAGAGAGTTGTTTGTTGGGTATATTTGCACTATCAAATTCACTAAGTTAAGCTAAAGCTTCTCTCAAGGTCAAAAACTCTAGATCTAAGTCAGACCACCATAATCTCTTCACAAGTTATTAGTAACCTAGTTCCATATAAAGATTAAGAATCATTTGATTAAAATCCATTTTATTATGCATTTAACACCAAGTGATAGAAATTTTTACCATCCCTATCTCTAAATGGTTAGGAGCAACTTCATTAGCAGCCTGTATCTATTAAAAAAAATGATCTCTCAATTTATTCAATTAAAATCACACATGGATTTGAAAGGTGTACCATGTAATTAGACCCATGAAATTAAGTTTTAGCTACTAATTACAAATACCTTGTCAATATTCAATTAAAACGCATTCGAGACCACACGAATCAGGTCTCAGATTCACAAACCTAATAAGTATCAAAAGACCCTTATTATTCATATTGTTTTGATAGTATATTATATAGATCTTATGTGAATTATTAAGGAAAATGATACTTATTTGTGTTAAAATGTTACTTTCAAGGATAAAGGAAGATATTGAGCTTAATGAAAATTTTTGGATGAGTTAAGCAAGATTTTATTGAAGAAATAGGAATTTAGAAGATTTACAACATACATTGTCACACCCTTACATGGTGCCCTAGTCATAATAGTAAGTCACGTAACTAACTAAGGTCTCTAGAAAGTTACATAAACACTATACAACTAATGTTCCCCATTTGGAGTGAACAAGGAAAACAAGATCAAAAGTTGTTTTGAGAGAGAAAGATATTGCATATATATATATATCCATAGAAGAACATAATATACAAGTCTAGAACTTCACAAAATTTTACAACCAAGGTCTACAGGGCTTCAACTGAACCCCATTACAACAAAAGTTACAAAGATAAACAAATCTTAACTTAAGCTATTACAACCCATTACTAGTCTCTATTACATATATGGTCTTCTTCTTAAGCAAAACACATGGTCCATTCTAGTCTAACTCCTGCATCTGAGCTTGGTTTCGTCTCCATGCTTAAAACCCTGTAAATCAACAATCTAAAGAGCATGAACATATAAAGCTCAGTGAATAACAGAATCTTAACACTACCATTAAGAAAAAAAAGTTTAGTTAGCAATCATATGCAATACATGGATCAACTATATGCAGTAAGCATGGTTTAAATAACTGGAATTCAAACCTATGGGGATTTACGTCCTCCTTAGGGGTTGAAGGATAATTTTATAGTTCACGCCCATAAGAAACTCAAACCAAGTAGAAGGACTTCCTCTTCACCTAACCTACCTAAGGGAATAGCCTCTACCAATGCCCTACAGGACACGAGTAGTCTTTTAGAGAATATTTTTTTTTCCAATAAAAACTTCTACTTTTCTTAAAACTTGAGAGATCTCACTAAGTATTAACATTCTAAAGCCAACTCCGACACAAACGACCTCCTTCAAAGTATGCTTAGTTTCTGCGAAGCTGATAACCCTAGGGTAACCTACAAGTAGACTCTTAGTCCTAAAAAACATTACCATAGAATCGAAATGTTAACACGTGACATGAGTACCATGCTAATGCAATATGATGATATGAAATGCATGTCGTATTAATTTTAGAAGTCTATTAAACTTAAATTCCATATTATCAAATGGTTAAATCAATTTCAGACACTCAATAAACAGCTAAAATTTAAAGTCAAGGGTGTCACGCCCCATAGGGTACCCTAAATGTAACAGTTCGCCACATACCATATAAGACTCACGGATTACTACCTTAGTCCTTTGGAAGTCTTGTATAGATGTAAGGCGTCCCTTTATGACAATAGAATACTTAAACCGATGGAGATAATAAGTTTAAATTAACATTCAATAGCATTAGAATATAAATCAAAACACATATATAAATAGTTACAAAATCTAAGCGGCATTCCCCCGCAAAAGAATATTGTTAAGAGGTCTATTACAGTCATCCAGAGTCCTTTGGTTTCCTACGGAAGTTTAAACAGAATTGAATACAACTTCTAAAGGAAACGCCTAGCTCCTGTACTTGAGCTGTCGGGTGCCTCTGTCTAAGCTAGACAAAAGTGCGCTGCAACAAATAAAAACTGTAGGGGCGTAAGCTACACTAGCTTAGTGAGTGAGAACTTCCACAATTACATTCATAACACATTATACAAGCAAGTGATTAATCAGACAAGTGATAGGCATCAATCATATAGAAAACAACAGACATATGACTAGCCGGAAATCATATATGAATGGACTTTCGCCCTCCATTCCGGGTTAGCAGATTAACGAATATTGCGTTACTACCAAAATATGCTATTTTGGATCACGGTCAACCAACTTATAAATTCGTTTGTGGATCACAATTAACTAACTCATTATTTTTGTTTATGGATCACGATTAACCAACTTTTACTCTGTTTCGGATCACAGGCAACCAACCAATGCTAATGCTCCATCCCCATTTATGATATGAATGAATCCATATTTATTTTCAATTCCGAATAGTCAATTATACCAATTCCTTAGGTGATCAATCAATAATTGCAGACAATCAATCCTAATTCAACTATGCAAGCATTTGTTAATCACCCGGCCTCGGTATTTTTATTTTTAATTTCTCATATCATCAGCAAACATACATAATTCCCATTTATCCCCAACATACATATTCATTTTATCTTTGCCAAAAATCTAATGCAACTATCATTACAATTACATACAATAAATGGAATCGGAAGTAATACTCACTCGGCCATTGGATCACCAGTCTTTTAGTAATAGTAATCCGGTGGTAGGGAATCATCGATTTCGGGGCCACCTAAAAAGGAAGAAATACCCTAATGAGTATTTCATCACTTAACTAATCCAAACTATTTAACAAAACTAGTAAATTCGTAATTCTCGTTAATTGCGGAAGTTCCGACTTAAAACTACCGTACCTTGGTCATTTTAACATGGAATTTCGCAAATTATATATCGATTTCTATCTAATTCGAAAGATCTATCTATTTATAATATTATTTTCAAGTTTTGAAAATATTTGGGTCATGAAACATTCTGATCAGTTCTGATTAATAGTGAATTCCAATTCCGAAAAATAGTTTTGTGAATGTTTGTAATGTTTCTATTATATAGATCAACTATACATGCAATATTGATGATTTCCTATCATGAATGGCATTTTATGAGCTTGATGTATGCATGATCTTGATGATATTTACTAAAAACAATTTTTTAAACTCTTTATTTTGTAAGACTCCATGAATACTTACTTTTAAGAAAACTAGTTTCCTAACTTTGATCATTTCCTTTTGTTTTGGAATTATTTCTTAAGAAAATATAATTATCCTTGTTAAAATTGAGTCTTCATTATATCTATCCTTTAAGGCCTTCATTTCTTCATAAAAATCCCCATTTTACATTTTGTAAACATGTTTTCAAATAGGGTCTATTCCTAAATCCGAATTTTGTAAAATTAGTTTTTGAATTATTTCTTTGAGAAAAACTTGTTTAATACTTTAAAATTTTAAACTCTATTATACCTATCCCTTAAAGACTTTATTTCATTAATAAAAATTCTATTTTGAGTTTGAAAAGTAAGTGTTTTCATGCCATTACTCATTTATTACGAATTTCTCAATTTGACTAGCAACTCAAAGTATTCTATCTTATTTCTACTCTTTGTTTTGCATTTTTGTCTTGGAAAATCTCATTTCAACTTATAAAAATCATCACTTGATGATATCTATTACCTATACTCTTCATTTTTCATATAAAATGCAAGTTTTGGAGTTGATAAAAGGGTTTTTAATGTATAGTCTTGAAGTCATCCGAATTTTCATTTGAACATTTCAAACAAAATTTTTTCCTCTTTAAGTTTCTTATCTCATCCACTTAAAGATCTACAAACTACAACATTCATATATACAAAACAAAAGCCTTTATGATTATTAATGCACTAAAACATAAAATGTCCATGAGATCATGAATATCAAATATAATATGAGCATTTAAATGTTAGATCTACTACTTAGGACGCATGAAATGAAGTTTGAAAACATAGGAATAGATTTTTGTGCAAGATCTTTGTTTTATTCTACTATTACGTGCATGAACACGAAGATCATCCAACAAAAACACATTTAAACATAAGATCTACTCTTATGATGGCTTGATATTCATATAGTAGCATTTCCTTGTCCCTAGCAAGTGCTCATGAGAATTTAAATATGAAAACACTCATGAATAGTCTTGTCATTACAAGGTTTAATGGTAGAAAGGTTTATGATTCATCATCTAAAGCTTGGAATAAGAGGAAAATGCAGAAGAAAATGAGCTTGTGTGAGTATGTGTGGTATGTGTGTGTGTGTCATGGCAAGGAGAGGTAAATGGAGAGGGTTTGTATAAATTTTTGAAAAAGAAAAATGAATGAAAGAGAGAGAAGGCATAAAAGATAATATATAGTAAGGTAAATTAAGCTTTGTTGGCTTATAAATTAGATTAAAAGAATACAAATAAGGGCATGAAAAGGGGAGGGGGGGGGGGGGGGGGGGGGTTTACGCCGGTTCAAGAGAGAAGAGAGAGAGGGTTTGAATTTGCTTTGTTTTGTAATTTATATAATAAAAAGTTTTAAATTGTAATAATTCTTGAGAGACGAATTTTTCTTGGAAAACAAAATGTAATTGAGTGTTTGTAAGGATGTAAGAGTAGGAAGTAGCTTATGAGTGTAGTAGGTTGTACTTGTGAATAGTAATAAATAGTAAACAAGACAATTAATTTACCGGTAGTAAATAAAATACGAGAAAAAGGCTATATCAGTATTTTTCATAAACCAAAAAATTATAAAATTTATGTTTTTGAAATCCTTATTAAATTTTGGTTCTAAAGAGTATTCCAGTGTATTTTTTGAATTTCGAGTTCCGGGGCTCGCTTTTCCGTAATGGATCTCGAGAAGGCCCAAAGTTGAGAATTTTTCAAAATCAGATCTTTTTATGGTTTGAAATATACTTTAGAACAATATTCCACATTAAATTATTTTACAAAAGTTCTTTTAGTTTGAAATCGAAGTAAAGCCGGATCCAGGGTTCTTAGGTTCTCTCTCAAGCTTAAGCTAATCTGGTTTAGAGTTTGGGTTTCCGAAGTCTACTTGGTTACTAGGAAAACTGGGGTTTACAAAAGGAATAGTTGTCACTTCGGTTGTTAAGAATTACAACTTAAACATACAACATATAACATGCAATATTTCCCATCCCCATGCAATTGATTCCCTATAGTTACGATTAAACTAGATTCCACTATTTACAATCACAAACAAGGTGATAGGCTTCAAGTTACTCACCCGTGTATGCTCCTTAATCATCATAATAGTCCAATGGCAAATCCAACTCGTGATCTAGGGTTCCTATAAGATAGAAAAGTTTGTATTACTATCTACTTAACAAAGACAAGAATGATTAAACAAGATTCGAAAGCTAAAGGAGACAAAATGACACTTTAAGGCCACTATGCCCCATGGCATGCCCGATATGGAAAAGAATAGGGGCTAGCACTACCCTTGCCATGCCCCCATATGGAGAAGAGCAAGGGCTAGCACCACCTTTGCTTCGCCCCTTGGCAAGGGGCTTGGCAACCTCTATTGCACTCAGACCGTGCCACACCTTACACCTTGAGCTGTGGACACTCTACAGCGAAAACACCTATATACTATGCAATTTTTACACATTTTAACCAATTCCAATTGTCTTGTTTCCATCCAAAACACTTGCAAATCATAATACAAGACTCAAATTCATCATCCACTCCTTCAATTCTTCTAACTCATCTTTATATCCACATCTAACAACCAACTTTCAATCCAACCATTAACTTCAAGCTTTAAAACTTCAACACCACTTTTCTATCACCTTACTTCATATATCAACATCTAAAACTCATAACCATTCCAAAGGAAGCCATTAACCAACAACTACCCTAAATTTTACAACTACTCAAACTCACAAACAACAAAGACAAAGCAAGAAATACTTATTTAAACTTGCTTTAACTTGAAGTTAAAAGCTTGTCTTGCTTTCCTTGTGTGGTGTGTGTGACCATGCTTTTTTTTTTTTTTTGTAAGGGAAAGAGAGCAAGGAGGGAAAATTTCTACCACTAAAGGTTATTTATGTGCATATACAAAGTGTTGGTTTGACTTTTAAGGCAATTTCAAACATAATTGAGTGTGTAAGTGTGCATGGGAGTTGTACTAAGTCTTCAAATTAATTTTGCAGCCAAGGGATCAAAACAACACACTTTGGTTCAATAACTTCTAATGTATGACAAATATCAATTATTCAAATTCAAGAAAAAGCTTAGTAACATAATAACTTATAAATTCCTATTTAACAAATTAATTTCTTATAAGAATTTATATCAATACTTTTCATAGATCTAAAGTCTAGATTGTAAAATTTAAATTTTCCAAATGAATGCCAAATACACTTTCAATGAACAATTTTCTTAAACTAATTCAATTGATGATGTTAAACTTCAATTCTTACTAAATTAATTTTTATAACAACTATTATACTTAAATTTTTACTCTAATATCAAATACTACAATATACACAATCAAACACAATAATTCTTTGCTTCTAATTCTATTTATGAAAACTGGGGGATTACATACATGGCTTTCAACACAAGCTGTATAGAACACTGGTGTTGGAGATAAAAAAAAACTAGCGAGCATTTTTAAACTACATAAGGATATACACAAGCCATGTAGGATGCTTATGTAGATGATAAAGAATAGATAGAAGCATTTTTCAATGAAGGATGGTAGCTTAAATCTCAAGGCCAATAGCATACATTTTAAAGCTACCAGTGTACAAGCCGACCTACTTCCTCCAGTTGTGATTTTTTATCAGTATTCATCCTATATTACCTTGAACACAGGCTGTGTAGGATGGTCATGTAGAATTAACTTTGGCCCTTTCCTATAAATAACAACCTTAATTCGTCTTTATGAGATCACATCTAAATCCTTTTTCCTTTTTACGAACCCCAGAGAGAAAAATAGATATTTAAGAGTGGAGAAATGTAAGGGCTTATCGGAGATCACCAAACTTCATCTTTAAGGTTGTAATCATAACTCTTTACTATTTTTCTTTATTCTATCATTGTATTGCTTATTCTATGGAAAAATAGATCTTTTAATCCTAGATCTTGAGAAACTCTAACCCTAATGTAGAGATTAGATTGCTTTGTTAATGGAAATTTATGTTTTTCTTGAACCTATTCATGTGCTTTGATTATTCTTGATTTAATATGTGCACAATATTAAATCATTGTTTGATTCTTATTGATATAATCGACGAATTGATTGATAAGATAGATATAGCATGAATAGTGAAGCTTGAATGTGATACTAGACATAGATTGCATGAACTTTTTGCATAAAGATTTAATCTTTTTAGGGAATCATGAATTCTAATGCAATTTTATATGCATCTAATGACGAAAGATATTTTCATTAGACATATAGGGTTAGAATTCAATTATCTTGAAAGAGAGATTGATGAAATTAAGAATTCCTGCGGTATAAGAACCTAAACAATCCATTAATGAATGGTTGGTAAGGAATTGGAAATAAGGTTAGTGGTGAATCAAGATTAGGGTTAGTTGTCATGCCTTGAGGTGTATCTTAAACATGGCAGTTCGCCGTAAACAATATTAAAGCTTAGGAATGACTACCTTAGTCACGCAAAGGCTTCCATATTGTGCACAAGGTGTACATCATAATAAAAGGAACACATCGGAGTAGCGCAATTTATATTGATAACAATTAAGTGACAAGACAAGAGAAATACTTATCATTAAATATATATATATATATATTATATAAAGTCAATTATAACTCTTAGGGGCATACCCCCGCTAATGTCCTAAAATGGATCAAAATATTTTAGTGTTTCCTATAAGTATGAAAATAATAATATATCACATATTGCTTAAAAAGAGCTTTTTAAATTCGAAATTCATCCTATAATCCCAATTCTTCCATAAAGGCTAAAAGTCCATAAGTGGTTTCCTTAATGTCTTTTCTTCGAGCGGATCTTAATTATACCTGGTTCAACAAAAGTCTGTGGGGGTATAAACTACAACATGCTTAATGAGATATTTTCTAACATTTGTACCAACAATCATAGACAACCAAGGTTATTAAGTTCAAACATATGCTATGCAACAAACACATGATCAAACAAGTAAATATGGTTATTCGAAAACCATATACAGAACGAATTTACATCCTCCATGACAAGGGTTGGGAATGACTATGGCAAGTATCTATGACCTCCTCTACTAGTCCCCAGGCTATACGCCCTCGGTGATTGGTACGGCCTAGCTCCTTCGAGAAGCCATATTCCCGAATGTTTCATACGTCATGCTTAGAGCAGAATTGTGTTTGAATTCGCCAACCATCTTATCGCTCGCTTAGAAGTAGTAGTCTTCTAAATGTGACTCGACAATATACAATACATGAACATTTTATTTTCTTAAGCTAAACCTTATTAAGTTTCATTAGGGGCAATCAAACAATTTAACAAATACTAAGTACTAATATATATAAGTAAGCAAAACACTTAAACAAACAATTCAAAGTTGCGATAAGGTTAACTTTTTATTTCATCACATAAGCATAGAATCACATGCATAACCCATGAATTCCCCATATGTATCTATTTTTATCTTTTTTTAGTATACTGGTGCCACTATTTCATAAATACAACCAAGGTAACAAAATCATAGGTCGTTCATATCACAATTCGCTTAGTTAAAATAATCCTCAAAAAAGGGGGTCTCGTAATCCTCATCACTTAACTAAAAGAAATACCAAAAATAAGTACTTCATAGAGGTTCTACTTAATCTTTCTAATTCTATCTTGTTATTTTCGTCAAAATTCGGATTAATAGAAATTCTAACTTAAAGCGGTTATAACTTACTTATTCTAACTTGGAATTTCACATATTAGTAGTTATTTTCTACTTATTCGTAAAGATCTATCTATTTTCTAAGGTTATTTTTAACATTTAAGGCCATTTGGGTTTCAAATGGGCCGGTACAGATCTGACCCGAAAAGTTCCAGCTCTTAAATTGCAATTTTTCTCAAGTCTTACTTCACTTAGACACTTTATAGCAAACATATAAATATTTTTACTTTTAAAAATCATTTAATATTGACAATAACTCATATGACATGCATGATCCTAGTGATGTTGTCCTAAAAGTAAAATCTTTTAAACAATCTTGTGAGTTGTTGAGTTAAAAAAAAACAATCCTTTGACTTGTGATTAAATTCACCATTTTGTAAGCATGTGACTTAACAACAAAAATCATAGTTCAATATATATATATATATATATATATATGAAATCTCAAGAGCCTTATATTTGTTCAAAAGTTTTATTTAACAATTATTTTATAAGACATGGTTTGTCTTATTGGTGACATAAACTCTAAGTGCATTTCCTTTTGAAATTTTCCTAAGTTTAGT
The DNA here is from genome assembly GCA_024138025.1 of Combretum micranthum. NCBI lineage: Eukaryota > Viridiplantae > Streptophyta > Magnoliopsida > Myrtales > Combretaceae > Combretum > Combretum micranthum. Next base: position 2,424,824 of record JAMXBD010000006.1, read on the forward strand.
TCTTGAATAAACCTTTAATTCTTAGAATTTGCAAAGATGAAACTTAATTAAAGAAAATTATGATTTTGTACATATTTTGAGTTCATGAGTATTTCATTTTCATATTAAACTCTTTTTAATTAATTATTTTCCAAAGAATCTATATGTGGTTGTGAAGAAAAACATTATAAGTTGTATCATCTTTTTAAGTTTTGGCATGTGAGAAAATTTATATAAATGAATTTTTGTAAATTCCTGTTTTTAATAAGAAGAATCGTTCATGTATAGTAAAAAAGATTCTTATAGCAGTTTACATAAAAAATAATTATCAACATTTATATTTGAGAAATTCATTTTAGAAATTTGAAAAGTATACGGTGGTTCTTCTTAAATTCTTAATGAAGAGATTTCCTAATTTGGAAATAAGATTTTTGTAAAATCATAACAAATAATTACTAGTATTAACCTTTGCATAATAAAGAACTAACAATGTTTGTATTTTTAGATGACTCATTTTGGGATTCGGAAAAATTTCGCTTAGTAGCTATTTTTATGAGAATCTTTCTTAAGTATTAAAAATAAATTCTTGGAAGTTAAGTCTCAAAGAAATAATCAATTTTCCCATTTTTTAAGATTTCATTAAGACAACATTATCAGTTATGACCATGTATATATATGAGTGAAAATATAGCAGTATACTTAAAGATAAAATTATGAGCATAGACTTATCAAAGCATAAAAATTTAGAGATAAATAATCAAAAGTAAGCAAATATCATAAATTAAGGTATGAGAGTCTTGACTTGTCATCAAGACTCTTCAGGATTGAATAAATTTCATTCACCATATAAATAAAATAAGAAAAGCATAAAGAAAGAAAATATGAAAGTCTTAGATTTATTTCAAGACTTCCCAAGACTTAAAAATAGACAAGTCCCATATATAAAATAAGAAAAGCAAGAAAATAGTTATGTCAGTCTTAGACTTTAGTAAGGCTCCCCGAGACTTAAATATAGCAAGTCTCATAAATAAAGCAAATCGAATAAATAAGAAAATCATGGGAGTCTTAGATTAATTTTTAAGGCTTTCCGAGACTTGGATTATGAAGAAGTCCCCTTTGTTTTAACTTGATTTAGGACAAGTCTAAGACTAGAAGTTGACTAGTCTTATTTATTTGCATGAAATAAGTACATAAGCAAGGAACATAAAGCATAAATAAGATGTCAGATTAGTGAGCAATATGCTCATATTAATATAATATGTACATAACTATATTTACACGTATGTATAGTTAGATTAAATGAAAATAATATAGCAACATGGTTAAAAATTAACATGATGATCAACATGACGAGTTATTAATTTCATTTTTGCATTATCATCCCTAGATTGATGCATCATGGGGAGATTTTTTTCCTTGGATAATGCATTAAACACACATAATATCAACTAAGATAGTATAGGGAGGTGTTTACCTTGGAAAGATGATTTAATGAAGGCGTTTGGGTTAAAAAGAAAAAAATGGCAGCAAGGGGAGAGGGGGGTTTCATGTTGCATAAGGGAAGAAAAATGAGGAGAAATGAGAGAATTTTGAAGACAAAATAAAGTGTGATATATGGGAAAGAATATGGGTTATAGAGAAGTATTTGTGGGTAATTTCATGTATTAAATAAATGAAAAATAAAAGCAAGCTGTTGGTCAGGAAACTTCATCAAGAAGGGAAAGGGAAAAAGAAAAAGTAATTGAAAAGTGACAATTTGACCTTATAATGGTATTATATATATAGATGTTATGGGCTTTTGTTTTATGGAAAATACATGAAAATTATGAGAATAATATTTTTAGCAAGGTACATAAAAAAGAAAGAAAGAAAATAGTAATGAATGGTAACCATAAAATATCGGATAAGTTATAGATAGCGATAAAATATGTGTATATGACTATATTTGGCATTTTTAAGGCCCGAAAAATTTGCATATGATATTTTATGATCTTATTAACATTTTTCTAGTAAAATTTGATTTTCAGAAAATTTTTCATTATTTTAGGTGTCGGCAGTCGGATAGGAAAACTGATTCAGCAACGGTCCGAAATGATTGAATTTTTTACCAATATAATCTTGTTAGGTTATAAAACATTATTTCGAACTATAATCTAAGGCTATCTTATTTTTATTGTTTTAGGGTTTTTAGTGTGTTCTTACCATATCTAAATTCTCTAGACCTTAAGGTGGATCTAAGTTGGCTTTTAGGGTTCTAGTTTTAATTTCGGTTTTAAGATTTATTCGAAAGGTTATATAATTTAGGGTTTTATGATTATACTATATTTTTGGTTCGATTTAATTTTCTTTTATTTATTTAATATATTACCATTCTTAGGAACATCTAATCGAATCTAGGGCTTTTGGTGTCATGTGTTGTCTCTGTTTGACTTTGGTATTAATTTTAAATTTTTGCTTCTAAAATTCACTGAAAGATCTAAGGTTTTATAATTTTGTTATTAAATACTATTTAGACATACTTATGCGAAACGAGAATCCTAGGTATATGAAACTTAAGACCTAACGATCGATGATGGAATTTGAACCTAAGGACCGTCTAAGAATTCTAGTGGAAACCACGACCTACTGCTTATAACGAAGCAGGAACCTTGGTATAGTCGAAGACGCCACAATCGGTGATGGTAAACTGACTAATAAGTCGGGGTTGAACGCCACAGGAAACTCCTGATAAGTTCAATACAAGTTCATCAAAGCACTCAAGAGAGAAAACTCTCAATTTCATTCATAGAAATGATCCCATAATATAAAATTATTACGTTGAGGGTCTACTAGCCTTTATATATAGGCTATTATAAGGCAGTTATATAATCGTAATTGAAAAGAATTATGGTAGTTACATAACTGAAAATGTAACTGAAAAAAACATAATTATGGTAGTTACTAATTGGCATCGTAACTGAAAAACATAATTATAATTAATCCTACACCAATAAAAATAAAGAAATTCGAAAAGCCATAAAAGAAATTCCAAAAGTCATCAAATTATAATAGAGGCTAACACATTAATCAATAAAGGCGGGCAGTGTACTATGTAACAGATCCACAACTTCAATCTTTTGAGTCCTAAACTATTTTTAAACGTTCTTGTTTCACTTGACTTAGGTTTTCAGCATTGAAACTCCAATTATTGAATCTTCATTCCCTTGAAGCAAAGCTTTGGACTTGATCTTGGTCGGATTTAAATTTGATGCTTCTAGGATCACATGACATACTATCTTGATTTACGTGTTAAAGATTAGATAGAGGAATTGTTTAGTGTAAAGATTTTGAGTCGAACGATTATTTGATTTTTTTTTGTTTTGGTTTTTAAGATACCTGTTTTCTTACAATTATAAAATTTCATATTTAATCTTGTTTAGAGTTTTTAGTGTTCATTTTTAACTTGGATCAGTTTTAGGGTTTCGATATTGGTATTTAGCTCTAGAATTATTTTCTAAGAATTCCAAAAAATTTAGCTGTTTACATTAGTTTTGTGATTTGATATCATTAAAAGCATGGACACTCACTTTTGTTGTGGTTTAATAATTAACTAGTTACTTAGATATATTAAGATCACTCGAACTAGACTAGCTAAATTGTAGAATTAAAGTAATTACTAGTAATTAAAGGTCTTGATAGAATAACCCTTGTGCTTGTAATGGTATTACAATCTATAGGTACACTTGCCTAGGATTAGTTGAATGGTAAGAATAGGGTTTTAAATTTCCATTTGATTGATTGCGACTGAGAAATCCTCCATCAAAACCCTAAGTCAAAATGATTATTTCTCCACGAACGTAAGCATTAAGCATAGATTCAAGAGAAATAAAAAGAAGTTAAAGATGGGTATTATAGATTAAGCATAAAAATCTTGCAAGGACGAACTTTGGGTTCAATATGAATTTATCTAGAAAACACAAATCTCTAGCAAGAAGAAATATATCTCTCAATAAAAATTCTCTCACTACTCTATATCATATAAGGAATTCGTTAAATATGGTACATTCTATTATTGTATGTCTGTACATTTTATTTATAGTGATGGGGTACATAAATCATGAAGATTTTATTCGTTGATGTAGCAGATTCTTTATAACGAATTTCATCTTTATCTTTACGCACTTTTATTTAGAGAAACGTATCCATGTCAACGAGGACATGGTCACTTTTTGTGGTTAAATCACGGGCTCGAATGTTGATTGTGATCTAAGTTGTGGTCTTTCTTTAGAGGTGCAATTGCTGGTCAATTTGAACTACATGTGTAATCACGAGCGCGACACTAGGGCGTGATTTGCGCTTTTGCCTTATTTGGTGTTGTTTCCTTGCCCTCGGTTGGGGGCCTTTGGTAGCCATGATTAAGCCTGTCTTTAAACATTATTGTTATTTTGCTCCAATCTTCATTCAAATCACTTTGTCTTTTCTTTTTATGATCTTAAGAGATGAAAAACAACATTTGAACCATAAAGCACAAAATCATAGGAATTTTCCTAAGAATGAATCACGTTATGCGTGATTTCCTATGAATAGAACTTATCAATGCTTAACTCCATAGGGAAACTAATGGGTATAAATTTAGGATTTTCATAATTTTGGCAATTCAATTCATTTAAGTATGGGATTTTTTAATAAAAGTGCATAATAATCCATTAAAGCATAAAAGAAGACCACTTAAATTTAATGTTTCTATATTATCCCTTCCTTATACTTAAAATGAGACATTGCCCTCAATGTCTACTCTAACATACCAATCCAAGAAGGAACAAAAAGAAATAAAATAAAAAGAAAAGGAACCGAGACTTCCCTAGTTTGAGATTGTCAACATAACTACACAGTGAAGAAGTCATTTCAGTGGAGTTAGTTGCAGCATTAAGTTGTACATATGAGAACCTAATAAAAGTTCATGCTTATTCACCTGTGAAAACATGCCTTAACACTAGTGTATGGACTAGTTCTTCCCTACACTTAGATCTTGAAAATCACTACCTTTCGTGAACTTTAGAACATACACCTACAATATACAAAGCAATGATTGAGGATAGTGATAAAAAAGCTAAGAAAATGAAACTAAGCATACCTATGTCAGACATGGGCTACCTCTAATGAAGCACTTTGTTTAATGCCGTTAGCACGATGTCCTTTCCAAGCTCAATTTGGAGGTTCTTCAATATATCATTTTAACTGTGCCTCAAAATTTACAGATGTCTCCTCGAACCCATTTTAAATTAAAAGCTGATCAATAGCTCCTAGATGAGTTGCAACATCTTGCATCTCAATGTTCTTACACTTTTCTTTCTCTTTGGTAGTCAAGTTCAGCTCTAAGATATCCTTGCAAGGTGTATTTTGCACACTATTTGAAATAGAGGCATCAATAATATCAATAGAAAAACAAGAATCACTAAAATCCATAGACTGTTTAAGTACCGTAAGTACCTTCATTATCAACCCATCTTCCCTAACTCTGAGGGTTAACTTATGATCCCCTACATTAATTATACCTCTAGCAATATGTGAGAATGGCATTCCAATAATTAATGTAATTAACCCATCTTCATCCATGATAAGTATTGCAAAGTCTATAGGAAAATACAAAATCTCTCACTTTCACTAGCACATCCTCGATAATCCCTTTAGGGAGCTTCACTGAATGACCTACTTGTTGCATACCCATTTAGGTAGGATGAGGTTCACCTAAACCCATTCGTTTGAAGAATGAATATGGCATTAGATTGGTGCTCGCCCCCAAATCTGTCGAAGCTCTCTCTTCATAAAATTTCTAATTAGGCGTGGGATTGTGAAACTTCCCAAATCCTTAAGTTTTGTTGGTAGTTTATTTTGAAGGATCGCTGAACATTCAACTCCAACAATCACTGTAGATACCTCTTTGAATCTTCTTTCATTGGAGAATGCCTTCTCTAAAAATTTTGCATGTTTGGGCATCTGCAATAAGGCTTCAACACATGGTAAGTTGATATGTAATGTTTTGAAAGGTTCTACGAACTTACTAAAAGTGTTGTGGTCTTTCTTCAGGCAAGTTAGATATGGTATCCATGCTTTATATGCTTGCACCTTGGGAGGGTACTCTTTCCATGTTTACACCTCAGGCATCTTTCTTTTCTCAGGAATAACCTCTCCTTATTGGTTAGATTGTATAACTTTTACATTCGTGAAGGTTATCGCATTTACTTGCTCTTTAGGATTTAGGTCAGTATTGTGAGGAAGTGAACAAGGTTGTCTCTCTGGTAGCATCTTGGCAAGTTACCTAATTTGGTTCTCCAAGTTATGAATGGAAGCTTCATGGTTCTGACAGTAAGCTTCATAAGTCTAAATGAAATGAGTCATTAACCTTTCAAAACCAAGTTTCTTCCCTTGGAGTGGAGGTGTAGGAAGTTATGAAAGTGGAAGTTGTTGAGGAGGTGGTTGTTGTGGCTTCTAGAATCCAGGTGCCGGGTAATTTGCTCTTTTCACATTTGTGTTGTTGGAAAGAAAGTGTATATCCAATTAATTAGACTTTGAAGAAATCTTCTTTATCAATATTTTGAAATTTCATGATGAGCTTATATAAATTTTTGAAAAAAATTTATTGAAAACAATCTTTTAAGTCTTGATGGAAAGTATTTGTTAGGTGACAAAGTTTCTTTCAAAAGAGTTTAGTCTTATTTAAAGGAAGAATCTCTTTTATTTTTATTGGGACAACAACACGTTAGCCATGCATGAATATTATTATGTAGTCATGAAAAAGATAAGAATATCACAAAATAAGATAATAAAATATATAAGAAGAAAATAAGCATAATAATAAGGTCAAGTATTGAGAGCCTTAGCTTCACCAAGACTTCTCGGGACTAAGAATAGACTAGTCCCAAAAGAAAAGAAAAGAAAAGAAAAGAAAGAAAGGAAAAACCATAATAATATGAGTAATAACAATAATATAAGCATAATAGTAAAAGCATAACAATAAAACATAATGTATGAACAAGAACAAAACATGAACATAATGTTGCTTTCTTAATCTCCACTGGTTTTTAGAAAACACACACTATGTTCATAATAAGTTACATGAACACAAGAATTAATCTATTAGCAATATCATATCATAGAATTTAGGTATGAACAAAAAAAAAAAAGCATGAACATATTGTTGCTTTCCTAACCTCCATGGGTTTAGAAAACACATACTATGTTCATACTAAGCTAATAAACATAAAGAAGGCTTGAAAGATTTTTACCTATAGAAGAAGAAGAAAGTAGAGAGAACTTTGGAGAGATTTTGAGATAGTTTTGGTAGTGTAAGAAATGTGTGAAAGAAGTGGAAGGAATGGGTGGTATTTATACGGAAAAGTGGAAGGTAATTTGTGAGAAAATGAAATAAATGGAGAGGGAGAGGAATATAGCCGATGCTACTTCATGGAGAAGGGAGGGAGAGATTTTATTTTATTTTATTTTTGTATTTTTGTTAATGAAAAGTAATATGTGAGAGATGTGAAGTTGTATTGGAAATAAAAATTGTAAGAAAATAGGTGTATAGGTTGTAAGAAAAAATAGAGATAGATGAATAGTAGTGAACAGTAATGAATAGTAAACAAGACAATTAAAGCACCGGTAGTAAAGAAAATAAGTGTAAAAAGGCTATATATCATTTTTTAGTTATCGAAAAATTCTAACACTGTTATATTATGAATCCTTATATTATTACGAGTCTAATGGTGTTATCAGAATATTTTGAAACTGATCCCATTTTGGTATAAAACGAAATTAATTTTGGAGAATCTAATCTCTTTATGTTACGAAATATTATTACGAATCATAATCTATGATTATCTCGATTTTATTATGCTAAAGTTAAGAGCGCAAGATTGTTGAATCTAAACACATTGTTTTGACTTAGATGGTTATTAGGGTTTTTATTTGATTTCTAACCATTGAAGATTAATAAAACTATTGAAAAAATCTAAGGGTTTCCAGGGCACCAATTTAAGTCAATAAGTTTTCTTGCTACTTAATTCATTTATAAAAAAAAAAAAACCACAAAAAGCTTTTCATCTCTTAGTTTAACATAGAAGATTTCTCTTGAATTATCTAAAAAATTAATGAAGCCCTTTTCCTGAATAACTTAGGCATTCAGATTTTTTTTTTTTTTTGGGGCCACCAAAATTAGACAAGTTAGGTTTTTCCAAAATGTAACTAATTGGTAAGAAACTTAAGTCTGACATGATTTTACAAATAAAATTAACCAAAATACCATAACTACGTTTGATCTGATATCGAATAACATATATGTAGACACCTATAGGTGACCTTAAAGCTTACAAATAATAAATTTTTCATCCCATTCCCTAGTTGTCTATGTTTAGTTGTTTATTTTTATACTACAATATGAGAGAGAATGATAGGTGTTGATGTTGTAATGGGGGTAAGGTATAATATCCCCCTCTAGTTGAATGCATTTTTCAAATTTTGAGGAAAAAAAATTAGTTATTCGACTTGATTTTTACTAAATTGTGTAATTGTTTATGTGATAAGCATTATTTTTTATGGAAGTCCTTTTTTTTTTCTTTTGACTTTTTTCTTTTCAAAGGGATAATTGCTAAAAACACTTCATAAACTTTAAGGGTAGTATGAATTGATCTCTCGATCATTCAAAGTAAGGTTTTTAAACCCCTAAACTTTTAAAAATTGGCACCGTAAGGACAGTTAACTGATTTGGTACAGGGGGTGTAAATCCGACATAAATGAAAGTTTATGGGGTGAATTTGCACATAGATGAAAAGTTTGGGGTAAAAAGCACCCTTTTGTGTTTGTTTTAATGAAAAATGTGACATGTCCTTAACAGTGCTAATTTTTGAAATTTTAGGGGGTCAAAAAACTCACTTTGAAAATTCGGGGGGTCAATCTGCACTAACCTTAAAGTTTGGGGTGTTTTTGTAATTTCCTAAAAAAAATTTAAGTCGGTTTATGATTCTTGTGAAACCAAAACCAACTTCCTAAAATTGTTGGCTTAGGAACTAGTGCCTGGTTCTAGCAGGTCCATTTTTGGTTCCATGAAAATTAGAACTATTAATTGGCGATTCGTGTCCGGTTTCAGATTCAACCCATACTGTCATGCCCCAAGGGATACCCTAAATGTAACAGTCCACCACACTCAATAATAAAGCTTAAGTATGACAACCTTAGTCATTCCCAAAAGCTTCGATATTAAGTGTAAGGCATGCTTTTACAAATTTAGAGGACCATATATGGAGTTATAAAATTTAAGAAAATACAATAACAAATTAAGAAAAGAGGATTCATAATATTCATTTCGTTCATAACAATAGTCTTATAAGTCTTAGGGGCATTCCCCAGTCACAATTGACTATAATCTATTACAAGAAATTTCTATGAAGTTTACATCTTGTCCAACACTAAACTTCATCTAAAACAAAATTCCTTAACTAAAAAAGAAAATACGTGGCTGCAGGGTCCATGTGGCCTCAAACACAAATAAGTAAAATGCAAAAGATATCTACAGGGGTATAAGCTAATAGGCTTAGTGAGAATTATTTCCATAAGTAAACTTCTTGTATAGAAACGTTCAAACAAGTTATTTAAGCAATCAAGTGGAATGCAACATACACATGAGCAAACAAGGCATATAGATTTCCAAGAACTATATGTTGAATAGATTTGAGCCCTCCATTCAGGGCTTGATGATGTATAATCTCAAAAAAAGTAGTTTTAGTTAAGTTATGTTTTCGATCATTACTTCCAAGCATATAAGGTCTACTCGGGTTGAGCCATGCTTTCGGACTTTCCGCCAAGTATTGGTTTGATTCCATGTCGACAAGCAATCGCTTTCGATCATAGCCGCCAAGTGTTGCTTTCGATCGTGCTACTATCCTTTTCACCCAAGGATTATAACCCCATGCAATGTAACTCACTTCGTGGTATGCATGAATCAATTTATTTAAGATATCATAGCATCATTATTATCCAATTTAAGGTGATTATAGAATTTCATACATATCAAGTGCTATACTAAAACACACATTTACTAACAATCAATTCCGGCCTCGATATTCTTAGAATCCTTTCAACAATTTTTTGCATTTGTATCAATTTGTTTTTTCTTAATTCCAATGCAACTAAACTACAAGCACAATCAAGTAAAGCACTTTAAGGAAATAAACTCACGATACCATGTCGACACTTCTTCTAAAAGGATGAGTTGCTCAAACAATCCACTTAGTTGAAATAATCCTTGGGGTACGAGTATTCTTTCTCGGAATCACCTAATCAAGAAAAATTCTCAATATGAGGATTTCTTTATAACTTTCTTAAGATTTGACAAAACTATGTCATAAGAACGTCAAAGTTCGCATAAAAGATGATTCCAAATTAAAATGGCCATAACTTGGTCATTTTAACTCGGAATTGCGCATATAATATACCGTTTTCTACCTATTCAAAAAGATATATCCATTTCTAAAACTATTTTCATCAAACTGAATCATTTAGGCCCCAAAACAGTAGTGATTAGATTCACCACGAATTCTCCCTTTCCAAAAGTAATTTGTTTCCAACATTAAATCATCCAAAATTTTCTTTGATAAATACTTAGTTATCTATATAGTTGAAAATTTTCTTTTTCATAGATACATAGCTCATATTTTATCCATGCTCAAGTGTTTGTTGTCCATTAAAATTTGTTAAGTAAAACAATCTTAATTAAAGGTTTAGAAAACTATAGTTCACAATAAATCCATTTTTATAACTCCTTTTAAAATGAATATTTTGTTTCTTTTCAAAAGAATTATTTCATGTTTATCTTACTATCATTCTTAAATGACTTTTGATAAGAATAAATTTCTTCTTGTCAAAATTTTTCAATATTAGTGTCACTTTTCCTATTTATTTTTTATACAATTTTTCGTTGTCCATTTATTTGAAAAGATCTTAATTTGAAAATTCTCATTCCTTTTTCATGGGGTTTCCTTTATATTATGTTATTATAGAAATCATTTTAGTATTAAAATCATCTTCTTTTTGGAAAAAAATGTAATATAAAATAATTAAAAAGCTTTTCAAACAAGAGTAGCTTTTAAAATTGTAGTGAGTTCTTTCTAAAGTTTGGAAAAGAATAAATTTACTTTTGTCAAATTATAGATTCTACATTTCATATAAAACTATTCTTAGGTGATAAACTCCTTTTTGTCAAAATATTATTGAAGCTTTAAAGATTTTGACAACAATCTTTATGGGCATGATTATGAGAAATAATAACAAACAAAAATAACATAAATAATAAATAAAGTCAAGTATTGAGAGTTTTAACTTCTTCAAGGATCTTAGGACTAAGAAGTAGACTAGTCTCAAAAAGAAAGAAACAATATAAAAGAAAGAAAATTGTTTTGACTTGATGAGGTCAAGTCTAAGACTAGAGACTGGTCTTAAAACAATATGAAATAAATAAATTACAATGAAAGAAATAAATAAATTACTTTGCATGAAAGTAACTAAATTGCAAATGAGCTTGTATACTCTAAAGAATATATATATATATATATATATAGATACTTAGTTAGATATAATAACAATAATAATATGAACAAGGTAAAGTAACAACATAAGTAAATAAATAGATTTTCATCAACAAGAACAATACATGGACATAGTGTAGCTTCCATAACATTTAGTTTTTGGAAACTCACACTATAGTCATGTAAAGTGACATGACATGGGGAGAAGAAATTTGTAAAGAAAGTTCACCTAAAGAGGGTTTTTGGAGTGTGATGTGTGGATGGGTTTTGTGTATGTGGAAGATGATTTGAGTGTTTTTGAGAGTGTAGATGGAGAGAGTGTTGGAAGGAAAATTTTGGAGAGTTTTGGTAGAGAATTTGTGGGTAGTAACTGTGTGAAAGAAGTAAAAGAGGAGGGGCGTATTTATAGGAAATGAGGAGTGAATTTTTGTGTGATTTAAATAAAGAAAAATTGAAACAAAATTGAGGGAGAGAGACTAAAGGGGGTGCCGACCACTTTAGGAGAGAGGGGAGAGAGTGTTTTTATTTTGTATTGTTATTGATTAAATATAATAATAAGGTAGATGTGAAATAAAGTTATGGAAAAGGTAAAAAGTAAAGATAATAGGTGTATAGGGTAAAAGAATAGGTGTCTGAAAAAGTAGAGATAAAAGAGTAGTGTAGAATAGTAGTGAATAGTGTAATATAAAGTAGATATGACTAATAAAGTACCGGTAGTAAGAAAATACGTGTATAATTGAGATATCTGCTATTTTTACTTACCGAAAAACTATAAAGCTGATATTTTTAAAAACCTTGTATTTTTACGAGTATAATGGTACATTCAGAATATTTTTACTATTCCAGACTCTGGGACACATTTTTCAAGAACTGTATCCGTTTGGGCTCAAAACAATATGCGGTTTTACTAATCTGATCTTTTTAAGCTTCCTTATGTAGTTACGAACTATTCTACATACTAATCTCTTACTTATTTTCTTAGGGTTGCGAATATAGGATTGTCGAACTTGAACTACTAAGTCTGACTAGGGTTTTGTTGACTTTAGGATTTCCGGTTGACCTTCCAATTAGGGTTTAAGCTAAACCGATCACAGAACTTTGGGGGTTTACACATACCGCAATGATGTTTACTGCCCCTCAAGATCGCAGCTACCCGTTGAGCCTTAAACGACTCATTGATATGGAAGACCGTCTATAGTATCACCTCAACGAATTTGTCGTAGTCACTACCCTAGATTCCAACTCTTCAATATACTCATTCTTCAGTTAAAATAAGTCCTACAATTGAGTGACCTTGGACAAAAGGTAAGACACTTGTTCCTCCATCATCTCCTTGCTCATCTCTCTACAATAATGGTTCTTGTCCTTAAGCTCCTTGGTTTCTACTTTCTTAGGTCTTTATTCGGTAGCCAACTTCTCCTTAGTTTACTTCTTCACATGTTCCTTACTAGCAAAATGGGTCCTTCACTCCCCTATCCTGCTTTCAGTTGACTTGATCGACTTGTTTTCTAGGTAGCTTCTCACTCTAGGGTAGCTTCAGAGCTGGTCACCTTCTTGCTTAAGGAGGAAACCTCGACCTCGGCCTTAACCATAAGCTTACAGAGCTAATCGAATTTATCAACCTCATCCTTTAGCCTTGAAACCTCCTGTTTGGTCATTACTACCTCTCTTCCATGGCCTAAAGAGCCTCTTCATTAAACTAAAATAAAACAAAGTTAAAATAACACAAGGAATACAGGGGTAGCATAACAAAAGATGCAACGCTTACCTACTGCCCTCCCTTCATTACCAATCCAAACAATAATGCTAGTATGGTACCAACCTAGATGGCAACACAAGAATTAGGGTATAGACATATGGGAAAAGAATGATTGGTGGGAGCTTAGTTGTTACCTCATTCTCATTATAGAACTCTGTAGCCCACCCTGACATCTATTTCTAATTAATGGGCGAACAGTAATTCCTTACCAACTCCGAGAATGTTGTCAGTAAGATCTAGTTACTTAAGTAGTTGACAAAGAAAAAGATAGGAGAAAACTTACAAGATCAAGATGTAACCTCTAGACTCATGTTGCTAACTCATGCTACCCCTAACTTTGTCTTGAACGACCTAAAGAGGCCCCTACCCTCTCTGTATCGGTCCCTTAACTGAGAGACAGCCCAGTTACTATACTATCAATGTTGGTACTTTCGATAAGGTCTACATGGGGGGATTCATCCACCATGGGAAATACCACTGCCTCCTTAGCCTATATTAAGCTCTAGGCCTCGGGAGATTAAGGTTTAACAGTTCTTAGGATTTTAGACCTGCCTTACTCTGGTGATGTAAGAGGCTACTTCTACTTCTTCCTAAACTTAGTAGTAAGCAGAGCCGTCGAGGTCTCCTGAGGAACAACATCAACCTTCTAGCCGCCTTAGACTACCTTTCCCTAGGATCAAAAACCTTCCAATCAGTGGCTTTTGTGATCTTCTACTTCTTCTTAGAAGGCACAACAACAATCTTCACTACGTTAAAGGGCCTTGAATGAGCAAATAGTTGCTCGAGATTGAAAAATGATTCTACAAGCAATAAAAAGCAAATGAGCAAGAGGCAAAAAATGATAACAAAGTGATGCTCCATGCACCCCTTGATGGTGAGCACATGGTCTTCTTTATAAGGCAATCCTCAACTCAGCAGGGAGAGGGGGGGAAGAGTAAATATACCCTATCCTTGCTCATCACAACCATCTCTACCCTCTCCCATCCTACTAAGATCCTAATGATTCAACAAAATCATCGAAGGGATTAGATGTATCAACCTTTTTATTATCAAAAACATGGACTCGAGATCCTTTTTTAGCAAATCTAAACGTAATTTACAAAACTGCTATATTTAGGGATTGCCTCTTGCAAATACCCTCTACCCATATCCACATGAAAAAATCCCTTTCAAATCATGAACATCGGTATGCTACTAGCTGTGATTTCCTACTACCTTGCTCTTTTACTCATAAATTGTGTTTAAGGTTTTTCTCTCATCCTAAGATAGTTCTTATATTGCAAAATTTAGGAGAGCATGATATATATATACATATATATATCTTGGAATAAAACATGATCTTCTTTATTACATCTTTTCTATTTTAAATAGGTATCAAAGAACAAGATTCATTATTATCCATTACCATTTATTTTGAAATTAGATTTCAAAATAAATCTTTATTTCAAAATAAAACTTCACTCTCCTATTCTAAATGGGATAATTTAATTATGGAAGTATATAATAAATTTAGACACTTTCCAAACTTATTCATGTGTTTACATTAGTTCAATCTTTTATGTGCGATCCAGTAGGTTCATTTAATATTTGTAGTGGGTATAAACTTCTTTCAAGCCCACAAGTCATAAATGGCCCTAGTATGACATTATGACTACCTAAGTTAAATGAAAATAAAAAATCAAACAAAACATAATCCATAAATTATGTCATAATCCTTTTGTCGCACAAAATCTAGATTGAACATAAGGCATGGATAGTATCACTTTTATATTGTTCAAGCTCATTTTTTCTCAATCTGCAAGTAGACTGATAAAACAAATGACATTTATTATTCTATCAATTCATTCAAGTATGGCCATGCATTTTTCAATCTCACTTATTGAGAGGCTCAAAGATATCTCTCTCATAATGAGAGGGATAAAAATCCCATCTTGAATACCCATCTTCCTCTACATGATTCATACTATACTGAATCTCAACCATAGTAATTATCAGGTTAAAGATAATAATTGATTTATGTCAAATCATAATGTTTTTCATATTGGAATCCATGATTATCTCAGGTTTAAGAATACGATGATATTGTTATTATGAGAATCACTTATGACATTAATCCATGTGTGATCTCATAGTAGGTCGGTCTAATACTTAGTTCTCTAACATATGCCTATGAGTTTGATTTGTATCACCATACTAATAAACATTCCATGAATCAAACATTATACTAGATTTAATTCATTATTGGTTCTATAATAATAAGCATCTATGGAGATGTAAAATAATGACTTGATTACTCAAGGACATTATTATAAATTAAAAATGAAAAAAAAATTATAATAAATGTCTCTTTATTAATAAAATGTAAGAATGACAACATCTAATGATTGGCCTATGGCACAATCACTAATTTCATCTCCCCCTGCCTCCTCCATAGGAACTTGCATATCCTCATCATCTCTCCTTGGTTCATCTCTTTAAGCCTCTTCTCGCTCTTGCTAAGGCTTATCGCCATCATCATGAAAGAGAGCTTGTCAACATAAAACCTTGTAATTAGATCATTAGCATTTTACTCCTCTGACTTCCCTATGAATCTATTTATCCTCTTGGCAACTATCTTGTCATAATTGTCATGGTCTTCTAGCCTTAGCTAGGATATCCTAATCGATGAACACCATATTGTCAAGGAACCATGTTTCATTCCATCTTCAGTATGCACAAACAAAATTCATCCTTCTAGTTCTTGACGTAGTTGGTTAGTTTAACGAATAAAGTGACTCTTTCCAACTTTGGCTAGTTAGTGGTATAGTATTAAGCCTCTTTAGGCTTGAACATATAGTAATGGCAAAAGTGAGTCGGCATAGGTTAGGATTCAAGGTACTTGCACATTGCTCAAATGCCACCAGAATAAGCTAAGAATTTAGTGTAAGTATACTAAGGGCAAGATAGAAGTAGTTGAAGAATTCCTGCTAGAATTCAAAGAAGAGAAGCCTCATCTCATAGTTAAAGCACTTCAAATACATACCAAAATTCCTATTGCTCACTTAGGGTGTGAATCTCCCAACCAATGGAGGGGGGGTTTGGGGTTGTTTAGATTAAGGCTACACTTCTCCATGATTATCTCCATGTACCATCTTGACTCATTGGGCAAAACCTTGCTCCTAATTCCATCAAGGGTTTTCCTCCTGTCGATGGCCTTCTTCTACTTTGCCAACATGACCTGATCTAGCCCATCATTTGGATAATAGTCATTACACAAATTATATACAAAAGTAGTGACACTCATCTCATTAGGATGCATCACTTGAAACACTCTTAAACCAATTATTCTCTAGGTTACCTTCCTCACTTTCCATGTCAACTACCCCATAGGCAACTAGCTTTGTACCTTATCCCCTTCAATAACCCTGAAATCATATGTGGTTTTGAAAGAAGAAGAATAAGATGAGATTTGGGACTTACTAGTTTCCTTCCTACATTCAACCATGGAAGCAATTGGATTGTTAGAGAAAATAACTTTTGAAGAAATTCTGGCTTTGGGTGTTTGAAAATGGGAAGTGGTGGAGGAAACTTGAAGAACTTTAGAAAAATTGAAATTTTTCTATGATAGAATGAGAAGATACTGACAAAGTACGAAAAGTGTAAAATCCTCCATCAAGCTTTGTATTTATAGAGTAAGAATATTTGATTCTAGGAAAATGTGAGTGTTGATGCGACAATTATTTTACAAGAAATGGCATGTGCATCTCCAACATGCATGCTCGTACTTATTTTGTAACACCCTAAATTAAAGGTATTATAACTTATCACATATCCTTCTCTTATTAAGAACAAGCCAAGGCTATAAAATACAAAACCACCAATTATACCAAATATCATCACCAAAACTCACACATAGATTCCTTTAAAACATCACATAAGATAAACTTTCTAGAAAACATAAACTAACAAAAAATCCGAAACTACAGATCATCAAACCAAATAAAACCTAAGAAACTAGTCTCATAAAGTTCCCAATAACTAATAACATAAAAATAAAACTCCATATGGCTAAAATTTAGGTGATCGTGATCTATAAACAACATAAATGAGTTGGTTGATCGTGATCTATAAAAGACATAAGTTGGTTACCCCGTGATCCATAAACGGCACATTAATTCAACGGTAGTACTACAATATTCGTTAATCTGCTAACCTCGAATGGAGGCTATAAATCCATTCACATATGATTTCCGACTGATCATATATCTTGTTTGTTCACATTGTTAATTCATTCCATATGGTTGAATAAATAACTTGATGGAATGATTTGTTATAAATGTCTTTATTCAAGTATTTACTCACTAAGCTAGTATAGCTTACACTCCCACAGCTTTTTCTTATTGCAGTTTTCATATATATGGCTAAGGTCGAGGCATCCTACTGAACAGGTACAGGAATTAGGAGTTTCCATTAGAAGTTTGTATTCGATTTTGTGTAGACTTCCATAGGAAACCCTAATATTTACCGGATGACTGTGAAAGACTACTTTTAAACTTAATATTCTTTTGCAGGGAAAAGCCCCTAGAACTTTTGTAATTAATTATGTGGACTCATGGTTTATATTCTAATGCTTATAGTATATCAAATTAAACTATTCATCTCCATTGGTTCATGTATTCTATTGTCGTAAAGGTATGCCTTGCATCTGTACGAGACTTTGGAATGATTGTAGTAGTAATTCCTAAGTCTTGTATAGCATGCGGCGGACTGTTATGTTTATGGTACCTTATAGGGTGTGATAGCTTAGCTATGGAACACTAGCTCGGAAAGCTACTAGTTGAAGGAACTCCATTTTAATTTCTGCTTACCTAATCCAACCATCTAGGGTTCTTGGTCTTAGATTAGACAAAAAACATGATCCATCGAAAGAAGATAGCCTCATGATCGCCTTACACAAGGCTAGGACCAACATTGGGGATGCTGCTCAGACCACAAACAATATGGATATAGGTCAGACTTAGAGCAAAGTCAAATTTAATTTCTATCAGAAGGATTTGCAAGGAAAATTTCAAAATCAATTTCAATCCCTAAATCCTATAAGATCCATGTGATTCTATTAAACAAAAAAGGATGTGAAATTACCTTTTGAATTATTCAAAAACTGTTAATGAGATGGATTAAGATGTGCTGCGAAATCAAGAACACCTTTTAACGTGTAGGCACAAATGAATACATCAGTGTTGGATACCTTTATGCTAACACTTTTTAAAATCATTCTAGATTATTGTAAGATTCACTCTCTAACTGTTTCTCTCTTATTTTGTGTTAGCAGAATTTTTCTACGGATCTAATGTTTACGACATATGTGTCTTAACCCTAGTAGAAAGTTATGAGCATCTTTATATGGTGATATGATAACCTTTCAAAAAGGATATTGATTAAAAAAAAAAAGGATTCCTAATCTAACTAAGGTTTCTTATTTTAAAAATACTCTTCTTTTTAATCATCCTATAATAAATAAGAAAGATCATTATTTATTATTCTTAACTATTTAAGATTAATAAATAATTACAAAATTCCTATTAGGTTTATTTAAATTAAACCCATGGCCCATCTAGTTAATACTTTGTGTACGACCCTTTAAATTCACTTAATATTAGCAACAGGCCCAAAGCCCATTTATGGCCTATAAGACATAAGTAACCTCTAGCAAAACATTATGTTACGCCCCAATGGGTACCCTAAACATGATAGCCCACCACCTATAATATTAAAACTTGAGAATGACTACCTTAGTCACTCGAAAGCTTTCATATTGGTATAAGGCGTACGTTCACAACAAAAGGAGACAGATGGAGTTATCCATTTTAAGATAATGGCAGCAAAACATATAAAATAATACTTAATATAATTCATCAAAACATAAAGTTCTACAACTTTTACGGGTCATTCCCTTGATAAACCTCCATAACAATATAGTCTAACTAAGACAAATAATGATAACTAGAAGAATTTAAAGGAAATCTAATATAAATCTCCAAATATAATTCCTCCAAAAGGTTCCCAAAAAGCATAGGTTCTACCCGAACGGTCAGGATAGTTTAGGGTGCAAAAACAAAGATCCTGCAACATCAAAAATCTATTGGGGAATAAGCATAACTAACTTAGTGAGATAATCCTTACGCAAAAGTACTCATAACAAACATTCAAACAAGTCAATTAAGCAAGCATATGAAGTGCAAACAACATATGATCAAACAGTACATACGACTATCTAGTTTCGTGTGTAGAATAGATTTACCTCTCTACTCGATGGTTAGGGAATGATTTGAAATGAGCCCCAATCGACCTCCTTGAAATTTTGCGCTTGTCGTGGGGTTCCAATGAACCGTACTACTAGGCCCCGGGCTTTCCTTACCCAAAGCGATCAATCCGGCTTAGCTACACCTTGAGGCCGTATTCCCCGAACATTCGAATTCCTCAAAATGTAGCTAGGCAGCTCACCTTTTCGATCCCACTCTGAGGAGTAGTAGCAAAAATGAGAAATGATATTCTAAGTGATATTCATGAGCAATTTAGTTTAAGGGAATTTCCAATTTGACAGTAATTCATTTAAGGCGATCAAGCAATATTTGCACATACACCAATATACATAGAGACAATTTATATCAATCAACCAATTGAGCTCTGATATACTTATCGTTTATTCATCACACATAAGGAATCACATACATAACTCCCATGATAACCCGCATACATATCAATTCATATCTTTTCCTAACATCTAATGTTCTATTCTACAAGGACATGCACGAGTACATAAAATATAAAGGAAATTCATTCGGCCATGGAGATCTTCTATCAATCGAAGTAATCCTCGGGAAAGAGAAGATCTAGGTCTTCGTCACCTAAAGAAAATAAATACCCGAAATGAGTATTTCATCCAAGATCTACTTAAATTTTCTAACTCTATCTTATTAAAGTCATCACAATTTGGTTTTAATGAAATTCCAACTTACAATTGCCATAACTTGCTCATTTTAACTCGAAATTTTGCATATTATATGTCGTTTTCTATCTACTTGAATAGATCTATCTATTTCTAAGGTGAACAAGCAAACTAACATTGCCTTTCACATCAGGAGGTATGAGGATGTAGTCTTGTGTGATGCGGTTTCGACGCAGGCTTGTCATATATTATTAGAAAGGCCATGACAGTTTGACAGGAAAGTGGTACATGATGGCTTTTCCAACAATTACTCACTTATTCACAATGGCAAGAGCTACAGTCTTAGGCCAATGACTCCTAGGGAAGTTTATGAGGATCAGTTGCAATTGCAATAAACTTTCCAGAAACACAAAGAGAGTGAAAAAGAAAAAGAAATTGTAAAAGAGAGGAAGGCTGGAAAGAGTGAGAGAGGCCAAGTTGAAAGGGTTTCGGGTTTGGTGATGAGAGAAAAGGAGAGTGCAGCCTTGCAAAAGGAGAGTTGTATGGTGAGGGCGAGTGTTGTGAGTCAAGCAATGGTAATGAAACAGCCTATGTTGTTGATGATTTACAAAGAAACTTGTTTAAGCATTGACGAGATACCTGACACTTTGCCTAGTACTACTAAATTTCTTTTGCAGGACTTTGAATATATATATTTCCTGAGGAAATCCCAAAAGGATTACCTCTAATTTGTGGTATTGAGCACCATATCGATTTTGTACTCGGAGCATCTATTCCAAACAAACCAGCTTATAAGAGTAATCCAAAGGAGACTAAGGAACTCCAAAGGCAGGTCAACGATTTAATGGAGAAAAGGTATGTGAGGGCGAGCATGAGCCCGTGTGTTGTGCTAGTAATTTTGGTACCTAAGAAGGATGGGTCATGGAGAATGTGTGTTGATTGCAGGGCCATCAACAACATCACAGTAAAGTATCGACATCCCATTCCTTGCTTAGATGACATGTTAGATGAGTTATATGGGTCAAATGTCTTTTCCAAAATTGATTTGAAAAGTGGATATCACCAAATTAGAATGAAGGAAGGTGATGAATGGAAAACTGCATTTAAAACGAAATATGGTTTATATGAATGGTTAGTTATACCCTTTGGCTTAACTAATGCCCGTAGCACTTTTATGAGACTTATGAACCATGTTTTATGGGCCTTCATTGGAAAGTTTGTGGTTGTCTATTTTGATGATATCATTATCTACAGTAAAAACTTAGATGACCATGTAATTTATTCAAGGGTTGTTTTAAATGTGCTTCGAAAGGAGCAATTATATACTAACCTTAAAAAATGCACTTTTTGCATAGAGAAACTTGTGTTTCTTAGTTTTGTTGTGAGCGCACAGGGAATATAGGTAGATGAAGAGAAGATTCATGCAATTCAGGAATGGCCAAGTCCAACAAATGTGAGTAGTGTTTGCAGTTTCCATGGATTGGCTAGTTTTTATCACAGGTTTGTGAAGGACTTCAGCAGCATCGCTGCACCACTCACTGAAGTCATCAAGAAGAACGTTGGGTTTAGTTGGGGAGAGTAACAAGAGACGGCATTCCAATTGCTTAAGGAAAAGCTAACCCATGCTCCATTACTTGCATTACCTAACTTTACTAAAGCTTTTGAAATTGAGTGTGATGCTTTAGGGTTAGGTATTGGAGCAGTTCTTATGCAAGAAGGAAGACCCATTGTATACTTTAGCGAATAGCTAAGTGGGGCAACTTTAAATTACTCTACTTATGACAAGGAGTTGTATGCATTGGTCCGAGAGCTGGAGACATGGCAACATTATCTTTGGCCAAAGAAGTTCGTGATTCACATAGATCATGAATCATTGAAGTACTTGAAGGGCTAACACAAGCTGAACAAGAGGCATGCTTGCTGGGTAGAATTTATAGAGGCCTTTCCATATGTCATTCACTACAAGCAAGGTAAGGTGAACGTTGTTGCAGGCGCGCTTTCAAGGAGGTACACTCTTATCTCTACTCTTAGCACTAAATTACTTAGTTTCGAACACATTAAAGAACTGTATGATAAGGACCAAGATTTTTGTGAAGAATATGCTTATTGTGAGAAGGAAGCACATGATCAATTTTTTAGACATGATGGGTTTTTGTTTAGGGAAAACCAACTATGTATTCCTAATTGTTCCATCTGAGAGTTATTGGTGAGGGCATCTCATAATGGGGGATTAATGGGACACTTTGGTGTACTTAAGACTCTAGGGGTCTTATAGGAACATTTTTATTGGCCACACATGAGACGTGATGTTGAGAGGATTTGTGAACGATGTGTAACTTGTAGGCAAGCTAAGTCTAAGGTTCAACCTCATGGCCTATACACACCGTTACCTATTCCTACTGCACCTTAGGTTGACATTTCTATGGAGTTTGTGTTAAGATTACCCAGGTCTAGAAATGGTAGTGATTCCATATTTGTGGTTGTGGATGGCATACCTTATTCCATGCCACAAAACTGATGATACTTCATATGTTGCTGATTTATTCTTTAGAGAAGTTGTCCATTTGCATGGTATGCCTAGGACAATTGTTTATGATAGGGATGCCTAAGACCTAAATTATTGTTTATTTCTACTTGTCACCCTTAATTTGATGGTCAAACAGAAGTAGTAAATAGGAATTTATCAACTATGTTAAGGGCTACCATCCAAAAGAACATTAAAACATGGGAAGATTGTTTGTCATATGTTGAGTTTGCTTATAATCGCACTATACACTCTACTACTCAATTTTCACCTTTTGAGATTGTATATGGGTTCAATCCATCAACTCCATTCGATTTATCTCCTTTACATATGCATGAGTTTGTGAATTTAATTGGCAGGAAGAAAGCTAAATTTGTTAAGTAGATTCATGAGAAGGCAAGGCTCAATATTGAGCGATAGACTGAGCAGTATGCAAAATAAGCCAACAAAGGGGGACAACAAGTGGTCTTTAAACTTGGTGATTGGGTTTGGCTTCATATATGCAAGGAATGATTTCTTGAGCAATGGCGATCTAAATTACTTCCTAGAGGCGATGGTCCTTTTCAAGTTCTGAAGCGCATCAATGACAATGCTTACAAGCTTGATTTACCTAGTGAGTATTCTATAAGTGCTACTTCTAATGTTACTGATTTGAGTCCTTTTGATGTAGGTGATGAAGATTTGAGGACAAATCCTTCTCAAGAGGAAGGGAATGATAGAAATATGGCTCATAGATCAAGAGTAGACCCGCTTGTGATGCAACCTAAACCAACTTCAAGAACTTAGGCTAAGGGATTTAAAGAAGCCCTCAACGAGTTGATTCAGAAGGTTCAAGAAGAGGACTCGCATGTTCGCACCATCCGGGATGAGCCTAAACTAATCCATATCATTAAGGAGAGCTTGGGAATGAATCAAGACAAGTTTCAAGTGGAATGGACCAAAGTTGGCAAGTAAGCCTCCAGCCTATATGTGATGGAAGCCAGCGTTGAAAATGAAGACATCGGATGGCCTATGCTGGAGCACTCAACGCCGCCGGTCAAAAGGGATACGCCGCCGGCCCTATTCACCTTGGATTTATTTTCCGAATTGAAATGGCCGTCAGCTTTGTAAATAGGCCGCTAGCTTATATTTTATTACGAATCATTTGTTATTTTGAGTCTTTAGGGTTTCCTATGCTTGTTATGTAAACCCCTTTAGTTATATGAACAAATTATTACACCATTGAATGAAAATATGGATTTTCTCTTGGGTTCTTGATAGAGCTTCTTTGAACTTATCGGATTTGTCCATGACATTCATACTTTGACTTATCAATCGAAATCTCCATATTCGATTGTGGCCTTTTCCATCTATACTAAGGTTCTTGCCTCCATATAGACAACGGGTCACAGTTTTCATAAAACACAGACGGTCTTAGGATTTATATGGAACCTATTGTTATCGGGTTTCGTCATCCGATTGGTAGGGTTCATATTAATACAGATCTGTTACGAAAATCCCAACTTTCAAAACACAACTTTTTAAACTTTTCTTTCTCCAAAAATTCTTGTATAAAAATATAGATATTTGTATAGTTAAAAAATCCTTTGAATACACATCTATAGACTCATATTGTATGCATGAATTTAGTGATATTGTCTCAACAATGATTTTTGTAAAACAATGTGTCTTAAAAGTTGGAAAAAGCTAAGACTTGAAAAATTCACTTTAGTTTGCCGGAAGGAATTTCTTGAATTATTATAAGTGAGTGTTTCATTCTTTTAACTTCATTTCTTAAAATTTGAGAATAATTTAATTTTCTAAAAATAATTTTAGTCTTTTTAAGATCCCTACAGCTTTATTTTTAATGGTTGAAAAATGTAGTTTTTCTATGTATTTCTTAGTAAGACTAAAATTTCTTGAAGTAGTCATTTTATGTGTTCTAAAATTTTCCTAAAGTTAATTCCGCTTTAAATAAATAATAATAATAACATTCTAAGTTATTTACTAATTTTATTTCCCAAGTAAGATTTATGTCCAAAAGATTATTCTTTGGTGATTTTGTAAAACTTTTCTAAACCTTAGTATTTTAGAGTGTTAGTGAAAACTTTACAAAGCATTATCAAAATTAAGTTTTTAAAGAAGCTTTCTTATTTCATTGGTTTGAAAAGAGAGTATGTGATAACTTCATGCCCCAAAGGGTATCCTAAACGCGACAGTCCGCCACATTTGATGTCTAAACTCAAGTATGACAACCTTAGTAACTCCATGAGTTTAAACACCGGGTGTAAGGCTTACGTTCAACATATAGGGAACCATACATTGAATCGAAATAGTTTAAGGAGACGTACATAGCAACAAGAATATAAATCATAATAGTTATAACCAGATAAATCTATTGCATGAGAAAAAGGGCATACCCTCGTCAAAATATTAAGAGTCCATGGGTCCATAAAAGTCTGTTACATCAACTATCATATATATATATAGATTAAGGAGATTCAACTAGAAGTCTATGCCTACATCTAGGTCCCGACTTCTTCAAAAAGCTTCTTAAGGTCCAAAAGCTATACCTGAGAAAAGTGGCTTCTCGAAGATAGCTATAAATATTCATACTGCAATAGGAAACTATAGGGGTATAAGCTTACGAGCTTAGTGAGTTTCACTTTCAAAAATTAAATACTCAACAACAGTATATATATCAGGCAAGTTATATTAACAACCATATGAAATGCACAAGCACGTGAGCATACAATACATAAGACCTTTCGAAAATCTTATGTTGAATGGATTTATGCCCTCCATTTGAGGTTAGGTGTTTTAGGCCCATACGACCATAGATTTCAATTCTTCTCATTTCTATTATGGTTGATACAGGTGCCTAAACACACACATTTTCAATTCCGACCCTTTATACCAACATTCGAGTTTACAGGCCCCTCGTTGCCCAGCTATTATGCCTTCTTCCCACAAAGGTATAATAACATACGCAATGTGACTCACATATGGTATGCATGGCCAATTGATTATAAGATCATGGCATATTAATTTAACAATTTATGGGCCATCATAGATATGGCAGACACTTCAATTCTATACTAAATCATACAAGTATTCGCAACAAGCTCGTTTTGATATTCTTATCATCAATTCACTAAAGTAGAACTCATATACACACAATCAAGTTTTTATCTTACCCTAATTCTAATGCCACTAACATTACAAGCACAATCATAAGCATATAATTTAAAGATAGTGAACTCATTTTACCATGGCGCGAAAATCCACTTAATTGCAATAGTCTTCGAGAAGGTCTAGTCCATCTCCCAAGTCTCCTAATCAAAAGAAATAACTCTAATGAGTATTTCTATGAAGTTTGAATGAACTTATAAATTATATTCTAACAAGTTCGTCAAAATTCGTCTAACAGGAAATTTCAATTTAAAACGGCCATAACTTGGTCATTTTAACTCGGAATTTCGCATATTATATACCGATTTCTACCTATTCGATGAGAGCTATCTATTTCTAGAGTTATTTCCAACAAAAAAGGTCGTTTGGTCCATGAAAAGTAGGGATAGAATACTATAAGAATTTCCCATTCCACAATTCAACTCATAATTTCAAACCAAGCATCATACTAAAGCTTTGATAGATACTTAGCTATCATTATATCTTGACTATTATATACATATATAACCCAATATCATGTATGATTCACGGGTGTTGGTAATTCTAATACCTCATGTACTTAGATAATGTCAAATAGGATGTATAGGACATTATTTTCCAAACTTTGTTTCTGCCAAGTGCATCATGTATATATATGCAATACCTATAAGCTATAATCATGAAGGTTATGAGATGAACTATCTATATGTATATTCTTAATGATATAGTACCAAGAATTCTTTTTGAAAAACTTTTGCTTTGCAAAGCTTTTGAAATTTACTAGACTTAAGAAAAATAGTTTTTTTTTTTTTCTTGTAAAATCACACTTGCTTTTATGAAAACTCAACCTTGATGACCTATATAGGCAACGGCTTCATTATTTCAATAAAAACCTTCATTTTGGGGTTAGAAAATAGATGGTTAAATAGGTTAGAAAATAGATGGTTAAATAGGTTGTTTATCTAATTACGAATTTTACAAAATTTTAAAGAATGAAAACATTGTTTAATCTATTCTTTGAAACCATTCCTTGTTTTAGGATTATACTTTGATAAACCTCTCTTATTCTTGTCAAAATTAGGTCTTTATTACATGTATCCCCTAGGAATTCCATTTTTCCATAAAAATCATCATTTTGGCATTTGGAAATAGGTGTTTAAATAGTGGCCATTTTCAAATCCGAATTTTGAAAGTTTCATTTGAGATTGTTTTCTTTGTAAAACTCATTTAGTCTTTCAAAAACCATTTCTTAATCAAACCTACTCCTTAAGGCTTCCATTTCTTTAATAAAAATCTTGTTTTGGAGTTGAAAAATGGGTGTTTACACTTCAAGCTTCCCTTATTACGAATTTAAAACTTGTTATTGGGATTGAAACATAACTTTTGTAAACTTTTCCTTGTTTTGAAGATATTCCTTAGTAGATCTAAGCTTTACTCATCAAGATCATCCATTTATGATATCTATTCCCTAAGCTCTTTATTTTCGATGTAAAATACACATTTTGAAGTTGAAAATTAGCTTTTCTAAATATGGTTCCTTTTTTATCCGAATTTTCAAAAATCATTTTTGTTGAAACTAAAGTAGATCTTGAGCTTTATATCTTTTTCCTACTATCATCATGCTATTGCAAGTTATTTATGAACATAATACAAAAGCCTAATGCATTTATGAACTCAAAACAACTAGATCTAGTTTACTATACTAGTAGAAAATGCATGAACAATATGATGATTATGTGGATATGATTGGATGATGAATATACGCACAAAACATTAATAATAACAACATATGTCATGCCCCGAAGGGTACCCTAAACGTGGCAGTCCGCCACATACGGTATTAAAACTTAAGAATGACTTCCTAAAGTCATGCAAAAGTTTACAACACCATATGTAAGGCGTCTATCACAACAATAGGAGACACCGGTGGGATGTATAGTTTGAGATAGTATATACAACATACAAAAATCTAAATAATCATCCAATTAATCATTAATAGGATAAGGTCCATACATCATCTTAGGGGTTTTTCCCTTATAATTCTCCAAACAATTATAATATCATCTTACAACAAAATAATACTAACATCATACGACATTAATGGATATTTAACCTAAGATCTTCGAAAGATTTCCAGAAGCTTTTCTAATACATCATCCCTCTCGAGTATATGAAATCTTCGGGCATAAAAGATATAGTCCTGTTACAACAAAGATCTATTGGGGTATAAGCATAACTAGCTTAGTGAGAATATTCCTGAATCATCATACTTGTATAAATAATTTCAAACAAGTTATTACCAAGCATATGAATGCATCAAACAAGTGATCAAGCAATACATATGATCTACCGGAAATCATATGTTTGAATGGATTTACCCCTCCATTCAGGGTTAGGTGTTCCAGGCTCTTTAAAACCTAACTCAAAATCCAACCCATGTAGTTTATTTCAGGCTCCTACTTGCCATCACAAAGTAGTTCTTTCAGGCACCTATCGCCCATCTTAAAATTGTTCTTTCAGGCACCTATCGCCCATCTTGCAGATTTCTAGCTACTGCACACCCGGCTACTAAGCTCTTGTCCCATCGAGATTAGCATCTCATGCAATGAAATTAACTACATGATATGCATGAATCAATTAATATAATTCATAGTATATGTTTAAAGTAATTTAAAGGTGATCATAGAATTTTGCACACGCTCCAGCAGAATAATAGCAAAACATAAGTTAATCAACAATGATTCATGCCTCGGTATGCTTAACATTCTTTCAACCAATATTATCATACATAGTTCATTTCATCTTTTTCCTACTTCTAGTGCTTCTAGCTATAAGCACAACCAAGTACGAAAAAAAAGTAGGAAATAAACTCACTTGGCCATGAGGATCTATCTTTCTTACTGATGAGTCGATCGGTAATTCCACTAATCAAAATAATCCTTCGGGTATGAATACTCCTCCTCGGGTACACCTAATCAAGAAGAATACCCATAATGAGTATTTCTTATTGATTCTATGGTTCTTATCAAAAACTATGTCATAAGATCGTTAAAATTCACGTAGAAGGTAATTCCAACTTAAAATGGCCATAACTTGGTCATTTTAACTCGGAATCGCCCAAATAATATAGCGTTTTCTACCTAATCGAAAAGATCTATCCATTTCTAAGGTTATTTTTGTCATAAAAAGCCATTTGGGTTGCAAACTAACAAGGTAAAGAATAGTTACGAATTTATAGTTCTCAAAATATGATTTTTCCAAACTTTACTTTACTCAAAATTTCTTAAGAAAAATATGTGGATATATATATATATTTGAAAAATCCTTTGGCCATATATTTATACTCATATGTATGCATGATTTTGATAGTGTTGTCTCAATATCAATTTTTATAAATGATTTGTCTTTGAGGGTTTTTAAATGATAAAACTTTTTGAGAATTTCTCCTTTTTGAATTGTTAGAAGTAAAATATATTTGAGTCGTTATGAGCAATGTTTATCTATTATAGTTCCATTTTCTTACTTTTCAAAAGTAAATTTTATTCCAAAAATTTGGTTCTTTAAGTTATCTACTAACTTTATTTCTAGTGATTAAAAATAAGCTTTTCAAAATATTCCTTAAGTTTCAAATATTTGAAGTTGTGTTAAATGTATGTTTTCCTTTTATTTTTATATCATTTCTTTTCTTTAGAAAATAGATATACCTTTAAAACTTTATTTTCTTGACAAATTTTATTTTTCTGAGTTGGTTTCTAAAATAGTGAGTTAATTTTATCTTGGTTTGAAAACTTGTTTTATTCTTAACATTAGTTAAATAGTAAAATAATGTTTCTTAGATAAGTTTATAAGAAAAGCTTTCTCAATAAAAATTTGTTAGCCTTAGAACTTAGTAAAACTTCATTTTAATTTTTGAAAAGAGTATAACAATACAAATTTTAAGTTTTGAAGGAACTTTCTTAGCATGTGATTCTCAAAGTCTATAATGAACATAATTAAGTAGTATAAAAGATATGGTTGAGTTAAAATCGTTTATGGTTAAAAATTCTTCCTTTATGGGGTATTTAGTTTTTGATTTAGAAAAGAAATAAGTTCTTTTTATTCTTTTGAAGAAATCTACTTTACTACTTCTTCTAGAAATTATGATTAGCTTATCCTTTGGAAAAACAAAACTTAGATCTTTTGAGAAAATTCCTTTTTGTTAAGAAATCTAGTTTACTTTTAAAAGAACCGATTTTTATTTTGTTTTATTTTTATTTAAGACAACCACATTCTTAATCATGTATGAATATGATTATGTAGCAATGTAAAAGCGAAGATAAAACATAGTAAGAAAGAAATACTTGTAAGTAAATAAACATAAATAAATAATCAAGCATTGAGAACCTTAGCTTCATCAAGGTATCCTGATCATGTATTGGGAGCCTTAGCTTCATCAAGACAACCCACGATTAAGAATGGACTAGTCCTAAAAGAAAAGAAATTTGTTTTGACTTGATATGGACAAGTCTAAGACAAGAAAGACTAGTCTTAATAAATTGCATAAAACAAGTAAATAAATAAATTGCAAGACTTGGAAATAAATAAATAACAAATGAGCTTATATGCTCTAAATAAATATATATATATACATAGTATACACAATATTATATAAGTTAGATTAGAAGCAAATAATAACAACATAATATTAACATAAAGAAAATAAAGGAAACATGAACAAAAACAAAACATGAATAAATTGTTGCTTCTTTAACTCTCATGAGTCTAAGAAACATACACTAAACTCATGTTAAGTTGTATGAACATAATAAAAAAATATAGAAATGATTTTTACCTAAGGTTTAATGGAAGGTTTTGAAAGAGATGAATAGGTTTTGTGTTTGATATTTTTCTTGAAGAGTAGAAATGGGTAGAGAGTATTTTGTGAGAGATTTGTTGGAGAGAGGTTTTGAGAGAGTATTTTGGTAGAGTTTTGTTATGTAAAATGAGTGTGTGAAAGAATGAAGGAGGAGGGGGTATTTATAGAATTTTTTGGAGTGAATTTTGGATGTAATAAAATAAATTGAAAAAGAAATAAAATTGGATGGAAGAGGAGAGAAGGGGCGCCGGTTCCTTAGTGTAGGGGGGAAGATGATTTTATTTATTTATTTTTTTGATAAATGAAAGATGTAATGTGTAAGGTAGATGTGAAATAAAGTTGTATTAGAAAAGTAAAAAGTAAGAAAATAGGTATGTAGGTAGTAAGAAATAGGTGTAAAAATAAGTAGAGATAGTGAAATAGTAATGAATAGTAGGAATAGTACTATGAATAGTAGACTAGACATATAAAATACCAGTAATAATAAAAATATGCGTAAACGAGTTATATCTGTTATTTTAGTTACCGAATAAAACTGACATTTTTGAAATCCTTGTTTAATTACGAGTCTTTTGGTATTATCGAAATATTTTTAATATTTCGAGCTTCAGGACTTGCTTTTCGAGAACTCATCTCGTTTGAGTCCGAAGGACACTCGAAATTCGCGATTCTGATATTTTTATGTTATCCTATATTATTACGAACTATTCTAAGCCATTAACTCAATTTCGTTTTCTAGGGTTTGAGAACGCGGGATTGTCAAAGTTGAAATTGTTTAATTGCTTTGACTTTTGTTGACTTTTGTAACTCCGGTTTGACTAGGGTTAGGGTTTAATCCATCTTTTCCATAGAAATTGAGGGGTTTAACTCAGGGATCGGATAGGCGAATCTTTTCATGTTCGGATTTTCGAATCGATCAATTATTGAACTTTCTATTTTTGTTCTTGAAAATTCTCTTATGAAGTTTTGTGATCGAAATTATTTAAGGTTCGGTTTCAACTTAGGTTAGACTTTAGGGTTTCGATTCGGTATTCCAAAACCATAATCGAAAAAAATTCGGGGGCTTACAACATAACTTGTCAATAAAACAAAGTAATAGCAAAATTGTAAGCCTCTTGATTTTTCGATAACATAAGAAAACCCTAAGAACCGGAAGTCAAACCGGAACCCTAAAGTTAACCTAGTTCTATGTTTATTCTAGTAAATCTAGATCCGACAATCCCATGTTTATAAACCCTAGAAAAAGAAATTAAGATAATTGTGGAAAATGATTCATAATAATATAGGAAAGCTTAAAAATATCAGATGCATAATTTTCTAGTGTCTTTCGGATTCGATCGGGATCAATTTTCAAAAACCGTGCATCGGTGCACCGGATAGTGAAAATATTCCAACAACACCAATAGATTTGTAAAAATATAAGGTTTTCAAAAATATCAGTTTTAGAATTTTTCGGTAACTAAAAATATCATATGTAGGCCGTTTACGTGTATTTTCTTTACTACCAGTATTTTAATTGTCTATTCTACTATTCATAGTACTTTTCTACTATTCATTACTATACATCTATCTCTACTTTTTTTTACACTCTATTCTTACACCCTACCATACCTATACGTTACAATTTACCTTCCCCATACAACTTTAATCACATCACACTTTAAATATTACTTCTTTTTATTACAAAACAACAAATTTAATCAAATTCTCTCCCCTATTCCCCATGTTGCCATCCACTCTCCGTCCCTCATCACTCTCAATTTGTTTTCTTTTTCAATTTATTTAATTACATCTAATTTCCACTCTAAAACTCTATAAATACCCCCTTCCTCCTTCATTCTTTCACACAACTCATTTCCTACTAAAACTCTACCAAAATCACTCCATAAAATCCTTCTCCCAAGTTCTTCCTTCTCTCCATAAAACCATTTTCTATATAATACTACAACCCATTCTATTTATCTTCAACAAACACATAAACCTTAGGTAAAAGTTTCTTTCACATACTTGTCATGTTCATTTAACTTAACATGAGCTTAGTGTATGTTTCTTAAACTCATGAGAGTTAAAGAAGCAACAATATGTTCATGTTTTGTTTTTGTTCATGTTCTTATTTTCTTTATGCTACTATTATGTTGTTGTTATTATTGTTATTATTTTTGTTTCTAATCTAACTTATATAAAGTATTATGTATATATTATATATATATTTATTTATTTAGAGCATATAAGCTCATTTGTTATCTATTTATCTTCATGTCTTGCAATTTATTTACTTGTTTTATGCAATTATTAAGACTAGCTTTTTAGTCTTAGACTTGTCCATATCAAGTCAAAACAATTTTCTTTCTTTACTTTTCTTTTGAGGACTAGTCTATTCTTAGTCTTGGGATACCTTGATAAAGCTAAGGTTCCCAATACTTGACTTTACTTTTATGCTCTTATATAATTTATCTTATTATGTTGTTTTTATTATTTTTCTCATAATTACATATTCTCATTCATGCATGAACATGTTGTTATTGTCTCAACCATAATGAAAATAAGTTTTCTTAAGTAATAAAAATAATAACTCTCTTTAAAAATAAATTTTGTCACATAAAAAATTATTTTTCCATAAAGACTTAAAGTTTTATCTT
This sequence comes from Combretum micranthum, assembly GCA_024138025.1. NCBI lineage: Eukaryota > Viridiplantae > Streptophyta > Magnoliopsida > Myrtales > Combretaceae > Combretum > Combretum micranthum. Next base: position 2,458,213 of record JAMXBD010000006.1, read on the forward strand.
AATATATATTTTTTAAGTTTAGCTCAAGTTTTAGTAATAATACTATATGGTATTTTATCAATGAAAATAAAATTTTCAGAAACTCTCTTTTAAATCAATAAAATAAGAAAGTTTCTTTAAACTTAGTTCTTGATTTAACCAAGAGTTTTCTTAAACTCATTTATCAAAGTTTTCTACCAACACTCTAGAATACTAAAGTCTAGAAAAGTTTTACAAAATTATCAAAAATAACCTTTCTAAGGATAAACCTTACTTAGAAAATAAAAATAATAAATAAGTTAGAAAATTATTGAAATTATTTTTTTAAAATGGATCTAACTTTAGAAAAACTTTAGAACATATAACCATGAAACATTTAGAAAAACTATGTTTTCCAAACCACTATAAATAAATTTATGGGAATCTTAAAAGATCAAAATTTCTTTTTGAAAATATAATTATTCTCAAAATTAAGAAATGGAGTTAAAAGAAGGAAATACTTACTAATAAATTTTCCAAACAAAACTAAAAAGGAGATTTTCAAGTCTTGGCTTTTTTCACTTTCAAGACACATTTTTTTACAAGATCATTATTGAGACAACACCACTAAATTCATGCATATGGTTTGAGTCTATATATATGTATTCAAAGGATTTTTCAACCATACAATTATCCATATTTTTGTACAAAAATTCTTGAATGAAGAAAAGTTTAAAAACTTGAGTTTGAAATTTGAAATTTTCGCACCAAATCTATACGTTACTATTCTAAGACCAAAATAACTTCTTTTGATAAAAATAACATTAGAAATAGATAGATCTTTTCGAGTAGGTGGAAATTGGTATATAATATGCAAAATTCTGAGTTAAAATGAGCAAGTTATGGCCTTTTTAAGTTGGGATTTCCATTCATACGATTTTTGATGAATTTAATAAGATAGAATTATAGAGTTTGAATAGATCTTGGATGAAATACTCATGTCGGGTATTTCTTTTATTTAGGTATCGAGGACCAAGATCTTCTCTTCCCCGAGGATTACTTCGACTCCTAGAAGAACGCTATGGACAAGTGAGTTTCCCTTACGTTTATGTATTCGCGCATGTGCTTGTAGAATAGATCACTAGATGTTAGGAAAAGATAAAATTGATATGCATGTGGGTTATCATGGGAATTATGTATGTGAATCGTTGTGTGAGATCAATGAACAATAAGTATATCGGAACCCGATTTGTAATTGATATAAATTCTATGTATGTATTGCTATGTGTGCAAATATTGCTTGATCGCTTTAAATGATTTAATGTCATATTGGAATCCCCATATAATAAATTGCTCATGCATATCACTTAGAATATCATTTCGAAATTTTGCTACTACTCCTCAGCGTAGGACCGGAAAGGTAAGTTGCCTTGCTACAATCTTGAGAGTTTAGGACGTTCGGGGAATACGGTCTCAAGTATTAGCTGAGTCGGATCAATCACTTTGGGTAAGGAAATCCCAAGGACTAGTAGTACGGTTTGTTAGAACCCCAAGACGCGCGTAACTTTAAGAAGGTCATTTGAGACCCAGTTCAAAGCATTCCCTAACCACTAATGGAGGGGTAAATCCATCACACATACGAAACCGGATAATCGTATGTACTATTTGATCATATGGTTGTTGCATTTCATATGCTTGATTAATAAACCTGGTTGATTGCTTGTTATGAGTACTTTTGCATAAGGAATATCTTACTAAGCTAGTTATGCTTATACCCCTATAGACTTTTGATATTGTAGGATTATCTTGTTGCACCCGAGACCATCTTGACTCTCTGGGTAGAATCCTTATTTTGGGAAGCTTTTGGAGGAATTCTGTTTTGAAGTCTTAGAGTAGATTTCTTCTAAAATCTTCTAACTTTAGTTATTTTATCTTTAGTAAAACCATGTTGTTATGGAAATTATCGGGGGAATGCCCCTTGGAAGTTGTAAGATTTTATGTTTCAATGAATTATATTAAGTGTTACTTTGCATGTTTTGCTGCCAATATCTTAAAATGCATTACTCCACCGGTTTTCCTTTAATGTGAATGTACACCTTGTACTGATATGGAAGTTTTCAAGTGACTGAGGTAGTTATTCTTAAATTTTAATATTGAGAACGGCGGGCTGTCACGTTTAGGGTACCCGTTGGGGTGTGACAAAAATAACTTAAATAACAAGATCTATAACATTGTGATGGCAAGGATCTCATGTTCAAATGTTTCCACATCCCTAGCTTGAAGCTCATGGGGATTTTTGAGTGGAATCACACATGAATGATCTTTCCATTACATGTTTTTAAGATAACGAAGTGTAGATCGATTACCTATTTAGTGTTTGGATAAAGAAAACTTGAAGAAATCAAAAGTGTGTGTGTGGGTAGAGAGAGGGGGTCTTACGGTTTCTAGAGAGGAAAGGAAGAGAGTTTTGAAAAAATTTTCCATAGAGAAAATGAAGAAAGAAGAAAAATGAAATGATAAAGGCATAAAGGGGTATTTATAGAAAAGAGAATTTAGGGTTTGTGTGATTAAACAATTGAAGAAAAATGACAAATGAGAGAAAGTAAGGGGAAGGGGGGCGCTGGTTTGCATAAGGAGAGAGAGAGAAAAAGATGTGTGTTGTGTAAGATTCAAAATTAAATAAGTAATTTAAGTACTAAAAATTGTATTAGAAAAGTAAATTGTAAAGAAAATTATGAAAGTATAGAAATAGTTTGTAAGGATGTAAGAAATAGGTTATGGGTAGTTGTACTTGATGAATAGTGTAGAAGAAATCAAAAAGTCGATTAGGCATTTAAAGTACCGGTAGTAATGAAAATATGATAGGTTATAACTGTAACTTTTATAACCTAAAAAATATAACTGATATATTTGGAAATCTTATGAAATTATGAGTCTAACGGTATTATATCATATATTCATTATCTCAAGCTACGAGACACGCTTTTCAATGTCTGTATCTGATTGGGTTCGAAATAAGTCGAAAACTCGCTAATATGATCTTTTTAAGCACCCTAATATTATTATGAACCAAACTACACTCTTCACTCATATTTCGACTTCTTGGTTTAGGAATACGGGATTGCCGGATCCAAACTACTAGGGTTTCCTAGGAAATTGGTTGACTTAAAGTCTCCAATTGACTTTCTGGTTTAAGATTTGAACTTGATATTACCCTAAAAATTAGGGGCTTACAACCTACCCCCCTTAAAGAAATTTTTTTCCTCAAAACTTGAAGCGCGTACCTGATTCCTCAAACAAATTAGGGTATTTCTGTCGCATATCATTTTTAGCCTCCTAAGTTGCCTCATCTTATGAGTGATTCCTCCAAAGAACCTTAACATATTTGATTTCCTTATTTCTTAACTTTCGAACCTTTCGATCTAGAATCTCCATCAGATGCTCTTTATAAGTGAGGTTCTCCTTCAACAACACCGGTTTCAACTCTACAACTTGATCCGGGTCAGCTACATGCTTCTGAAGAACATAGACGTGGAAAACATTGTGTCATCCATAAAAATTTGGAGGTAAAGTAAGGTGATATGCTAAGGTAAAGTAAGGTGATACTTTCCAACTCGCTTAAGTACTTCAAATGGACCAATATATCGAGGGCTCAACTTCCCTTGTGAGCGGATTCAATGGATCTTGATAGGATTTACCTTTAAGTACATGTGATCTCCAATTTAGAACTCAAGAACCCTCCTTTTCAGATCTGCCCAACTCTTTTGTTGATTTTGAGCCTCCGTCATTCGTTGTTAGATAACTCGTACTTTATCAGTGGCATCTTGTATAAGATTCGGTCCAAGAACCGATTTCTACACATCATCCTAAAATAATGGAGATCTACACTTTCGTCCATATAAAGCTTCATAGGGTGACATTTTAATTGTCGAGTGATAGCTGTTGTTGTAAACAAACTCCACTAAGGGTAAGTGTGCTTCCCAACTTCCTTTAAACTCCATCACGCATGCTCGAAGCATATCTTCTAAGGTTTGTATGGTTAGCTCAAACTGTCCATCGGTCTGAGGATGATATGCTGTACTGAAGTGCAACTTAGTTCCCATACACATTTGCATGCTCCCCTAAAACTTGGACACAAACTTTAGGTCTCGATCTAATACAATCCCAATTGGTACTTTATGTAGACGAACGATTTCCTTAATGTAGAGCTTTGCCAATTTATCCATAGAATAAGTCACGCTTATTAGTAAGAAGTGAGCGGACTTGGTTAACTGATCTACTATAACCCACATAGCATCATGCCCTATTGGCGTTTTCGGCAATCCACATAAAAAATCCATGGAAATCTGACCCCACTTCCATTCCGGTATTGGCAAAGGTTTCAATAATCCTCCCGGCCTTTGATGCTCTACTTTCACTTGCTGGCAAATCGGACACTTTCGGCTATGTCCCATTTCATTCCGTTCACAAATTCGGCTATGTCCCGTTTCATTCCGTTCCACCAGTAATGTCTTTTGAGATCTCGGTACATTGTCGTTCCTCCCGGGTGTACTGTGTACCCAGAATCGTGAGTTTCACTCATGATCTCCTTTCGTATCTCCTCATCATTTGGTACACAAAGTCTTCCCTTCATTCTTATTACATCCTTGTCATCTACCATGAAGTCAGTATATTTTCCTTCTTGAATTTATCTCTTTATTCTTTGTATTATCTCATCGTAATGCTGAGCTTCCTTGATTCTTTCTACTAAAGTGGGTTCCATCACCAAATTTGCTATCTTCATCTCGGTATCTCCTCCCATGAACTCAATACTTAACCTTTCAAACTCCTTCACTAATTCCTTTTGATTGGTGAGCAAGGTTGCTACTTCTCCGTGATTCTTACAACTTAAAGCATCAACAACCGCATTCACTCTCCTTGGGTAATAATTAATCCTCAAATCGTAATCCTTAATTAACTCGAGCTATCTCCTTTATCTCATGTTCAACTCCTTTTGTGTGAACAAATACTTAAGGCTCTTGTGATCAGTATATATCTCGCGCCTTTGCTCATAAAGGTAGTATCGCCATACCTTTAAAGCGAACACCACTGCAGCTAGCTCCAAATCATGTGTAGGATAATTTTTTTCGTGAGGCCTTTGCTGTCTTGAAGCGTAGGCAATCACCTTCCCCTCTTGCATGGGTACACATCCGAGACCATTTCTCGATGCATTACTATGAACTGTATAAGGCTTCTTGAGATTTGGTAGTACCAAGATTGGAGCGGAAACAAGTTTTTGCTTAAGTTCTTGAAAGCTTTGGTCTCTCTTTTTCATCCATATAAACTTTTCAATCTTTTAGGTTAATTGGGTCAAGAGTTTAGCTGTCTTGGAAAAATCCTTAACAAACTTCCTATAATACCTGGCCAGACCTAAGAAGCTTCTTACTTTTGTTACTGTCTTGGGTAACTTCTAGTCCATTATAACTTTTATCTTCTTAGGGTCCACAGATATACCCTCTCCTGATACCACATGTCCTAAAAATGAAATCCTATCCAACCAAAAATCACGCTTGGAAAACTTAGCATATAACTTGTGTTCTCTTAAGGTTTGTAATGCCATGCACAAGTGTTTTTCATGTTGCTTGCGCGTCTTTGAGTAGATAAGGATATCATCAATAAAAACTATAACACTTATCTAATAAAGGCTTATACACTCGGTTCATCAAATCAATGAATGCATTAGGAGCATTTGTTAATCCAAATGTCATCACTAAGAATTCATAATGTCCATATCGAGTCCGGAAAGCCATTTTAGGTACATCTTTCGGCTTAAACCTTAGCTGATGGTATCCCAATCGAAGATCAATCCTAGAAAACACATTTACTCCTTATAGTTTATCAAACAGATCATCAATCCTAGGGAGCGAATACCTATTCTTGATTGTGACTTTGTTTATCTCCCGATAGTCAACACATAACCTCATCGATCCATCTTTCTTCTTAACAAACAAAACCGGTGCACCCCATGGTGACACATTTTGTGTAAACCGCCAGAGTTTTGTAGTCGATTAAGCTTAAACCCTAATTAGACGACTAACCGAAAATCCTAAAGTCAACAAAACCCTAGTAAGACATAATTGTTCAAGTTCGGCAATCCTTTTTAAGCAACCCTAAGAAAATAAGTAAGAGATTGGTATATAGAATAATTCGTAATAACCTATGAAAGCTTAAAAATATCAAATTAGTTAAACCGCGATTCGTTTTGAGCACGATCGGACACAGTTTTCGAAAAGTGTGTCCTGAGGCTTAGAATAGTAAAAATATTCTGGATATACCGTTAGACTCGTAAAAATATAAGGTTTTCAAAAATATCAGTTTCATAATTTTTCGGTAGCTAAAAATATCAGATATCGCAATTATACACGTATTTTCTTACTACCGGTACTTAAATTGTTATGTCTACTTTACATTACACTATTTATTACTATTTTACACTATTTATCTATCTCTACTTTTTTTTACAACCTACTCTTACAACCATACCTCTATTTTCTTACAATTTTCATTTCTAATACAATTTCACATCTTTCATATCTTACTTTTTCATTAACAAAAATATAAAAAAAAAAAATAAATTTCTCTCTCTCTTTCCTTGATGAATTACGCCAGCCACTCCCTCTCTTCTCCTTAATTTGTTTCAATTTCTATTTATTTAATTAACACAATTTTTCTTCCATATTTTCTTATAAATACCCCCTCTTCCTTCCACTTCCTCCACACCTTCCATACACTAAAAATTACTCTCTCAAAATTTCTACAATAGTTCATTTACTTAGTATGAGCTTAGTATGTGTTTTCTAAACCATGAAGGTTAAAGAAAGCAACAATATATTTATACTTTATTTTTGTTCATGAATCTATTTTCCTTTATGTTGCTTTCATATATATTTAACTAAATATATCTATGTAGCTATATATATCTTTTAGAGCATATAAGCTCCTTTGTTTTGCAATTTATTTACTTTCCTTGCAATTTATTTATTATCTTGCAATTTATTTACTTTCAAGTTGTTTTAAGACTAGTCTTTCTAATCTTAGACTGTCCCTATAAAGTCAAAACAATTTTCTTTTTCTTTTGGGACTAGTCTATTCTCAGTCCCGGGATACCTTGATGAAGCTAAGGTTTCAATACTTAACTTATTTCTTTACTAGCTTGTTTCTTTAGTTATTATGTCTTTCTTATGTTTTCATAATTTTATGATTCATATTCTTGATCATGCATGAACATATTGATTTTGTCCTAATAAGATAAAGGAGGAAAAGTTTTCTTAAAATAGAAATTCTTCTCCAAAAATAAAAGTAGGAAGCAATTTTTCATACAAACTTAAGAATTTATCTTAACGAAATTTTTCTAGAAGTCTAAAGGAGTTCATTATAAATTTTAAGAACCTAGGAACTTTTTTTAAACAAAACATACATACACTTTACAAGTCATGAAATGTAAAGATATTCTTGATTAAACAAAAGTTTTAACTAAACTTCACTTTTCATCAATACTAGTTGACAAAAATTTCCCTTTCATAAAAGACGAATGATCTTAAAAAATAAGGAAATTATTTCTATAAATAAAGAATTATTACTATCTTCCAAAAAGTATTAGAAACTAAGCTTGGAAAATAAAAATCATTCTTTAGAAATTTAAAAAGACTAAGGAAATGAAATTAAGGAAAAGAAAAATACTCATTTAAAATAACTTGAGATATATTCTAGCAAACTAAGAGAAATTCTCAAAAAGTTTCACTTTTCCAAAATCCTTATAAGACTTTACTTTACCAAAAGTTCATAGTTTGAGACAACTTCATAAATTTCATGCATTTGATATGAGTCAATGGATGCATATATACATTTCAAAGGTTTTACAAATTATTATAATATTTATCTCTTTGATATGAGCTTTTGTAAAAAGAAGGAATACAAGTTTTGTGAAAATTCGTGGTGAATCTGATCACCACTATTTCAGAGTTCAAACGACTTAGTTTGATGAAAATAGTTTTAGAAATAGATAGATCTTTTCGAGTAGGTAGAAAACAGTATATAATATGTGAAATTCCTAGTTAAAATGAGCAAGTTATGACCATTTTAAGTTAGAAATTCCTTTAATCCAATTTTACCACGAATTCAAGATAGATTTAGAATCTTCAAAAATAGAAATTCTATGAAAGACTCATTTTAGGTATTTCATCTTGTTTAGGTGAAGAAAGAACCGGTATCGCTTTTCTAAAAGACTACTTTGACTAGGAACTATTGTCATTGAGTGAGTTAATCCCTTACTGGTTACATTTCTTTGTTTGTGCTTGTAAGTAGTAGCACTAGAAAATAAGGAAAAGATAAATGAAGAAATGTTGTATGAATCGGATTTATGACTGAATGAATAAAAGTTAAGAATATCGAGAGAGGAATTGATGAATAATTTATGATTTCTTGCAATGATATGATGAATATTGATTTGATTACCTTTAACTTGAACTCGACATTAATGGAACAACCCTAGATTGAAAACAATTCATGCATATCATACTTGTGAGTCATATTTATTGACTGTCGTATGGTCAAGTAACCACCTAACCCCCGATATGGAGGGCGTAAAATCCATGCTACACATGGTTTCCGATTAATCATGTGTATTTTGTTTACTCATGTGTTGGATGCATTCTCGTATGATTGCATAAATACTTGTGTGATTTATGGAAATGTTTTGTAGATGGGAGTTATCTTACTAAGCTAGTTTTTCTTATACCCGTATAGCTTTTTGTTACAATATGATTACTTATGGTTGGCACCAAGGAGCCCCATTTGTCAGGTATGAACCAAAGCTACTAGGAGTTTTTGGGAGAAGTTTACATGTATTTAGTTTTGAATGTAGACATCTAAGAAAAATCTCTATAGTAGACTTATGTCATATTTATGTATATTTTGATTATGATTTAGTTGAACAAGACTATTAGAAGGGAATGCCCCTAAGAAGTTGTAAAGGACGTTTATGCCTATGAATATTACATGTTTATCTATATAAGATCTTGCATGCTTTTATTATGTCACGCCCCGAGGGTACCCTAGTAGTAATAAACAAGTTACACTTGAATATTATCACTAGATTACCTTCAGGGAATGACAGGTTTTTAAAACAACAGGATCTTTTAAGTTGCTTGATAAGAAATAACAAATATATGAGAGAAATGATTTAGTGAATAACCATAACAAACTATTACAAACCATATATCTCTGTTGAAGTATACCACTACATATTCTACTCTAATAGTACATAACCATTAAACTAAAATAGATCTGTAGACTTCTAGCTTCAAAGCCCTTACCGGAGCCATATTCCTGGATGTGACTAACCAGGGACGTAATGTGAACCTGAAAAGACTGTACGAGTATGAGTGAAACCACAGCTCAGTGAATAACCAGACATACCATACATCACACAAATCATTAGCAAATCATATGCAATGCAAGCACTCAACCGTATGCACAGATACAAGTTTGGATGATCTAGAATCCAAACAGGAAAAAGATTTACGCCCTCTTTTTAATGGGTTGAAGAACAAAACTCAATGACTCACCTGCCTAGGAGAGACTAAGTACACAGGAGAATCAACGATTTCTCATTTTAATGTTATCACTTTGAATATAGTGGTTTCCACAAACCATCTCCTGCTATCCCCTTAGAAACTCCCTAAGTATTAATCATTTCAAAGCGATTCTACGGGCGACGTTCTTCGGTGCCTTTTAGTTCCTCATAGGACCGCCAGACCAAAGAGAACCTTGGAAGACTCACACATTGGATCAACCAAGCAAAAACAGAGATCCGAAATATTAATACGTAGCAGGCTGTCACGACCATATATGCAATAATGCAATTCGTGCAATGCATGTCCATATTTTTGTTAAGTCCATAATTCTTAATCAATTCGAGTGACCATATATTACACACAATCATCAATATACTACTGCATAACACCAACCATTGCGTTATCACTTGTATAAAGATATTTTAGCAATCATACAATCAGATCATATCATACTTTCAACAATCACTCATTTGTTTATCTTGCATTACATATTCAACTATTTACAACCACAATCAGCACAATATGACTGAATTACTCACCTGCTCATACCGACTCAGTCGTAGTAGTCCACTGGTAGATCTTCTAATGAGTCAAATTCACCTATTTCAAACAAAATATTCATTAATATCATCTAGCTAAATTCCCACATGTGCATTGTGTCCTAGACTCGATATTAATACTTAGTATCGTCGGGTTTTTCCTATTTTTATCTCACATAATTGTTTGGTTATTTTTAGAAGTCACATTGCTCAAGAAATTAACTTATTTCAATTTCCATTCTTATATACATTATCTTGTTAAAACAAATATTAGACTAATAATACTCTAAATATCGTCTTAGTTCTAGGGTTTCAAAAGTTATTAGATATAAACTTTAAATAGACTTAAATATTTGTATTGAAATCATTATCTAATACATATTTATATAACAAACATATATACATACTTAGTAGATTATATATATATATATATATATATTCGGTTTAGGTCAGAAAAGCTTTCGTTGCAAAATTTTAGCTGTAAGCCGGCTCAAGGCCGCCGGCCTAAATCCCCAGGTGCCGGTGTAACTCATTTTAAAGAAAAATTTTCTTATCGAAAGCACCGGTGTTGAAAGCTGCCGGCTTACAACGTACGCCGGCCCTACGCCGCCGCGTAGATCTCCAGGTAGCCGGCTTACGTCGTATTTTACGTGAAAATTATTTTACGTAGCCTCTGTTTGAGTGTAAGCCGCCAGCCTATCCATGTAAGCCGCCGGCGTACATAGTTTACACTGCCGGCCTTGAGGCAGCGTTGCACTGTTCATCATCTTCTCCTCGGTTCGATTCTTTTTCTTTGATTTTTATACGTTAAAACTTACTTAAACTACTCTAAGATTTATACATCATATATAAGGATATATAACAACTTTCAACACGTTTAAACATAAATATATGATTTCGATTTTGTGAAAGTAAAACTAGGGTTTTGAAGTTTTACCTCGTTGGAGCTCTTTGAGTGCAATCCGAAGCTTGTGTTCGTGGTTAATATGTTCCTAGATGATTTTAAGTCAGATGCAATTCATACATCGAACGAAAATCCTTTGAATTATGTCAACTTACCTTTGAGCTCGTTTTTGAGGGTTTTGGCTTTGTTTTTCTTTTGATCCGAATTTATGTTTTATGCTCTGTTTGTTCTTTGTTTCTAGTTCGTTTGGGTGTTGTTTGGGAAGTGATTTCGTTCTGGAAGAGGTGAGAAATTATGGAGTTTGTTTGCTTCTCCATTAAGATCCTTTATTACATATATATACAAAAGAGAGAAGAAGAGGTCGCGGCTGTTTCTCCTCCGTTTTCCTCCGAATTTCATCCTCCATAAGCTGTTATTTTCCCAGCATTAAATGTTGATATGAGCTGTCAATAATTGATTGGTTTGGTAGTTGTTTTTGTTGACAATTTTGGGTCAATTATTGAGAAGTTTCGGCTCCTTCTTCCTCTTTGCATATCCACCGAAATCCAGCCGAGATTCATACATATATATTAGTCTATTTATTTAGTTAAAGTTTGAGTTAATTATACGGGTTAAACGGGTATATATTAGCTAGTATTTGAAAGTTTCGTGTAAAAGTATGAGTATAAAGTTGTATAAAACACTTAGATTTCCAAATAATACAAATTTAGGTTATATATATACGTAGTTAATTTATTCGTAAAATTTTATCTCCCGCGATTTGGATTCTTAAGCTCATTGGGTCAATTTTTGTTTCAGGCTTCGATAGCACAAGAAAACTCGGTTTAGAACAATAGCGTGATCCGATTATTTATTTGAAGTTTAGATTTTGAGTTATTCAACAGTTTATATTTCCATTGTGTATTGACAGTTCATTTTTGGATCATCGTTTTCTAGTTATAAGCGTATATGGTCATTTATACAGTATTGGGCTTCATACAGAATTTATACTATCTATTATAAAATCGGGTACTAAGGTGAAAATTCACGGGGTTTACATTCTCCCCCCCTTAAAATAAGCTTTGTCCTCAAAGCTTGAGTGCGTACCTGAGTTTTCAAACAAATGAGGATAGCTTTTCTTGATCTCCTCTTCTAATTCCCATGTAATCTCTTCTGTCCGTGGATCCCATAATACTTTGACGTAGTGGATTTCTTTATTCCTGAGAACTTGCACTTTCCGGTCCAAAATCTTAACTGGATGCCTTTCATAAGTCAAATTCTCCTTCAAATCGATTGGCTCTAGTTCCACTATCTTATCTGGATCCGGTACATATTTTCTTAGAACCGATACATGGAAAACATTATGTATACCAGACAAATTAGGTGGCAATGCCAGATGATATGCCAGATTCCCAACTCGTTCTAATATCTCAAATGGTCCAATATATCTAGGATTCAACTTGCCTTTTGCTTGTCTACCATGAAGACTTTTAATTGGACTTATCTTTAGGTATACATGTTCTCCTTCATTAAATTCCAATTCCCTTCTTTTCAAATATGCCCAGCTCTTTTGTCTGTCTTGTGTTGCTTTCATTCGTTGTTTTATCACTGAAATCTTTTCAATCGTTTCCTGAACCAATTCAGGTCCAACCAATACTTTCTCTAAGTTATCCCAGAATAATGGTGACCGACACTTTCTACCATATAAAGCTTCATAAGGTGGCATTCCTATGCTTGAATGGTAACTATTATTGTACGCAAATTCCACTAATGGTAAATGTTGGTCCCAATTTCCTTTGAATTCCATAATACATGCTCTCAACATATCCTCCAATGTCTGAATGGTCCTTTCAGTTTGTCCGTCAGTTTGAGGATGATAAGCGGTACTGAAATTCATTCGGGTTCCCAAAGCTTTTTGTAATCCTTGCCAAAATCTGGATACAAACCGTGGATCTCTATCTGATACTATACTAGCAGGCACACCATGCAATCTCACAATCTCCTTCAATATATTCGTGCCAATTTCTCCAATGGATATGTCATGTTAATTGGCAAGAAATGAGCTGATTTTGTAAGTCTATCCACAATAACCCAAACAACATCATGACCTGCATTTGTTTTAGGTAATGAGCATACAAAATCCATAGAAATTTGATCCCACTTCCACTCAGGTATTGGTAATGGTTTCAACAATCCACCCGGCTTTTGATGTTCAACTTTGATCCTTTGACATACATCACATTTAGCAACAAATTCTGCAATATCCTTTTTCATCCCATTCCACCAATATGCACTTTTCAACTCTTGATATGTCTTTGTTTCTCCTGGGTGTATAGAATATCCAGAGTAATGCGCTTCATGCATTAATTCCTTCCTCAAGCTTTCATCATGTGGCACACACAATCTTTCATTCATTCTCAACACTTGTTCTTCATCCACACGCAAATCTTTGTACTTTCCTTGGGATATTCCCTGTTTAATTCCTTGAATTTCACTATCCTCCTTCTGGGCTTCCTTAATTCTCTGAAGCAAGGTAGGTTCTAGAATTAGATTTCCTAACTCAGCTTCCAAACCTTGTATTGAGAATTCCAAGTTTAATCTCTCAAATTCCTTGATAAGTTCTTTTTGTTCCGTTAGAATTGAAGCCACTTCTCCATAACTTTTCCGGCTCAATGCATCTGCCATAGCATTCACTTTACCCGGATGGTAATTAATGGTAAGATCATAATCTTTAATTAATTCCAATCATCGCCTTTGTCTCATATTTAACTCTTTTTGTGTAAATATATACTTCAGACTCTTGTGATCCGTATATATTTCACATTTCTGCCCATATAAATAGTGACGCCAAATCTTGAGTGCAAAAACAATAGCAGCCAATTCTAAATCATGAGTGGGGTAATTCATCTCATGTGGTTTCAACTGTCTAGAAGCATATGCTATTACTTTTCCATTTTGCATTAACACACATCCCAATCCATTTTTAGATGCGTCGCTATAGACAGTATATAAATCTTTATCATTGGGCAAGACCAAAATTGGTGCTGATATTAACCTTTTCTTCAATTCTTGGAAACTTTGTTCGCGTACATCATTCCACTCGAATTTCTCATTCTTTCGAGTCAATTGAGTTAAAGGTCGTGCAATCTTTGAGAAATCCTTCACAAATTTCCGATAATATCCTGCCAATCCCAAGAAACTCCTAATTTCAGTAACAGTTTCAGGTCTTTTCCATTCCACAATAGCTTTAACTTTTGCAGGATCAACTGATATCCCTTCTCTAGAAACAATATGTCCAAGGAATGATATACTGTTAAGCCAAAATTCACACTTAGACAATTTGGCATACAACTTATTGTCTCTCAATATCTGCAACACACTTCTCAGATTCTCATCATGTTGTGCTTCATTAGACGAATATACAAGTATATCATCTATGAAAACAATCACACAATTATCCAACAAAGGTCTAAAAATACGATTCATCAGATCCATAAAAACTGCTGGTGCATTGGTTAATCCAAATGGCATGACCAAAAATTCATAATGACCATACCTAGTTCGAATGCAGTCTTTGGTACATCTTCTGCTTTGATTCGGATTTGATGATATCCTGACTTTAAATCAATTCGGGAAAATACCTTTGCTCCTCTCAGTTGATCAAAAAGATCATCAATCCTGGGTAGAGGATATTTGTTCTTGATAGTTACCCTATTTAATTCCCTGTAATCGATACAGAGTCTCATTGATCCATCTTTCTTTTTCACAAACAGCACGGGTGCTCCCCAAGGTGAAACACTGGGTCTGATAAATCCTTTATCCAACAATTCTTGTAGCTGCACCTTTAATTCTTTTAATTCCACAGGTGCCATTCGATACGGAGCTTTTGATACTGGTTCAGTTCCAGGTATCAAATCAATTGAGAATTCCACTTCTCTATGTGGGGGTAATCCCGGTAACTCGTCTGGAAATACATCTGAGTATTCACATACTGTTCGAATGGTATGAATATCCAATTTCTTGGATTCACCTTCAGTCGCTCCAAGAATACAACCGTTCATCTTCATATCTTCTTCATTTTCCACTTCGATTGATGTTATCCTATTTCCGACTTCTTTGAGTATCTCCCCTTTATATTCTTTTCTTTCTCCTTGATTATTGACAAAAGATACTATTTTGAGATGGCAATTAACTTTTGCTTTTACAGCAGTTAACCAAACCATACCCAAAATAATATCATATTTTTGCATCTCTATCAGAATTAAATCAGCAATTGATTCATGATCTCCGATCTTTATTGGACAATTCTTGATCATTTCCCGTGTCACCACTAAATCTCCGGTTGGCGTAGTAACTCTCAATTCTTTACTCATGCTCCAATTGGTATTTTATACGCCTTGCTAATCCATTTATGAAAGAATGCGTTGCTCCAGTGTCAAACAAAGCATACGCAGTCTGATCCCCTACTTGAATGATCCTAAGTATCAATTATTAAGTTCATGTTATTTTCAACTTATAAAGACTTCTATTACTCATCTACTTGTGATTGTGTCTAATAACTTTAATAAACATATATATTTACATACCTGCAATGAGTCCATATTCTTCGGGATCAACTTCCTCCCAAATATTTTCTTCATCTCCTTCCTCTATCTCCACATTCTCTAGGACTTCCATACATGGCAAAAACTCTGGCCGTCGCACTGGCTTTGTTAGCATTCCCATTTTTCGATCCTGAGGCTCCAATCACTCCTTTAGATTGTGAAGATCCAGCTACCGCACTTGTTTTCTGTGGCAATTGGGTGATATGTGCCCAACTTTATTGCATATGAAGCAAGTTGCAGTTTTTCTCTTTGGACAATCGTTTATCATATGCCCACTGTCCCCACAATAATAACATTTGTTCTTAATTGTGGACAATACCTTGGGTAATGAGAACCTTTACATTTCCAACAAGTACATTATTCTTCCCCATTCTCCTCCTTTGTTCACATTGAAAGGTTTGAAGAATTTAACCTTCTTAGGCACGAACTTGCTGTAGAACCATCATACATTCTTTTCCCGAACATAGTTCCTTTCTTTTTATACCTCTCAAGTTCATACTTCCTTGCACGTTCAATAATACGAGCTTTTTCCAACATAGCTGCAAAGTTATCAATCTCAAATTCAGCAAGTCTTCTTTGGAAATGAGGTTCGAGTCCAGCCATGAAAGTCTGTCTCTTAAGTTCATCACTGTCCGATAAGCATCTGGAGCAAATTGCAACAACCGATTAAACTCATGCTCATATTCATCAATGGTTTAGCTCCTTGGGTCAAATTCATCAGGTCAGTGCTATACTTTGCTTTTAGGCTGCTTGGAAAATTCCTTCAAAAATTCTCGTTTGAATACTTCCCAAGTAATTGGTTGGGACAAACTTCTTTGTTTCGAATTCCACCATATCCTTGCTCTTAACCTTAACAAATAAGTTCCATAGATACTTTCAAAGCTTCAGGCACTTGAAAAACATCAAGGGATCTCAATCTGAGCTAGCCAATCTTCAGCTTCCTCTGGCTTTCCCGGTATTCCCTCAAAATATCTGTTGCACTTAATGAATTCCGGCAACAAATTCCTCTGAGGTCGTAAAGGTGGTGGTGGTGGCAATTCCTGTTCATATTGAGGGGGTCCTTGTACCTCAGCAGCAGACTCATTTGGATTCACTGGTCCATTTTCCTGAAATTGAACCGGTGGAGTATGCCTTTCATTCCTTCTAGGATTTGGTGGAGTCATTGCTGGTGCTCCAACAGGTGGTGCTCCATTTGTGGCTTGCATTTTGCAAAGCTTGCAAAATCAAAACATTTTGTTGTTGAAGACTTTGTAAAACATCCTCAATTCGGTGTTGAGGTTCTGCAGGAGCATCTATTGGTGGATCCCAGAAATTCTGGCATTTCTACTTTTATTTCTTCCCTTGGCATTCTATTAACATTAAACATATTACTTAAGTCAGATCATAACTCGTCTTATCAAAAGTCATCAAGATCATTCATATGTATATATGCAACACATATATATACATAACCAAAATACATCAAAGCTTTTCATGGTTAGTGCATTATGTACATATCCAAAAATTGCACTACCCTAACTTAGCTTCCTATCATAGTCATCAAAAGATACATATATAAGTCATCAAAAGTCTACTAATATCGTCCTGTAATGTCATCATAACAGATAATACACATCATCATATAATACTCAAGTCAAACTCAGGGACTGGGATGAAGACGACCCTTGCCCTTCTCCTGAGGGCCTAATCGTGGATAATCATCCTCTCCCTCAGAACTACTATCATCAATCTCTATCATCACACTCTCGTCCCTGGAGGTGCAAAGTCAGGGCTGTGTCCATCACCCTAATGCCTCTGGGTGCTGGCCTCCTCTCATCCTCAGCTCTAGATGGAATATCACTCTCAATCCATCCTCCCTGTGCTGATCCAATCCATCTGGCATAATTATAATCTGAGACATACTTCTCTGCCTCAATCCTTCTTTTCTTACCCTCTCTCTCATCTAACAGCTCTGTGGTGATACTCCTCATGTGGACAGTAGTCTGAACTGTCTCCTGTACTACTCGATCCTGTACTGCAGCAGGACGCTGGAACTCACCTGCTATCTCAGGGATAATAGGCGGTTTCCTCATCAACATGCGTCTAGAGTGACTGCACCTGCTAAGTCGTGCAAGCATCAAATCATCATCATAGGCCGCATCACCTCTAACCCGGGCATGATCCTGCCTCACATCATGAGCATAGACTGCTCCTCTGCCAATCTCTACCCAGACTCTAAAATCTGGGAGCTCTGGTCTCTCTGATCTGGATGAGACTATAAATGCTATGTTATCAATCTCCAGACCACCTCCTTTCTGCACTATCAGCCTCTCAAATCTGTAGAGCGTCTCTATAGCTGATCCATTATCTGGAAAAGCCCGCTCCATCAAGAATAACCAGCCTTTAAACAAAGGCAATAATCCTCTCTTCCAGGTGCTGAGGATCTCATCCAAAGTCTTAGTAATCCCGCTCAGATACAAGTCCTCTACCAGAACTCGTAGTCTGCGCCTGTAGTCTGTCAAAGTCTTCCTCCTGCATACTAAAGATCTCCCATCTAATGTGACACGTAGCAGGATTAGTCTGCACACACAATAAAATTTGCATGATTAATAATAATCACACATACTTTATTCCTAGTTGTGCAGTATAATTCTACCCATGACTACCCAACTACTACTAATAATGCTAACTAAATCTAATTTACACATTCACTAAATGCAATTCTTTCACATATTCATCTTTCTTATTCTAGCAACCATGCTCTGATACCAACTTAATTCTGTCACGCCCCGAGGGTACCCTAGTAGTAATAAACAAGTTACACTTGAATATTATCACTAGATTACCTTCAGGAATGACAGGTTTTCAAAACAACAGGATCTTTTAAGTTGCTTGATAAGAAATAACAAATATATGAGAGAAATGATTTAGTGAATAACCATTACAAACTATTACAAACCATATATCTCTGTTGAAGTATACAACTAAATAATCTACTCTAATAGTACATAACCATCAAACTAAAATAGATCTGTAGACTTCTAGCTTCAAAGCCCTTACCGGAGCCATATTCCTGGATGTAACTAACCAGGGACGTAAAGTGAACCTGAAAAGACTGTAGGAGTATGAGCGAAACCACAGCTCAGTGAATAACCAGACATACCATACATCACACAAGTCATTAACAAATCATATGCAATGCAAGCACTCAACCATATGCACAGATACAAGTTTGGATGATCTAGAATCCAAACAGGAAAAAGATTTACGCCCTCTTTTTAATGGGTTGAAGAACAAAACTCAATGACCCACCTGCCCAGGAGAGACTAAGTACACAGGAGAATCAACGATTTCTCGTTTTAATGTTATCACTTTGAATATAGTGGCTTCCACAAACCATCTCCTGCAATCCCCTTAGAAACTCCCTAAGTATTAATCATTTCAAAGCGATTCTACGGGCGACGTTCTTCGGTGCCTTTTAGTTCCTCATAGGACCGCCAGACCAAAGAGAACCTTGGAAGACTCACACATTGGATCAACCAAGCAAAAACAGAGATCCGAAATATTAATACGTAGCAGGCTGTCACAACCATATATGCAATAATGCAATTCGTGCAATGCATGTCCATATTTTTTGTTAAGTCCATAATTCTTAATCAATTCGGGTGACCATATTACACACAATCATCATATACTACTGCACAACACCAACCATTGCGTTATCGCTTGTATAAAGATATTTTAGCAATCATACAATCAGATCATATCATACTTTCAACAAACACTCATTTGTTTATCTTGCATTACATATTCAACTATTTACAACCACAACCAGTACAATATGACTGAATTACTCACCTGCTCATACCGACTCAGTCGTAGTAGTCCACTGGTAGATCTTCTAATGAGTCAAATTCACCTATTTAAACAAAATATTCATCAATATCATCTAGCTAAATTCCACATGTGCTTGTGTCCTAGACTCGATATTAATACTTAGTATCGTCTGTTTTTCCTATTTTTATCTCACATAATTGTTTGGTTATTTTTAGAAGTCACATTGCTCAAGAAATTAACTTATTTCAATTTCCATTCTTATATATTATCTTGTTAAAACAAATATTAGACTAATAATACTCTAAATATTCTTAGTTCTAGGGTTTCAAAAGTTAATAGATATAAATTTAAATAGACTTAAATATTTGTATTAAAGTCATTATCTAATACATATTTATATAACAAACATATATACATACTTAGTAGATATTTATATATATATATATTCGGTTTAGGTCAGAAAAGCTTTCGTTGCAAAATTTTAGCTGTAAGCCGGCTCAAGGCGCCGGCCTAAATCCCCAGGTGCCGGTGTAAACTCATTTTAAAAAAATTTTCTTATCGAAAGCACCGGTGTTGAAAGCTGCCGGCTTACAACGTACGCCGGCCCTACGCCGCCGGCGTAGATCTCCAGGTAGCCGGCTTACGTCGTATTTTACGTGAAAATTTTTACGTAGCCTCTGTTTGAGTGTAAGCCGCCTGTAAGCCGCCGGCCTATCCATGTAAGCCGCCGGCGTACATAGTTTACACTGCCGGCCTTGAGGCAGCGTTGTACTGTTCATCATCTTCTTCCTCGGTTCGATTCTTTTTCTTTGATTTTTATACGTTAAACTTACTTAAACTACTCTAAGTTTATATATCATATATGGATATATAACAACTTTAACACGTTTAAACATAAATATATGGATTTCGATTTTGTGAAAGTAAAACTAGGGTTTTGAAGTTTTACCTCGTTGGAGCTCTTTGAGTGCAATCCGAAGCTTGTGTTCGTGGTTAATATGTTCCTAGGATGATTTTAAGTCAGATGCAATTCATACACTCGAATGAAAATACTTTGAATTATGTCAACTTACCTTTGAGCTCGTTTTGAGGGTTTTGGCTTTGTTTTTCTTTGATCCGAATTTATGTTTTATGCTCTGTTTGTTCTTTGTTTCTAGTTCGTTTGGGTGTTGTTTGGGAAGTGATTTCGTTCTGGAAGAGGTGAGAAATTATGGAGTTTGTTTGCTTCTCCATTAAGATCCTTTATTACATATATATACAAAAGAGAGAAGAAGAGGTCGCGGCTGTTTCTCCTCCGTTTTCCTCCGAATTTCATCCTCCGTAAGCTGTTATTTTCCCAGCATTAAATGTTGATATGAGCTGTCAATAATTGATTGGTTTGGTAGTTGTTTTTGTTGACAATTTTGGGTCAATTATTGAGAAGTTTCGGCTCCTTCTTCCTCTTTGCATATCCACCGAAATCCAGCCGAGATTCATACATATATATATTAGTCTATTTATTTAGTTAAAGTTTGAGTTAATTATACGGGTTATACGGGTATATATTAGCTAGTATTTGAAAGTTTTCGTGTAAAAGTATGAGTATAAAGTTGTATAAAACACTTAGATTTCCAAATAATACAAATTTAGGTTATATATATACGTAGTTAATTTATTCGTAAAATTTTATCTCCCGCGATTTGGATTTCTTAAGCTCATTGGGTCAATTTTTGTTTCATGCTTCGATAGCTCAAGAAAACTCGGTTTAGAACAATAACGTGATCCGATTATTTATTTGAAGTTTGGATTTTGAGTTATTCAACAGTTTATATTTCCATTGTGTATTGACAGTTCATTTTTGGATCATCGTTTTCTAGTTATAAGCGTATATGGTCATTTATACAGTATTGGGCTTCATACAGAATTTATACTATCTATTATAAAATCGGGTACTAAGGTGAAAATTCACGGGGTTTACATATTATCTGCTTAAACATAACACCCCTGTGAGTTTCCTATAATCTTGGAAGCACGCCTTGCATGTGATATGGAAGCTCCTGCATGACTAAGGTTGTTATTCATTAGCTTTAATATTATGTGCGGCGGACTACCATGTTTAAGGTACTCTCCGGGGCGTGACAGTTTAAGTTGGTATCAGAGCGCAAGTTTTAAGATAAAAGATAGTAGAAATAGACTTTAAGATAGATAATAAGAAGCTAGAACATGAGCTTAAGATCTTATCATATTCTTGTTCTATTGGATAGTTGACCCTCCCGGAAGTAAAGGAAAAAGCCCAGAATTTCCTTAAGGACCCAAATGAGACTTTTGTGAACTATTGCCTCAGGTTAAGAGTCCTACGTGAAGAATTCGCATTAGTAAGAAGACCATGAATCGTCAGGGAGATGTTTAAGTTGTGGAGGAAAGGTTTGAAATATTCCCTATTGAGGAATCTACTTGACGAGCTGAGATTTGATGCCCTTAGGAGACAAAGGTGGAATGATGTGGAGGTAATCTATGTGGTGGAATGGATGATGGTTTTTATGTATAGGGAGACCATGCTGCAAGAAATAACCTTTATCTTAAAGAATAAAGGAACCCAAAAGATCCCAAACTTTCGAACATGGAACAAGTTAGGACCCCTCTACATTTATGTGCATGACGAGTCGCCAGACTACAGTAACTGGCTGAGAGCTAATGCGGAAGAACATTTCTGCTAGTATGCCACCTATAAACGTATCGTTCCAATGCCATTAGAATGCAGCACCCAACCAAACTCCATCGGAATGCAACTAGATGTAATTATGGATAAGGATTTTGTTATGGGAGATGCACAAGAGAACGGGGGAAATGGAGAAACCGAAGGAGATCTCGAAGAAGACCCATACGAGGACCCGAAACCTAAGGAGACTCTATCCTCATCTCTTTAGGAAGATAGTACCTTAACCCCCAACCCGATACCTCATCGAAGGTTAAGCTAAGATGTTCCCATGGAGACGATTGCAAGAGACAACCTTCTAATGATCTCAAACTCTAAGGAAGAAGGAAGGAGAAATAATCTGCGCTGGAGGAACGCTTATGAACCAAGTGGATTCTTGAGGAGCGGGTCCCAAAACCCTACCATAGTAGTAGCACCAGAAGGAAGAGATCAAGGAGGTCAGGAAACAACCAATGACACCACCCTAAGGAGATAGGATTTCTGTATAGGAAGATGGATGGCCATCTCAGGCTGAAATCACATCAAGATACAAAGGAAAGGGAATAACAATAAGCCAATATCTGCAATAATTTGTCAAGAGGCACAAGGGTTCCACCAGCCGAAGCATGAATCCTGCACCATCACCATGAAGAAGGAAAGATTGAGGAAGGACGTAGAGAAGGAGCTAAGCAAACCCCCAACAAGTCCAACAGCCTTTTCTTAGGATTAGGATAGGCATATCCTTGTTTGTGATGCATGAATATTCTGTTTTCGATGAATATGTTTTATCTATTTCTAGGTACTTTCTTTTGTTGAGATTAGTTCTAACGTTCTCAGAATACGTAAGGGTTATCACCCTCTTCTATTTCAATAATGAAAAGTATATTGTGTTTGATTTAATGATTTTTTGATTTGATTACTTTGAAAATATTCCCTGAGTAAATTTCTAGTATTTTTGATCTTTTTCCCATGCAATGATTTAAGAAGTCTAAAACTAAGAATAATTAACAGATGAGGTTAGAGAAGTAGGAGATGAGAACGTCGTGCATCCAATAACATTTCAGCCGAGCCGAAAAATCCACAAGCAAGCCAACCAGCGGCACCACCAAATCAACAAGCTAATCCCCCACTAAATCAACAAGCTAATCCCCCACTAAATCAACAAGGCGATGTTTGGGCAGCTATTAACTCGTTAGTCGGATTGGTCAACAGCTTCATGCAGCACGCGCAAAATTTACTGCCACTTGTTGCTAATGCACCGGAAGCAATAGTAGAAGCACCAGCACCACTGGAAGTTGAATCTCAAACTGCCCCTTTGCCGACACCACTGCCACCTCGACCTTATCAAAGTTCCTTACCATACTTCATCTGTAAACCCCAGGAGTTGAAAAGCGAAACCCTAATCCGGTTCGGTTTAAGTCTAGTGAGAAGAGCTTAGGAACCATAAATCCGGCTTTCCTTCGGTTTCATAATAAAAGAAATTTTATAAAGTAAATGAATAAGAATTACCCTTCTAAATTATATTTTAGACCTTTGAAAGTTTTAAATTCGGGAATTTTTCAATTCCGAGCCTTCCCGAGCTCAATTACGGAAAAGCGTGCCCCGAACCACGAATTCAGAAAAATGTTCCAGAATATTCATTAGAACCGCAATTTTATAAGGATTCCAAAAATATCAATTTTATAATTTTCCGGGCTATAAAAATTATAGTTATAGCCTTTTCTCGTGTTTTCGTTACAACTGGTAAAGTAGATGTCTTGTCTACTATTCACAAGTACAACCTACACTACACACTACCCATACCCTATTCTTACATCCTTACAACTACTCATTTCAATTTTCTTTTCCAAGAAATTTTGTCTCTTAAATAATTATCACATTTATTACATTTTAATTATCTAAATTACAAAATATTAAAATTCAAAAGACACACACACACACAAGCTGCGCCGGCGGCCCCGCCGCCCCCCCCCCCCCCCCCCCCCCCCTGTTTTCCCTCTCAATTTAATTTATTTTTACTCTATTTATTCAACTAAAACCCTAATTCACTTAATATATATACTAAATGTTCATTCTCTCTCCTCATTTTTCACTTATTTCATTTTACAAAAGAGAAAACCTCTCCTTCTTTTCCCCATTGTGCCGTGAGCTTCCCCCCTCCCCCACTCTCACATTTTCAACTTCTTTTCTCCTCTTTTCTACTCCAAGACTCCATTGGTAGGTTGATTTTAAGCCTTGTTCATCCCAAATCTTGTAATGGCAAGATCATTCTTGTGTGTTTTCCACCATTAATCCCAATGAGCATGAGCAAGGGACATGAAAACACTACTACAATAATCTCAAGCCATCACAAGAAGTGGATCTAGTATTTGAAAGAGTTTTGTTGAAATATCATCTTGTTCATGCATGTAAAGTAGAGATCTTGTATATATATTGATGTTCATGCCATGAGATTTATGATTCATGCATTATATTTAGTAGATCTAATGTTTAGACATCCACATCTTCATTTACATGTATGATCATAGAGTTGTTTTGATTTCCATGCATTGATGATCATAAAAATGTAGTCTTGTATATGTATAGATAGGTTAGATAGTAGATCTTCATGTATAGGAGGCAAGAACATTGAAAAATGAAAGGTTTTGTCAAATATGAAAGGTTGGAAATTCGGGTGAAATTAGAACCCTACTTTGAAAACCACCAAAACCATCTTTAAACTCATATTTCACATGAAAAATGAAGGGTATGTGTAATAGGTATCTTGAAGGAATGATTTCCATAAGTTTAGATGAGGTTAGGCATGATGCAAATGTAAAACAAGTAGTAAAGTTAGAATGAAAAATATTGATTTATGGATGTATAGTCAAATTCGTATTTTTGGGTGATGCCCACATAAACACTTAGTATCTAAGCTTAGATGGCATGTTTTATGAGCTAAATGAAGTCTTTGGATAATAGATATATTGGAGCCCCGATTTTTGATACATTAAACAAGTTTTCTCATAAGGAAAATGCGAGAAAAGAAAAATTACAAAATTCGGATTTTTATGAGTAGCTTGTTCAAAAACATATTTACTCAATGAAAAATGTGGGTTTTTATGCATGAATGAAGGTCATGACTAATATGGATGTTGGAAACTCATTTTTAATTGGGTGATAAGTAAATTCTAAGGATAAAATCATAAAAACATTAGGGGATGTAAGGTTGGTGATAATAACTTTTTATAAGGGGCCATTAAGGAAATTCTTGATAACTAGGAACTCATAAGAGTTCATCATCAAAAATCACCAAGACCAAGCATATATTGAGTTCATTACATGACATTCATGTTAGGAATTCATTCATATACCATTCATGCATGAATCATCAACTAAGAACATTTCTCATCAAAAGCAAAACAAATTTTCGGAATTTGAGGATTTACGGAACAGATCTGATCCTACTGTTCCGTGACCTTAATGTTTTCAAAACTTGAAAATAATAATACAAATAGATAGATCTTTCGAAGTAGATAGAGATCGATATAAAATTTGCGAAATTCCGAGTTAAAATGACCAAGTTATGGCCGTTTTAAGTCGGAACTTCCGCAAATAGCGAGAATTCCGAATTCATCTAGTTTAGATGCATAGCTTGGATTAGTTACATGATGAGAATCTCATTAGGATTATTCTTACTTGGTAGGTGATCCCAAGCAAGACGACACCCTACCTCCCGACTATTACTACTAAAAAGACCGGCGTCTAATGGCCAAGTGAGTTCTACTTCCACTCTCAATTAATGATTGTGATTGTAATGTAATGGCACTAGTGGTGTAGGCAAAGATAAAAATCGATATGTATGATGGGGTATATGGGAATTATATATTTTTCTGCTGTTGATGTGCGAAATGGAATTTAAGAAATATCGAAATCGGGTGTTAAGCTATTAACTGATTAGCTAGTATCTTATATTGAATGTCTGCAAATACTTGTTAGTCACCTAAAAGAATTGAACTAATGTATATTCGACTTCAATTGTAATTGGATTCATTCATATCACGATGGGGATGGAGCATTAGCATTGGTTAGTTTTTCGTGATCCATAAAACGAATATGTTGGTTAATCGTGATCATAAAACGAAACTGTTGGTTAATCGTGATCCATAAAACGAATTATGTTCAGTTGACCGTGAGCTTAAACGGCGTCGTACCGCAGGATTCGTTAATCTGCTAACCCGGGATGGAGGGCGTAAGTCCATCCACATATGATTTCCGTTGGTCATATGTTTGTTGACTCATTTGTTTGATGCATACACTTGCTTGAATAATCACTTGTTTGAATGAATTATACTTAATTGTGATATGGAAGTTCTTACTCACTAAGCTGTTAGCTTACGCCCCTATAGTTTTTAACTTATTGCAGCACGAGTTTATCTGGCTTAGACGAGGCAAGCCACAGCTCAGGTACTGGAGATAGAAGTTTCCCATAGAAGTTTACTTCATTTTTTGTATGACTTCGTTTGAAACTAAAGGACTCTGGATGACTGTAATGGACGTGATATAATTTTGCGGGGGAATGCCCCTTAGATTTTGTAAAGTATAATATGCGTTTTGGTTTATTATCTATGGCTAATGAATGCCACATTAAACTACTTAACTCCATTGGTTAAGTGTTCTATTGTCGTAAAGGAACGCTTTACATCTATACAAGACTCCCGAAGGGCTCGGATAGGGAATTCGAGAGTCTTATATAGCATGTGGCGGGCTGTTACGTTTAGGATACCCTATGGGGCGTGACATCATCAAAAGTAATTGATACTTTGATGGGAGTTTCGGAAAACTAGATGAAGCAAAAGACTAGTTAGCACAAATAGAAAGAACATTTGCTGCTTACGAAGTGCCCTATTACCTTCACTTGGAGTATGTCACCTATATGCTGAGATTCAACGCTAGGGTGTGGTGGGAATCAAAAAGCAGAGAGTTGCTACCACTTGTGACTTAGGAAACCTTCAGAAGAGAATTCTTGGAGAATTGTTTTCCTGGAAGTTTGAGAGTGCAGTATAGTGGAGACTTCCTTCACATATCCCAAAAAGGAAGAACGATCGAAAAATATGAGACTGAGTTCAATCGCTTACTCCAATATGCACCAGAATCCTTTAAACACAGTGAAGAGTTAAAAAGGCAAGTCTTTTTTAGTGGCCTAGAGGAGGACTTAAGGATGCGATTGGAAGAATTGGATTTAAGGACCCTCCGTGAACTGGTTGAAAGGGCTCGTATAATAGAAGGAACCAAAAAGAGAAAAAATAAAGTGACCGAAAAGAGAACCTTTGTATTCGGGAAGAGGACTCAGGACAGTTATGGTCCTAGCTTCCAAAACAAAAAGTTTAAACCCTTCAACAGCTATAAAGGAAGTACTAGTGGCAGCAAGGAAGCATCGAAGGTCAAGGTATCATGCTGGAAGTATAAAGAAGAGCATTACCCAAAGACGTGCCCCTTACTCCAACACAAATGTTATTTTTATGGAGACCCTAGCCACAAGAGTAATGATTGCCCGAAGAAGGCTTCCACCATCTACTTTGTATGCAAGCAATCTAGGCACTTTGCAAATGAATGCCTATAGAAAAAGAATGCCCCAGCTAGACCACTTAGTACAATTGGAGGAGCTGCATCGACAAAGAGTGGAAGTGGAGGAAGCAACCCAAGCCGTTCTGGAGCAGCTGTCCATGGAATAAGGATTTACAACTTGGAAAGGCAGTGGGTATGTGAAGAATTAGACGATTAAGGAGCTGAGATAGCAGCCTTGGATGGAGATTGTGGCCTCAACTTTGGTCTGGTGACAGGTTAAAACCAAAAACTCCTTTATCTTTATGATGCAAGTTATTAAGTATCATGCATGCAAGTCTTAACCTAAAAGTATGAGGTTCTATACCAGCTGATAGCTTAAGTATACAAGTTTCGAGATTAGTATAAAATTCGAGTGCAGGTTACATATGCATAGCTAGTCAAACCGCCTATGCTTTGTTCGATACCGGAGCAACGCATTCCTTTATCACCGCTAGTCTGGCTGAGCAAACCGGCTTACCCATAGATACCATCGCTACTGGTTTCTGAGTTAAGACCCCCACCGGAAGCGTTATGTCAACTAAGGAAATACTTAGGGATTGTCCCATGGAGATACAAGGATGCTATACTAGGTGTGATCTGATAATATTAGAAATGAGCAAATATGAGGTGATCTTAGGAATGAGTTGGTTGACATCCGTTAAAGCTCTAGTAGACTGTGGACACAAAGAAGTGAAGTTCAAGAATCAAAATGGAAGTGAGATAGTATTCAAGGGAGAATCTACGGTGAGGTTGAACTCATTTGAGTTATTACGAGACAATGAAGAAATCAAATTGAGTAACGTGGACGTAGAAGAGAAAGAAGAAGAGAAACCTGAGTTGGAATCTATACCCATGGTTAAGGAATTTCTACATCTATTTCCTGACGGATTACCTGGATTACCACCTAAGAGGGAAATCAACTTTGAAATAGACTTAATGGTGAACACGGAGCCGATATCAAAGGCACCATACCAGATGGCACCAGTCGAGCTAAAGGAGCTGAAGACTCAGTTGCAAGACTTGCTAGACCAAGGTTTCAGTCGACCAAGTGTATCACCCTGAGAGCACCAGTTTTGTTCGTGAAAAAGAAGGATGGTTCTATGCATTTGTGCATCGATTATCAAGAACTCAATAAAGTCACCACCAAGAATAAGTATCCACTCCCAAGGATAGATTATCTTTTTGACCAGCTTCAAGGAGCTAGTGTCTTCTCAAGAATTGATTTACGGTCAGGATATCATCAGTTAAGGATCAAGCCAGAGGATGTACCCAAGACGGCTTTTCAAACCCACTACGGACATTACTTATTTTTGGTAACGCCTTTCGGTTTAACCAATGCACCAACAGCTTTTATGGATCTCATGAACCGAGTATAGAAACCTTTGTTGGATAAATGTGTGATAGTCTTCATAGACGATATTCTAATCTACTCCAAAACACGAGAGCAACATGAAGAACACTTGACAATGGTATTACAGACCTTGTGTGAGCATAAGTTGTACGCCAAGCTGTCTAAGTGTGATTTCTGGTTGGATAGGATATCTTTCCTAGGACATGTCATATTTGGAGAAGGCATATCAGTAGACCTCGAGAAAATCAAGGCAATAATGGACTGGAGACAACCTAAGACTATTACTGAAGTAAGAAGTTTTCTCGGATTGGCTGGATATTATAGGAAGTTCATGAAGAACTTTTCTACCAAAGCCAAACCCTTAACACAGTTGACTCAAAAGGATGAAAAGTTCATTTGGACTAATAAGAGAGAACAAGGTTTTCAAGAACTAAAGAAAAGACTTGTCTCCACTCCAATTTTAGTTTTACTAGACCTCGAGAAACCTTATATGGTGCATAGTGATGCCTCTAGAAATGGCCTCAGGTGTGTGTTGATGCAAGATAGAAAGGTAATTGCTTATGCCTCGCAATAACTTAGGCCTCATGAGCAAAATTACCCTACCCATGACCTAGAGCCAGCCGCTGTTGTGTTTGCGCTTAAGTTGTGGAGACATTACCTATATGTGCAAAGGTGTAAGATCTACACTAATCTAAGAGTCTTAAGTATCTATTCACGCAAAAAGAGTTGAATATGCGGCAACGAAGATGGTTGGAACTCATCAAGGATTATGACCTTGGAATAAACTATTGCTCAGGAAGAGTAAACGCTGTCGCAGATGCCCTAAGTAGGAAGAATTATGGAGAAGTAGCTACCTTGCTCATTGATAAGAAGGACCTAATAAGAGAATTTGAGAAGATGAGTATCGAATTCATAGGGCAAAATATGGAAGTAGAAATCGCCAGCCTAGTCATGGAACCCACCTTAATAGAAAGGATCAAGGAAGCCCAGCAGTATGATGAGACAATTCAGAAGATTAAAGGAGAGGTACAAGAAGGAAAATATACGGATTTCACAATAGATGAAGATGAGGTTGTGAGAATGAAAGGGAGATTATGTGTTCCGAATGATGATGAAATGAGGAAGGAAATTATGAGTGAAGCACACCATTCGGGATATACAATGCATCCAGGAGGAACTAAGATGTATCAGGATCTAAAAAGTCACTATTGGTGGAACGGTATGAAAAGAGACGTTGCCGATTTCGTGATGAAATATCCTACATGCCAACAAGTGAAAGTGGAACACCAAAGACCAGGAGGACTCTTGAAACCTCTACCAATACCCGAATGGATATGGGATCAAATTACGATGGATTTTGTGTGTGGACTACCAAGAACATCTGCAGGATATGATGCCATTTGGGTTGTAGTCGACCGATTGACAAAGACAGCTCATTTCCTTCTGATCAACATGATGTATTCCATGGATAAATTGGCAAGAATATACATAAGAGAGATAATGCGCTTGCATGGAGTGCCCGCAGGAATAACCTCTAACCGAGACCCAAGGTTCGTGTCTAAATTTTGGACAAGCTTACAAAGATGTTTGGCAATGAAGATACACTTTAGCACTGCATATAACCCTTAAACAGATGGTCAATCGAAAAGAATAATACAAACTTTGGAAGATATGTTGCGTGCTTATGTAATAGAGTTCAAGGTTAGTTTGGACGTACACCTACCATTGGTGGAATTTGCTTACACCAACAACTACCACTCCACAATTCAAATGCCACTTTACGAAGCATTGTGTGGAAGGTGGTGTAGGTCGCCACTGTTTTGGGACGATATAGAGAAGTTGAGCATCAAACCTGACTTGGTACAAGACACGACTGACAAGGTATGGATCATTCAACACAAGATGAAGGAAGCACAATATCGACAGAAAAGCTAGGCAGATATGAAACAACGAATACTCGAGTTTGAGGTTGGAGACCATGTGTATTTGAAGGTAAACCCCATCAAGAGTATTCACAGAGTCCGGGCTCTAGGAAAGTTGAGCCCACGGTATATTGGACCTTTTGAAGTGCTTGAAAGAGCAAGAGATCTTGCTTATCGTCTAGCCCTACCTCCTAATCTATCTGGAATTCATAATGTGTTTCACATATCGGTTTTACGGAAGCACATGCCAAATCCTAGCAGAATCACCGAGTTAGAACTAGTACACTTAAGAGAAAACCTCACATACGAAGAGCACCCGATTAAGATCCTAGATCGTAAGGTGCAAAAGCTTCGAAACAAGGAGATCATGTACATGAAGGTTCTGTGGAGGAATCACTCACATGAAGAGGCAACCTGGGAAGTCGAAAACAGCATACGCTAGAAGTATCCAAGTTTGCTCAAAGAATCAGCTATGAACTTCGAGTTTTGAGGACAAAACTTTCTTTAAGGGGGGTAGGTTGTAAACCCCCAAAGTTTTGTAGTCAATTAAGCTTAAATCCTAATTAAAAGGTCAACCGAAAATCCTAAAGTCAACAAAACCCTGGTAAGACGTAACCGTTCAAGTCCTGCAATCCCTTTTAAGCAACCCTAAGAAAATAAGTAAGAGATTAGTATGTAGAATAGTTCATAATGACCTGTGAAAGCTTAAAAATATCATATTAGTTAAACCACGATTCGTTTTGGGCACAATCGAACACAATTTTCGAAAAGAGTGTCTCGAGGCTCAAAATAGTAAAAATATTCCAGATATACCGTTAGACTCTTAAAAATATAAGGTTTTCAAAAATATCAGTTTCATAATTTTTCGGTAGCTAAAAATATCAAATATCGCAATTATACATGTATTTTCTTACTACCGGTACTTAAATTGTCATGTCTACTTTATATTACACTATTTATTACTATTATACACTATTTATCTATCTCTACTTTTTCTTACAACCTACTCTTACAACCATACTTCTATTTTCTTACAATTTTCATTTCCAATACAATTTCACATTTTTCATATCTTACTTTTTTATTAACAAAAAAAAAAAAAATTTCTCTCTCTTTCCTTGATGAATTGGCCCCCTCTTCTCCTTAATTTGTTTCAATTTTCATTTATTTAATTAACACAATTTTCCTTCCACATTTTCCTATAAATACCCCATCTTCCTTCCACTTCCTTCATACCTTCCATACACTAAAAATTACTCTCTCAAAATTTCTACAAGAGTTCTCTCTCAAAGTTCTCTCAAGTTTAGTCTTCATAGGTGATCTGGATTGGAATGTGTATGTAAATTCAGATACTACTAGCAAGTGTACTGGGTCTTGATCAAGTAATATAGAAGTGAGTCGAGTATCGTTCCCACAAGGACTAAACTAACTACTAGATTGATATTAGTTTATACTAATATTAAGTAATCAAAATATATCAATCAACTAACTAATTCTATCTATATGAATGCAATGAGATTATGAGAAATTATATAAAATGAATGTGGGAAGGAATAGAATCCATCCTAATCTTTACTAATCATGCTGAATTTATATTATATGAACAATTAGGATTATGGATATTTGTAAGAAATTGTAAAGACCTAAAACTATCAAGTTTTGGTGAACCA
The DNA here is from genome assembly GCA_024138025.1 of Combretum micranthum. NCBI lineage: Eukaryota > Viridiplantae > Streptophyta > Magnoliopsida > Myrtales > Combretaceae > Combretum > Combretum micranthum. The sequence continues at coordinate 2,490,830 of JAMXBD010000006.1, forward strand.
TAAAATAATCTATTAGCTTCCTTTATACGAATTATCAATGGAATCTAATTCACAATTATAAATTTTCTAATTCTATAATTGTCTAATATCCTAAATTAACTTCTCCTAATTCCTTAGTAAGAAATTAAAATAAAATATTGCATGAAGTATATGGAAAAATTTCTAAATTAATATTAAAATTAATTGTTTCCACAATTGTTGTTTAATCTCAATTCATGAATTCCTATGAATCCTAATTCTTTTTCCAAATCATCAGAATTCTTATCAATTTAATTTCAATCAGAAATAAAATAGATAATTAGGATTCAATACAAATATTCCATAATTCTAACAATCCTATAATATAAATTCAATAATCATATTAGCAAAATTAGGATTTCATCACTTCCCACAAAGAAAGGTTTAGCTACTCATGGATGTTGATTCAACAATCAAATAAGAATATGTAATTGATAACACTATGAACAGATAATTCAGATAAATGAATTGTATAAGAAAGAGATTAGATATCACTAATTCAAATATCGCAATCTTTAATTACAATTCTTGAAAGCTCAAATTCTGTCACAAATCTCTATGAAAATGTTAAGACTATTTGTATACTGAAGTACTCTACTTTGCTTCTGCTTGTTGTGTTTGTTTGAGGGGGGGAAGTCCCCTAGTTATAGGAAAAATTTCGTGCAAAGCATTAAATGAAAATTGCAGTTTCACTATGTATGCCGGCAGTTATAGATTCTACGCCGGCGACTTATAGACGGCGTAAAGGCTTCTTCTTCCTTGCACAGGCAGTGTACTGGCAGCTTTCTTCTTCGGTTACAAGGGTAGGCCACTTCTACACCGGCGGCTTAGATATAAATCTAGCCGGCGTATATGATGATAAATGAAAAGTTGGGCCAATTTATAACGAAAGCTATCCCAAAACCGGCGGCTTTGATACCGGTTTAGTCACTTCAGCATATTTGGTCTCTTCAATTGCCTCCAAGCATATGTTGTCTACTTGTTGCTTCAGATCTCTGATCTACACTATCTCAATGCCGGCGGCTTAGTAGCCGGCGTAGGTTGTAACTCCTTTTGTACTGGCATCGTTTCAATTCTAAGCTGCCGACCTTCAATATACGCTAGTCCATTCATCTTCTACGCCGGCGGCTTTGAAGCGGCGTAAATTTGGTTGTTTCAATCCTTGCAAAGCTAGCAGTGTAGGCAACGACCTTGGGTGAGTGCATCTTGTAAGCCGTCTGAACGCCGAAAGCTTTGAAGTTTGAAATGTCAGCGTATCTTTGAATTTTTCCATTTTTCACTCCAAAGTTTCTTGTTTTGATTTCTTTGTCCACATTAGACCTGAAACATGAATTTTAATCAAAACATGAATTTTAATCAAAACAAGTATCCATTCTAGCTATTTTGAACATCAACAAGTTGTATATAATATGATCTTATCAATAGCTAAACCATGAAGGTTAAAGAAAGCAACAATGTATTTATACTTTATTTTTGTTCATGAATTTATTTTCCTTTATGTTGCTTTCATATATATTTAATTAAATATATCTATGTAGCTATATATATCTTTTAGAACATATAAGCTCCTTTGTTTTGCAATTTATTTATTACCTTGCAATTTATTTATTTTCAAGTTGTTTTAAGACTAGTCTTTCTAGTCTTAGACTTGTCCTCATCAAGTCAAAACAAATTTCTTTTTCTTTTGGGACTAGTCTATTCTTAGCCCTGGGATACCTTGATGAAGCTAAGGTTCCAATACTTGACTTATTCTTTACTAGCTTATTTCTTTAATTATTATGTCTTTCTTATGCTTTCATAATTTTATGATTCATATTCATAATCATGTATGAACATATTGCTTTTGTCTCAACAAGATAAAGGAGGAAAAGTTTTCTTAAAATAGAAATTCTTCTCTAAAAATAAAAGTAGGAAGTAATTTTTCATAAAAACTTAAGAATATATCTTAACAAACTTTTTCTAGAAGTCTAGAGGATTTCATTATAAATTTTAAGAACCCAGGAATTTTTTTTAAACAAAACATACATACACTTTACAAGTCATGAAATGGAAAGAAATTCTTGATTAAACAAAAGTTTTAACTAAACTTCACTTTTCATCAATACTAGTTGAAAAAAATTTTCCTTTCATAAAAGAAGAATGATCTTAAGAAATAAGGAAATTATTTCTATAAATAAAGAATTATCACTATCTTCCAAAAAGTATTAGAAACTAAGCTTAGAAAATAAAAATCATTCTTTAGAAATTTAAAAAGACTAAGGAAAAGAAAAATACTCATTTAAAATAATTTGAGATATATTCTAGCAAACTAAGAGAAATTCTCAAAAAGTTTCACTTTTCCAAAATCCTTATAAGACTTTACTTTTACCAAAAGTTCATAGTTTGAGACAACTTCATAAATTTCATGCATCTGATATGAGTCAATGGATGCATATATACATTTCAAAGGTTTTATAAACTATTATAATATTTATCTCTTTGATATGAGCTTTTGTAAAAAGAAGGAATAAAAGTTTTGTGAAAATTCGTGGTGAATCTGATCACCACTATTTCAGAGTTCAAATGACTTAGTTTGATGAAAATAGTTTTAGAAATAGATAGATCGTTTCGAGTAGATAGAAAACAGTATGTAATATGCGAAATTCCTAGTTAAAATGAGCAAGTTATGACCATTTTAAGTTGGAAATTCCTTTAATCTAATTTTACCGCAAATTCAAGATAGATTTAGAATCTTCAAAAATAGAAATTCTATGAAAGACTCATTTTGGGTATTTTATCTTGTTTAGGTGAAGAAGGAACCGATATCGCTTTTCTAAAAGACTACTTTGACTAGGAGCTATTGTTATTGAGTGAGTTAATCCCTTACTGGTTACATTTCTTTGTTTGTGCTTGTAAGTAGTAGCACTAGAAAATAAGGAAAAGATAAATGAAGAAATGTTGTGTGAATCGGATTTATGATTGATTGAATAAAAGTTAAGAATATCGAGAGAGGAATTGATGAATAATTTATGATTTCTTGCAATGATATGATGAATCTTGATTTGATTACCTTTAACTTGAACTCGACATTAATGGAACAACCCTAGATTGAAAACGATTCATGCATATCATACTTGTGAGTCACATTTATTTTTCACTACTATTCTTCTTGTGGGGAAACGAAGAGTTGGAGTGGTGGTTAGTAGGAGCCGGAAAGTCTACATTAGCAAGTAGGAGCAGGAAAGTCTACAAGGCAAGTAGGAGTCGGTAAGTCTGCAAGTATTGATGGTCATATAGGCCAGTAACCACCCAAACCCCAACATAGAGGGCGTAAAATCCATGCTTCACATGGTTTCTGGTTAATCGTGTGTATTTTATTTGCTCATGTGTTTGATGCATTCTAGTATGATTGTATAAATACTTGTGTGATTTATGGAAATGTTTTGTAGATGGGAGTTATCTCACTAAGCTAGTTTTGCTTATACCCCTGTAGCTTTTTGTTACAATATGATTACTTATGGTTGGTACCAAGGAGCCCCATGTGTCAGGTATTATTCAAAGCTACTAGGAGTTTTTGGGAGAAGTTTATATGTATTTAGCTTTGAATATAGACTTCTAAGAAATATCTTTATAGTAGACCAATGTTATATTTATGTATATTTTGATGATGGTTTAGTCGATCAAGACTATTAGAATAGGGGAATGCCCGTAAGAAATTGTAAGGGATGTTTATGCCAATGAATATTACATGTTTATTTATATAAGCTCTTGCATGCTTTTATTATCTGCTTAAATATAATACCCCTATGAGTCTCCTACTATCTTGAAAGCACGCCTTACATGTGATATGGAAGCTCCTGCGTGACTAAGGTTGTTGTAAACACCCAAATTTTTGGAATCGGTTTAAGCCTAAAACCCTAAACCGGAAGTCAACCGGAGCTCTAAAGGTCAATAAAACCCTAGTTAGACGTAATAGCTTAAGTCCGGAACTTCCGAATAAGAAACTCGGTGAGGATAAGTAGAAGTTTAGAATGTAGAATAATGCGGAATTATCTAAGGTAACATAAAAAAATCATATTAGTAAAACTGCAATTCGTCTCGAACCCGATCAGACATGATTCTTGAAAAATGTGTCAAAGACCCCGGAATAGTAAAAATATTCCGAATACATCATTAGACTCGTAAAAATATAAGGTTTTCAAAAATATCAATTTTGTAATTTTTCAGTAAGTAAAAATAACAGATATCACATTTATACACGTATTTTCTTACTACCAGTACTTTATTAGTCATATCTACTTTACATTACGCTATTCATTACTATTCTACACTATTCTTTTATCTCTACTTTTTCTTACACCTACTCTTACACACACCATAACCTATAACTTTTTTACTTTTTACCTTTCCCATAACTTTATTTTACATCTACCTTACATATTACTTCTTTTATTTAACAAAAAGCAAAAAAAATAAAATCTCTCCCCCTCTCTATCAAGCATGGTTGGCGCTACCCCCTCCCCTCCCTCCTCAAATTTGTTTCAATTTTTATTTATTTTAATCATACAAAAATCCCTCCATATTTTCCTATAAATACCCCCTCCTCTTTCACTTCTTTCACACATTTACTACCCATAAATTCTATAGGAAAACTCTCCCAAAATCTCTTCTCAAAACTCTCCCAAAACTCTCTCAAATTTATTTCAAAACAACTTCTACCAACAACTAAAACCCATAACCACATAACAATACCAAAGTCTTCTTTAGGTAACCATTCCATATTATTTTCTTTCTTCTCATGTCATGTAACTTTACATGACCATAGTGTGAGTTTCTATAGACAAAATATTATGAAAGCTACATTATGTTCATATGTTGTTCTTATTCATGAAAATCTATTTATGTTTATGTTATTACTTTGTTCATATTATTGTTACTATATCTAAGTAAGCATATAAGCTCACTTGCAATTTATTTATTTTATGCAATGCAATTTATTTATTTATTCCATTGCAATTTATTTATTTATTCCTTATTAAGTTAAAACTAGTCTCTAGTCTTAGACTTGTCCTCATCAAGTCAAAACAAATTTTTCTTTCTTTCATTTTATTTATTTTGGGACTGGTCTACTTCTTAGTCCCGGGAGCCTTGAAAAAGCTAAGACTCCCAATACTTGACTTTATTAATTATGTTATTTTGTTTGCTATTTTTTTCTCGTAATTCATGTTCATTTAATTTGTTGTCCAAAATTTCAAGTTCTAAAAATAGTTGACAAAAAGGAGATTTTGACACTTAGAAACAAGTTTATGTAAAGTAGAAGATCTATGGTTTAAAACAAAAATAAAGTTATCTCTTTTTAAGTTACAAGAAGAAACCACTAAGATTTTAGAAACTACTTTTACTATAAAAAGCTTCTCAAAACACTTATTATCCAACTTTTTTTTTTATAAAGAAAATAAATTTTTATGCAAAAATAATTTCTATGAAAAACATAATATGAGGAAGGAATGAGGAATTTTCAAATAAAAGATTTTTTGTAAACAAATAGACAAAGAAATTTGTATAGGAAAAATAAATAGGAAAAATAGTGTTAATATAGAAAACTTAGAAAGAAGAAAATTTATTTTCAAAAAGTTACTTGGAAATATATATATATATACATATATAAGCCAACATAAAACATTTTTTTTGAAACAAGATATTCATTTCAAGAGATTTACAAAAATGAATTCTTGTAAACTATATTTTTCTAAAAACTCCAAAACCGACATTATTTTACTTGAGCAACATGATTGGACAACAAACACTTGAGCATGAATAAATATGAGCTAAGTAACCATAAAAACAAAATTTTTCAACCATATAGATAACTAAGTATTTATCAAACAAATTTTGATTGATTAAACCATAGTTGTTTTTGCATTGAAAAATCCGTGGTGAATTTTGTCGCCACTATTTCAGAGCCTATATGACCTTGTTTGTTAAAAATAATTTTAGAAATGGGTAGATCTTTTCGAGTAGGTAGGAATCGGTATATTATATGCGCGATTCCGAGTTAAAATGACCAAGTTATGGCCATTTTAAGTTGGAACTTTCCTTTATATGAACTTTAACGTTCTTTTGACATTGTTTTGTCAAAATTCAAGAAACTCATCAAGAAATACTCATTGTGGGTATTTTCTTTGGCTAGGTGATTCCGACGAAGGATACCTTTATCCAGAAGACTATTTCGATTAAAAGGACTGTGTGAACGACTCATCCGCATAGAGGAGTAGTCGACATGGCATCGTGAGTTTATTTCCTTTAAATGCTATACTTGTTGTGCTTGTAATTTAGTTGCATTAGAAGCTAGGAAAAGATAAAGGGATATGTATGTAAATAATTCTTTGAAATAATCCTAAGAATATTGAGGCCGGAATTGACTTAAAATGGTTGTTTTAGTCTAAATACTTGCTTTATATGAGATGCTTTGATCACCATAAACTTGATAATGATAATGTTACGATATCATAAATAAATGGATTCATGCATACCACGAAGTGAGTCACATTGCATTTTGGGTTATTATCCTTGGGTAAGAAGGATAGTAAGCTCATGTCGAAAGCAACACTTGGCGGAGGATCCGAAAGCGATTGCTTCGTGGCGTTATGGAAAAAGGAAATGCTTGGCGGAAGATCCGAAAGCAAGGCTCAATTCAAGTAGACTGCATGTGCTTGGCGATATTGATCGAAAGCATAAAACTTTTTATTGAAACTACTTGTTTTGAGGTTATGTGTCACCAAACCCCGAATGGAGGGCGCAAATCCATTCAACAAATAGTTGCCGGAAAACTATATGCCTTGTTTGCCTACGTGTATGTTGTATTCCATTTGTTTGTTTAATTAACTTGTTTGAAACTTTGTTAGAAGAAGTTATTTATGGAAATAATTCCCACTAATCCTGTTAGCTTATACCCCCATAGATATCTTTTGCAGTTTCCTTATTTATGGTTAAGGCTACGAGGACCTTGCGGTCAGGTAATTTCTTTTTGGATAAAGGAAATTCTAGATGAAGTTAGTATTAGTAATGATGTACAAATATTCTTGTAATAAATTAGTGATCAAGGGAAATATCCTTAAGTTGTAAAGATCATGGTTATAAGTAATTGAATATTATGAATCATCTTTTCTTAATATGTTATTATATCTTCTTAAGCTTCATAATTCCATGTATGGTCCTCTAAAATTGTGAGAGCATGCCTTACACTTAATATCAAAGCTTTTGGGAGTGGCTAAGATTGTCATACTTAAGCTTTAATATTGTGTGTGGCGGCCCGTTACGTTTAAGGTACCCCCTTAGGGCGTGACAGTTTAAGTTGGTATCAGAGCATGGTTAAGAACCTACGAATCATATGTAAGCCCCTAGATTTTTCGATAATATTAGCAAACCCTAAGAACCGGAAGTTGAAGCGAAACCCTAAAATTAACCTAATTCTATGATTAGTCTAGTGAATCTAGATCTGGCAATCCCGTGTTCTTAAACCCTAGAAAACGAAATTAAGATAATTGTGGAAAATGGTTCGTAATAATATAGGGAAGCCTAAAAATATCAGATTTGAATTTTTCTAGTGTCTTTCGGATCCGATCGGGATCAGTTTTCAAAAACCGTGCCCGGAGCACCGGATAGCAAAAATATTTCGACAACACCAATAGATTCGTAAAAATATAAGGTTTTCAAAAATATCAGTTTTAGCATTTTTCGGTATCTAAAAATAATAGATATAGGCCTTTTACGCGTATTTTCTTTACTACCGGTATTTTAATTGTCTAGTCTACTATTCATAGTACTTTTCTACTATTCATTACTATTCACCTATCTCTACTTTTTCTTACACTCTACCATACCTATACCTTACAATTTACCTTCCCCATACAACTTTAATCACATCACACCTTACATATTACTTCTTTTAATATAAAACAAACAAAAATAATTAATTCTCCCCCTCTATACACTCAAAACCGGCGCCCCTATGCTCCCTCTTCCATCTATTTTTATTTCAATTTCATTTAATTTTAAACACACAAATTTCCACTCCAAAAATCTATAAATACCCCCTTCCTCTTCCATTCTTTCACACAACAAAAATTCATACTAAAACTCTCCCAAAATCACTCCACAAAATTCCTCTCCCAACATCTCTCTCAAGTCTCTTCTTTTCTTTAGAAAACCAAGTCCCACATAATACAACAACCCATTCTTTTCTTCTTCCACAAACCCATAAGCTTTAGGTAAAAGTTTCTCATATTCTCTCCTCATGTTCATATAACTCAACATGAGTTTAGTGTATGTTTCTTAGACTCAATGAGTTAAAGAAGCAACAATTTATTCATGTTTTGTTTTTGTTCATGTTCTTGTTTTCTTTATGTTTCCATTATGTTGTTATTGTTATTATTTGTTTCCAACCTAACATATAAAAAGTATTATGTATATTTTGTATATATATTTATTTAAAGCATATAAGCTCACTTGTTATTTATTTATTTTCAAGTCTTGCAATTTATTTATTTACTTGTTTTATGCAATATTAAGACTAGTCTTTCTAGTCTTAGACTTGTCCATATCAAGTCAAAACAATTTTATTTCTTTGCTTTTGAGGACTAGTCTATTCTTAGTCCCGGGATACCTTGATGAAGCTAAGGTTCCCAATACTTGACTTTATTTTTATGCTCTTATTTATTTTTATGTTGTTTTTATATTTTTCATGGTTACATATTTTCATTCATGCATGAATATGTTGTTATTGTCTCAAACATAATAGAAATGAGTTTTCTTAAAATAAGAATAAGAACTCTTTTTAAATATAAATTTTGTCACATAAGAAGTTGTTTTCCTTAAAGATTTGAAATTTATCTTAAACAAATATTCTTCTAAAGTTAGATAAGCTAGCTCAAGTTTTAGTAATAATATGTGGTTTTCACCAAGAAATACATAAAGTAAAATGATTATAAAATCTCTTTTCAAAGAAATAAGAAAGTTTCTTTAGACCTAAACAAAGGATTTCTTAAATTCAATTGTCAAAGTTTTCTACCAACACTAAAGTCTAAGATAAGTTTTCCAAAATGTACTTATAAGATGATTTCTTTTAAAAGTGGATATAACTATGAAATATTTAGAAAAACTATATGTTTCCAAACCACTAGAAATAAATTTATGAAAATCTTGGAAGATGAAAATTACTTTTGAAGATTAATAACTAAGAAATGGAGTTAAAAGGAAGAAATACTCATTTATGATAACTTAGGAAATTTTCAAAATAAAATTAACTCTTTTCAAGTCTTAAGCTCATCTCACTTTCAAGACATGTGTTTTACAAAACCATTGTTGAGACAACACCAAATTCATGCATATAGTTTGAGTTTATACATATATATACATAAATTCAAGGGATTTTTCAACCATACTATATATCTATATTCTTGTACAAAAGCCCTTGGGTAAAGTAAAGTTTGAAAACTCTAGTTTTGAAGTTTGGAAAATTCGTATCAAATTTGTACGCTTTTATTCCAAGACCTAAATGACTTCTTTTGAAGAAAATAACCTTAGAAATAGATAGATCTTATCGAGTAGGTAGAAATCGGTATATAATATGCGAAATTCCGAGTTAAAATGAGCAAGTTATGGCCATTTTAAATTGGGATTTCCATTCCATACGATTTTACGAATTCTTTAAGATAGAAGTATAGAACTTGAATAGATCTTGGATGAAATACTCATGTTGGGTATTTCTTTTGTTTAGGTGTCGAGGATCACGATCTTGTCTTCCCCGAGGATTACTTCGACTCCTAGAGCACTATGGACGAGTGAGTTTCCTTTACGCTTATGTATTCGCGCATGTGCTTGTAGAATAGAGCACTAGATGTAGGAAAAGATAAAATTGATATGCATGTGGGATATTATGGGAAATATGTATGTGATTCATTGTGTGCAATCAATGAACGATAAGTATATCGGAACCCGATTTGTGATTAATATAAATGTTTCCATGTATGTATTGTTATGTGTGCAAATATTGTTTGATCGCTTTAAATGATTTAATGCCATATTGAAATCCCCATATAATAAATTACTCATGCATATCACTTAGAATATCATTTCGAAGTTTTGCTACTACTCCTCAGCGTGGGACCGGAAAGGTAAGCTGCCTAGCTACATCTTGAGGGTTAGGACGTACAGGGAATACGGCCTCTAGGTGTAGCCAAGCCGGATCGATCGCTTTGGGCATGGAAGGCCCGGGGACTAGTAGTACGGTTCGTTGGAACCCCAAGACGCGCGCAAACTTAAAGGAGGTTGTTCGGGACCCAATTCAAAGCATTCCCTAACCACCGATGGAGGGGTAAATCCATCAAACATACGAAACCGGATAGTCGTATGTAATGTTTGATCATATGATTGTTGCATTCATATGCTTGATTAATAAACTTGTTTGGTTGTTGTTATGAGTACTATTGCGTAAAGAATATCTCACTAAGCTAGTCATGCTTATACTCCTATAGACTTTTGATATTGCAGGATTATCTTTTGCACCCGAGACCACCTTGATTTCTGGGGTAGAATCCTTATTTTTTTTAGAAGCTTTTGGAGGCAATCTATTTTGAAGTTATTGTCACGCCCCAAAGGGTACCCTAAACGCGACAGTCCACCACACTCGATATTTAAACTTAAGTATGACATCCTTAGTCATCCCATAAGTTTACATATCGGGTGTAAGGTGTACTTACACAACTTTTAGGATCACACTTTGAATCGAGTAGTCTTAAGAAAGCATACATAGCATTAAGAGTAGAAATCACAACAAATAAATAGTTAAATTTTACAAAAACCAAGGGGGCATACCCCCACCAAAATAATGGGAGTCTTCATCATCTAGCTCCAATTTACACATATCTGAGTTTACATTAAAGAGATTTTCCTAGAAGTCCACGCCTATACTAGGTCCCGACTTCCTCAAAAGCTCTTTAATCCAATGTGATAAACCTGCACAAAGTGTCCTCTCGGAACAACCAAAAATAGGGACACTGCAACAAAACTATTGGGGTATAAGCTAATTGCTTAGTGAGATTCATTTTCAAGTAACATACTCGGTCAAGCTTAAAATATCTATACAAGCAAGTTATAATTAAGCAACCATATGAATGCACAAGCAAATGAGTAAGCAAGCATATGACTTTCCGGTGGTCATATGTGAATGGATTTACGCCCTCCATTCGGGGTTTGGGGTAGTTCATAAGTCATGCAACTACAGTTCCAATGTTGGTCCATAAGACATGCAACCATAGTCCCAATCTTAAGTGGGGTGGTCCATAAGACATGCAACCACAATTTTAATGTTGGTCCATAAGTCATGCAACCATAGTTTTCATTATTTGAATGGGGTGGTCCATAAGTCATGCAACCCTAGTCCCCTTCATTAAAGACCCGCTGCCTCCCGATCATACTTTTGTTCCCACCAAAAGCATTCTCGTAATGCAATGTGACTCACTACGTGATATGCATGTACAATTTATTTATATAATCATGGCATATTAATTAGATAATTTCAAAAGTGATCATACAGATTTCAAACACTCCAAATCTATACTAGCTCATACAAGTTATTGCAACAAAGCTTGCCTCGATATACTTATCGTTCATTCATACAAGTTTAGATCACCATCCAATCACAATTTTATCTTTTCCTAAATCTAATGCCACTACTACTACAAGCACACCCAAGAGCATAATTAATTGAGAAATGAACTCACTTGTCCATGTAGTGAAATCCGCTAGTCGTAATAGTCCTCGGGGAGTGGTAACCCTTCCTCCAATTCACCTAGGTACAAAGAATACCCTCAATGAGTATTTCTCATAAGGTTCTAATAACTTAACTATTCTAACTACTAAGTTCGTCAATTTCCGCATAAGATAAAGTCCTAACTTTAAATGACCATATCTAACTCATTTTGACTCGGAATTGAGCATATAATATATCGATTTCTATCTACTTCGAAAGATCTAACTATTCCTAATATTATTTTCAAGTTTCGAAAATATTTAAGTCACCAAACAGAGGAAACAGTTCTGGTCGTCCGAAGACTCCAATTCCGAAAAATACTTTTTGTGGATGTTTGTGATGTTTCTAGCATATAGTTCAACTACTCATGCAATATAGATGATTTCCTATCATGAATGATATGATATGAACTTGATGCATGCATGCTTTTGAAATTATTTACTAAAAGGAAAAAAATTAGAAACTTCTTACTTGTGTAACTCCATGATTATACACTTTCAAGAAAAACTAGTTTACTAACTTTGACTATCTCATTTGTTTTGAGGTTATTTCTTTAAGAAAAATCAATTTATCTTTATCTAAATTAAGTCTTCATTAAACCTATTACCCAAGCCTTAATTTCTACATAAAAACGTGCATTCTACACTTTGTAAATAGGTTTTCAAATAGGATTTGTCCAAAAATCCGAATTTAGAAAAATTCATTTCCAAGTTGGTTCTCTTGAGGAAAAAGCATTTTATACTTAGAACTTTGTGTATTTATTTTACCTATACCCTAAGGACTCTATTTATTTAAGAAAATACCATATTTGAAGTTGGAAAACTAGTGTTTTCTAACCATCTATCCATTATTACGAATTTGGCCTACAAGATTTTCAACTCAAAATTTCTATTGGACTTCACCTCTTGTTTTAAACATTTCCTTTGGTAGAAACCCATTTAAACTTATGGAAAATATCATCAAACACCATCTATCACCTAAAGGCTTCATTTTTCTTGTAAAATACATGTTTTGAAGTTGATAAAAGGGTTTTCAAAATAGGCCTTTAAAACCATACGAATTTGACTTTGAGTATTTCAAACAAAAACTTTTCCTTTTTGGTTTCATTAACTCATCTACCTATAGATCTACATCCTAGCAAGTTATTTACTCAAGACAAAAGCATTTATGACCATAAATGCACATAAACTCAACATAAAGATGAGATCTAGTATATCTACATGAATGTGAGTGGTAAAAATGATAGATCTACTACTTATGATGCATGATATGAAGTTTAAAAGCATGGACATGAAATTTTATGCTAGATCTCTACTTTACTCCACTCCTACATGCATGAACATGAAATATCTTCAACAAAAACTTGATCAAACACAAGATCTACTCTTGTGATGGCTTGATATTCATGTAGTAGCATTTTCTTTGTCCCTAGCAAGAGCTCATGGGGACTTTGAGTGAAAATACTCATGAATAATCTTGCCATTACAAGATTAAGTAGTGTAAAGGCTTAGGAATCATCACCTAAGGCTTGAAATAGATGAGGAATGGAGAAGAAAATTGAAGCTTGTGTGTGTGTGTGTGGTGTAAGGGAGGTCACGGCATTGAGAGAAAAGAAGTGAGGGTTTGAGAGCTTTTTGGAACAATTGAACAAATGAAATGAAAAGTGAAGAGAGAGAAAAGTAAAGGGCTATTTATATTAGAGGAATTAGGGTTTGTGAGTGTTAAAAAAAAATATAAAACAATGCATTTTGGAGCCAAAATGGGAGGGTTTCACGCCTTCCAATGTAAGGAGTGAGAGAGGGATATATTTGATTTCATTTGAAATTTGAATTTATGTAATAAATTGTATTAATTGTAATGATTTGTGAAGAGACAAAATTTCTTGGAAAACAAAATGAATTGAGTGATTGAAAGGTTGTAAGAATAGGGCATGGGTATGTGTGTAGTAGGTTGTACTTGTGAATAGTAATAAATAGTAGATGAGGCATTTACTTTATCGGTAGCAACGAAAAAACGGGAAAAAGGCTATAACTATAATTTTTATAGCCCGAAAAATTATAAAATATATATTTTTGAAATCCTTATAAAATTCCGGTTCTAACGAGTATTCCGGAATATTTTTCTGAGTTTCTAGTTCCGGGCTCGCTTTTCCGTAATGGAGCTCGGGAAAGCTCGGAATAGGAAATTTTTCGAAATCAAAATTTTGTATGGTTCGAAATATACTATAAAACAATAATCCGCATTAATTTATCTTATAGAGGTTCTTTTATATAGAAATCTAAGAAAAGCCGGAATTAGGGTTTCTAGGTTACTTGTACTAATCCTATTTAGGGTTTTGATTTCCGATTTACGGAGCTTACTAAAACCGGGGTTTACAGTTATAGAGTAGATTTCTTCTAAAATCTCCTAGCTTTAGTTATGTTATTTTTTTTTAGAACCATGTTATTAAGAATTATCGGGGGAATGCCCCTTAGAAGCTGTAAGACTTTTATTTCAATGATATATATATATATATATATATATTAAGTGTTACTGATAGTTGCCTTCAAGCGTAGTTTTAAATTTATAAAATCCCGTTCTTAATTCACTATAAAGGCAATAGGCAGTGTACCTATCGATTGCAGAATAGAATTAATACGGGTGTCGTCCTCTAGGATCTGGATATCAAGTACTAGTATTACCGTTTCTCTACTATGTAACCGATAATTTTGATGATTACTATTTTATCTAATTTACTTTAAAACACTATTAACACAACTCCAATAACCAAACAAGATTCAATTAAGGTCTAATAATCCAGGTTTTGTCTTAATTTCAATTTATCATATGAATCATTGACAATCTTTATTAGATAATTTAGATTAGTTCTTAAGCTATAGAGTTCCTTGAGCAAATTATCAATTCTTTCGAATCTAACAATTTATCTAAACCTAGATTAATCGATTAGGATGTCTCCTCAATCAATAGCAACCTAAATTTGCATTAATAACATGAACTCTTAAGAATAGAAGATTCTTGCTATTCTATGTCTAGAATTACAAACAAATCTCTTCAATTGCATAGATCAATTCATAAAAGTAATCTTTCAATTAACTTAAATGAAAATCATGCATAAATCTGTATTTCCGGACATACAAACTTAAGAACGGTTAACAAACATGCAATTGAACAAAAGAACTTTAATAATTCATTAAGAACAAAGTCTCAACACATGATAAATATGAAATTCGACAAAACCCAGATCTGAAAAACTACTCCTTCATAGTAATTAATAGTAATACATGAAATTCAAAATAGAAATTCGAACTCATGATACTACCCGAAAAGATTATAGCTCAAAAGTGTTGAATCTTCAATCCTTGATGATCTTGAATTGTTATTGGAATCTCCAGAACTCTTTTTCTTTTTAAAACTCTCCTTCTCAAAATCTTGTCTCTGTCCTCTTTCTCTTCCACCATCTCCTTTTTATAACCATCTTCAATTGAATGGAATTAATTGCGCTTGATGAGGAGAGATGAAAGGTTTTTGGAGGTTATGAGTCTTTTGGCCCTTCAAGTAACGCTCCTTCCATAACCGAAATAAACGTTTTTTGTCTTAAAATGGAGGTTACTGTAGTTAAAAAGTCGTTTTCTCATTGAATGACTTTTTATTAAATCGACAGGGCGAGTGACAGGTCATGTCTCACAAATGTCCTTTGCAAAGTTCAATTTCCAGGTTGACATGGTGAGAGACAGGTCATGTCTTGCAAATGTCTTTCAAAAGCTTGATTTTCATTCTTTAATTTTGCTTCCTCCTTGCAATGGTTGAAAAACATAGCTTGATCTTGTCATTTTGAGTTCTTCTTAATCCAAAATTTGCATTTTTGACCCATCTTTGCTTTCCTTGAAAAATATTTCCTTTAAAGACCTGAAAGCATACATTAATGTTTTGAAGTGCCAAATTCTTAATAAAAATGATCAACAAAGGTTCATTTTGGCATTCATAAAATATGAATAAATTTGGTTTATCAGTTATTTTGCATGTTCCGCTGCCAATGTCTTAAAATGCATTACTCCACCGGTCTCCCTTTGTTGTGAATGTACGCCTTGTACTGATATGGAAGCTTTCGAGTGACTGAGGTAGTCATTCTTAAGTTTTAATATTGCGTACGGCGGGCTGTCACGTTTAGGGTACCCGCTGGGGCGTGACATCATAAGTATAGAATTGGACTTAAGAGGAATTGAATAGAAACAAGAAAGACTTAGGTGAAATAGAATGGGTAGAATAAGCTTTCTAATCTCTCTCTTTTACATAGATCACCATAGATGAAGCCTGTCTTCAAGCCAAGAACATCCGAAAAGGACCTTTCGAAAAGCCAGAGGATTACCGATTGAGACTTAGAGTTTTATGCGAGGAGTTTGCCCTAGTAAGACAACCTAAGACTATTCGGGAAATGTTCCTAATCTGGAAGAAGGGAATGATGCAAACTAAATGGAAGGGAGTAGCACAGACTATCCACAACTGCCCTATAGGAAAGAAAATGACCGAGTTGGAAATGATATACATCGTGGAACATATTGCTGCCATTGCTGAAGATTGACCTATATTGAAGGAAGCAACATTTGTCCTTAGAGAAGATGGAGGTCGAACTTCACCAAATATTCGAACTTGGACCCGGATCGGACCAATGTTTGTTTACGCCCATGATAACTTGATGGATCATCTCGAATGGATGAAGGCTAACATCAACGATATCTTGCACTGGCATGAAGTATATCAGGAAGTACTACAACCCCCAACCCAAGTGCCCACTGAGCCGCTTGCCTTTACAGGAATCTAAATAAGGATGAACGAGACCCTACGTCTACGAGAAGATGGATCAGTGATAAGAGATGAGCCTATGGAAGAAGAAAGTGAAGATTCTGAAGAAGACCCAGAAGAAGACAATGAAGAAGGACTGGAACAGGAAGAAGAAAACCAGACCACTGTTGGAGAAGAGGAACACCATAATAGCACTAAAGAAAGAATCATCCGCTACTTAGTAGGACCATAGACTCGAAGGGGGCAAGGAGCAGACTCAGCCATGAACACGGACAGTGCTCCACCTAATGAGGACAACAGCATGGAGACAGATGGAGCTATTACTTGGAAAACTATCCATGACATAGTACCAGAATTGACTGGGGAAGAACTGACTGACATACATGAAAGATCAAGGGAGGCAACCCGAAAAAGGAGGAAATATTTTAGGCAATTCATGAGGGATTGGAACCTAGGATCATCCAGCAGCAATGTCACGCCTCGAGGGGTACCCTAAACGTGACAGTCCGCCGTACACAATACTAAAGCCTAGGAATGACTACCTTAGTCACGCAAAGGCTTCCATATCATGTATAAGGCGTACATCACACCAAGGGAATGCATCGGAGTAGCACAATTTATATTGATAATAAATAAGTAACAAGGCAAAGAGAATACTTATCATAAAACATACATGTTGCATTTCAATTCTTAGGGGCATGTCCATCAATTATCTTCAAATAAATATACATCACTATTCATATAAGTCATTATATATAAAGAACCTTACAAAATTATTTATCTTATGATTCTATTTCCTTCATAGAAGCTTAACCATCCTTCCATGATTTCCTCAATGTCATGATCCTCAATTTAAGCCACGGATATACCTATTTCAACAAAATCTATAGGGGTATAAGCTACAACTAGCTTAGTGAGATATTCCTTTTCATTCGCACCATATTTTCAAATAAGTTTATTTATTTATTCACATATATGCTATGCATACAATGCAATAACCACGTGATTACGCAAATATATATAGTTATCCGGAAACCATATATAGAATGGATTTACCCCTGCGTATCAAAGGTTAGGGAATCGGGGTTGAAGGTCCTCGACCTTCTACTGCTAGTCCCTAGGTCCTTACCCACAGCGTTCGATTGGCTCGGCTCCGAACCTAGAGTCGCTTTCCCCGAGCGATTTGGATTCTCCAGGAAGGAACACGGCCCGTGGCACTGCACGATCACAACCAATCCAACTCTACACGTAGGAGTAGCAGCCTTCCGAAATAAATGTGACTCGATGGATGCTATGCGTGAGCGTTTTATTTTTCTTAAGCCAATGCTTATTAAGGTTTATTCGGGGCGATCAATCAATTTAGCAAACAATAAACAGTCATACAAGTAAGTAAACAAAATTATTAAACAAGCAGTTCAAAGCTGTGATATTCTTAATTCTCATTTCATACATAAACATAGAATCATACATACATAATCCCGAATTCCCCAAATATATATCCATTTTTTATCTTTTCTTATTACACTAATGCCGCTACTTTACAAGCGCAAGCAAGGTAACGAAATTAGGAGGAATAACTCACTCATTCATTTTTCTATCTTCTTAGTCGTAGAAATCCTCGGGTAGGGTATTCTCGTGTCCTTCATCACCTAGACAAAAGAAATACCCGGGATAAGTCTTTCATGAAATTCCTATCCTTGGATATTTTAAACTTTTCTTAAAATTACGGTAAAATCGTATAAGAAGAAATTCCAACTTAAAATGGCCATAACTTGCTCATTTTAACTCAGAATTTTGCATATAATATACCGTTTTCTACCTATTCGAAAAGATCTATCCATTTCTAGGGTTATCTTTGTCATATAAGGTCATTTGGGTTCCAAAAACATTGGGTACAGATTTAAAACGAAAATTGCCAAACTTTTACAAATCCGTTTTCTAACTCAACTTCATTTAAAAAAAAAAATCCTTTTGTAATAATATATGTATATAAATATAAACACTTTGAATATATATAGGTAAGCTCACTTTATATGCAAAAATCCTAATGGTAGTGTCTCAATAATTTATTTCATAAAACAATTCATTTAAACTTTAACTTTGAAAATTTCTTTTCAAGTATTTTAAAGAAACTTTATATTTTCCTAAGTTGTTATAAATGAGTATATTCTTATTTTATTTTCTTCATTCTTTTTCCAAGGACAAATAAATTTTCTTTTAACCTTAGTTTTCCATAAGTTTTACTAAAAAAAAAAAAAAACAAATTTATCAAAAGTATATTAAGTTCATGAAAACCTTTTCATAATTTTATATTTAGGATGGTTTTAGAAAATGAGTCTTATCTTCTTATATTCATTTCTAAAATATAAGCCTTTGTTTTCTAAAACTTGTCCTTTCATTTCTTTTGAAAAGAATCATCTTTATTGATAAAATCCATTATTGTTAATCTTACTTTATTTATATCCTTTTGAAAATAAGTTCCTTCTTTTACAAATTTGAAAATCATTACTTTTCCTAAGTGGGTTCATAACTTTATGAGTTGATTTTTATATTAACTTTGAAAACTAGTTTGTTTCTTAGTTTAAAAAAGAGTTTAAGTCTTAAACTTTTAATATTAACAAATTATTTTTCTTAAAACTTAGATTACCATAAAATACAAAGAAGATATTTATTTCTTATGTTTTCTTGATAAAACTATCTTTGTTATTTAAGAAAACTTGAGAAAACTTGTATTACTCTATTTCTAGGTTGTTGATAATAACTTCATGATTTTGTGGTAAATCACCTAATCGAAATTCTAGCTTTGAGTTCCTTTAATAAAGTAAAATTCTATTTTTTGATTAGTTGAGACATTAACATTATGTAATCGCAAGTATTATGAGCATATAAAATAATAGGAACATAAGAAAATACTAGAAATAAATAATAAGCAAGAAAATAAAATATCTAATATTGGGAACCTTAGCTTTATCAAGGTATCTCGGTCAAGTATTGGAGCCTTAGCTTTATCAAGGCATCCCGGGACTAAGAATGGACTAGTCCCGAAAGATTAAAGAAAATAAATAAAAGATTGTTTTGACTTGATATGGACAAGTCTAAGACTAGAAAAACTAGTCTTAATAATAACATGAAATAAATAAATTGCAATAACAAGTAAGCTTATATGCTCTAAAAGATATATATACATATATATATTTATAAGCAAGTTATAGCAAAAGATCAATATATAAACAAGTAATAAATGACAAAGTATATATATACATGAAAGTAGTTCCATGAACAAGAACCAAACATGATCTTAATGTGGTTTTCTTTAGTTTTTCAACCTAAGAAACAACATCAAAACCATAAAAGGTTACTTGACATAGAAAGAATGAAACATGAGTTCTTCATTACCTAAATGGGTAAGAAGAAAGAATTGTTTTCTTGAAGGCTTTTGCTTTAGAAATGGGTTTTTGGAAATAAGAGAGTTTTGGTAGGAGAGATTTTCTTCTTACAAGAAGAGAGTTCTTGTAAGAGTATGGAGAGAGTGTTTAGAGAGGATTTTTGCATAAATTCTCCACTTGAGAAAGGTATGAAGAAATGAGAAGAGGAGAGGTGGTATTTATAGAATTTTGTGGAGGGAATTAAGAGGTAATAAAATAAATTGAAAAAGAAAAATTAAATTGTGGAAAGAGAAAGAGGGGGGGGTGCCGGTTTTGCATCTTTTGGGGGTGAAAAATGTTTTTATTTTATTTGTTTGTGTAATAAAGAAATAATGTGTAAAGTTGATGTGAATAAAGTTATATTGGAAATGAAAAAAGTAAGAAAATAGATATGTAGGTGTAAGAGATAGGTGTAAGAAAAAATAGAGATAATGAAATAGTAATGAATAGTAGAAAAGTACTATGAATAGTAGACTAGACAATTAAAGTACCGGTAGTAATAAAAATACGCGTAATAATGTGATATCTGTAATTTTTAGCTACCGAAAAATTCTAAAACTGATATTTTTGGAATCCTTATATTTTTACGAGTCTATTGGTATAAACAGAATATTTTTTAATATTCCGAGCTTCGGGACACGCTTTTCGAGCACTGATCCAGATTGAGTCCGAAGGACACTCGAAATTCGTGAATTTGATATTTTTATGTTACCCTATATTATTACGGACTATTCTAGGCCATTATCTTAATTTCGTTTTCTAGGGTTTGAAAACACGAGATTGCCGGATCTTAGACACTATGGTTCATTATGGGTTTTATTGCTTTTTAGGGTTCCGATTTGACTTCTGGTTTTGTCGAGATATTCATAAGATCGTATAATTTTTTTTTTAGTTTTGATCGTTTTATATTTTTAGCTTGACGTCTATGGTTTAGCTTATTTTATTTGTGATTATTTAATAGTTTTTAGTTCTCGGGATCGTTAACCGAGTATAGGATTATGAGTTGACTTAGTTTGACTTTTGGTGAAAATTTGGAATTTGTGATTCTAAAATTTTACCGAAGGATTTATGATTTTATCATTTCGTTGTTAAGCGGTATTTGGATCTATCGTTTCAATTCGCGTTTTGGGAATTGGATAGATTATTTAATTGGCGTACAGACGTTGATTATACCGGTAGTTGGACTTTATATTTTGTTTCAAGGGTTCTTGTTTTCTCAAGATCCAGAAAGCTCGTTCTTTATCTTTTTTTTTTTTGGAATTAAGTTTTAACTTGATTCGATTTTTAGGGTTTCGTTTCCAGTGTTTTGACTCGGTCTAGAATTTGGTTTTTTTATCTTGACTTGATTTTTGGGATGTAATTTTTTATACTTAGACTTCTAGGATTATTTTTAAGAATTATGAAATTTTCGGGGGTTTACAAGCAATCTTGGAGATGCACCCGAAGAATGAAGAAAGGAAGGAAGAAGATTGAGCATATCCCTAGAAGTCCAGCTTAAATTTTGTAACCATAGACTAGATCCGCGATCTCAGTCTATCTTTTAGTTTTCATAACAATGTTTTGTTGTTTTCTATGTAATTTCCCTTTTGTGATTTCCTTTGAATATTTCTATTTTCATGAATGAACTTTATTTCCAAATTAACGATGTTATGCCTTAAGTTTGATCTCAAAAATTGTTTTGATTTAAATTTTATTATCTTCTATGTATGTTAAAGTTTCCGTTACATCCACCAGTTTTCGACAAAAATTTAATGAAGTTATCAATATTTATAAAACCTAACTTAGAAAAGTTTTAAACAACCAAAATAGAAGTAGACGAAGAGAGGAGCAAAGTGCCTCTAACCAACCGGATATGGAAGCAGAACAACCTGCCGCTCGAGGAGCCGCTGCACCTTAGATGGACCTGCATGCCACGCTAGGACATTTGACCCATGTGTTAGGAGTGATTAGGCAAAACATGCCAGCACAAGCACCCGTACCTGAGACTACACCAACAACAGCACCAGCACCTATACCAACACCACCGCCACAACAAGCATCAACAGAGGCATCTGTGCATAGGAACATGCACTCCCAAAATAAACTACTACCTCCACCACCACCACCAAGGCCATATAAAAGCATGTTGCCTGACTTCATCAAAAGCAACCGCTACTTTGAAGGAGCTTATGATAAGCCGGAGGAGGCCGAAGATTGGCTGGCCCAAATTGAGATGTCTTTTGATGCATATAAAGTTCCGCACTACCTGTAAATCAAGTATGGAACATTCATGCTTCGTCTGAACGCTAGGATATGGTGGGATCAAAGAAAAGAGAGCTAATGACTCCAATCACTTGGGAAATGTTCAAACATTAGTTCTTGGAAAATTACTTCCCAGGAAGTTTACAAGTAAGATATAGTTCAGACTTCTTGCAAATTGCTCAAAAGGGAAGAACGATCGAGCAATACGAGACCGAGTTCAGTAGATTGCTACAATATGCCCCTGATTCCTACAAGTACAACAAGGAATTGAAAAGACAAGTCTTTATAGGAGGATTGGATGAAGACCTGAGAATGAGGTTGGAAGAATTTGATATAAGAAATTTTCGAGAATTGGTGGAAAGAGCTCGGATCGTAGAAGGAGCAAAGAAAAGGAGAGAAAGAAAAGAAGAAGAAGAAACCTCGATCGTTGAGAAGAAGTTTTGTAAACCCCCAAAAATTTCATAATTCTTAAAAATAATCTTAGAAGCCTAATATCAAAATACAAATCCCGAAAATCAACTCAAGATAAAAATCCAATTCTAGACCAAGTCAAAACACCGGAAACGAAATCCTAAAAATCGAATCAAGTTAAAACTTAATTCCAAATAAGATCAAAAACGAGTTTTCTCAATCCTGAGAAAACGACAACCCTTGAAACAAAATATAAAGTCCAACTACTGATATAATCAACGTCCGTACGCCAATTAAATCGTCTACCCAATTCCTAAAATGCGAATCAAAATGGTAGATCCAAATACCGCTTAATAACGAAATGATAAAATCTTAAATCCTTCAGTAAAATTTTAGAATCATAATTTTCAATTTTCGACAAAAGTCAAACTGAGTCAACTCATAACCCTAGACTCAGTTAATCTATCCCGAGAACTAAGAACTATTAAATAATCACAAATAAAATAAGATAAAACATAGATGTCGAGCTAAATATATAAAACGATCAAAACTCGAAAATTATATGGTCTTACGAATAACTCAATAAAATCGAAAGTCAAAACAGAACCCTAAAAGTCAACAAAGCCTATAATGAACCCTAGTATTTAAGATCTGGCAATCCCGCAATCTCAAACCCTAGAAAACAAAATTAGGCCAATAGCTTAAAATAGTTCGTAATAATATAGGGTAACATAAAAATATCAGATTTGCGAATTTCGAATGTCCTTTAGACTCAAACGGGGACAGTTCTTGAACAGCGTGTCCCGGAGCTCGGAATATTAAAAATATTCCATTTATACCCATAGACTCGTAAAAATATAAAGATTCCAAAAATATCAGTTTTAGAATTTTTTAGTAGCTAAAAATTACATATATCGCCTTATTACGCGTATTTTTGTTACTTTTGATACTTTAATTGTCTAGTCTACTATTCATAGTACTTTTTTATGATTCATTACTATTTCACTATCTCTACTTTTTCTTACACCTATTTCTTACACCTACATACCTATTTTCTTACTTTTTTCATTTCCAATACAACTTTATTCACATCAACTTTACACATTACTTCTTTATTACACAAACAAATAAAATAAAATCAATTTCCCCCCCTCACAAGGACCAAAATCGACGCCTCTTGTCCCCCATTTCATCCAATTTTATTTCTTTTTCAATTTATTTTATTACATCTAAAATTCACTCCAAAAATTCTATAAATACCTCCTTCCTCTTCCACTCTTTCACACAATTCATTTCACTACCAAAACTCTCTCAAATTCACTACACAACTCTCTCTACAACATTTCCCTCTACCAAAATTCTCTTTCACCAAATACTCACAAAATTTCTCTCTACAACTACCATTTCTCAATAACCACATTACCATACATTCACTACCATCTTCAAACCACTTACACACTTTAGGTAAATATTTCTTCCAACTATTATTCACTCATGTCATGTAACTTAACATGACTATGGTGTTGTTTTGAAACTCATATGAGTAGTAAAAGCAACAACATGTTCATGTTTTGTTCTTATACATAAGCTTCCTATTTTATTATGTTGTTATTATTATTGTTATTAATTGCCTCTAATCTAACTTATATATGGTATTATATTATGTATATATATTTATTTAGAGCATATAAGCTCATTTGTTATTTATTTACTTCCAAGTTATGTAATTTATTCATTTTATGTTGTTATTAAGACTAGTCTTTCTAGTCTTAGACTTATCCATATCAAGTCAAAACAATCTTTTATTGATTTTCTTTAATCTTTCAGGACTAGTCCATTCTTAGTCCCGGGATGCCTTGATAAAGCTAAGGCTCCAATACTTGACCGGGATACCTTGATGAAGCTAAGGTTCCTAATACTTGATATTTTATTTTCTTGCTTATTATTTATTTATAGTATTTTCTTATGTTCTGATTACTTTATATGCTCATGATACTTGCATTTACATAATGTTAATGTCTCAACTAATCTAAAAATAGAATTTTACTTCACTTAATGAACTCAAAGCTAAGTTTTCGATTATATGATTTATCACAAAATCATGAAGTTATTATCAACAACATAGAAATAGAGTTTTCTCAACGTTTTCATAAATAACAAAGATAGATTTCCAAGGAAACATAAGAAATAAATATTTTCTTTGTATATTATGTGAACCTAAGCTTTTAGTAATATAATTTATTAATATAAAAAGTTTTTACAAAAAGCTTAAGATTTAAACTCTTTTAAACTTCGAAATAAAACTAAGAAAACAAACTAGTTTTCAAAGTTAAGATAAGGATCAACTCATAAGGTGATGAACCCGCTTAGGAAAAATAATGATTTTCAAATTTCTAAAAAGAAGGAACTCATTTTCAAAAGAATATAAATAAAGTAAGATTCACAATAATGGATTTTATCAATAAAGATGATTCTTTTCAAAAGAAATGAAAGAACAAGTTTTAGAAAGCAAAAGCTTATATTTTAGAAATAAATATAAGAAGACAAGATTCATTTTCTAAAAACCATCCTAAATACAAAATGATGAAAATGTTTTCATCAACTTAATATACTTTTGATAAATTTGAACTTTAATCACTAGAAGAAAAATTTATGCAAGACTAAAGGATTAAGGAAAAATTTAACTTGTTTTGGAAAAAGGAATGAAGAAAATAAAATAAGAATATACTCATTTATAACAACATGGGAAAAATATATAGTTCCTTTAAATTCTTGAAAGGAAATTTTCAAAGTTAAAGTTTAAATGAATTGTTTTATGGAATAAATTGTTGAGACACTACCATTAGGATTTTTGCATATAAAGTGAGCTTACCTATATATTCAAAGTGTTTATCAAATATATAATTATATACATATATTGTTTCAAAAGGTTTTTCTTTAAAATAAAGTTGAGTTAGAAAACGAATTTGCAAAAGTTTAGAAAAAATTGTTTTAAATCTGTACCCGACGTTTTAGGAACCCAAATGACCTTTTATGACCAAGATAAGTTTAGAAATGGATAGATCTTTTCGAATAAATAGAAAACGGTATATTACATGCGAAATTCCGAGTTAAAATGAGTAAGTTATGGCCATTTTAAGTTGGAATTTCCTCTTATACGATTTTACCGCGATTTTAAGTAAAGTTTAGAATCTCCAAGGATATAAATTCCATGAAAGACTTATTCCGGGTATTTCTTTTGTCTAGGTGACGAAAGATACGATATTACCCTACCCGAGGATTACTAGGACTAAGAAGATCGCAAAATGGATGAGTGAGTTATTCCTCCAAATTTCATTACCTTGCTTGTGCTTGTAAAGTAGTGGCATTAGTATACTAAGAAAAGATAAAAATGGATATATATTTGGGGAATTCGGGATTATGTATGTGTGATTCTATGTTTATGTATGAAATGAGAATTAAGAATATCACAACTTCGAACCGCTTGTTTAATAATTTTGTTTACTTACTTGTATGATCGTTTATTGTTTGCTAAATTGATTGATCGCCCCTAATAAACCTTAATAAGGTTTGGCTTAAGAAAAATTAAAACGCTCACGCATAGCATTCATCGAGTCACATCTATTTCGGAAGGCTACTACTCCTACGTGTAGAGTTGGATTGGCTGTGATCGTGCGGTGCCACGGGCCATGTTCCTTCCTGGAGAATCCAAATCGCTTAGGGAAAGAGACTCTAGGTTCGGAGCCGAGCCAACCGAACGCTGTGGGTGAGGACCTGGCGACTAGCAGTAGAAGGTCGAGGACCTTCAACCCCGATACCCTAACCTTTGATACGGAGGGGTAAATCCGTTCTATATATGGTTTTCGGATAACTGTATATATTTGTGTAATCATGTGATTGTTGCATTGTATGCATAGCATATGTGTGATTAAATAAATAAACTTGTTTGAAAATATGGTGTGAATGAAAAGGAATATCTCATTAAGCTAGTTGTAGCTTATACCCCTATAGATTTTGTTGAAACAGGTATACCCGTGGCTTAAATTAAGGATTATGACATTAAGAAAGTCATGGAAGGATGATTAAGCTTCTATGAAGGAAATGGGATCATAAGATGAAGTAATGTTGTAAAGTTCTTTATATGTGATAACCTATATGATTAATGACATATATTTATTTGAAGATAATAGAAGGATATGCCCTTAAGAATTAAAACGTGATATGTTTATGTTTTATGTTAAGTATTCTATTTGCCTTGTTACTTATTATCTATCAATATAAATTGTGCTACTCCGATGCATTCCCTTGATTGTGATGTACGCCTTGTACATGATATGGAAGCCTTTGTGTGACTAAGGTAGTCATTCCTAGGTTTTAGTATTGTGTACGGTGGACTGCCACGTTTAGGGTACCCCTAGGGGCGTGACAAGTTTTATGTAGAATCCAGTTTCATGCCTCCACCAAAGAAATTCAAAATCTCCAACAAATACAATAACAATAATGACAATGGAAGGTTCACACCAAAAGACGCCTAGTGTTGGAAGTGCAATGGAGCATACTACCCTAAGAAGTGCCCTCAGTTATTTGGAAAGTGTTTCTTCTATGGAAATGCAGACCATAAGATATCAAGATGTCCAAACAAAGGAATTAATACTTGTCATGTCTGCAAACAGAAAGGGCATTTCGCCAACAACTATCCACAAGGAAGGAATATTCTAACAAGATCTTCAAAAGGAGTTGTACCTATAAGGATTAAGAAAGGAAATAGAAGTAGAAGTGAAAGCAAATCAGGATCCATTCCTTCAGGAGTTCGAATCTACAACCTAGAAGGACAATGGATAAGTGAAGAAATAAATGAAGAAGATAAAAACTTGGCTACCATGGGATGCAATAGAGACTATAGCTGCGACATAAGAACCGGTAAGCCTTGAATCCTCTTTGTTGTTATTCCTTATACTAAGCAAATAGTTTATAGTTTTTATAGATAAGTAGAAATGCAAATAGAAGTAATAACCCCTTTGTCAGACACCTAAGAAGCCTACAGTTAGGAAGCCAGAATGTTTTTGCTCTCTTAGATTTCGAAGCAACACATTCTTTTGTCAGACCTAGATAAGAGGATAAGACTACCAATAGCAAACGTCAAAGTTTTAAGATTTGAAACCCCCACAAGAAAGGACGATGAAACTTAAAGAAGTGTTGAAGGATCATCTAGTAACAACATAAGGACATGCAGCCGCTCGTGATAAAATTAAGAAGTAATCTTTGGTATAAGACGTTTACTTCCCTATAAAGCTCTAATGAAAGTCACAAGGAGAACATAGGACTCATAGAACTATACGAAAGGAAGATAACATTGGTAAAGAACTTACTATCGTAAGAAAAGAAGAGTCACATTCTTTCAAAATTGATAAAAAAAAGTTCCAAAAATGAATGACTATCTGGATGACACAAAAGAAAATGAAGAGAAACCAACCCTTGGAGATATTCACGATTTTTGATAAAGTTCCAGATAATAAGATGACGTCCGAAGAAGAGAATCAACTTTGAGAAAGACTAATGGCCTTTGAATGTTCTTAAAGGAGATCAAAAGAAGTCAGAAGATTAACTACAAGAACTTTGAATCAAGGCTTTATGCAATCAAGTATACCTTCATGGAATATGATGGTTCAGCTTATGATAGGAGGAAAGGATAAAACTCCAAGTTTATGCGTTGATTCTCAAAAGATGAACAAGGTCACAATCAAGAGTGAATACCACTCCCAGGAATTGAAGATCTTTGGACCGACTATAAAGAACAAACTCAATTTCTCATGAATCAAGATCAAGGTACTACTAGCTAAGAATCGAATCAAAGGATGATTCAAAGGAATGACCCTCAAACTCTTTATGGACACTACGAGTTCCTAGTAATGCTTTTTGGATTATCCAAACCAAGAATACAAGTTCCTTTTTGGATAAACAAGTAATTAACAAAAATCTTAGTCTATTCTAAAAGGAAAAAGGGGGGATAACCAAGGAATGTAATCTTAAGTATAAGAAGTTAATAAAAGAAATCAAGAAGCTAAGCAGTGAGAATTCAAAACAAGGCCTAAAGAAAGAGACGACCATTATGGTATTAAAACCAACCTTGGTAGAAAAAGAATAAAGGAGCTTAACACTAAGATAAGAAGATACAAAGGATAAAGAAGAAAATATAGAAGGAAAGATGCACGGATCAACAATAATATAAGAACTAAAAGATGAATTTGAGAACTAAGATCAAGGAAGTAAGTAAGAGAAAGGTCATGAGTATAACCCGTAGCTTGGGATTAACGGCCCATTCAAGAAGAACTCGAATATACCAAAGTTTTAAAAGAACGTTAGTAAAACGAGAAAGTAAGAATGCCAAAGGACAGAAGATCTATGAAACTTTTGCCAAATACAGAAATAAGAATGGAACCAGACTTCTCAAGAATTTGGATTACCCACAGTATTAATAGAAAGGTGAAAACATTTATAGGTTAATCAATCAACCAAATTGGATCATTTCTTAGTTGATCAATATAACGTCCTCTATATACAACCTGGCAAAGTCTTTTGAGATGAAAGCAAGGAGTCCCTAGTCAAGATCGTGATGAATCAAGACATAAGAATGGTACATATATAAGGAGCTAACAAGAAATTTTGAAGAAAAAGAGGCCTTTTAATACTACGTAGCGAACAACAATCCAATTTTGAAGGAACAATTAAGAATGTCTCACGGGTTTCCAAGAATGAGGAAGGCACAAGATAAAGAAGGAGAGAATGATCAAACAATGAGGACCCTAGAAATTCTGAACGGAGATCAAGTGTGCCTAAGAATAAGAAATGTTTATCGTATGATCCCTTGGAAGGTACTAAAACAAGATGAGCTTGTCATCTAAACCTGTTGAGAACATGAGTAATGTTTGGATCAATTTCGGAGATAAAAGATGATACTCTTTAAGAACGACCTTCTCTATAAGGAATAACTGTTACAGATATTTGTCAAAAAGTTCAAAAGATGGAAAATAAGGAAGTCGAAGTCTAAGGAGAAATCTTAAGGAACTATGGATGAAGTGTAAGCCAAGTATCTAAGTTCGTTTGGAAGCTGCAAATATGAATTTCTAAGTATTGAGGACAAAACTTTCTTTAAGGGGGGTAAGTTGTAAACCCCCAAATTTTTGGAATCGGTTTAAGCCTAAAACCCTAAACAGGAAGTCAACCGGAGCTATAAAGGTCAACAAAACCCTAGTTAGACGTAATAGCTTAAGTTCGGCACTTCCGAATAAGAAACTCGGTGAGAATAAGTAGAAGTTTAGAATGTAGAATATTGCGGAATTATCTAAGGCAACATAAAAAGATCAGATTAGTAAAACCGCAATTCGTCTCGAACCAAATCGGACATGGTTCTTGAAAAACGTGTCCAGGACCCCGGAATAGTAAAAATATTCCGAATATACCGTTAGACTCGTAAAAATATAAGGTTTTCAAAAATATCAATTTTGTAATTTTTTGGTAAGTAAAAATAACAGATATCGCATTTATATGTGTATTTTCTTACTACCGGTACTTTATTAGTCATATATACTTTACATTACACTATTCATTACTATTCTACACTATTTTTTTATCTCTACTTTTTCTTACACCTACTCTTACACACACCATAACCTATAACCTATAACCTTTACTTTTTACCTTTTCCATAACTTTATTTCACATCTACCTTACATATTACTTCTTTTATTTAACAAAAAGCAAAAAAATAAAATCATTTAACAAAAAGCAAAAAAATAAAATCTCTCCCCATCTCTATCAAGCATGGCCGGTGCTTCCCCCCTCCCTCTCTCCTCAAATTTGTTTCAATTTTTATTTATTTTAATCATACAAAAATCCTTTCATATTTTCCTATAAATATCCCCCTCCTCTTTCACTTCTTTCACACATTTACTACCCACAAATTCTATACGAAAACCATCCCAAAATCTCTTCTCAAAACTCTCTCAAAATACCCTCCCAAAACTCTCTCAATTTCATTTCAAAACAACTTCTACCAACAACTAAAACCCATAACCACATAACAATACTAAAGTCTTCCTTAGGTAACCATTCCATATTATTTTCTTTCTTTTCATGTCATGTAACTTTACATGACCATAGTGTGAGTTTCCAAAGACTAAATGTTATGGAAGCTACATTATGTTCATGTGTTGTTCTTGTTCATGAAAATCTATTTATGTTTATGTTATTACTTTGTTCATATTATTGTTACTATATCTAAGTATTATTATCTATCTCTCTCTCTCTCTCTATATATATATATAAACATATTGTTTAGAGCATATAAGCTCACTTGCAATTTATTTATTTTATGCAATGCAATTTATTTATTTATTCCATTGCAATTTATTTATTTATTACTTGTTAAATTAAGATTAGTCTCTAGTCTTAGACTTGTCCTCATCAAGTCAAAACAAATTTTTCTTTCTTTCATTTTATTTATTTTGGGACTAGTCTACTTCTTAGTCCTGGGAGCCTTGAAAAAGCTAAGACTCCCAATACTTGACTTTATTATTTATACTATTTTGTTTGCTATTATTTTCTCGTAATTCATGTTCATTTAATTTGTTGTCCAAAATTTCAAGTTGTAAAAATAGTTGACAAAAAGGAGATTTTGACACTTAGAAACAAGTTTATGTAAAGTAGAAGATCTATGGTTTAAAACAAAAATAAAGTTATCTCTTTTCAAGTGACAAGAAGAAACCACTAAGATTTTAGAAACTACTTTTACTATAAAAAGCTTCGTAAAACACTTATTATCCAACTTTGTTTTTATAAAGAAAATAAATTTTTATGCAAAGATAATTTCTATGAAAAACATAATATGATGAAGGAATGAGGAATTTTCAAATAAAAGATTTTTTGTAAACAAATAGACAAAGAAATTTGTATAGGAAAAATAGTGTTAATATAGAAAACTTAGAAAGAAGAAAATTTATTTTCAAGAATTTACTTGGAAATATATATATATATATATAAGCCAACATAAAACATTTTTTTTGAAACAAGATATTCATTTCAAGAGATTTACAAAAATGAATTCTTGTAAACTATATTTTTCTAAAAACTCCAAAACCGACATAATTTTACTTGAGCAACATGATTGGACAACAAAAATTTGAGCATGAATAAATATGAGCTAAGTAACCATAAAAAAAGAATTTTTCAACCATATAGATAACTAAGTATTTATCAAACAAATTTTGATTGATTAAACCATAGTTGTTTTTGCATTGGAAAATCCGTGGTGAATTTTGTCGCCACTGTTTCAAAGCCTATATGACCTTGTTTGTTAAAAATAATTTTATAAATGGGTAGATCTTTTCAAGTAGGTAGGAGTCAGTATATTATATGCGCGATTCCGAGTTAAAATGATCAAGTTATGGCCATTTTAAGTTGGAACTTTCCTTTATATGAACTTTAACGTTCTTTTGACATTGTTTTGTCAAAATTCAAGAAAATCATCAAGAAATACTCATTGTGGGTATTTTCTTTGGCTAGGTGACTCCAAGGAAGGATACCTTTATCCCAAAGACTATTTCGATTAAGAGGAGTGTGTGAATGACTCATCCGCATAGAGGAATAGTCGACATAGCATCGTGAGTTTATTTCCTTTAAATGCTATACTTGTTGTGCTTGTAATTTAGTTGCATTATAAGCTAGGAAAAGATAAAGGGATATGTATGTAAATAATTTTTTGAAAGAATTCTAAGAATATCGAGGCTGGAATTGATTTAAAATGGTTGTTTTAGTATAAATAATTACTTTGTGCGAGATGCTTTGATCACCATAAACTTGATAATAATAATGTTACGATGTCATAAATAAATGGATTCATGCATACCACGAAGTGAGTCACATTGCATTTTGGGTTATTATCCTTGGGTGAGAAGGATAGTAAGCTCATGTCGAAAGCAACACTTAGCGGAGGATCCGAAAGCGATTGCTTGGCGGCGTTATGGAAAAAGGAAATGCTTGGCAGAAGATCCGAAAGCAAGGCTCAATTGAAGTAGATTGCATGTGCTTGGCAATATTGATCGAAACCATAAAACTTTTTATTGAAATTACTTGTTTTGAGGTTATGTATCACCAAACCCCGAATGGAGGGCGCAAATCCATTCAACAAATAGTTCCGAAAAACTATATGCCTTGTTTGCCTACGTGTATGTTGCATTCCATTTGTTTGTTTAATTAACTTGTTTGAAACTTTGTTAGAAGAAGTTATTTATGGAAATAATTCTCACTAAGCTTGTTAGCTTATACCCCATGGATATCTTTTGCAGTTTCCCTATTTATGGTTAAGGCTACGAGGACCCTACGGTCAGGTAATTTCTTTTTGGATAAAGAAAATTCTAGATGAAGTTAGTATTAGTAATGATGTACAAATATTCTTGTAATAGATTAGTGATCAAGGGAAATGTCCTTAAGTTTTAAAGATCATGGTTATAAGTAATTGAATATTATGAATCCTCTTTTTTTAATATGTTATTATATCTTTTTAAGCTTCATAATTCCATGTGTGGTCCTCTAAAATTGTGAGAGCACGCCTTACACTTAATATCAAAGCTTTTGGGAGTGGCTAAGATCGTCATACTTAAGCTTTAATATTGAGTGTGGCAGACTGTTACGTTTAGGGTACCCCCTTGGGGCGTGATAGTTGTCATTCATTAGCTTTAATATTATGTGCGGTGGACTGCTACGTTTAGGGTACCCTCCGGGGTATGACACTTGGACTTACAAATCATTGATCCAAAAGTTCCTGTAATTGTTTCTTTAACTCCTTTAACTCAACAAGAGCCATGCAGTAAGGCATTTTAGATATCGGTTTCGTGTTTGGTGCCAAATTAATTTCAAAGTCAATCTCTTGCTTTAGGGGTAACATTAATAGTTCATCAGGGAAAACATCCAGAAACTCATTCACAACTGGTGTATCCTCAGCTCGATGCAACTCTTCCTTATTTTCCATTGCACCAAAAGAACTTTTCTTTTTGGTCTTGACCTCCTCATCTACAAGTAGTTCAAACAAACTTAACTCAGTTCCTCTTGAAATTGTTGTTTCTCCCTTAAATTCAACATCCATTCCATCCAAGTCCTTGAACCCCTCTTTCTTCCGTCTACAATCTACAACAACTTTAGCAAAAGTCAACCAACTCATACCCAAAATCACTTCATACTTACTCATTTCCAAAACAATCAAATCACATCTTATGTGATGTCCTTGAATCACTATTGGGCAGTTTTTCAAGACCTCATTAGTCGTTACCACATTTCCAGTTGGAGTCTTGATACGAAAGCCAAAGATAGCAGTAGCTATTAGTAATCCGACTTGTTTCGCCAAACCAGTAGTGATAAATGAGTGTGTGGCTCCAGTGTCGAACAAGGTGTAAGCAGTCGTCTTATCTACTAATATGCATCCTGTATTCAACATGACTAATTACTATCCCAAACCATTATAGTCCATTCCCTAACTTTATCTTAGATTACTATACTTACTTTTCCTTTTTATAACCCTTGGATACTAAGCAATTTATAATCATTTGAAAAACAGACACAAGGGCTAGAAGACTAACCTGTTACAAGTCCAAAATCTTGGCCATCGTCTTCCTCTAGGACAGCCAATTCATAGCCTTCATCCTTAGCTTCCTCAAACCCATTGTCCCTCTATATTATATATCCTCATGCCATGCATAGCCGATCCAGAACGGTTGCTAGGATTTCCGCTATTCTCGTTTTCAAACCCTGTTGAAGATGATCCTCCAAATGTCCTGGTTGGGGCACTCATCCTCTGTGAGCACTCATTGGCAAAGTGTCCAACTTGCTTATAGACAAAGTAAATAGTGGTAGCCTTCTTAGGGCACTCGAAGAGCTTGTGACTTACTTCCCCATAGAAATAGCATTTGTCTCTCAACTGCGGACATCTCCTAGGGTAGTGCTCTCCCTTGCACTTCCAACAACTTGGGGTTTTAGGGATGTTCTTTCCTCCATTTCCCCCGCTTGTATTTCCTTTGAAGCCATAAAATGGCTTGAACCTCTTATGGGGATACCTAGAACTTGACCCCCCATAAAACTTTCTCCCAAACACAGAAGGTGTTCTATCTACGGTCTTTGTCTTTCTCTTTTTAGCCCCTTCAACAATCCGGGCTCTTTCAACCAATTTCCTAAAAGTCCTGATGTCGAACTCCTCAAGTTTCACTCTCATATCCTCATCCAAGCCATTCAGAAAAACCTATCGCTTTAGTTCCTCACTATATTTGTACGAGTCAAGGGCATACTGGAGCAGCCTACTAAATTCGGTCTCATGTTGTTCCACTGTGCGGCCTCTTTGTGATATGTGCAGAAAATCCGCACTGTACTGTACCCGGAGACTTCTAGGAAAGTAATGCTCGAGGAATTTGTAGGGGAACATCTCCCATGTAACAGGTGGCACAAGTTCCCTTCTTTTATATTCCCACCATACTCTTGCATTCAGCCTTAGCAGGTACGTGCCATAATTAACTCTTAAGTGGTGGGCACTTCGAAGGCATCAAACGATCGTTCTATTTGAGCCAACCAATCCTTAACCTCATCAGGTTTTCCAAGGGCTCCCTCACAGTATCTATTACTCCTTGTGAACTCGGGCAAAGAGCTCTTGTACGGTCTTGGGGGTGGTGGTGGAGGTAATGGTACGGTGTGGGATTGCGCATTTTCAGGCATTGGCATAGCTACAGATGCCTGTTACACTGAAGGTAGTGGAGTAGGTGTTAAAGTAGGAGCGGGAACAGGAGTAGAAGCAGGCATAGTTTGTTGAATGGCCTCAAGCACTTGTGTCAGTTGTCCTAAAGTCACTTGTAAAGCAACTTGAGCATCAACCATTGGTTGGTTTGGCGGTAGTGCCGCTTGTTATTCTCTCCCTACATTTGGTTCATTCGACGCGCTTTGCTCTTGTCGTCTCCTTCCTCTACCATGGCTGTGTTACGTTTTATTTAACTCAGTTAAGCAATCTTCCAATAACATTATTAACATTTTATATTGAGATTCAAAAATGTCGGAATTTCTTATACAAGTGAGTAATTAAAAGCAAAGTATAATTTAAGAAACTTAAATAAAGAAATCTCAACTTCATAAAACTTAACATAATTTTTCATTAAGACTTCAACTGTAGGTACGAAGACCTTCACATTGGTATTGAAAACAAAGCATAATGATTCAAAACAACACAACATGAAATAACCATAGACAACATCCTGGAACAACAAAAGCTACTATGACCTGTCTTTTAAGGTCGCGACTAGAAGATTCAGCTTGGACTTGTGGGTCAAAACATAGGTCTCGCTTCCTTCCTTTAATCCTCACATTCTCTTTTTGTAAACTACTTCTTCTCATTCTTCAACCTCATTTCCTTCAGAGGGAATAACAACCTTATTCTCTATCTTATCTACTTCTTCCTCATGGGGTGGGTAACTAATTTGACTTGGTGGAGGTGGCTGGGCCATATCGGCGGGTGGAGGTAGTATTTCCTCATATACTCCCCACCAAAAAAAGTGACTTTGAGCATCCGCTCGAAGCTAATCCATGTGATCCCCTAACAAGTCATGGGCATAAACAAACAGATATCCAATTGGGTTCCAGGTTTAAAAATAGGGAAAAGTCGATTTTCCTTCATTCCTTAATACATAAGTAGCTTCCTGCTACATGGATTGCCCCAACTTATAAACAGCAATCCTTTCTAAAGTGTATATCACTTCAATCTTCGACCAACATTTCTTCCTTATAAGGTAATACTCTATGTTGGTCACTACTTTATGCCACTCGATGTTCATCAACCCGCTTTTCCACAAAACTAAACATCTCTCGGATTGACTTAGGATGGCCAGCTAAAGCAAATTCTTCGCACAAGACTCTAATTCTTAAACGGTACTCAACCAAAGACTCATCAGGTTGCTTACGCATTTGCCTTGCCGCTATGCGGGCTCCACCAAGTGTAAGCTATTCACAAAAGAGGAAATGATTAGAATTGAGAAACTCATATTACCCATGTTATTCTTATCTAAGCCTTCTTTATTTAATTCTTACCCTATCTTAGTCTTTTCTTTTTATTTCTCCTTAAGTCTATTAATTAAAGCTATGATTGTAGATTCTTAACCATGCTCTAATATCAACATAAACTGTCACGCCTCAAAGAGTACCCTAAACTCGACAGTCTGCCACACTCGATATCTAAACTCAGGTATGACAACTTTAATCACTCCATGAGTTTAAACACCGGGTGCAAGACTCACGTTCAACATATAAGGAACCATACTTTGAATCGAAATAGTTTAAGGAAACATACATAGCAATAAAAATATCAATCATAACAGTTATAACCAGATAAATCTATTACATGAGCTAAGGGGCATACCCCCGTCAAAATATTCAAAGTCTATGGGTCCACAAAAGTCTCTTACATCAACTATCATATATATATATAGATTAAGGAGATTTAACTAGAATTCTATGCCTACATCTAGGTCCAGACTTCTTTAAAAAGCTTGATAGGCATAATTTATCATCATTCTAAATGTCAAATTGAGTCTAATTTATGGTTTATTGATAGGATTCTTAATAGATTAGGTACTTATTTATTATATATATCTATTTCAGGTCAATTTTGAGCACATTGGCAATATAAGGAAGAAATGTGAGGAGAATCCAATCAAATTCAAGCAAAGGAGCAAGAAGCATAAAGAGAGTCCAGCTTGTACGGCCATGCATTTGTCAAAATGGAGGAAAAAATGGAAACAGTGGCTAGTACGAGGTCTTGTACGCCCGTACACGTAGCAATAAGGAAGGAAAATAAAAGCAGATTCCAACTTGTACGCCCGTACAACATTTGGCTGAAGAATCAACTCCAGTATCGAGTACGCCTTTGTGTACGCCCGTGCAAAATGAAAATTTGTCAAGAAAGTGCTTGTACCATACTTTGTACGGTCGTGACTCTAGGAAATGTATGATGAATATTTTCCGACGTTTTCTTGAAACAGTGTGATTGTTGAACATTAAAAAAGAAAAGTTGTCCATTTTCATATAAAAACTCTCAGGAAAAGTGTTTTAGACATATAAATACACCACACCCATTGGATGAAAGGATGATATGATTCATTCTTAACACCATCACATCTATTCGTAAGAAATCTATGTGTTAGTTGAAGTGGAACATATTATATTGTGTGGATTTTCTAGAAGAAACTCGAGAGAGACAACTGGGAACAAGTGTTCGTGTCTATAATCGCATCCATATCATTGTAATTGAAAGGGGTTTTCTCTTCTTTTTCTCGGATATCATGTGTTGTTGTTTAATTGTTGTTGAATTTTATTACTATGTCATGAGTGACTAGATCTAGGGTTACAAAGTCATATTATCATGAATTGCTCATGTAATTGTTAGTAATCTGTTTAATTATGAATTACTAGTGATGGGTCTTCATAAAAGTTAGGAAATTGTAGTGCACAACATGATCCTACATCAGATCTCGATGGAAATGTTGAGAAACAATTCCATCGAGTAGATTTAAATCACTAGAACAAATTACTCCTGGTAATAGAGATATTATTAGGAAATTTGCTGCATATTTAAGGAGATTTAAGGATAATTAGAACACTCTAAAGCAATTCTAATTTGTCCATTTATTTAGGAGAGATTTTAGTAGATGCAAATGGAATAAGAATTGGTTTATTATGAGAATAAGAACCATGAATTGAGAATCCCTACAGATAAGTAGTTAAAAGGATGAATTGTATTGTAGTTCATGTTAATATGATGGAGTAACCTTGTCTTATTGTGATTTAAATTGTATTAGAGTTGTGTTCTGCATAATATTTTAGTGAACTTGTGTAATTAATATAGTTTAGTTGTTAATTATAGGTTAAATTTAGATAATCCAATTTATTCGATTGCTAGATAATAATTAATAGGGTGAGTAGTAGTACTTGTCAAGGCCCCGAGGAATACGACCCTATAAGCCATTCCTATACTATAATTTGATAGGTGCACTTGCCTATTGTTGACCTGATATTAGGAATGGATTATTGGATATTAATTGTTAAACTCAGGTCGGAACTAATCAAAGCTTCTTAAGGTTCAAAAGCTGTACCTAAGGAAAGTAACTTCTTAGATAGCCATAAATATTCATACTACAATAAGAAACTATAGGGATATAAGCTTACGAGCTTAGTGAGTTTCATTTCCAAAAATTAAATACTCAACAACAGTATATATATCAGGTAAGTTATATTAACAACCATATGAAATGCACAAACACGTGAGCATACAATACATAAGACCTTCCGGAAATCTTATGTTGAATGGATTTATGCCCTCCATTCGGGGTTAGGTGTTTCAGGGCCATACGACCGTAGATTTCAATTTTTCTCATTTATATTGTGGTTGATACAGATGTCCACCCACACACATTTTCAATTCCGGCCCTTTATACCAACATTCGAGTTTACAGGCCCCTCGTTGCCCAGCTATTATGCTTTCTTCCCACAAAGGTATAATAACCCATGCAATGTGACTCACATATGATATGTGTCATGCCCCGAAGGGTATCCTAAATATGATAGTCTGTCGTACACAATATTAAAGCCTAGGAATGACCGCCTTAGTCACGTGAAGGCTTCCATACTATGTATAAGGCGTCTAACACATAGAGGAAACGCATCGGAGTAATACATTTTATATTGGTACAACTTGAGTAACAATGTAAAGGGAATACACTTCACTATACTTCAAATTACAATTCATCAAAAGATTTCACTACATAAAACTATTACAAAGCAAATCATAAAACCTAGCTAATAACTTCAAGTATTCATACTTCCCGCCAGAATCCCGAAGTCATATTCGGCTCCAACCATCTCGGTCCCCACTTAGCATTCTTGAGATAACCTGTTCATTCAAACATCTATTGGGGTATAAGCTACACTAGCTTATTGAGAGTTCCCTTAATTTCGTACAATAACAAGCAAGTTATAATTCATCCATATGCTATACGTGAACAAACACATGAACAGACAAGCATATGACTTTCTGGTAGCCATATGTGAATGGATTTATGCCCTCCATTCGAGATTAGGATGGTCCATAAGACATGAAATCATAATTCCAATCTTGAGTGGGATGGTCCATAAGTCATGCAACCATAACCCCAATCTCTTTCTCTTGATTGTACAACCTCTGTCTTTTGATTGTGATGGTTTTATGTGTCTATCCCACATCCATTGACTTAAGCGATCTCAAATCCTTAATGTTAACATAGGCCCCCTCCCTATCCGCTAATATACTTTTGTCCCATCAAAGGTATATCAGCCACTGCAATGTGACTCCGTACGTGATATGCATGTACAGTTTATTCATATAATCGTAGCATGTTAATTATGTAGGTTAAGAGTGA
Organism: Combretum micranthum; assembly: GCA_024138025.1. Lineage (NCBI taxonomy): Eukaryota > Viridiplantae > Streptophyta > Magnoliopsida > Myrtales > Combretaceae > Combretum > Combretum micranthum. Next base: position 2,530,990 of record JAMXBD010000006.1, read on the forward strand.
TCATAGAAAATTTCAAACAATTCGAGTCTATGCTAACTCATACAATGATCTTATAACAAGTCTCGCATCGATATACTTATCATTTATTTAACCAAGATTATATCACAACTCATCACAATTTTTATCTTTTCCTAATTCTAATGCAACTAGCTACAAGCACAATCAAGGTAACAAAATAAGAGGAAAACTCACTCGGCCATTGGATCACCGGTCTCTTATTAAAAGTAATCTGGTGGTAGGGAATCATCGATTTCGGGGTCACCTAAAAAGGAATAAATATCCTAATAAGTATTTCATCACTTAACTAATTCAAACTATTTTATACAAACTATCAAATTCTTAATTATCATCCTAAGCGGGAATTCCATCTTAAAACGGTCATAACTTGGTCGTTTTAACTAGGAATTTAGCAAATTATATATCGATTTCTATCTACTTCGAAAGATCTATCTAATTCTAATATTATTTTCAAGTTTTGAAAATATTTAGGTCATGAAACAGAGGGATCAGATCTGATCAGTAATGATCTCCATTTCCGAAAAATAGTTTTGTAATTGCTTGAAATGTTCCTATTTGATAATTCAAGAATACATGAAATATGAATGATTTCCTAACATGAATGACATGTGATGAGTTTAATGTATGCATGATGTTGATGATTTTTGCTAAAAGAAAATTTTATAACCTTTTATTTTATAAGACCACAATAACAATTACTTATGAAAAATCTAGTTTTCTAACTTTGACGTCACACTAGTGTTTTGGAATTCATTCTTAGGAATTTCTAGTTATCTTAGTTAAAATTGAGTCTTCATAACATATACTACCTAAGGCCTTCATTTTTACATAAAATTTGCATTTTACACTTTGTAAATATGTTTTCAAATAGGATTTACTCAAAAAACCGAATTTTTGGAAATCCACTTTTTGAATGATTCCTTTGGGAAAAACTTGTTTAATGCATTAAAATTTAAGACTTTACTATACCTACTACTTAAGGACTTCATTTAATACATAAAAATTTTATTTTGAACTTGGATGATAGGTGTTTTCATGGGCATCATCCAAAGTTACGAATTTTACAAGTTAACTACTAACTCAAAATTTTCCATCTTGATTCTACTTCTTGTTTTACACATTGATCTCATCAAAACTCATTTCAACTTGTAAAAATCACTACTTAATGATACCTATTACCTATACCCTTCATTTTTCACATAAAATATGAGTTTTGGAGTTGATAAATGGGTTTTCAAAATTGGTCTTGGTTGAGATCCGAATTTACTAAATATATTTTTGGACATATCTTTTGATAAAATCTATCTAAACTTAGGAAAAATCATTTTATCCTATCTTAAGAGCCTTCCATTTCTTGAATAAAATCTTCATTTTTGAGTTGTAAAACATGTTTTTAAACTATGCCTTTGGCCAAAATCCGAAAATGAGATTTTTATTTTGAAAATCATCTTTGATTCTTGTAAAAAGAAGTCTTGATGATATACATCCACTAAACCTTCATTTTCTCAATTAAAACTCCCATTTTGAGACTTGGAAGAGGGTTTTTAAATATAGGTTTTGTCAAGATACGAATTTTACTATTTTTATTCAAGTTCAAATCTAAGATCTACACATAATATGAACATGAATATAAAAGAAATGCATGGTAGTGAACTATAAACTCATAGATCTAAATATAAACATAATCAAAGCTACATAAAAAAGCTAGATCTACAAAATATAACTACTTCTAGTAAAAAAATAATAATATTACAAGAGAGTACTCATGGATAAGAGGAGTTTTTCATTTTGGCATCATCATCCTTATCTTTTAAGCTTATAGAAGGTAATTTGATGCATGAAACTCTCAGTATACTTTACCTATATCCTCTATGGAAGCTTTGGACAAAAGTTTCATCCAAGAATCTTGGAGAAATATGTGTGGGAGCTCAAAGAAGGAATGGGGGCAGCAAGGCTTTCTTGTGAGAACAAGAGAAAATGAAGAAAGAAAGAGAGGAAAAAGAGAGGAAAAGTGTAAATAATGACAAAAGGTTAAAGGTGTAAATGAAAGAGAGAGATGGAATGAGTTAAAGACTCATTAAATGAAGTCAAAAAAAAAAAAAAAATAAAGAAATAGGCAGCCACAAATCCTCTATAGGTGGCATGAATATAGAATGGAGAGAGAGAGAGAGAGAATTTGGTTAGCCTTTGACTTGAAAATGTAATGTGTAGTTAATATGTAAGTGTTGCTTTTTAAAGAAGGATAAAAGAGATTTATTTTAATCAATTTGGAGCAATTCAAAAGAAAAAAAGGCAGCAAAAGAAGTCAAAAAAATTCTGCCATGAAGTGTGGAATAAAGTGTAGAAAGGTTGAAGTGAAAAGAAAGTAATGTGTAAAAGGTGTACTTGAAGGTATGGGTTGTAAGAGTACTCTCTTAATAAAATAAAATAAATAGAAAATTCATTCCAATTATTTGTAGCAAATTTTTCATAATTAAAATAAGATAATTAATTAATTTATTTTAGTGAATTAGCAAATAAGTTACTGATATGATCAAACTACGCAAATATGAGCTATAAATGATATTTTTATAACTCGAAAAATTCTAAAAAATTATTTTGTGAAAATAAAAATATTTTTCAAATATTTTCCAATTATTAAATTAATTTATTTTATTTTTAGTATCGGATCTTAAATAGAAACTGATCCCATAAAAACCCAAAACGAACTAAATTTTGGAAAAACAAAATTTTCTAGGATATATAAATTATTTATCTAAAAATATAAGGATTTATAAGAATAATAAAATTGTATAATGAATAGTGTAAAAGACTAATTAATTATCGGTAGTAATGAAATACGAATAAAATCGCAAAATCAGATAATTCTAGTTATCGAACAATTATAAAACTGATATTTTAGAAATCCTTATAAAAATATGAGTCTAACGGTATTAATGGTATATTTTTTATATCTCGAGCCCCATGACACGCTTTTCGAAGCCTGTATCCGAACGAGTTCGAAATGGGTCAAAGATTTACCAATGTGATATTTTTAAGCGACCTTATATTATTACGAGCTACACTACACACTTAAACCACACCTCGGCCTCTAGGGCTAAGAGTATGGGATTGCTGGACTTAAACTACTATACTCTACTTAGGGTTCCCGGATGATTTCAGGTTTAAATCTTTGCCAATTTGGAAACTAATGTTTTATGTTTATACAACATATTTAATTTGAGAAAATTATTTTAAATTTTATTTTTGTAAGTATTTAATATCTCTTAACGTTTTCGGAATTCTTGAATTGAGTTTTATTTCCGAAGGTTTATATTATTCTCTTTTTAATAATTTGTTTTTGAGTTATATATTATCCGATTTCACAATTCAGAGTTAAGTATGGAATTTGTTGTACATAGTGGTTTTGAATTTGAAGACTGTTAAGTTCTTATTTTTTTTTTTTTAAGTAATCTCATTTTCTCTAGATTAAGAAATTTCTAGATTCCTTCGTGGTTTAGGAATAGTCAAAGTTCGGTTTTAATTTGGAGTCATTTTAGGGTTTATTTTCGAAGTTCATTTTGGAATTATTTACTGAAATTTTCCTAGGCTTACAATATGCAAGGCCAATTTGATTATAAGATCGTGGCATATTAATTTAACAATTTATGGGCGATCATAGATATGGTAGACACTTTAATTCTATACTAAATCATACAAGTATTTACAACAAGCTCATTTCAATATTCTTATCATCGATTCACCCAAGTAGAGCTGATATACACACAATCAAATTTTTATCTTGCCCTAATTCTAATGCCACTAACATTGCAAGCACAATCACAAGCATATAATTTAAAGATAGTGAACTCACTTTGACGTGGCGTGAAAATCCACTTAATCGCAATAGTTCTCGAGAAGGTCTAGTCCGTCTCTCAAGTATCCTAATCAAAAGAAATAACTCTAATGAGTATTTCTATGAAGTTTGAATGAATTTATAAATTCTATTCTAACAAGTTCGTTAAAATTCGTCTAAGAGGAAATTCCAATTTAAAATAGCCATAACTTGGTTATTTTAACTCGGAATTTCGCATATTACATACCAATTTCTACCTATTCGATGAGAGCTATCTATTTCTAGAGTTATTTCCAACAAACAAGGTCATTTAGTCCATGAATAGTAGGGACAGATACTATACGAATTTCTCATTCCACAATTCAACTCATAATTTCAAACTAAGCATCATACTAATGCTTTGATAGATACTTAGCTATCATTATATCTTGTAAGACTATTATATACATACATAACTCAATATCATGCATGATTCATGGGTGTTGGTAATTCTAATTCCTCATGTACTTAGATAATGCCAAATAGGATGTATAGGACATTATTTTCCTAACCTTGTTTCTACCAAGTGCATCATGTATATATATGCAATACCTACTAGCTATTGTCATGAAGGTTATGAGATTAACTATCTATATGTATATTCTTAATGATATAGTACCAAGATATCTTTTTGAAAAACTTTTGCTTTGCAAAACTTTTGAAATTTACTTGACTTAAGAAAAATAGTTTTTCTTCTTATAAAATCATACTTACTTTTATCAAAACTCAACCTTTATGACCTATGTGGCCAACACCTTCATTATTTCAATAAAAACCTTCATTTTGGGTTAGAAAATAGGTGGTTTATCTAATTACGAATTTTACAAAATTTTAAAGAATGAAAACATTGTTTAATCTATTCTTTGAAACCATTCCTTGTTTTAGGATTATATTTTGATAAAACTCTCTTATTCTTGTCAAAATTAGGTCTTTATTACATGTGTCCCCTAGGACTTTCATTTTTCCATAAAAATCATCATTTTGGCATTTGGAAATAAGTGTTTAAATAGTGGCCATTTTCAAATCCGAATTTTGAAATTTCATTTGAGATTGTTTTCTTTGTAAAACTCATTTAGCCTTTCAAAAACCATTTCCTAATCAAACCTACTCCTTAAGGCTTCCATTTCATTAATAAAAATCTTGTTTTGGAGTTGAAAAAAGGGTATTTACACTTCAAGCTTCCCTTATTACGAATTTAAAACTTGTTATTGGGATTGAAACATAACTTTCGTAAACTTTTCCTTGTTTTGAAGATATTCCTTAGTAGATCTAAGCTTTACTCATCAAGATCATCAATTTATGATATCTATTCCCTAAGCCTTCATTTTCAATGTAAAATACACATTTTAAAGTTGAAAAATAGCTTTTCTAAATATGGTTCCTTTTTTATCTGAATTTTCAAAAATCATTTTTGTTGGAACTAAAGTAGATCTTGAGCTTTCTATCATTTTCCTACTATCATCATGCTATTACAAGTTATTTATGAACATAAAACAAAATCTTAATGCATTTATGAACTCAAAACAACTAGATCTAGTTTACTATACTAGTAAAAAATGCATGAACACTATGATGATTATGTGGATATGATTGGATGACAAATATAGGCATAAAACATTAATAATAAAAACATAACTTGATAATAAAATAAAGTAATAGCAAAATAACTAAAATAACAAGATCTATAATATTCTGATGGCAAGGATCTCATGTTCAAATGTTTCCACATCCCTAGCTTACTACTCATGGGGATTTTTGAGTGGTATCACACATGAATGATCTTGCCATTACATGTTTTTAAGATAATGAAGTGTAGATCGATTACCTATTTAGTGTTTAGATAAAGAAAACTTAAAGAAATCAAAAGTGTGTGTGGGGGTAGAGAGAGGGGGGCTCACGGTTTCTAGAGAGAAAAGGGAGAGAGTTTTGAAAAAATTTTCCAAAGAGAAAATGAAGAAAGAAGAAAAATGAAATGATGAAAGCATAAAGGGGTATTTATAGAAAAGAGAATTTAGGGTTTGTGTGATTAAACAATTAAAGAAAAATCACAAATGAGAGAAAGCAAGGGGAAGGGGGGCACCGGTTTGCATAAGGAGAGAGAGAGAGATATGTGTTGTGTGAAATTCAAAATTAAATAAGTAATTTGAGTAGTAAAAATTGTATTTGAAAAGTACAATTGTAAGGAAAATTATGAAATTATAGGAATAGGTTGTAAGGATGTAAGAAATAGGTTATGGGTAGTTATACTTGATGAATAGTGTAGAAGAAATCAAAAAGTAGATTAGACATTTAAAGTATCAGTAGTAATGAAAATACGCTAAAAAGGTTATAACTGTAACTTTTATAACCCGAAAAATTATATAACTGATATATTTGGAAATCTTATGAAATTAGGAGCCTAACGGTATTAATATCATATATTAACTATCTCAAGCCCCAAGACATGCTTTTCAAGATCTGTATCCGATCGGGTTTAAAATAGATCGAAAACTCGCTAACCTGATCTTTTTAACCACCTTAGTATTATTACGAACCAAACTACAGACTCTTCTCATATTTCGACTTCTTAGTTTAGGAACACGGGATTGCCGGATCTAAACTACTAGGGTTTCCTGAGAAATTGGTTGACTTAAGGTTTCCGGTTGACTTTCCGGTTTAGGGTTTAAACTTGATATTACCCTAAAAATTAGAGAGCTTACAATTTCCCTTCTCATTCCCTCATCATCCGGCACATATAATATCCCTTTCATTCTCACTACATTTTCTTCATCTACGGTGAAGTCAGTATACTTCTCCGCTTGTACTTCACATTTGACCCTTTGTATCACTTCATCATAACGTTAAACCTCCTTAATCCGTTCCGTAAGGGTTAGTTCCATTACCAAGTTAGATATTTCCACCGTTACATCTTGTTTGATGAGCTCGATACTTAACTTTTTGAATTCTCTTATCAATTCTTTCTAGTCGGTTAATAGAGCGGCAACATCCTCGTGATTTTTTTAGATCAAAGTATCGACGACGACGTTGACTTTTCTGAGACAATAGATTCCAAGATGATAGTCTTTTATGAGCTCCAACCATCTTGATTGTCGCATATTCAACTCCTTTTGAGTGAATAAGTATTTAAGGCTCTTGTGGTCCATATATATTTCACATCTTTGTCCATACAAGTGATGTCTACATATCTTGAGTACGAAAACAACAACAGCTAGCTCCAAGTCATGCGTCAGATAATTTTGCTCATGTAGTCTTAACTGTCATGAAGCATAAGCGATCAATTTTCCTTCTTGCATTAGCATACATCCAAGACCATTTCTTGATGCTTCACTATGTACTGTATAAGGCTTGTCGGGGTTTAGCAAAACGAGTATTGGTGCGGATACAAGCTTTTGCTTAAGCCCTTGTAAACTCTTTTCTCTTTTATCGGTCTGGATAAAATTCTCATTCTTTTGAGTAAGTTGAGTCAAGGGCTTAGCTATAGTCGAGAAATTCTTTACAAACTTTTGATAATAACCAGCTAAACCAAGAAAGCTTCTTACTTTAGTTACCATCTTCAGTTGCTTCCACTCTATCAGTGCTTTAATCTTCTCAAGGTCAATCGATACGCCATCTCTTGAAACAACATGTCCAATAAAAGGATATCTTATCTAACCAAAAGTCGCACTTTGACAACTTAACGTACAAATTATGTTCTCTTAACATCTGAATTGCCATACGGAGGTGTTCCTCATGTTGCTCTCGTATAGTTGAGTAGACCAAAATGTTGTCGATGAAAACTATAACACACTTATCCAACAAGGGCTTATAGATTAGATTCATCAAGTCCATGAAAGTGGTAGGTACATTTGTTAAACCAAAGGACATTACTAAGAACTCATAACGTCCATAACTAGTCCGAAAAGCGGTCTTTGATACATTCCTTTGGCTTTAGTCTTAACTAGTGATATCTGACCTCAAATCGATGCAGGAAAACACACTTGCTCCTTGCAACTGGTCAAAGAGGTCATCAATTCATGGTAATGGGTACTTATTCTTGATTGTAACCTTATTTAACTCCCAGTAATCAATGCATAACCTCATAGACCCATCCTTTTTTCTTAACGAACAAAACTGGTGCTCCCCATTGTGATACACTTGGGCGAATGAATCCTTGATCCAGAAGCTCCTGTAGTTGCTTCTTGACTTCCTTCAACTCTACCGATGACAACTCTATCGATGCCATGCGGTAAGGAGCTTTCGATATTGGCTCGGTATTTGGTATCAAGTTAATCTCAAAATTGATTTCCCTCTTTGGCAGCAAGCTAGGCAATTCCTCAGGAAAAACATTAGGTAACTCATTGATTATAGATATATCCTCCACTTTTAGCCCTTCACTTTCTTCTTCAATGACGTTGACTGTTGGTTGATTTCTTCCTCATTTGTTACTAACTTAAGCGGACTTAATCCTTGTTTCCTTATGACGGCGGATTCTCTTTTAAACTTAATAACCTTCCCATTCATATCCTTAAAGTTCACCTTCTTCTCCCATCAATCTATCGTAGCTTTAATAGGGATCAACCAACTCATGCCAAGAATCACTTCATTCTTGCTCATCTCCAACACAATTAAACCACTTGTCGTATGGTGTCCTGAAATCTCTAAGGGACATTCCTTTAACATTTCTCAGGTGGTTACGATGCTATCGGTGGGTGTCTTTATTTTGAAGTTGGCAGCGGTAATGATTATAGGTAAACTGGTCTTCTTATTAAGGTTGAGGGTGATAAACAAATGGGTGGCTCTAGTATCAAACAAGGCATAAGCGATCTCACTAGCTACCCGTATATTTCCTGCGTTCAACATGCACTAGTTATTAACTATGCCACACTACAGTTATCTATCTACTCAAGAACTTTAGGTTATAGAGATATTGGGATTCTATTGCTACAAATTCGATAATATATAAAGATGCTATGAAAAAACAAAACAACAGCGTAAGATTAAGGCTAACCTGTAACTATTCCATGATCATAGCTTCCATCTTCCTCTATGGCAGCGAACTCACATTCTTCCTCCTCATCATTAGCCTCTTCGCACATTCAATGACAGTTCAGGTTATAAATCCTCATCCCATGCATCGATGTGCCAAAGCGGTTCCTATTCCCATTGCCGTTGTTAGTTCTAACAAATGTGGATCCCCTTGAAGATTTGTATGGCTTTGCTAGAGCATTTTTCTTGTTCAGACATTCATTGGCAAAGTGCCATGACTGCTCACACACATAGCAAACACTGGTGTTCTTCTTGGGACACTCCAAGATTTTATGGTCCAAGCTTCCGTAAAAATAACACTTGTTTTGCAATTGCAAGCAAGACTTTTGATAATGCCTACCTTGGCATTTCCAGCACGTGATATCTACCTTGGTCATCTCCTTTTGATTGCTTCCACTTCCTTTGAAACTTGCAAAAGGTCTTAAACTGCTTATTCTTGAATCTAAAACTCAATCCTTCGTAAGGCTACCTCAAAACAAACACTTTCCTCTATGGAGCTTTTGTCTTCATCTTTTTAGCTCCTTCAATTATCCAAGCCCTTTCCACTAACTCTCTAAAGCTTATGATGTCAAACTCCACCAAACAAATCGTTAGCTCCTCATCTAGTCCACTCAAGAAAACTTGTCTTTTTAATTCCTTGCTATAATCATATGATTCAGGATCATACTGTAATAGGCGACTGAACTTGGTTCATGCTGCTCAATGGTTCTCCCCCTTTGAGAAATATGCAGGAAGTTAGCGCCGTACTGAACTCTGAGACTCCCTGGAAAATAGTTCTCTTAGAACTCTTCTTGAAACATATCCCAAGTATCTGGAGCAGGTAATTCTCACTTCTTTGATTCCTACCATACTCGGGCATTAAATCTCAATAGGTATGTCCCAAACTGACTCTCAAATGGTAAGGCACTTCATAAGCGTCAAACGATGTCTCGACTTGAGCCAACCAGTCTTTGTCCTCATCTGGCTTTTCGAAGGCTCCATCAAAGTAGCAGTTGCTTTTGATGAAGTCGAAGAGCATGTTTCGGTATGACCTAGGAGGTAGCAGCGGTAGAAATGGCGCAGCATGCGACTGTACACCGAGTGCTTCCACAGTGGCTTCAGGAGCATTCTGAAGCAGAGTAGGAGCTGGATTATTTTTGTTTTGTTGTTGAATCAAAATATTCAATAACTTATTCATCTATTTAAGGGCAGCAGCAAAGTCATTTTGCTGGTTCAAGGTAGGAGCAGGGTCATTCCCTAGTTGGTTTTGAGGAAGTACTCCTTGTTCAATTGGTATTTCGTTAAACTCCCGTTGCTTTTGATTCCTATGCCTTTTTGGATGGTTGTTTAATCATTTAGATTACGTAAGCTGTAGTTTTCTTTTATACGCTAATGTTTATAGAAATTATAGAAATCTCAAATATAAAGATTAGAAATCAAGATCAAAATACAAAACTCATGGAAGTAAAATCGAAGAACAGAAATTAACAAAAGATTAATAAGAAACCAAGAATTTCAAATACACTTTATAAAGAATCACAAGGTAGGAAATCTGTATCAAAAAAATTAAGAAATCTCATTCAAGGAAAAACCATTACATAAATGTCATAAAACAAAACAAGGAAATCGCATTATTAAGAAATCATAAGATTACTTGTTATCTTTTAAACACTTAACTACATCTTTTAACTATTTGTGATTTAATAACTAAGGCGTTACATCTTGTGTGAACGCGATGCTTTCTTTTCATCGTGGCTCCTTTACTTCTTTTCTCGATCCTTTCATTGAAATTTGAGGGAATCCGAGGTTGGTTTCGCTTTTTCCCATTTCTGATTTCTTGAAAGAGCATCCTTGCTTTTGATCCTTTGATGGCACCTACGAGACTCGTTTCTGACATTACCTAAGGTTAGTTGCATAGTCTTTTATGGAAGCATATTTTTCCTTTAGTTTCACTATCAAAAAGCTAGTTTACTTCGATTTCTTGTTATTTATAACTTATAAGGGTTATGATTTCTTGAGGCTTAAAACGGTTTGAAAATCCACTTATTCTTTTAAGGGCATAAACAAATTCTATAGCCATCTATATGTCTTTGGTGAGGTCATAAAACATGTGGTTTCTCGTATCCCCACTTTCTATGATTATAGGATATTTCCTAAACTATGTTTTGTCTATAAGGTAAGGTGATGTCTTAGACTTTTCTCTATACTCTACTAGAGGTTCCTTTATCTTAAGGTGTAAACTACTCGTCTTCTCTTCTACTAACACCATTAGGCTATTCATAACCTACAAGAATCTTCCTAACACTCTTATGGTTTACTCCTAAACTTATCTTGCCTTTAAGACTTCTACTTCTAAACTCATTGTTTTTCTTCCCTAATCTTGATGCTCTGATATCAACTTAAACTGTCACGTCCCAATGGGTATCCTAAATGTAACAGCCCACCATACACAATATTAAAACTTGAGAATGACTACCTCAGTCACTCCGAAGCTTTCATATTGATACAAGACATACATTCACAACAAAGAGAGATCAATGGAGGTATGTATTTTAAGATAATGGCAACGGAACATAAAAAATAATACTTAATATAATTCATCAAAACATAAAGTTCTACAACTTCTATGGGGCATTCTCCTGATAAGCCTCCATAATAACATAGTCTGATTAAGACAAATAACTATAACTAGAAAATTTTAAAGGAAATCTAATCTAAATCTTTAAATAAAATTTCTCCAAAAGCTTCTCAAAAAGCTTAGGTTCAACCCGGATGGTTAGGAGAGCCTCAGGTGCAAAAACAAAGATCCTACAACATCAAAAATCTATTTGGTAATAAGCAAAACTAGCTTAGTGAGATAATCCTTATGCAAAAGTACTCATAATAAATATTCAAACAAGTCTATTAAGCAAGCATATGAAGTGTAAACAATCATATGATCAAACAGTACATACAACTATCGGGTTTTGTGTGTAGAATGGATTTACTCCTCCATTTGGTGGTTAGGGAATGATTTGAAATGGGCCCTAATCAATGTACTTGAAATTTTACGCGCGATCGATCCGGCTCAGCTACACCTTCAGGCTGTATTCCCCGAACGTCCTAATTTCCTAAGATGTAACTAGGCAACTTACCTTTCCGGTCCCACGCTAAGGAATAGTAGCAAAAATGCGAAATGATATTTTAAGTGATATGCATGAACAATTTAGTTTAAGGTAATTTCCAATACGACATTAATTCATTTAAGGTAATCAATCAATATTTGCACATATAACAATATACATATAGATAATTTATATCAATCCACCAATTGAGCTCCGATATACTTATTGTTTATTCATATCAATTTTTATATTTTCCTAACATCTAGTGCTCTATTCTACAAGCACATGCGTGAGTACATAAAACGTAAAGGAAACTCACTTAGCCATGGCGATCTTCTATCAATAGAAGTAATCCTCGGGAAAGAGAAGATCTTGGTCTTCGTCACCTTAAAAAAAGAAATACTCCAAATGAGTATTTCATCCAAGATCTAACTCTATCTTATTAAATTTGTCACAACTCGGTTTTAAGGAAATTCCAACTTAAAATGGCCATAACTTGCTCATTTTAACTCGGAACTTCGCATATTATATGTCATTTTCTACCTACTCAAAAAAATTTTATCTATTTCTAAGGTTATTTTTACCATAAAAGGTTATTTAGGCCTCAGAATAGTAGGGTACAGGTCTGTTATGAAAATCCCAACTTTCAAAACACAATTGTTCAAACTTTTTTTCATCTAAAAATTCTTGTACAAAAATATAGATATTTGTATAGTTGAAAAATTCTTTGAATATATATATATATATAGACTAATATTATATGCATGAATTTAGTGGTGTTGTCTCAATAATGATTTTTGTAAGTTGGAAAAAGCTAAGACTTGAAAAAATCACTTTAGTTTGTTCGAAAGAATTTCTTGAATTATTATTAGTGAGTGTTTCATTCTTTTAACTTCATTTCTTAACCTTTGAGAATAATTTAATTTTCTAAAAATAATTTTAGTCTTTTTAAGATCCCCAAAACTACATTTTTAATGGTTGAAAAATGTAGTTGTTCCAAGTATTTCTTGATAAGACTAAAATTTCTCGAAATAGTCATGTTTATGTGTTCTAAAGTTTTCCTAAAGTTAGTTCTACTTTAAGTAAATAATAATAATGACGTTCTAAGTTATTTACTAATTTTATTTCCTAGGTAAGACTTATCTCTAAAAGATTATTCTTTAATGATTTTGTAAAACTTGTCTAAACCTTAGTATTTTAGAGTGTTGGTGAAAACTTTACAAAGGATTAGCAATATTAAGTTTTTAAAGAAACTTTCTTATTTCATTGGTTTGAAAAGAGAGTATGTGATAACTTCATCTTATGTATACTTTGATGAAATCTCATATATTATTATTACTAAAAACTTGTCATGAACTTATCTAAATTTTGGAAAAGAATTATTAAGATAGAACTTTAAGTTTTTTATGGAAAAATCATTTCTTAAGTGACAAATTTATTTTCAAAGAGAGTTCATGTTTTTCTTTATTTAAGAAAACTCCTTTTATTTTGTTGAGACAATATCAACATGTTCATGCATGATTATAAATATGTAGCCATGGGAAATAGAACAATATCACATAATAAGATAAGATATACATCAGAATAAATAAGAGCATAATAATAAGGTTAAGTATTGGGAACCTTAGCTTCATCAAGGTATCTCGGTCAAGTTTGGAGCCTTAGCTTCATCAAGGCTTCTCGGGACTAAGAATAGAATAATCTTAAAAAAAAAAAGAAAAAGAAAAAGCATAATAATAAGATGTTAGGCTAGTGAGCATTTAGGCTCTAAGAAATATATATACATAATATCATATAGAAGTTAGATTAGAGCAAATAATAATAACAATAATAACAATAACATAATAACAATAATAACATAATAGAAATTTAGACATGAACAAGAAAAAAACATGAACATATTGTTGCTTCCTTGACATTATGGTTTTAGGAAACATACATTATGGTCATCTAATGTTACATGACATGAAAAATAATATGGTTTAGAACTTTTACCTAAGGTAGGTGATGGTGTGTTTAGAAATTCTCTTAAAGAGAAATGGTTGGTTTATGGAGATGGAAAGGAAGAGAGCTTCTGAGAGGAAATTTGTAGAGAGAGGATTTGAGAAGTGATTTTGTAAGAGTTTGGCTAAGGTAAGAAAGTGTGGGAAAAAATGAAGGAGGGAGGGGGTATTTATAGAATTTTTGAGTGAAAATTAGTATAGTTAAAATTAAATGAAAATGAAATAAAAATTAGATGGAAGAGGTATGGGGGTGCCGATTTTGCTTGTAGGGAGGGAGGAAATTGATTAATTTTGTTGTTTTGTAATGAAAAGAAGTAATGTATAAGGAGCAATGTGAATAAAGTTGTATGGGGAAGGTAAATTGTAATGTATAGGTGTGGTAGAGTGTAAGAATAGGTTGTAAGAAAAATTAAAGATAGTGAAATAGTAATAAATAGTATAAATAATACTATGAATAGTAGACTAGATAATTAAAATACTGGTAGTAAAAAAAATACACGTAAGTAAAATATATATGATATTTTTAGTTACTGAAAAATTCTAAAACTGATATTTTAGAAATCCTTATATTTTTACAAGTCTAATGGTATTGTTGAAATGTTTTCACTATCCGGTATATCAGGGCACGATTTTCAAAAACTAATTCCGTTCGGATCCGAAATACACTGAAAATTAACGAATATGATATTTTTAAGCTTTTCTATATTATTATGAACTATTATCCATAATTATTTCAATTTCGTTGTTTAAGGGTTAAGAACGCAGGATTACCGAATCTAGATTTACTAGACTAAACATAAAACTAGGTTGACATTAGTGTTCCGATTTTAACTCCGGTTCTTAGGGTTTGCTATATTTACCGAAAAATCTAGGGGCTTACACATTATGCTTACTTAAATTAGGTGAAGATCACTGATGTAACTTTACCTATTAAACAATCAAGTATTTAGTCCCTGTGTCACATGATAATAGATTATTAAACATAGCACATGGATCATGTTGCTCTTATATTGTTTAATCACATGCTTCTTGATTCTAGAGTTTGACTAATTTAAACAAATGACATTGATAAATCCTTATCAATTCATTCAAGCACGACCATGCATTTTTTTTCAGTCTTACTCTTTAAGTGGTTAAAAAGATATCTCTCTTAAACTAATGAGAAGGACAACTTCCTTCACAAAAACTTATATCCTCCATATAATTTATTCCATATCCAACCACAGCCTCATAATCATCTAGTTAAAGATGACAAAGAATTAAGTCAAACCGCTAAAATAATAACTATTGAACAAAATCGAACTGTAAGAGATCTAACAGTAGAATAAAAGTTCTATGGACTAAGTTGATAGAGTTGAGACTCCAGGTGAGCAACCACAAGACAAAAAAGAGCACACATTTTAGCTAATAGCAGCAACACCTGAAGCCTATTCAATTAGCCAAGTTATTTGAAGCGCCCATTGAGTTCTACTAAGCAATCTAATCTAATATCCACCGAGCAAAAGCCTTGATTGAACTACAAGTTTCTAAACAGTAGTAGTCTATATGTTCCGACTTGCTTTCTTTTACTCAAGCATTCTAAGCAACTAAGCTTAGATAGTATAAGCAAAGCATAATGCCTAAGTGTCCTTGACTACACTTGTTTGCCGAGTTGCTATGCCCATCAACCGACAAAACAATTCTAACATAAGATGCTGTTTTAACTTCTAATCAATAAAAGAGTTGATCTTCATTAACCTAAAGGATGAATACTCATGAAAACAACATGAACTGCTATCGCTTGTGACCTCTACTGACTAGGCCCCCTAGGATATGCCACACTAATTAAACTAGCCAGCAATCCAAGCAACACAAGTCCGAATGAAGACACTGAGCACGTATACTGACTCATAGAGACTAAATAGAGAACATTTCTATTTTATTCTCTTTTTTCTTTTTAAGTATCGAACAAAGTTTTTAAGCCCATTTTATAATGTTTAGATTTCTTTTTTTTCTCCCCCCACTAAAAGCCTACAATGTCATACATGCACGTAGCCCCGAAGCAAGTGGCAATGTGATAGCATACTACCCCCTTGTAAAGGGGAAAAATAAATTATGTTGGATTATGTTGAGGTAGCATGGGTGTGCAGGGATGAAGCCCCGTGGTACGGACCGAAGGTAATCTTGTAAATATTCCCCGCTTCACATATATATACTATATATACATATGTGTATGTGTGTGTGTTTTGGAAAGTCAACACAACAGTCTCTAAAAAAGAAAACTTTAATTCCATATCTCGGATCGCTATTCATTATTATCGTTTAATTTCCCAATGGAGTCACCAAATAATGTATGGTGGGGTTATTGTAGCTGGTCAATCACGTGCGATGGGCATTACGGTTGACTTGAGAGAAGTCTTAAACTAATGACACGTGTAAGATGCCTCAAAGAGAGGCATAGGAGAAGGAATAAATAAACCTGGTTTCTCAAGTGCACGAGGGTAATAGAAGATCAAATTAGATAGATTTGATCGTCCTTGACTCATTCTTCGTAAAATAAGTATTTTAATCTTTCTTAAAGATGTTCCAGCAAAGTTTCCACATTGCTCTTAATCTTAGTAATGCATAGAATCTCTACAAATGAAAAGAGTAGCCTCCTATTTATAGATGTTGAAAGCTGATGCTATCATTTGCATCATTCGTAAGGATGCAACGGCTGCGATTGAAGCCTTCTTTTTGATATAAAAAAGGATGAATGCATATTTTAATCCACATAAGCCATAATTTAGCTAAACGAAGCCTAAATTAATCTAAGAAGACATTTTTGGAGTCTACTATTTGTGCACGAGAAAACAAATTAGGCCGAGAGAAAAATAAACCGATCTAACGATCTTTGTTCCAAGCCTACCAAGACAAACCTCTTTAAGACATTTCTTATTAGACTCGGTCTTCTAAGCCCTATTACTAGCTTATAAGAACAACCCATGGCATTAAATTGAACCAAAAGCTCAGTTACTGAAATGACCCTCTATAATTTTTTTACTTCTTTTGTGTTTAATTTATTTACAAGTGTCCTTTAGAAAAATAATCTAATGATGACCATGGTGTCACGCTCCAAAGGGTACCTTAAAAATGGCAGTCCGCCACATACTGTATTAAAACTTAAGAATGACTTCCCGAAGTCATACGAAAGTTTTCAACACCATATGTAAGGTGTCTATCACAACAATAGGAGACACCGATGGGATGTATAGTTCGAGATAGTAAATACAGCATACAAGAATCTAAATAATCATCCAATTTATCATTAAGAGAATATATAATCCTTACATCATCTTAGGGGTTTTTCCCTTATAATTCTTCAAACAATCATAATACCAACTTAATCTTTCTCATAACAAAATAATACTAACACCAAAAGATATTAAAGGATAATTAACCTAAGATCTTCAAAAAATCTCTAGAAGCTTTTCTAAAACATCATCCCTCTTGAGTGTATGAAGTCTTCTGGTATAAAAGATATAGTCCTGTTACAACAAAGGTCTATCGGAGTATAAGCATGACTAGCTTAATGAGAATTTTCCTAAATCAACATACTTGTATAAATAATTTTCAAACAAGCTATTAAACAAGCATATAAATGCATCAAGCAAGTGATCAAGCAACACATATGATCTACCGGAAATCATATGTTTGAATGGATTTACCCCTCCATTCAGGGTTAGGTGTTCCAGGCTCTTTAAACCCCATCTTTAAATCCAACTCATGTAGTTTATTCCAAGCGCCTACTCACCCATCTCAAATAGTTCTTTCAGGTTCTTAATCGCCCATCTTGCAAATTTCTGGCTACTACACACCCGGCTACTAAACTCTTGTCCTATCGAGAATAGCAGCTCATGCAATGAAACTAACTATGTGATATGCATGAATCAATTAATATAATTCGTAGTATATGATTAGAGTAATTTTAAAGATGATCACAAAATTTGCACACACTCCAACAGAATAATAGTAAAACATAAGTTAATTAACAACGATTCATGCCCGGTATGCTTAACATTCTTTCAACCAATATTATCATATATAATTCATTTTCATCTTTTCCTACTTCTAGTGCCTCTAGCCACAAGCACAACTAAGTACGAAAAAGGTAGGAAATAAACTCACTTGGCCATGAGGATCTATCTTTCTTACGGATGAGTCGATCGGTAAATCCACTAATCAAAATAATCCTCCGTGTATGAATACTCCTCCTCGGGATTACCTAATAAAGAAGAATACCCATAATGAGTATTTCTTATTAATTCTATGGTACTTATCAAAAACTATGTCACAAGATCGTTAAAATTCGTATAGAGGGTAATTCTAACTTAAAATGGCCACAACTTGGTCATTTTAATTCGGAATTGCGCTCGTAATATATCGTTTTCTACCTACTCGAAAAGATCTATCCATTTTTAAGGTTATTTTTTGTCATAAAAATCCATTTGGGTTGAAAAAATACTACGGTACAGAATAGTTACGAATTTATAGTTCACAAAATATGATTTTTCTAAACTTCACTTTACTCAAAAATCCTTTAGACAAAATATATGGATATATACATAGGGTTGAAAAATCCTTTGAACATATATAGACACTCATATTGTATGCATGATTTTTGTAGTGTTGTCTCAATATTGATATTTCATAAACAATTTGTCTTTGATGGTTTTAAAAGATAAAACTTTTGAGAATTTCTTCTTTTGAATTTTTAGAAGGAAAACAAAAATACATTTGAGTTGTTATGAGTAAATTTTTTCCTATTATAATTTCATTTTCTCATTTTTCAAAAAAGTAAATTAATTATTTAAAAAATTTTGGTTTTTTAAGTTATTTACTAACTTTATTTTTAGTGATTAATAATAAGCTTTTCAAAATATCATTTAAGTTTTTTATGTAGTCAAATATTGGGAGTTGTGTTAAATGTATGTTTCTCTCTTATTTTTATATCCTTTTTCTTCTTCAGGAAATAAGTTTACCCTTAAACTTTACTTACTTGTCAAAATTTTTTTTTTTTAAGTTGGTTTCTAAAATAGTGAGTTGGTTTTACCTTTGTTTGAAAAACTTGTTTTATTCTTACTATTCGTCAAGTAATAGAATAATTCTTTTAGACAAGTTTATAAGAAAAGCTTTCTTAATAAAGAATTGTTAACATTAGAACTTAGCAAAAATTTCATTTTAATTTTGAAAAGAGGATAACGACATATAGAAATTAAGTTTTGAAGAGGCTTTCTTAGTATGTGATTTTCAAATTCTATAGTGAATCTATTTAAGCTTTATAAAAGATATGGTTACATTGAATATTAAGTTCAATGCTAAAAATTCTATCTTTATGGAGTATTTAGTTTTGATTTATAAAAGAAATGAGTTCATTTTATTTGAAGAAATCTTGGGCAGTATTACTAAAAAAAAAACGTATGATCAATTTGTCTAAGTTTTTGAAAAACAAAATTTAGACTTTCTTGTTGAAAACTCCTCTGTTGAAAAATCTAGTTTACTTTTCTTCATTTAAGAAAGGACCCATTTTTATTTTTACTTAAGACAACAACAATATAATCATGCATGAATATGATTATATAGCAATGTAAAAGTAAAGATAATACTTAATAAGATAGAAAGAAATACTTGTAAGTAAATAAACATAGTAAAATAATCAAGCATTGGGAACCTTAGCTTCATCAAGGTATCCCGGTCATGTATTGGGAGCCTTAGCTTCATCAAGGCAACCCAGGACTAAGAATAGACTGGTCCCAAAAGAAAAGAAAAGAAAGAAAATTGTTTTGACTTGATATGGACAAGTCTAAGACTAGAAAGACTAGTCTTAATAAATTGTATAAATAAATAAATTGCAAGACTTGGAAATAAATAAATAACAAATGAGCTTATATGCTCTAAATAAATATATATACATAGTATACATAATACTATATAAGTTAGGTTAAAGCAAAAATAATAACAATAACATAATGTAAAATAGGAACATGAATAAAAATAGGAACATGAACATATTGTTGCTTCTTTAACTCATATGAGTCTAAGAAACATACACTAAGCTCATGCTAAGTTGTATAAAGATGATAAAAAGTATAGGTAGGATTTTTACCTAAGGTTTAATGGAAGGTTTGAAAAGAGATAAATGAGTTTTGTGTTTTGTTATTCTCTTCTTGAAAAGTAGAAATTGGTAGAGTTTTTTGAGAGGGAATGGTTGGAGAGAGGTTTTGAGAGAGTATTTTGGTAGAGTTTTGTTATGTAAAATAGATGTGTGAAAGAATGAAGGAGAAATGGGGTATTTATAGAGTTTTTGGAGTGAAATTTTGATGCAATAAAATAAATTAAAAAAGAAATTAATATAGAGATGAGAGAGGGAGGCCGACAGTTTTGAGAGGGAGAGGAGAGAGAAAAAAATATTTGTTTTGTAATTTTTGTAAAGAAAAGAAATAATGTATAAGGTTTGATGTGATTAAAGTTGTATTGGAAATATAAAAAGTAAGAAAATAGATATGTAGGTAGTAAGAAATAGGTGTCACGCCCCGAAGGGTATCCTAAACGTGGTAGTCCGCCGTACACAATATTAAAGCCTAGGAATGACCGTCTCAGTCATGTGAAGGCTTCCATACTATGTACAAGGCGTCTAACACATAGAGGAGACACATTGGAGAGATACATTTTATATTGATACACTTGAGTAACAATGTAAAGGAAATACAATTCACTATACTGCGGATACAAATCACTACACTTCATAATGCAAATCATTAAACTTCAATTACATTCATCCAAAGACTTCCCTACATAAACTATTACAAGGCAAATCATAAAACCTAGCTGTTAACTTCAAACATTCTTATTCTTTATCGAAATCCCGAAGTCATTCTCAGCTCCAACCATTTCAGTCCCCACTTTGCATTCTTGAGATAACCTGTTCATTCAAACATCTATTGGGGTATAAGCTATACTAGCTTAGTGAGAGTTTCCTTAATTTCGTACCATAACAAGCAAGTTATAATCAATCATATGCTATACATGAACAAACACATGAGCAAATAATTATACATGGGTATCCGGAACCCACACACAGAACGGATTTACGCCCTCCATGTCTTGGGTTAGGAATGATAGTGAAGTCCACACGACCGTTGCTAGTCCCCAAGCCCTCGGCTCTTAGCACTCGACTTGGCTAGGCTCATTCATAGAATGTATCCACATGCGCCTTAGTACTCATGAATGAACTTTGATACTGGCCTTGTTATCTAAACGAGCAATCAGCGGACCATGCCGATCGACCTGCGTAGGAGTAGCACACTACCAAATGCAATATGTCTGATGTTATGCATGACCAATTTAGTTTTTGCTTAGGTCAAAATATTCATACATTTTTTAGAGTGATCAACCAATATCATACATATAACATAAATAATATGAACAGTACAGTTATCTAATCGAATCGTGGTTTCGATATGTTTTAGGATTCCTTGGTATACATTCATCACAATCTCATCATACATCTCATTCCCTATTCATATCGATTTCTTTTTATCTTGTTTCTATAATTCTAATGCAACTAGCTACAAGCACAAACAAGGTAATAAAATAAGGAGAAAACTCACTCGGCTATTGGATCACCGGTCTTTTAGTAAAAGTAATCTGGTGGTAGAGAATCGTTAAATCCAGGGTCACCTAAAAAGGAACAAATACTCTAATAAGTATTTCAACTCAAACTAATCCAAACGATCTAATACAAACTATCAAATTCGCAATTCTCGTCCTAAGCGGGAATTCCAACTTAAAACGGCCATAACTTGGTCATTTTAACTCAGAATTTCGTAAATTATATATTGATTTCTATCTACTTTGAGAGTTCTATATATTTATAATATTATTTTCAAGTTTTGAAAAAATTTAGGTCTTGGAACAGAGGGATCAGATCAGATCAGTAACAGTTTTCGATTCCGAAATATAGTTTTGTAAATATTTGGAATGTTTTTATTTGATGAATCAAGTATACATGAAATATGAATAATTTCCTAACATGAGTGACATGATATGAGCTTAATGTATGCATGATCTAAATGATTTTTGCTAAAAGAAAATTTTATAACTTTTTATTTTGCAAGACCATAATAACAACTTATGAAAAACCTAGTTTTCTAACTTTGATAATTTCCATTTATTTTGGATTTATTACTTAAGAAAATTTAATTATTTTTGTTAAAATTGAGTCTTCATTATATCTATTACTTATGATTTTCATTTCTACTAAAAATTTCCATTTGCACTTTTAAAACATGTTTTCAAGTGGGGTTGATTCCAAAATCCGAATTTTGTAAAAATTAGTTTTTGAGTGATTTCTTTAAGTAAAAATCATTTGATATTTAGGAAATTAAGGCTCAACCATACATAACCACTAAGGACTTCATTTTTACATAAAAATTTGCATTTTACACTTTGTAAATATGTTTTCAAATAGGATTTACTCAAAAATTCGAATTTTAGAAAATCCACTTTTTGAATGATTCTTTGGGAAAAACTTGTTTAATGCATTAAAATTTAAAGCTTTCCTATATCAATTACCTAAGGACTTCATTTAACACATAAAACATTCATTTTAAGCTTGAATACTAGGTGTTTACATAGGCATCATCTAAAGTTACGAATTTTACAAGTTGAACACTAACTTAAAATTTTTCATTTTGATTCCACTTCTTGTTTTACACATTACTCTCATTGAAACTCATTTCAACTTACAAAAATCACTACTTAAGGATACCTATTGCCTATACCCTTCATTCTTCACATAAAACATGAGTTTTTGAGTTGACAAATGGGTTTTAAAAATTGGTCTTGGTTAAGATCCGAATTTACAAAGTTCATTTTTGGACATATCTTTTGATAAAATCTATCTAAACTTATGAAAATCCATTCCTTACATATTATATCTTAAGAGCCTTTCATATCTTGAATAAAAACTTCATTTTTTAGTTAGAAAACATGTTTTTAAACTAGGCCTTGGCCAAAATCCGAAAATAGAACTTTGTTTTGAAAACTAATCTTCAAAAATCACATTTGATTCTTGTAAAAAGAAGTCTTGATAATATACATACATTAAGCCTTCATTTTCTTAAGTAAAAACTTCATTTTGACATTTGGAAGTGGTTTTTAAATAGGGGTCTTGCCAAAATACGAATTTCACAATTTTTGTTTGAGTTCAAAACCAAGATCTACACTTGTTATGAACATAAATATAAAACAAATGCATGATAGTAAACTATAAACTCATAGATCTAAATTTTACTCATCAAAATCTTTTATTTATGTTATCTATACCCTAAGTCCTTCATTTTAAATGAAAAATACACATTTTGAAGTTGAAAAATAACTTTTCTAAATATGGTTCCATTTTCATCCGAATTTTCAAAAGATATTTTTGTTGTAACTAATATAGATCTTGAGCTTCCTAACGCTTTTCCACCATCATTAAGCTATTACAAGTTATCTAAGAGCATGAAACAAAGTCTAATGTATGTATGAACTTAAAACAACTAGATCTAGTCTACTAAACTAGTTATAAGTGCATAAACACTATGATAGCCATGTGAATTATGAATAGATGATGAATATATGCACAAATCACTAATAATAACAACATACCTTAACAATAAAACAAGATAATAGCATAATAACTCAAATAACAAGATCTAAAATATTATGATAGCAAGGATCTCATGTTTAAGTGTTTCCACTTCCCTAGCTTGAAGCTCATGGGGATTTTGTGTGGAATCACACATGAATAAACTCGCCATTACATATTTCAAGATCCTAAAGTATAGATCTCTTACCTATTTGTTGTATGGAGTAAAAAAAAATAAAAAATTGAAGGAAAAACAAAGTGTGTGTGTGAGAAAGGGGAGAGGAGGTCACGATAAAGGAGGAGGAGGAAGAGAGGGTTTTTAAGTTTTTTTGAAACAAAAGAAGTGAATGAAGGAGAGAGAAAAGAAAGAGATTATTTATATTAAGTGGAATTAGGGTTTGTTTGATATAAAAATGGGATAAAATAAAACAAATTGAGGGGATAAATGGGGGGAGTAGTGCCGGCCAAGTGAGGAGGAGAGAGAGGGAGAGTTGAATTTGTTTGAAAAATTAGAATTTGTAAAAGTGTTAAATGTAATAATTTAGTAAGAAACAAAAATTTCTTGGAAAAGAAAATATAATAAGTAATTGTAAGGATGTAAGACTAGGGTATAGGTTGTGTGTGTAGTAGGTTGTACTTGTGCATAGTAATAAATAGTAGACAAGACATCTACTTTACCGGTAGTAAAGAAAATACGGAAAAAAGGCTATAACTATAATTTTTATGACCCTAAAAATTATAAAACTTATATTTTTGAAATCCTTATAAAATTTCTGTTCTAAATAGTATTCCGAAATATTTTTCTGAGTTTCTAGTTCCAAGGCTCGCTTTTCCATAATGGAGCTCGGGAAAGCCCGGAATAGAAAATTTTTCGAAATCAAAACTTTCTATGGTCTAAAATATACTTTAAAACAATATTCCGCATTAAATTATTTTATAAAAGTTCTTTTGATATGAAACCGAGGAAAAGACAGATTTAGGGTTTCTAGATTTCTCTCACAAAGCTTGAAATAAACCTGTTTAGGGTTTCGTTTTTCCGGTTTCCGAAATTTACTTGATTACTAGGAAAACCAGAGTCTATTTATAAGAATAATAACATTGTGAAATGAATAGTAGTGAATAGTACCAAAAGACTAGTTAAATACCGGTAGTAATAACATATGAAATAAATTGCAAAATCAAATAATTCTAGTTATCTAAAAATTATAAAACTGATATATTTGAAAATCTTAGGAAATTACGAGTCTAACGGTACTAATATAGTATATTTAATATTTCGAGCCCCGAGGCATGCTTTTCAAAGTCTATACCCGATCGGGTTCGAAATAAATCGAAAATTCGTTAATCTCATCTTTTAGAGCATCCTATAATTAATACGAACCAACTACACCTTTTTCTTTCATTCCGACTCCTTGGTTTAGGAATATGGAATTGCCGAATCTAGGCTACTAGGGCTTCTCAGGAATTTTGGAGACTTAGGTTTTTTGGTTGACTTTCCGGTTTATACCTTTGCCAATTTGGAAACTGATGTTTTATATTTATACAACATATTTGATTTGAGATATTTATTTTAGATTTGACTTTTGTAAGTATTTAATATCTCTCGACGTTTTCGAAATTCTTTGAATTGAGTTTTATTTCAGAAGGTTAATCATTATTTACTTTTTAATAATTTGTTTTTTGGCTTTATATTACCCGATTTTATAAGTTGGAGTTAAGTATGAAATTTATCATACGTAGTGGTTTTGGAATTGAAGTATGTTGACTTCTTATTCTGTTTTTAAGAATTCTTATTTTTCTCAAGATTTAGAAATCTCTGGATTCGCTCGTGTTTTTGGACTAATTGAAGTTCGGTTTTAATTTAGAGTGATTTTTAGGGTTTATTTTCGAAAGTTCATCTGGGAATTATTTACTGAAATTTTCCAGGGCTTACAAATAGATGTAAGAAAAAGTAGAGATAGTGAAATTATAATTAGTACTATGAATAGTAGACTAGACATATAAAATACCGATAGTAATAAAAATACTCGTAAACGAGCTATATCTGTTATTTTTAGTTACCGAAAAATTCTAAAACTGATATTTTTGAAATCCTTGTTTAATTACGAGTCTTTTGGTGTTATTGGAATATTTTTAATATTTCGAGCTTCGGAACACGCTTTTCGAGAACTGATCTCGTTTGAGTTCGAAGAACACTTGAAATTCGCGAATCTGATATTTTTATGTTACCCTATATTATTACGAACTGTTTTAAGCCATTAACTTAATTTCGTTTTCTAGGGTTTGAGAACGTGGGATTATCGGAGTTGAAATTGCTTGATTGTCTTTGTTTTTGTTGACTTTTGAAACTCTGGTTTGACTAGGGTTAGGGTTTAATCCAACTTTACCCTAAAAATTGAGGGGTTTATATCAGGGATCGGATAGGTGGATCTTTTCATGTTCGGGTTTTTGAATCGAACGATTATTGAACTTTCTATTTTCGTTTTTGAAGATTCTTTTATGAAATCCCGTGATCAAAATTGATTAAGGTTCGGTTTCAACTTGGGTCGGACTTTAGGGTTTCGATTTGGTATTCCAAAACCATTTTCGAAAAAAAATTCGGGGGCTTACACATGGTATATCATATATTGGGCTATGTGATTAGTTATTTGCTAATTGCCTTGTAGCCTAAGAGTATCTCGTCAGTCTTTCATTTGAAAAGACCCAGGTTTGAAACTCTCTTTCCCCATTGTAATTAGCTGAAAAAAGATTAGTTATTTAACAAAATTGGTGCGATCCACTTGCACACGTGGAGGACTAATTTTGCTGTATTTGGATATATTGGAGATCAACAGGGATGGTTTATATGATTTAGCCAACAATAAACCATTCAATTCATGATTATTCTAAAAATTAAGCACAAGTGTGAAGCAGAATTTATTGATAAAACTAAAGAAAGGAAAAGAATAAACTCAAAAAATGGTCTGACTCTTTAAATTCATGCTCCTAAAGATCATGATACACCCAACCATTTTGAGATCGAAAGTTTAGCTTGGACATGTAATTACAAATGAGAAAAGCCTATAATAGGAAATTAAACTATGAAATTTAAAGAGAAAACTACAAATAAAAATAAATAAATAAGGATAGAAGATATCTGCATTTTAGATAGCCATTTGTTCATACGGAACCTTTTTTTTTTTTGGGTAGATTTTATTATTCAATAAATAGAGTTTTTTATTTATTAATTATTAAACATGTGTGGATAACTATGCCCTAATGAGTTTAAGGGGCTAACCAAATGCTTAGGGAGGCCACTCCAATGAGCCTTGTGAATTTTCTATTCACTAATGTCATAGGCAAGCATCTAGATGCCTGAATTTCTTCTTCAAATGTCGCTTGGATGACTCAGTTTAAGCTTCTAGTTTCTTTTAGTTTTATCCAATTCCACCTTATCCTAATGGCTTGAAGAAGGGATCCAGCTCAAGTGCTTTCGTACTTTGCTCCTCGCGTACTTCAGAGAGCTGTCGGAAAGGCCACCTTAGTTGTTCAAATGGGCCCTAGTCACATGCAGAGCACAACATAACCATTTAAACCCAATTTTTACTCCTCTCAAATTTTTTACATTATATCTGTTGAATATACTTTTAATTGATTCTAATCGGTATGGTTGTCAAACTCGCGAGTCTACTCGTACGTTTCTACGAGTTTACGAGTTGATGATGATATTTCGATTCAACTCGCATTCAAAATCGTTTTTTGAGTAAACTCGTAAGTAGAATCGTAGAATGGTGAGTAGAAACGGTAGAATCGGTGGTAGAATCGGTAGTAGAATCGTAAGTAGAATCGTAGTAAAATCTTAAAGTTGTAATTTTACACTTTTTTTTTTCTATTTGAACTTTAAAAATGCAATCAATTTAATATATTTAAATTTAGGGTTTTTAGGGTTGCTTCTTGATATTTATCTTAATCTAACTTAATTTTAGTTTTTTTAATATTTTTTTCCTTTTATTTCCTTTTTTGTATTTTTTAGAGAGTTATTTTCTTTTAGGTTATATACTATGATATATTTTGAACATTTTGAATGAAAATTAAACTAATATATACAGTGCTATGTTTTTCCTTTTTTTAATAATTTTCTATCTATAAATATATTTGCCATAAATATAATGATTTTTTGTGCAAATATATAATGAACATGAAAATATTCATTACTACACAAAACAAGCTACTCATACATGATAATTTAAATGATTTGCAATACATCTTAATAATTATAGATTATGAATCATTATTAAATAAAAATAATTATTTTAATTATAAAATTGCAGTAAATATATTAATGACAGTATGTGAATTATGATTGATAAAACTTAAATTTTGGTTGTACATAATTAATTTAATACTAAATTCTTTATTTTCATAATTTATTTAAAGTTTTATTATTTCAGTAAGTACATCAATAGTTTTTGTAAGTAAATTTACATTAGTTGTAGAATCTTACGATTCTACATTTCGATTTTACGTTCCGATTCTACGAACCCCTTAGCGATTCTACGTAGAAACTCGAGTTTGACAACCATGCTAATCGGTTTTCACAATAAAATCTCAATATAAAAGTGCAAGCTAGTTGAACACGTAAGCAAGAATAAACTTGTGGTCTCGTGTTGTATGTCTTAAATCAATATAAATTACTTTAAAAAATGTTAATTGTTTCGAAAGCTTTTGCTGAGGTATTATATTTTATCAGCACCCATATCAATGCCACATGAATCCAACAATCTTAAATTATTCAAAGTATGGCAAAAAATATGGCAAAAATGGATGTTTGCACAATGATTGGTTTAAAATGATAGATTGCCCACTAAATTGGGAGAAGTTAATGTGTGTACTTGTATATTTAAGATAGCTATTGTGGTTTGAATAAAGTGTTCTTACCAACGGTAAAACTAGACAGAAGTTACCTCGTTTCATGGTACCAAATATGACAATGGTTCGTCCACTTTTGTCTGGTTAGTACCAAATATGACCATTCAGTATTCTTCATTTCCTAGCTGGAATAAAACTAAAAATCGATTGCAGCACAGTACTTTCATCCTCAAGGCCGATTCTAACTCAGTTGAGACATGCTGACCGAATCAGCAGACTCCTATGATCGTATCTCCGAACTCAAGTCATTTGATGCCTCCCAAGCAGGGGTAAAAGGCTTAGTAGATTCAGGTGCCACTAAAATCCCTAGAATCTTTATCAACCATAATAATTCCCAATCTCAAACTCGGTCAGACACCAATGAGCCCAAAGCCATCCCTCTTATAGATTTCTCTGGGAGCTGTACAGATTCAAACCAAAAAGCACGGGTCATCAACACACTTAGAGATGCATGTGAAAGATGGGGCTTCTTTCAGGTTATAAATCATGGGATACCTGACAAGGTTTTGGAGGAAACCATTGACGGTGTTAGAAGGTTTCATGAAGGAAAGCTTGAAGCGAAGAAAGAGTTCTTTTCAAGGGATCAAAGGAAAAAAGTATTGTTTAATACTAACTTTGACTTTTATAGTTCTTCTTCCGCTAACTGGAGGGATTCACTTTATTGTACTATGGCTCCTAATCCGCCTGCTCCTGAAGAACTTCCTGAAGTTTGCAGGTACGATGTTGTTGGTTTTGGTAAAAGCAATGTTGGTTCAATTCTTAAATTTTACAGTTAGATTTTATATTCGTGAACATCTGATCGAAAAGTTTAATCTTGCTAGATCTAGCGTATGATTTTACATACACCACAAATCTACTCAAAAAATTTCTATATACAATCAATGACACTTGATGCACCAGTTTAGGCAAAGAGCACAATCAAATCCATGATGGAACTTCAGAATTGGGAATTTGTAGCTAGACTATACTACTGATGTTAATCTCAATTGATTGTTCTTTTAGATTGTCCTAAATTTGCCAAAATGCTAGGTTTTCTCTATTGGAAGTCAAGGATAAACCATTTGCAGCCATTTCTGACTGTAACGGCTTACTTTTTGTTCTTCATCTGCAGAGACATTATATTCGAATATTCCAAACAAGTGAGGAATGTAGGACTCACCATCTTCAGCTTGCTGTCTGAAGCCCTTGGACTCAAACCGAGCTACCTTGAAGACATGGGATGTGGTGATGGAATGCTCCTTTTGGGGCATTACTACCCACCATGCCCTGAACCAGACCTCACTCAAGGCCTCAGCAAACATACTGACAGTGGCTTTATTACTGTGCTCTTACAAGATCATATTGGTGGCCTTCAAGTCCTTCATGAAAATCACTGGATTAATGTCAACCCCATCCCAGGCGCCCTGATAGTCAACCTTGGAGATATGTCTCAGGTAATGATGCATCACCCTACAGTATATTCTGCGGTTTTGAATATTTAGGTTTCTGTTTTGTCTAATGTCCTACTCACGGTCAAATGCACATTCATCCGCACTATTGAAGTTCTTTGTCATTTAAACCTCGAGAATACAATATAGAGGGTCTGTTTGTACATCTTTATAGAAAATTACGATGAATCTATAGAGATAAACACGT
Organism: Combretum micranthum; assembly: GCA_024138025.1. NCBI lineage: Eukaryota > Viridiplantae > Streptophyta > Magnoliopsida > Myrtales > Combretaceae > Combretum > Combretum micranthum. The sequence goes on from JAMXBD010000006.1 coordinate 2,561,185, forward strand.
ACCATCCGGTTTAACCTCGTCAGGAAGCTAGAACGAAAATATCTAATTGTATTTATCCGTACTGGTATTTCCCGCACGAAGGAGTGCTCAAACAACCTAAAGTTTCATGGTTCGTAATGTTCTCCTCAGAGGCTTCGTTTTTCTGAATTTTGCTATTCTGTGCAGCTAATCACCAATGGTCAATTCAAGAGTGTATACCACAGAGTGGTAGCAAAGAATATTGGACCAAGAATATCAGTTGCATGTTTCTTGAGGACACATCTTACGGACGAGGAAACTCCTAGATTATATGGACCAATCAAGGAGCTCTTGTCTGATGAAAACCCGCCGATGTATAGAGAAACAACCGTGAAAGACTACGTCACGTATGTTTATACAAGAGGCCTTGTTGAGGAGGAACCTGCAATCGAGCATCTTAAGCTTAGAACAAAACAATAGAGAAGATCAAAATTGGTTATGATTAGACTGCTGATACCAAAGAGAGCCAACGGGTAACTAACTACTGCCATTTCACAATGGCCACCTTCAAGGAGAGTGAAATTCTTGTGATTCTATTCACATTGTGGGACAACTATTCCAGTTGGCGTTATTTGACGATGTCTTGTCTACCAACGTGAGAAGTATGTGTGTATCTTAAAGAGAAAGTGTCCGGGTTACTTATAGGGATGGATTTATCAAATAGCAGAATAATGGCTCCACTGTTGGATTTGACATTGCTTCTGCCGTTGGCATGTGAAACTAGCAGAAGATAACCTGTTTTGGAAACAGATAAGTATACGTGACAGTAGTTTTATCTATAAGTTGATTAAGAAATTATCTAATATATAATATTAATTTTTAAGTAATTTTTTTATTTTATTTATGAGATATTTAATTAAAATTTTTTCATAATTTTTCATATTTTTTTATGGATCCCACGATATTACTGTTTTTATATAATACTTTTAATATTTTTCTATTTCTCACTATATTAAATAAATATAAAATAAATAAAAATTAAATTAATAATAACAATTTTTTATTTGCATATAATAATTAAAAAAATACATGAAAATAATTATAGGCTGATTTTGGGCCTTAAAGATGTTTTTTGGGCTTTAAATTGACAATTATGAGATAGACCCCAATAACTAATGTAACTCTATAAACGAGCTTGTCTAGACATATAATAATAAGGATTTTGAATTATATATTATAAGTTATGACTATTTGAAGGTAAGTTGCATATATACTTCTTCTTGGACCTAAACAAAATAGACAAACCAACCACGGCCACCATGGAGACTTAAAACCACAAGAATAGATAATACCGTAGACCTAACCGCAGTTGCAGATCAAGCTGCAAGCACAGACAATACTATGACCACGATATCATCTATGCTCGTGGTTTTGGGTTGTGCCATGATCTGCAGCCACTGTTGTGGCCGCGATATTGTCTATGCCCACTGTTTTGGGTTCCCACTTGTTAGATTTAGTGATTCTTTCTTATTTTAATAATCTCTCTATGCATCTTTTTTATCAATTCCTTCTATACATCATCCATTAACAATGTATTAGTCATCATTATTGATTTTTCTAATTCAATTTGCTTCCGACATTCTTTTTCAGTCTTTTCTTTTCCTTTTCTCTTTGATGCTACTCTACCAAGTGGAAGGACACATGTGTTACTTTCCTTATTATTTGTTGAAACATTTTTGTTTGATGATAAGCTGGTGTATGCTCTAGAGTTATTAACCTTGGAATGTTTATTTGTATTTTTTTTTCGAAATTTTAGAATTCAGATCTCCATTTGGTTTCGTTATGCAATATAACCTGACAATGCTCAATAGTGCATAGGTTATTCTCATTTTGTATAAATAAATCATGAGCATTTTTTTATATAATTATGCTCATTTTTTTCCACTTTTTCTATGCTATTTTATTTTATCATAATAAGCTCTAAATTTCATGGTATCTTTTGAGATTTTTTACCACCGAGCTTTACATTATTTTCATGTTCATCTCAATAGATTTTTCTCCTTCTTATACGATTTTCCTTTCTCAAACTCTTCATAGACTCATTGCCAAAATGTCTATAATGTTTGATTGATTCCAATACTCAGATCTGTAATAATCCAAATTCATACAATTTAGAAATAGTAATCATTAAGAAAATAATGTAAAATTATTGAAAAAAAAAGTTTTAAAGAAAGTCATGGAAGATATCCCACATTTCTTGTAATATAAAATTATTGAAATTTAAATAACTTAATGGTTGTTTAGAAACTTGAACTAATATATTTTAAGATAAAATTCTATAAAAATAACAATGATGAAATTATATATATATGCAAATAAACAAAAATGTGATTCAAGTAAGAGATAATAATAACCAAAGTTATAAATAAGACATTCCGGGTAATGAGTAAATAAATAATTATAAAAGAATAGTGCTAAATTTACATAACTTAAATCTTAAGATGTTTTGTGAAAATAAAAATAATATAAAAACCCCCAAATCAATATGATAAGAAAGAATAATCAATAAGAGATATCAAAAAAATTAGATAATGAATATAGAAAAATAATATTTTAACCCAATAAATAATGGATTATCAAATAATAAAAAATTACAATGGAAGTGAAAACAACATCAAATCTAAATCTAAATTAATTAGAATAAAATAATGAAAAAGTGAGCAAAAGAATAAAATCTTAAGACGGTTGAAAGCTTTCGAATTATGAAAACTAAAGTTAATATGGTGTCAAGTACCAATGGATAATTAATCTTAAAGTTGTTTAGAGTGTAATTTAATAATTGAGTTTAGATAGTTTAATTAAAATAAGTGATTTGAGTTATAGGTTATAAATGGATAGATTAACATAAACAAATTAGTAAATAAACTTAATTAAAATTGAGATTTCAAATACTCATTTTCAATATTTTATCTATTTCAATTATCCATTTTATGAACCAAATTTCTTAAATCCTTTTAGTTATCAAATTTGAACTTTTTCCTTTCAAGTTACTTATTTACTTTAAGTATTTTTCCATCAAGCCAAATTTCACTATTTTATTAATCAATTTTAATTTGAATACTCTTTTCTTTTAATCTATAAATGATCCAAAATTTTCTTAAGTCTAATATTTAGATTTCTAAAATACTTAGATATAGCTTCTTTAATCGAAATTCTATATCTCCAGTTTTCATGAATTTTGAGATTACTCACTAATTTAAAAATATCAATGTCTAAGCCTAAACTCAACTAAATGTCAAGTTTTACAAAATTAAATTTCTAAACTTGGTTCATAAGTCAAGTTAGTGATTTTACTTATTTATATTCTAAAATCTTCTCCTAATTGTTTTTAATGCTCAAGATAATGATATGACAAGTTTCAATCAAAGTCCTTAATTCTAAATATCATTAATTAACTTTGTCTATATCTTATTTAAACCCCTTGTCTTTCCTTTTTGCTACCATTATCTTCCCTTCTTTCTTTCTTTCTTTCTCTCCTTCTTTACGTTTCTTTTTCTTTCTTTTCTTCTTCTCTCTTTCTCTCTCAATTCCATTACTAAATCTCAATTTTAAGAAGACAATAAGAGAGATTAAAGCTAGGAAGGAAGTTAGAAAGTGAGGAATATGCTGGAGGAAGCTTCATCAATCATGTAGTAGTAATAGTCATGAAGGAAAGATAGATGAGATTCCTTAAACATGTAAGTATGATGTTTCTTTGTTTTAATTGTTGTGATTGCTTATATATAATGATGTAATGCTAGATATAGGTAAAGCTTAAGATGAAACTTATAAACAAGTGGTGCAAGAACTTAAACATTAAAGACCTAAGTGTATATGTGTGCCCTAGATGGATTAGATGATAGATGAGATGAATTGAGTAAATAATATATAATGATGGATGTAGAAGTGTTGTAAGTTATATTGCTGAGTTGATATGGTGTTGTGGATGGTGTTTGATGGATGAAACAAATAGACAAGTGGCTAAAATGAAGTAATATTGAGCAAAGGAAAATAGAAGACGTGATCTGGGCCCATACGAGGCGTAGCAAAGGGTGGTAGCCAATGTCGCCCCCTCCCCCTCCCCCCTAAAAACCCATATAGGACATGGCAAAGGGTCTAGTGGCCACTACCACTCTTGATATGCCCCATATGGAACCATGGGCTATCTTGTCATTCTTTTCCTTATTGATTTAACTTAAATTGATCATAACTTTTTCAGCTGAACTCAGATTAAGGTGATTCTAAAGGCTATGGAAAGCTTAAAAAAATATCTATAACTTTTATGCTTTAAATTTTAAGTTTTTGACAAATTTTAAAATTGTCAAGGCCTAAATTTCGATTGATTCTAGTTGCTACATATTCCAAACAAAATTGTTCACTTGTTAAATATGTATAGTTAAGTATAAGATGAACTTAGCTAATAATCCTAGGTTCAACTTGACTAAATAAACTTGATTGAATTAAAATGAATTAGATTAATTAAATTTAATCAACTTGGTTAAGATTAAGTCAACATAGACTTAAGTTAATATGAATCTTAGATATAAAATGAACTTAATTAATCAATTTGAGTTTAAATTGACTAAATAGTCTTTAATAAGCTAAAATGAATCAGATTGATTAAGTCTAAACAAAATAACTTAGTAATTGGATTAAATGATTAATTATAATCAATTTGTTTATGATTAAGTTAAAATGGGTTAATAGCTAATAATTGAATTAGAATGATATGTTGGGATAGCCATAATTTATATAGGAAATATATTGTTTCAAATATGTGTTTGCTAATGAAATGAATGATTTTGTATATGAAATCTTTGTTGATGTTTTTGTAATAAAAGATTATAAATAAAGAGAAAAGAAATACTTTGACAACAACGGAGAACTGGCCCTATCTTGGTGAGGTGATCTTCATAGTCATGGTGAGGTTCCTACTTAGTATCTGATCAAATAGGATCTTAAAATGAGTTTAAGTTCATGGATAGATGTTTTCTTTTTTTATATATCTCTTAAGTGGCCTCTAGCCAACTTTCTTTTCCTATTCGGATTCCATATGATAAATGATGATGATTTGGTGCTAATGATAATGTTGTTGGTGATTTGATGATTGATGGGGATGGTGCTTTGATCTTTCTAGAGAATAGTTAAGATTTAGCTTAGATACCAGGTGGGTAACAATAATCTCTTCACCTTGCTTGTGCTTGTAATTAGTTGCATTAGAAATAATAAAAATCTAATTGATTATGCATGGGGTTCGGGAATCCATTTGCTGCTTGACGATTGCATTTGATTGATAACTCACTAAACAATAAGTGAAAACAATTGTGTGGTGTTAATTGTGATTTATATAATGTTAATTGTTTGAAAATGTTATGGATATTAACTAATAAGACATAATTCTTATTTGGCCATTAAATGAATTGGTCATGCATTGCATCATATCACATTTGCATCGGTAGGGGTTCATGTCACATATTAATATTCTAATTCTATAGTAGTGCTTGAATGGGACTAGTGGTTTGCATGGAGGCTACTAGTAGGGTTGCCGGCTTTATGGGAGCTAAACAGGCACCGGAGGATGTCGTCTGTATTGGAGTCGGCTTTAGGGATTAATACTTATGGAGGTTCTATGGTTCTAAGGGAAGTGGAGGGTTGGTTGATAAAGTAAATATTTTGATCTATGCACAAAATGAATTCAAAAGGAAGTCTTCACTCCTCAGTCTTGTTTATGGAGTAGTTAGAGGCTATATTTCCATAAAATAGATTTTAAAGAAAATCCTCCCTCCTTAACTAAGTTTAAAGAAAAGTTAGAGCTTTTTTTTTAATAAAAAAGTATTCAAAATGAAATCCTCCCTTCTTAGCTATATCTAAGGGGCAGTTGATAGTTATATCTATGGTATAAGAGAAATAATTTTTGTGCTAAGAAAGATATGAGCTGAAGGCTTAAATTGGGTATGCATCCCCTTCTTTAGTTCACAGTTCTCTTGGGCATGAATGATCTGTACTAGTCCTTTAACCCCCAAGAGAGGGTGTAAATCTCCATTGGTTTGGATTTCGATCATTCACACTATGCATATCATATGGTTGAGTGTACATTGCATATGTATATTAAGTAAAACTTGTTTGACATTTGTTATAGTGTGATTTTGTTTTGTTATCCACTGAGCTATGATTGAGTTCACATCCTTACAGTGTTATTGCAGGAAAAGCTGAAGCATAGATTTTAGGGATAGGTCTATATGGAGGAGAATCCTTAAAGATAGAAGACGAGTTTGATATGAGAAAGAGATAGATAGTATAATTTATTTAAGTTTCAATTCTTGTAAAAAGAGTTTAGATTATGGATTAGATTTGAAATGTTGTAGTTTCAAGTTTGTAAAACGTAGATGATTTATTCTATTTTACTATTTGATAGGGGATACCGATTCTTTGCAGTTCTAGTGGACTGTAGGAAATCGAATTTCATTTATATATCACAAATGTATTTATTTGTTAGAAGTTCATAAAGTAATTATTCAAGTAGAGTCTTGCAAACTTTGATTTGCCAGATGGTTTTCATATAATATATGCACATGAGATATGATAACTTTAGATTATCCTTCTAGGCCCGTTTTTAGGGTGTGACATGATCTTTACTAACCCTCAACCATGCGTGAATTAAAAGTTTATCATCTTTTACTCTTATTTTTTTTTTCCTACGAGCTTGATCACCTTTATTTTCATTATCATCCTCATCTTTTAATTCTTTTTGCGCAGACCTTTGTGGGTATTGTGAACTTATACTAATTAGTGTTAGTAGTGATTGATACAAATTCAGTTGCTGTAGAGAATTTTCAATCAAAATGTATGGTTGAAAGTTTTCAAGTGAAAAGTAAGGAATATATTGAAAATATGATGCTGTCATGTTTCTCGGATTATGACTAAAATTTTGTGGGTTTTGGCTCATCATTGGAAAATTTGGAGGGAGACCTTGAAAAAATACACCAAATAGAAGGTATGATCCAACTTATGAAATATGTGGCATTTGAAAATTTTGTGAGTTTGTTGAATCATCTCTAACAAATTTTAAGAATTATTTGGGTCAATGTATAAGTACAATTTATGAATGGAGAGATTTCTAGAATGATAAGAAATTATAGTGAATTTTAAAAGTAAAATACTTGTAAATTTTCATATCTTTATAAATGAAGAAATAAATTATTGCAATGGCCAGAATGACTATTTCTTTAGAGCATGGCTAGAATAACCATATTTCATGAATGGCCATTTTTCATGAATGACCAACGCGTTATTTTTCCCTATTAGTCATAACAGCTATTTTTTCATTTTGTAGGTATTTCTGTTATTTTAAAAAAAGACACTATTTGTTGTCAGAGTTTGGATCAATCAAAACTAAAAACACAAGTGGCTTGGTGGAGCAACATTAGACTTTGAAGAAATCTTCGGAAGTAATTCGATTTATCCATGTAGATAGTTGTTTATGTCTTGGTTCTTATACTGGCAAATCCAATAATGATGGTTTCAACATTCCTGCATTTACGTTTTGATAGGGGAGTGCACGATCTTGTCGTTGTTGTTCGCATGAAGAAGTTAGTCGAGCTTTAATCATTGCTCTTAATATGCTTTTTGAATTGAATGTACACAAGTTCCTAGCTACATGCGAGATGTTAGAAATAAGGTAAAGGGAAGAAGAATGTGACGTTTTGCTGTTTGTTGGGTCGGTTGAAGTGACAAAAAGCGGAAAGTTCTTGGTGGGCTGTCATCGACTAGCGAAGCTCCACCTCCTAGGCACAAAGGGCAGGTGTAGCTAAATTTACAATAAGAAAAAACCCATGGGCCACGATGCAACCATGGAGGCTGTTATAAGTACCCAGCCTATGAATCCCCTAAAAACACTATAAATTAGGATTAGATTTGAGCATCTTTTTATTTTTATTTTTTATTTTTTAAATTCTAAACGGTTTAAAGTCAAGTTTTGCATCTAATATAGGGTCTGTTTGGATTATCTGTTTTTCATCTGTATCTGTATCTTTTTTAAAATGATATGTGCAAAATATATCCAATTTGCATCTAAATTTTATCTATATTTGTTCTATTTGATCTTTTGATGAGAACTGTCAACTTTTTTTTATCTATATCTATTTCTTGATAAATAATTTATTAGCAAAAAGTTTGAAAAAGTGTCTATATCTGCCGAAAAAAAACCAAAACAAACAGACCCATAAAACTCTATGAAGCCAACCTCATATATAAACCCCTATAAATTTCCTCGTTGTCTCATAATAAAATATTTACTTCAATTTACTCAATCTGTATCCTTGTAAAATTTCTTACAAATACAAAGAAATTTCGTGAGATTTAATTTTAAATAGATATTATTTACAATATATCTAGTTATGGTGTAATAATACCAATAGTTATAATAGAAAAGGAAAAAAATAAAAAAAATAAAAGTAAATGCTGTTAGTGGGTTTTTATAGGAGCAGGTTTAAATAAAACTAAAAGCATATAGGGATGGGTTTAGGCATAATGAAAAAATCTCATGGTTTCGGGTCAAGTTTAGTAAACTTCATAAGAAATCAGAGCAACTTAAAAGTTGATATGACTCATACCAAATCCATCCTGGTTGAATCACTAAATATGCTATATTGATTTACATTGCTGTAATTTCCGTAGAACATGTCTGTAATTTATAGAGATCAAAATATTACACATATATTAAATTTAATAATTGTTGAATAAAGATAATTCTTTGTACTCATATTAGATAAAGTGATCGTGGTCCGCGTTGGAGGTGTAGTTGACAAACCAAAGGATGGGTCCATAATCTGCAACAACCGAAGCTTAATTTAACATTCGCCCGAGACTAAACCCCAGCTGAAGCTCTCCAATGAATCCGCGTCCCCTTGTTGTTTTTTTTTTATTAATTATCCTTTACAAGTTGTAAGAGAGTATTGTGTTTTGGTAAATTTATAGTTATAGGAAATTTGTCTGAAAGGGAAAAAAAATCGAAATGAAATTTATATTTTGTATTTGGACATGTAATAAGGAAATTGATAGAAATAAAGAAAAAGTTTTTCATTTTTATTACATGATATACATCACTTGAAAGAAATCAAAGGAAAAATATTCTTTAGAAAATAATTTTATCATTCATTTTATTAAGCAAACTTAAATATAAGAGGTATTTTTATAACTTTGTAGAATTTCTTCCTCATTTCCACTATTTTTCTCATTAATATTAGAGAAAAATACAATGAATTTTATGTTGTGTTTTGATTGGTAGAAATCAGCAAAAGATTAAAGAAATTCATGGCAACGAATCAAAATAATCCATTTTGATAATTTAAAAAGGTATTTAGATCGGCTAAAAGTGGCAGAAACTAGTAGAAATAAAGTTCACTTTTTTCTCTCAAAAGTTGGGAGAAATCGGTAGAAATAAAAAAAAAAAAAAAATTGATAGTTCACCAAATTACCCTTAAATAGACCTAAATCAATTTTAAACTTTCAAGCATTTCAGTCAAAATCATCATTTTCTTCCAACTCATTTCTACTCCTATATTTAAAAATAAACAATACATATGTATATATTTCTCTTCATTTCCTTTCTTCTCTTTTACTTTCTATATAGTACTTTCCTTTTCCACTATAATAAAAATTTGTCAACCACATAAAGTGGACAACTTTCTACTTTTTCTTTTAATTTCTACACCGTTCCTTCGTCACAAGATACATAACCATCATTCTTCCATCCATTTCCTTGAGGCCTATCGATTTCCATCCAACCAAACAGGGAGCAAGTCCTTTTATCTCCTATGCGGCAGCATTAGATGCTTAAACTCTCAAATGTGGCGTAGAATTATTTACTAACCCAATTGTCTTTCCAACATTCTATTAGTTGATGGCCAAAAAAAACAACATTCTTTTAGTTACTAAATATAAAATACGCGTATCTGGTTCTCAAAAATCGGAATATATACTAGGCATATATTATCCTAAATATAGTGGCGGACTTTTTCTCCAATCGATTATACTTTAACAGTAAGTCAATTATACTATTACATGTGGAACACTTGATGCCCCCAACTACTTAACTCTTTAGATCTACATCTGATCATTTAGATCTATACCTACCCATGATCATACTACTAAATTGTTAATATATCAAACATTATATATTGTTTCAATAGTAAAATGATTAAGTGGATTATTGGATAATGAGATTATAGAAGTTCCTTATTATTTGTTCATGTGTCATCCTCCAATTCCTACAATAGTTAGTCATAAGATGTAGCTTCCAATTAGCGAGTAGGGTTTTTCTTACCTCATTCTCCATATTATATATATTTATACTATAATGTTAATTTAAAAATTTTATAAAGTAAAATAGTACTACTTTACTTAATGGACAAATACGTATATTTAGTTCTCGATATTTGAACTTTTTCTATGTGAGTGCTAAACCTTTAATTTTTTTTTTCAACTTTAGTAATCAATGCTTGCAAAAATTTGCAAATAAATCCTTTCATTAACGTTGTTAGTTTTTCCTCCCGTCATTGTCACTTGGCACATATTCATTTGTTAAAAAGATAAAAGAAAATAAATATAAACAAATTATATAAAAATAAAGAAAATTATTTTTTAAAATAAACTTCCAACCATTACATGGATGAGCATATTGTAAAACTATCAAATTCAACTATTCAAGCTAAATTTAGCAATCAACCATCAAGATTTAAAAACTGCTTAAAGCTCATCTATGCTTTATTGGCAATTTCGTTGAGCTCTCCACCAAATAACGGAAGAAAAATACATTATGTTTCAAACCACTAGTCCTTATAGATGAGTTTTTCTCCTTTCCGAAATCATACGTAGATGAAGAATAGAAAATGGAAATTTGAAAATGTGATGAAAGCCTTTTTGTTGTCTACCTATCTATAGGAAAAAGTAATAATGATGATGCAATAATATGTTTTCCTCTCCCTATTTGGAAGCGGCTACTACACGGAAAGAAAGAAAATGTAAATATGTGATGACATTTTCTCAAACTCGCAAGTACGCTATGTGTAGGACTTCTTTTTTATACATATAAAACTAGGTTTCCTTCACAAAGAAAACAATAGTTAGAAATTACTACTGAAAAGTTTAGAAGTTGGGAGTCATCTAGTGACAAGATTATTTTAAAATCAATTTTCCAGGCTTCTTTTCTTTTTCTCTTTAATTTTTGTTATTTTTTTAAAATTTTAATAATATTTATTTGATTTTATCTTTTTAACAAATGAACTTGGGTCAAGTGGCAATGATGGACTAAAAAACTAACACTATTAATGAAAGGATTTATTTTCAAATTTTTGCAAACCTTGAGCACTAGAATTAAAAAACTTAAGGTTTAGGAATCAAATAGAAAAATATTCGACTGTTGTGTTATGTTCCAATGTCTACAATAGATAGTCACAAGATGTAGCACTACTTTACATAATATGTAAACCATTTGAGAGAAAGTTGTGGTATTACTGTCTTGCTAATTTGAGGATCAAACAAGACTTTTTTTATAAAAGTAATAAAATACAATAAAATAAAACTTAGCTAATGTCAATAATAGACCTTCAACTTTAGGTTTACAATATTTAGAGTTCTAGTAAGTTTATTATAATATGGTATTACACCTTTATTCATATACTTGTTTATACCACTAATTAGGACAAGATCCACCGATTACAATCTCTATTATTCATCGTATTACTATTTTAGTGTTGATGATCAATTTTGCACATTAACTTCTTATGCCTAATCAGACCATTCGAAACTTAGGTCGGCCTATTAGGCTTAAGGTTGTCTTATCTGACTCTCCACATAGATAAGAGACTAAGAGTAACTTCCTAACTTAGGAAGTCAATTCAACATACATTCTCACAATCTTCACTATCCCACTACTCAAGAAATCATGACGTAACTTCATGGCTTAAGGTCCATGACTACAATAACCACCCTTAGTTGCCCATTACTCTACGATTGCTATAACATCGATAACTACAAGGGGTTCTTCTTCTACAGATAGCCCCTTATTCTAGAGGTGAGATATATACATACATATAGTTGTACTATGCCAAATTAATAACTTCCTTATTCTATTCCTCTAATCTTTCACCATAGACAAGCACTTGACACATTTCGAAGGCACAAGTAGTGCCAATTTCACCATATATATCACGTTAAGTGACATATGTAAGGCATATGTTAGTTTGGTGGGTTTCTATTGAAATTTCAATTGATAAATCGTTATTAGGTTTTATAAAATTTTGGTAGCTTGCCATCTATTTTTCTAGAATTTGGGTTATATCAAAACCTATTAAAATTTAACCATATCCAAATATATCTTTCATAAAATTATATACCCATAAAATATTGCCCATTAGGAACCATCAAATGAGCACAACTCAACCGAAAACCTTTAGACCTTTATCTCAAAGTAAAATAGTTAATTAATTATGGTCGTCTAGCTCTAAGAAAAAAATTCAAAGAAATCCTTTTAGAAAACTTGTAAAATCCATATTCAATGTGACATTATCTAATTAGATCACCCTGTGTAATCCTCATCTCCTAACCTGACATGTTGTAGTGCAATTCTACATATAGATCATTGGTAGTCCCTAAAATGTTATAAAGAATGAGTGTTACGTCCCAAAGGATATCCTAAACGCGACAGTCCGCCACACTCAATATTTAAACTCAAGTACAACAACCTTAGTCACTCTATGAGTTTACACACCGGGTGTAAGGATCACGTTCAACATATAGGGAATCAAACTTTGAATCGAAATAGCTTAAGAAGACATACATAGTGATAAGAATATAAATCATAATAGTTATAACTAGATTAATATATTACAAGATCAGAGGGGCATACCCCCATCAAAATATCAAGAATCCTTAGGTCCTCAAAAGTTTCTTACATCAACATATATATATATATATATATATAAGATTAAGGAGATTTAACTAGAAGTATATGCCTAACATCTAGGTCCCGACTTCTTCAAAAAGCTCCTTAAATTCCAAAAGCTGTACTTGAGGAATGTGGCCTCTCGGGGATAGCCATAAATAATCATACTGCAACAGGAAACTATAGGGGTATAAGCTTACGAGCTTAGTGAGTTTCACTTCCAAATTAGATACTTCATCATACAATAGGGCAAGCAAGTTATATTATCAATCATATGAAATGCACAAGCACATGAGCATTAATTTAGGCCATTCATGCCAACATTTGAGTTTACAGGCCCCTCGTTGCTCAACTATTATGCCTTCTTCCCATAAAGGTATAATAACAAATGTAATGTGACTCAACATATGGTATGCATGGTCAATTTAATTGTAAGATCATGGCATATTATTTAAGCGGATTATAGGCAATCATAGATATTATAGACACTTTAATTCTATACTACATCATACAAGTATTCATAGCACTTTCCATTTCGATATTCTTATCATCAATTCAACCAAATAGAATTCACATACACATTCCAATTTTATCTTGTCCTAATTCTAATGTTACTATCATTACAAGCACAATCATAAGCATATAATTTAAAGATAGTGAACTCACTTTGTCATGGCACGAAAATCTACTTAATCGTAATAGTCCTCGGGAAGGTCTAGTCCGTCTCCCAAGTCTCCTAATAACAAGAAATAACTCCAAAGAGTATTGCTATGAATTTTGAGTGAACTTATAAATTAAATTCTAACAAGTTCGTCAAAGTTCGTATAAGAGGAAATTCCAACTTAAAACGGTCATAACTTGATCATTTTAACTCGGAATTTCGCATATTATATGCCGATTCCTACCTATTCGACGAGAGCTACCTATTTCTAAAGTTATTCCCATCAAACAAGATCGTTTGGTCCATAAATAGTAAGATACAAAATGCTATACGAAATTCTTAACCCACAAATCAATTTCTAAATTCAATCTAAGCATCATTCCAAAGTTTTGATAAATACTTAGCTATAATTATATCTTGAAAGAATCTTTTATATATATATATATATATAACTCAATATCATGCATGATTCATGGATGTTGGTAAATCTATTTTTTCGTGTACTTAGACAATGCTTTATAGGATGTGTAAGACACTATTTTCCTAACTTTGTTTCTACCAAGTGCATTATGTGTACATGCATTACCTACAAGTTAATATTATGAATGTCATGAGATGAGCTATCTATATGTATATCCTCAATGATATATGATATTAAGAATTCTTTTAGAAAACTTTTACTTTGCAAAACTTTTGAAATTACTAGACTTAAGAAAACTAGTTTTATTTCTTGCAAAATCACACTTGCTTTTATCAAAACTCAACCTTAATGACCCATATTTCTAACACCTTCATTATTTTAATAAAATTCTTCGTTTTGGCGTTGGAAAATAGGTGTTTAAATAGGGGGTTTACCTAGTTATGAATTTTACAAAATTTTTAAGGAATGAAAACGTTGCTTAATCTATATTTTGAAACCTTTCCTTATTTTAGGATTATACTTTGGTAAATTTCATTTATCCTTGTCGAATTTGGTCTTTATCACATGTATTCCCTAGGACTTCTATTTTTCCATTAAAATCCTCATTTTGGCATATAGAAATAGATGTTCAAATAGAGGTTATTTCTAAATCTGAATTTTTGAAATTTATATTTGAGATTGTTTCATTTGTAAAACTCATTTGATCTTTCTAAAACTAATTCCTAATCAAACCTACTCCTTAAGGCTTCTATTTCTTTAATAAAAATCTTGTTTTGGGGTTGAAAAATAGGTGTTCACATATCAAGCTTTCCTTATTGCGAATTTTAAGTTGGTTGTTGAGATTGAAACATAATGCCAACTTAACTTTTGTAAACTTTTCTTGTTTTGAAAATAGCCTTTAATAGATCTAAGCTTTACTCATCAAAACCACTCATTTATGATACCTATTCCCTAAGCCTTTCATTTTTAATGTAAAATACTTATTTTGAAGTTGAAAAATAGCTTTTCTATATAAGGTTCTTTTTAGATAAGAATTTCCAAAAATTATTTTTTATTGGAACTAAAATAGATCTCAAACTTTCTAACATTTTCCCACTATTATCATGCTACTACAAGTCTTTTATGTACACAAACAAATCCATAAGGCATTTATGAACTCAAAACAACTAGATCTAGCTTATTACACTAGTCATAAATGTAAATGCACCATGATCATTACGTAGTTATGGTTAAATAATGAATAAATGCACAAAACATTAATAATAACAACATAACTCAAAAACAAAGCATCATAATAGAAAAACAACATAAATAGCAACATCTACAACATTGTGATGGCAAGGATCTCATATTCAAGTGTTTCCACATCCCTCGCTTAAAGCTCATGGGGATTTTTGAGTAGAATCACATATGAATGATCTTGCCATTACATGTTTTTAAAGTGGTAGGGTATAGATCTATTACTATTAATTGTTTGGAACAAGAAAACTTGAAGAAAAATGTAGGTGTGTGTATGTAGAGACGGCCGCCGGGGGGGAGGTGGGGTTGGGTTTAAGCCTCACAATATTTGAGAGGAGAGGAGGAGAGAGTTTTGTAAAATTTTTTCCAAAAGTGAAAATGAAGAAGGAAAGAAAATGAAAGGGTGAAGGCATAAAGAAGTTTATATAGAAAAGTGGATTAGGGTTTGTGTAATAAAATAAAGAATAAATTAAACAGTTTGAGAGAGAAAAAGAGGGAGGGGGAGCCGATTTTGATAGGAAGAGAGAGAGAGAGAGAGAGGGATGTGTGATGATTTTGTGTAATAAAATTCAAAATTTAAAAGTAATTTATGTTATAAAATGTGTTGGAAAAGTAAATATAAGGAAAATGATATAATTTTGTAAAAATAGGTTGTAAGGATGTAAGAATAGGGTATGAGTGGTTGTACTTGTGAATAGTGTGATTAGAAATCAAAAAGCAGATTAGACAATTAAAGTACCAGTAGTAATGAAAATACGATAAAAGGCTCTAATTGTAACTTTTTCATTCCGAAAAATTATATAACTGATATATTTGGAAATCTTATGAAATTACGAATCCAGCGATACTAATAACATATTTTTAATATCTCGAGTCCCGGGACACGTTTTTCAAAGTTTGTATCCGATCGGTTTCGAAATAGGTTGAAAATTTACTAATTTGATGTTTTCAAGCATATTAATATTATTATGAACCAATCTACACTCCTCACTCACATTTTGACTTTTTGGTTTAAGAACACGGGGTTGGCGGATCTAAACTGCTAGGGTTTCCTGGGAATTCATTGACTTAGGGTTTTCGGTTGACTTTCTGGTTTAGGGTTTGAACTCAATATTACCCTAAAAATTAAGGATTTACAATGAGTAGTGAAGTCCAGTACATAGTAAACAAACACATAACTGTTTGTTGCACATACCTATTCAAATGTAACAACTGTAGATGTAGTATATTAATTAAAAGTTCAACAAGCAAGCATTTCTAGCATCCCAAAAATATTGACATGCATAAGAATACTCACGACTCTAGCCAAACAAATGAGGATTAAAAGGGTCATAAATCATACATCGAGGGGATTGACAGGTGTCGAGCCTGAATTTTTCAATTTCTGGTTTCATTTCTTTTAATCCAATCTGTATTAAATCCGAACCCATTTAATAAAAACCAAAGACTAGGAATTAAAAGAAACTTGAATTTAAAAAAAAAAAAAATTGGAGTTGCCACCCGATTGAAATCGGGAAAAAAATGTAAAATATGATCAATGAGTTAGTTGATCCTAACTTAGCCACTAGTCCGTGCAAAAAATTAATTTAAAATCAACTTTGTTGAACTAGAAATTTTTGGATTCGTGGGCTATCTTATTAAAACCATATGATTACCACCTAAAATTTATAAATTAAAATTTTATCCTTTTAATGCTAAAAAAAACTTTACTAATGTACATACTATGGTATTTACAATTTATCTCTAAAGTTCACAAATCTAAATAATTTTTACAATAAACGATGAATGAATTCAATATTTACAAAAAAAAAAAATTTCATTTTTTATGTCACCCCGGAAGTGCTTATGTACCCGCTAATCGGGATTAGAAAACACGTACTTCTTTTATAAAAATTTTAGTGTGTTGGTTTATTTTAATTTGTAAACTCTTTTCAATATAAGTTTATCAAGTCTTCAAATACTAAAAAACAAAAAAGGTTTTTAAGATGAGATCCTAGGAACTACCAATTTAATTTTGTACATAGAAAATACATTTTTTTTAAGTGCCAATTTAACTATTATTTTATTTATTTATCGATAGATTCATACATATATATTTGAAAAGAAAAACATATTATTTATGTATATTTAATTAATCGTCATTTGTTGGAACGAGCATTGGAACGTATTTATCATATTCTTTTAGTCACTCATCAGTAATTAATATAAATAAAATAAAATGAAAAGATGAGAAGACTTAGCTGTGCATTGCTGCAATATCCCAGATTGGAAAGAAAGTTCGTGGGTCGGATGCAGCTGGTTGGGATCCTAGTTGATCTCGGAGCTGCTAGTGTTAATTGCTGCAATATCTCAGATTGGAAAGAACTTCACATTCAAGCTTTTTGTGAGATTTCTGTCTATTTTATAATTCTTCTTTCTTGTGTTATTTTTTTCTCCATGTGATTCTCCTGTTCTTGTTTTTCTTGTTATTGTTTGCCAGGTATTTATATATGCTTAATCGGCTTACCTACTTGCTCACTGACATGTCAGCTTACATCATCTAATAGCTCACTGACACGTGCACTTACCTCAACTGATAGCTCGCTGACATATGCGCTTATCTCACTTAGCCAATGAGAACATGTGGAAAAAATAAAGAGAAAAAAGCATAATTTACCTCCTCACTGAATCAAACCAAGATCTCTTTTATCCATGCTTGTAACTTATCCATACAAGTTGTTGACTTGTGCCTTGTTCTAGTTTGCATAAAAATTACATTTAAGGCTTTAAAAATAGACTAATTAAATAAACTTAATTAAATAAGTAATTTAATTAGGTTTAAAAATAAATTTATAATAAAAATTAGTATTATATCAGGCCTAAAAATATTTTTAAAAATTTAATATTATTTTTATTTTTTTTATACATTTGTAATGACTTTTTTTTCTTCTTTTTTTTAATCTTTTTTTTCGTAATTAGCGAGCTTAATATAATATAATTTTTTACTATAAACTGAAGCCTTAAATATGTAAAAATGGGGAGTCTACAGTTGCCCCTATTTATGATGAAGTTTGTTAAAACTTCGTCATAAAGATAAAAGAGACCCCATTTTTACCTTTAAAAAAAAAAAAAAAAACTCATGGCCAACCTGTAGGTAAAAGCAGTGCCTTTGCAAAATATCCACTGGGGTGATTTGGCTGAGAGAGTGAAGGTCTTGCGGTCTTGAACCTTGGAAAGGTGACAACAACTTTCAGTGAAGTTACTGTATTGTGGAAAGTCATCTTCCCCTAATCATTAGAAAAGGCTCAAACGAACTCTGGCTCACTTTTTTTTTATTTGAAAAAAGGTTGCTAGATTATTTGTCGAATCCAAGCTCAATTGGAGTGCTAAGTCATTTGACGGACCTAGGCTTAGTGGTGCGCTAAGTCACATGTCGGACCTTGGCTTGTGAAAAAGAATTGATATGCCATCCATCTATCGGGTGTGGGCTTATGGAAAAGAATTAGGTTGACATCCATCTGTCGACTATAGGCTTATAAAAAGAATTGGGCTGCCGTCCATCTATCGAGTATGGGCTTACAAAAAGAAAAGGTTTGTCATCCATACATTGGGAATGGGCTTACGAAAAGAAATTGGGCTACCATCCATCTGTTAGGTATAGACTTAAAAAAAGAAGGTCTGCCATCCATCTGTTGGGTATTGGCTTACGAAAAGAAATTGAGCAGCCATCCATCTATCGAGTATGAGCTTACAAAAGAGAATTGGGTTGTCATCTATTTATCAGGTATGGACTTACAAAAGAGAAATAGGTTGCCATTCATTTATTGGGTATGGGCTTACAAAAAAAATTGGTTGCCATCCATATGTCGGGAATGGGCTTACAAAAGATAATTGGGTTGCCATCCATCTATCAGGTATAGGCTTAAAAAAAAAATGATTGCCATCCATCTATCGAGTATGGGCTTACGAAAGAGAATTGGTTTGCCATCCATCTATCGGGTATGGGCTTAATGAGGTGCTAGGTCATCTGTCGGACCTAGGCTTTGTGAGGTGCTAGGTCATCTGTTGGACTTAGGCTTGGTGAGGTAATACGTAATCTATCGGACCTAGGCTATCGGGTATGGGCTTAATGAGGTGCTAGGTCATCTGTCGGACCTAGGCTTAGTGATGTGCTAGGTCATCTATCGGACCTAGGCTTAATGAGGGAAACTTTGCCACAATGACGAAAAGTTATCCAATTTTTGCCTTTAAATACTTAGCTGGCACTTGGAGCTTCTGGTCCACTAAGGAGGACTTAGCTGAGAAAGCGATGGTCTTCGAAAGATAGTAACGACTTTTAGTGAAGTTACCTTATTATTAAAGGTTAGCTTTCCCCTACTAAATTACCAGAATCGTCTTGAGACGATTTTTCCTAGGTTTCCACTTTCCTTTTTTTTTTAATTATGGATTTTTTTTTTTACAAGGAGACTTAGATGGGCTTCGAGTCTCCTTTTTTTTTGAAACATTTTTTATGGAAAAGATTTTTTTTTTGAAAAATTCTTTTTACTTTCTTTCTTTTTTGTAAATTCTCTTTTTAAAACCTTTTAAAAAAAAATTCTTTCTTTTTTTAGAAATATTGCTAACAAGTAAGAATCCTTTGAGATCAATCACGCATCGGGCTTGCCGCATTGATCACTCAATTTAGTTTAGCCTTAGGCTTAACTACTAAACTACTTAAGGTTTCTCATTGAAAAACTGTTAAACATTAGGGGCAAAACTTTTCTTTTTAGGATCTTAATTTGCTTCTATCGGGGCATCGTCTTTCAACTTTAGGGTAAATAGTTCTTAAACTCGAGGCAAATGCCTTCCAAATTGGGGCAAATGATTTTCCATGGCCCTGTAAATGATTTTCATACCAAGGGATAATTATCTCATTCTAAATTGTCTAATCCAAGAGGACTTCCTTACACTCTCTTAGGCTTATTTTCACACATTTAACTCAAATTCCAAAATTGTGGTCCAATTTGTAAGTAATACACCTTGGTCAATCCATTAGGTCTTTCTTTGGTTGCAACATGGGCTTTTGGTTCTTGTCTTTAATCGAAAGGGCATGTAAGCTATTTTGAAATTTATCTTCAACACTTCTTGGATTTACAAGTCAAGAACCCTTAAGGAAAACTAATAATGCGCTTGTCTCTAATTTCTAAAGCATTAATAAATCAACTCCTATGATCTGAAGAGTCTCTAAAGGGGTGGTGATGAGGGTGGGTCCATGATATAAAATTAATATAGATTTTGGACTTTGAATTTTGATGGATTTTGGTGGTGTTGATCTTTGAGCATATGCTTGCAATTTTTAGTCATAATCATTTATCACCTTGTTTGGCTATTTTTTTTTCATTTTTTTTCTTTTCTTCTATTTTTCTCTAATTTTTTTCTTCTTTTTTTAAAAATACCTTTTTCTTCTTTTTTTTCAAGCACAAGAATCTAAGGTGATTTGTGTTTCTTCAACTTTCATTGGATGACTTATAGCTCAAAGTGTATGGGTTGTGTATGGCATCGAAGTAGAGACTCTTCTTCCTTTCAAAGGAGATGAATTGTTTATATCAATTGATTATTCTTGAATTGATATAACTAAGGCAAGCACATGTAAGTTAATCCTTTTCCTTCTTAATAACCCTTACCTCCTAATTGCCCCATTGTGGGATGTCCCATTATGGGATGGTTCTTGACAGGGTTTATTTATTTATTTTTTTTTAAAATACTTCTCTAATAGGCTCAAACGGGTTAACAAGGGATATTTGTGTGTTAGGATATTGAAATGAATGCCTAATATCATTTTGACTCACGTATCAAATTCAAGTCGGACCTTCTTTAAGGAATGAGTCCATTTCCTCTCTTAAATGTCACTCCTCTTTCGAGTGTTTAGGGTTTGTGTTTGAGATTACGTTTGCCTCTTTTCATTCTAGATCTTCTTTTTTTTTCATTTTTTTATGAGATATTTTTCTTGGTTATCAATCATCCATTTTTTTAGTTTGCCTCAAGATAATTCACTAAATGCCTCTTTTGTATTAGGTTTATATCTTGTAAATTAAGCCCAACAAAGCCCCTAATTAGTAAATTATCAAATCATTTTGGTTGCCTTGTATTTCTGATCTCTCATCATTTGTAATTTGCTTTTAGCTTAAAATGAGTGATCATTGGGCCAACAATTTGAAGTATCCTTGCTCGTTAGCAATTCTCCTTTTCCTATTTTGTTTTTTTCATTTCTTTTTTGTTTAAAAAACCTTTATTCTCTCTTTTCTCATTTTAAATTTGTTAGAAAACAAGTTTGAAAAACTTTTTATTCTATTTTCAAATTGATTAGAAAACAACTTTGAAAAACTTTTTATTCTGCTCTTTTTTTTATTTTCAAATTTATTAAAAAACTATCTTGTGGAGATAACAAAACATTAATTATTGAAAGGGGGATGGATATTTACAAAAAAAAAAAAATTTGAAAATCACTTTTTCTAACTATTATTCATTACCTAAAGTGGAAATTTTTCACAAAGATAATTTATTATTATTTTTTATTTTCTTTCATTTTCTCTTCTTTTTTCATTTCAAAGCAAAAATTGTTTTTACAAATTAGCAAGAATAATGGTAAAAAAAATGATGACCTTTTTTTTTATAAAAAATAATTTTACAAATGGAGATTAACATTTACAAAATAATAGACTTGAATTTAAAGGAGTGGAGCACATATGACAAAGAGTGATTGTAACTGAAAAGAACTTAAAATTATCTAAAAGAGGAATTAATTTAATGGATGATCGAATATGTACAATCTATAGATATTTACAAGCCTAGTATACATTTTTTAACAAATTATATATATAAGTTTCGTATTTACTTTATTATGATCTATATAATCTAAAGAGTATTGGCAAGTTTTTTTAAGAATTTCTTTATTTACAAAAAATGAATTTTTTTTAATTATGTTTTATATAGATTTTTTATATCATAATGATGTACACTACTTCACATAAAAAAATCTTTTTTTTTTTATTTAGGATAATTTATAAGCATTTTATTAATTTTTTTTATTTTTTGAACTATATACAAATGACTATAATAATACCAACAAGCTATTATTTACAAAGTAAAATAATTTATTCAAATTACATATTACACATGCAATTCACATGAATGTAAACTTAAGAGTTGACAACATATTAATTATAGGGTAATTCTGAGATTTTTATTTCGATTACAACCTTGTTTTTAAAAAAAAGTGAGATAAATAATTTTCAAGGGGAGGATTTGAAAAGGATTTGAAACTGTAACTTTTTAAGGTATGCCCTGTTATTATTTAATCGCCAACCAATATTCATGAATGCAATTGGGTGGGTTCTAAAGGTTCATCGGTATAGTGGATCACAAATCAACACTAAACAGGAGTGAGATGTCATTTCATGAACCGGAGGATGGAAAAGCCACAGCCCTTGGATCCTGCTAACGACCTCTCTGCCTAGGGTCTTAAAATGGCTTAGTTCCAACCGTATCTAGCAAACATTTTTATGAGCTTCCTTCGAAAATATCATATGCCCCTATTAGGGCTATTTACAAAAACTTCCTTTTATTTGCATCACTTAAATAAAACGATTAGTACAACTATTACAAATTACTAATTATACAAATAATATACAAGAGTGAAAAATAAAAAGGATAAAGTTTAAATTTAAGAATTTCAAGTGGCTAGCGCTCTCAAAAATAGGCATTCTCAGTGGAGTCACCAAGCTGTCGAGCGTAGAATTTTCAATTTCTAGTTTCATTTCTTTTAATTTAATCTGTATTAAACTCGAACCCATTTAATACAAACCCTCAACTAGGAATTAAAAGAAACTTGAATTTAAAAAAAAAAAATTTGGAGTCGCTAGCCGATTGAAATCGGGAACAAATTATACGATATGATCAATGGGTTGGTTGATCCTAACTTAGCCACTAGTCTGCGAAAAAAATTGATTTAAAATCAACTTTGTTGAACTAGAGATTTTTAGATTTGGGGGCTATTTTATTAAAACCATATGGTTACCACTAAAATTCATAAATTAAAATTTTATCCTTTTAATGCTAAAAAAAAAATTTACTAATGTATAGGCTACGGTATTTACAATTTATCTCTAAAGTTTACAAATCTAAATAATTTTTACAATAAACGATGAATGAATTCAATATTTACAAAAAAAAAAAAATCATCTTTTATTTCGCCCCGAAGGCGCCTATATACCCGCTAATCGGGATCAGACAACACGTAGTTCTTTTATAAACATTTTAGTATGTTGATTTATTTTAATTTGTATACTCTTTTCAATATAAGTTTATCAAGTCTTCAGATACTAAAAAAAATTGATTTTTAAGATGAGATCCTAGGAACTACCAATTTAATTTTGTACATAGAAAATACATTTTTTCTAAGTGACAATTTAACTATTATTTTATTTATTTATCGATAAATTCACACATATTTATTTGTGAAGAAAAACATATTATTTATGTATATTTAATTAATCGTCATTTGGTGGAACGAGCATCGGAATGTATCTCCAATATGAAATCATTCTCTAGGTTCCAGAAGTTATTCTTCTGATAGGCTATTAAATACAAATCCCAAGTAGGTGCCAGTGACGATCAAATATCCAATCCGAAGACATTGATATGTACATATATGTCATATTCTTTTAGTCACTCATCATTAATTAATATAAATAAAATAAAATGAAAAGATGAAAAGACTTGAATTCCTGCAATATCCCACATTAGAAAGAAAGTTCGTGGGTCGGATGCAGCTGGGTGGGATCCTAGTTGAACTCGGGGCTGTTAGTGTTAATTGCTGCAATATCCTAGATTGGAAAGAACTTCATATTCAAGCTTTTTATGAGATTTTTGTCTATTTTGTAATTTTTCTCTTCTTTGTTATTTTTATTTTTTATTTTTATGATTCTCTTGTTCTTGTTTTTCTTGTTGTTGTTTTCCAGATATTTATAGATGCTCAATCTGCTCACCTTCCTGTTCACGGACACGTGTGCTTACCTCATTCAACAACTCGCTGACACATGTACTTACCTCAACTGACAGCTCGTTGACATATGCGCTTACCTCATCTAGTCAATGAGAGCTTATGGAAAAAATAAAGAGAAAAAAGATAATTTATCTCCTCACAAAATCGAACCCAAGTCTCCTTTGTCCATGCTTGTGACTTACCTATACAGGCTGTTGGCCTGTGTCTTATTTTAGTTTGCATAAAAATTATATTTAAGGCTATAAAAATGGGTCCAATTAAATAAACTTAATTAAATAAATGATTTAATTGGGTCTAAAAATAAATTTATAGAAATATTAGTATTATATCAAGTCCAAAAAATATTTTTTAAAAAATTATTATTATTTTTTCTTTTCTTTATACATTTGCAATTACTTCTTTTTCTTCTTTTTTTGTTTTTCTGTTTTTTTAAACTTTTTTTTTGTAATTTGCGGGCTTAATATAATATTAATTTTTTACTATAAATTGAAGCCTTGAATGGGTAAAAATGGGGTGTCTACAATAGGCTTATAGAACTTGTTAGAAAATAAAACAAAGAAGTACTCCCAACTAATTTATCTCCTCAAGAACTACCATAAATGAGCATGGTCCATTGCATCACGTTATATAAAGTCCCATACCCCCACATAACTCCCTTACAACTTCTTTCTAGATCCAATTGATCATTTAACTTTGGAAATTCCCTATTGGCTACTTGTTGAGCCATACCATGTACTCCATAAGGGCCTAAGTGTCTTAACTACCACATTCTTCTAAAGTTATGACCACGCTCGCAACCTAGTCAAAAGGTGCCACTTCCCGGACTAAGCAATCAAACAGTAACTAATATTGTTAAGACTAAACTTAAGTATTAGTCTAGTAATTAATTATATCATATTAAGCGACACACGTTTATTAAGTACCTTTTAATAGTTTTGAAACCTTTTTCCTCCTTTTTTTCTAAGTTTAACTGCACGCATTAAGATAAAGTCCTAAGTAACTCTAATAAATTATCTTTTATGCTTATTAGTTGAATTATTTAAGTTATGGTCCAAATAGTTATGGATCCCATTTTCAGACTCAACGCATTTGTGTACATCGAGTCAGATTATGGATAAGCAATATTTCCTAGGTTTTTATATTATTGGTTTTATTTAGTTGAATTATCTAATTAATTACATATGTTAAGTTTGGTTATAGGGTTTAGGTTAACCAATCATTAATGGGTTGCATTTTTGTGGGTTTTGGTTCTTGATCGTCTAAGAATAAATTCTCATGCTCCATAAATCAAGTACAATCCTTAGGGTCCAACCTCAAATACTTTTATTTGATGAAAAAATTTTAGTTTGATGTGGTTACTTGAGGTATAGTCTTTAAAGTAGGAACTTAGCTTAGTTTTCTTTCAATTTTTAGGGTCTTTGAGTGTAATGCAAGTTTGAGGAAGGATTTGAATAGGGTTCATGAGCTTTGAAGGAAGGATTTTTTATATTGAAAATATTGTACTCAGTACAAGCGAAACATGACCATATTGAATGGCCGCGTATTTCTAAATGGCTTAAACAAGGCTCATGCATTGATTCGTGTTGGTCCAATGATTCAACACAAGTTGAATACAAGCTCATGCTGTCACGCCCCGAAGGGTACCCTAAACGTGGCTATCCGCCGTACATAATATTAAAGCCAAAGAATGACCACCTCAGTCACGCGAAGGCTTCCATACTATGTATAAGGCGTCTAACACATGGAGGAGACTCATCGGAGAAATACATTTTACGTTGATATAGCTTGATTAACCATGTAAAGGAAATACAAATTTACTATACTTCAGATACAAATTACTACACTTCAAAATACAAATCATTCAACTCCAATTACATTCATCCACAGACTTCCCTACATAAACTATTACAAGACAAATTATAAAACTAGCAGATAACTTCAAACATTCGTATTCCTTGCCGAAATCCCAAAGTCATTCCCGACTTCAACCAATTCGGTCCCACCTTGCATTCTTGAGATAACCTGTTCATTTAAACAACTATTGGGGTATAAGCTACACTAGCTTAGTGAGAATTCCCTTAATTCCGTACCATAACAAACAAGTTATAATCAGTCATATGCTATGCATGAACAAACACGTGAGCAAGCAATTATGCATGGGCATCCGGAACCCACACACAGAACGGATTTACGCCCTCCGTATCTTGGGTTAGGAATGGTATTGAGTCTACACGACCGCATCTAGTCCCCAAGCCCTCGGCTCTTAGCACTCGACTCGGCTAGGCTCATCCAAGAATGCATCCACATGCGCCTTAGTACCCCTGAATGAGCTCTGGCACCGGGTTCGTTATCCAAACGAGTCATCCACGGACCATACCGATCGACCTGCGTAGGAGTAGCATGCTACCAAATGCAATATGTCCAATGCGATGCATGACCAATTTAATTTTTGCTTAGGTCAAAAATATTTATACATTCTTTAGAGTGACCAATCCATATCACACATATAACAAAATAACATGAACGGTGCAGTTATCCAATCAAATCGTGGTTTCGATATGCTTTAGTATTCTTTGGCACACATTCATCACAGTCTCATCATATATCCCATCCCCATTCATATCGATTTTTATCTTGTTCCTATAGTTCTAATGCAACTAACTACAATCACAATCAAGGTAACAAAACAAGGAGAAAACTCACTCGGCCATTGGATCACCGGTCTTCTAGTAATAATAATTCGGTGGTAGGGAATCGTCGATCTCGGGATCTCCTAAAAAGGAAGAAATACTCTAATAAGTATTTCATCACTTAACTAATCCAAACTATCTCATTCAAACTATCAAATTCGCAATTCGCGTCCTAAGCGGGAATTCCAACTTAAAACGGCCATAACTTGGTCATTTTAACTCGGAATCTCGCAAATTATATATCGATTTCTATCTACTTCGAAAGATCTATCTATTTCTAATATTATTTTCAAGTTTTGAAAACTTTGAAGCTTCGAAAAGTTCGGATCAGATTAGGGCAGCAACAATTTTCAACTTCCGAAAATAGTTTTGTAAATATTTGTAACGTTCCTACTATATAGATTGGCTATACATGCAATATGAATGATTTCCTAACATGAATGACATGAGATGAGCTTAATGTATGATGATCTTGATGATTTTTGCTAAAAAGAAATTTTATAACTTTTTATCTTGCAAGACCATAATAACAACTACTTATGAAAAATCTAGTTTTCTAATCTTTGATCATTTCCATTTGTTTTGGATTTATTACTTAAGAAAATATAATTATTTTTGTCAAAATTGAGTCTTCATTATATATATCACTTATGACCTTCATTTCTACATAAAAATTTCCATTTTACACTTTGTAAACATGTTTTCACATATGATTTACTCAAAAATCCGAATTTTAGAAAATTCACTTTTTGAATGATTACTTTGGGAAAAACTTGTTTAATGCATTAAAATTTAAGACTTACTATTTATTGTCTAAGGACTTCATTTAACACATAAAACTTGCAATTTGAGCTCATTACTAAGTGATTACATATGCATCATCTCAAATTACGAATTTGACAATTTGATCACTAACTCAAAATTTTCCATTTTAATTCCATTACTTGTTTTACACATTACTCATGCCTAAACTCATTTTAACTTGTAAAAATCATTGCTAATGATATCTATTACCTATATACTTCATTTTTCACATAAAACATGAGTTTTGGAGTTGATACATGGGTTCTAAAAATTGGTCTTGGTTGGGATCCGAATTTACAAAATTCATTTTTGGTTATATCTTTTGATAAAATCTATCTAAGCTCATGAAAATCCATTCCTTACATATCCTATCCTAAGAGCCTTTCATTTCTTAAATAAAAACTTCATTTTTGAGTTGGTAACATGTTTTTAAAATAGGCCTTGGCCAAAATCCGAAAATAGAATTTTTATTTTGAAAATAACTTTTGAAAATCACTTTTGATTCTTGTAAAAAGAAGTCTTGATGATATACATATATTAAGCCTTATTTTCTTAAGTAAAAATTACATTTTGACACTTGGAAAGTGGTTTTTAAATGGGGTCTTGCCAAAATACGAATTTCACAATTTTGTTTGAGTTCATAACTAAGATCTATACTTAATAAACATAAACATAAAACAAATGCATGGTAATAAGCTATAAACATCATGGATCTAAACTTCACTTATCAAAATCTTCATTTATGGTATCTATACCCTAAGCCCTTCATTTTAAATGAAAAATACACATTTTGAAGTTGAAAAACCACTTTTCTAACTATGGTTCCATTTTCATCCGAATTTTCAAAGTTGATTTTTGTTGAAAACAAATAGATCTTGGGTTTCCTACAACTTTCCTACCATCATCAAGCTATAGCAAGTTGTTCATGAACATAAACAAAGATCTAATGCATCTATGAACTCAAAACTTTAGATCTAGTTTTCTAAACTAGTTTTACATGCATGAATCACTAAGATAGACATGTGGATGCTAGATCTATGCATAATCATAAGGAATAACAAAAATAACAACTTAAATACAAGATCTATGGCATAAACAAAAATCAAAGCTATAAAAAGTTAGATCTACAATATATATCAACTTTAAACAAGAAAATCATTATAATACAAGATAATAAAAGTGGAGAAGAGAGTGTTTCATTTTTGGCATCATCATCCTAAGCTTTTAAGCTTATGGAAGTCATTTGATGCATGAAACCTTCATTACACTTTACCTATATCACCTATGGAGGCTTTGAGATGAAGATTTGCTTAAAAATCTTCAAGGAATATGCATGGAGGCTCAAGAATGGAATGGGGGCAGCTTGGTTATGGTAAGAAACAAGAACAAAATGAAGAGGAAAAGAGAGGAAAAAGAGAGAGAAAAAGCTAAAATAAAAGAGGGAAGAAGGAGTAAATGAAGGAGAGAGAGAAATGAGTGTTTTAATTAATGAATGAAGAGAAAAAAAAATAAAACAAGGCAGCCAAGGGGGAGGGGCTGCTGCACGTTGAAATGGGGAGAGAAGAGAGAGGAATTGTTGAAATTTGACTTGAATTAAATTGTGTAATTAATGTGTAATGTAACTTTTTGAAAAAGGATTGAAATATAATTAATTTTAGTCAAAATATGAGTGGATAAAGGACAATGGCAGCCATAAATAGGGTCAAAAATCTGCCATCAATTGTGGGATAATGTGTAGAAAGATTGAAGTGAAAATGAAGTGATATGTGTAAGGTGTACTTGAAGGTATGGGTTGTAAAAGTACTTTATTAATAAAATTAATTAAAATAAAATAAAATTAAAAATTTATTAAATATTGTAGCAGATTTTTCATAATTAAATTAAATAATTATTTGAATTATTTTAGTAATTTAACAAATATGTTACCGGTATGATCAAAATACGCGAATATGGGCTATATAATATTTTTATAACCCGAAAAATTCTAAAAAATTACTTATGAAAAAAAAATATTTTTAAAATATTTTCAATTATTAAATTAATTATTTTATTTTTAGTATCGGGTCTTAAACAGAATCTGATCCCGTAAAGACCGAAACGAACTAAATTTTAGAAAAACAAAATTTTCTATAACATATAAAATATTTATCTCAAAATATAAGCTTTATAAGAATAATAAAATTTTGTAATGAAATAAAAATGAATAGTGCAAAAGACTAATCAATTACCGGTAATAATGGAAATACGATAAAAAGGTTATAACTGTAACTTTTATAACCCAAAAATTATATAACTGATATATTTAGAAATATTATGAAATTACGAGTCTAACGGTACTATTGGTATATTTTTGATATCTCGGCCCCGGGACACGCTTTTCGAAGTCTGTATCCGAAGGTTCGAAATAGTCAAAAATTTACCAATATATTTTTAAGAAAACTTATATTACTACGAGCTATCTTACATATTTAAACTACCTCTCGGCCTCTAGAGTTAGGGGCGCTAGATTGCCGGACTTACACTATTGTTTTCCGGTTGGGGTTTCCGGGTGATTTTTCGATTTAGACCTTTGCCAATTTGGAAACTGATATTTATGTTCATACAACATATTTAATTTGAGAAGTTTATTTTAAATTTTATTTTTGTAAGTATTTAATAGCTTTTAACGTTTTCGAAATTTTTGAATTGGGTTTCATTTCCGAAGGTTAATCATTATTTACTTTTTAATAATTTGTTTTTAGGCTTTATATTACCTGATTTTGTAAGCCGGAGCTAAATATAGAAATTTTTGTACGTCGTGGTTTTGAATTTGAAGACCACTGAGTTCTTATTTTATTTAAAAAAAATTTCATTTTCTCATGATTAAGGAATTTTTGGATTCATTCATGATTTAGGACTTGTCGAAATTCGGTTTTAATTTTGAGTGATTTTTTTAGGGTTTATTTTCAAATTCATTTTGGAATTATTTATTGAAATTTTACGGGGCTTACACATGCATAAGGTTATGTGGCGGTTAATGGCTTTAACAAGCTGTGCATAGGCTTATACAATAGATCGTATATCTTACATGGACATATGCTCAGGTTGTGCATAGGCTTGTGCATAGGCTCATGCATATGTTAGTGTTAACCTAGACTTTCTAGAAAACTTCCAAATGGTCAAAATTTGATAGGAAAGGTATTTTTGACAAACTTAAGAGTTTCCATGGGACTAACATTATTTTGTAATTCCACTTAGGAACACCTCGTGAGTAATATCTTTGCATACAGAGAGTAAAATTAAATGCAAAACACAACCATGTGAAATTTAGTCAATGCATAAGACTTAATTGTACACACATAATTCGTCAATACATCATATAAGTCTACCAACACAAAATTAATCACAGATGATGAAATTCCTCAATATAATTCCTCAATATGACACATCATATTTAATATGATTCTCATTTCATCAATTCTACCAATTACTTAACATAGGTCCTAAAATTCGACATATCAAATCATATTCCCTACTTAATTCCTCCTTCATATGAATCATTATAAAATTATATAATTGTTATTCTATATCACTTAAAACAACCAATAATTAATTTATGCCAATTATAGCTTTCTAATTCGCTAATCAAGACAATTATAATTCAAATTGACAATTCTCTATTTTTTACATATGAGATCATTTTTCCTTCAATTTATTACGTTATAATCTACCAAAACCAACTTCAATTTACCCCTTAAATTATTCCATTCAAATTAGTTTTTCTCATAACTTCCACATTTTAATACAATTTGTCAATTTAAACTATCTCTGCATATCAAATCACTAATCTACCAACTTTATTAAGTAACAACTTTACAATTTATCTCTTAATTACTCTAATTCTCATTATAAACCAAAGTTTCTAGATTTTAAACCTCAAATTCTCTTATGTGATTCATTCCATGTATACACACACATATTATGTCATTTCTATCAATTTTCAAATTTTAATTATTAACTAACAAAATAACCAATCCAATATCCTTCTATTTATCAAGAATTTATGCATGTTGCAACACAAAACATCATATTCATCATTGAAACCAAAATTTTCAATAGCTCAACTGACAATTTCTAGCCTATATGTCATTATTGCACAATCACTATAAAAAAATTTTGCTTTAAAGATAGAAATTCTGCAACAAAAAAGAGGCAAAACAAGTTATATTTCTACAAAAAGAATTAGCAATGATAGTTTTTATGATCGAAATTTTCGTTTAAAGATAGAAATTTTATCTCTAAAGCTCAATTTTTTTTTTTTAGTGAATCCTTGCAAACCCATATCATCTGGTATCAATGATCAACCACCTAAAACATATACTTGTATACCCATGCCATTTTCCACACTTGAACAATCATAAAACTCTAAAAATAGCCTTTAAATTCAAGTTCTTACCTTAGAAAGAATTTTGTTGAGCATAATTGTCTTCCTCCTCTTCTAACATTCCTTCATTATCAACGATTCCTAGTAGAAACATAGTTTAAAATCTAGTTGGTGCTAATCTTAAGTTAATCTCACTTAATTAGCGCTAAAAAGGTAATTAGGGTTTAAGGTTTTAGAGGTTTTTACCTCAAGCTTTGGATAGATTTCTAGAAGAAGAAAAGAGGGTAGAAAAGAACGTATATGAGGGGAAGGAAAGGGAGAGTAGCTAGGGATATATAGAAGGATAATGTGATGCCTTTGATTACATTGTGCATCTATTTTTTACATGTGTAATTTTAACTAATTTAACAAGTTTATATTTTTTTTATTAATTTTATATGCTAAATATGATTTAAATAGTTCAACTAAGTCTAAATTATTTATCTTAACTACATTTTGAATTTTAAGTTATTTAAATTGCCAATTGGGGGCAAAGTAGTAACTTTATGAAAAACTGTTGCAAAAACCTAGGCCCTAAATTGCATTTTTGTTTCTAAAATTCATACAAAAACATTTTTAAACTTTAATTTACTCTATTTTTATAGTTTTGAATCTTCAAAAATTTGGGTTTTATTTTATGGTGTAAAATTGAAATATTGAAAAATTTAACCATTTGAAATCTATGTGACTCAAATTGAATTTCATTAACTTCAAATGATTTTAATTCTTATTATTAGTGTTTGGATCATTTCAATACTAATTTAAGTATCAATGTAACCATAACAAACAACCCTGATGTCCCATAACCTTATCTTGTTTTCTAGGTTCTCTTCTATTGGCTAGCCATCAAGTTCAATTGCTTAAGAGCCCATATTAGTTTTGAACTAACGACATTTGTGTCGTCTATAGGAAACAAATTCAAGTATTTCCTTTAGTTATCTTTTCCCTTGTATACACTTCACCTCCATGTTTCCTATAACCGCCATTCTCAATGCCACCTAAATCGAAGGACAATAAAGTAACCAAAAGCTTAGTCCTCAAACTCCTACTTACTATATTTGAGTACTAGTAATCCCTAGTTGCCTCCTTGCTCGAGTGTTGGCCCTATCAATTTTATGTCACCTTATTAGTGATATAATCGCTCTATGTACTTAAATGCTTTATAATGTTTTGATGATAATAAAAAGTTGAGACGAATTATCATTTACACATGCCAGTACTTTGACCTTAACATATGCATATAAACTTATGATGATTTCAAGAGCACAAATTGTATTTTTGGAAGCTAAATCATAAACTAAACTTTCCTTTTTTATGAAGCATTAAAGAGTTAACTCCATGGATTAAATATAATAGGTAAATATTCAATTGTTCCATTAAAATTTGGTTTATGATCCAATGGGGTTGTTTACCCTATATCACGAGTTAATTAAAAGTAAATTATAATGAAAAATGATACATGATCAATAAATGGAAATTTTCTAGATGATGTTTCATATCTAAAAGATGAATTTAGTTTTATATGAAGTGGTGCACAAGTTTTTCTTATGAATAACGGTTTATTGTTGAAGACATATTAAGAGAAGATCATGCTAGCTTGAAGAATCCAACATTTATGGAAAGATATCTTTTCGACTTAGAAAAAATTCGAATTTATATCTCTCTCCATCTCATGCACAAAATCAAGTTTGGAAGCCAAATATCACAAGATAATTCATGGGTATTTTCTATCATTCTTTAATGATTATCTGCAACTTTTATTGAAGAAATTCAAAGTACCATGAGATGGAGATTCAAGAAGATACTCAAGCAAACAGACAAGCATTATTTCTTACCATATGTGTTTAAATGAGACCATTGACACACTAATATAAATTGAAGACTTGGTTGAAGAATAATATATGAAACTTTACTGAGAGAAACAAGTAACAAAAGTCTGCCTATTTGTGAGAATTACAAAAGCTCTAATCTAACCTACTCATTTTGAAAAAGAAGTCTATTACTCTCAAATATATTTTCGAAAGCTATTGCTTTACTTTATACTGTTCTTTTTTATACTAAAAAGTGAGTAATGTTCTTGTTGTTTTCCTCTAGAATAGAGATACTCTCTTTGTATTAGCTGAGTTCATATGAGAAGTGACAAAGACTACCTATAGAGCAGTGTGATAGCTTATGTTGAAGCTAGATAGGCAATGTAGGTTGTTTACATTGTGGTGCTTGCAAGACCTCTTTATACTTTTTTTTTTATTGGATCTAGTGGAACAAACTTATAAAGATAACCAGGAGTGGAGCTGGAAAAGCGGACTGATGTACAAGGTGAAACCATTATACATAGTCGAGCAATTTCTCTCTCTCTCTCTCTCTCCCTCCCCCTAACCCCCCCTCTTTTGTTCCTTTTGTTAATTCCACATATTACTCTAATATTGAATCCAAAATAACTTAACATAATAGAATTTTGGTTTAATAACTTGCTAAGAAAAGAGATATAAACTAATAAAACTTGACTATATTGATAGTTGAGATATCAAGTGGATTTACTTAAAAGATTTTTGAGTAAACACTTTAAATAAAGTTTCAAAACCTATTTCACAAGGAAGTTTTAATTTGATTTTGCAAAGTCTTCAACATTACCAATTCACCCACCCCACCCCACATTCTTGGTTACTTAACTTACAACACCAACAATTGGTATAAGAGCAAAAGCTTGTTATTTAACGAGTATTTAATCTTAGATATGACTGAGTATAATGGCACTAAGTTTTCTTTCTGGAAGGTTTGCATGGAGTCATACATCAAAGAAAATGATTATACTTCATGGAAAGTGATCGAAACTAGAGATGTGAAAGTGGAATTAGAAAGTAGCTACTCCATAATGTTGGAGGATGATATGAAGAAAGTGGAGAGAAACAACAAGGATAAGAGTTTTCTCTTAGTTACTATCGCTTCTTCTGAATTTCACTGAATATCTTCTTGTCAAACAAAAAAATAAATTTGGGATAGAATTTGTGAAATACATGAAGGGTCTAACACAATTAAAGATACTAAAATAATTGCTTTGCTACCACAATATTAACTCTTCAAATTTAAAAGTGATGAAAATGTAAGAGAAGCATTTAATTAATTCACTTTTATTACTAATGACTTGGCTTTTTTAGGAAAAAAGCTTGATGATGCAAATTTAGTAGGAAAGATGTTGAAAATACTTTCAAGAGCTTGGGATGCCAAAATAACAGCGATTGAGGAAACATAAGATCTCAAGAAACTATCCTTGAGTCAACTACATGAAAAGCTTCTAGGGCATGGGTCACATATGAGGACTCTTAATGAAGAAGATACCTAATCATAAGCAAAACCAAAAAATAAAAAGAGAAAAGCTTTTAAAGTATTGGAGTAAAGTAAGACACAAATTCCAAAGAAGACAATGATGATGTCAATCTCTTTGCTAAGAAAATCAGCAGAATACTAACAAGACAAAGTAAGAAGTCTAATAGTTTCAAATTTAAGAAATTTAATAAGGGTTCAGATGCAGGAAAAGAAGAGAGGAAAGACAAGAAGAAAAATGACAAATAATATATAATATGCTATGAGTATAAGAAGCCTAGACACATCAAGTATGAGTGCTCGGTACTTCTTCAAAGATAAAGAAGCATAAGAAGCAGAACGAATCACTTGTTGCAACTTGGAGTGACCTAAATGAATCGGACGATGAGGCAAAAGCATTAGATGATGAGGAACCAAATATGGGACAATCTAATGAAAGTGATTATGAAACTGAATATGAATATAATGATGAAGCTAAAGAAATGCAAGTATTACTTAAAGTACTAGCTAAGACTAAAAGTAAGATCTTTAGGCTTGATAATCAAAACAAGAACCTAATGGAAGAATTGAATGGTGTAAAAATTGATAAAGAGTCTCTTCAAAATGAACTAAATAAGATAACACAAAACTACTAGAAAAAAAAATGTGATACTAAAAGGTGAAATTAAGGAACTTAAAACTAGAATAAATAGTTTATCTGAAACACTAAGCAACACCTTCAATAAGTTTAATGAAAATGACAAGAAACTTGGCATGCTCTTATCATCTCAAAGAATGGGAAAATCTAAAAACAGATTAGGCTATGAACATGGTAAAATTTCTAAAACAAATAACAAAACTATTTTTGTTAAAGCTAAAGAATCGATAAAGCAAGAAAAGGTAGAACTTAAAAATAATACAAGCTATAAACCTATTAGATGTAACTTCAAAAACAACTACAATAAACAACTTAGAAGATATACAACAAACTATAGAAAATCTTTTTGACCATACTATAGTTATAATAAAAGGTATAGAAGGAATACTAGATATAATAATAACAATAGCTATAACAATAATCACAAATGTATGCTTGATTTTTCTGTACTAAGATAGGACATATTGAAAAATTTTGTCATTATAAGAAAAAAATCTAAACAATAATCAAGATAATAATGTTAATCATTCAAGGTTGAGTTTCAAAGTGCCTAAGCTTGTTTGGGTTTCTAAAAATAAGTAATGTGATCTTTTTGGATGCGAGAACATGAAGCTAAAATTAAGGGTACTTGGTATCTCGATAGTAGATGCTTAAGACATATGATTGGAGATGTTTCGTTGTTCACAAGCTTAGAATAGAAAGATCAAGGCTACACAAGATTTGGTGATAATAATAAGGCAAACATTATCATTGTTGGTGCAATTGGTTCTCCCGTCTCTAGAGATAATTTCTGCCTAGTTAAAGGTTTATCACATAATCTGTTAAGTATAAGCCAACTTTGTGATAAAGAACATAAAATAACTTTTGATCAAGATAAATGCATAGCTTAGGTCAACTTTGATTAGCAAAAGTTTGTCAAGGTTAATCACACCTCCAACACAATAATTTATATAAAAATGTAAATACAAAATTACGTGGCTAGCCTCTTAGACTAAGTAATACTCTTAACACTCCCTTTTAAACTGGAGCGTATATATCATAAGCTCCTATCTTGGTACAAATATAATTTATACGAGCTCCCCGAAGTGACTTTGTAAACAAATTAGCAAGTTGGTCTTCTGATCTCACATAGGCAGTATCAAAATCCTTATTCAACAGTTTCTTGCGAAGAAACTGACAGTCAATATCAATATGCTTTGTGCGCTAATAAAACACTAGATTTGATGCTACATGTAGTGCTGCTTGGTTATCACATATCAATTTCATTGGTTATGAGTGTGAAAATCTAAGTTCTTCTAGCAAATGCTTAAACCAAAGCAATTCACAAGTTGTAGATGCCATTGCTTTATATTCAAATTCTACACTTGACCTTGCTACCATGGTTTGCTTTTTATTCTTCCATGACACAAGATTACCACCAACAAATATGTAATATCCCGTTGTTGATCTTCTATCCGATGGTGAACCTACCCAAGTAGCATCTGTGTATCCAACAACATCCACATGTCCATGATCTTTTGATAAACCTAAAATTTATACACTTTTCATCTATCATTTGATGCTTGATTGTGTTAATCTTCATAGAAATGTGAAGAATTGGTACTATGATGTGTTGATTTGTGCTAAATCAGATTATGGAGAACTTGGAGAATGAATCTTTGAAAGAATGAAGTATGAGCAAAAAATTGTTGAAAAACAGAGCAAATAGGGCTAAAAGTGGAAGCAACACCGGTTTTGCAAAGCAACTACATCGCCAGTATTGCAGAGGTCTTCAATAAACGTCGGCAAATCTGAAGGCAATGCTGCCAGCATTTATGGCGGTGTTGGGCATCATAAGGATAAAAATCTTAACGCCGAATTCAAATGTTGCTAGTGTTCGTTTTGGGAATAGCAGCTTCTACAACATACATTTATGCTGGCAAACGAGGATGTAATGAAGCCAGCATTGACACCGGCGTTTGACCCCCACAGTTCAAGAATTCTTAATGCCGGCTTCTATAGTACTAGTATAGAATTTGTAATTATCGGCATTTGATGTGGCAGTTAACAGACGTCATGCGGTTAAAAAGAATTAAAATGTTTAAAAAGAGATGAGATCCAGAAGTTCAAAAGAAAAAAGAGGAGTTTTTAGATAGAGGACATATCCTTAGAATAGAGAGTAGCCTAGAGAACTATATCATAGAATTAAGTTCCAAAATTATTCTTTAATCGTGATTTGTTCCAGAATTTGTTCGTATAGTTGCTAATCATCATTGTGGGAAACTTTGTACGGTTTGGTTATGCTATTAATTCAAGTTTCTATGTTTAATATTATCTGAATATCTTATATTTAGATCATTATGAGTTTTGTTCATGATATTGATTATATAAGTGTTGTTATTTCAATGTTAGGTTAAATTCTAACAGTGGGAATGTGATTAAATCCGTTATTTGCTACAACGATGGTTGAGTTATGTTATATGATTGTTAGAACCTTGCAATATTCATGTTAATTTCCTATAATGAGCCTTATATCTGGAAAGATTTTGGTTAATTAGAAGTTAGGTTGCTCAGGAGAGAAATCTAATTTCATTGGAATATGTAAATGGAGATTTAATATCAAAATGCGGAAACTGACACATTATGTATGATTTAGGAACTATCTTTGTGTTAAATGCAATGTATTTAAGTTGAATTTTGGCTAAGGGATTAGGGGAAACTCAATTTAAGTCATTAGGTAATTAATGAATCGGGAGATTCTTAGTTGTAATGTTGAATCTTTTGATATTGTAAGCCCCGAAAAATTTCAATAAATAATTTCAAAATGAACTTCGAAAATAAACCCTAAAAATTACTTTAAATTAAAACCGAATTTTGACAAGTCCTAAATCACGAACGAATTCAGATACTTCTCAATCTTGAGAAAATGAAAATCTTTAAACAATAAAATAAGAACTTAGTGGGTTTCAAATTCAAAACTACGACGTACGAAAAAAATTCCATATTTAGCTCCGGCTTGTAAAATCGGGTAATATAGAGCCCAAAAACAAATTATTAAAAAGTAAATAATGATTAACTTTCGGAAATGAAATCCAATTAAAGAATTTTGAAAACATTAAGAGTTATTAAATACTTATAAAAAATAAAATTTAAAATAAATTTCTCAAATTAAATATGTTATATAAACATAAATATCAGTTTCCAAATTGGCAAAGGTATAAACCGGAAAATCACTTGGAAACCCTAACCGGAATACAATAGTGTAAGTTCGGTAATCTAGCGCCCCTAACCCTAGAGGCCGAGATGTAGTTTAAATATATAGAATAACTCATCGTAATATAAGTTTGTTTATAATTATCAGATTGGTAAATTTTTGACCTATTTCGAACCCGTTTGGATACAGACTTCGAAAAGCGTGTCCCGAGGCTCGAGATATAAAAAATATACCATTAGTACCGTTAGACTCGTAATTTTATAAGATTTCTAAATATATCAGTTATATAATTTTTCGGGTTATAAAAGTTACAGTTATAACCTTTTATCGTATTTTCATTTCTACCGGTAATTGATTATTCTTTTGCACTATTCATTTTATTTCATTACACAATTTTATTATTTTTTTATAATGTATACCCCGGGTTTCCTAGTAATCAAGTAAACTTCGGAAACCGGAAAATGAAACCCTAAACCGGTTTAGTTCAAAGCGTTATGAGAAAGACCTAGAAACCCTAAATCCGGCTTTTCTTCGGTTCTATATCAAAAGAAATTTTATAAAATAATTTAATATGGAATATTTTTTTAAAGTATATTTTAAACCATGGAAATTTTTGATTTCGAAAAATTTTCTATTCCGGGTCATCCCGAGACCCATTATAGAAAAGCGTGCCCCGAAACTAGAATTTCAAAAATTTGCTTATGAATACTCATTTGAATCGAAATAAAATAAGGATTTCAAAAATATAAATTTCATAATTTTTCGGCTTACGAAAAATACAGTTATAACCTTCTTATTCGTATTTTTCTTACTACCGGTAATTAAGTTGTCTTGATTACTATTCACTACTATTCACAAGTACAACCTATTACTACCTATTTGTACACCCTATATTTGTAACATTTACCATCACTCCATCAAGCTCTCTTTTCAAAAACTTTTTGTCTCCTAAACATTATTTCAATTTATGACAAATTGTACTCATTTCCATCAAAACAAGTTAAATCAAAATAAAATCTTCTCCTCCTCCCCATACATTGGTTGGCATGAAACCCTCCCCATGAAGCTCCATTGTACAATTTTTTTTAAAGCATTTTAGTCTCA